>OX336390.1:473492236-474742236 GCA_946902985.2 Meconema thalassinum | reverse complement strand
GTTTTTCAGGAGACAGTGACCATGAAAAACATCACCAGTGGTTTCAGAAAAACTGGAATCTTTCCTTGCATAGGCCTAAGTGCAATTCTGGAGGATATCTTCAAAGTTTCTTCCAACTCCATCCCAGCACAATCAAACGGAAACACTTCTACCCAAACCACAGCCAATCGAACAACAGCTGCTCAGAGAGCTAGGCTCTTCGACGGGAGTTCACTTGCAGAAGTCCCGCTCTCTCTCCCAAGCACGTCTACCAAGTCCACCACTGAACTTCCAAGCACCTCTGGAATGAATCATCGGAAGAGAAAGTAAGTTGTGTGGCAGCATGTAGAAGCCAAATGTGTTCCCCATAATCACAGTTTTGGCAGTGGCGGAAGAAAAAGCTGGTGCTAAGAACTGTTTGGCAGGTTTGTTTTCTCAACCCATCCACCTACTCACACAATCCCTGGTTGTCTAAAAATGGGTGAAAGTGTCTACAATCTTGCTCTTCTTGGAGATGCAGCAATTAGCTTGAAGGTCAGCTATCTCTTGAGTATAACAGTCTTGTTTAGAGTTTTTAATACAAGTGTGTAATGCCATCTTGTGATCTTATACAGTCAGTACTCCTGTATTTTTCTCTTGTGGGTTGACAGCGAACCCTGCCCAAAGAAACATTAGCCAAGGGGCCTTCACGTTTTGATTTCCCACCTATGATTGCGGTGGCAGGACTGTAGCATCACCAAGCGAGCCTTGCAGTGGTCAGCGTCAAGGAAGAAATGACTTGCAACTTAACCACTTAAGTATATGGATGTGTGTGTGCTCCGATCTCGGGCTGTTTGCCTCACTGGGCCTCCCTCCAAACTCTTCAGAAGGAGAAGAAGAAGAAGAAGAAGAAGAATTTACTTTTTGTAGCTTTTCAGTCGGTCAACACGATTGTGCCCAATGATTGGGTAGGGGTACAAGAAACAAATATATGAATATAAATACACTCCTGGAAAAAAATACATGTATTGGTTACTACTCACAATTAACTGACCGACTGAAAAGCTACGAAAAGTCATTTTGTATAGGCAACACTGAAAAACAATGGCTTCAAATCTCTATATCATCTTGCACAGTTTCCAGCCACTGGCCGGGTCTGTTTGGAACACAAGCCTCTCCAACGTCTTCTGTCTTCCCACCATCTCTCAGCCTCCACCCTTGCCCAGTCTTCTCCTCTCTTCTTCACGCTTTCTTCCACCCCCTTCAGCCACCTGTCTCTCGGTTTTCCTCTCGGTCTCTTTCCTTCCCGTCTGGCTGCGTGGCTCAGGGGTAACGTTCTCGCTTGCTGAGCCCGAGGTTGCAGGTTCGAAACCTGGCACAGTCAGCTGGCATTTGAGGGTGCGCAAATGCGAGGGAGCCGTGTCAGTATATTTACTGGCACGTTAAAGATCCCCTTCGGGGCAAAATTCTGGCACCCCGGCGTCTCTAAAACCCAGAGTAGTTTGACACAAACCCAATAACATAACATCTTTCCTTCCCACTTCGTCTCGTGTATCCTCCTGGGTATCCTCTTCTCCGCCATTCGTTTTACATGTCCATACCATCTAAGTCGAGATTTCTCTATACCATCCTGTAATGGTTCCTCCTTCATTAATTCTCTGGTCCTCTCATTTCTTATTCTGTCCATCTTTGTAGCTCCAATACTGCTTCTCAAGAACCTCATCTCACTGGCCTGTATTTTGCTCTTCTCCCTTCCTTTCATAACCCAGGTCTCCGAGGCATACGTCAGGATAGGGACTTAGTATGTCCGATGATCTCTTTGCTGTTCAGAGGAACATCCTTGCTCCATGACATGCTTCTCACACTCCTCCGAAACGCTTCTGCCTGCCTCCCCCGCTCATTTATTTCTCTATCGTTTCTTCCATTATCTTGTATCAGGCTTCCCAGATACTTGAAACTCTCCACTTTCTTCAGCTGTTCCCCACCAATTGTTATTCCCGTTGTGGTTCTTTCCTTCATCCTTGTTGTGATCACCATCTCTTATTTATGCTAAATTTCATCCCATATCCTTGTATTATTCCTTCCCACACGTCCAACTGTTCCTGTACCTCCTCCTCCTTGTTTCCCCAAATCATCTGCAAACACCATTGCTTTCATCTTTCCTTCCCCAATTACTTGTGCCACTCGGGTCATTATGTCATCCATCACAACAATGAAAAGTAACGGTGACAGTGCACTTCCTTGTTTCAGGCCGTTACTCTATTCCAACCAGTTCGATCTCTCTCCTCCCACTTTCACACAGCTCACGCTTCCCTTGTACATCTCCTTATAGTCCATCTTTCTACTCCTCTGTCCTCCAGGGACTTCCATACTCTATATTCTCTATATAAGAAGAAGAAATGTCGAACTTAATTCATTAACAACTGTTTCAAAACTTTTATATTTATAACTCATGGGGTCCAATACTAACAGTCATCATAGAGGTGGGAAGTAGTTAGTCTTAGCTGTGCACGTGGTCATAAATTCTTATTTCTACATTTGGGAGACGTATTCGCCTTTTTATATTCACTGGGTTTTGTAATACATGCAATTTGAAGTTATGAAAGTTTATGTTCCCAATTTGTATAATTTTTATACATGGAATATCTATTTTTTTATGAATTAATTTAAAATGTGGGAACAATAAATTTGTTTAATAATACAATTTCCTTGGAGAGTAGCTTCACATTTAAGGAAGATTCAATTTCAATACTTTTTGAATACAAATCAATTTTGTTTGTGTTGTATTGGAAGTTCGGCTTGTCGTTTCTTGCCAGTAGTCTTATTCTCTTTCTTTGTTCTGACAAGGCGGTAATGCTGTTATCCTAGTGGTGTGTTTTTTCGAAGTAAGTGTGGCCCAGTTTGATTCTTTTCTTTTGATTTTTCTATTTTATGAAGTGTGGTTGGACATGGTCTTTGTTGTAAGTGAGAAGCATGGCACTTAAATATTTGAAATGTCCAATATTGTGATTACGAGTGCAGCTCAGGAAGACACCGTTTCCTTCTTCGCCTTTTGAGACCACCTAGGATCACTTTAACCATTAGTTCGTGGACTTGGAAGAACTGTACGAGCCTTGCGGTCCTCCCAGTAATTCTTCATGCGTATTGATCGTCTTGCCCTTTCTTGGGTGGAAAATATTCATGTAGGAATTTCTTTTTTGTGAGTGGAAAATGAAACTTCATATTTTCAAGTGCTGTAGTTAAACTTATTTGCAGCATCTTCCGTTGTTAGGCCAATTTCTTTTAAGTCCTCTCTGATTTCTTTTAACCATCGGCATCCAGTTGTTGTGTTTTTTGAAGCAAGATTGTACTGTAGTTGTTTTAGAAGACTTAAATCTGGCATTCTCACGATGTGCCCAAAGAATCCTAGTCTTTTCTTTCGCATGGTATCAGTAATGGGTTCTAGGTTGCTATAGACCATATTGTTAGGTATTATTCGCCATTGCCCATCCTTTTTATATCCTTTATTGATACAAGTTTTTCCAATTCGCCTTTCGATCTTCTGTAATCTGTCGGTTATAGAATGTTCAATTAGATGGAATAATGTTTCTGCTGCATGTGGCTTCCGGTTTTATGACTGTATTGTAATGTTTAATTTTTGCATTAATTGATAAGCATTTCTTTTTGTAAGTTTCCCATGTTAATTTTTGTGCCGTCGATAACTTGTTGGTTCTTATTTGAATTGATGCTTTCTCATTTAAGTCGTTTGTTATTAACTCTCCTAGATATTTGAATTGTGTTACAATTTTAATTTTTGTATCATTAATTTGTATTTCCTTTAATGGTGTTGGTTTTTGTGGCATGATTTCTGTTTACGTATAAATTAGGAATGTTTTCTGTATTTTGATATTTACTCATTCCAAAGTTTGAGTGATTACCTCTTCACATTAGAACAGAGGGTGGGGGTGCAAGCTTCGATTCTGGGCGTGGGTGGGCATTCTCGTGTAAGTTAGTCTGTCGTGGGGTTCCGACCTGTTTGTGCAGGGTTGGTTCCCTTCCTTTTAATTTTCATATTCTTGGCCTAATAGGTAGAGCCCTGCGCGGATAAACAAAACGTTATCTGCATCCGCATGACTTTTATTCGCATCTGCCCCACATCTGCATGACTTTTATCCAAATCCGCTGATATTTCAATATTATGTTTAATTTATTAGATCAAGCATAACGTGTTAAACCAACACATTTAGACATTTGAGGAGAAAGTCGTTCCTGACAATTTGCTTCATTGCAAGGAACTTCAAGTTGGCATTCCAAGGGACTTCAAGTTGGATGACACTTCTGGTTCCTTGACCTCCGCTTTAGACAAAAAAATTGGCTATACTTTTTTGGCTACTTTCGCACTTGTGCCTCAGTAAGTTTGATGTGCCCGATTTGTGTCCCGAATATGAATACACTTTTTTACAGGTAATACATCACTATATCTTTCAACTTTTCATTTTCATTGAAAACGTAACCAATTGTCTGCCATATCGTTGACTTGAGCTTTGTTTCACGCGCTATTGAATATTCACCTTGTTTTAATTTAATACATAGTTTATCCATGTTGGTGAAATTATGTCCATACTCACGGTCGCCGTAACATTCACTACTTGAACTTCTCTTTACGCTTGGAGAAAGGGATTGACATTTGGACGAAAATTCCAAGTTCGTCATCATCCTTCTGCTTCTGGACCCATCCATATTCGCATAGATGTTGTCATAGTCGATGTTGCAATATCACAGCCAACGTGCTTCAGTGACAAGTTGGAAATAAATCTACAGATAAACCTGGATCCGGATCTTCCAGGATAGCTTAGATGGCGAAGTAGCTGACACGAGGAATGTTAATGATGTCACCACGATGAACTAACAAGCATATTGACAGCATTATATCTCGTACCTATAGTAATAATGGCAGTGAGAATTGATGATGATATGTCAAGACCATCTACTACAAACATACAGTACTTAATAAAATGTAGTTGAAAGCATATGAGTAAAATGATTTCTTGTGAATAAGTGCAATACGTGCCTGAATATTTCGTACGTAATAGGTTATAGGAGTATTCCTCTTTTAAGCATGAAGCTGTTGTTATTGTATGTATTTTTGACGTGAATAAAACGCTGTTGCGTTTTACCGATTGCTTAGATCTTTATTTTGTGTCCTTACTTTCTGTCGTAAGTTTTAACAATTTCAAACAATTGACAACACGCTCCCGCGAGTACGGGTCGCAACAAAAACCAGTCGACGCGCAATCGACTCCTTCCTTTCAACATCGACGGGATGAAGTCTACTCATTAACATGCACCCCACCTTGAAAGGAATTCTTACAATTAATTAATTAATACAATTATACAGATTGAATCTATTTCATAATAATTAATAATGATCCTTTTCTTTATCCTCTATGGGAAGAGGGCATATTTTCTTGATACTTCGAGTGAAGGTTCCACCAGGAGTCTGAACGGTGACAACTCTCACCTCGCCATCTCGTCCGGGATGAACTTGAATTATCCTACCTCGTGGCCACTGTAGAGGCGGGATATTGTCTTCGATCAACAGCACTAAAGAGTCAATTTTAATACGCCGATCAGTACTGTGCCACTTGACACGTTTTTGCAACTCCTGCAAGTATTCTTGCTGCCATCTCTGCCAGAGCCGTTGTCGGACTTTCTGCAAGTTTTTCCAATGGGACAAGCGGTTATCAGGTTCCCTCGACACATCCATCCGTACAGGTTGCATAAGCGAGTCACTCAAGATGAAATGTGCAGGTGTTAGAACTTGCAAATCATTGGGATCATTTGCTAACGGAGTGAGAGGGCTTGAATTTAATACTGCTTCAATGTCGCAAAGAATAGTGTAGGTCTCTTCAAAGGTTAGTATATGTCCCTGCGTTTCAATTAGTAAATGTCTCTTCATAATTTTTACAGCTGCCTCCCACAGTCCCCCAAAATGTGGCGATCGGGGAGGGATGAACTTCCAATTGATTCGATGCTGAGCAAGTGAGGAGGCAATGCCTGATGATTCTTTCTCTAAAAAGGACTGGATATCTTGAAGCGCATTGGATGTTCCAATAAAATTCTTTCCATTATTGGAAAAGAGCTGGTTACATAAACCTCGTCTAGCTGTAAAACGTTGCATTGCGGCTAAGAAAGCTTCAGTTGTTAGCTCTGACACTAGTTCCAGATGCAGTGCCTTGGTGCTGAAGCACGTAAATACAGCTATGTAACTCTTGTAAACATGGAACCGGCCTCTTCTGCGGCTCTCTCTCACAGATATGGGACCTGCGTAGTCCACTCCCGTGGTGACAAAGGGCCGAAGAACCAGCGTGACTCTTTCCTTTGGTAAATCTGTCATGCGTACCTCAGGAACTGTAGGATTAAAGCAATAACACTTCACACATCCTCTAATACCTTCTTTGCCTCTCTTCTGCCACTGATGGGCCAATATCGTTGTCGTGTTGCATGTAATAACTGCTCTGGCGGACAGTGCTTAAGACGACGATGTTCCCCTTCCATGATTATCCTGGTGATGTGGTGATTTGCTGGGAGAAGTATGGGATGTCTCTGTTCCGATGCTAACTCTGAAAACCGAAGCCTTCCTCCAACCTTAATCAACCCATCGTTGTCTAGGAAAGGACTGAGTGAATTTGATGGACTCTTTCTTGGGAGTTCTTGATTATTTGTTCAACAATTTTGTATTTCAGAGAAAGCTTCCAACTGTGTCCACCTGACCACATGTCTCTCTGCTTGACAAATTTCCTCTGTCTCTAGTGAGCTTGTTTTCCTTTCTGGTATATCATGTTTGCAATTGTAGATGAATCTCTGACAGTATGCTACTATACGGCATCATTTCGAGAACGACAAAATTTGATAAGCAAATTGCTGGTTGCAGTTGCCTTTAATGTCACTGTTGTAATCTTCAGTTCTGGCAGTTCTGTTTCAAATTCCTTGGATTGCCTTGGTTGTTGAATTTGTGTGCAGAGCCACGGAGGCCCTTTCCACCAAAGTGTTTTGCCTTCAAGTTCTATAGAAGTAATTCCCCTTGAGAGAAGATCAGCTGGATTTTCTGTTGATGGAACATGATTCCACATGGCGGGATCGGTGGCTTCTTGAATCTTTGCGATCCTATTTGCAACAAACGTCTTCAACAACCGTGGCTCGGTGTTGATCCATCCTAAAACAATTGTACTATCGCTCCACAATCTGATACGACCAACTCCTTCTTTCAAAGCACTTGCCGTCGTTTTGACAAGTTGTGCAAGAAGAAGTGCTGCCTCTAATTCGAGCCTGGGCAATGAAATGGTCTTTAACGGAGCCACCTTCGTCTTGGCACAAAGTAAATTAGACACGAAGTGATCTTTTTGTGTTTGACTAACTACATAGATGCAGGCTCCAAAGGCCTTCTCGGAAGCATCACTAAATCCGAACAAATCAAAAGTGTCAGAACAATTTCCTGGATTTACATTTCTGATTATTCTGATGTCATTCAATCTCTCCAATGATGAATAATAGTCGTTCCAACTTTGAAGGTGCTTCGGACACAATGGCTGATCCCAATCTAATCCATCTGCCCATAAGTGTTGTATCAACAATTTTCCTTTGATCAGTACTGGACTCGCAAGCCCAAGAGGATCAAAAATCTGTGCGATTTTGGAAGCCACTTCTCTTTTGGAATTTGGTGTTTGCCTTACTAGTATAGCTCGAAACTGAAGACAATCCCATGCTGAGTCCCAGAGAAGTCCAAGAGTCTTACTGGCTTCACCTTTATCTAAAATCAACAAAGTCCCCTCGTTACTTTTGCTCTCCAACTCCTGCAAAATACGTCTGTCATTGGACCTCCACTTCCTCAAATGCATTCCACCACTCAAAAGGATACTTTGTATTTGTTGCCGTAGCTGAATCACATCTTCAAGAATATTTCCTCCACTCAAACAGTCATCCATGCAAAAATCATCACGAATAGCCTTGGCTGCTATTGGAAGTTCACTCTCATGGAGATTAGCCAATTCATTTAAACATCTCATGGCAAGGTACGGTGCAGACCCTGTTCCGTATGTCACTGTGTTTAGTTGATAAATCCTCACAGGGGCTGAAGGATCCTCCTTCCACATAATTTGCTGTAATGCTCGAGATCATCAGGTGGACGAGGATCTGCCTGAACATCTTTTCCACATCCGCTGTTATGACATACTTATGACTGCGAAATCTAAGTACAATACGAAAAAGGTCTCTCTGTAAATTAGGCCCAATCATGAGCTTGTCGTTGAGTGATGTACCATGTGATGTTTTTGCTGAGGCGTCAAATACCACTCTAACTTTAGTAGTGTAGCTGTCTGGCCTCACCACTGCATGATGGGGTATGAAATATGAGTTTGTCATTTCCTGATTTTTCTGCTCTTCCATCAAAGTCATATGCCCTAGCCTTTGATATTCATTTAGAAAATCTGTGTACGCAGTCTTGAGTTCTGGTTGTCTGCTTAATCTCTTGATTAATGATTCTAGTCTCTTTTGTGCATGACCTTTAGACTCTCCAAGTACGACATCTGGTCTTAATGGCAGCCTTACGATGAATCTACCTGTTTCATCTCTCGAAACAGTCTCTGTGAACTGCCTTTCACACATTTTTTCTTCTTTTGTGTAATGCTGAATTTCCGGAACTGCTTCTTGCTTCCAAAATCTTTTTAAATGATCTGCTAATTGTTGGTTGCTGATCTTCATGCATGTGATTGATAATCCTTGTTGATTCTCGCAAACTTCACCGCCAATAATCCAACCTAATCGGGTGTTCTGTAGAGCTGGTTGCCCTTGTACTTCGTTTCTTGGTCGACCAATAATGAGCTTCCAATAGAGTCCCGCACCAATCAACATGTCTATGTCCCCAGGCTGGTTGAAAGTCGGGTCTGCCAAGCAAATATTCTTTGGAATAATTAACTTGTCTTTCTTGATCTCTAGCTGTGGCAGTCGTTCTGTAATAGATGGCAACACCACAAATTCTTCTTCTATGGCAAAATCGTCATTTCTTGTAGCGAGTTGTACTCTTGCAGTTTTGTTTGTTTCTACTTTGGAACAATCAACTCCCATGATTTGCATGCTTCTCTTAACATTTGGCAAGCCGTGCTTCTTATACAGATTCTCTTTCATCAGATTGATTTGAGATTCAGGATCCAATAAGGCTCGACATGTTGTTCTCCAACCTTGAGCATCCCTCACATCGATTAATGCCGTTGACAGAAGTATTTGCGAAGTGTTTTCTTTTTCCAAGCTTATATTGAGGGGAGGCGAATCCTGAAATTTGACGCAATGATTCACACTCGCTTAGTTTTTTCCAATATTTTGTTTTTGTTTGTTATTGTCCTCTGCATGTAATAACGTGTTATGTAAATGTCCACATTTCTTGCACTTTGATCCTCTCCAGTCTTTCGCAATGTGTCCTGGCTTCAAACAGTTACGACACCGTTTTTTCTCTCGGAGAAGCTTCTTCCTGTCTTCTACCGATCGTTGAAGTAACTCCTCACAAATGTAAATGGGGTGACTTCCTCCACACAAAATGCAGCCCTCCTGAGTGGCTGTCATAACAACTCTCTTGCTAGGCCTTTTGTCCTTTGAAAATGTCTTAGTATTGAAGTCTTTGTTTTTATTATAATTCAACAGCATATATGATTCTGAACGTTCAGTTAAAAAATGTAAAAATTCTTCTAATGTTGGCATCTCTTCTGGAGTGCATCCTTTTACTCTTTCTTGCCAATCTCTTTGCTTCACGAAATCCAACTGCTTCTTTGCTAGGTGAATAATCAGCATATCCCAGTGTTGCTTCATTGCCTTTAATGAAGCTATGTGAGTTTGGATATGAAGATGTAACTGCCTGAGGGATTCAGATTTATTCTCTTTTGAAATTGTGGGAAACTTGAAAAGTTCATGATATTGGTATTTTTGGATGTTTGTCAGCTGAGTATCATGATGAATTGTTGACTCGTAACTATTCTTAAAGAACAACCATTTTGTGAATTCTCCATTGAATTCCGGTAATTTCTGTACTCTTTTAGAGTGATTTGCTGGTAGGCCTACTTCTTGTTGATGAATGGTGTTGTTTATAGCTGGATTCAATTGAGATAGTAAAGTACTTTGAACCTCTTCCGCTTCGTCTATAATTGTTTGCAAACGTGTAACTGCATTGAAATAAATGGATTCGAACAGCTGCCGCTCTCCTTCACATTCCACTTGAAACTCTTGTGCTGCCAATTCATCAGTGATCTCTGTTTCCTCTATTTTGATCTGTAGTTCTCCAAAGGCACTCCATACTTCATCACATTCTTTAATTTTAACCTTTGCTTACGATTTTGATGTGTCAGCTGTAATAGAATTGTTTATTCTTGTTAACATGCCTTTTACTCGGCCACGCGATTGCTTTAATTTCGCAAGTTGCGACATGTCGAAATTGAGGTTGAGTAGCTTCTGAAGGATTATGTTATGTTCAGGTTATCAAAGGATTTCTAGGAAAGTTTTTATTATTTTATTTTTATGTCTGGGCTACTCTCTAACCTATTTGCCGTCTTGTGACGTTCGTCTCCGTGAAGCGTATTGCCGTCTTGCCGATTCCCGTAATATCGGCTAGTTGCCGATGCTATTTCTGAATATCTCCGGTTTTCGAAGGCCGTGCCGTTGGGCGCCAATGTTATTGTATGTATTTTTGACGTGAATAAAACGCTGCTGCGTTTCACCGATTGCTTAGATCTTTATTTTGTGTCCTTACTTTCTGTCGTAAGTTTTAACAATTTCAAACAATTGACTACACGCTCCCGCGAGTACGGGTCACAACAAAAACCAGTCGACGCGCAATCGACTCCTTCCTTTCAACAACGACGGGATGAAGTCTACTCATTAACAGCTGTAGATTGGCATATCAAATATGTAATATTAACGTAAGTTTGTATTCTAAAGAATATCCGCAAATTGACTCGAAACATTATCCGCTATCCGCACAGCAATGCAAACTATATCCGCGGATATCCACATCCGCGCAGGGCTTTACTAATAGGTTGTTCTATTGCTTTTAATTATGTAACATGAGTTTAGGGTGAAGTTTCCTCTTGTGTAATGTTCTTTCATTTTAGTGATTTCTTTTAATTTGTGAATTGAGCATAACTCGTAACTGCATACTCCTGCTTGGGGATGTTATTTCTTGATTGACAGTTGGGCCCACCCACCTTTGTTGTTTTTGATGTGTAACATCTTTCCACTCGGTTGCTGGATATTCTTGTGGGAGTGATTTTGAAAAATAGGAAGGAAGTGGATCGGATGGAAGTGTGTAAGACACACTGCCAGCTGGATCGCATTGCTCAACACTTTAATTCTGATGGTAAACGCTCATGCGAACTCTGGTGTCAACTGATTGAAACACAAAGCACATGGTCGAAGTCTTCGTATCAGTAATTAAATGATATGCTTTAATATGAAACATTGTAAGTAGTCGGCAATGCCGGTATTATGTTTCTGCACAATGGCTATTCAAATATTAACCCACGTAACGGTAATGCAGTCATCAGGCATCATGTATATCGTTTATACGGGAACTGGGCAAGCCTTCATGAGCTATTGCTGAATACATTCTCTTTACTCTCAAGAGGGCCTATTCATAAGGCATTTTAAACTCAATTTCACGCAGGAACACTGTCGAACAAGCAAAATATAAATGAAACTTAATTCCGTAATGCAGTATTATTGGTACGTGAAAATAAGTCACCATATTGTGCTCAATATCTGCATGGTCGAAATAGCCGTGGTGTTAAAAAGAGTCTTTGTGAATCTAGAGATCTCGGGTTCGAATCCCGGACGGGATATATATTTTTGCTACCAGATTATAGTTTTAAACGATATTTATCATATCAATATGACTCATTTTAACAGAATCCATATGAAATTATGTGTTGGTCTGTGGATCAAGAGGTCTGGGAACTGGGCAAGCCTTTCATGATCTACTGCTGTGCACATTGCATTTACTCGCAAGTTGGACTATTTATAAGGAATTTAAGGTTATGAGCGGTGTCGCGTCTATTAATCTAGTTGATCCATATCGTATTCTTTATTTAGGCTAGTGCTGGTGGAAGCTACAAAACCTCTAATAAAATGAGTTCCGTATTGTAAACTATAATATCTGTAAAACACTCCCTTTTACAATAGATTAATATTTGTGCCAGTAATATTATAAAATACCGATGAATCAACTATTTCACGTGAGGTTTCTCCTATGTCAGATGTTGCACATCATATGCGACGACTGTAAGGCTCGTTTTTTTTCCAATCTGTAGTGGTGGTGAAAATAGTGGGAGTATTTGAACTTTTTCGTATTTACTGGAGGTTGTTTTGTTTTACTGCTGGCTGTTTTAATTTCAGTGTTTTATTTCAGGTATCAAGTTAGGATTCTGTAGCAACAGCAGATAGTGTTATTAGCACGATTAGGATTTTTAGGTGCAAATTTCAGACGAAAAAAGGAAGGGAAAAGGTGCTCAAATAAGGTAAAAAAAAGGTGCATGTTTATTTGACTAATTTTCTCTTTCCTCTATTCTTGTTTATTGAATTACAAACAAGTACATCAAATCACTCATTAAAAGAATGAAAAAAACATGAAACTGTTGTAGTTCAAGACATTAAGCACCTCTAAATTTTTAAAAGTAAGTCTGTTTCTATTAGGAGTTAGAATGTCTTTGTAGATGCCAAAGCTTCTTTCGACAGCCACGGGAACCAGTGGGGCAAATCTTGTATTCACTCGGAATGGCAACTCTGCAGATGTGGCGAATTCCACAATGTCGGGATTCTTCTGAAGACTAGGCTCAAGTTTGTCTTTGGTAAAGCCATCTCCCTCCTCACGGAAGTAAAAGCACCCCATTGTTTTTCCTTTTCCAGACCTTGTTCTTCTAATCGTTTAATAACTGCAGTCGGGTACTTGTAACTATGGACACAATATAGTTCTGTCTGCAAATTAGGTGGCTGCGTGGCTCAGCGGTAACGTTCTCGCTTGCTGGGCCCTAGGTTGCAGGTTCATATCCTGGCGCAGTCAGCTGGCATTTGAGGGTGCACAAATGCAAGGGAGCCGTGTCAGTAGATTTACTGGCACGTTAAAGATCCCCTTCGGGGCAAAATTCCGGCACCCCGGCGTCTCTAAAAGCCACAGTAGTTAAAAGGGACGTAAAACCAATAACATTATTATTATGTCTGCAAATTATGCATTTTCTCCGGGAACAGAAGTTGCTGTGCCTTGGAAATTTCACCTGCGTCAGCTCGATCCAAAGAAAGCACAAACTCTCTAATTTTGTCAAAATTCTCACACAACATAGTAGCACACTCAATCCATGATTCCCAGAGAGTAATGACTGGGATATTTGGAAGGGGCAGGCCAGTGGTTTCCTAGTAGGCTACAACACGATTCGGAACTTCCAGTAGAATCTTCTTCAGGACAGAGATGAATTGATTTGCGATGATGTATTCGTTCCTTATGGATTCACAAACCCTGTGACGGGCATGAACCAAGCATGTCACATGCTTCAACTTAGGAAAAAAAGGGTTCAATACAGCTGAAACCATGTATGGAGCCTGGTCCGTAACCACGAGAAGAAGTTTTTTAAACTCTATACCAGTAGGCCAGAGTTTTTGGCAGAAGTCCGTAATTGATTGCATTACTGTACTGGCAGGTTTGCAACTTCCAAATGCAGCTATTGCATCTAACTTTCAAAATGCAATCTTGACCCGCTTCAAAAGCAACCCAGTCTGCACAAAAGATGTTGAACAGGAGTGGTCAACAGTCAAGAAGATCATCATCGAGTCAGCTGAAGAAACCATTGACTATGAGGGTAGGAAGAGACAAGACTGGTTTGAGGAGAACAACAAAGAAATACTGGAACTCAACAGTGCTAAGCGGAAAGCTCATCTATCCCTTCAAGACCCATCGTCCTGTGCAAAGAAAGCTCAGTTTAATGATCTGAAACGGAAGTGTCAGACTGGAATCAGGGAAATGAAGAACAACTGGTGGCAACAGAAAGCCGAGGAGCTTCAACATTATGCTGATGCCCGAAATCTTCGGAACTTCTATGAGGGGATTAAAGAGATCTATGGTCCGATTCGTTCCTCTATTGGTACTCTAAAGGCAGCTGATGGAAGTACTACACTTAATAACTCCAAAGACATCCTGGAGCGCTGGAAGGAACATGTCTCTACTCTCTTAAACCGAAGCTCCAAGGCCGCAGAAGATTTCCTACGAGATCCTTCTCAACCTTGGATGGCGATGCCTCCAGCATATCAAGAATTCTGTGAGGCCCTTGGTAGGCCGAAACCCAGAAAAACTCCTGGACCAGACAACATCCCACTGGAACTAATTCAAGCTGGAGGCTTACCTGACCTCTCAAGACGAGACTCTTCTCCCTTATACTGTCGATTTGGGAAACCCATAGAGTACCCAGTGACCTCAAAAATGCCAACATCGTCACTTTATTCAAAAAAGGGGACCGTAGCATATGTGGCAACTACCGGGGCATTTCCTTGCTATCTACAGTTGGAAACATATTTGCTAGAATACTACTGAACCGCCTTCAAGTCGTCGCTGAAAGGACTCTTCCAGAGTCTCAGTGTGGTTTCCGTGCCTCCAGAGGCACTGTTGACATGATATTTTGTGCACGGAAACTCCAAGAAAAATGTAAAGAACAACACAAGAACCTTTTTCTTGTGTTCTACGACCTGGAAAAGGCGTTTGATTCCGTCCCAAGACCTGCGATGTGGGAGATACTGAGACGCTTTGGTTGTCCTGATCAGTTTGTGGAACTGGTGCGAGCACTTCATGATGGTATGACTGGACAGGTTCTCCATCAAAATAACATCTCAGAAGCATTCCCAATCACCCAGGGTTTGAAACAGGGGTGTGTCCTAGCTCCAACTCGCTTTGCCTTGTACTTAGCTGCCATGCTGTATGAGGCATCGAGCAAATCAGGAGTAGATATCGGATATCCCTATGATGGAGGCCTCTTCAACTTGGCTAGGCTTCGATCACGTCTTACAAGTGTCACTAAGATAACTGAACTGCAGTACGTGGATGACACTGCATCACCTGCCCTTACACCTGAGGCCTTACAGCAATCGGTTAATAGCTACAAGAATGCATGTGATCGTTTTGGCCTCAGCATCAATCCAGGCAAAACAAAGGTACTTGCTCAGCCTGCTCCTGGGTCTATCATTGCAGAATTCAACATCTCCATCGCCAACACAAATTTGGAACAAGTAGACCATTTTACATATCTAGGGAGCATCTTATCTAAGAACTGTACTTCTGAACAAGATATAGAAAACAGGCTTCGAGCTGCTCATGTGGCACTTGGTTGATTATCACACCGTGTATTTAGAAACAAAGATCTTACAATTCGCACGAAACTCATGGTATATCAGGCAGGGGCCATCTCAACTTTACTTTATGGATGTGAAATGTGGATTTTATATCGTCGCGACATCAGAAATCTGGAGAGTTTTCACCAGCAAAAGCTCCGTTCGATCATGAATATTAAGCGGGATGACTATGTATCCAATCTTACTGTCCTTGAGAAAGCATGTACCAAGAGTGTAGAAGCTATCATCTTTGGTCATTGACTAAGATGGACAGGACATGTCCGCCGCATGAATGACACCAGGTTGCCACGTCAATTCCTCTACGGTGAACTTTGCACTGGGAAGAGGCCACAGGGTGCACCTTTAAGGTGCTTCAAAGACCAGCTGAAACAAACCTTCAAGTTGACCGAAATTAACCCTCAAACTTGGGAGGCACTGGCTGAAGATCGTGTACTTTGGAGGCAAACTATACCTGCTTCGGTAAATCATTTTGAACAGGAACGTCGCAGACTGGCAGAAATGAAGCAATTCCAACGCAAGCTTCGTCAAATCCGTCCACGCTCTCCTCCAACTATAAGATGCTTCGTATGTGGCCGCATGTTCCATGCAAGAATTGGCCTGTTTAGTCACCAGAAATTCATTCATAAAATACCCGATTTTGGAAGTGCATCGTCAGAAAATTGTATGCTCGGAAATGAGCTGCAGCCGACTACGACTGGCATTGGCTTTCTGCAGCTCATACATTTTTAACAACATGGGCTTAACTTTCTCCCCCGCTAAGGGAAAACCTAAAAATGTTCAAAACATATCATTCCATTAAGTATGGTTTCATCCACAATGATTCCCACATCGCAATCAGAGACTTTCTCCTTGATTCTTTATATGGTTTCTCGGTAAACAGATTCCATCTCTTTTTTTTCTTAAAGTACTCTCATCGGGCATTGACGTCTTTGTGTATTCAAGAAATTTCGAGAAACCCCTTGAAGGCTGGATGGTTTACCTTATTAAGTGGAATTCCTGCTTGTGTAAGAGTTATACACAAATCAATGTTTAATTTCTTCAAATTTTGGCTTTTTGAAGAACTCCGGTGAAACGCATCTCGTAATAGAGGTTGCCGCGATTTGTTTTCTTGAAGAGTTTTATTCATTTGATGTTTAGAGCTGGTAATGTGTTGTTTGATGCGATCTCGCTGGTGTTTTTCATCTAACAAAATTCTTGAATCACAAATAGTACATCACATAACAGTTCCATCAGTGTCTATGAAATCTTGTTTGAATTCCTGAGCCAGAGCAATAAATCGGGCACTGGACATCTTTGACACAGTAAAATCTCGTAGAACACTCGTTTAGTAATATAACAAAGTGGTAACAGTAGTTCACCTGATAACTCAATGTGACTATCACATAACTCACTCTTGCGTGTCACTCATAGCACAGCGACAATTACCAGAATGTTCTCATTCATGCTGGAACTGCAGTCTCAGCGATTTCTAGTAGCTTCGAGCAGAGCCCAGTCTCAATTCTCGGAACTGCGCGGATGCGGTTGCTGACATCTCTGCACCACCAGCCTCCGCCTCCATGCGAACAACCTATGTCTCTCACAGTAACAAACTCACATTCACGAACAGCATGCTACCAATCCTGGTGGGATAGAATCAATCATTGTCAATTGCATTATTGCGGGCTATACATTATAGCGGTAGAGCGAGAGAAAGAGGTTTTGTCGAACACACAGTTTCACTTTGTTGGAGGTGTGCTTTCAACTCCCGCGCGTTGTTTACTGAAAAAGGTAGGATTCCTATTCGCACATACATAGCAAGCAAAAGAGAGGTTAATTGAAAGTCAAATATTTTAATTTGATTAGAAATCTTATAGAATAAACTTAAAAGGGAAAAGGGGATTAGGGGTATGGTTGGGGAAAAAGGAAATAATGGTGCATGAAAAATGCCTCTTTTCGCAACTAGAAACAAAATTTCACAAGAAAAGCTGTGCGCACCTAAAAATCCTAACCCTGGTTATTAGGTTAGGTTGTTCACTACATTCCAGATTAGTTAGCCATAGTTTGGTATACCTGTCGTATTAAGACTGATTGTGTTCTGGCATCGTTCTGTCCTTGTAAAACTTATGTACCATATTTTAGTTAACAATATAATTATTTCTAACAGAAAATATTCTTGTGTCAGAAAACCCTCGATTCCTAGCAACACCGTTGGGTCAAGGCTCTCCTGCCATTCTACAGACTAGTCCTGGTAGTTCCTCGTTCCCGCCTCACCTTCGTAGCAGAGTAACCTTGGTGTTAGGAATGGGGTGTACAGATCTCCTATATTGCTGTATGCGTGTAGCTGTCCGACGGCTACTCAATTGTCCTCAAGAGGCTGAGTGTACCCATTCCAAGTCAAACATTAGTTTCTAAAATTCCCGAATGGCGCAGAGAATCGAACCCCGGGCCTCTGTGTGAGAGGGAGGTGTGCAACTTTAACACCACAGTGCCAGCCTTTCCTCCCCTATACCAGGTCCAAAACAACTGTGAACATGAGGGAGTCAGATTCACGCGCTCACCCGCGCCAGCCAATTGCATAGCGCGGCGTTGCCTAGTTAACTGCGTAATCTGGGCTCGCTGTGCCGTACGAAATCTTTATTACTCTCCGTGCACGAAAATCATTAAAAATCCAATCATTTGGATGAACCTATGTTACAGAGCTAAACATTTTGAAGCTAGCAGTCCAAACCCCGTGACCCTACGACCAGCTGTTTGGGAGATAGCATCTGTCCTTGAACTGAAGGAATAATTAGAGTGAAGAATGGTTATGTGTTGAAATATTTAGTTTCGCTGGGGAGAGCTTAAAGATGTTAGTGCTGTGAGCTGAAGTTTATAACTCATAACAATGTTCCTTAGCAGTCGAACAGCCAGGCAAGAAATATAATTTTCATGGTATATGACGTTTTAAAGAATCTTTCGAATACAGAAGTATGTGAAAACACAAAATCTGATAACCTGTGTTGTTGTGGTGTCGGCAATTATGTTTTCTTTTGTAATTGAGACGAATAAAACTCACCCCTTCACAGTCTTACCTCACGAGGCACAGTGTACCCGGTTCCAACCCTGAGACCAGAACTAAATGTCTTGATTGAGCCGTGAATCGAATCCGGACATCATGGGTGACAGCAAGAGTTATTGTTGTTGATGATGTTTGTTTTAGGGGCTTTGCGACATCGTGGTCATGTAGCCCCGTGTATTTGGGTGTGTGTGGAATTTGTATGATAATCTGTGACACTGGGATGTCTATACTAGTGTGTATATTTGTAATTGAGGTAGGATTT
This sequence comes from Meconema thalassinum, assembly GCA_946902985.2. NCBI lineage: Eukaryota > Metazoa > Arthropoda > Insecta > Orthoptera > Tettigoniidae > Meconema > Meconema thalassinum. The sequence continues at coordinate 474,723,574 of OX336390.1, read as the reverse complement.
GCGTAGGAAGCGGCCATGGCCTTACGTTAGGTACCATCCCGGCATTTGCCTGGAGTAAAAGTGCGAATCCACAGAAAAACCACTTCCATGATGGCTGAGGTAGGAATCCAACCCACATATTCCCAGGTTTGCATCACGAGGCTGAGTGTACCCTGTTCCAGCCCTCTGACCAGAATTGTATTTCTTGGGAATCATACCCGGGACTCCGCGGTGACAGCCAAGAATGGACAGCAGCTAGCCAGTACACCACAAGGTGGTCTCCAATAAACAAAATCTTATCCCAACAAATTGTTTTCTCTATTTCTATTACCTTATAGAGGGCTAACAAGCAATGCTACTCAGAATGGCTTGGGGTGTAGATTACGTCATGTGATACACGGTAATAACGTTGTAATTGTCGTTTCATTTGAGGGGCTTGGACATATTGGTACTTCAGCCCCGTGTACTTGTCTGAAAATCTGGGTTACTGTGGTGTCTGTATTAGAGTGTGTGTATTATTATTCTGGTGAGGATTGGGAAGGAGGCGGCCGTGGCCTTAAGTTAGGAACCATCCCGACATTTGCCTGGAGTAGAAATGAGAAACCACTTTCAGGATGGTTGAGGTAGGAATCTAACCCACATCTTCCCAGTTTTGCCTCACGAGCTTGAGCGAACCCTGTTCCAGCCCTCAGACTAGAATTAAATAGCTTGGCAGAGCCGGGAATCGAACCCGGACCTCCTGGACGACAGCCAAGAATGCTGGTCGCTACACCAATAGGTACTCACTTGCACGAATAACGTTTGTGTGGCATCTTATATCTGCCTCATATCACATTGTGTGCAATCCGTTGTGAGGATAGATATTCGTAGGATATGGTTCACCAGCTCGTACATGCACTTACATTCGGAGCGCCTTGTGTTCTGGGGGAAGGTCGTGTGTATACTGCGAGCGTAGAGCTGTGTCAACTCCCGGAAGTCTCACTGTGGCAACAGTGCTCAGCTGGATGCGCGCTACTGGCTGAGCCCATGTTCACAGTTGTTTTGGGACTGGTATAGTTAATATTTTCATTCATCTCATCTTCAGTTCCTTGTCTTCAGTCCTTTTAGGTAGATTTCATTAGAAAGCTAACTATTGCAATGGGTACCATGTTTCGACTTCCGGAAAATTTCGACATATCTTCGCGTTTCACATCCCCCAGACCCCAAAACCACCGTCAGTTCAAAAGTTTATATATAATTTATGTATATATATATATATATATATCAGTTTCTTGTGGACACGATAACTGCCGTAATTGTGCACCAATCACTTTGAATTTTTTACATAACATGTATCCCTATAAAATCTCGGTCGAGTTCGTTAATGGGCAAAATCGGTCGAAGGGGGTGAAAATGGGGGGCTTTTTTCGAAAAAGTGAAGTTTCGCTATAACTCTCTTAATACGTGAAATATCGAATCCATTCAAAGTTCATAATATGTGTCGTATAAGTGCCAAAAATTTATGTCAAATAAGTTTTTTGATAGCACCAACCATTGACCAAAGGGGTGGAAAAAAGTGGGTTTTTCGGGAAACATTAATCATATCTCTCTTAATAGGCACAATATCAAAACCGTACAAAATGGACAATATTCCTCCAATAATTACCTAAAACTTTTGTCTGAAAGAATTTTCGATATGACCCACCATTACGCCACGGAGTGAGCAAAATGATTTAAATTATAAGAAAATTCCAAGTGCCAAGAGTGGTTGCCATGACAACTTTACTTTTAATTGATACGGGTTGAGCCATCAGCAGTTGCTATGACAACGCCACTGCACGAGATCACATTCTGTTTTCATATGTCTGTGGGAAGCGACTTCGGTATCGGAACTGGTAGCATGCTGAACTTCTATGCCCAAGGTCGCGGGTTCAAACCCGGCTGAAGTCGTCGGATTTACTAAGAGCGCCAAAATACCCTGAGTATGCTTTCCTTCGGAGGGGAAGTTCCAACGTTCGTTGCGAGTTGATGGTTCCGGTGGCATCTAGTAGCCAAGTTCACAGCTAGGTGTCGTTGATGGTAGTATTTTAAATTATGTAGCCTATTTTAGGTAGATTTCATCAGAAAGCTAACTATTGCAATGGGTGCCATGTTTCGACTTCCGGAAAATTTCGACATATCTTCGTGTTTCACATCCCCCAAACCACCGTCAGTTCAAAAGTTTATATTATATATGTGTGTGTATATATATGCATATATATCAGTTTGTTGTGGACACGATAACTGCCGTAATTTTGCACCAATCACTTTAATGTTTTACATAATATGTAACCCCTTAAAAAATCGGTCGAGTTCGTTAATGGGCAAATTCGGTTAAAGGGGGTGAAAGGGGGGGGGGGGGGGGGGCTTTTTTTTTTTTTTTCGAAAAAGTGAAATGTCGCTATAACTCTCTTAATACGTGAAATATCGAATCAATTCAAAGTTCATAATATTTGTCGGATAAGTGCCAAAAATTTATGTCAAATAGGTTTTTTGATAGCACCAACCATTGACCAAAGGGGTGGAAAAAAGTGTTTTTTTCGGGAAACATTAATCATATCTCTCTTAATAGGCACAATATCAAACCCGTACATAATGGAAAATATTCCCCTAATAATTACCTAAAACTTTGTCTGAAAGAATTTTTGATCTGACCTACCATTACGCCAAAGGATGAGAAAAATTATTTCGGAATTAAAGAACATGCCAAGTGCCATCAGAGGTTACCGTGACAACGCTTCTAAATTGATGAGGGATGAGCTATCAGAGGTTGCCAAGACAACGCCATTGCACGAGATCACATTCATTTTTCCATCTGACTGTGGGAAGTGGCTAACTGGTAGCATGCTGAACTTATATGCCCAAGGTCGCTGGTTCAAAGCCGGCCAAAGTCGTCGGATTTTCTAAGAGCGCTAAAAAACCCTCAGCATTCTTTCCTTTGGAGGAGAAGTTCCAACGTTCGTTGCAAGTTGCTGGTTGCGGTGGCATCTAGTAGCCAAGTTCACAGCTAGGTGTCGTTCACGTTAGGATATGGTACAAAATTAGGAACTACTACTTAAAATTGACCGTCTGCAGACCTTACCTGAATTACACACTAAAACAGTCATCAAAATTAACACCGTTTATCAGATTCTACATGTAACCCCGGGGTTACATGACCACGTTGTCGCAGCCCCTAAACTGAGGAACCAACAAAAATCTCTGCGGGAGATAAAATTTTGCGAGAAGAAGTAACAGACTGTCAGATAGTTACACATCAGTTCCAAACCTTGCATAAGGACAGTGTGATCAGAAGTATAAAAATGAACCCCGAATGACAAGAAGGTTACCATCCCCATAGACAATAAAATGATAAATATATGCATACAAAAACGAAAAAAAAAGTTGATTTTTAACCTCCAAATGTAAAATACTTTCTTGCAATCAATGAGGTCTGATCCTCCTACGAAAACCTGCATATTTTGCCTATTATAGCCAATCCCCTAGTTTGCCAGGTGAAATCTACCTCCGCCTTCCGGCGTGCCGAGAGGATTTTTTTTATTTCAATAGTTTTCTTCAATAGGGAAAAATGCTATTCAGTAGCTTGTATCTTGAAGTTCATTTTAGAGACCTTGCGCTCGACGTAGTGTTCAATCCCATTTCTGCTGCTTTGTGTCATGTCGAGTACGGTTGCCAGGTTACAACTTATTCTGCGCTGTTACCACACCTTTGTGGTATCAGCATAGAGTAATGTTGTCAGAAAAACAATATGACAATGAGTGCTGGCCGTTGAAGTACTTTATAGTCAACATTGCCCACATATTTCACACCAGGCTTCCCTGCAACATGGGGGCGATGGAAAAATATTCTGTGGTAGTATTGATGGTACTTTTAAGGGGCGGAACATAAAAGTCCTCTACCCCTAATAATGTTATGTCACTAAACATTAGCACAACCATATATTCCAACATATACCATACAATACAAAATATAGACCCTTTGAAGTGTAGAAAATTACTGAATCCAGGAACTATTAGTCCATCACCACAGACTATTTGAGTTTTTAAACAGGATTATTGCAACACACACAGTGGTCAGTCCCAGGATCCCACACTGAACCGGTAGACCACTCGATGAGAGTACTCATTCCCTGGAGTTAACACACTATCTGGGAAATTTTTCTGAAAAACAAAGAGAAAGGTTTATGACAATTTAACATGAACACTTCATAATCCATAAAAAGGTGGTAAAAATGAATGATTTATTCATATCTTCCTGAACAACAATGTTTGTTTTGTAACAGTTTGGGCCATATTCAGAGACATCACTTCAACTTTCAGTTACATCTTACTTTCCCGTGTATAACAGCCGGGGTTGGTGTTCAGGGACCAAACTTAACTTACACTAAGTGTGAGCCTAGCCAAAAGTTAGTGAGATTCAAGATAGCTGAAGACCAACCTTACACCTCGCTTCATTGCTACAAATTGCCTGAATAACACTGATAAGATCTGTTCAGTGCGATAAAGTTAAGTTTACTATTGAAATGGAATTTGATAACGATGGATTCAGAAATTTCATGGAGTACGGTACGAAAATTATTTGCCCGTACCACGGGTGTACTGTATGTAGGAAATGATGAAAATCCCTTCGACACTTTCACAGACAGTGAATTTAAAAGACGATATAGGTTCTCTCAGGAAATTGTCATTTGTAGCTCTTCAGTCGGTCAACACGATTATGCCCAAATTACAAAAGTACAAAAAATACACTCCTGGAAAATCGTATAGACTGAGTGAAGAGCTACAAATGACAATCTGTATAGGCAATACTGAAAGAAAGGCTTCAAATCTCTACATTCTCTAAGGAATGCATAAATAACATTATAATGCCACTGGTGATACCAGAACACGTTGGAGATCAGAGCAGGAGAGGACTACCATTGCCAGTACATATTAAAGTATGGAGCTACATGATCCCTAAACTAAGGAACCAACCAACATATTAAAGTATTGACTGCTCTTAAGATTTTATGCAACTGGCAGTATGCAGGCAAGAACAGTAATAAATAATATTTTTACTGCTTCCAAAATGTCAATAACTGAAAGCAGATTATTATTAATATGTGGTCTGTATTTGGTCTGTAATTATTAATAATAGTCCTACTAGGTTTGAAGTTACACCTGGACAACCATAACCTCTCAATCCTACTTCAGTTTTACTCTCACATTCCATTTATATATCTCCGAAAGCCAATATTATTATTATTACTATACACAGTAATTTCCGTGCAAAAACGGTGTTGCAACTAATAGGCCAACATGTAATTTTACATATTTATGGGGTTAGTTTAGATTACAAGTGAGAGGTAACTTCATGACTTTGCTCTGCGACCAGTTACATCTATTGTGCTCTTTAATGGGTTAGTAATGGTTGATGTAAAAGAATGAATGTACGGTAAGCTAATATCTCGCAACAATTTTTTAGTAATATGATAATATGCAATACAATACAATTAATAAGACGCAACATTAAGTTCTTTTACGTACAGTTTTTCGTCGGCCGTAAAATACAGCCTTTTCATACTTTCTTACAAACAGGACAAGCAATAAAAGCGATCTTACAAGCAAAAGCAAACAACAATGAATGCCGTGTGTGTATGCACGAAGCTGCTGTGCGCTCTGAGTATTGTGTCACAATAATGACTTCAGGACAATTCTTTAAGCATTTTATATTCATGTGTTTTAATCATCTTGACGATGTAATAATGTTTTACAAAATTTTTTATTGAGAGACCAAACATTAGACTGTTTTAGGAGAATTTTTTAGTGATTTTGACTGAAGAAGGCTCACAGAGCCAAAACATGTCTCCAAATGTATATTGACATCAAGTGATATATAAAAAGATAATTTTGTATAGTAAAGTGGACATTTGGATAACATATGAGGAAGTTAAGTTGAAGTAATGTCTCTGAATATGGCCTTTATTCTCAGAATGGTCTCAAATTGAAGTACTTGGTCTGTAGAAGTGTAGTCTCTCCTAAAATTTTAAAATGCAAATCTGTTTATTAAAATATAATTTAAAATGTAGGTATCTCAATGGTGAATGCAGGCAACCATCGCCATTAAGTACACTACACTAGTGTATTTCCTTCAGTCGCCATACTATCTCATTGGCATAGCGAGTGACAAGGCATGGGCGCCCGCAGGATTTTTTCCAGAAGGAGGCTAAGTAACAATTATCATTTCATTAACCATCTGTCACTACATGATGATGAGACGTACCCCCTCCCAGTTAATTAGAAAATTGGCGAACTGGCTTAACAACACCATTTTTTACTCGTTTTTAAGAACTGTACGTTATTACACTTGTATTATCAAAATCACTAAGCCTTAGTAGAAAGGATATTATTCTGTAGCATGAAATCTGAATATACACAGTACACATATCCAAGCGGGCATATGCCGAGTCGTCATTAAGTCCATCTCGTCATGACAAAAGTACTGGAGTTAATCAATTTAGCAAGTTTTAAATGCATTTAAATGAAAAAAGTCATTATAAATGTTGTTTCAACAGTTATTGGTCTAACATAATTTAACCTGGTCTGCTTGATGACATAAGGCAGAGTTGTTACAAAAACATAATGCGAATTTTATAAGTTTAACTATCTATGGTGTGATTAAAAACATTATTGGGCACAAGTTTTTCCACGGCCAAGGAATGTAGGAGCAATAAATACATATTTAAGGGCACTAGATACAGCATCCATCATATTAAGTAAACATCAAATTTTCCCCTTGTTACAGTTTCCGTGGCGAACCAGAGCCCCAAAATGCTTCCCGAGCCAATCATGAACTAGCCTTAACATACGTGGCAGCATCTGCAAGGTAAACATCCTGAGTGGACTCCACATGATCACTTGACAGCCTCACAGTAATCGTGAGCTAGACATAGCATAAGTGCTTCAGCTTTTGTGACTTGTTCTAATCGTTACATTATATAGTATTAAGTGTCCCAAAACAAGACAAATGGAGTATGCACAGCAAAGTGAGCAGTATGCACAATAGTAGACAGAGAATTAAAATAATAATAATAATAATGCTCACATATTTCCCAAACTTCAGTAAGAACATAGCTCAAGAAGAGTGCTTTCAAAGTTGATGATTTGCACAACACATTACAAAACAAGAAGTTCCGTGACGAACTAAAGAGCCTACTTTTCTTAAAATTTAAGATTCATGCCAATGATTAATCGAAATGGATCTATCTAGAATAATGACGAAATTAAGTTGGTAATATCGAAATTTCTAATTAGTTCGAAATACTGTATACCTGGCATAATGTAGCCTAATAGAGCACTACAGTTGGCAGCCCTGGTGACTGAATATATTCTTAGTTCCATCTCTTAAGGTACAGAATACAAAATTTGGTTGGAGTCCAATGAATAGCATGGACGTTACATGCAGTTAAACATTGGATCTAACAGCGTGCGTAAAATCATGTTGGCAACAGTGTCATGCATGTACTGGTCAGAAATAATCTGAAATAATATGATCTATTGTTGTGCCAATTTTGAATGAAATCCATTAGTTAGTATAGAAGTTACATGCATTTTAAAATTGGACCTATCAGCAGGCTTAGAATCATGTTGGCAGCACTGACATATATTAGTTATTCCAAAGTAATCTAGAATGCCAGGTACTATACGTGTGCAAAGTTTAGAGCTATTGGCTTGCATTCTTTCTGATATATTGATTTTAGGATAACAAAAATAGAGACAGCATTTATTAACAGTTGGCAGCCCTGGTTGCTCTTAAGAATACGCATAGTCATAGCTGTTATGGTACACATAGCACATACGAAATTTGGTTGAAATCCAAATGATAGTATGGATGTTACATGTATTTTAAGTTGGACCTCTCAGCAGGCTTAGAATCATGTAGGTAGCACTGACGTATATAAGTTACTCAAAATTAATATAGAATGTCATGTACTATACGTGTGCATAGTTTAAAGCTGTCGGCTTGCATACTTTCTCATATACACACATCAAAAAAAGTTTTGCATCACCTCGGTTCCCAGATCTCCGGCATATAGACGTTGACTGTGTATATTGTATCCAAGATACAGTCCCTTTGACTGTTCATAGATGTCACTAAAACTGCTCAAAGATGTAAACAACCATGCATGAGCAGGGCCTATTAGACGGAGGGGGTACGACAGCCGATCAGTTCCAGTCATTCCACCAGGACGAAGGTACGCTGCTCATGTTGTCTGTAGTTCTACCATGCCTAGAAGGTCAATACCGCAGTTCGATCGCGTCCGCATTGTTACTTTGTGTCAAGAAGGGCTCTCAACAAGGGAAGTTTCCAGGCGTCTCAGAGTGAACCAAAGCGATGTTGTTCGGACATGGAGGAGGTACAGAGATACAGGAACTGTCGATGACAGGCCTCGCTCAGGTCGCCCAAGGGCTACTACTGTAGTGGATGACCGCTACTTACGGATTGCCGCTCGAGGAACCCTGACAGCAATGCCACCATGTTGAATAATGCGTTTCGTTCAGCCACAGGACGTCGTGTTTCAACTCAAACTGTGCGCAATAGGCTGCATGATGCGCAACTTCACTCCTGACGTCCATGGCGAGGTCCAGCTTTGCAACCCCGACACCATGCAGCGCGGTACAGATGGGCCCAACAACATGCTGAATGGACCCCACGGAATTGGCATCACGTTCTCTTCACCGATGAGTGTCGCATATGCCTTCAACCAGACAATCGTCGGAGACGTGTTTGGAGGCACCCTGGTCAGGCTGAACGTCTTAGACACACTGTCCAGCGAGTGCAGCAAGGTGGTGGTTCCCTGATGTTTTGGGGTGGCATTATGTGGGGCCGACGTACGCCACTGGTGGTCATGGAAGGCTCCGAAACGGCTTTACGATACCTGAATGACATCCTCCGACCCATAGTGCAACCATATCGGCAGAATATTGGAGAGGCATTTGTCTTCATGGACGACAATTCTCGACCTCATCGTGCACATCTTGTGAATGCGTTCCTTCAAGATAACGACATCGCTCGACTACAGTGGCCAGCATGTTCGCCAGACATGAACCCTATCGAACATGCCTGGGATATGTTGAAAAGGGCTGTTTATGGACGTCTTGACCCACCAACCACTCTGAGAGATTTACGCCGAATTGTCGTTGAGGAGTGGGACAATTTGGACCAACAGTGTCTTGATGAACTTGTGGATAGTATGCCACGGCGAATACAGGCATGCATCAATGCAAGAGGACGTGCTACTGGGTATTAGAGGTAGTGGTGTGTACTGCAATCTGGACCACAAATGCTGAAAGTCTAGCTGTATGATGGTACAACATGCAATGTGTGGGTCTCATGAGCAATAAAACGAGCTGAAATGTTGTTTGTGTTGATCTCTATTCCCTTTGTATTTAACGGTTCCGGAACTCTTGGAACCGAGGTGATGCAAAACTTTTTTTGATGTGTGTATATATTGGTATTTGGATAAAAGAAATTAAGAGCATTTTTTAACAGTTGGCAGCACTGGTGGTTCATAAGAATACGTTCAGTCATATCTGGTTTTGTACACATACAACATACGAAATTTGGTTGAATTCCAATTGATAGTGTAGAAGTTATATGCATTTAAATATTGGACCTATCAGTAGGCTTTTAATCATTTTGGCAACACTGCCATGCATGGCCTTCTGGAAATTAAACTGCAATATTATTATCTATATGTGTGCCGATTTTGAAATAGCTCCCATTCATACCTTCCAAGATATCCAACATGGAGCTCAAATTTCAATTGCGATTTTTCAGCAGTTGGTAGCACTGACATCATTTTCAAATATGGCCGTGAGATATTCAGGTATAGATCTTTACTCCTACCAAATTTTATTTCGATTGCTCCAGCCGTTTAGGAGGACACACACACACACAGACAGACAGACAGACAGACAGACAGGACAGACAGACACACATTTTCCCGGATCGATCTCATAAGACTACTTTTTCCTCATTTTTGCAAAATGTGAAAAGTAGGCTAACAAAATAGCAGTTCAAGTCAAATGTCTTCTATGCCCAAGGTCGCGGGCTCAAACCCGGCCGAAGTCGTCGGATTATTTTAAGAGCGTTAAAAATCCCTCTCAGTATGCCCTCTACGGAGGGGAAGTAAAGCCGGCGGTCCCATGTCATAGATTTATGGCATGAAAAAGAACCTTCCTCTAACTACAGTTGTGAGAAGACAAAATTTGTAGGATAGATTAATTGATAACACTATATTATTTCCAACGTTCGCCGCCAGGTGCTGGCTCTGATGGCATCTAGTAAGCAAGTCCGCAAGCTAGGTGTCGTGGATGGTAGCATTTGTTAGCAAAAGTAGGAACAACTTGAAAAATTGATTGTCTGCAGTCTTTACCTGAATCACAGATAAAACACACTATTACAGCCATCACATAACACCGGTTATCAGACAAATTCTACACACACCCGAAGTACACGAGGCTACATGACCGCGTTGCCGCAGCCCCTAAACTAAGGAACCAACCAAAGTCAACTGTCTTAAAATTCACATCCCATGCACCATTATGTATCCCAAAACATAAATCACAATAATGATAAATTTGTTTAAATTAAACACTAGGTATGCACTTATTTACATTTTATGTACCAGTATCACTACAGTCTGCTTCCATTCATGTTACTACTTTTGACTATCACTCATCAGCCAACTTCCTAATATTTTCTTCCCTAATTTGCTCTCTTGGCTTCCAATTCCATAATTTGTATCTCAACCTGTCTTTTCCTGTTCATTCCAGCTGCCTTTTTTCATCTTCTCTAGTTCTGGAAATCTTCCAGTTCTTGCATAATGTCAATTAGAAGGTTTTGTAAATTGGGACCCACTAGTGTTATGACCGAGTCATGCACCAAAAGGCTTGCTACCAGTCTTGTTGGTCATGTTGTATATTAGATCTGCAATTACCAAGGGAGATGATAAGAACCATTTTTACAACTATAAAGAATCATTGATTCTGTACTGTGCCGTCCAAAAAAGTCTCTCCAAAAGGGGTCTGCACGATCTGCCAAACTGTTAAATCATTTCAGTTTATCATTGGCTCTAGGATGATCTTCCTAAAATGGGATGGAATCTCCTTATTAAACTCTGCAAGTAAATCAGTACCAGTAGTGTATTACTACTACTACATTCTTGGAATTGTCGTTAAAGCGGATGTCTATGTCCATTTGTTGCATGTCTATGTCCATATGAAACCCACTCAACGAAGAAGGACTTCCATGCCATTTTTTGGTGTTTATTGTTTAAATTATGTCTTTGTTGTTTTAAACCTGGTGGCCACTCAAATTGGTCAACGATTTTCCAGGAGTTTTCCAGGTATTTTCGAGGAGTAATTTTCATTTTTCCAGATTTAAAAATAAGCGCAAGTGCGGGGGAGGACTTTATCGGTTGCCTACTTCAAGACCAAAATAAAGCAGTTGTGTTTGGTTTACTTATACAGATGTTGACAAAAATTAGTGGTGATTGCGTTATTGATACGCAAGCCTAAACACAAATGATTTCATCGTTGTTTTAAGGGGCAGAACTACGAGGTCATTTGCCCCTCTTTAAAAAGAAAAGAGAAAAGAATGCTGCCTGCAATTTAATTGCGGTGAAGTTGTCTATACTCAATATGTTATACAAAAATACTATCTCGTGTTCTCACACACAGAAACAGGTAGTCTGAGGAAATTTCTTTCATTAACGATAGAGTGCTCACCCAAAGCCGCAGCGGGAGTATGATTTAAGATGGAAAGATTTTTATAATTAATTAATTAACAGTGGCTATTTTCCAGGAGTTTTCAAATTTGTTGTCATGTTCCAGGAGTTTTCCAGGATTTCCAGGTTTTCCAGGAGTAGTGGCCACCATGTTTAAAAGCACACTATTGCGGGGATTTAGTCCAGATTTGATATAAGTGGTCCCTATTATCATATGAACATTTTAGTTTACTCGTGTCGTACTCTAGAGTTCACTGAAAAGATATTTTGGGGACATTTTTGCCAATAACATTGGAAGAAGACCTCCCATAACATCTCCGAGCCCACTCACAGCATGTATTTATTATGACTGGTGCCCTTATTTCACAGAATCGATATCATCCCAGCAGTGGGAAGCCACAGAAAGCCTCTAGTTCAATGGTTGAGAGTGGCATTCGAACCCATCTCTCTCGTCATTTGTCATGACAAGCTCAAATGTATCTCGTTCCAATAGAGAAGTATCCAGGATATATGAACTAGAGGTGCGAAGGGGATGCAAGTTGTTTTAGGGAGAACGACTTAAAATGTGGATTTTTCTTTTCCAGGCCCATGATAGCAATATTATACTGATTTTTCTCTTATGGGTGGGAAGAAGCACAAACATACATACGACTGTCATGATTTACGAAACGTGAAGATTGACAAAGTTAATTCGTGCAGCTGATAGTGAGCGAGGTGGTTGTCAACGAGTTCATCATCATCATCATTATCATCTTGTACAGTTTCCAGCCCCAGGCTGGGTCTGTTTGGAACATAAGCCTCGCCACTTAGTCCTTTCTTTCACGAGTTATCGAATTCAAATGATGTCCTCCTTCTAAACTACCGTATTTACTCACATAATCGTCGCACCCCACTTTTCAAACACTAAAATAGGTTTATAAAATTTCATCGCATAATTGTCGCATAGCATTATTCGTATTTGTGCGCCAGCCAGTTGCACATGCTGCCGCGACTTTGTCAGAAGAAAAATATCTCGTCTTTATGCATGTGGGCCATGAACTGTGACGCGAGCGGCAAGCTTCGTCACTTAGCACATTCCGCGAACGTATAATTTGGCGTGATCATGTCAGGAGAAAGTAAACTCGTCTTTATGCCTGCGGGCTATGAACTGTGACGCGAGTGGCCAACGCACATTCCGCGAGCTTATAGGCCTAATCTGGCGTGATCTTGTCAGGAGAAAGTAATCTCGTCTTTATGCCTGCGGGCTATGAACTGTGACACGAACGGCCAGCGCACATTTCGCGAGCTTATAGGCCTAATCTGGCGTGATCTTGTCAGCAAAAAGTAATCTCGTCTTTATACCTGCGGGCTATGAACCACGACGCGAACGGCCAGCTTTGTCAGCACATTCCGCGAGCTTTAACCTGTCGTGACCTTGTTAGAAGAAAGAAGCCTGTCTCTGACTGCAGGCTATGACTCACGCCAGACTCGCGCTACGCGAATGACTGGCCCGTGCAGCAAATAATGATACAGTATATTCTTTGAACTTAAATATTCTTCGCATAATCCTCGCACCCTGCTTTTTTCCACGAATTTTAGGCTAAAAAAGTGCGAGGAAATACGGTACCCTGCAATGAAGAATGCGTTGTGATAACGATGAAACTCATGAAAACACAGATTGATGTAGAAATAAACATCTTGTAGAGCTTCTCACTCGCACATCTGGAGACAACCATACTAGACTGCAAACAGAGACGTGAATCACTACAAGAGGATGTATTGATTTTTTAAAATATTTTCTTGATTTCCCTCCTCACAATATTGAGGGTGCTCTGAAGGGTGAGGAGGTAATGGATGCAGGTGCGCTAGCATTCTTTGGCTACGTCCCTGCATTCGAACCCTCATACGGGGATTAAAAATCCTACATGGCAGAGCTGGAGATCGAACCTGGCGCCTCGCGATGCAGCTAACAATAGTAACATAATTATGTAATCTGTGCCGGTCACACAAAACTACAGATACCGTATTAAATTTAATTTACATAAATGATGACTTTAGGGGACAATCTTGTACTGTGGTGTTTTCCCCTGAAAACTTGAGTATTTTTTCGGGTACATCCCTACCCATAGAACGGAGCCGCGTAGAAGCTGTGCCGCGGACAGGTCGCAATGAGTCGCCGCCATAGCATGTACCGATTACAACACCAGGTTGGGAAACCCTGGATCCTGTCATAGCATTCATTACATCCACAGCTGGTAAGATACCTTAGTTGTGATAATTAAGACTTGTTGTGAAGTACTCAAACCTACCTCGTACCACTTAAACATGGTTAGGTATGGAACAAATCATCGAATTTTCATAGTGGAAACTAATCTGCTCAAGAAGTCTTCCAGTAAATGTGTTCGTAAGTTTCAGTTTTGTGTGATTTTTACTTGGGGGGGGGCTGAAACAAAAGGTATACAGAAACAATCTACGTACTCTGGAGGCTCTCGAGAATGAAATACCTGCACTTATACGAAATATCAGTGAGGATGAAATACAGCCAGTGTACCAAAACTTCCTTCGTTGGTGTAACGTGTTTAGAAATTTAAGGAGAGCATTTCCAGCGACTACTCTGATACTCATGTAAGAAATTATGATTATTTAATATGTTAAAAATGTGTTAAACTAGTTGGGCGCTAAGCTGCTGCTAGCACCAATCCCTTGCTCGACACGCTACATACACAGTGGCCCAGTGGGGAGGCCCCTCACTGTAGCAAAGAGGATTTCGATTATCGATCTATCATACTAAGACAATAAGAGCCACTTTATCTCTACAGTAGCTGTGAGTAATCTAGGGGTAAGCATAGTAGCTCCCTGTCCAGACGGCTCGGGTTGGATCCCAAGTAACTGTCGGGATGCTACCTAACATGCCATTGTCGCATTCTTCCCAATCCTAGCCCCAATTCCACGTGAACACACTAATTCTCAACAAAATTAAGCAAGGTATCAGAGTGCTTCCGCACATACGCAAGTACAAGGGGCTGATGATAACAATGTGCCAAGTTCCTAAATGAAACAACTTGCTCTCTACATTATTAATATGGTTATATTCAAATATGTCAATACCAAATTGATGCCTATTAAGGAAGTTCTGGCATAGGTGAAGTCATGGAGGTCCTTTTACCACTCACCTCTTTTGGTTGTGTTCTTGCTGGTATTTGACGTCCCCGTTGATTTCAATATGCTGCCCCAGCATCATGAAATCATTCGCTCTTGAATGTCTTGGTATGTGCAATGAAGAATCGTTTCTCTGTTGCAATCGAATTAGATGTACATGTCCAGCAAAACATCCATAATTAAACAGACAGACTTGCTTGTTAAAAGTTTGTAATAGCACCAACATTTTTGGTAGCACTCTTCATGTTTGGAGTCTTCATCATGGTTACTAACTCCCCGTCAACACATATTACTCAATGAAAATGAGTAGTAACATAACCTGCAACTCACCTTATAAGACTTGTCTTCAACTCTACTTTAGCCATGATGAAAAGTTAGGGTCCTTCATCAATTCAGACTGAAAACTAGATTTAGCAGCTGCTGTAAGAGGCTCAAAATACAAATACCGTATATACCCGAATGTAAGTCGACCCTGAATATAAGACGAGGCCTAGTTATCAACTGCCTTTTACAGATTTTTTCAAAAAAATACTAGCTAACTCATAACTTGCACAATATATGCCCTTAAGGTCGTGCTTTCATTTTTATAATGTCTCGTGTTATCGGAAATCCCTCTGCCCGCTATTCCAAGACATACTCTATAATTTCTTTGTTCAAGAATGGGAGACGTTATTAAATTAAGATACGTTGATCACTCAATTACTGCTCGTAAAACTGACTGGTTGTTCTTGTAAAGATTGTTTTAAAACATATTTCCGTATGCTTTCGAACATATAATTTATCCGCTTAAAATGTCGTGTATGCGTAAATCCTAACCTCAAAATGTACGCTATTCGTATATGCATGGTAATTAAACATAACAAATCATATTTTAATCTTCAATAACGCATTGATTTGTTGCGAGTTACAAGATGCCAACACCACATACTACTTTGCAAATAATGATAATTAAAAAAAAAAAAAAATAATAATTTAATATCCTGAATATAAGACGACCCCAAATTTTTATAACACAAAAAGTGGGAAAAAACCTCGTCTTACATTCGGGTATATACGGTACTTCTCAAATAACATTATCCACCTAGCAAAACCACATGTTTTTCCAACTAAATCAACAGCCTTTCAAATCGTAGCACCACGGAAATACCTTGGAAATTATAGCACACAATGGCACAGATTTTTATGATTGTTAAAGATCCCTCTAGGGGAAGAAATCCGGCACTCTGGTGTGTCAAAAAGCTGCAGTAGTTCAAAGGGACGTAAAATAAAATAATATTATTATTACTTAGGCATGAATGGTAGAACTGCAGCAGATAACAGTGAACTAAGAATGCCAGGACGGTAAAGCCTCGCAACGAACAAAGAGCTCAAGGACCAATCAAATGGCATAGTTGGCTCCTACGCAGAAAACGAATGGAAAAGTTGGCACATATTACCTTGTGTTCAGTTTGAAGTTAAAAGACAATAGCTCAAGAAGGCAGTGCTCGTTGGCTTAACACAGTCATCAGTAGCGATTGATTACTTCCCGCAAAATTCTTAAGTATCGCTAGCACTTTCATGGGACATATCCAAATGTAGAAGTATCCCAGATTATTCCAGAAACTCATAATTCAATGAGAATTCCCAATTTTCCGAAGTCGTAGAAACCCTGAGTATGCTCCAGCTGATTCTCAGACTTTTGCAAACAAGGGGACTTTTAAGTCACATAAAAATTAGTCTAGTACTTATTTCGCTTCAGGCAGTACATCTCCTTGTCTCAACTGGAAGGGACTGTTCATAAATGACACTGTGCATTTAAGATACAAGGAGCAAGTTATCATTCAGTTACAGTAAACTCTTGATTATCCGCTTTGCGGATTATCCGCAGTGCCTGTAGGAGAGCATTTTTATAAAAAAAAGGAAGGTTTTGAACCCGAAAATTATTTCTCAAAATTTGAAATAAAGTTACTAAATACTTAAACGTAATAAAAAACATAAATCGCAAATACAGTACAGTACACTTAATAATGTACAGTACAAAACGTGTACAGTAGTTCAGTATTACTGTACAGTACTGTACTGTGTATCGGTATACACACCGTACGTCATGTGTGCCTTGGCAGTTTTGAACGCGTACAGCGGCCCTTTATTGTATAATAAACTTATTTGAAGCACGTGTGTGTTGTTTTTTAGTGCCTTCGACCTTTGTTTAACCATTACCAGCAATTTTGCGGCTTATCCACGAAATTCGATTATCCGCAGTATCCGCGCCAGTCAATTCCGCGGATAAACGGGAGTTTCATCATCATCATCTTGCACAGTTTCCAGCCACTGGCCGGGTCTGTTTGGAACACAAGCCTCTCCAACGTCTTCTGTCTTCCCACCATCTCTCAGCCGCCACCCTTGTCCAGTCTTCTCCTCTCTTCTTCACGCTTTCTTCCACCACTTTCAGCCACCTGTCTCTCGGTCTTCCCCTCGGTCTCTTTCCTTCCCACTTCGTCTCGTGTACCCTCCTGGGTATCCTCTTCTCCTCCATTCGTTTTACATGTCCATACCATCTAAGTCTAGATTTCTCTATACCATCCTGTAATGGTTCCTCCTTCATTAATTCTCTGGTCCTCTCATTTCTTATTCTGTCCATCTTTGTAGCTCCAATACTGCTTCTCAAGAACCTCATCTCACTGGCCTGTATTTTGCTCTTCTCCCTTCCTTTCATAACCCAGGTCTCCGAGGCATACGTCAGGATAGGGACATAGTACGTCCGATATATGATCTTTTTGCTGTTCTGAGGGACATCCTTGCTCCATAACATGCTTCTCACACTCCTCCGAAATGCTTCTGCCTGCCTCCCCCGCTCATTTATTTCTCTATCGTTTCTTCCATTATCTTGTATCAGGCTTCCCAGATACTTGAAACTCTCCACTTTCTTCAGCTGTTCCCCACCAATTGTTATTCCCGTTGTGGTTCTTTCCTTCTTCCTTGTTGTGATCACCATCTCACTCTTATTTATGCTAAATTTCATCCCATATCCTTGTATTATTCCTTCCCACACGTCCAACTGTTCCTGTACCTCCTCCTCCTTGTTTCCCCAAATCATCAAATCATCTGCAAACACCATTGCTTTCATCTTTCCTTCCCCAATTACTTGTGCCACTCGGGACATTATGTCATCCATCACCACAATGAAAAGTAACGGTGACAGTGCACTTCCTTGTTTCAGGCCGTTTCTCTGTACCAACCAGTCCGATCTCTCTCCTCCCACTTTCACACAGCTCACGCTTCCCTTGTACATCTCCTTTATCCTCTTTATAGTCCATTTCTCTACTCCTTTATCCTCCAGGGACTTCCATACTTTGTTTCTGCATACACTGTCATATGCTTTCTCAATGTCCAGGAAGGCCATCAGTAGATCTGTTCCATACTCATAGTGCTGTTCTTGTAACTGCCTTACAGCAAAAATCAAATCCACTGTGGACCTTCCTGCTCTGAAGCCATGTTGTTCTTCCCTCATCCCTCCTTCTATCCTTGTCCTAATTCTCCTTTCCAAAACTTTCTCGAAGATCTTTGCACAATGACTCATCAGTGTTATTCCCCGATAGTTTCTGCAATCTGTTCTACTACCTTTCTTGAAGATCGGGACAATTATTCCCTTCTTCCAGTCCTCAGGGGTCTTCCTTTCCTTCCATGCTGTCCTCACCACTCGGTACAACCATTGTATCCCCACCTCTCCTGCTGCTCTCACCATCTCCACACTCAACTCAGCCACACCCGGTGCCTTCCCTCCTTTCATCTTTTTCACTGCATCTTCCACTTCTTTCCATGTTAAGTCCTTTTCTGTTTTGCAGTCCATCTTCCTCTTCCCCGATTTCTTCCTCCTCACCATCATTTCCATTTGGGTTCAGAAGTTCTTCAAAATATTCTTTCCACATTTTCTTCAGTTCTTCCCTATTTTCTATCTCTTGTCCCCTTTTGTTCACCATTCTAACATAATCCGTAGGATCCTTCCGCCTCTTATTTTTTACCATCCCATACAGGACCTTTTTTGTACCTTCGCTATCCTCCATCATCTTTGTCCACTCTTCCATCCACTTTCTTCTCTCCTCAGCCACTACTCTCTTCGCCTCCTTCTTTCTTTCCTGGTACTCTTCCCTCGTCTCTACCGTCCTATTTTGATACCACCTCCTAAAGGCTCTATTCTTTTCCCTTACTATATCTTTTGTCTTCTCATTCCACCATGGTGTTTCCTTCCACCTCTTCTTACTACTTGTCCTCCCACATACTGCTTCTGCTGCACCTACTAGTGTATTCTTAAATCTAGCCCATTCCTCTTCCACCCCTCTTTCTTCATCTGTTGGAATTCCTTCCTTTACCATTTTGAGGTACTCGACCCTTCTATCCCCTTCTTTCAGTTTCCATATCCTTATTCGTCTTTCCTGGTTCTCAGTCCCTTTCTTCTCCTTACTCCCTCTCAGGTTCATTACCAGCAATCGATGGTCGCTATCCAGGTTCTCCGATGGTATAACCTTGATGTCCGTGATGTTCTTATTTAGTTCTTTCTCATACAGTATATAGTCGACCACCGACTTCCTGGTCAAGTCATCACTGTACCATGTGATTGTGTGGCTCTCTTTTCTTAAACCAGGAGTTTCCAACTAGCAGGCTGTTCCTTTGGCAGAATTCCAACAGTCTCTTTCCTTCCTCATTTCTTCCGCCCCAACCCTCTGGTCCTAGAACACTCTCATAACCTTGTCTTTCTTTTCCTACATGGGCATTCAGATCCCCCATAACAATCATATTTCTTCCTACCAGCTGCTTCTGCACTATTTCTACGGTCTCTCCCCTCAGTGCTACTTTCACTTTCATCATCCTATCACTTATTCTCCTCACTTCTTCTTTTATACCATCTCATACTACTACTCCCACTCCATTCCTCTTTCCCTGTATATTATTTCAAATATGAAAATAAATAAAAGTACACAATTTAGGCTTTTCAAAAGCTTGAAGATTTCATAACTTTATCTCCACAGTTAATGTTTGTTGCCTTGAATATCAACAGTACTCAACCTAGAAATTATGAAATCAATACTTACATGATTAACAGCATCAGGATAATTCTGAGTTTCTAGACAGAGGGCACCCCATTTGTTGTACTTTACTCCAGCCTTTCCAACAATTTCATTTTCTGCAGTAGCATTTGTTTCTGGCAGAAAGTTGCCAGTATAAAATTGCACACCCGGTTGATCAGAATGTACTTCAAGGACACGGCCTGATTCAAAATGTTCAACTCTGGAAATATAAACATAATGAAAAATGAAACTCATGATATTTTGAGAATGCTGTATTTGGATTATATGAGTAAAACAGAAATTGCTGAGTCATCAATTATAAAGAAAGAGAATCTTGCACTCATTTAAAATAACCAAGTGCAAAAATAATGTTTTAATTAAAGATGCGAGAAAATAGCATTTTGGAGCATTTTGATTTTTGAAAATTAGTGTTTTGTAGCATTTAAAAGTCAGTCACCATGTAAGAGAAGAGAAAAATTCAAAATTAATAAACATGGAAACAAATTCAAGCATATGCAGGATTGGATATAACTGTGTGGGTGTTTCTGATAGTTGGCATGAAAAATGAAAAATAATAATGTGAATCGTACATTTACTTAACTTTAGGTAAATACCTTACAACGGATAATTAACTAATGAAATGTATGTTCACCCCATCATTATTCCTGTTTCAATGGGGACCAGGGATGAGGTACATTAAATTTCTATTTGCCGGGTGGTTTAATGGTCAAAAGGCACTTTCTAATTCCAACCTTATAAGACGAGTTATTAAAAGAAGTAACTGGAACTTGGCAAGGAGTTAGAAGGAAGCAGTTGTGACCTTGAAAATGGGAAACCACAGAAAAGGATTTCAGACATCTCTCAGAATTTGAACCAATTCGTCCACCAAGCACAGGAAAGCCCTGTATTGTCATCATTCCACCAACAGCTGCCGCAAGGTAAATTTCATAAGACAAGCATTGTAGCCTGACCACAGCTCGCTTTGTTCTAACAATCAGCACCTTGGCATCAGTGAACTAATACAACTCATCGCTGGCCCTTCACGTTCGCACCATATCGCTTGTGGAGCTATCACCACACCGATAACGCCGGCAGCTCAAGGTAATACGAGTTGCTGCACAACACCTGATATTGTTGATTGCATAATGAGAACATGACCTTTGGTTCGTTTCAGCATAGCTCAGGTGCCTAGTCTCGCATCACACAACCAACCAACAGCATTTGAGCTCAATCTTGCCAAGTAGCCAGACTGATGCCTTTATTTTCAGATATTATGTCAGGTCAGGAGAAATCCTGCTACCGTATGACATTAGACGGTACTACCTGCGACAGTCTGACCGAGGGTCTGGCGGCCAGTACCAAACCAGGCAAACTGAGGGAGAACCAACGGCTACGGGCGGAGGAGTTTTCCTTTAGCAGGTTTGATGAAACCTGTGTGTAGGAAATGACACTCAGATTTATCACAACGCTGCTGCCTTGCTGTTTAGATAGGCTACTGTCAAAGGCTAAGGAGTTAACCCCAACAGAAAATCTTCCTCGTGCGTTAGGCCAAGAAAGCCAGCTTGAGGAGTAAAATTGTCAAATTGTTTTCAACAATAAAACGAGCCTCGGATGTAAGAAACGAAAACCAAGATATGGAAAACCTTCCATGTGTAGTTCTTGTAAGGATGACAGTGGTAAGCCTGTAGTTAACAAAACTATTCAAAGAAGAAAATTACTGGGCGGAGGAACAATAAATTCAAAATAGCAACATTAAATACAATTACCCTGACCGCCAAATGTGAGGAGCTCGTAGATCTCATGGAAAGAAGGAAGATTGAGGTCCTTGGACTGAGCGAAACAAAGTGGAATGGGAAAGGAATTAAATTGCTGAGGGAAGGTTATAAACTCGACTGGCATGGAAATAAGATGGAAGCAAGGATGGTGTGGCGTTTATTATCAGCAAGAACATCAATACTGTATCTGATGTAGAATATGTAAATTAACGAATTATCAAGCTACATCAGAAAATTGACAAGAACACACTGACCATTGTTCAGGTTTATGCTCCACAGGTTGGGTGTAGCCAAGAAGAGAAAGAT
Organism: Meconema thalassinum; assembly: GCA_946902985.2. Classification (NCBI taxonomy): domain Eukaryota; kingdom Metazoa; phylum Arthropoda; class Insecta; order Orthoptera; family Tettigoniidae; genus Meconema; species Meconema thalassinum. The sequence continues at coordinate 474,701,543 of OX336390.1, read as the reverse complement.
GACATTCTTGTTAAGGGTGATTTAAATGCTTCTGTGGAAATGATAGGACAGGATATGAGACAGTGATGCATCCCCATGGTTATGGAAATCGAAACCAAGAGGGTGAATGCCTTCTTGACTTCTGCTTAAGAAATAATCTAGTTTTTAAGAACACCTGGTTTCAAAAACAGCTGAGCCATAAGATCACAAGGTACAGCTGGAATGGAGAACAGAAATATGTTATTGACTATATTAATGCAGATAAAGAAGCTGGAGCATTTATTAGAGATGTGAAAATACTGTCAGGAGAAAGTTTGGATAGTGACCACAGGTCAGGTTACTAGTAGCCATCCTAGGAAACGTACTGATAAGAAAGGTGAATACCAAACGTAAATGCAGGATAAAAGTTTGGGATTTTGATAAACCAGATAAGAGGTCTGAATACCAAATGAAGATTACAGACCAACTGCCAAAATATGAGACTGGATCAGCTGAAGAATGGCTTGCATTTAAGAAAATCCTGGTAGATACTGCAGTAAATATTGTTGGCAAAACAAGCAGCAGAGTAAGAGAGAGAGAAACACCATAGTGGAATGAAACTGTCCGAAGAGCAATAAAGTGAAGTGAGGAAACTAAGGGACAGAGAGGGTCAGAAAGAAGAGAAATTACAAGAACTCAAGTCAGCTGCACAGGGACCTGAAACTTAAGGTGAAATTGACTCCTGCATGTATTGTCCACATCTATATGGCTTATACTCAACATACACTACACAACCTTTCAACCTCCTGGGGGTCATTAAAGTATAGTATTCACAAAATACAAATTTTGCAATAATATTATGTTACATGTTTAACGTCCCTTTTAGCTACTGTGGCTTTGTGGATGTCAAGGAGCCAAAATTTTTCCCTAGATGGGGATCTTAACCCGTGCAGCGGGGCTTGCGGCTGCATCCACAATTGCAGCTTTGCGCTTGGGTGGGTGTCGCGTCTCCAGACGCACGACTGGTTTAATTTTTTTTCTTGCCTTTAAAATTATGTGCGAGGCTTGAGACTTTCCTCACATGCACTGGGAGATGCTGCCATCTCTATGATTTTTTTAAACTACGTAGTAAGTATGGTTTTATGATAGGGAATCCGCTTGCTATTTGCTACGTATTTGCTCAATGCAATAACCACTCAAACGCCGCATCACCCTCAACTCGCGCGCCGTGCGTCCTTAGTAGCCCGCATGGTTGGTTCGTTCACGGTACCGAGTTGGCTACAGAAGCTTTGATGTGTTCCTATTGTGTTTTATAGAATGTGTTAAGAGATTTACTTCGTTTTATATTGTACTACAGTATGTCTAAACGTTCACAAGATATTCCAAGTGAATGTGCTATTCGTGATATGCTCGAACATAGTGATGTGATAGTTGTAGTGAGTCCAGTTCAGAAAGTGACGATGAATCTCCGTTAATAGTAAATACTCCGGTGACTAGCTTTTTTAGTGGGGTTCCAAGACACAATGTATCGGTACGGAGTTCGAGTTCTAGTGACAGCAGTGACACTGAAACTGCGAATGATGGTAATCCTCCTGCTGTACACGGCGAATGGGACATGCGGGGTTGTGGGCGGGGAAGATTTCCAGCTAATTACAATGCTGGAATTCAGGGTGAACTTTTAGATAAGAAGGACCCGAAGAAATTATCGATTTTTTTATAGACGACGGATTTTGTGAGCTTATTGCACAGCAAACAAATCTGTATGCTCAGCAAACAATTAGTTCAATTCGTTGATGGCGAAAGTGAAAAGGAGTCGTGAGAGAGACTGGGTACCCACTATCAAAAATGAAATAAAACTATTTTTAGGAATTTCATTACTGCAGGGTATTGTTCAGAAGCAGAAACTAGCCCATTACTTTTCTCGAAATAAACCGCTAGCTACTCCCATATTTTTTGAAATTATGTCAGAGAAACTATTTTTCGTTTTGCTCAAATTTTTACATTTTGCAGACAATGAAGCTTATAACAGGCAGATCCACCCCAAATTGTACAAAGGGAAGCCAGTTCTCGACATCCTTGTATCAAAATTCAGAACTGCATATTCCAGTTGATAGCTTATCTATCGATGAGAGCCTCTTATTGTGGAAAGGTAGACTGGGATGGAAAGTATACATACCAAAGAAAAGGTTGCACTTTGGTATGGAGTCATATAAGTTATGTGAAGCTAAGACTGGGTATGTATGGAACATCTTATGATATACGGGGAAGGAAACTCATCTCGTAGACCAAGTTTGCGGAATTGATATTTCTGGGTACACTAAGCCTTCCAAAGTTGTCTTTTCACTGGCCGAAGATCTCCTGAATAAGGGTTACCTAATAGCTGTGGATAATTGACCTGCTCAATGATCTACAAACAGATGATGTGGGCACCGTAAGATCCAACAGAAAAAATCTCTCAAAAGATGTTATGGCAACAAAAAAAAACTAAAAAAGGGTGAAATAGTGTTTGCTTATCGTAACAAACTCATTGCCCTCAAGTGGAGATACAAGAGGGATGTGTGTATACTAAGTAGCATACATGATGCCGAAATGCGCACTGTGATAAACAGAAAAGGGGACACAATAGTAAAGCCTGTCTTGTGTATAGATTACAATGATTCAATGGGTGGGGTCGACTTATCTGATCAGTGCATTGTTCCGTACAGTACAGCCAGAAAGCGAATAAAGAAGTTCTACCAAAAGATTTTCAGGCACTTGTTGGACATAACAATGTTCAATTCCTTCATGATTTATCAGAATTTCGTTTGCAAATTATTCAGAAGATTTTTGACAAGTATGGTAAATCAACCCCCACTGAAGCCCAGCCAGTAAGATCAGTGGTGTCACTATGAAATGATCCTTCAGATCGATTCTCGGGAAGGCATTTTCCGGATTTCAATCCTCCCTCAAAGACGAAACCCATTGCAAGCAAGCAATGTATTGTCTGCAAAGCAAACAATAAAAGAAAGGAGACATAGCACTGCTGCAAAATGTGCGATGTAGCACTGTGCCCAGCCCCTTGCTTTGGAATGTATCACACAGCAAAAAAATGAACTGAGAAGCGTCCATTCCTCGTGTATTGTAAATAGTGATCTTCATTGTTGTGTAAATTCGTGTGTGTGTGAATAATACATAGAGAAAACCTCTGAATGGAATAATTAGTGGCTCGGCAGTTGCATATCCACAACAAGAGAAGAAAGTACATATTAGGTGAGTGCATTGTTATCTGGTTATTATCGTACTCTTCAAGAGTGTAATTATAGTGAAAAATATATTTATAGCGTCTTTTATTATCGACAGCAGTGGCTGCGCTCGGTAAAGCGTAGCGTTAGGTCATGGGGCCCAGCTATCAGCTGACTCTATAGACGTGTGGGTTCGAGCCCCTCCGTCGGCCGTCCTTGAAATGCTTTTCCGTGGTTTCCCCATTTTCAACACAAGGCAAATGCTGGGACGGTACCTACTGACAGGCCACGGCCTCTTCCTACCACATCCTTGCCCATACCGACGCGTAGGTCGCCCACGGGCGTCGACTAGAAAGACCTGCGCCAGACCTCGCAGCAGGTCACTCGGAAAAAAAAAAACTATCTCATTTGATACGTAAATACTTATTGCTAACGTACAAGTAACGATTACAATGCTCATCAGAGAAAAAAATAGACATATGAGACTTATGCATTTGTTGCACTAAAATATGATCACTTAAAAATCATTCCATTTCGTGAATATTCGTTGCAGTATTGAAATTAATGTGTCTTATTGTCACAATATACATACAATACTAAACAGATACATGTCGAGCTGCGTAAAACCAATTATTTAAACAATTAAAAATATATGAAAACATCTCCCCACCGTAGTTACGTGGAAGAATTCGCTCCCCACTTAACGGGTTAATGTGCCAGAAAACCCACCATTGCCAAGTTGCCTGATGTAGTATACAGTGAAACGTTGGGATTTCAAACCCCACTGATCACGGCCAACAAGCCCAGAAAGCTTGTTCATCCATCCTGATACTGCCTGTGAAAGCCTAAGCTGTTCCCCACTATGCCATGCAGTCGGTCAAGGATGAAGGAAATGAAAGGAAATGCAAGAGATGTCAATATGTTATGCTCACATCTATATGGCTTCTCAATGTACAGCTCAAGGTTCTAGATCCTAAGTTTTGCAAGGCTACGATGATTAGATTGCCAGAAATAACAATTACATTTGTGAGGCTGTAGTTATGTTTCTAAAACATTCTTTCAAATCTTACTTTATAATATTCTGTCGTGCCAATTTTCATGCTGATCACTTTTATAGTTTTGGAGTGATAAGAATGTTTTGTAGTACTGCCATGTTGAGCTGGTGACAGTTAAAACTTAAGAGGAACAGTTGGGTCACCAGATGTAGAAATAACCCACCATAGTACCAAGTTTCATTTTGATCTGTCCTGCAGATCAGAAATTATAAATGAAGGACAGACATGTGCACAGATTCTCTAATTTTATTCTCTACCTCACATCTATATAGCTTATACTCGAAATAATGCACATGGCGACCTAACCGTTGATAGCCTCCTTAGTCATTATTACGGTATTTCCTTCAACCTTTAATGTAAAAGTTTGCTGTTGCTTAAAATTGCATTATGGGTTGTTTGGTTTTAAGTTATAAGTGACCCACATCAGTTAAGCGTGTTAATATTTGACAAGAAAATTCTAGTAATCACAATTATTTTGCCATAGTCAATTGCGATTCTTATTAGAATCTCCTCAGTCAATAGGAACTAGGAAATTGAAATTTTTATTCTGTAATAAGTATGTTAAGTCGAGCTCCATGTTGAGAAATAGGCAGCTGTACATTCGGAAAACTGAGGTTCAAAGCTTAATTCCTGAGTGTTGTTCTTAGCTCCCCCCATTCATTCATTTATATAAAATCCCAGAGCATTATCCTTATCTTACACCCAAATAATTACAAGTCACATGGCAGATCGAAAAATTCAGTGGGCCAGAGGTAGATGGCAAATACACAGATTTAAGAGTGGACTCGGCATGAGGTTATAGACTAGTGTAACGTAAGCGCTATAACTGGCAAAATTCTGTGAGGTGATGAGATGGCATAACAGATTTCTTACCTCGCAACAAAATTCATTTCTCCCAATGGACCACGACCAATGCATAAATTGCTATCATAGCCTCCTCCAGGGACAGCAGGCAGCATATCTTTCAGTACCTTGGGTATCCTCAGATCTAGGTACGTTCCACCCACATCCTTAAGTTCACCTGAAAGACAAAATTCAACACTAGGACAAAAACAGTGCCAAAGTAAAAGCTAGTTATACTACTACTTCAAGCTTACAGAACAATACTGGCCATTATACTTTACTTTACAGTATATAGTGCCTCTACCCAAAAAATAGCTAAAGCTGATAAGGCTCTCACCTACTGACCCAAGGTTGGGGGATTGAATCTTGGTGAATTTGTTGGCATTGAGGGTGCTTAATTGTGAAACATGGGTGAATCAACCATACCCAATATATATTTGCTCACCTAGTTCCTCAAGGCCTATATCAGTAGATTTAACAATGAATATCCCCTCAAAGCAAAATTCAGACACCCTGGATTCTCCAAAAACAGTAGTTTAAAGGCATGGGACAAGGCATTAATTTATGACAGCAAACTTACTTTCATGGTAAGTATCCATAAGGGATAACAAGAATCACATTAGTTTGTTCTCAATCTTAGAATCTGTACGATGTATTTGCACTTCGGCCTTCAAGCAGTCATCATCAGATCCTGATCGCAATGTGTTGAAGTTTAAATTTATACACGAGGGTCGAGTCGCCTGATCTGAGCCCATGTGACTATGATCTATTCCCCAAAGCCAAGAAGCCACTACGTGGACGACGGTTTGCTAAGGCCGGTATTACACTATCAAAGAAATTTGTCAAAGATCTTTGATAAAAGATCTTTTATAAATTATATGACAGTGTAATGGGGAAATCTTTTATAAAAGGTGGTTTTATAAAATTTCTTTTATAAAATGTATGAGCACCATGGTATCTTTGATAAAAGATTCAAACCAAAATGGCAGATCATAACAGCTGGAATATTATCACCGCAAATATGCTCATATCAGAGTGTGAAATGCATGAAATGTTACATAATATGTTACATAATTAATTGTATACAACATAAAACATAAATATCAGACAGAAACTGTAGGTAAAAATAGCCGAGGCTATATGCGCTGCACACAAAGGAAGCGCATTTCAGGATGTAAAGAGGAATTAAATAGTTAAATAGGCCGAAATAAGCCGTGAATAGTAGTGCATTTTATGTTATAATATTTGTATTATCATTTTTCAATTACACTTATGGTATTACAAACGAGTGTAAATAAGCACTTTATCCTTACCGGTAGATATAATGCATCTAACCAACCACGACATGGCAGTGTCTTGTTAGCGGAATGAGTAGAGCACTCAACTCTGGCTCGAGGGGCCCTGGAATCGAATCCCACTCAAGACATGTTTTTTACTTCGTATGTTTCAATTTTATTTGCTCGGGCAGAGGTTTTTTCGAACGTTACGATCATTCATTTCATCACAATTATTAATAAGTAAATATTAATGTAATTTTTTAAGTCCTCGTACTACAGTACGATCACCAAGATTTTACTCTTATAGGCCTAAATAACTTTCTTGTCACGTGAGCGAACTATGGTTTAACCCATAGACGTTTAGTTTATCTTTCCGTTTCTTTTACATATCGGTAGACTATTGCCATTGCAGAATTTCAACTACCGGTACCGTAATGTACAGTAAAGTCAACAAGGAACTGTCTTTCATCCATTTTGCTGAACTATTATAAAATATTTGATGTAGTGTAATGGTGTGATTATTTCTTGGTATAACTTTTATGAAAGTTCAGTTTTATAAAATATTAGATAAAATTTCTTTGACAAATTTCTTTGATAGTGTAATACCGGCCTAACAAAGAAGACTTCGTAACAGCATTTTGGAGGGGGATGTTACAAGTTAGCGAACACATGCAGCGAATGGTATTCAACGCCTGCCCCACCGCTGGCAATGTACAGTCGACACCTTGGGTGATTATTACGAAGGTCTGTAACCAGTGGAGACCTGTCCTTTGTACGTAGTCTTGTGTATTTGCTGTCTATACCATAATAAGACAATGTTTACCAATGGCCTGTGTTCTGTCACCTACGAGCATCTCCTGATGTCAGAATTTATCTTCAGGCACTATGCATACGTCCATGCCCTATATTTCCAAATGCATATTGTAGATTTTCCGTGTTGACTCCTATTCACGAGAAATAAAAATAGTTGTCATGACTTAAGACTTGACCTCCGTACAAATATTATCTAACTACAAAAAGTGTAGTGCTTTAAGTTGGTGTTTATATTAAGATTCACAGTTTGAAACTCATTATATAGTCAGCAATTCTTCTAAGTTTGTGCCGTGTCTTGTGTGGGGTTTCGCCTAGGACACCAAGCTGGCTCACCGGCGGGCTCTTGGTGTCCCCGCCCAGACCCCCACAGGAGTGACGAACTGCGCGCCACCTCCCTTTATATTAGGTGCAACTGCACCACTTGACTGTGAGAACTAAAAGCTCAAGCAGCCTTAACCTCCCTATGAAGGCTTCCAAAAAGATAGTATATTGGCTTTCACGGCCGGTGAATTAAAACTCAGCAATTCTTCTAGGTTTGTGCCGTGTCTTGTGTGGGGTTTCGCCTAGGACACCAAGCTGGCTCATCGGCGGGCTCCTGGTGTCCCAGCCCGGACCCCCACAGTAGTGATGAACTGCGCGCCACCTCCCTTTATATTAGGTGCAACTGCACCGTTTGACTGCGAGAACTAAAAGCTCAAGCAGCCTTAACCTCCCTATGAAGGCTTCCAAAAAGATGGTATATTGGACGGCTGGTGAATTAAAACTCAGCAAATCTTCTAGGTTTGTGCCATGTCTTGTGTGGGGTTTCGCCTAGGACACCAAGCTGGCTCATCGGCGGGCTCTTGGTGTTCCCGCCCGGGCCCCCACAGGAGTGACGAACTGCGTGCCACCTCCTTTTATATTAGGTGCAACTGCACCACTTGACTGCGAGAACTAAAAGCTCAAGCAGCCTTAACCTCCCTATGAAGGCTTCCAAAAAGATGGTATATTGGCTTTCATGGCCGGTGAATTAAAACTCAGCAATTCTTCTAGGTTTGTGCCGTGTCGTGTGGGGTTTCGCCTAGGACACCACCGGCTATCAGGTTGCAGGATCGAATCCTGGTGCAGTCAACTGGCATTTGAGGGTGCGCAAATCCGAGGGAGTCATGTCAGTAGATTTACTGGTACGTTAAAGATCCTCTTTGGGGCAAAATTCCGGCAACCTGGCGCCTCTAAAAGCCGCAGTAGTTAAAAGGGATGTAAAACAAATAACAATAATATTTTTTTTAAATTATTTGAAAGAGGACACCGCCCATCGATCATTAATCACTCCCTCTCGGTGGCGTAGTTGGTAGCATGCTGAGCTTCTTTGCCCAAGATCGCGGGTTCAAACCCGGCCGAAGTTGTCAGATTTTTTAAGATCGTTAAAATCCCTCAGTATGCTTTCCTTCAGAGGGGGAGTAAAGCCGGCGGTCCAATGTCATAGATTTATGGCATGTTAAAGAACATTCCACTAATTACACCTGTGTGAAGCTAAATTATATATAGGTTAAACATTCGACAAACGCTCTTAAGTTCCGACGTTCATCGCCAGGAGCCGACTGCGGTGGCATCTGGTAATCAAGTTCTGAACTAGTAGTCATTGACGGTGGTGTTTGGTGGCCAAAGTAGGAACTACTTGAAAAAATTCAGTGTCTGCAGTCCTCACTTAAATTGAAAACAGATAACACACACTAATACAGTCATCACAATTAACACCGGTTATAATACAGATTCTACACACACCCAAAGTACACGGGGCTACATGACCGCGTTGTCGTAGCCCCTAAACTGAGGAACCAACTAATCACTCGCTCATCAATTACTACCCGTAAAACCTTCTGCAATGTAAGCGTGGTTTCATACGAATATTAGAGTTGCAAAACACATTTAGTGTGCATGTTTTTTTTAACATGTCTTGTCATAATAGAAACAAGCCTTAAAGAAAACTAATCAGCACATCACACGAAATAAAATAGTAAAGACTAGTACGGTACATGAAAATAGACATACCCAAAGAATAGGAAGCCTGGAATTTATTTATTTTGTGCTCTATAATGCATGATTTGCCTTAAGTATTTCGTTCTTTGCATACCAATGTCCTGCCTCTCCGCCAAAACTGTTCTGTTATTCAGTGTCTTCCTCCACTTGAATCCCATTTTACGTAAAAGACATCGTAATCTCTCTTTACTGCCTAAAAAAGTAATGGCCTGTTGTAACTTAGAAAGTAACAGTCAAAGCGTGGGAATTTTCATTTCGAGCAAAGCAAAATCATATATACATCGTCGTATTACTTCTTGATTAAAATTATCCGCTGAAGATTTGGTGGCTGCTCGCGGTCTTGCTTTACCAGGTGTGGATAAAGATGTAGAGAGGCCTTCCATCGACTCTAAAACCTTTCTTCCACTTACTATCGCCCTAATTGTACGCTCAGGAACTCCAGCAGTCGCCGCTGCCCGTTTGCCGAATTTATTTATAGGTAAGTCAACCCCGATTTCCGCTTCTTGTTTCATGAAATTGGGCACATTAGATATTATTTCTCTCACCTGACTGTGTAATGCTTTTCTTTTTAACTTGGACAGCACCGGAGATATTGCAGCCGTTAAACGTCAGTGTCTTTCAAACCCGTGGCCTTCGATAACAACACAACAAGAAGTTTACTGGTATATCAATATTACGCACGTATTCAGTTGAGAGAGAGCATAGGATCTAAACACACACATAAATAGAGCAAACTGCTTCGATACTAGGCGCTACTGAGTTCAGGAGCCAATGTACTGTTGCCAAGTCGTTGCACAATGACGAGGCGGGTGAGCAAAGCTCTCGTCTACATTGCGTAGCATTATGTTATCACGGCCAAGTCTAAGCAGAGAATGAACGATGTTGTTACATTGCGACTCGGGGAGTCAGGACGTGTTACATGTGTCAGAGGAGGAGTGAAGGAATGAAAGTGCGTAACTGCTTCGCGGCAGACACTGCTGGGTCAGGCTATAACAGGAATAGATTCACTAATAAAGAAACACATTTAATAATTTTGCATCACAGCACCAAATGCACACCACACATGACATAAAAGAAGCCATGAATACAATGCTTTTGGAGATTCACGTGATTAGGCAATTAGGACACACATTAACATTTTCAATGATACACAGGAATCGACATACCGTAGTGACGGAATTGAGGCTATAGATAATGCTAGCACAATCAATAAGGGAAAACTGCTAGTTGGGAAGGATGCACAATGTGCCAAATTCTCAATAAACCAAGGACTATGCAAGGTGCTATAGAGACCAAAGCCTAAGAAAAGGCTATGACAAATTACAGAGATTGGTCTATAGTATTAGAGAATGTCCATGATCCATTAACATACACTCATTTACATTCATGCCAGTCAATTAGTTTCCACCAAGTACCAACGGATAGCACCATAGTACCACTTGACACGACACTCTAATGCACAGTGGATACCCAGTCAGTCCACAATGCTCAATAGGAGATTCTACAAAAGGATTTTCCAGCCATCAGGTAAGTGTTTCACATCCTTATGTAACTGTATCAAGGTGTTTGCATGTCATAACACAACTAACATTATTAATTTAACCACAATGCATAGACAGGAAAATAACCACGTCAAGAAAATGACCCTTATTGACAAAGTTTGAGAGACAACGAAAATATACCTTCTGTAAGAGGATATAAGGAAACCAGAGATATATAAGCAAAGCAAACTGATGTGTGTTTAATAATAATAACAAACTGATGTACATGGATTGGCAATAGCGGAACCAGGCAAACTAAACATGTGCGAACATGGCGCGAGTTTTAGACAAACTGAAAGCATAAAGCTGGGAGCACACTGCCTCCGTTCCGTTCAGTTCGCTTCGGTTCGGTTTCTCTCGTATCCGTTCGCATCAGTTCGCCAGCCGCACATTGCGTCATTCTCCGTCCGCCCAGTTTCAAACACACCACTGTGAGAATAGCAATGTCGAGTTCTTCCGGTGATGAGAGGGAAATTATAGCGATAGCTTTAGCCTGTGAAGATGCCGAGAAAAAGGAAAGAAGGTTTTGGGTTCATGATATCAATTTAAAAAGGGAACAATGCGGTGAATATTACCTTCTCTTTCCGGACTTGTTACGTGATGAGGACAAGTTTTTTAAGTATTTCAGGATGTCAAGCTCCAAGTTTTTTGAATTGCTGAGTGTCCTAACCCTCCAGAAAAAGGAAACAAATTTCAGAAAACCAATATCACCTGGTGAACGATTAGCAGTAACAATGAAGTAAGTATTGTTTGTTCAATTATTATTATTATTATTAAGTTATTTATTAAGAATATCTGTATTACAGTACGTGTGAAATAACAATGAAAACCCCTATGATAAGTGACATAATGCTTAAATTAAACTATTGTTCAATCAGTGGACTCAGTCAAATTTCTTAGTTCATATTCTGACACAAGAGTATGTATTTTAGATTTAATTTCAACCTGTAGAATGGGACTAAATGATCGAACAGTTTCTTCCATGGCTTCAAAAAACTTCCTTAAGGAATCCGTGGGCTTTTTATCTACTCTTGGGTATTTAGTTTTTAAAAAATTGTCCAACACATCGGCCACAGAGGTATTTGACCTCTTTCGCTGCACAAAGTCTGCGGAAGGAGTTCCTATCTCAGCACCATTGTTTCCTGTTGATACACCGTCAACACTCAATATCGGCGATGCCTCAACAACATTCTCCTCATCGGCTTCCTGAGTTACCGTAGGCATGTTCGATTGCTGTGGTCTCTCGGCAAAAAAGGGAATTAGAAAACTCATAGAATCGTGGTGTTTCCATTGTTTGCTGCTTGTTGCAGCCTGACCGGTTCTTGTACCCTGTTTTTTGACACTTTTCCTATAATTGTCTCGCAAAGAATTCCATTTTTTCTTGCACTCGACAGCTGAAATCCAAAAGAAAAAAATAGGTATTTTACTTGCAGGACTAAGACATTGAATACATTGCATTCAAACAATTTGAGAACACACTTTCTTTTAATTACAGGTTTCTCGGTTATGGAGATTCTTTCGCCAGTATCTCGTTCAGCTATAGACTGGGCGAGTCAACAGTTCGCAAAATCGTGTATGAGACTTGCAAAATTATCTGGCATACCCTGATTAAGGACTTCATGCCGGTACCAACAAGAGAACACTGGGAAAATATCGAGAGAAAATATGCAACTTTATGGCAATATCCAAATTGTGTGGGTGCGATTGACGGTAAGCATGTGGTGTTTGAAAAGCCGCCGAACACAGGTTCATTGTATTTTAACTACAAAAAGACATTCAGTATTGTGTTGCTGGCTTTGGTGGATGCAGAATATAGGTTCATTACAGTTGATGTAGGAGCCTATGGGAGAAACAGTGACAGTGGCATTTTTAGGGCTTGGAAGAAGACTGATGAACGAAACTTTGGATTTACCGGGGGAGAAATCTCTGCCAGGAATGAATGCTCCGTTGCCTCATGTCATTGTTGGCGATGAAGCTTTTCCACTATTACAAAATGTTATGCGACCATTTCCAAGTGCCCAACTGGCAGATGATGACAGGAAAAAAGTTTATAATTACAGGCACAGCCGCGCAAGAAGAGTGAGCGAAAATGCATTTGGAATACTTTCTAAGAAATTTCGAATATATTTAAAAAAAATCAATATTTCTCCTCAGCATTTGGAGATCATTGTTATGGCCACAACTGTCTTGCATAATTACCTGAGAGATGATTCCTGCTCTTGGCAACTAGGTGAACTGGACAACGATGAAGTGCCTTTAGCAATTGCAAACTTGCCAAGAATTGGTGGCAACAATCTGAGGAGAGCGTTCGAAATTAGAGAAACATTTGCAGATTACTTTCTTTCTCCTGAAGGAAGAGTACCTTGGCAAGATAGAGCAGTCAATCCTGGTTTCAATTGAAGCCTTTATTTCAACAGTGGTAGACCTCCATTTTTATTCAACTTGATATCGTCGCTGATATATACAACTTCAATATAAAGTATAGACCAAATTTGCATTTTGTGTTGTAGGTACTTTCTTTGGAGTGGAAAGTAAGCTGAAGTAAGATAGAGTACAATAGACTTGTATGAACATGAATGTGACTATTAATTTTAAAGCAAAAATAAGGAAACTTGTAGTTTAACGTGACCGTTTAATAAATCTCGTAATCATAAGCCCTGGGATCTCCTTTTTACGTGGAATCCGAACCACAGGACATGGCATTTCACTTAGAAAATCTCACATGAATTGGCCGGGATCTATTTATTTTAAGAGTTGTACCACTATGAAACAATAAAATAAGACCTTCAATTGAATATCAGTGATTGATAAAGTCGTTACATTCCAAGAAATTATAAAGACGAAATGTATGATTATTACTTTGTGTTCACTAGTGTGTATATAACTTGTTTCCATAATTTAATAAAAGCTGTTGTCTTCCGTAATATGTATTTATTATTACTATTTAACACAATAGAATGCAACTTTAGAAACACGCATTTGCCCTTTTATGAAAGTAAAGAAAGAAAGGTAAATAAATAATACACAAACCTGGGCAGTTTACGACCTCGCTAATCATATCCCACGTATTCCTTGTCATTGTCAGATCGTGGTAATTTTTATCACTCAGATCATAAAGTACAGGATGTCGTTTTACCATTTCAATAAGAAGTTCCTCATTTATCGCACTCATTGCACAACGATATGTAACAAAGCACTAGGGAACCAGCCTTCCGTCTTCCGTCAACTTTGCTTGTCTGGGCAAACTTGACTGACCGGATGGTGGGGGGAAGGGGCTGATGGGTAATGAACTGATGCAGTGTGCGGCTGGACACTAGGTTGCATTGCCAGCAAGTCATCCAAGGTCAACTGAACGGAACGGAACGGAGGCAGTGTGCTCCCAGCTTTAAGGGGCAGGTGGCAGCACCTTACATATACAGAACCGCATACTTTATAAATAAGAATAAAACTAACAAAGTTACAACACTTCCCCTCAAGTAGAGGTTCATACAATCTTTACACTCTTCAAACCAGCAAACTTCAAGCAACGTTCATGTTTCATTCGACTTAAAAACTCTTCGTGAGAAAGTTAGCAACTTGATCATTCGTAGAGATATACTTCAAAACAAAAAATTTACACTCAAAGACTTCGCGAACAAAGTGATGTTTGATATCAATATGTTTGCTTCTACTGTGATACATCGCGTTCTTTGCCAAATTAATTGCACTTTGATTACCGGTATCACAAAAAATGAGCATAGTGGCTAAGTCTTTGAAGCCTAACTCGAGCAGAAATCGACGTAAGTACACAGCTTCCTTGGTGCACTCTGACAATGCCATGTACTCGGCCTCCGTGGTGCTAAGGGCCACGGTTCTTTGTTTTCTTGAATCCCACGATATAGGGCGTCCGCCGAGCAGGAACACGTACCCCGTGTAGGACCTCCTATCTTCTTGGCAGCTTCCCCAGTTGGTGTCGACGAATCCTTGGATCGGTTCGGTGTCTGCTTCGTAGATCAGCCCAATGTTCGAAGTCCCCTTCAAGTACCGCAGCACTCTCTTGGCAGCTTTCCAATGTTCGACTCCGAAGCAATTGTTGAACTGTCCCAGGTAGCTGACAGCGAACGAAATGTCCGGGCGTGTAGTTGTCGACAGGTATGTCAGCGCGCCTACCAATTCGCGGTAGGGCAACTTCAACTCGTCAGTACTGGGATTCTAATTTTTGCTCAACTTCGTTCCAGGGTCGAGTGGTGTGACTACAGGGTTGCAGTCGGCCATCTTGTAGCGTTGGAGAAGCTCTTCAATGTAACTTTGCTGTTGCATGGCTATACATCCGGTCTCCTGGATTAGTTCGATGCCTAGGAAGTGTTTGGCCAATCCCAAGTCCTTGACCTTGAAATTTTCACTCAGGACTCTATAAATCTCGGCGATCGTCTTTTTGCATTTTGACAGCACCATCATGTCGTCAACGTAAACGGCAATCAAAGTTATGTTATTTCCGGAACCAGTTTGGAATAGACACGGATCCGATGCGGTTGGTTTGGCACCGCACCTCCTCAAGACCTCACGCAGCTTCGCATACCAGTTTCTCCCGGCCTGTTTCAATCCGTACAGTGATTTTTGTAGTAAGCAGACCTTGTCGCCTCCCTGCAACTGGCGAAGCATGTTCTTGGCCTTCTCCTTGGTTTCGTCGTCAGTTCCAGACATCGCAATGCTCTCTAACATCTCCCTGAAGTTCTTCGGTTGAAAATGAATATTTCCTCGTCTAGGTCACCATACAGATAATATCTTACTGTCTGATTTTTACACCGAGCTTGGCAGCGAGACAAACCATCAATCGAATTGATTCCATTCGCGCCACCGGTGCGAACGTGTCAAAGTAGTTGATTCCATACTCTTGGTTGAAACCTTGAGCCACCAGCCTGGCCTTCCTCTTCTCAAGTGTTCCATCAGGTTTTAGTTTGTCGAGCAGCACCATCCGGCATCCGATGACTTTGGCATCACGGGGAGGATCCACCAGCACCCATGTATTGTTTCTCAGGATAGATTCCATTTCCATGACCATGGCACCATGCCACTCATTAGAGTTTGGTCCTGTTATTGCCTCCTTCAATGGAATCTCTGCTAGAAAAATCTCCTCGTCTGCTTCTTGCTCCTCCACATCTTGGAGATTTGTTTGAAAAAAGTTTCTTCGGTCTTCCCCTTTTTCCAGTTCGCAGAATCTTGGGTCGAACAGGTCCTTGCATCAATTGAGGCGTAGTATCGGATGTTTCGACAGTCGTTCTATCATGATCATCCACTGGCGTCACATCGAAACCCAGGAAAGGTTCATCATCTTCTCCGATTTCGGGTTGAGACTGGTTCCTCCACGACAGCTGGTTGATCTTTTTCTCTTGGTGATTGCGGCGGTGGTTCTGCAAAGAACAGCTCCCAACAAATATCTTGCTTCGAGGATTCCGGGCGCTCCATCCTAGTCTCTTCCAGTGGCTTTTCATTCTCGAAAAATTTTACATCTCGGCTGATCAAAACTTTGTCTTTGTCAGGGGAGTATATGCGAAAGCCCTTGGTTTCTTCGGAGTATCCCATGAACACGCCTTCTCTGCCTCGTTGATCCAGTTTCCCTCTTCCGGGATCCCTGTTCAGGAAGTAAACCTTGCTTCCAAACGTTCTGAATTGTGAAACGCCGGGAATCTCTCCTATCCACAATTCGTACGGTGTTTTGCCTCCGATACTTTTAGATGGCAGGCGATTACGGATGTAATTTGCAGTATTCACTGCTTCCGCCCAGAAGTGGTGAGGTAATCCGGCGTCGAACAACATGCACCTGGCAGTCCCCATCAAAGTCCTATTCATCCTCTCCGACTTCCCGTTTTGTTCAGGGTTGTGAGGGACTGTGAGGCGTCTTGTGATTCCGCGCTTCTTCAGGTAGTTGTTGAACTCTCGATTCAGGTATTCCCTGCCGTTGTCAGACTGGATCACCTTTACTAGTTTTCCTTTCTGATTCTCCATCCTGGTAACGTACTCGACGGTAGCTTCGTAGACCTCTGATTTTGCCTTCAGAAATCTCACTTCACACCAATGAGAGTGATCGTCGATGAATTCCAAGAGGTACCTTGAACCTCCCATAGATGGAGTCGGCATCGGTCCACACACGTCCGTGTGGATCAAATCGAATAGCTCCGTCCGTCGATCGGATTTCTTGGGAAACTGCGTCCTGGACATCTTCCCCTCAAGGCAGACTTTGCAGTCCAGAGTCGTTGATGGATTCCTCAGCTCAACGCCAGAAACCCTCCCTTTTCTCACAGCTACCAAGATGTCGCCCCCGTTGACATGTCTGAGCCGACGGTGTAGCAATTCTAGATCAATTATTTTGGGCGATGCAGCCATATTTGCACGTTCTTGACTCTCACTGACGTAATATAGGTTATTCTTCCTCTCAGCTCGCATCAAGACTTCTCCTTTTTCGTTCATGACGACTGCACCTTCCTTGTCAAAAATCACCTCGTGGCCGCGGTCGGTGATCTTTCCCACCGACAGCAAGTTTGTCCTGAGGTCTGGAACGTGAGAAACATCTGAGAGAGAGACATCTATCTCTTCGTTCGCAATGCGGGTAGATAAGCGAACACTGCCTTTTCCCACGATCTCTGCCGTTGAATCATCAGCCAATTTCACCACACCCCTTCGTGACTCATCGATCTTCGAAAAAATCGCAGGGTCGCCACAGATATGTGAAGTGGCACCACTGTCGAGACACCATATTCCGCGTTGTCGTCGCCTGTAAGCATAGTTCTCGAGTGAAATTTGCCGATTGAGTATTAGAACTGTCTTTACCTTTGTTCTTCGATGGATCTCTTTGTTTAAATCGGCACTGGCTGGCTCGATGACCTTGCTTTTTGCACACGTAGCACCGGAACTCAGATCCGCCTCCTTCTGTTTCACTGTTGTTGTTTAGTTTAGGTGTTTGTTTCTTATAGTTCTTGTTACCTGGACCAGTCTTCTTCTTGACGAACATAGCTCCCGCTATTTCACCTTGTGTGCTCGATTTTCGTGCGTCATCCTCTTCGATGATTTTGGTCCGAAGAGCCTCGGGAGTCGGTAGGTTGTCACGTGACTCTATTGCACACCTCAAGTTCACGAACCGTGCCGGCAGACTGTATAAACACATAACTGTCAACAATTCCGGATTGATCGTGATGTTCATATCTCCCAATTTGTCCACGGTGTCGAAGAAATCGTTCAGATGGTCACGCACTTCGCCATCGTCCGCCAATTTTTGTAAGGTTAGCCTTTTCAGTAAGGTCGCCTTCCGAGCCGGTCCCTGGGATTGGTAGATCAGTTTCAGTCGTTGCCATGTATCACGTGCCGTGACACAATTCTTGACTTGCTTTATTTCACTTGGCGACATCGACAAAATGATCAGCGACCGAGCCTTTTGATCCTTCTTGTCCCACTCTTGAATTGCCGCCGCGTTTGCATTTCCAGCCGCTGGTTCTGGTTTCGTAGAATTCCCACAAATCGCCCGTAATGAGGATAGCCTGTGATTACGATTTGTTATTTACGCACTTAGTCACGCGCATCTGGGCCCATAACCTGTAAGAGGATAAAAGGAAACCAGGGATATATAAGCAAAGCGAACTGATGTGTGTTTAATAATAATAACGAACTGATGTACATGGATTGGCAATAGCGGAACCGGGCAAACTAAACATGTGCGAACATGGCACGAGTTTTAGACAAACTGAAAGCATAAAGGGGCAGGTGGCAGCACCTTACATATACAGAACCGCATACTTGATAAATAAGAATAAAACTAACAAAGTTACAACACCTTCAGTGAATAAAATTATTATTGTTTTCATAAGTACCGGTTTCGGTCACATTATGACCTTCATCAGCTATGTACTGTATAATTAATATTATTTTTAAATAATTTAGACAAAATATTTTAGAAATATTATTGAATCACACCTCTTTTATAAATTTTTTACTTGTTGAACTATTTCTGTCGACAACACTTAGAAAATTGTTGTTTTACCTCGATATTATTTCACGAACTTACAACTTCATACTTGTTTCTATTATTTTATAACAATTAATTATACATTGCTGATGGACATAATGTGACCAAAACCGGTGCTTTTGAAAACAATAATAATTTTATTCACTGAAGGTATATTTTCGTTGCCTCTCATAATTACAATAGATAAACAAGCACTATCAATGGGGAGTGATGTGCCGTCATGGGTGCTGACAACTAGGATATTCCAGTTATCAGATAAGTGACTATCTTCAGCATTTATGCAACAGTGTCAAAGTGTTTGATATTTGATGATATTTACCTGATAAATAAAAAAATGTCAATCCAACCCCCCCCCCCCCCATCCTTTTTCAAGAAGTGTACAATCAAACCAAGTATTTTTTTTTCTTTTCAGGTTAGCATATGTGGGTCTGTTAGGTAGTCAGCCGGAAGGCTGGTTGGATCCTCAAAAGCACCGCCGTTGCGTTATGTGAGTAGATACCCACAAAAACCCAAGGCAGCGCTATATTGAGGCGTTCTAGGCAAGAAGAGGAGTGAGGTAGTTTGCCATTGCTTTCCTCACTGAGTCAGAACAGTAGTCCTAACCCTATGAGTAGAACCTTTCACAGCATTCACAGGCACTGACTGTGCCCTGAATGCCATTACTAAGCACCACCCATACCTCAGTAGCTTCCATATAATCACAGCCATGAGTGAGACTGAGACATCGGTGAAAAGCCACCTTTTACTCTAGCCTGTGCCAACTGACAAATGCAAATGTACTGTATTCATCAAGAGATGGCAAACAGATAACTTTTATTCCTGCCCGATTTAATTGGGCGCATTAACATGCTGACCAATAATGCAAATCAATTCTTTTACCACAGCTTCATACCCAGTTCTTGATTTTCTTACTTTTCTATTATGATGTCAGGAGTTGACAGCATGGTTGCCTGCATTTTAGAACCTAACCAATCTTCAGACAGTGAAACAAGAAACCGTATGATGTAACATTGTAAAAATTCGTGACATGGTTCATTGAATCATTTAGTTTTTAGTTTCATTTTAGATCAAGTTACAATGGACTTCTTGTATATTATGATAGCCACATTTGTGAACTTTATGTAAGTTTCATTCAGTTAAGAAACATTTGTAGTCAGAATTCTCTCTTATCCCATCTCATTAACACCTCCAGTTTTACAAGGTAGCATGGGATAATAAAAAAAAAAAAAAATGTACTGTGAACTGGACCATTACTGACCAACAAATGTGTAATATGAACAAGTTCTACACTACCACAGCTGAATGTCTGTGACCAAATACACATACCTTTTTCTTGAAGCTAAATGTGTGAATAAAAATGATAAAAGAGGAAATAACTGAATTTACTTGGGAATATTAGTTTTTTAACTTAATAATAGAAACTACTTCTTACCGGTTGGAATGTTTATTTCATCTGTCGCAGTGAATTTATCTGCATTAATAGAAACTTGATGCTCAAACAGACCTTTTGCGCCACCATCCTATAAAGAAAAATTTTGACAATTAAAATAAATTGTATACATGTATTTTATAAATTCTACTGATAATATTACAGAAGCGTATATTTAATGTTCAATGAGTAGGGGTGTGATTTTTTGGGTATAACCAATACTAGGAGTTTATTTTTGTTTGATTTTTTTTTTCATCATCATCATCATCATCGTCTTTCTTCCAAGTATTGGGCCAAATGTCCCGTTACGGTCTTGCACTTTCCCTCCATCTCTTCATCGGACGTCCTATCGATCTATTTCCCCGTGGCTGGTAGCGAAGGATCTCCTTTGGTAATCTTCCAGGTTCCATCCTTTGGACATGATGCTTAAAGTTCTCTTGGTAGTCACAAATGTATGTAGTTATTGGTTTCACTTTTAGTTCCTTCAGCACATCCTCGTTTCTCTTATGATCCCATTCAGTATAGCCTGCTGTTCGGCGCATAAAGGTCATTTCGCGTGCTGTGAGTCTGGAGATGTCCTGATATCTTATTGTCCATGCCTCGCTGCCATAGCATAGGGTTGGTCTGGCTAATGTGTTATACCAACGCAAGCATGTATGCCTTTGGACAAGAGATGGCTTCATGACGTGATTGATGATTCCTGTTGTTCTGGTATAATTAGTTATTTTTGCAATTATGTCTCTTTCTTCTTGAAAAGATAAATGATATCCTGAATACTTGAATTCGTTAACTCTTTCCAAAATTTTACCATCCAGACAAATTTTACTGGGGATAGGGTTCTTACCCTTAAAGGCCATTACTTTAGTCTTTTCAGTAGAAATGCACATGCTGAATTTTGATGCCACTTTCTGGGGGTTGAATACTGACCACTGCAGATCATCTTCAGATGCTGCTACCAATGCAACATCATCAGCAAATAGTTTAGCGTCTAAATTTTTTAGATGCTTTCTGATAGATATTGAACCATGTCTTTCACACCTCCATTCCTTTATTATAGCATTCATGTAGATTATGAATAGCAATGGAGAGAGTCCACAGCCTTGTCTTACCCCACTGCTGATTGGCTTCCTCTCGGTCTTAAGATTACTTAACCTTACCGCAATAAGAGTACCACTATACATGTTGTAAATACAAATGATATGTGTGTTTCCAAATTGAACTCCCTGCGTTTTTCGATCAAAATTTTTAAGGTGAAGTAGGCATCTGCACATGTGCGACCTTTTCTAAACCCATGTTGTTCATTCCCTATTTCCTCAGAGTAATGTTTCAGTAATTTTTCTTTAACAATGTTTGCAAAAATGTTGTATCCAGAGTTAAGTAAACTTATTCCTCTATAATTTACCAAATCTTTCATATTTCCCTTCTTATGAAGAGGAACTACTATTGCCTTTTGCCAATCTTCTGGAGGCCTGTTTCCCATCCAGATTAAATTCAATAATCTGAGAAATCTTTTCTTGAAGGGATGGCCTGAATATTTCAACATTTCTGCATTTATTGAATCTTCTCCAGGTGTTTTCCCATTTCGAAGTTTCCTCAAGATCTGTTCTAATTCTTCGAGTGTAATATTTTCCGAAGACTTGTTAGATGCTTGTGAAACAAGTTGTTCAATATTTGGACTCAACCAAAGGCTCTGAAAATACTCAAGCCATTCTTTGTGAGATATTGCATTAATTTTTACATCTTCTTTTACTTCCCTATTTAGTTTTTTCAAAATTTTATAGGTTTGTGCTTGTGGTCTTGTTATGTCAGTCTCTAGGTACGAGACAAAGTTTTCCCAACTTTCCCTGCGTTTCTTTCGAACTTCTCTTTTTGCTATTGCACTCTTATGAAGGTATTCAATTTTATCTTCTAATTTGCCAGTTGACAGAAACTTTTTATATGAATTTCTTTTTTCGGAGATTACTTTTGCAATTTCTTCATCCCAAATTCTTAAACCCTTTTTTTTTCTTTTCAGCAAATAACAATTCACAGGAAACTGATCCTAGTCCACAATATCCATCCACAATGTGTTGCAAAATAGGTATAGAAGAGACCTGATAACCGAACAGACTAAGGAGGGGTCATTCATATTATCAGAGTCTATTTTAAAAAGAATGATATTTCGAAAATACAATATGAAAGAAACAAGTTCTACGATGTAAAACACAACACATGGCAAAAACAGTACAGAAACAACTTTTACTACTGATATTGCAACTTTTCAGTCGGTCAATACCTTATAAGTTGCAATATCAATTGTAATTAAGGCAACACTGAAAAATGGCCTCAGCCATCATAACTTTAACTATGTGTGTAAAAAAAAATTTTTTTTTAAACCATCTTCTGCACCTATTCACCAGAAAAGTCCATTTTCTTTGTTTAACTTTGCAGTTTGCCTTGTGATCAAATGTGCTATACCGCAGCTACACGGCGACATAATTTCTACACTGTCTTGGGTATTTTCTTCAATCCATTGAATCCATAGTCAGAGCTTTCACCGCTTCCGAAGAAGACACGTTATCAGTGTCTTCTTCCTCCTCGGCTTCTGTGATGTTGACAGCTTGCAAAATAAGGCCTTTGTCCCGCAAACATTATTTTGCCCTCAATAGAATACAGGAAAGAGAACTGATTTGAACTCTTGTGGTTTGTAGGTTGTTTCGACAATAAGAAAACGAAGTTTATGCCGGTGGTTGCATTAGCACAATGCATGAAGGCCATCCTTTCTTTCATAATTTTCCTTCCAGGGGTGGCCTACTCTGCAGCTGAAACTCGAGTGTGAGCAGGCAACATATGTTAAAATAGGCCAGATTCATTGGTGTTATAGATTTAGTTAGTGTTCTTTCAAGGGGCAGAACAGTGTGGTCATCTGCTCCTACGTTATAGATTTGTTCTGTACTCAAGTTCCTCTCTCTCATGAGTTCTTGAAATTCTCTTTGGAATGGTTTGATTAACTCCTCTTTGTTTGAAAGTTTCACCTGTAATTTTAAGATATCTGATGCCATGACGTTTCTTGTAATTGCCCAGCCAACCTTTACCCGCATTAAACTCGACATAGTCATTTGCCGAAGGAAAATTAAAGCTTTTTCACAAATCATTTCACCACTCATGGGTATAAGTTCTGTTGAATGAACCACATAGAAACAGCACTGTGTATCTAAGGATTTTCAGGTTATTCCAGAGCTTTACGTTCACCAGGGCCATGTTCTATTGTGTCTATGAATATTGTTATCTTGTCTTTGTTCCTTTTGATATCACTAATTGTTGACTTACTGCTCCATACGGTAACTGCAAAACCATCG
This sequence comes from Meconema thalassinum, assembly GCA_946902985.2. Classification (NCBI taxonomy): domain Eukaryota; kingdom Metazoa; phylum Arthropoda; class Insecta; order Orthoptera; family Tettigoniidae; genus Meconema; species Meconema thalassinum. Next base: position 474,678,053 of record OX336390.1, on the reverse strand, counting down.
TTGGGTAGCTAGTCTGTTCCTCAATCATCCCTATAATTTCTATGCTGTCCTTCAAACACAAACTTTTATTTTTAAGCAGGGCCATCCTACTGGAAAATACTGTCATGTACATAACCACACAGTACACTCCAAAATTCAAAACCAACAATAGACGGCTGCAACTAAAGAAAACAAATGACAATCATTCATCCGCACACTTTGGGTGATGAGCCAAGAATGGGAGGGGAAGGGGTTCTCTGAGGCCCGTTCGGATTATCGAGGCTACAGTAATATGAAATGTCTCATACCAGTAAAATTAGTATGACAGAACATGTTTCTCTACAAATTCACAGAGGGAACAGTGAAAACAGAGAATCACAATATAATTTCAAGTCCAGATGGCTAACAGCACTTCTCCAGAAGTGTAAAGAAGGCCTTGTGAGTCATTTATGCATATCATTGATACGGATGTAAGACCTTGTATGCCTTTCCAGTCCCTTACTTGTAGCTGGTCACCAACACCTAGCCATACAGTCCTACCAGACATTTGTAGTTCAATTTGAGTTTCCTGTGACGTGCAGGGAAACTTGAGCCATAAGCCGGCCACACACTACAAAGATGCTCGACGGTTTTGTTCAAACATACACTATGTGATCTGAAGTATTTGACCACCATCTGCAACACGAGTTTCCCCTAGTGAACGACACAGTACCATCATCTACCACATGGAACATGTGACCAATGGCCTCGGTAGCAGAAGGGGATGTACTGTGGAACTTTCTGACTTTCAATATGCCACATACTGTATGAAAGATATCTGTGGCGAGATTTCCAGCTTCTTAATCATTCCTCGACGTGTGTACAACCCAACAATGTGCAGGACAACTCACCACGTTGACCTCCAGGGACTGGTCTAGTGTTGCAGAAGGTTGTAAGAAATACTCGATAATTACCCATTACCGCCGCCACCACCACTACCCAGGAATTCCGCATCACTTCTCGATCCTCTCGCAGTATCATGACTGGAATAATGCATGGAAATTTACATTTTCATGATGGAACAGCAACCTATAGAGTTTCTACAATTCAAAATGGCACTGCGCACTATGCATATGAAACTTCCGGTCCGCATGTCTCCGCCTGACTTGCGCTGACATTGAATCGTCCACTATTATTTTCTTAATTATATCTGTTTGTTGTTCTGTTTTCGGGTGTTGAACCTATGAAATAAGGAAAAGGGGATCACAAACGTCTGAAAATCAATTTACCACACTGTATGGTGTCCACAGTGAAATTTTGGGGTGGAGGTGTTGCATGCAGTGTGATCATGTATCTCCTGGAAGAGGCTTGTCCCCCTAATTGTCTTACACAGCATGGCATGAGGTTACATAGACAGTTCAACCTCTTTCATAGCTCCCTTCTATTGAATACCAGTTCAGGGATGACCATTGTGAATTTGAACACGACCTAGCACTTGTCCTTACTCCACGAACTGTGACAGAGTGGTTTGTCAACAACAGGGTTCCACTAAGTAATAGACTGAGCTATGCCAAGTCCTGACTTGAATCCCACAGAACATCTCTGGGATGTTTTGGAACACTGACTTTAGCCAGGCTGCAAACATGCACACACACACCTCTCTCTTTTCCATTCTGTGCTCCTCACAGAATGGATGCCATTCCCCAGGAAACATTTCACCAGCTAATTGAAAGTATGCCTGCTGGAGTGCAGGCTGTCATAATGGCAAAGAGTAGGCCATATTGATGAACACAGCTAGCAGTGAAGGATGGCCCAAACTTCACCTTCACTTTTATTTGAGGGTCTGGATACTTCTGATCACTAAGTGTACAACTGTAATTACAGTTGTTCTTTCTCTGTCAAATCCTACACACTACAGCGAGCAAGTCAGTCTTTATAGCAGAGTTTAATTGTGCATTCCGCAATAAATGTAGAGGATGAATTCCAAACTCTATCAAGGGTTAGGGTAGAGGCACTTGGTCTTTCTAACTTTTGGCCTTCTTTCTAGACATCTTTCTCATCACTAGGATATGATAACCTTGCAGTTACACCATTAAAATAATAATAAAAAACAATCAATATTACAGTAGTCAATACTGAAAACAAAGTTACAGAGTTGTTAGGGAATAAATGCAGAAATTGAATGGTGAAAAATCCCATACCTTTATATTTTGTTCATTCTCTGTCAGTGGTCCACAGACAAATTTTTCGAGATGACAATGTTTGATGCATGAACAAAATTGCTGAGTTTTGCAATGTACAGTTTTGAACAAAGATGTTTGTTCAGATAAAACTGTTGTACATCTCTGTAGTGTGTGTCCTGCTTTGATTACAATGCTCAACAAGACATTTTGTTGTTGTTGTTGCATTTGAGAAGTTTGGAAATCACGGTCATTTAGCCCCATGTATTTGAGTGAGTGGGGAAATTTGTCTGTAACCTGTGTTATAGTGATGACTGCATTAGTGTGTGTAATTTAAAGAAATTCAGGTGAGAATTGAGAAGGAAGCAGCCGAGGCCTTAAGTTAGGAACCATACTGGCATTTCCTTGGAGTAGAAGTGAGAAACCACGGAAAACCACTTACAGAATTGCCGAGGTGGGAATGAAACCGACCTCTTCTACGTTTTAACTCACGAGGCAGAGTGGACCCCGTTCCAGTCCTCAAACCAGAATTAAATTTCTTGGCAGAGCCTGGATTCGAACCCACACCTCCGGGGTAATAGCCAAGAATGCTAGCCACTTCACCAGGAGGTAGATACTCAACAAGACTGTATATCCACAAACGGATAGACATTGGCGACCAGCCACAAAGTAACGAATGGAAAGGAACAGCTTTGTGGCTTGCAAGGTCTTGCATCTCCAACGATGTAGTCTATTTCTTCAGCTTATCCTAATTGCTTGGTGTCACAGGAGTCAGCCTGGCTCATTTTTGTTTTCGCTGGGGGATTTTATCGCCAGGCACCCCTCTTGATACACGATTTTTCGGGAGAATATTCCATCCCGCAGTCACTAGGATTTGAACCCTGATTGCCCACGCAAAAACAGTTTCTGTGAAGTATGAAATACATGTAAGAAATTATCTTCCTACAAAATAATTGCCAAAGTCATGGGAAAACATTCACCATAAAATTACACCCCTACCCGTGACCAACACCCCAAAATGAACACACTTTACAGAACAAGAATGAGGTTATGTGATAGCTAGGGGTGGTGATTTTTAGCATTTTGATTTGAACATTTAGCATTTTGTAGCCTTTATACATTTGCAATTTAGCATTTTGTAGCATTTTGGAGAGAGAAAAAAAAAAAACACATTCAATTTGTGTTAAATCTGACAAATGAATATATCTTTTGAAATTGCATTACTCCGGAGGAATGTGAGAAGCATGTTATGGAGCAAGGATGTCCCTCAGAACAGCAAAAAGATCATATATCGGACGTACTATGTCCCTATCCTGACATATGCAAGGAAGGGAGAAGAGCAAAATACAGGCCAGTGAGATGAGGTTCTTGAGAAGCAGTATTGGAGCTACAAAGATGGACAGAATAAGAAATGAGAGGACCAGAGAATTAATGAAGGAGGAACCATTACAGGATGGTATAAAGAAATCTAGACTTAGACGGTATGGACATGTAAAACGAATGGAGGAGAAGAGGATACCCAAGAGGATACACGAGACTAAGTGGGAAGGAAAGAAACCGAGAGACAGGTGGCTGAAGGGGGTGGAAGAAGGCGTGAAGAAGAGAGAAGACTGGACAAGGGTGGCGGCTGAGAGATGGTGGGAAGACAGAAGACGTTGGAGAGGCTTATGTTCCAAACAGACCCGGCCAGTGGCTGGAAACTGTGCAAGATGATGATGATTAATGTGAAATTAAAATCATGCGTGTAAAAGTTTAATAGCGAGATAAGAAGTACTGTAATTGTGTGCTTATTTTAAATGAATTATGTTGAAGTAACACAGAAGAAGATTGTTACAGGCTGGTGTATCACACAGAAAAAAATAGGCATTTATACCGATGAAAAACCAGAATAATACAGCGAAAATTACCAAAATCAACTCAAGTCTTGTTTCAATATCCAACACAGTGGGCAAGAGTATGAGAGTCATGAAATCTTAAGAGCTGTTTCATAGACATTTTCGGCCCCATCTTCTTTGCACTTGTTGACTTAACCTACGCAAAGGGAATGAAAGCGACAGGCGGGCAAAGAAGTGCAAGAGAGATTACTTTCCGCATTCCAGACCGGTGGTCAAGCCGTCAAACATTTCAAGAGTGTACGAATTCCTTACTTGAAGTTTCAATAAGAAAATAAATAAAACACGTTATATTTGAAAAAATCGTGGAAATTGCATTTATGTAGCATTTTGGTGTAATTTTCGCATTTTGAGTAATTTCACATTTTGTTGCTTTCTCAAAACACATTAAAAAGTGGTTTACAGGTCGTGCAAAGTAAAAATACACCAGTATAAGCCTTAATGAGCATTTTGCGCTCTATCACATTTGCGAAAAATCACCACCCTTAGTGATAGCCTGTATCCATGGTGAGAAAGTTGGCTTGGGTTTCTGTAATATACCCCTGGTTCCAAATTGTAGCACGACAGGAAATTATAATATGGCCATACAGTAGACTTTAGTTACTTTTGAATGAACACACAATCATAAAACATGAATTTAAAAAATATTTTTATAACTAGAAATTAATAAAAATAAATAAAAAATGAATTAAAACCAGGAATCAATAATGTGCATCTCACAAATACAGGGTCATTATCTATGTGCGCCTCGATAAACACGGCAAGCTAAACCGGCTTTGACTGGCTCAGGTCACGAGCGCACGTACACGGTTCAGCCGGTGGTGGCATGCACTTTTACCAAACATGTTCAATAATGTGTACTTACAGTGCTCATAGCCAATGCTGAAAATGTCCTCCCTCTCTTGTAACACACACCTGACACTTCTGATGAAAGAATGGACAACATTCTGAAGTTCCACAGCAGTGATGGCTTCGATTTCATCTCTTATGTACTGTTTAAGTTCAGTTCACAGTAATCACAATACTCACTAAACGTGCAACACCAACGTCTAAGCTTTGCAGATACACGTCCATATGAATGACAAAACACTTGTGAACTAATAATATAAGTCAGCGGAGCGAAGTATTGCGAGGTCCACTCGCTGCACACCTGGCCAGACAAATGAGTGGACTGCGGCATGCTATTGCATCATATGGCTGGTCAGGTGCAGACCTCGCAATACCCTACTTCACTGACTGATATAGTTTATTGAGTTATCTGAAACAAGACGAAAATTTTGAATCATGTTTCCAGGAAGACCTATGCCTAATGCCAGTACAATTAGGAGGCTCGCCAAATGATTCAAGAAAACTGGCTCCATAAATAATAAAGAAGTTAACAGACTACATCGTTGTCCATTCTTTCATTAGAAGATGTCAGGTGTGGGGGAGAAGGAGGACATTTTCAGCATCGACTATGACCACTGTAAATACACATTATTAAACACTTTTGGTAAGAGAGTAAAAGTGCGTGCCAACCACCGGCTGTACAGCGTACGCGCGCTCATGATCTGCACCACTAGTGCCATGGGTCGGGCAAATGCCCAGTGGGCAGGACATCTATAAATGGGCATTTACACAAAGCAGTTTTAAGCGCCCAAAATCTGGGCATTAAAAAGAACGTTTTATTTCTACTTTTTACTGCTTGTGATTGTTACCAGTGCTTCTAAAACATATTAAAAACCATTAATCAAAGGTACATTTCATGGATAAACTAGTAATGCCCGAATATTGCTAATAATAATTTAATTATCCTGTGTCAATGTTGTCAATAACATCTAAATGGGAATTAAGTATATCTGGTTTGAATAAAACATTGTATTACTGAGTTAGGCCTGCAGGCCTACTTATTTAAATATAGGAAATGTAGGGGCACCCGTTACATCTGCTGCCATAGAGCGATACTTTAGCACTTTTGGTTGGATTCATAGTGAAAAATGAAACAGACTTACATCTGAGAGGGCTGCCAAGTTGACTTATCTAGCCTATAATTGGAAGCTGATGAATGGGGAGAATGGAACATCTAAGCGTAAGCCCAACAAAATAACTGAAGAGACTTGTCAGAGTAATCCAGAACAAGGAGAAAAAAACCAACATCCAGTCAAGAACGAATTATAGGCCTAGAGGAAGATTCAGAATCAGAACTGTAAGAAGAATCTGAGCCAGAACTACTTGAAAGTTCAATAGAAAAAAGTGATGAAGAGGATACAGAAACAGAAGAAAGTGATTAAGATACCCAAGAACACAAAACATTAATTTATTATTAATTTCATATTTAAATATATGTAGCCTACTGTACCTCATGTCCTCTTTTGTTTCATTTTTAACTTATACAGTTAATGTACCGTAATAGCATACATTCAGTATTAGTCATTTGTCAGTAAAATATCAAACTCATTTAAGAATTATAAAGATGTGTTGATGTGTTAAATGAATTTTTTTCCCCAATTACAAAATCAGCATTCATAGGCATACACATAATTATTATGTATAAAAATCCACTTGAGTTGAGTTGTGTTGAGAGGCTATAGAAAAATATTAGGACTACTTAACTACTTTTCCATCAATATAAATTAAATAATTTTGTATATTAAATATGTATACTGTATATATTTATATACCTATTTGTATGGATAAATATATAGAATACAATTGTGTAGATATATATACTGTATGGCTAAAACAATATTTATATAAGCATTGCATTATGAATATGTTTTTAAAAGAGGTGAATGCCCAAAATGCCTGGGCATTTGTGGGTTTTGGGCATTTATCCTGGGCATTTTCCCCAAATTATAAATGCCCAGACATTTTACATCACTACACCAGTCAAAGCGGCTTAGCTTGCCGTGTTTCTCGGGGTGCACAAAGATAATGAACCTGTACTACAAACATAGTGAAATTACAGTTCTGCAACACTGTAAAAAGCTTAACATGTATTACACAGGACCATGGAAGCACCATTGAGTATTCTTTTGCCACAGCGGTACTTTAATATGGGATTTATGAACACTTTGAAGCCATGATACTGTAGTTTGACATCACAATTTACAGTTGGGAATCCCCTTGGCGTTTACATTCCTTTTTTTTTAAATTATTTTATTAAGGGTACATTATTGGCTGCCTTTTGTTTACTTATCTATTTGATGATGATGATGATGATAATTGTTGTTTTAAGGGGCCTAACATCTAGGTTATCGGCCCCTAATGATCTGGGTGATAGCGAAAATGATAATGAAATGGAAACTAGAACGAAAATTAAGTGAGACGGAAAATTCTTACAAAAAGGAACTCAGATTGAAACAACTCACAAAAATGTTCTTACAAAAGGGAATTTTGAACGAAAAGATTCACAAAAAGAATAGATTGAAAAACACCCACAAAATGGAGGCTAGGATCAAAATACATACAAAATGCAATTGAGCTTCAAAATACTTACAAAATGCAATTGAAATTGAAAATACACAATGCAATTCAGATTGAAAGATACCAGTTCCACTCCAAACTATTCACAAAGTGCAATTGAAATTCAAAATACTTACAAAATGCAATTGAAATTGAAAATGCGTACAAAATGTACGGTAGATTCAGACGACTCATGTGGATTGACAATACTTACAAAATGCAATTTAGATTGAAAATACTTGACAAAATGTAATTTAGATTCAAAATACCCACAAATGCAATTGAGAATCAAAATATTTGCAAAATGCCCACCAAACAAAATGCAATTTAGATTTAAAATTCTTGCGAAATGCGGTTTTGGTTGAAAATACTTACAAAATGCAATTGAAATTCAAAAAACTCACTAAAATGCCCTGAAACCTACAATGAAAGACTTACTAAAGAGCAATTTAGATTGTCAATCTTTACAAAATGCAATTGAGGTTGAAAACAATCGCGAGATGTAATGTAGATCGAAAAAACTTACAAAATGCAACGTAGATTAAAAATACCTACAAAAAAATCGCTAAAAGGGAATTAAGATACACGGGGAACCAAGTAACAAACACAGTGCGGGAATCTTAAAGAGAAAAGGAAACATAATGAAAAGAGGAGAGGGGAGGGGAGAGAGGAGAGGGTCAGCCCCAAAGGTAAGGGACAAAAGGGGAAAACAGACCCAGCTCAGGAATCCCTCGGGGTCGCTAACTCCCGAACTCACCAGCCGTGAGCCCCTGAGGGTGTAGCATTATCAAGGGTGCACCAGAAGTGGTGGGGCTACATACACCCTGCCTCCTTAAGGGCCTTGAGCACAAGGCAGGAGGTAAAAGGAAACTAAAAAGAAGGCTGACCCCTCGCAGAAGGAGGGTATCAGAAAAGATGAGACAAGGGCCAATTAAGGTGGGAATGGAAGAGATTCCCTAGGCCTATGATACCCTAATACCGTCGGGGTCGGAAGAGAACAAGAGTTGATCAAGTGAGGTCGACAGGAAAGAAGACGGAGAGGAGCCCAGCACAAGTAAGTGGAAGCAATGCCGGACTCAGCTGGGGCCCCGTGGTCGCCAACCCACGTCCCACTACATGTGAGCCCCTGGGGAACTAATCTATTTACCACCCTGCCTGTATCCTATTTTATTGTTTGAATACATTATTTTAATATTTAAAAAAATCGAAAATGTGATATTTGTGTTTTTGTTTTTATAAAAATTGTCATACTTATTTACAATATTAGTAGGAATTTTACAAAACAGTACTGTGCAACACACTTTCATAACCCAAAATACTAGACATGATATACACTGCAGAAAATGGAAATTGCAACACCATGAAGGCATTGGTCGTTTGTGTTGATTTTCAAGATATGGAACGATGCCATGTAGGTATGTAAACGATCAAAGTTTCCGACCCTTTGGATTGTTGCTACAGGTCTCCCCACGTGATTGGTCGCGGAGGAATCAACTCCAGTATACGGTCTCTGGTGTAGCGTAGTTGACTTGCAGTCTGTGCAGTGAAGTGTTCCCCGTCAAATATGCCTCGACGACAGAGAAGAGCACGCTATCAACAACTGTCGCCGTTTGAGGGGGCTCGGATAATTGGGCTGTGTGAGGCTGGATTATCGCTAAGGACTGTCGCTGCACGTGTTGGCCGGCAGGCATCTACGGTACAACGTGTATGGCAGCAGTGGTCAAATGAAGGTACCCACACTTGTAGACCTGGCACAGGCCCAGCGCGACAGACAACTGTGAGAGAGGATCGCCGCATCATTCGGATGGCCCGGATGGAACCCCATGCAACAGCAGCGCAAATTTGAGCAGTTGTGGCACCCCACGTTACACAACAAACAGTTGGTAATCGCCTGCGTGCAGCTGGCTTACGATCCCGTGTCCCGGCAGAAGGTGCTCCATTGACCCCACAACAGCGGCGTGTAAGGCTGGCCTGGTGTCGAGAACGATCGACGTGGGTCGATGAATGGCATAGGGTCGTCTTTAGTGATGAATCGCGCTTCTGTCTTGCCCGCAGTGATCGCCGAAGTCGTGTGCGCCGACATACCGAGGAGAGGGGCCGCCCAGACCTTATTGTCGGGAGGCACACAGGGCCAACACCAAGCATTATGGTCTGGGGAGATCTTGGCTTTAATGTGAAATCACAATTAGTGCTTGTTGAGGGCACTATGACTGCTCGATAGTACGTTGATAGGGTCAACTACTCAATCCAGTGGTTGTCCCTATGATGGCGAACATTGCTAATGGGATGTTTCAGCAGGACAATGCCCGGGTTCACACTGCACGCATCTCCAGAGAAGCTCTCCACGCCATCACAACCTTAGAATGGCCCGCCAGATCCCCGGACCTCAGTCCTATTGAACATGTGTGGGACATGATGGGTCGACAACTGGCCAACTGTCCTCAGCCACCCACAACTCTGGAACAACTGACCGATGCAGTGCAGCAAGCATGGGCCACAATTCCTCAGGAAGCGATCCAGGGCCTTATTGACTACATGCCTGCAGAATTCATCAATGTATTGCAGCTCGTGGTGGGCACATCCTGTATTGATTGTTGTCCAAACTTGCTGTCAGAGGGACCTGAAAGTGTAATCATCGAATCACAACCGAACACTAGTCCTGCATGTTCAATTGCAACAATGTAGCACCACTCTTTCTGGGTGTTGCAATTTCCATTTTCTTCAGTGTATTTTGGGTGTATGCAATGCCAATGATATGCAATCTTTAAAAATAATGCTGAGCAAAAAATGTTGTATATTATTTACAGTAGAAGGGAAAAGTATGTTTTGAATATTGCGTAATCGCGAGGACATATTGCATCATCATGACGTCATCTGATAGCCATGCGGATGTGAGCACGTGCACGTGCACATGTTAGCGTGGGAAGAGGTTGACCTTTAACCGCTTGAAGCAGATAACCTTTGGGTAACCGCTTGAAGCAGATAACCTTTGGCTTATTTATGCGATGGAGATAAAAAATAATGGGTGTTGATGTCATCTAATACCCATGCAAGTGTGCAGCTGTGCGAGCGATCACGTGATATGTCTGCAGTGTTCGCGTGAGATGTGGTTGACGCTTTAGTAAGAGAGCGGAACTTTTAAATGATTATTTATAGATGAGGTTTTTTTAAAATATTTATTAAAAAACAAAAAAACTAATAGGTCATTCACTTTTTAGTATTTCGCTAACCAATAAGGCGATTTAAACATATGGGGAGTCGTAGGACTCGTAGTGAATTCTCCTTTTGTATGAACGAGGTATGTCAACCCCCAAAATAAAAACTAGCCTTACCTGGGGAAAAAGAGTAATTTTTTGTATGTATGCACGCCGGTGGCATTTGTCAAAAGGGCCTAACTACACTTTTGTTAATATTTTCTGAACCCCTGATGGGATTTTGCCATAGGCAGTATCCTAGCACTTGGGGTGACGCCTCGTTTTTAAATGTGCGATTCATTTTTATTTATTTTTGTCAAAAGGGCCTAACTACTCTTTTGTTAATATCTCACGAACCAATCATGCTAGGGACTTGTATGAGGGGTCCTAGCACTTGGGGCGACGTCCCCCCTTTGGGGGTGAAACTACCCCCCAAAATTGAAAACTCAATATCTTGGAAACTAAGAATCCTAAAATTTGGCGTGATAGCTCTAAAAATAGGTGATGACATAGGCTTTTAGCTGGATTGGTCATTTCACCCCTAAAACAGTAAATAGTCATGTTATGGGGAAAAACGTGTTAAACACCTAAAAATGATAAATGAAACTAAGATCTTTCGTTTTTGATGAAAAATAGCAGGGGGGTGAAAACTACCCCTAAATTGAAAAATCGATACCTTGGAAACTAAGAACCGTAAAATTAGGTGTAATAGCTTAAAAAATTGGTTGTGACATAGGCTTTTATCTGGATAGATGATTTCACTCCTAAAACAGTAAATAGTGATTTTACACTTGGGAAAAAGGTGTTAAAAGGGTAAAAATGATAATTGAACCTATGATCTTTTGTTTCTGAAGAAAAATAGCAGGGGGGTGAAAACTACCCCTAAATTGAAAAATCGATACCTTGGAAACTAAGAACCGTAAAATTAGGTGTAATAGCTTAAAAAATTTGTTGTGATATAGGCTTTTATCTGGATAGATGATTTCACCCCTAAAACAGTAAATAGTGATTTTACACTGGGGCAAAAGGTGTTAAAAGGGTAAAAATGATAATTGAACCTATGATGTTTTGTTTTTCATGAAAAATAGCAGGGGGGTGAAAACTACCCCCAAATTGAAAAAATCGATATCTTGCAAACTAAGAACCCTAAAATTATGTGTGATAGTTGAAAAATAGGTGATGACATACGCTTTTACCTCGATTGATTATTTCACTCTTAAAACAGGGAATAGAAATGTTACAGGAGAAAAAAGGTATTAAACACTTAAAAGCATAAGAGTTTTGTGAAACCATGCTTTAATGAATGTTTGTATGGAGGATGACAGCTTGCTAATTATTATTATTATTACTAAGTAATTATGGATTAATGTTTTTATAGCTAACGAATAAGGCTACAGAGTTTTATCAGTTGTTGTACAAATCAGGATGGCCAACCCGTTGCCATGCCCCATGAATTTACCCAAAAGAGCCAAAACGTTAAGGTTATCGACCTGAGATTTTATAAAACTAATTATCGGAGAGGGTGTTGTTCTGGATTGACAATGGCTAACCCTTTCCCATGATTTATGAATTGACCCAAAACGTTTTACCTGACAAGACTGAGTGTACCCTGTTGCAGCCTTTAGAAAATTGAACCCGGACCTCTGTGGTAACTGAAAACGGAATTGTTACTTTACCGTTTGGTCATTTTTCTCTGAAACAAATTTGAGATTAAAGCAATTCATCTCTCTTACTTACTTTATTTCTTTCACACACACACACTTTTATTCTGTTAATAATACTAATTTTTGTGTGTTCCTTTGCTTATGAAAAAGAAAATAAATAACAACCCAAATTTTGTGTGTATTATTTACAACCCCCACCATTCCCATTTTCCTGGAAAAAAATAAATAAATATATAATTACATTATATTACTTATCATTTAGTAATGGTGCGTTGTAAGAGGAGCAACTCTGCCACTCAATATAAACGATCAGGAAGTGGATCATTCATTAGTCGTGTACTTAATAAAACTATTGATAATTTACCTGTGGAATTACACATTCCAGGATATGAATATTGTGGACCAGGAACAAAATTAGAAAAGCGATTGAGCCGTGGTGATCCAGGAATAAATATATTAGATAAAGCGTGCAAAGAGCACGACATTGCTTACGCAAATCATAAAGATTCAAACAAACGAAGAGAGGCTGATGAAATTTTAGCTTCAAAAGCTTGGTCTCGTGTAAAATCTCGTGACGCATCATTAGGAGAGAGAGCGGCTGCACTAACAGTCAGTGGCATAATGAAAGCTAAGTCTAAGCTTGGTGGAGGTAAACGAAAATTATATATTAAAAAAAAAAAAAAACAAGAAAAGATTTTAAAAAAAAAGAGAGCATTGAAAAAGCAAGGTGGTATTTTACCCCTACTTCCGATATTTGCAGCCTTGTCGGGCTTGGGGGGTCTAGCAGGCGGAGCAGCCGGGGTAGCGTCTGCTATAAACAAAGCGAAAGCTGCACAAGAAGAATTAAAAGAAATGAAAAGACACAATCGAATGATAGAAGCAATGCGAGGAAAAGCAGGTCAAGGCATTTATTTAAATCCTCCTGCATACAAAAGATAATTAACCAAATACCAAATAAAGCATTAAGTAATTTCGATTTAGCTAAATACGCACATCAATTAAAGATTCCAAATTTTAGAGGAGTCTTTATGCGAGATACGTTACCAAGACATCCTCGAAAAAATGAAAACTGTATTGTTAACCTTGAACCGATGGTTAAATCTGGTTCACATTGGGTGGCTTTCAGTAAACGAGGTAAATACGTGCATTATTTTGATAGTATCGGTAATTTAAGACCACCATTAGAAATTTTAACATATCTAAAAAATTGTTATCTACAATATAATTTTCATTCATATCAATCGATTACTTCTTTGATTTGTGGACATTTATGTTTAGTCTTCTTGTATTGTATAAATAAGGGAAACACAGACTGTCTTTAAACATTTCAAAGATGGCTTTCGAAAGACGGATAACTCTTGAAGGTAAAGGCTCAAAGATTGATGTTACATTGGAGAATCCGCTTCATCTTGTAGGAGCAGAGTTTTTTGAAATAGGACTTGCAGGATTGTATACATCTAATTCTATTCGAAATGTTACCAACCGAAATAATAAATTTCGCATTCATTTTACTAATTTTTTGTTATCAATTGATTTAGTGGTACCACCAGGTATTTATGAATTTGAAGATCTAGCCTCAACATTTGATGATTTACTTAGTTATCACTCATTGTCGAAACTTATAACAAATCATATACAAAAAACAAATCTTTATTTGGAAGAGGATATAAATGGAAAAGGACGCAACCGTCTTGTTTTGTCTTCTCCGTTTAATATTGATTTCAGTGTACCCAACAGTGTAGCAGAGGCTTTAGGTATTGAAAAGAAAGTTTACCCTAAAGAGAATAAAAAAGAAATCGAGATTGATCGAAATAGAATCGAAAGTGAAGTAAAAATTAACGAAAATAATAACGTTTTAGCCATAAAGATGAACGATGTGGATACAACAATTTTAATAATACCTGATGCTAGCTATACGTTTCAACAATTAAGTGCAAAGATTAATGAATTATTACTAGCACATTTATTATCAGTCTTATTAGGTGAAAAAGACAAATTTCCTTCATATATTTATATTAATTATGATAAAGTGTTCTCTGAAAGAAGAATCATTAGAACGTGCATAAATAAAAAGTATCAGGTTGAGGGAGTCTGGAGGATTCTCCCAAATGAAACTGTCTATCGTGAGATTGATCCAATCACCAGCACAATGAAGAAGAAAAGAATTTCATATTTTTTTCACATCTTACGGCTTCCAGAAAACAGAATTGTACGCCAACTGGTGATGAGAAATCTAGGAAAGAAAACTGGAGGAAAATGGATCCAAGAAATCCAACAAGATCTCAAAGCAGTTGGACTCAAGATAACAGATGCCGAGGAGAAAAATAAAATTAACACCATTCTTAAAACTCACAAATTTTCTGCAGAAATGACACACAGAAAGCCTATGGAGATTTCAGATGAGTTGAGAAAATCCCGATCTGAAAGAATGAAAAAGTACTGGAAAGAGCGCAAGAACCAAGCAGTACTACCTTCAAAGAAGAAGTGATTGTGGAACGACTCAAGTGGTCCAATGTGACCAATCAAGATTAATAATAATAATAATAATAAAGTGTTCTCTAATTGTAAACTATATTCGAAAAACTTTGCTATAGATTTTGGTGTTGCAGATTCTATTGCAGATTTGTTAGGATTTTCTCATAAAAAGTTCGAGGCAAACATAACTCATCATTCTGAATATATGATTAAAATTAACACTGTTAATAGTATTCGAGTATGTTGCAACCTTGTGCTTGGTACGAGTTCTTATTTGAACCATAAACCAACACACTCTTTATATAATTTTAAAGCTCATGTTCCTGCTGGTTATCCGATTGTTGTACAACCAACAACAATTAATTTTTTGCCTATGAACAGCAAGGTTATTCAACATGTATCTGTGCAACTTGAAGATCATCTTCAACAGCTCATTGATTTGCAAGATGAAGATTTAACTGTAGAATTAATTATTCGTCCAGCACGTTATCTTGCTATATAAAGTAATGAAATACTGTTAACTGTTATATTTTCATTCTAGTTGAGTAAGCTTACTAGAAAACATTCACAAATATGGTTATACTATATAATACTCAAAGTTTGAAAAAAAAAGAAGTCGACTCTGATTCGAAAAAGAAATATAAATCAATCAGCTAAAATTTCTAAAAAAAAAAAAAAAAAAAACAACGCCATCACACCTTAAAATCTAAGAAACAGTTATCGAGTAACAACAAACATTTCTTACAGTCTTTAGGCTATCGCGTACTTTAATTTCAATATAAATATATATGCAATTGTTAATCTTATTTAGTTTCTATCTATATTTGAAGCTGTTAACATGTTTAACATGTTTAACATAACAGATAAAAGAGAGGTTGACAACAGAGTTGTGCGACGAGAAGAAAGAGTTTACCAACCTTATTCAGCTAATAAATTTGAAAATAATGATGAAATTCGAATACCAATTCAAAATGAAGATAACATAGTTTTATTATCAGAAGGTGTTCTTCACTTAGAAGGACAAATTATTACTTCTAACGTAAATCCGGCTGCTTCTACTACAGCACATCCTGACCAAAATTTTGGGGCTAATCTTTTTAGCGAAATTCGCGTTACGTTAAATGGTAAAGAAATTGATCGTACACGCCATCTAGGTATAACAAGTTCTATAAAAACGTTTGCATCATATTCAAAAAACGAATATACAGCTTTACAAAATGCTGGTTATTTTCCCTCTTTAACAACACCAGCAAGTGAAGCAAATATTGTTGATAGTATCACGAAACGTTTCCATGTAATACTTCCTTTAAGCAACCTGTTAGGTTTAGCAGAGGATTATAGAAAGCCGATTTTAAACTGCAAGCATGAGCTAATACTTCTCAGATCGTCGAGTGACGCACGTGCGTTGCAATCTGCAACCGAAAATGATCTTTCTAAGGTCAAGTTATTTTAAGTTTATCTAAAAATTCCCGTTTTATTATTATCGGACGAAGAACAAATTAAAAGAATAAAACTAATGCAGAAAAATATTCCCATTCAGGTTGGTTTTCGATCATGGGATGTTCACGTCTTGCCATCTCTTCCTAGAACAACTAAATATAGTTGGACTGTAATGACAACTTCTGAAACTCAAAAACCACGTCAATTTTTATTAGGTTTTCAAACTAAAAGAAATGTACTAAATACGTGCTCTTCCTATTTTGACCATTGTAACATTAAATCTATAAGAGTTTTTTTAAATTCAATTTTTTATCCCTATGAAATGCCAACTTCTGAAATTGCTATAAATTACTACAGCGAATTGTATGACACGTTTGTTAAATTTCGTAATGTATATTATCAGATCGATGATTTTCGTTCAGAGACTCTAGTTCCACGAGATGAATTTAAGTCTCATTGTCCGATTATTGTAATTAATTGCCTTGAGCAAGTGGAGGCAGTGAAGACATCTTCAGTTGACGTGCGAATTGAAATCGAGACAAGTGAGAATATACCTGAAGATACAACTCTTTATTGTGTTCTTATTCATGATCGTCAAATATCTTACAGACCATTAACTAATGAAGTAATTATCTAAACCAATATTTGCTAAGATACAAGCAATCAAGTAAAGAAGTATTCTCACTTTAGTTGCAATCATGGAATTGACAACAACAAACTCTCCTTCTACTGATGTTGACACGTGGAATAAGAAGCAGCCAATAGTTGCAGACATTCGCAAGCTACCAAACGGCAGTTTGGAACTTGCTTACTGTATGTTAAATAACAGCAATATACCTTCATTCAGTCCTGTATTAACATGGGTCGCAGCGTATTGTGAAAAAACTCTTTCTTCTTTTTTTGATTCTATTAAAAATAAATATGAATATTTAGTTGTGTATAATTTGCCACAAGAATTTTCTTTGTTTGCACTAAAAACACTTTCCCCTGGGTCATTAATCGATCTTAATACGATTGATGGAATGTCTGATCTAATGTTGAAGCATAGCCAACGTTTACCTACAGATTGTCCAAAACATTTACCATCTCTTGCATTGGGAAGCAATAGTTGTGCTAAATTTAATGTCAATGCTGTTCAACATTGGTTAAATTCTTCTGATGGCATCATGAAAATCGTGTGTTCGATAATAAACAAGTTTCGAAACAATGGACTTCAAGATTTAATAAGTTTGATTGGAACTACTTTCCTATAAACATACTGACTATATATGAGCCACAACGAATTCGTCTGGAGTGGGAACATCTACCAGATCATCTAAAAAGAAAATTTCAACTGTTTCATCTTCGCTGCAAATGTGATAACTGTAATCGCTATCTATAAAAGGTAATTCATTAAATCTACTAGTGTTGTTGACACCTATACATATTTTGTTTTTGTTTGCTTTTTTAACACAGTGTATATTTTTTGTCTACAGAAAATAAACATCTGGACAACTAAAAGAACAAGATCATCTCAACACACACTCATCAGGACAACTAAAAGAATGAGATTACTTCAACACTCATACAAGAGAAATAAAATTGTATTAATTGTAATTCTAAATGAATAAAGAAGAAAAGGTCTTTGTACCACTTCATATTAAAGTTTCTTTAATGATCAAGCACCTCCTCACTCCACATGTATATAAAATAATATTTGTCAGGTGAGGGATTCGAACCCTCGCTTTCAATTTCTGAAAATTAGATCTTAAGTCTAACGCCTTAGACCGCTCGGCCAACCCAACACACGCAAATCTGGCATATTAGCCAGCGTGTTTTGTTGATTCATATCAGTTCACATTTAGCTTCGTGTGGGGAACAGCTTTTTTTGTGAAGTAAAGCATCATCATGAAGTATTTTAATTGTGTAAAGTATTCCAAGAAACAGTTAATGCAAATGATATTGAGTCAAAAAGGAATGAATTTAAAATCTGAAAGAGATCGGCTAAAAACATTTAAGAACTGGTCTTCAGACAGTTTTACGAACACTGCATGGTTAGAAGCTGCGGGATTTTACTATTATGGATATAAGGATATGGTCAGGTGTGCTTTCTGTAATCTGCAACTTAGTTATTGGGAAGAAGATGATGATCCGTTTGAAGAGCATAAGAAATGGGCTTTTTCTTGCCCTCACGTAAACAATATTTCTCCTAGCATAGAATTAAAATCTGAATATGAAAGACTTAAAACTTTTCAAAATTGGCCTCTTCCCTCTCCAAACGAATTTTGTTTAGCATCAGCAGGATTTTATTATACCGGTCATGGTGATAAGGTGAAATGTATATTCTGTAAGATTGAAATTGAAAATTGGAGAGAAACGATATTCCTTTAAGTGATCATAAAAAATGGGCACCATATTGTCCATATTTAAGAGGGTTTTACGTTGGCAACGTTGATTTAAATCCTGAAAATCCTACTATTATTCCATATAATACAAGTTATGATACGTGTGGAAACAATATATGTTGATGTGATGTGATTTTTTGTGCAGTGTGCATTCTCAGACGTAAACGTAGACATGCTGAAGTTTGTTAAGTAGTCAAACACTCTACCAGTAATTTCATTTACTAATGGTGAAAACCAGAGTAAAAGTGAAAAAAGAAAGCATAGTGTTTTACTACCGAACACTATTCGATGTATCATTTGCGGTCCATCGAACTGTGGCAAAACAAACGTAATGCTAAATTTATTATGTCACAAAAATGGAGTTCGTTTTGAAAACGTTTATATTTATTCTAAATCACTTGCTCTAAGTAAGTATGTTGAATTAAAAAAGGTTTTGGACCCTATAAAAGAAATAAAAAGTGATTTTTTTTCCGATAATGATGAAGTTATGCCTCCAGAAATGGCTAGAAAAAACTCTATATTTGTTTTTGATGATGTAGCCAGCAATAAACAACAACACATGAATGATTATTTCAGTAGAGGTCGTCATCACGAAGTTGACGTATTTTATCTTTGTCAAACATATTCTTGTATACCTAAACATCTAATTAGAGATAACGCTAATTTTTTAATTCTTTTTAAACAAGACGGAACAAACTTGCGTCATGTATATAACGATCATGTAAATACAGATATGAGCTATGATCAGTTCTTCGATATTTGTTCTTATTGTTGGCAAAACTCTAAGTTTGGCTTTTTGGTTATCGATAAAGATAGAGATTTACAAAATAGTCGATATCGCAATGGATTTGATGTTTATTTTCAGTTATAAATAATAGTTCAAAAGAGCTAAATGCTCATTCGTGTTATACACTTTGTGTGGTTAACAACCTAACTATGGCATCGTTTAACAAAATCAATAACGTGTCTATCAGACCACCAACTTCACGCCATGATATTGCAACTAAATCGTATGTTGATGATAAGCTACTGCAATATGGAAATCAAGTAACAACAACAACAACAACAAGCGATGGACATCTAAGTATTAACGGCAAACGGTTAAAAGATGTTGGAACGCCCATACATGTTGAAGATGCTTGCAACAAAGGTTATGTACTGAAGTTACTGAATGAGCTAAATAAAATTGAGTCTAAAGAAGACAAACAACGAAACATTAACGACCTTAAATGTTTAATTTTTTCAATTTGTAAAATAGAGAAACAACAACTTGACTTTGAAAACAAACGTCTCGCAGGCTTAGCTTTACCATCATCTGCAAATGATGCAGTAAACCTTATTGCAATGCAGCAACATACATCGAATATAAAAAAATATCTGGAAAACCGAATAACCGAAGTGTTACAACGAGTAGAATTCATTCATGGTTTAGCGAGTGAATTTTCAGAAGATCACTTTCCGTTTGATGATGATAGTCTCGACTTGGGTAACAAAAGAATAAGAAATGTTAAAGATCCAATTCAAAATCAAGATGCGATATCGTATTCTTTTCTTAAAACTCATGTAGCAAAAGAACTCGATGAAATTAAAAAATCTCTTTTGAATATAAACAAAGATGATGAAACTGTAGATATGTTAAATAGAAGAATAACAAACATATCTCAACCAATCGATTCGTTAGATGCAATAAACAAATATTATTTAGAAAACTTTGCTGCTTCTCGAAAAGATCTAGAAGACTTAATCACTAAATTTAATGAACAAAACTTCTTAAACGTAGACGATGGTGGGACTTTAAATATGATGAGTAGACGAATTACTCACGTAAACAATCCCATATACGATAACGATGTTGCAAATAAGACGTTTGTTGAACAATATGCCGCTTCACGAGATGAATTTGAAAAAATGAAACAGACTGTCAACAATCTACAACATCAAAAACAAACAAATGTTGAGTTTCCTGTTAACGACCAAGATGTGACAAATAAACGGTTTGTAGAACACTATGCTGCTTCACGAACTGAAGTTAATCAACTAAAAGAAATTTTAAGCAATTTACAAACTCGTATTGAGGGTGTTGCTAACAATCTAAATATTGTTAAAAACGAAGAACTTGAAAGTTACGCTGCTGCATCCAAAGAGGAATATAACCAGTTAAAAACTGAACTAGAAAATATTGAGCAATTGGTTAACAAAGAACCACTCGAAAGTTTTACCTCATCCAAAGAAGAATATGGTATATTACAAGATGAAGTAAAGAAAAAGAACTTATTGAAATTTATTCTGAAATTCTCCAACACACCATCAATCCATTCACCGGTATACACGCTTCATAATCATAATATACAATACCAACTTCCCTATAAAGGTATATTAAAACCAATTTTTGTTTCACCAAGATCTCCAATTGTGTATGCAATTTTAAATATACGTCAAGAGATTGAACTGGATGGCAGTGACATTGTAGTTGAAGAACAAGATGAAATACAGTTTCGACTTAGAGACCCCGAGAAACATAAAACCAATGATCTTCCTCTTCAAATTGATTTTGAATATACTATAAATAAATAAAACAACTACAATTTTAGTTTAGTCATGGAGAAGAGCTTGAAGATTAAAGCTGAAAGTCGAGTAAATGATAAACTTTCTCGCTTAAAAAAAGATGTTAAGGACAAGTATCTTTCACTTCAAAATGATGTTAGACGTCAAGAATTAGATATAGAGACTAAGTTTAAACCAGTAACAAATTCATTAAATCAGCTTGTAGCTATTGCTAATACAACGTCAACTAAGAAAAAAGAAAATCAAAAAAGAAAAAAAAAATGATGATTCTGAATCAACTGCTACTTCAGACGAAGAACATGGAGATAGCATCAAAATAATTACACTACTTAACCGCTACTTTGATCCGTTCATTAAACAAAACGTGGATAGAACATTTGGTATAACGATAAGAAATGATAAACAATACTTGGGACGTGAACGAGTTTTCTTTGATAAAATGTGGATAAAAGTTGGTGGTGAAAAATTTCCTATAACAGAAGGTCTACTTGAATTGATTCAAAGGAAAGTACCAGATCACTCTCTAATCGATAGGAGTGATTTAAGTTCTTATTTGAAATTATTAAATGTTTCAAACGTGCACAAAAGAAATTATGCAAGCAATGCAGCTCCGAGAGGAACACAATCTCATAAGTAAAAATATAATCGAACCCCTTCTTACTGAAGACATAGATAGAATTATAAAAACAACAGATGAGAATGAAGAAGCAAATACTACGATGCATACTGGATATGGCCAAAAGAAACACATCACACCACAAGCCATTTGGAAATTCGAAGGAGGAAACTATATTGAATTTGTCCATTGGAATGAACCAAACAAATTAGTATCAAGACTTAAAAAATTAATTGCATCGAAAGCTGCAGGTCACACAGGACTTGACAGCGAAATCTTTGCAATTGAAGAAGAACTAAGAAATGCAGGATATATTGAATAAAAATTCATACATTTGTAAAACAATGCACAGTATGTTATAAATCTTTGTTTAGAAATTAACTATGAACGAAATCAGACGAGAAATTGCAAAAGAACTTCATGCACCTCTTAGAAAAAAGTTTAAAAGACGACATGTTATTAGCAAAGGAATCGATGACCTCCATGAAGCTGATCTTGTGGACATGTCAAAACTTGCAAAATGGAATAATGGATTTAAATATTTATTAACCATTATTGACGTTTACTCAAAATATGCATGGGCAATTCCTCTTAAAACCAAAAAAGGAAGTGAGATTGTAAAAAGTTTAAAATTTGTTTATTCTCAAAGTAAAAGATTGCCCAATTATTTTCACACTGATCGAGGAACGGAATTTTATAACCGTGAATTCAAAACATGGTCTCAGAAACAAAATCTAAAGCATTATTCCACTGGGAGCTCCATAAAAGCAAGTGTAGTAGAAAGATTTAATCGAACTCTTAAGGAATCGATGTGGAAAGAGTTCACAACACGTGGTTCATACCGATGGGTATATATTTTGCCTGAGTTATTAGTAAAGTATAATCACAAAATACATCGCAGCATTGGCATTAAACCTATTGATGTAAAAAGAAACAATCCACCCCGCTTGCCAACACAATATAATGAAACTTTAAGAAAACCAAAATATAAAATCGGTGACATTGTAAGAATATCAAAAATCAAGAAACATTTCAGCAAAGGCTACGAAGCTAATTGGTCTACGGAATTATTTACAATTTATAAAGTTCAAAATACTAATCCACGAACATATCTTTTAAAAGATAATAAAAATTTGCCGATGTGGGGCGTTTTATGAAGCAGAGTTACAACGAACCAAACATCCTAATATTTACTTAGTTGACAAAGAACTACGTAGAAAAGGAACCCAAGCCATCGTATCTTGGCTAGGATTCGATTCAACTCACAACTCTTGGATTTTGAACAAAAACATATTCTAATTAAAACAATGTAAGTTTTTTTAATTCATCGCAAAAAATATTATTATTATTATTATTAATGTGTCTCTATATATTTTTCAGCTCACGAAAACCAACACACTCAAGAAAGAAAAGAATGATTGTACTTACCTTCCACACAAGATAACCAGCATATTCAACTCTGCAGACAGCATCTTCAATTCTCAGCAACTTGGCGGGGAAAAAAGAACTACTTACCACTTTAAGAACGAAGATCATACCATTTTGTTTTCACTATTTCGTATTATATAATTAATGTAAACCACAATGATTAAAATAAATATATTTTAAAAAAAATATTCATTTCAATGTCAAACAGCACCGTTCACTGTCCATTTAGTCAAGTATTATTTGCACTTCGTCTTCTTCTTCTCCTTCCTCTTCCATATGCTCTCCATCTTCTTCTTCTCTTTGCACAAGATCTTGGTATACTCCATTGGGAGAGGGAGTCACCCTAAATGCTTCCACTCTGGATAGGATAATATCCAAATTCTGTGCGGTAGCGTTCGTCTCTTAGGATGCCAAGAATCTCCACGTCGAAGAGATCCCTCTCTAGGAAACCATAAAATTACACCCCAACATCCTGGCTTTCTCCGCTAGCGTCTTAACCTCTCTCAGATGTTGCATCTTCGCAATAAAAGAGTAGCAGAGAGACATGTTGAATAGTAACTACTGCATCATAATAATCTTGCTCTTATATACTATGATGTTAAAGAAACAAAAAGATCATTAAACATATCACATGAATGAAACTTTGTGAACTGATATCCAAACTTGTTCTCTCATTAAAATAATATCCGAGTTCAATATTGATGGTTAAGAATTTAAAACAAAACAAGCCAATATTCATTTCATGCCGTCAATGATATATATTTGTCTTATAAAACAGTCTATGCAGAAAGAGACCACAGAGCATGCCAGCCCGCAAAAAATGTTAACTAACAGCTGCACATCCTATATGGAGCAGCAAGCAGGACCTCCCACGTTCAGCATGCTAGCGCTAGCCAAAGAACGATAACAGCCGCGCGCGGGGCAAAAGGTTATCCGATTCAAGCGGTCAAGGGTCAATCTCTTCTTAGTGCTAACACATGCAGACCAATTAGCAAACGCATGTGAATAACCAACTGGCTCTCCATGTCTCATTCAAATGTTGGTACACCTAAAACATTTCCGCTAACAAAGACGCCATTTGAACATTTTCTTTTCATTTTTGTTCTATACACCTGAGAGTTGGTTTACTGATAGAGGAGATAGAGCGCTTTCATTTATGTCAAACAAACTTTTTTATAGATTTCCTAAATTTGGAAATATAGCCTATTTTCAAAATTCAATTTATTTTGTCCTAGAGAGTTGAAATTTGGTGTGGGGCTAGAGCAGGTCAAGGCCATTCATTTATGTCAAACAAACTTTTTTGTCGCGAACACTGCAGACATATCACGTGATCGCTCGCATGATGATGCAATATGTCCTCGCGATTACGCAATATTCAAAACATACTTTTCCCTTCTACTATTTAC
This sequence comes from Meconema thalassinum, assembly GCA_946902985.2. NCBI lineage: Eukaryota > Metazoa > Arthropoda > Insecta > Orthoptera > Tettigoniidae > Meconema > Meconema thalassinum. Next base: position 474,653,407 of record OX336390.1, on the reverse strand, counting down.
CATAATTATGAATTGAATTGTCCACTTTTCAATACAATAAATTATTCATTTGACCCTATCAGTACATGTTTCGGTACGCATGCCTTCTTCAGCCTATTACAATATTATCATACAACTACTACAGCATTAGCATCAAATTTATCACTCATTCCTTTAAAAAATAATCACTAATTTTGATTCACATGACATTGTTCTATCTAAGAGGGTAATTCCAAAAGTAACGTCCGATTCGCAGTAAATATTCGAAAGCGGCGCCAAGAGCAAAACACGCATGCGCGCCGACTCCTGGCATGACTTGCGCGGCAAAAGCCACCAGTAGCGTTGTTACTGTTGCTGTGTGCTGTTGATAGTGTCAGTTCACAAGGTTTAAGACAATTAATCAGCCCGCCGATTGTGAAGTAAGGGCAGTGATACGGTTTCTGTCTGCAAGAAACATTTCTGCGGCAGAAATTCATCGGCAGATTACTGAAGTAATCTAACATAATGAGTGACAATAAAGTGCGCAAGTGGGTGCGAGCCTTTAATGAAGGACGGGAAAATGTGCACGATGAACCCCGCTCTGGCAGACCATCAGTGATTTCAGACGCGTTGGTTCATGCGGTTGACGATTCACTATTTCAGGGACAACGATCAATAAAGCCGCCTACTGCGCTACCCTGACTAAACTTCGACGTGCAATCCAGAATAAGCGACGTGGTCTTTTGTCGTATGGAGTGTTGTTGTTGCATGACAATGCCAGACCCCATACTGCGAATGACACGCAAACTCTAATCAAGAAATTTGGATGGGAACAGATGAACAACCCACCGTACAGTCCGGACTTGGCGCCAAGTGATTTCCACCTGTTCCGCTACCTAAGGGAGTTTCTTGGCGGCAAGCGCTTCGACACAGATGAAGTGAAAGAAGCTGTTAAAGACTGGTTAGCTTCGCAGGCGGCCGAGTTCTACGACTTAGGCATTCAAAAGTTGTGGAACGATGTGACAAATGTGTAAATAAGTATGGAAATTATGTAGAAAACTAGAGAAATGCGTAAGGAATGTCAATAAAACAATTGTTTTGGAAACAATTTTTTTTTTTTTTTAACCGGACCTTAGTTTTGGAATAGCCCTCGTACATAGATTTACAATTCTTAAAATGTAGCTTGGAATAAAATTTACTCCAGAAATCCTTTCTTTGACAACCCTTTAATATTCATTATCTTGAATAAAATCTCTATACCATGCTGTTGCATTTTAATATTTTCTAGAAAAATGTGAAAGCAACTTGTTAGTACTAGTGTAAATATAACTGTCCAATACAAATTTTTAAACTTTTTTTTAATGATTTTTTAAATAAAACTTGCCCCATATTAACACTGAACCTACAAATGAAATTCTTTGTGTTAATGGGTTGTTATTAAATCTTTGACGTCTTTCCAAATTTCATTATAGAAGTTAACCATTCATTCTTGATCTCTGTTTAAAAATAAAAATATAATAATATACTATGGTAAGATTAGTTTGTAAAACACATTGTATATTAACTATTTTGAACTAATTGATGTTATTCTAAAATAAATATGCATAAAATCTACGATTGCGTGCTTGAACTTAAGTTGTTGGTCAACCCTGTTCTTCAGCAACTGACGACGTGCAGCCGGCTCGCTGATAGCCTGCTTCTCCTTTAAGTGGGGGAATGGAAGGGCGGTCGCATTTTGTTTACTGCTGTGTCTAGGACCCCTCCCCTATATGACATAGCCAAGAATTTATTATGTTTTTTTTTTCTTTTCTTTTTTTTTTTCTTTTTCCATGTTCTTTAAATGGTGTTGTGAAGGATCTGCCGATTTGCCCAATATAACTAGCTCCACAATCCTTACATTGTATTTTATACACACCTGTTTGTTGTATTTGTTATTATTGTTGATTGAGTTATTATTGAAAAAGATTGCTATTGTTGTTGCGTGTTTTGTGGACTAAGGTAAATGCACCAATGGTCGTCATGTCAAGGGAGATTTAGACAAGAAATCATATACACCGTACACATTTTGGTAAATTTAATCAACAAAAGCACTCTACCTAACCTCAAACTCTACTCAAACACTAGGAAAGACCAAATATCAAAGATATTCGTTTTAGGTAAAATGACGATTTTTTTAAAAAAGTGTGTTTTTGCGCCAGTGTTCGGCACGATGTATTTGGATTTTTCCTATATTAGTCACCCGTTTGCACCAATTGCCGACACATTGTTAATTTTCCTTGTCTGCTGTTTATAATGCATTTCTGTCAATTGTTGCGTAATACACTGATTCGACTTGGAGGCTAACATTTACGAATAAAACAGTACCAGTAATTATGTTTTTAATAAAAAATGGAATATTAAAAAGACGGCAACGGGAAGCGGGATTGGTGGGTAGAAGACATACGAGCAGGAAAATAACGTAATTCTGCTCTAAACAAGTGAGACCACGGCATAACAGCCCGGAAAATGACCATTCGCCGAGGCCTAACACAGATTGTTGCCATAGAAACCCTCTGAATTCGCCACTCATGTACATTTTTCTTCCAGGCAGTCTTTAGTAGCTTAAAAACCCCTACATCCGTGGGTTGAAGGACGTGTGTGACATTAGGTAGTAAAGCGACCAAAACAATTCCATGATCCTCACAAAATTTACAAGTATGTATGGTCAAGTGTGAGAAGTGCCCATCTATGAATAATGTCAGGGAGAGGAATCTCCTTCTCAACCAACCCAAGATGAAATATGTTACTGAGAAACTCGAAAAACACTTCCCCCCGTCATTCACCCGTTTGGCGATTTGCCAATGCCCTAGTGTGCTGGCATTGAGGCAATAATGATGTCTTGCGGCAGACGTTCATACTTGAACACTACAAGGGAAGGAGAAATATCGCCGAGGGCATTGCCTGTTAGAAGAACCGTCAAGCATTCTTTCTCATCCGAATTCACTTGCTGATATATTGTCTTGTAACCCGTTCGCCAGCACTTTGTTACCTTTCGGATTGAGAAAGAAAACCGTCTCGTCAGCGTTGAACAGTCGCCGAGGGTCTGACAAAATAGACTGGAAGTAGTTTTCCACTGAATAGCTGTAGACTTCTGAAATCCAGGTTTTATTTTGATGTTCTGTAACTGCAGCACGGCTTACTGTCAAATTTTGAGGGGTTCGTAAAACATAGACCTGGATTTCTTTTTATGAAAGATACACGCCATTTCCTTCCTGGCGGCCATCTTTGAAAGGAAAGTCCCTCTTTAATTCTTGTGTAAGGCACTGGACGCTTTTGCAAATCGTCCTTTGTTACCGGGACCCCTCTTTTCGTAGTAAGATTACCCATTGAACTAGCATAGCCTCAGCTTCCTTTGTTAAAATGGAACTTAGCCCCATTTTCCTCTCTCTAGATTTTCCTTTAATTTTGTCCGAGAGGGTGTTTCTCGGAACACCATTCCTCTCCGCGGCCTTTTTAATACTCATGCCGTCCTCCACAATGCCCTTAATAGCAGCTTCCATTTGCTCAATATTATAATTCAGATCTGTGCGTTTCGACATATTGCCTGGGACAGATGACCCCGTAGTTCCGCCCCTTAAAACAACAATAACTATCTAACATATTGCCTGAAAGCAAAGATTATCCTAGGCCTACTGAGGTGCGGCCGTCAAGAAGAGAGACCTACGTAATAATAACAATACCCTGTAAATGTTTATTGGTTGCGAAATGTTAACACAAACATTAACATTATCGTGCACTAGTGTTCGTCACGAATGTGCTCTAAAGTTCGCCAGCTATGACGACTACTGGACGCGATGATCAAATGATAATTTAATTAATACAGGGTACTTTAGAGCTACATTATAAGTATATTGCCGCTGTTAGTTAGGTCTTGCAAGGAGAAATGACAATGTGCCAGTTTTCGTCACAAATGACGAGCATTGGCAAAGGGCATTTTATTAAATCCAGTGTTCGTCACCGGCATTTTTAACAAAACTAGGCACGTGAGCACGAAATAACAAATCACATATGTTACAGAAACAATTACCAACTACATCACGCACTTATAACATTTTAAAATGTCGGGACATAACACACATGCACATAATTAACTCGCGCGCGTGCTTAGCACATGCGAGAAGCAAATGGCGCGTCAAGACAGCTCAGCTCACAGGAGATGTTTGATGCAGGGAATCACCTATTACATCGCAAGCATGATTTCGCAAAGTTGCTCCTTATTGGCAAGGAAGGAATGACGCATCTCGTAAGACTTCGTGCGTTGAGAAAGACCCGTTGACATGCTTATTTTTTGTACTTATATACGAGAGTGACGAAGACTGGATCAGTGACGAAAACCGGTACAGTTACCTTAATTGTGTGTTGTGTTTTTTTGATTATATTATATATTAATTACTGTGTTTTTATTTTTTATAATGTAGTTTTCAATTAATTTTGTATTTTATTTCAGTTTCTATTGACATAATCCTGTTTATAACTGTTGTTTTTCGCTATTGTTGGTATAATTTTCAATTCTTTTCTTAGGTTTTCTTTTTTCAGAGGAATAGTGTGTTAATAGTTTTCCCCTGAAAAAAGAAAACCTAAGAAAAGAATTGAAAATTATATCAACAATAGCGAAAAACGGTTATAAACAGGATTATGTTAATAAAATCAGAAATAAAATACAAAATAAATTCAAAACTTCATTATCAAAAGAAAATAACAAAGAACAAAAAATTGAAAGTTCTAAATGTCAACTCAAAAATACACACAGGAACTAATATAATCAAAAAACACAACACACAATTAGCTTACAAAACATGCAACAACAATAGCAATATCTTTTTCAAATACAACTCAGTCAACAACAATAATAAATACAACAAATCAGTTGTATATAAAATACAATGTAAGAATTGTGGAGCTAGTTATATTGGGCAAACTGGCAGATCCTTCACAACACCATTTAAAGAACATGTAAATGCAAAAACAAACATAATACATATTTGGCAATATCATGTCATATGGAGAAGGAAAAGCATAAATTTGGTTCAATAGAGGAAGATTTAAGAATTTTACATGTTCAAAGTAAGGGGGGAAAAAAAATAAAAAATGGAAAATATTGAAATCCATGCGGATGATAAATTGAATCAGATCATCATCATCATCTTGCACAGTTTCCAGCCACTGGCCGGGTCTGTTTGGAACACAAGCCTCTCCAACGTCTTCTGTCTTCCCACCATCTCTCAGCCTCCACCCTTGTCCAGTCTTCTCCTCTCTTCTTCACGCTTTCTTCCACCCCCTTCAGCCACCTGTCTCTCGGTCTTCCCCTCGGTCTCTTTCCTTCCCACTTCGTCTCATGTACTCTCCTGGGTATCCTCTTCTCCTCCATTCGTTTTACATGTCCATACCATCTAAGTCTAGATTTCTCTATACCATCCTGTAATGGTTCCTCCTTCATTAATTCTCTGGTCCTCTCATTTCTTATTCTGTCCATCTTTGTAGCTCCAATACTGCTTCTCAAGAACCTCATCTCACTGGCCTGTATTTTGCTCCTCTCCCTTCCTTTCATAACCCAGGTCTCCGAGGCATACGTCAGGATAGGGACATAGTACGTCCGATATATGATCTTTTTGCTGTTCTGAGGGACATCCTTGCTCCATAACATGCTTCTCACACTCCTCCGAAATGCTTCTGCCTGCCTCCCCCACTCATTTATTTCTCTATCGTTTCTTCCATTATCTTGTATCAGGCTTCCCAGATACTTAAAACTCTCCACTTTCTTCAGCTGTTCCCCACCAATTGTTATTCCCGTTGTGGTTCTTTCCTTCTTCCTTGTTGTGATCACCATCTCACTCTTATTTATGCTAAATTTCATCCCATATCCTTGTATTACTCCTTCCCACACGTCCAACTGTTCCTGTACCTCCTCCTCCTTGTTTCCCCAAATCATCAAATCATCTGCAAACACCATTGCTTTCATCTTTCCGTCCCCAATTACTTGTGCCACTTGGGTCATTATGTCATCCATCACCACAATGAAAAGTAACGGTGACAGTGCACTTCCTTGTTTCAGGCCGTTTCTTTGTTCCAACCAGTCAGATCTCTCTCCTCCCACTTTCACACAGCTCACGCTTCCCTTGTACATCTCCTTTATCCTCTTTATAGTCCATTTCTCTACTCCTCTATCCTCCAGGGACTTCCATACTTTGTTTCTGCATACACTGTCATATGCTTTCTCAATGTCCAGGAAGGCCATCAGTAGATCTGTTCCATATTCATAGTGCTGTTCTTGTAACTGCCTTACAGCAAAAATCAAATCCACTGTGGACCTTCCTGCTCTGAAGCCATGTTGTTCTTCCCTCATCCCTCCTTCTATCCTTGTCCTAATTCTCTTTTCCAAAACTTTCTCGAAGATCTTTGCACAATGACTCATCAGTGTTATTCCCCGATAGTTTCTGCAATCTGTTCTACTACCTTTCTTGAAGATCGGGACAATGATTCCTTTTTTCCAGTCCTCTGGGGTCTTCCTTTCCTTCCATGCTGTCCTCATCACTCGGTACAGCCACTGTATCCCCACCTCTCCTGCTGCTCTCACCATCTCCACACTCAACTCATCCACACCCGGTGCCTTCCCTCCTTTCATCTTGTTCACTGCATCTTCCACTTCTTTCCATGTTAAGTCCTTTTCTGTTTGCAGTTCATCTTCCTCTTCCCCGATTTCTTCCTCCTCACCATCTTTTCCATTTGGGTTCAGAAGTTCTTCAAAATATTCTTTCCACATTTTCTTCAGTTCTTCCCTATTTTCTATCTCTTGTCCCCTTTTGTTCACCATTCTAACATAATCCGTAGGATCCTTCCGCCTCTTATCTTTCACCATCCCATACAGGACCTTTTTTGTACCTTCACAATTGAATCAGATAAAAAACATAAATGAAATAACGTTCAATGATAATATTTTATACAACATAGTAGCAAAAGTAAGAAGTATCCTGGGTGTGGTTTTTCCACAGATTTTGCCACACTCCCTTCAAACAAATGCCTTGATAGAACATTATTGCAAGTTCCGTGGCACCTACTACATCCCTGGCCCTAATACAGTTACATACACTAATACAGTCATCACAAAAATACAGTACAAGTTATCAATCAAATTCAACACACATCCTACTACATGGGGCTAACAATAGGAAACACAGGAAACTAAAGATTATTGTAAATCAAACACATGACACACCAGTTAACAAAACGCGACCACCCCTCCATCCACTTAAAGGAGAAACAGGCTACTAGGGATCTGGCCGCACGTCGCTCAGTTGCTGACGAACAGCCGTGACAAGAACAGGGTTGACCAACAACTAAGTTCAAGCACGCAATCGTAGATTGTATACATATTTATTTTAGAATAACATCAATTAGTTCAAAATAGTTAATATACAATGTGTTTTACAAACTAATGTTACCATAGTGTATTATATTTAAATTTTTAAACAGAGATCAAGAATGAATGGGTAACTTCTACATGAAATTTGGAAATACATCAAAGATTTAATAACAACCTATTAACACAATTTCATATGTAAGTTCAGTGTTAAAATGTGGGCAAGTTTTATAAAAACAAAAAAACAAAAAAAAACAAAAAATTGTAATGGACAGGTATACTTACACTAGTACTAACAAGTTGCTTTCACATTTTTCTAGAAAATGTACAATGGCAACAACATGGTATAATAGATTTTATTCAAGATAATGAATATTAAAGGGTTGACAGAGGAAGGATTTCTGGAATAAATTTTATTTCAAGCAACATTTTAAGAATGTTAAATCTATGTAGATAAAACAATGTCATATGAATCAAAATTAGTGATTATTTTTTTAAAGCAATGTGTGATAAAATTGATGCTAATGCTGTAGCAGTTGTATGATAATATTGTAATAGGCTGAAGGAGGCATGCGTGCCGAAACATGTACCGATAGGGTAAAATTGATAATTTATTGTATTGAAAAGTGGACAATTAAATTTATGATATTGAATCACTATCGAAAAACTGAAACGATGATGAATGTCAATGACATACATACATTATTTACCATACTCAAACAATATCATTGGGAGAGTTTCTTTATCTTTATAAGTGCTTACCACTCGCCACCAAGCTGTTTTCAGAAATAGATCTCTCAAATAGTCCATTTTAATATGGGATTTATGGGCACTTTGAAGCTATGATACCGTAGTTAGTCGGCACAATTTACAAAGCAAATTGTTTTCAACCTTCTTGGCCAAGCTCCTCCGTTATTGCAACCTGGAAAGTGTGATGAAGAAGTCCATACAATCTATGAGAAAAAAGAAAGGCATTCCCTTTCTTCAGAAGGTAGAGTGGTAAGAGCTTGCAACCTAACAAGTTAAAGCTTGAACTGAATAGCAGGGGATTGTTGTTTGAGTCTTCAGTCTTAGACTGGTTTGATGCAGCAATCCATGCTTCCCTGTCCTTAGCTAATTGTTTCATCTCTACATAGCTACCACATCCTACATCCGAGGCAATCTGTTTAACATATTCTAACCTCGGTCTACCCCTACAGTTCTTATCCTCGACCCATCCTTCTATAACTAAGTTTGCTATTCCAGGGTGTCCATCACTGATTATTTTGCTTCCTAAGTAATAGAAGTCTCCTACAACCTATAGCTTTTCACCTGCCAATTCGACATCCATAGGGGTTTCTGATTTCTTTTGACTGCATTCCAATATTTTTGTTTTATAGTTATTAATTTTCATCATGAATTCTTTCCTCAAGACAGAATCCATACCATTTAAAAACTCATTCAAAACCTCTGGTGTGTCGGCTAAGATGACAATGTCATCAGCAAATCTCAGAGTTGAAATTATTTCTCCTTGAATTTTTACTCCTACTTTGAATTTTTCTCCAATTTCCTTCATTGCTTGTTCAATGTATAGATTGAAGAATATGGTGATAAGTTGTAGCCTTGCCTTTCACCTTTCTGAATACCAGCTTCTCTCCCATGTCCTTCCGCTCGAAAAACTGCTGCCTGGTGTCTGTATAGATTGTTGAGCACCCTCCTATCCCTGTACTTTATTCCAAGCGTTTTCAAAATGTCGAACAACTTACTCCAATCAACGTTAACAAACGCCTTTTCTAAGTCTACTAATACCATGAACATTCTCTTATCCTTCCCTATTCTAGCTTCCAAAATCAGCCTAAGACTTAGTAAAGCTTCCCTTGTTCCTATGTTTCTCCTGAAGCCAAACTGGTCTTCACCCAACTCTCTTTATCTGTCTTTCCATCCTCTTGTAAATTATTCTAGTCAGGATCTTGGAAGCATGAGTAATAAAGCTGATTGTACGGTAATCTTCACTCTGTCAGCTCCTGTTTTCTACGGTATAGGGATGATAACATTCTTCTTGAAATCAGAGGGGACCTAACCTGTCTCATAGATTCTACACACCAAGTGAAATAATCTGATCAGACCATCATCACCTATGCAGCTTAGCAACTCAATCGGTATATCATCTATGCCTGGTGCTTTGTTCCTGCTTGAGTCTTCCAATGCTCTGTGAATTCTGATCTCAATATTAAATCTCCTTTCTCATCCTCATCAATTTCTTCTTCCCTTTCCATAACATGATTCTCAATCTCATTTCCCTTATGAGAACACTCTATGTAAGCTTTCCATCTCGCAGCATTTCCTACCCTATCTGTTAGAGGTTTTCCATCCAAGTCCTTAATATTACAGCACTTGTCTTCCTTTCCCCAAAAGTACTCTTAATCCTTCTATAAGCTGTATTTACCTTTCCTAATTTCAGACAATTTCCTATACCTGCACATTTCATGCAGGGATTATGATGTGAAAATCAACCTTTCAAAACCAAAGGTGATGTCAATATGGAAGACTTGCAAAAAAAAATAAAAAAAAAATATGCCAGGTTGGAGACACTAAATTGGAACAGGAGGACCATTTCAAGTACTTGGGCTTTGTATTCTTCCAGATGGCAATGTATTGAAGGGGTAACAAAGCCAATGCTGGGAGTTCTCAGTTATGATCAAAATTCTGGAGGAAATGTTAGTTATTGAAAAAAAAAAAACCTCTTTGGTGCAGGACCAAAAGTTGGGTGGACAATAACAGCTTAGGTTTTAAATTTATAAGCCCTTTCGGATACAGTGGCTAACGTTTGCCATTTCTCAGAATAATCCAAGTCCACAAGGGCTTATATAGTGTTGAAATCATTGTTTTAAAAGTAGATAAAATTAATCTATAAGTCAGAAAAACACCAACTCTTTTGTGCATGAAAAACTATCTCATTTGCTTTCAGAATTATGTTTCTGCAAGACACAACAAATGGTCTATGGGTGTATAACTGAAAAGTATATAATTGAAAAATGAAAACTAAACTGAGGAACCAGCCAACCAATCAGATCCTGCTCACGTAGGGTTAGTTAATGTACAATGTTAATGTATCACAAATTATATACAATAATTAGATTACAAAAGTTTGTAAAATCTTGTGCAACGTGTCAATCTAATTTACAGTATTATTGCTCATTCGGTTTGAAGCACTTCTATAGTTGTTGCCTTATTATTAATGTAGTAACCTGTGATCTATTGAATTATTATTGTGACGCACTTCAGGAATGATGTCTACACTATTTTGTTATTTATGATTCCAATTCAACTGTTCCAATTTAAACTGGTGGCCTATTGTAATGTGGTTAGCTGACCTTTATATTCACTCTTATTCAAACTGAAAAAGTTGTTCCTTAACCTGATGAGTGCTATGCCCGCCTATAGACTGGCTGATACGGTTGGTCTACCAATGCTACGCCCGTCTACAGACGGTACACGGGAACTTTTATTTTTTCAGTTTCCCGGTTCACTCTCAAGAGCCCAATCGATGTCTGGCATGTTCTGCCATCTGTTGGGCATTAGTTGCCTACAGATTTTAGGAAATATTTTAATTTTAGGCCCTTTACATTGTATAATGGTGATGTACACTTGAGAACAAAAAGTTAAATTTTCATTTCTCTCATAATATTGAACATTATCGTGGGATCTTCAATTTGCATTTAAATATTTTAAAGAACCAACATGTATACACATTTGAAGCTATTAACCCCCTTGATAGGTTAAAAATTGTGCCGTCTACAAATTATTTTACATACGAATGAATAAGCTCAGCACTGAGGGACCACACAGTCAAATGGAAACTCAGACTTAAAGGGTTAAACCTACATACTAAATACTTCTCACAAAATCTCTATCAAAGCATCAATACTTCTTGCCTCACTGTACTGAAACTTTTAAAAACACTTACAAAAAATACCTCATCATACATTCAATACTTACATGGCCTGCAAGATTAAAGTAGGAGTGATTAACGATATTGACAGGCGTAGGCTTGGTGGAAGTAGCCTTCATCTCGAGAATAAGTTCATTGTCGGGAGTGAGCTGGTAGGTAGCATGAGTAAGAAGTGTTCCTGGGTAGCCCTCTTCACCATCTTTACTCAAGTAACTCAGGGTTAGCTTGGTGCCCTCCACGTGAGACTCCCACAACACCTAGGAGACAAGTTCATTCCAGAGATAAGAATAAGAGGTGTTTGAATAAAGGGACTAATATTATTATAGGTAACAGGATGCATTAAAAAAAACTGTCCATTGAGAGTCTTATAACACATGCCTCAACTGAGCACCAACATCTTTTTTGCTGGTTGTGTCCATATGCATGCCTAATGCAATACTCATACTCGGGTGCGAGTTTTATGAAAATCCAATGTCTTATAAAATTTGGATCTGCCCGACTGCACTATCAAAACCTATTAATGCTCTCTTAATAGGGGCTCATAAAATGTCATTAAATTTCAGATTGAAGAAGTAGTTGGGGGCCAGATCCAGTGGATACGGAGGTTGGGGAAGGATGCCACATTGCAATGGGTGCAAAACTGGTGTGTTGTGAAAGATCTGTGGCTGGTGCAATGCTATCATGGAGCATCCAGCTTCCCCGAGTTGTGGCTATTTCTGGCAAATGTCCTTCCTGACACATCTCAAAATACTGCTGTAGAAATCAGCATTCACTCCTTGAGTCATAGGGGCAAATTCATGGTGTACAATATTGCAAATGTTGTAACTGACTATGCTCTTGACCTGTCTTGCCTTCTTCAGTCTTGGAGATTCAAAGCTCTTCCACTGTGAAGATAGCTGCTTGGTCTCAGTATCATATCCACAGACCCAACTCTAATCTCAGGTAATGATCTTCAACAAGAGTTCTGGGTCATCCATGGATATATGACTGACATCGACACAGTGCTAGTGACAGAATTATTTGAACCTCTCCAAATGACATGTTGACGATGTTAGCAATTTCTCTAATGGTCAGGCATCAATCATCACTCAAAATTTGCTGAATTTGTCACCTCTTATCTTGAGCTACGTGCTACCAATTTTATACCGCTAATGCCACTCAAAACACCTCGCCCAACTCATTGCTTCATTCTCATAAACATTCCTTGGGTTTCAGTTGCCGATTTTTCGAGTTTCACACAGAATTTGATATTGGCTCTCTGCTCCAGTTTAGAGTCCATCATAATTTCACAACTGCATGGATGCATATGTAATTTAAAATGTGTGTAGAGCAGTACTGAATGAAGATGGCGTGTTTGTAACTCTGTGATGGATTTCTCCCAGATTGTTATACGTACCTGTGCGCGTGCATGTCAAACTTGTGGTCCATATACTCAAAACAGGCAGTCTTGGAATAAAATTATCACACCTCATATATAGAGTAGGAATCAATTTTAAAGAAGCCTTAGAGTGGGTATCTGATTACCAAAGAGACAGTGTAACATTATGGATAGAAAAAACTATTCCAAACCCAAAGAGGTAGGTTACTCTATAATTATGTTCGTTTCATAATCAAGAGTAGGACATTCTTATTGTTTTGTAACCTGGATTGTCTTTCACAGAAGGCAAAGTTATTTATGAAATTATGTGTTACCTGTGTTAACAGTTTTACATCCCTTCTAATTACTGCGGCTTTTAGAGACGCCGGGGTACCAGAATTTTGCCTCAAAGGGGAACTTTAATGTGCCAGATAATTTACTGACATGGCTCCCTTGCTTTTAAGCACCCTCAAATGACAACTGACTGCACCGGGATTTGATCTCACAACCTTGGGAACAGCAAGAGAAAATGTTACTGCTGTGCCATGTAGCCAGCCATTTCTGACAAGCCTTGGATATCATATGGTTCTGAGTTTTGTTGCTGTTTATCCTGCTTAGAAAGTAGCATTATCTGAGCTGTGTGAAGATTTCTAAATATGCAGTAGTGAAGGTACAAATTCATGAATGAAGAGAATAGAGGTATGGTATATACATAAAAATTAGTACTGTAATAAATAGATTTTGTTCCATTCTTATTAATATTTGTATGTGGTCAATTAGTTTATAATCAAATCGGGAAACCTTTTGATATGAACTCTGGTATGTTCGTAGTGCACATGTTGTAGCAGTTATTAATGCCCCATGTTGGTAGCAACAAAGTGTAACGGTTTGGCTGCCCCTAACTGTTGGGTGATAAATGTAACTGTTTACCTTTGCCTAAGCTATGTTGTTTTAATGGGCGCCAAGACCTCAACGCAATGCTGAAATCTAAATTTGTATTTAACAACGTCTAGCTCTGGTAGAACACCTTCAAGAATCTATTCACTCAGATCGTGGTATGATTTGATCATTAACCCAACAAACAATTGTATCAGGAGAAGGAATTGGTCTATATCTAATGCTACCTACTGAAAGCAAAGATTGCATTGTAAAAGAATTGAATTTATTATATAAAACGAGTATAGCAAAATTAATAATAATTAAAGTTTAAAATTTAAATTGGAGCGTTGCGATTTTAATATTACCGATAGAAAATTACGTGAAAACGGAGTCTAATAAATAATCGATTTTACTCTTATTCCCAAGCTATGAAGTTACTGAAATATGAAATATAAAACAAAGAGAAACGAGAGATTGCGTATTTCTGCGTCATTCGCGCTTACCACTGGAAATGGCCGAAGCCTTTCCCTCGTACTGGATGATGCTGTGAGCTTCCCACAGTCTCCTGGACGTAGTCATCTCCGTCGATATTTGATGATATACTTGTAGATTTTGTGACTTTATGGTCCTAACAACGGAGCCATACCCTCGTACAACCAAACTGGTTAAGTTTTAAACAGATAGTTCTCCACTCCACGGAACATTGGAGCGACACACACTTGCAACCGAACTAGTCAAGTCTTTCACAGAATGTCCTCGTTCCACGGCGCGCCGAACGATATATGCACACGTCGGCTCCCCACCTCGGTACCGACTTCCAGCTTACGTGGTCTCCACTGATTGGCTGCTCCCCACGCTATACTTCCCCTTCTCTGGCTCATTACACACGGCGCGCCGATGATGAAGTCGATTTCCGTTCCAACTATCCGCCTTTTCTTGACGCTGCAACCCCGCTTGCGTAATACTTCTTGACAAGAATCAGCCCGTATCTGAATTTCCAGTGAGTCATGTCTCTCATAATAGCCTAACTGACGAAACTCCGTAAAATTCCGTAATCACATAATTTTCTATGATATTGTCGTTCGTAATAATTTACTTGATAGCGTTTTCTAAGATATAGAAAACCTATCTGTATGCTTATAATTTTTATAAAATGCTCCGAAAAATATCTTAATAATAATTATAATAAATTAATAATAATAATAAATTAACATGAAAACTTCTCTTGGCTGAACAATTTGCCGCGTAAATAAATATAGAATGGCTTCCTACTGACTTATGCCAGTGGCATAAAAACCCCTCGAAAAACACGTTACATATTCGCCTCGGATCATCGGATGATTTACCGTGACGACGATCCATTATCTGATTATCCCAGACACGTTAATAAACCCCATCCAAAATACATATTACATAAATGAAATCACCCTAAATTACAGATATATACACTCATAATTTTTCTTCACGCACTTTGCGTCAAAGTTTGTTGTCACTATGGATTGCACTTTGCAACCAGTCCAATGTTTCTCATATAGAATAGTGTTCCACGGATATTTCCGCCTCTCAAATTTCTCTATGTGGGGAAAATAGACATGAATAATGTGTGAGCACTATGTATTTATGTCACATCACACGCATTGAAGGTGTTCTGATATTTATATATCACCACAGAACTTCCTAATTTCACTGGAGGTTCCTTCCTTATGGTGAAATTTAATCTCACTTATCACTGAGCACACGATCACACTATTGTGGCAGCGCATCGTAACTATAATACTTAATCTCTCTTTATAATAGACGAAATTAATAATGACTTCTGAAAAAAAAACAGTAAATACGCATTACATATAACACCAAATATTTCTGTGCCGTAATCGCCCTGTTTTCTTAAGTTCCCGTAGACTATATTCTACTTAATACTAGTTCTCAACACAGACCAGTTCTCCTCACACAAATAATACCATTGTACAAATTACCTTAAATTACACACTTACAAATCTTACCTGGCGAGGCCGTAAACAGAAATCACGTGTGCTGTTATGTATGAGTTTCATGAAGGACTGTCTCGCCTTCTGATGGCCCATCTTTTGCCTCGTGGACGCCTTAAGCAAAAATACCCTGTCCAAGCACTCACCCATCTCTTGGGGACAAATGGGAATTCACCAGCGCTACCAAATTCTGGCCTTGGTGTATCGAGACATTTTAGTGCTCAAGAGCATCCGACAATCCCGTCATATTTCCCTGTACCTTAAAAACTCTCATTTACTTACATACTACCCCCCTGTGTGACTTCTGATACGCCTGCCTGGAAGACCAACTCCTCCCACGCACCAAATACCACACTTACTCATTTGATAGGCTGGCTCGCCAGCTAAACATCCTCACTTTATGACACATACTTTCGGAGACTATGTATATTATACGTCCCGTATAATCTGTTTCCCTCACTATTCTCCAGCACATATGCTGTTTTGCCAATACGTTTGGAAACTATAAATGTTTCTGCGTCACCTGCTTCCAACCTTGCAAGTGGCTCCCTTTAAATGAACGACATCACGTTGCTCTACCTAGCATATTTCTCAGTGTCTGTAACGATGCCCTGTTGCCTAACTGTCCACACATGCTAACCCTTCTTTCCTATGGTGTCACACCTCTACTTGACACTCTATAACCTAAAATGTCACTTCTGACTGACAGAATGACGACTTAGACAGCTTCAAAGTGAACCCTGCCTGATCTAACTTCTGAAAAACTATATCTAAATGACGTAGATGCTCCTCAAAACTGCGTGAACTAATTACCATATCATCTATGTAAATGGTTACAAACTCTCCTGTGTCATCCCCTAATGCGATGTTTAAAGCCCTAATTAAAGCTGCTGAACTACTCTTTAACCCATAAGGTGTTCTACAAAATTGATAAAGGTTATATTTATGACTAAAAGCTGTAAATGGTCTATCTTCGTACATAAGTGGCACTTGCCAAAAACTGGAACTCAAATCTACACAAGTGAAATACTTCTTCCCCTCAAATGTTTGCATTAATTCCTCTATTGACATAGATTTCAGCTGATCTGAACTAATTCTACTGTTAACCAAACGAGCGTCTAAACAAATACGAACTGTGCCGTCGGTCTTGGGTACCGTGATCAAAGAATTAACATATGGACTGTTAGAGTGCTCAATAATCCCATCTTCAAGCATCTGGTTAATTTGTGCCTCAACTGCACTCTGATAAGCGAAAGGTACAGGATATCTATGTCCTGTGAATACTGACCTATCAATAACGTTCAATGAATGTGTATAGCAATTGGCCATACCAATGCGATCCTCAAACACTCTCCTATTACACAATAACACATCATAGAGCCGAACACACTGTTCATCCTCTATATTTCCCTGAAATGCAGCATCACGTAACGAGTCCTTTAGACTACCGTTCGTAATCACACTGCCCACAAAACATGGAGAACCCCGCTCTACGGCTGGCGATATCTCATTTAAAGTACAAATCACACCTACAATACTACTCCTCTGAATATGGTCATTGAACGCTACTTCTACTTCAGAATCTCCCCATTTAAATTTCAAACTCCCTACATCATAACATAAGTTACCAGACACTCTACTTAGCCACTCTGAACCCAAGATAACACTGAATACTAAATTTGGAATTACAAGGCAAATCTGCTTCTCTACATGATTATTAATTTTAATGTCTACTAAAACTTGCTTAGAAATTACTTTAGACCTCTTCCCAACAGCTGTGATAACAAAAGTGCTTTTAATTGGCATCTCCTCAAAATTTACTCCAGTTCCTTTCATTTTATCATAAAATGCACTACTTATGCAACTCTTCATACAACCACTATCAATTAAAACATCTGTGTATGCCTCGGACACCTTAAATTTAACTATGGGGCTCTTACTAACCACTTCCTGAATAATACCTTACCTTACCTTACCTAGATGGCCACTCAAACCTAAGCAGGTTTTTGGCCTCGCCAACAGCACGGCGCCATCTTTCTCGGTCATCCATTATGTCCTCCGTGACTCCCATTTTTCTCATATCTTTTTGAACTTGGTCCCACCAGCGAAGTCTCGGTCATCCCAATGGTCGCCTTCCTCCGGGTACACCTTCCAAAACTGCCCTTAAATTCAATTCTCTACTTCTTCTATGTACATGACCAGCCCAGCGTAGTCTTTGGCTTTTGGCACGGGCGACGATATCCGGTTCTTTGTAGAGATCCCGCAATTCCTTATTTGTTCTAATTCTCCAGAGGCCATTTTCTACTATCGGTCCGAAAATGCGTCGTAGTATTCTATTTTCAAAAGTTACTAATTTCCTTTCAGTTTGCTTGGACAATACCCAGGTTTCTGAGCCATACGTGACAACAGGAAGTATAATGCTTTTATAAATTCTCACTTTAGTTTTTCTAGATATAATTTTACTCTTTAAGAGATTTTGCGGAGACCAGTAGCTTTTGTTGCCACTGAGAATTCTTGATTTTATTTCTGTTTCTTCCATATTATTCTGGTCTATGATAATTCCCAGATATCTGAACTCAGTACATCTGTGAAAAGCGTATGAAGCAACTGTTAAGGGTTTTTGTACTTGTGCTGCATTCCTTCCTACAACTAGATATTTTGTTTTTTGTTCATTTATCATTAGACCTACCTCCTTGGCTTCTTCAATAAGGGTTTCTGTGAGTATTTTTAGATCGTATTCGCTTTCTGCCATGAGTGTTATGTCATCAGCATAAGTTAATGTGTTTATCTTGGTTCCCACTTCAAGGCCTGGGTGGAGCTGGTTTACTCGTTTCAATGTTTCTTCTAAAGCTAAATTGAATAATAAAGGCGAGAGTCCATCTCCCTGTCTTACTCCAGTGTTGACATTAAATTCTTCGGTATATTCATTATTGATTCTAATTTTGCATTTGGACCCTTCTGTGCACAGTTTTGCCATAGTGATAAGTTTTTCTGGTATTCCATTCCGCTGCATGTATTTCCACATTTGTTTCCTATTGACACTATCGTATGCCTTGTTAAAATCTACAAAAAGAAGATGGGCTGTTTTGTTAAACTCCCAATATTTGGAGATTACTTGCTTTAAGACAAAAATTTGGTCTGTTGTAGATCTTTGGCTTCTAAATCCTGCTTGGTGATCTCCAAGAATTTCTTCTGTATAGCATGCTAGTCTGTTGTAGATTATTCTTGAGAATACTTTATATGCGCTGCTTATTAATGATATCCCTCGGTAATTATTGCACTAGAATTTATCTCCCTTTTTGTGAATCGGAACTACTACTGCCATCTTCCATTCTACTGGGATTTCTTCCTTCTCCCAGGTTTCTACAATTAAGTTATGTAACCTTTTTAGCAAAGGGCTTCCACCTGCTTTAAGAAGTTCTGCTATTATGTTATCCTCTCCAGGGGCTTTAATGTTTTTTTAAACTTTTAACTACCTTTTCAACTTCTTCATAGGTAGGAGGGTTAATCTTTGGCTGGACATTTAGGTACAATTCCTCTTCAATGTTTGTTGCCACTTCTTCACAATTTAAGAGGTCTTCAAAGTATTTTTTCCAAGTTGCTAGCACTTCTGTTTGGTTGCAAACAACATTGCCATTCCTATCTTTTACTCCTACTGATCTTGCCTTGTACCCTTGTTTAAAATATCTGACAAAGCGAAAAAATACCTTCATCATTTAGTTCATGTAATAATTCATTTCTTACATTTAGGTCCTAGGGTTCCTGTATAATTGTATGGACAGGGCATGCTACAGACTGAGATTCTGACCTTACTTCGCAGCCTGGTTCGCGTTTAAAGAACCACTACAGCTGGCCGTAGTACTACTAACCACTGAACTGGTCTGGTTGTTCTGGGCTGTGTTGTCATTGTTTGGCTGTATATTACTACCACTAGGCTGTCCTCTGCCTTGACCCCTATTCTGGTTGTAATTATTGTCATTTTAATTTCTCCCTTGATTTCCCCTGAAATCATTGTTTCTCCCTTGATTTCCCCTGTAATCATTGTTCCTTCCTTGATTTCTCCTGAAATCATTGTTCCTCCCTTGATACTGATTACCATAGCCATTTCCTCTGTTCTGATTTAGCTGATTATTATTATTTCTATTTTGAGCATTGGCCCCTTCGCCACCGTTCCCTTGAACTTCCTGATGCCTGGCTTCATTAGGCCTATTATTATTATTACCCTGGTTCCTATTGAAATTGTCCTCATAACCCCCTCTCCCTAGTGCATCAAATGTGCTTAACAAATTTTCTACTTGTGATATAGTCTTTACATTCTGGATACAAGCAGCCTCCTTGATCCTATAGGGAAAGTGCCTAAGTAGCAACCTTACCACATCACTTTCCTCCTTCAAGCCATCAAGATATTTACACACTAATACCTGCCCTAAAAAGTATTCGGTCATGGTGGAGCTTCCTTTAGGGTTATATTTACCACACACTACTCCCTCACGATGCTGCGACTGAATAACCTCATTCCAGAACTTTTCACAGAATTTCATTTTAAAATCATTAATATCAGTAAACTTGTCTCTGTAGACAGCAAACCAATTCCTCGTTTCCCCCACAAACTCTTGTTCTAAAATTTCAACTACCTGGCACCACTCAATACTACCATTTTCCAACCTCTCCCCGAATTTATTTTCTATAGTGTTCATGAACTCCATTGGGCACCCCTGTCGATTGCTGAACTTACCCAGTTCTACCTCCCTGTGTGTGCTATTCACAAAAACTGGCCTATTCTGACTATTTTCTTGCCTGATCCTAGCTTTTAATTTTAACTCTAATTCTGCGATTTTCTCCTCAGCCTTCCTCTCAATACTGTTTACTGTTAATTTCATGTTTCCTTCTGATTCTTCTACTTTATCATATAGCTTTGCTTGTTTCTCCTCAATCTTGCTAATGCTCTCTCTATTACTCTCTCTTAAATCATTTACTTCTGCAACTATTTGTGAGTGGACTTTCTCAATTCTACCCCCCAGCTGTTCCTTAACCTCTTTAGTAGCTACCTGAATTTTGTCAATTTCTCCCCCCAATTGCTTTTTGACCTGCTGTGTTTCCAGTAGCACTAGTTCTTTTAAATTTTCAGCCTGTGTACTGATTCTAATTTCCAACTCCTCCTGTACTTTTCCTAATTTTCTGTCTACATCTGCAATAATCTCTTTAGCCTTTTCTTCCATCACCCCCCTGATCTCACCTCTAATCAGTTCGAATTTGTCACTCATTTCCCTACTGTTTTGTTCTAATTTAGCATTTAAAGTTTCAGTACTCTCTCTATTTTCCTTACTGTTTTGTTCTAATCTGGCGTTTAAAGTTTCATTACTCTCTCTATTTTCCCTACTGTTTTGTTCTAATTTAGCATTTAAGGCATCTGTACTTTCTTTATTTTCCCTACTGTTTTGTTCTAATCTGGCGTTTAAAGTGTCATTACTCTCTCTATTTTCCCTACTGTTTTGTTCTAATTTAGCATTTAAGGCATCACTACTAACGTTGTTCTGATACATAAACTCGAGAAGTAAAGTTTTTAATTCTGGTTGGCCGCCTACACTCCCCGTTTCAGTATCGGGATTTACCTCCGCTACCCCGGTACTACCATCACTCGACATACTGCTCGTATCATCACTCTCCCGTTGATGACCACTACGTAACCTCATCTGTCTTTCTTTCTCATCCCCCATAATGATATACACTGATACAGACAAATAACCCCCCAAAATACAGGCACAGAAATATATACCCTTCTCCTTCCACAAATGTTATTAGGTTTTTAGCCCCAAGTTGTCGGCGACAAGTGTAGCAGTTATTAATGCCCCATGTTGGTAGCGACAAAGTGTAACGGTTTGGCTGCCCCTAACTGTTGGGTGATAAATGTAACTGTTTACCTTTGCCTAAGCTATGTTGTTTTAATGGGCGCCAAGACCTCAACGCAATGCTGAAATCTAAATTTGTATTTAACAACGTCTAGCTCTGGTAGAACACCTTCAAGAATCTATTCACTCAGATCGTGGTATGATTTGATCATTAACCCAACAAACAATTGTATCAGGAGAAGGAATTGGTCTATATCTAATGCTACCTACTGAAAGCAAAGATTGCATTGTAAAAGAATTGAATTTATTATATAAAACGAGTATAGCAAAATTAATAATAATTATAAGTTTAAAATTTAAATTGGAGCGTTGCGATTTTAATATTACCGATAGAAAATTACGTGAAAAGGGAGTCTAATAAATAATCGATTTTACTCTTATTCCCAAGCTATGAAGTTACTGAAATATGAAATATAAAACAAAGAGAAACGAGAGATTGCGTATTTCTGCGTCATTCGCGCTTACCACTGGAAATGGCCGAAGCCTTTCCCTCGTACTGGATGATGCTGAGAGCTTCCCACAGTCTCCTGGACGTAGTCATCTCCGTCGATATTTGATGATATACTTGTAGATTTTGTGACTTTATGGTCCTAACAACGGAGCCATACCCTCGTACAACCAAACTGGTTAAGTTTTAAACAGATAGTTCTCCACTCCACGGAACATTGGAGCGACACACACTTGCAACCGTACTAGTCAAGTCTTTCACAGAATGTCCTCGTTCCACGGCGCGCCGAACGATATATGCACACGTCGGCTCCCCACCTCGGTACCGACTTCCAGCTTACGTGGTCTCCACTGATTGGCTGCTCCCCACGCTATACTTCCCCTTCTCTGGCTCATTACACACGGCGCGCGGATGATGAAGTCGATTTCCGTTCCAACTATCCGCCTTTTCTTGACGCTGCAACCCCGCTTGCGTAATACTTCTTGACAAGAATCAGCCCGTATCTGAATTTCCAGTGAGTCATGTCTCTCATAATATCCTAACTGACGAAACTCTGTAAAATTCCGTAATCACATAATTTTCTATGATATTGTCGTTCGTAATAATTTGCTTGATAGCGTTTTCTAAGACATAGAAAACCTATCTGTATGCTTATAATTTTTATAAAATGCTCCGAAAAATATCTTAATAATAATTATAATAAATTAATAATAATAATAAATTAACATGAAAACTTCTCTTGGCTGAACAATTTGCCGCGTAAATAAATATAGAATGGCTTCCTACTGACTTATGCCAGTGGCATAAAAACCCCTCGAAAAACACGTTACAATGTCACTGCAAGTGAAATTGAGTCAAGGTGGTGTGAATCGTACATTAGCGAATAGGATTATTCATCGTCTATTAGAGATTTAAAAAAAAACAACCTAGAATAAAAGTATAATATTTATTTTACAAATATAATAATATCCCACAGAAATCAAGAGACTGTTTTCAATGATGCCAAGGGTTTGATGGTAGCGGCATGAGTGAAATCGTTATTTAATATTTTGAAACCCTCCATTATTGTAGATCAATTCTGACAATTTTTTACCGCTACCAAGGTTACAAAATTGCTCGATTTAATAACAACGCAGCTGACTTGACTACTCTGGTTCCTACAGATCTGTCCATATTGTTTTGGGCTGTTTAGTGCCATTCTTCATATTATGAGCCACCCTGTATTTATAGTACTCAACTACTGGGGTTAGTACTAGGGGTCGACGGTGCACCGATTTTTCGGTTTCGGTACGGTACAAAGGAAATTACCGACCTCGGTTCGAGACGATAAAAAACTCTGTAAAAAGTTTGGTTCGGTACAAGAGATATGAATGAAAATCCACAGCCTGCTTCCAGTCTCCGACCAGGTCAGGAATGGAATGAATGAAGCCCCCATCTAGCGGCGAGGATATGGACTGTGCCGGCTGCCGAGGCCTGACGCACTCCTCTGGGGCAATGATTAAATGAATGACAGATGAAATTAAATGATAGTGGAGAGTGTTGCTGGAATGAAATGTTGACAGGGAAAACTGGAGTACCCGGAGAAAAACCTGTCTGCCTCCGTTTTGTCCAGCACAGATCTCACATAAATACCGTAATTTAAGGAAACCTTTTTTTTAGACATCCAAAGTATTGTCCTTTATCATCAATGTTTTACTTCAATAGTTAAATACAGTAAAACTTCTTGTATACGGTTCATATTTATACGTTTTCTATACGATTTTTTCCTGGTCCCGGCAAAATGCCTATACTTTCCATGTTAATTTATCTCCGATATACGTTTTACATTTATTCGTTTTTCACGCTTATACGATAATATTTTAAGTCCCTTGCAATATAAAGCGTCATTTATACGTTGCGTGTTCTGAGGAAGTACGTATGTTCGAATGCAAACTTTTGTTACCCACTGTACTTCCGTTCGGAAGGATGCACCGCGTGCTATATTATGTTACGATGGCCTTGAGCGACACCGGTGGTCACGGCGACACTCGCTTGCCCGAGTATCGTAACAAGGAAGAACAGCTTGCGTAATAAGCAAGCGCTATTATTGTGTTAGCCTTTCAAAGTAACAGGAAGCAGCCATAAAACACAGTTAGACAGCATCTGAAGCTTATGTTAAGATGAGCGGAAGTGTTTTACGATCGCCGATATATTAAAAAAAAAAAAGCTTTTATAATTTTCATTCGTGTTTTTTTTTTTAGGACTTCTTGTCAAACCATTAAAAATACGCGATTGATTCTGTGTTCTAATAATCTTGCGTCTTCAGACAAATGAAAATCCATTAATTTAGGCCTACACTACGGCATTTTATTAATGACGATGAAGAGCCGCAGAATAATACAGTGGATTTTAATGATGCTGTCAATGCTCTATGGACTATCAAACATTTTGTGACGCACCATAACGTTTCTGAGGAAATAATGGCCGAATTATATCGGTTTGAAAATACTGTTCACGCCGTGGCCTCGGCCAACAAAAAACAAGTCAAGATAATAGACTACTTCGTAAAGTGACTCAATTTTCTTTGTTTCGTTATATCTGGGTGCATTTCTCTTGTAGTTGTTTTGTTACATATTGCCGATTATAGTTAAACTATCGTCTTATTATTTCTTGTTTTTCACTTCTTAACGGAAACCCTCCCTCGCTCGCCCGCCGCCCGCGTTGCTAGCCTGTCTCCCGCCAGGCACTTTGCCGTAATGCGTAGCTCGCGCGGCACAGTCATTGGGTAGACTATAGCCTATAGTTCACAGCTGGTGCTGAAAATGTTCGCCATTCATTGCTACACATCGCTGGCACCTCTTCATGAAGTTGTCATTTACGTTCTGAAGTTCCTCAGCACCGATTGACTCTATTTCAGCTGTAATATACCTTAGTCCAAAGAATATGAACTGTTCAAGCCCTGGCGTCAAGAAGCGCATACGGCAAAGTGCTTGGCGAGAACCGGCTCGCAGCTCGAGCGAGGGTCCCTGTCGCTTTTAAAACAAAGTCCCTGTATTGTAACGTGTTTTTCGAGGGGTTTTATGCAACTGGCATAAGTCAGTAGGAAGCCATTCTATATTTATTTACGCGGCAAATTGTTCAGCCAAGAGAATTTTTCATGGTAATTTATTATTATTATTAATTTATTATAATTATTATTAAGGTATTTTCGGAGCATTTTATAAAAAATTATTAGCATTCAGATAGGTTTTCTATGTCTTAGAAAACCCTATCCAGCAAATTATTACGAACGACGATATCATAGAAAATTATCTGATTACGGAATTTTACGGAGTTTTTGTCAGTTAGGGTATTTGAGAGAGATGACTCACTGGGAATTCGAGTACACGCTTAATCTTGTCGTGAAGCATGACGCAATCTTGGGTCGTAAGGTCTAGAAAAGACGAATTGTTGGAACGGAACCCTCCCGCCGAGTGTAATGACCCGGAGGAGGAGAAGATCGCGTGGTGGGTCAGCCAATCAGGGGAGACGACGTAAGCTAGTTGGAACTGAAGAGTGGGGAGCCAACGTGTGCATATATCGTTCGACGCGCCGTGAAATAAGGACAAGGGGGCGTGGTGGCTCAGCGGTCTAGCTGTATGCCTCTCACCAAGGCGGTCCGGGTTCGATTCCCGGTCAATGCATGTGAGATTTTCGAAGTGAAATGCCATGTCCTGTGGTTCGGATTCCACGTAAAAAGGAGGTCCCGTGGCTCATGATCTCAAGATTAACGGTCACGTTAAACTACAAGCTTCCTTTCCTTTCCTGAAATAAGGACAATCTGTATAGTTCTTGCCGAGTGTGGATATACGCGGGAGTCGCTCCGATGTTCCGTGAAACATCGACTATCTGTGAAATACTTGAGGTGTACGGTCGCAAGTGCGTGTCGCTCCGATGTTCAGTGGAGTTAGCGACGAACTTTTGTAAAACTTGGTTGTACGAGTGTTTGGGTCCGAGGTACGGACCATAGAATTATCTAATCTACCAGAATATCATCAAATTCCGACGGAGATGACGACGTCCAGGAGACTGTGGGAAGCTCACAACATCATCAAGAACGAGGGAAATGCTTTGGCAATTTCCAGTGGTAAGCGCCAATGACGCGGAAATACGCAATCTCTCATTTTTCTTTGTTTTATATTTCATAATTCAGTAACTTCATAGCTTGGAAATAAGAGTAAAATCAATTTATCAGACTCCGTTTTCACGTAATTTTCTATCGGTAATATTCAAATCACAACGCTCCAATTTAAATTTTATAGTTATTATTATTATTAATTTTGCTATACTTGTTTTATATAATAAATTCATTTCTTTTACAATGCAATCTTTACTTTCAGTAGGTAGCATTAGATATAGACCAATTCCTTCTCCTGATACAATTGTTTGTTGGGTTAATGATCAAATCATACCACGATCTGAGTGAGTCTTGAATGTGTTCTGCCAGAGCTAGACGTTGTTAAATACAAATTTAGATTTCAACATTGCATTGAGGTCTTGGCGCCCATTAAAACAACATAGGTTAGGCAAAGGTAAACAGCTACAATTATCACCCAACAGTGTGGGCTAGCAAAACTGCTACATTTGTACGCTCAACGTGGAGCAAAGTAAATACCGTTTCACTTGTCATCCCAGCCTAAGCCAAAACTGCTACATTTGTCGCCGACAACTTGGGGCTGAAAACCTAATAACATTTGTGGAAGGAGAAGGGTATATATTTCTGTGCCTGTATTTTGGGGGTTATTTGTCTGTATCAGTGTATATCATTATGGGGGATGAGAAAGAAAGACAGATGAGGTTACGTAGTGGTCATCAACGGGAGAGTGATGATACGAGCAGTATGTCGAGTGATGGTAGTACCGGGGTAGCGGAGGTAAATCCCGATACTGAAACAGGGAGTGTAGGCGGCCAACCAGAATTAAAAACTTTACTTCTCGAGTTCATGTATCAGAACAAAGTTAGTAGTGATGCCTTAAATGCAAAATTAGAACAAAACAGTAGGGAAAATAAAGAAAGTACAGATGCCTTAAACGCCAGATTAGAACAAAACAGTAGGGAAAATAAAGAAAGTACAGACGCTTTAAATGCTAAACTGGAACAAAACAGTAGGGAAAATAGAGAGAGTAATGAAACATTAAACGCCAGATTAGAACAAAACAGTAGGGAAAATAGAGAGAGTAATGAAACATTAAATGCCAGATTAGAACAAAACAGTAGGGAAAATAGAGAGAGTAATGAAACTTTAAACGCCAGATTAGAACAAAACAGTAAGGAAAATAGAGAGAGTACTGAAACTTTAAATGCTAAATTAGAACAAAACAGTAGGGAAATGAGTGACAAATTCGAACTGATTAGAGGTGAGATCAGGGGGGTGATGGAAGAAAAGGCTAAAGAGATTATTGCAGATGTAGACAGAAAATTAGGAAAAGTACAGGAGGAGTTGGAAATTAGAATCAGTACACAGGCTGAAATTTTAAAAGAACTAGTGCAACTGGAAACACAGCAGGTCAAAAAGCAATTGGGGGGAGAAATTGACAAAATTCAGGTAGCAACTAAAGAGGTTAAGGAACAGCTGGGGGGTAGAATTGAGAAAATCCACTCGCAAATATTTGCAGAAGTAAATGATTTAAGAGAGAGTAATAGAGAGAGCATTAGCAAGATTGAGGAGAAACAAGCAAAGCTATATGATAAAGTAGAAGAATCAGAAGGAAACATTAAATTAACGGTAAACAGTATTGAGAGGAAGGCTGAGGAGAAAATCGCAGAATTAGAATTAAAATTAAAAGCTAGGATCAGGCAAGAAAATAGTCAGAATAGGCCAGTTTTTGTGAATAGCACACACAGGGAGGTAGAACTGGGTAAGTTCAGCAATCGACAGGGGTGCCCAATGGAGTTCATGAACACTATAGAAAATAAATTCGGGGAGAGGTTGGAAAATGGTAGTATTGAGTGGTGCCAGGTAGTTGAAATTTTAGAACAAGTGTTTGTGGGGGAAACGAGGAATTGGTTTGCTGTCTACAGAGACAAGTTTACTGATATTAATGATTTTAAAATGAAATTCTGTGAAAAGTTCTGGAATGAGGTTATTCAGTCGCAGCATCGTGAGGGAGTAGTGTGTGGTAAATATAACCCTAAAGGAAGCTCCACCATGACCGAATACTTTTTAGGGCAGGTATTAGTGTGTAAATATCTGGATGGCTTGAAGGAGGAAAGTGATGTGGTAAGGTTGCTACTTAGGCACTTTCCCTATAGGATCAAGGAAGCTGCTTGTATCCAGAATGTAAAGACTATATCACAAGTAGAAAATTTGTTAAGCACATTTGATGCACTAGGGAGAGGGGGTTATGAGGACAATTTCAATCGGAACCAGGGTAATAATAATAATAGACCTAATGAAGCTAGGCATCAGGAAGTTCAAGGGAACGGTGGCGAAGGGGCCAATGCTCAAAATAGAAATAACAATAATCAGCTAAATCAGAACAGAGGAAATGGCTATGGTAATCAGTATCAAGGGAGGAACAATGATTTCAGGGGAAATCAAGGGAGAAACAATGATTTCAGGGGAAATCAAGGGAGAAATTATAACGACAATAATTACAACCAGAATAGGGGTCAAGGAAGAGGACAGCCTAGTGGTAGTAATATACAGCCAAACAATGACAACACAGCCCAGAACAACCAGACCAGTTTAGTAGTTAGTAGTACTACGGCCAGCTGTAGCGGTTCTTTAAACGCGAACCAGGCTGCGAAGTAAGGTCAGAATCTCAGTCTGTAGCATGCCCTGTCCATACAATTATACAGGAACCCTATGACCTAAATGTAAGAAATGAATTATTACATGAACTAAATGATGAAGGTATTATTCAGGAAGTGGTTAGTAAGAGCCCCATAGTTAAATTTAACGTGTCCGAGGCGTACACAGATGTTTTAATTGATAGTGGTTGTATGAAGAGTTGCATAAGTAGTGCATTTTATGATAAAATGAAAGGAACTGGAGTAAATTTTGAGGAGATGCCAATTAAAAGCACTTTTGTTATCACAGCTGTTGGGAAGAGGTCTAAAGTAATTTCTAAGCAAGTTTTAGTAGACATTAAAATTAATAATCATGTAGAGAAGCAGATTTGCCTTGTAATTCCAAATTTAGTATTCAGTGTTATCTTGGGTTCAGAGTGGCTAAGTAGAGTGTCTGGTAACTTATGTTATGATGTAGGGAGTTTGAAATTTAAATGGGGAGATTCTGAAGTAGAAGTAGCGTTCAATGACCATATTCAGAGGAGTAGTATTGTAGGTGTGATTTGTACTTTAAATGAGATATCGCCAGCCGTAGAGCGGGGTTCTCCATGTTTTGTGGGCAGTGTGATTACGAACGGAAGTCTAGAGGACTCGTTACGTGAGGCTGCATTTCAGGGTAATATAGAGGTGGAACAATGTGTTCGGCTCTATGATGTGTTATTGTGTAATAGGAGAGTTTTTGAGGATCGCATTGGTATGGCCAATTGCTATACACATTCATTGAACGTTATTGATAGGTCAGTATTCACAGGACATAGATATCCTGTACCTTTCGCTTATCAGAGTGCAGTTGAGGCACAAAT
Source organism: Meconema thalassinum (assembly GCA_946902985.2). Classification (NCBI taxonomy): domain Eukaryota; kingdom Metazoa; phylum Arthropoda; class Insecta; order Orthoptera; family Tettigoniidae; genus Meconema; species Meconema thalassinum. Next base: position 474,623,928 of record OX336390.1, on the reverse strand, counting down.
TAATCAGATGCTTGAAGATGGGATTATTGAGCACTCTAACAGTCCATATGTTAATTCTTTGATCACGGTACCCAAGACCGACGGCACTGTTCGTATTTGTTTAGACGCTCGTTTGGTTAACAGTAGAATTAGTTCAGATCAGCTGAAATCTATGTCAATAGAAGAATTAATGCAAACATTTGAGGGGAAGAAGTATTTCACTTGTGTAGATTTGAGTTCCAGTTTTTGGCAAGTGCCACTTATGTACGAAGATAGACCATTTACAGCTTTTAGTCATAAATATAACCTTTATCAATTTTGTAGAACACCTTATGGGTTAAAGAGTAGTTCAGCAGCTTTAATTAGGGCTTTAAACATCGCATTAGGGGATGACACAGGAGAGTTTGTAACCATTTACATAGATGATATGGTAATTAGTTCACGCAGTTTTGAGGAGCATCTACGTCATTTAAATATAGTTTTTCAGAAGTTAGATCAGGCAGGGTTCACTTTGAAGCTGTCTAAGTCGTCATTCTGTCAGTCAGAAGTGACATTTTTAGGTCATAGAGTGTCGAGTAGAGGTGTAACACCAGAAGAAAGTAGGGTTAATAAGATACTTAACGCAGAGGTGCCACAGAATGTTAAACAGTTAAAAACTTACCTGGGAATTTGCAACTTTTTCAGGAGGTTCGTTCTTAAATACTCAGGGTTGGTAGAACCATTCAGGGAATTGCTTAAAAGTGGGACTCGGTGGAGATGGGAGTCCAAGCATGATCAGGCTTTTAGAGCGCTGAAGGAAGGTTTTGAGAAAGCTGTAGTGCTGAAATATCCGTTAAAAGATAAGGAATATGTGGTTATGACAGATGCTTCACATATAGGCATTGCTGGAGTATTATGTCAGAGAGATGATGAGGGTAATCTGTGCATTGTATCTTTAGCCTCGCGAGGACTGACAGCAGCGGAGAAAAGATACACGATTACTGAGTTAGAGCTTTTAGGTATTGTTTTCAGTTTAGGGAAATTTAGAATGTATTTAGTAGGGGGGAAATTTGAGATCCACACAGATCACCATGCATTACTGTATATGAGGACTTGTAAACTCAGTTCTAACAGAGTTAGTAGGTGGATTCTTGCTCTGCAGGAATACGAATTCACAGTAAAATATATTAAAGGTAAAGATAACATTCTTGCAGACATGCTATCGAGGGACACTAATTTATGTAGGGATTATCCTGTGGTTAAAGCAGAGGATGGTATTTTAATATGTGCATGTGTGGACAGTAGCAACAGGGCATCGTTACAGACACTAAGAAATATGCTAGGTAGAGCAACGTGATGACGTTCATTTAAGGGAGCCACTTGCAAGGTTGGAAGAAGGTGACGCAGGAACATTTATGGTTTCCAAACGTATTGGGAAAACAGCATATGTGCTGGAGAATAGTGAGGGAAACAGATTATACGGAACGTATAATATACATAGTCTACGAAAATATGTGTCATAAAGTGAGTGTGTTTAGCTGGCGAGCCAGCCTATCAAATGAGTAAGTGTGGTGTCTGGTGCGTGGAAGATCTGGTCTTAAGGCAGGCGTATCAGAAGTCACACAGGGGGGTAGTATGTAAGTAAATGAGAGTTTTTAAGGTACAGGGAAATATGACGGGATTGTCGGATGCTGTTGAGCACTAAATTGTCTCGATGCACCAAGGCCATTTTGGCAGCGCTGATGGGTTCCCATTTATCTCCAAGAGATGGGGGAGCGCTTGAATAGGGCTTGTTAGCTTAAGGCGTCCACGAGATAAAAGATGGGCCATCAGAATGCGAGACAGTCCTTCATGAAACTCATACATATCAGCACACGTGATTTCTGTTTACGGCCTCGCCATGTAAGATTTGTAAGTGTGTAATTTAAGGTAATTTGTACAATGGTATTATTTCTGTGTTGAGAACTAGTATTAAGTAGAATATGGTTAACGGGAACTTAACAAGACAGGGCGATTACGGCACAGAAATATTTGGTGTTATATGTAATGCGCATTTACTGTTTTTTTTTCAGAAGTCAATATTAATTTAATCTACGTTAAAGAGAGATTAAGTATTATGGTCACGAGGCGCTGCCACAGTAGTGTGATCGTGTGCTCAGTGATAAGTGGAATTAAATGTCACCATAAGGAGGGGACCTCCAGTGAAATTAGGAAGTTCTATGGTGATATAAATATATCAGAACACCTTCAATGCGTGTGATATGACATCATAAATACATAGTGCTCACACATTAATTATGTCTATTTCTCCAACATAGAGAAATTTGAGAGGCGGAAATATCCGTGGAACACGATTCCATATGTAAAACATTGGACTGGTTGCAAAGTGCAATCCATTGTGACAACAAACTTTGACGCAAAGTGCGTGAAGAAAAAATATGAGTGTATATATCTGTAATTTAGGGTGATTTCGTTTATGTAATATGCATTTTGGATGGGGTTTATTAACGTGTCTGGGATAATCGGATAATGGACCGTCGTCACGGTAAATCATCCGATGATCCGAGGCGAATATGTAACGTGTTTTTCGAGGGGTTTTATGCAACTGGCATAAGTCAGTAGGAAGCCATTCTATATTTATTTACGCGGCAAATTGTTCAGCCAAGAGAATTTTTCATGGTAATTTATTATTATTATTAATTTATTATAATTATTATTAAGGTATTTTCGGAGCATTTTATAAAAAATTATTAGCATTCAGATAGGTTTTCTATGTCTTAGAAAACCCTATCCAGCAAATTATTACGAACGACGATATCATAGAAAATTATCTGATTACGGAATTTTACGGAGTTTTTGTCAGTTAGGGTATTTGAGAGAGATGACTCACTGGGAATTCGAGTACACGCTTAATCTTGTCGTGAAGCATGACGCAATCTTGGGTCGTAAGGTCTAGAAAAGACGAATTGTTGGAACGGAACCCTCCCGCCGAGTGTAATGACCCGGAGGAGGAGAAGATCGCGTGGTGGGTCAGCCAATCAGGGGAGACGATGTAAGCTAGTTGGAACTGAAGAGTGGGGAGCCAACGTGTGCATATATCGTTCGACGCGCCGTGAAACGAGGACAATCTGTATAGTTCTTGCCGAGTGTGGATATACGCGGGAGTCGCTCCGATGTTCCGTGAAACATCGACTATCTGTGAAATACTTGAGGTGTACGGTCGCAAGTGCGTGTCGCTCCGATGTTCAGTGGAGTTAGCGACGAACTTTTGTAAAACTTGGTTGTACGAGTGTTTGGGTCCGAGGTACGGACCATAGAATTATCTAATCTACCAGAATATCATCAAATTCCGACGGAGATGACGACGTCCAGGAGACTGTGGGAAGCTCACAACATCATCAAGAACGAGGGAAATGCTTTGGCAATTTCCAGTGGTAAGCGCCAATGACGCGGAAATACGCAATCTCTCATTTTTCTTTGTTTTATATTTCATAATTCAGTAACTTCATAGCTTGGAAATAAGAGTAAAATCAATTTATCAGACTCCGTTTTCACGTAATTTTCTATCGGTAATATTCAAATCACAACGCTCCAATTTAAACTTTATAGTTATTATTATTATTAATTTTGCTATACTTGTTTTATATAATAAATTCATTTCTTTTACAATGCAATCTTTGCTTTCAGTAGGTAGCATTAGATATAGACCAATTCCTTCTCCTGATACAATTGTTTGTTGGGTTAATGATCAAATCATACCACGATCTGAGTGAATAGAGTCTTGAATGTGTTCTGCCAGAGCTAGACGTTGTTAAATACAAATTTAGATTTCAACATTGCATTGAGGTCTTGGCGCCCATTAAAACAACATAGCTTAGGCAAAGGTAAACAGCTACAATTATCACCCAACAGTGTGGGCTAGCAAAACTGCTACATTTGTACGCTCAACGTGGAGCAAAGTAAATACCGTTTCACTTGTCATCCCAGCCTAAGCCAAAACTGCTACAGTATAACCCATATTGTCACATACATTTTGCAGTTTTTATTTACCGACTTTCATTTACGCGTTTTTCACATTTATGCGTGTTTTTTTTTTTTTCCTTTGGTCCCCTGGATATCGTATAAGTGAAGTTCTACTACTAGAGCACAATAACTCTTCTTATTAATAGAATTAAATTATGGACTTAAGTGTTCCAGTGTGAGCCTAATGTCTATTTAATGTATGCATCAATTGGCTTACTCCACACTAAAAGGGCAAGTTTGAAAGTTAATGGAACATTGTATGAGATAGCTGTACATTTTTTCTGCATTTTAAATAAAAATTGTGCTATTTGGCAAGTATTTGGTTTACTGTATAATCATTAGAACTCATGTGTTACTTTTTTCTTAATGGTTTACAAATTACTCTAATTTAGCATGTTAAAATCAGCCGAGTTGTACCGAGAACCGAAGTACAATTTTTTTACCGAACCGAACCCAAATTTTCAGCACCGAAGACCCCTAGTTAGTACAGTACAGATCTGAATTACATTGCAGATGGGGAGACACTTAACTGACAAGAGGTATGCATTATATTAATACCTTACTTTGTAAACATGTCCTAAGCTGACAAACCACCATCACACATGTCAACATGTCCGAGTCCACATTCAGCTGTTTTTTTTTTTAATATAGCAAAGCTAAGGAGGAAAACAGAGGTGTAGGGCTATATCAAGATCATGCACCATATGGGTGCATATGGGTAGAGCCCTGCGCGGATAAACAAAACGTTATCCGCTTCCGTCCCGCATCCGCACAACTGTTATCCGCATCCGCCCCGCATGACTGTTATCCGCTTCTGCGTGACTTTTATCCAAATCCGCTGCTATTTCAATATTATGTTTAATTTATTAGATAAAGCATAAAGTGTTAAACCAACACATTTAGACATATGAGGAGAAAGTCGTTCCTGACAATTTGCTTCTTTGCAAGGGACTTCAAGTTGGATGACACTTCTGGTTCCTTGACCTCCGCTTTAGACAAAAAAAACTTGCTATACTTTTATGGCTACTTTCGCACTTGTGCCTCAGTAAGTGTGATGTGCCTGATTTGTGTCCTGAGTATGAATACACTTTTTACAGGTAAAACATCCTACTATATCGTTCACCTTTTCGTTTCAATTGAAAAAGTAACCAAATGCCTGCCATATTGTTGACTTGAGCTTTGTTTCACGCGCTATTGAATATTCACCTTGTTTTATTTTAATAGATAGTTTATCCATGTTGGTGAAATGATGTTCATACTCACGGTCGCAGTAACATTCACTAAGTGAACTTCTCTTTACGCTTGGAGAAAGGGATTAATTGACATTTGGCCGGAAATTCCAAGTCAGTCATCATCCTTTTGCTTCTTGACCCATCCATGTTCGCATAGTTGATGCCATAACACTCTCCATTGCAATATCACAGCCAACTTGCTTCAGTGCCAAGTTGGAAATAAATATACAGATAAACCTGGAACCAAATCTTCCAAGATAGCTTAGACGGCGAAGTAGCTGACTTGGGGAATGTTAATGATGTCACCACGATGAACTAACAAGCTTATTGACAGCATTATATCTCGTACGTATAGTAATAATGGCAGTGATAATTGATGATGATGAGATGTCAAGACCATCTACTACAAACATACGGTACTTAATAAAATGTAATTGAAAGCATAATGAGTAAAATAATCTTCTCGTGTATAAATGCAATACGTGCCTGAATATTTCGTATGCAATAGGCTATAGGAGTATTCCTCTTTTAAGCATGAAGTTGTAGATTGGCATATCAAATATGTAATATTATCGTAAGTTTGTATTCTAAAAACTATCCACAAATTTACTCAAAAAATCATCCGCAGCATATACGCTATCCGCGTGGCAAAAATATTTGCGGATATCGGCGGATATCCGCGCAGGGCTTTACATGTGGGCTGTACCTTTTTGAAAGAATCCTTACTCGACATTGAAAATTAAACAGACAACATAGAATAACAAGATCATTTTATAAATAAGCCAAGACAGATATTATAAACAATAGTATAATTCAGAAAAACGCTTAGCAAACAGCAGACACTAAGCGAGTTTCATAATAACCATACGGTAGCATTTATATGCATTATTCTTTTCACACTAAGCACAGCACAATTCATGCATTATTGTTAAGCAGGGAATGTTCTCCACAGCGACTACATGCTTTTGCGAGAGCTAGCATCAGCAGTTACGTTGGCAGCACGGCTGCCGCTTGTATTAACACAAGCAAACAGTAAACATTGTTCTCACCACAGCCATTCATAACAGATGTTGGAAGTGTTGTCCTTGTGTTCGAAGACAGACTTCAACACGTCTACACATACTGCCGAAGACTTTCACTCAAGTTTCTTGCGTAATGGACTGCACATAATTAATTATATTCACTTTGAGTTCATTGTCCCTTGGTTTGGTTGTAACTGTATTGCACCCAGGTAAATCTCAGCAGGTGGGTCCTAGTCCCGGGAGGACGAGCAACGTTGCTGTGGCAGCGGCTGAGTTCTGCAGAGGACAGGGTATAGGCGGTATAACCCTAAAACAGCTGCAGATCCTAACGGAAGGAACAGAATTCATCTTAGGAAGTAGGGGGCTCGAAGACCATTGCTTCTGAAAAAGAGTAGCAACGCATGCACGGAGGCGTTAAGGAGGCAGCCCCTCCACTGTGCTAGGGTGCGGTGGGCCAATCACCCGCACACTCGAACCCCACCTGATTAAAAGAACAATACAGAGGAAAAGGACAACGATCAAAGCCTGCAACAGTAACCTGCAACAAGTCATGGTGCTATCACAGGATAGGACCCGATGGCGTTCCTTTGCGAAAACCTCAACACTGCAAGGTAGAAGAGGAGGCAATTAAGTAAGTTTAAGTTCATTAATCGTCTTTGGATTAGTTTTGTATACCTCAGATTTTGCCACACCCCAAAGGAAATAATCAGGTGGGGTCAAATCGGGAGACTGTGGTGGCCAGAGACATTTGGTTATTATTCTACCCCAAAAAATTGATTTAAAAGGTGAAGCGACTGGTGGGACGTATGTGCTGTAGCATTGTCCTGTTGAAAGAAAGAGCATTCAATTTGGTCTTCATTTAACTGAGCAATAAACTTGTAAATTATCTCAGAGCAGTAGACATCAGAATTCACTGAACTGTCAAAGTAGATTGGCCCTATTAGGCGTGCTCGTGATATGGAAACCTGCAGCCAATTTTCTTCGAATGCAATGGTGTTTGTCTTAGGAAACCACGCACAAATCTTAATTTTACATTTTCTTTAAACCGATCGCCTTCGCAAAAAACGTATTCCACCAAAAGACTTTCTCTTCTGTAGTAAATATTATTGCCTGTATACTGTTGCACTCTTCCAATAATCTATCCGAACGCTCACTTACTGCAATACACTCCGACAACACACATGCTCGCTTACGGCAATACACACTGATGATTTCGACACCTACAGCCCACATGTGTGGCCTTCACCCTGTAAAGGACACAGAGCTGCCAACTAAACTGCTGATGCTACCTCTGGCAGCAGCACGTAGCCATTGCAGAGAACATTCCCTGGGGCCCTGTAGAACCAAGTTCGTTATCAAAAATGTGCATCTTAGATAATGTTGATTGTTAATTTCTATTAGAGCTCACGTCAGCCGGGAAGGCGGCCGGCTCTCTGGGATTTGCGCAGAGAGAAACAGAGATACATGTCCACTGTTGCAACAGGTCCACCAGGTCAGAGGAGAATGGAGAATGATAGATTAATTGTTAGCCATTCTAGGTCTGTTATTGGTTTCTGGAGGCGAGGATTCTATCCTAGCAAGCGGGAAGACAAGGTCCCTTTGGCTGTAAGGCAAGATATTGCCTCACTTACAATTCTCTTTATTGTCTGAGTCCCCACACAACAAGCTGCTACCGTGAGTTCTAGAGATGTGGCAACACCGTCGCTTACTTAATCGAGCCCGTCTCTTTCACGCTGCTTTAGACTTTTAAAGTATTCGGGCACTTTGTAAACTATTTCTCGGGCTTGCCCATGCACAACCTGTCGTTTACTTCCCTCTGCTTCCATAGCACTCGAAATGTACACAATCGCTTCCACTGAACTTTTAAATACTACGATATAATCACTTCGTTTTTCTGACAATACACTAGCTCAGATTCTCCAGACAGACTGACTGTGATTGGTGGGGTGGAAGTGAGGCATGACGTAATGGTAGCGTTGGGTTCTGCGCACGGCCTTCCCAGCCGACTCGAGCTCTAGCATTTATATGTATACACACTTGTTTTTCATTTTCACTAGCTGATGAAGAAACCTTAAGAGTTTTGAAACATATACCACAGTGAGAGACTTCCCTATAGCACCGAGCCTTTCTTGGGCCGTGTGACGCATGGAGAGCCTTAAGTCAGCGCCACCTGACTAGCATCTACCGTCACACAACAGCGGGAAGGGAATCACCGCATGTGGTCATAGCATGGATTACATTCCCAGATGGCAAGATACCTTAGTTCAGAGAGTTAAGATTTGTGGTGAAGTAATGTAGCCTGTCTCGTATCCCATGAACAGGGTTAGGTGTTGAACAACATCAAATTCTCGTAGTGAAAACTTATCTTCTCAAGAAAGAGTCTTCCAGTAAACGTGTTTGTACGTTTCAGCGCCTTGCAATTTGTACTTGTAGAGGAACCTCAATCAAAAAGTATACAGAAACAATCTGCGTACTCGGGAGGCTCTCGAGAACGAAATAACTGCACTGATACAAAATATCAGCGAGGATGAATTACAGCGAGTGTACCAAAACTTCCTACGTTGGTGCAATGTTTGTGTAGAAAATAAAGGACAGCATTTCCAGCAACTACTTTGAAATTCATGTACGTAAATTTGATTATTTAATACATTAAAAAGTGTAAATGTGTTTAACTAGTTGGGCACTGTGCTCTCAATAGGCTGCAAAATTCAGTGGCCCGTCTGTCACGCGGTGGCTGCAAATCCCTTTTCTATATGGAGGGTCCTCACTGTAGTTATTACAAAATAATTAAAGGTATTGACAAGGTGAGCAAGCGGAGGAATTCTAACTTACCTTATGTGTTGTGTTGTCTGTAGCTGTGGGTTAAAAATGGCATCTGGGGTAGGACTTAGCAACTCAGACTTTTGTTTTCTCTATTGCCATTGGTGACGACGTAGTGACAAGGAAGGATCGGAATTGTTTGGTTTTTGAGATGATTTTGATTGATTTGATGAAGTTGGAAATAAATGTTCATTTTTAACTGACTGTGAAAGAAAGTAACAATATTGTTTTTGTGTTTAATTACTGTAAGTCAATGAATATCTTTTAAAAAATGGTCCGAATTATACCAATATATGGCACACAGATGTATCTGGCAATATAAGCTATCCCAAAAACTGAATTTGTAGTTGTTTCAATAAGACCTTGAAAAATTACACAATTAAAAACAAAGTGCTGGGGGAAAACGAGAAGTCTAATTCCAATATATTGCAACTCATTGAAATCAGCAGGGCATAGATTCAACATGATAAAGGTTTAGGATTTCTACCAGTAATACGAGGCACGTCCAGAAAGTAAGTTCCGTTTGGTAATAAAATTAAATTGTGTACAGATACAGAAAAAATATTTATTGCACAACATTCTACACCTCTTAAACTACTTTTCTACATAACTGCCGAACTTTTCCAGGCATTTGTCATAGCGTGGCACAATTTTTTGGATACCTTCTTCATAGAAGTTTGCCGCCGACCCGTAAACGAGAGTGAAGACTCCCCTGTAAGATATCTTTACAGTTTGGCCACCACTGTTGGGCATATTGCGTGCCTACCAGGAGAACTGCGTATGTTTAGGAGTTCTCCTGACCACATACACAATTTGCCTAACAGTGGTGGCCAAATGGTAGGATATCTTACAGGGGAGTCTTCACTCTCGTTTACGGGTCGGCGGCAAACTTCTATGAAGAAGGTATCCAAAAACTTGTGCCACGCTATGACAAATGCCTGCAAAAGTTCGGCAGTTATGTGTAAAAGTAGTTCAAGAGGTGTAGAATGTTGTGCAATAAATCATTTTTCTGTATCTGTACACAATTTAATTTTATTACCAAACGGAACTTACTTTCTGGACGTGCCTCGTATTATGGCAGACACAACAAGAAATGTTATGCTAGTTATAGCATTACTGTATTTCACTGTGCACTCAGAACCAGCCTACATTACAATATTCTCGACACATTCTAGCACATAAATATCTGGGACAATACACTACAAAATTATATGGAGTGTATATTTTCAAGGAAATAAACTTGACACGAATCATTGAACTCCTGTTGAGCTATCAATACCTAATAATAATAATAATATTGTATGGCCTCGGGTGCCTGGTGCAAGCTTTATTAATTGACACCCAGAGGATAGCTTGCATGTCGAATTTCGTCGTTCCTTTGAACGCTATGAAAGTCAAGGAGGTTAGATATCTAAACTCCTTGACACTACAGCGCTTTCAAGTAGAGAATGGAGGAACTTTGTGTTGGCGGAAAATCCAGAGATTAATTTTACCATTGAACACGGCCTTCTGAATTCAAATGGGTTCTTTAACATGCCAACAACGTATGACATGAGTGTCGTGATTTTTGTCGCCTTCAAAAATCACTTACCATGGCCAGGGGCGAACCTGCAATCTTGGGGTTGGTAGTCCGACACTATAACCACTCACCCACCGTGGCAAGCATACCTAATAGGTTATGAATATTCCCGAATAGGAATTGGCATCGCTCGTGACGTCAGTACTACTTGTATTTTGTGTCTTGTGATGGCCTTCTCAGTATGTGCTAGCCACGCGTATTGGTGAGGTGTGTGTGTACCAACTGACGAGCTCAACGGCACACTGGGGCGAAACGCTGGCATTTTATGTTTGAGTTGACCGGACCAATTTTATCTTATTAATTGATAAACTATCAATACCTATTAGCAAACTCGCTAAGCACGGACCAATTAAAGTTGATCAAAAAAGAAAGAGGATGGTGTGGGCGGGCTGATGGAGCTGAAAGGTTCAAATTGGGGATGATTTCTAAATATGCAGTCAGGATACTATGTGGCAAATTGGACAGAGCTGAAAATCAACCGAGTGGGCACTGGACAAACAAGTATTCTCTCAAGTTCGGGGATAATTCTGTTTCTTGCTCACATAGTGCAATACATCAATCACTCAAATCAAATAAGCAGATATATTTATACACGGTGGTCTGACCTAGGAAACAAATTAGGATCCTTTTAAATTATGATAGCTATTGAAAAGCAAAGGGTGACACACAATTGATAAACTTGTCAATTAAGAATTACAGTAGAATGTACTGTAGACTACAACATTTTCAAAAGTCTCATTATAAACAGAATGTTAAAAAAATCAACAGATTTAAGTCCTCATTTTTAAGTACCGTAGTTCACAAACCTTATCAAATCCTTTAAGGCCTCCATGTAAACTGAAGCCAGGGTGGTTTACCGACACTTGATACTGCTGGTCACCAATTTTGAATTTGCCTCCTCGTATCCTGTTAGCAACACGCCCAACAACTGCTCCAAAGTAGGGATTATTTTTAGATCGATATCCTACAAACACAGAGAATCATGACAAAGTCATTAAAGAAATCTGTATTTAGATCCTAGGCTTTCGCAGCCGGTATCTAGTTAATTATCTAGGCTTACAGGATGGAGCCCCGTCGTGTATCTGTGAATGTTTCCCGATGTTTTGGCTGTCATTGCAGCTGCCTTAATCATGGGTATATGTTCGTGTCCGTACTCGAACTGACAGTTGGTTGCCAGTCAGACGTGTCTGTTTGAACTGCATTGTCCTCACGCTACTCCCTGATTGGTACGAGCTCCAGCCAGTCATGTAACTAAGAGAACTTTCCATGTGTTGCTAAGCCTGAATCCATCATTGAGATTGAAATTATTGGGATGTTTCACGACCTCTATTGCCTCTCTAATTATCCTATTGGAAAGAACTAAATGGAGAGTGCTCTTCACTGCACCCGGGAAACTGGAGCCGGTTCATGATGATGATGATGATGATGATATCTAGGAACTTAAGCTACAGTTTTGGCCTTATCAAATTCTATGGCATGTCTCATTGATGTCAGCATGTTCAGCTATTGCAGATCTGTAGTCTATCTGTTTTGTGTCTCGAATGTGCTCTGACATCCTAATGGAAACTCGTCTTTTTGTTTGCCCTATGTATACCTGTCCACAGGAACAAGGCACTTCATAAACTCCTGCATCCTGGTTTGGTTGCTTTATCTCGGTTGATTTACGCACCACTTGCACCGGCTTTTTTATGGGTTGCATAGCCGTTATCACTTTGTGTTTCCTTAGCAACCTGGCGATTCTATCTGTCAACCCCTGTACATACGGCAGAAAGGCTTCATGATGGGGCCTGTCTTCTTTCTTTTCAGCAGTTCTTCGGCTTTGTTCTACATTCCGTATAGCCTTATTTATCTGTCCTTTGCTGTAACCATTAGGTAGGAGCATATTCCCAACTCATTTCTTCTCCTCATTTTCGCAGTCCTTATCGCAAATGTGGTTGGTTTTGGTGAGGAGTGTCCTAGCTACCATCTCCTTCTGCAACGGTGGATGACTTGAGTTTGCATGTACAGGGTCATTATCTATGTGCGCCCCGATAAACACGGCAAGCTAAGCCGGCTATGACTGGCACAGATCGCGGGTGCGCGTACACGGTTTAGCCAGTGGTTGGCACACTTTTACATTTTTCCAAACATGTTCAATAATGTGTACTTACAGTGCGCTTAGTCGATGCTGAAAATGTCCTCCCTCTGTTGTAACACACACCTGACATCTTCTGATACATAGGGCAAACAAAAAGACGAGTTTTCAATAGTATACCAGAGCGCATTCGAGACACAAAACAGATAAACTACAGATCTTCAATAGCTGAACATGCTGATGTCAAAGAGACATGCCATAGAATTTGATAAGGCCCAAACTGTTGCTTAAGTTCGTAGAAATCAAAACAGGATAATTAGAGAGACAATAGAGGTCGTGAAACATCCCAATAATTTCAATCGGAAAGACGGATTCAGGCTTAGCAACACATGGCAAGTTCTCTTAGCACATGACTGGCTGGGCCTCGTACCAAGGAGTAGTGTAATGGCAATGAACTTCAAACAAACACGTCTGACTGGCAACCAACTGTCAATTTGAACACGTACCCATGATTAAGGCTGCTGCAATGACGGCCAAATATATGAAAACAATCGCCGATACAAGACGCGGCCTAGATGATAAAAAAGAAATCTGTATTAAAACCAAGAACAATATACCTTCATTTAGAAATGGAATGCACTGTAGTGATCCAGTGTAAATTACAATAAATTGTTGCTTTGTAGGTTTTGATTATTTTACCCTCAATATCATCATATCCCAGGACGACATCAGCGTTGGAACCTGTCTTATCAGGAACCTGTATAGATGTTATAGTGGCACCATATGTTATGATCTGAACAACCATGCCATTATGATTGGACATTGTGAACCGCCGTACAATGTGGTAGCAAGGACATTTATCTGAAAGAGAAAAGAGGAAGTAGTAAACAATCCACATTTTACCAAGATATCACAGACTGTTTGTTATACCACAATACTTCATTCAAAGCCCATGTATGAATTACAGACACTGTCCATAAAAGAAAAGTCAGTCGCTTAACTGGAGTTAATATATCATGAATATTCAACTTTTACACATCATTTATCATATTTGGGGTCATGTTTTGTTGTTTAAAACATCTGCATTCAAACCAAGGAGCCCCTTGAATCCTGTCAAGTATTGTCTCTCACACTGAGGGGCGTAAAATGTTGGGTGTAATTCTTGTATGACTACTTCAATAATTTGTCTATTTTAGCCTATGCCAACTTCCAAAGGATCAAAATCAGAAGAATATATTTTACGGCAAATCAGTAATAGTTCTATATAGGCAGGGCGAATAAAGTAATAAGTGGTGGAACTTCTATATGACTCAATAGTTAAAGATGAAGTAGTTCTAAATTTCAACACCATGCACTGCGCCGAGCGTATGGTCTCAGCAGATGACGACAGTCAAGCAGTATGCATTCATCATCACCTTCTTTGCATTTTCCCACTTATGTGGGGTCTGCCTTCCTGCAATGATTCCTCCACTTCAATCGATCCATCACGTCCCGAGGGTGGAGTTTAGTGAGCCGCATGTCATCTCTCACCCTATCCAGCCAGCGTGTTTGAGGTCGCCCTCGAGGTCGACGACCCCCCCCCCCAGTTCAGTTGAAGGGCAGTCTTTGCAACTGCGGTTTCACTGCTACGGAGCACATGTCCATACCACCACAGACGTGATTCACGCATCTTCTCTCTGATTGGGGCAACCTTGAAATCCTTCCGCACAGCATCATTCCTAATATGGTCCAGTCGAGTCAAGCCATTGGACCACCGCAACATCATCATTTCCATTGCATGAAGCGCCTGTTCGTGCTTCGATGTTGCAGGCCAGCATTCAGATCCATAAAGGGCCACCGGTCTAATCACTGTGCGATATACTTTAGATTTTAGATGCAACGGAATTTTCTTATCCCATAGGACTCCAGTAACTTGGCGCCATTTCACCCATGCGGCAGTGACTCTTGATTTGAGATCAGGAATTGTGCTGCAGTCTGAGGTGATGCATGACCCACCAACAGTGATCGTGCCATCAGTTTGGACACCGCATTCCAGGTACTCAGTCTTCTTCAGGTTCAATTTCATCCCAAATTCTTTAAGACGCATCTTCCACTGTTGTACTTGCTGTTCGAGGCGCCCACGGGTCTCGTTTGCTAACATGACATCATCCGCATATAATAATGTCCATGGATGCCTGGTTTGGATGTCATTTGTGATGGCATTCATGCAGAGTATGAAGAGCAAGGGGAACACGGCTGATCCTTGATGGACACCAACAGTGATTTGGAAGGTATCGGACATTCCTGCTGCGCACCGCACTGAGCTTGTTGTATTTCGGTACAGACGTTTCACCCAGTTTACATGGGCTTCTGGTACACTGTGTAGCCTCAGTGCCAGCCAGATGAGATCATGTGGTACTCTATCGAACGCCTTTTCCAAATCAAGAAAGGCTAAGTGAACTGTCTTCCTTTTCTCATGGTGTCGTTCCATCAATAGACGAAGTGCATGGAGAGCGTCTGTTGTTCCGCTGTTAGATGAAACAGTGATAATGTTTCGTAATACCGGCCGCGGTGGCCGAGAGCGCTAACGTGCTACCTCGTGCCTCGCTGGCATTGGTAGAGCATGGGCTCAAATCCTACCTCGGCCGTCCTGAAAATGGTTTTCGTGGTTTCCCATTTTCACCACCAGGCAAATGCCGGGACGGTTCCTTTCAATAGGTCCACGGCCGATTTCCTTCCAATATCCCTTCCCTGACCCGTCCTGAAAAGAAAAGTACATGCCCATTGGCTGCATTAATAAAAGTATTATAATGTTTCGTAATCTCGCATCAAGAACACGTTCAAATATTTTCATAGTATGGCATAGGAGGCGGATTGGCCTAAATTTGAGCACTCCAGTATATCTCCTTTTCCTTTCCAAATAGGAATTGTGATACTGGTCATCCAGGCCTCTGGTACTGTGTCTTCCATAATAATTTTGTTGAAGTCAGTAAGCCATACTACACCTTGTTCCTCCAGGAGATTCCATACTTCGGCTGATATATCATCTACAAGAACTATGCATTACCGCACGCAAATTGTACTTGCAATACAAGGCTTAACTGCAAAATTAAATCAAGACCCATCTGAGAGGCATTTTGGACTTAAACGAGGTTTAAGCAGTGACGAACATCCTAGTTCTAACGACTTATTTCGCCTCCATTTGCTTCAGTCTATATACTGTACATAGGCCTAACAGTGAAAGAGGTCCTTTCTTCTCAAGCGAATTATGAGGACTTTATTGACAATAAGCTTTCTTCCTTTAATGAATATGGTCAATGGCGAGAAATGAAATACATACTAGCAGACAATTATCAGCAAATTAAAGAAACTATTACACTGACAGACATTGAACTGGATAATTCTGTCAGTTAATGAAGACGGTTCTGAGAGAGCAGGTGATAACGTTGTATACTATTTGTGTGGTTACCTGATTAACACAGCAGCAAAGAAAGCAAGCAAGCTTGTAGTTTAACGTGACCGTTAATCGCGAGATCATGAGCCACGGGACCTCCTTTTTACGTGGAATCCGAACCACAGGACATGGCATTTCACTTCGAAAATCTCACATGCATTGACCGGGAATCGAACCCGGACCGCCTTGGTGAGAGGCATACAGCTAGACCGCTGAGCCACCACGCCCAATAGCAGCAGCAAAGAAGATTGTGAAATGTACTTCCTGCATTAGGTCATTGGAAAGTGAATCCGAAACATTTAAGCTGTTAGTGATGTATGTATCCTCACCATGCTGAGAGACTTTGGCGGAAGTGAATCTAAATTTCTCAAATACCCGTCTTTATCTTCATTTCACGTGATGAAACGTGTAGATGCAGTTGTGGAGGCAAAGTTGGAGCCAGAAGGCGCGTTGTGGGACGATATCTTTTCAGATTGTGTGGATACGATCTGTGAACTTCCTGTGTTCCGAAATGTGTGCTGCTCAGAAGAGCACCTGTTATTATATTTCCCTAGGATAGTGTTTACCGGCCCCGTGGTGTTGGGTAGCGCGCCTGGCTCTCACCCAGAGACCCCGGGTTTGATTCCCGGCTCCATCAGGGATTTTAGAAACTAACGTGGGGGCTGGAACGGGATACACTGAGCCTCGTACAATTGAGTAGCTGTCTGACAGTGAGGCAGCGCCCCGGTCTCGAAAACCAAGAATAACGGCTGAGGGGACCAGACGCGCTGACCATGCGTCATCCCAATATCTGCAGGCCATATGGCTGGGCAGCGGTCACTTGGTAGGCCTAGGCCCTCATGGGCTGTAGTGCCAGGGGTTATTATTAGTATAGTGTTTCATTACATTATATGCCAGTTCATTTTCCGGGCGAAAGAAATGTCCAGGGAACTGAGGTCCAAATCATCTTCAAAATCAGCGAGAATAATAATGAAGATCTCTTCTGTTTAGAGGTAAGCTCTACTCTTCGTAGACCTGTATTTTAGTGTGTTCTGGGCAGTATTTTAATATCTTCGTATTTCCTTGAAGATTTGTTTCTGTTTTTCACAACTTGCTTTGTATTAAGTGAAATACTTCTTTTAAATAACAACAAGCCGGACTGGTCGTCCACCTGCATGTCCAGGCCAAGGAACGCCAGTACCGTCTAGAGGCGGAAACGGTCAACTACCGGAGTTCCACCATTTATTACTCTATTCGCCCTGATATAGGTAATTAAACTATGTTCATGCAAAATTTCAACTTAATTGTTTGAGTAGCTTTTGCATGAAACAACAACAGACATTGACCAAGATGAGTTTTATTGAATTCTGCCCAATCAATACTTATAATTTCTTACTTAAAATTTATTTGAGCATACTAACAGGGACATGTTTCGGGCAGTAATTTGCCCTTCTTCAGCATGTACCTACAGATTCATCAACATTATATATACATCAAAAACACTCTTATTATTAAAACATGCATAGGTGAACATTTTCCTGTGGATATAGCATTTAACTCAAATACACACATATTCTAAAAATATTAAAAAGTTTTTAACACATTAAAAATTGTTCCTTTAAAACAATCGACAATTAACAAACACACGCAATCCAATCACCCCTCTCCACCACCACCCTCACGTTACGCAACCCTCCCTCGCTCGCCTCCCGCAGTCCAGACCAGTAGGGAACCAACACAGCTGATTCTCATTCAGTGCACGCTTACACGCACAGTGTAACATGTCGCTAAGCCATACAGCATTTGTACAGGTAAGACAAACAGATCTTTTTCCGGTTAGGCCAAGCTCAAATTTTCACTTACACATTTAACGTTCAATATTTTTTATACGTTGCAGCATCCAAGCAGAGGCAGGCCCTTTTGAATACCAAAAACATTTTTGTGCAGTACAATAAGAGTAAATCACAGTTACTGATTACCAAAATTAACATTGATTAAATTAGGCTCATTTCTCTCGCACGCAACAATTTTAAAGGAACAATTTTTACTGTGTTAAAAACGTTTTAATATTTTTAGAATATGTGTGTATTTGAGTTAAATGCTAAATCCACAGAAAAATGTTCACCTATGCATGTTTTAATAATAAGAGTGTTTTTGATGAGTATAAAATGTTGATGAATCTGTACAGGCTGAAGAAGGGCAAATTACTGCCCAAAACATGCCTGTGTTAGCATATAGTAAGAAATTATA
The DNA here is from genome assembly GCA_946902985.2 of Meconema thalassinum. Classification (NCBI taxonomy): domain Eukaryota; kingdom Metazoa; phylum Arthropoda; class Insecta; order Orthoptera; family Tettigoniidae; genus Meconema; species Meconema thalassinum. Next base: position 474,605,558 of record OX336390.1, on the reverse strand, counting down.
AGTACTGTTTGGGCGGAATTCAATAAAACCCATCTTGGTCAATATCTAGAATTGTCAATACGGACCTAGCTATGGATATTAATCCAATTGATCTAACAACAACAGACAGAGAAAGGCGCCACTAGATTTTTATATATTGGTGCAGATAGGCTATATTTTACGTAGTCTTATCATAAATACTCGATAAAAGTTTTCATTGAATTGTAGGCCTACACACATTTTCAAAGACAGAATAATATCCTTAATATGCTTCTAACTTATGTCCATGGCCAACATATATTACCAATCATTTCTCAAAATGATCATCATATTTGCCTTCACACAATCCCTAAGTCTCAGTGAGCACTGGTCAATGGCACTACGCAGGGTCTCAACTGGAAAATTAGCCACCTTCTTCACGCTTCAGGCTGTCAATATTGGGGTGACCCTACTTACATACCATTCCTTCAAGCACTGCCCACAATTTGTAGTCCAGTGGGTTAAGATCAGGACTACTGTTGAGCCAATCTGCTGGTAAGATGACGTCAGGCATATTGCTCTCAAGCCACTCCTGCGTCGTTCTTGCCTTGTGAGCTGGAGCTGAATTCTGCTGGAAGCTCCACTGTTGGTTTCTGAACAGACTAGGTATTGCTCAGGCTTCAAAACAGTCTCCGAGACGGTGGCCTGGTACACATTGGCAGAGCAATGGAACTCTGTAACGCCACCATAGGCCACACCCCACCAAACCATGACTGAAGCAGGATGATGAGCCCTCGGGACCCTTGGAGCTTAGACACAAGCTTCCCATGAGTATCGAGCATACACCCGGTCATTCTGATGGTCGAAGGATTCCTCAGGGCTGAAAATCTTTTCATTTCAGTTTTGGAGATATTTAATGCCTTGTTTGATGCAGAACTCCATTCATCCCTATCTGTAGCGAATTGTTTTATTTTGATCTGAGGCAATCTGTTTCTCATATTCTAGGCCTACAGGCAGAATATTTTGCGTGGCCCACGTTGGGTTTGAGACTCTTATAAAATTTTGAAAAGCAAGGTCAGGTAGTAGCAAGTCCTCACCAAGTTTCATTGGAATCGCTCCAGCTATTTAGAATTTATTAGGAACACACACACTCGTGGACAAAAGTTGATCACATAAACCTATATTTAATAAGATAAAAATAGGCTAAAAAGTGTGTATTTATTTTACTGAAGGACTGATAAGTCCAAAAATCTGTTCTAACTTTTATCTTCTAAATACTTAAGTATCGAATACCATAATGTGTTTGAGTCTTCAGTTTTAGACTTGTTTGATGCAGAACTCCATTCATCCCTATTGGAGCGAATTGTTTTATTTTGATCTGAGGCAATCTGTTTCACATATTCTAGGCCTATATGTACAGTTCTTGTCCTCGACTCTTCCTTCTTAAGTTAGTTTTCTATTCCTGGGTGCCAACCTATCTCATTCATCCCTTCTTGAATACACACATATTCTAAAAATATTAAAAAGTTTTTTACACATTAAAAATTGTTCCTTAAAAAATAATTGGATATATAAGTAGTCTTGCTACATTCTTGTTACTTTTTATGTATCTCTTCTTCTCCTCTTTTCTGCTGCACCAACAGTAAAAGAGTTTCACTTCCATACGGTGCCACACTCTAGACAAAGGCTTTCAAAAATGAATTCCTATATTATAGCCATCGTTACTTCTGACTTGATGTTTCAGTGTTACACTTTTTTTTTTTTTTGCTATCTAGCAGTCAGAAGTGAAATAACTTTTGACCATCACTTGGCAGCCATTGAAATCGATTTGTCGTGGTATATTGATTTGAATGGCTGCCTGTGATTGGCTAGTTAAAGTGATTTCATTTCTGACCGCTAGATATCTCTAGCCTAACTCAGAAAATTCGAGTCGGAAGTAACGATGGCTTTACTATAGTCTAAATCTATATTTGTTGTCAACAAATTTCTTTCCTGTAGACAAGCTTTCTTGCTTGTGCTAAGCTACTCTTTCTATCCTTTTGCCTCATCCATCACTTCTTATTTTACTTCCCAAGTATCAGGTGTCTCCTACTTCCTTTACCTTTTCACCTGCTTGCCACGGTGGGCAAGTGGTTAACGTATCGGTCTACTAACCCCAAGCTTGCAGGTTCGCTCCTGGCCGTGGTAAGTGATTTTTTGAAAGGCGGCAAAAATTACGACACCATGTCATACAATGTTGGCATGTCAAAGAACCCATTTGAATTCAGTAGGCCATGTTCATAATGGCAAAATTAATCTCGGGAGTTTCCGCCAACACAAAGTTCCTCATTTCTCTACTAGAAAGCGCTCTAGTGTTCAAGGAGCTAAGATATCTAACCTCCTTGACTTTCATAGTGCTTCAAGGAACAACGAAATTCGACATGCAACCTACCCTCTGGGTGTCAAATAACAAAGCTTGCGCCCGGCACCCGAGGTCATACGATATTATTATTATTATTACCTTTTCACCCCCCAATTAGATGTTAATAAGAGCTTCTCATTTCTTCCAGCTTCATTCCATAATTTTTGTTTCACATTAGGATTTTCAACGTGAATTATTTCCTTAAGACTGTGTCCATACCATGTAGAACTTACTGTATTCAGATCTTCTAGTGCAGACATGGGCAAACATTTTAGGGGCAGGGCCAGATTGAATACAAAATAATCTAGGCAGGCCGGAAAAGAGAACATAATAATGTTATTGGTTTTACGTCCCTTTTAACTACCCTGGGTTTTAGAGACGCCGGGGTGCCGGAATTTTGCCCCAAAGGGGATCTTTAACGTGCCAGTAAATGTACTGACACGGCTCCCTCGCATTTGCGCACCCTCAAATGCCAGCTGACTGCGCCAGGTTTCGAACCTGCAACCTTGGGATCAGCAAGCGAGAACGTTACCCCTGAGCCACGCAGCCAGACCGAAAAAGAGAGAACAACACATGTTTATAGATAGAATATATTTTTTAATTTCTGAATCTTAAAACAAACAAAACTTATAGACTACAAATGGTAGAAAACTTAGGAAAAAAGAACACACCTTCATTATTTGTAAGAAGAGGAAGGAGTATGTGACAAGTGGAACTGTGATTGTGAGCACTTCTGAACGTTTTTCATAATCCGGTTGAAACTTGGATGAGCTGATTCTTAGTAGCGCAGCTCAATGGTGGTCTGTCAATCTATTTCTGACACTATTTTTGCAAAGCTTCGTTGTAGAAAACACCTGTTCACAGATACAGTAAGATGCGAACATGGCAGTTATATTTTGTGCACGAGATTTCAAGTTTGGAAAGCTTGATTTTGGTAGGGCCTTGTAGAACTCAATTTTCAAAACGTTGAGGAATAGTTGCTTTAATTCGTTGTTACATTGTAACACAATCAGTTCTAGCTCCAACTCGGATTTTACTGCATCACAGTCAACATTAAATGACATGCTGAAAACATGTTCAATAACTTTGAAGTTCTGAAATCTTCATTCAAATTCGTAGTGGAGATTTTTCGCGCAAAAAGATATTTCTCAAAACGCATAAACACAATGAGATTGAAATAGTTTTTCACTTCTAGATACACAGAACAGAAAATATAACCTATGTGTAATTATAAGTAGTATAATTCGAAACCATGTCGTAGGCCGCATTCAGTAGCGTAGCCAGGATCGACCAATGAGGGGGGGGGGAGATAGTTATTCGAAACCAAATTCTACAAGCATTTCGTCCCGCAGCATACCCGCAATCGTCTAACGTGCACCATCGCCGCGAGGGCAGCTGCAGTAAGTACGGATATCGTAGGTTTGAATCACGGTGCTGACAGCGGTTATCCTGAGTGTGGTTTTTAGCTGGGTTTTTCCACACTCCCTACAGGAAATTGCCAGGATAGTGCCTTACTTCAAGTCCAGGAGCGTCCACCCATCCCTGTCCCTGATACATTTACACACATTACTACAGTCATCACAGCAATACAGGTTGCCAGACAGCTTCAACACACTCCCAACTACACGGGGCTGATGGCCAAGATGTCTCAAGCCCCTCAAATGAATTAACAAATCTACAAGAATTTCCATTTCTCAATGAGATATTATTACACAAGAAATGTTTCATGTGTTTTGGTCTGGAAGTTTTCGAGTAATACATTATGCACAAAAGACAATAACAACAAAAACAGTTCTTTAAAAAATTAAGTAAATTTTTTACTGAAATGGTAAATCTAGAACATTCCTGTTCCTCTGACAGAAACAAAATAAACTTGAATCTATCTGTGCTACCAACATGAAGACTGCGTAACAAGAGAAAACATTTACAGAAGTCTCAGCAAAAGTGGGCATGTCCTCTCACGATGTATCATGTTAATTTATGAGTTATACAATAGGCAGCTCATTTTATGTTTATTCAGTTTTTTCAACAAGATCCTGTGCTTTATATTGCAATTAGCCCTGAACGCCTAAAATATAATTTTCGAAGATTTTTGTCACCTACTAACCTTACAAATGCAACATGCAGCCGGAAAAGGGTTTAGTTGCTTACACAACACATGTGACAAATTTCACTCATCGAAACTGGGAGATAACCGTAATTCGGGGAATTGTTGAACATCCAGTATTCTGTATTAACGTTATATGAAGCGACTCAGCTGACGGAGATCTCATGCTCAAGAAGTTATTAATGATGCCACAAATAGTGTTAATGTACCCATAGAATTTTCTATGTCCTTATTAAAACGCGATATTTTAAATTAAAACTAGATTAATTTACATATAACTTCTCTCCCGTTAAGAAAAGAAAAAAAGCTAATATTGTCCCACTTGGTGGGATTCAAAATTATTTGGCGCTAGGCTCAGTTTGAAATAAGCTATATTTCGCGGGTGAAAAGTTAGATTGGCAAACCTGGAAGGACGGAGTTGTATTACTACAGTCTAAAATACAGTCACGAAGCTCGCTGTGTTACGAAATTGCATCCTCTTGGTAGATGAAACGTCAGTAGCGCGTTATTCGCAGAACTGATAATTTCCCTTTTATAGGGGTGTTATGAATTTTAACTCACCTGAGTGATTATTTTCATTGTAAACATCAGTCATGTTAAATCACAATGTTGATAAACTGTACACTTTTAATTCATAGGAACATAAAAAAATGCTGTTTTTATTAGTTCAATCTTCTACAAGTATCCCTAGGTACAGTTGTATGATGTATTTAATGAGTCTTACGTAGAATTAATAGCCCATACTAGTTATAAATTCATGCATTAGTTTCAATGATAGTCGCGGGCATCTCGACATACTGTATTATAAAACAGAGTCCCCGAATCTTGGATGTAACGGGTAATCTCGAGAACTACTGGATGGATTTTGATGCAGTTTTCACCATTCTGTAAAGGGTTTCTCGAGGAAGGTTTCTGTAGAGAAACATTCAGTGAATCGAGTCAAAGAAAACCTGCCGTTCGTGCGCCATGTAAACTTACGCTGGATAAACCGTAAAAATATCTATATAGGACGACTATGAGTGTAAGAATTGTAACAGTCTTTGTGGGGTGAGTGATGAAAACCACAAGTCCCACGTTTTGCTGCCAATTGTAACTGTTTCCCTGACGGGTGGTTACCTTTACCTTCTACGTCTAAAATTGATTTATAGTTGGGCGCCAAGGTGGCAACATCAAGTTGAAACCTAAAATTTATATTCTTATCAACCCCTAGCTTGCGTAGAACACATGTAAAACTCTTCACACTCAGACCGTGGTAAGATTGAATCATCAACCCTGATAACATTTGTATTGGGAGAAGGAATTTGTCTTATAAATAATGCTACCTACTGGAATTAAAGATTGCATTTTGTAAGAAATTAATTTAATTGTCAAGAAACAAGTCAGTGGTAAGTTTAATAATAATGAGCTCAAAGAATTTACCATTACCACGCGCAAAGTATTTGAAATTGGAGGTCGGATGAATTTACAAAATTAACGATTATTACGAAGCTTGAAGTTACTGAATTTACGATGAAAACAAGAAAAAGAGAGAGAGTGCGCATATGTCAGTTCCGCTCACCATTGGAGATGCTTTCTCCCACGTACTAGTCGCTTCAGTCGAGATTGTTGTAGAATGTTGGTCGGCGACATCTTCTTGGTTTCTTGATGCGTAGCGAATTATTATTGAAGTTGGAATACTGCTAGGGGTGGATCTAAATCCCAAAGCCACTATACACGCTCTGCCTGTACACAACAGCTCGTGTAATACCCATTTGTCAGTGGAGTATATCAGATCGAAGTTGTTCACCATGGAACATAAGTCATAAAGTACATCCGCTTGTAACAAAATTTGTAACTAGATAGTTCCCGTCTTCACGCAGACTCCCGTCTTGCCTGCTTGACCAATCAGCGTGCGTCTTCATAGATTTGAACACATCCGGCTATGGCCCGCTCTCCTCTTGATTGGCTGGAACGCCCCACACGTATCTTCGCGCCATAAAGTTCATTGCTCTCGGCCTGACGCCTCGCTGCACCGTTTCCGTTTGAATCAACCTCAATGTTCATCTCGCCTTTTCAAAATTTGACGATGAACTCCCCGGTTTCGTCATCATGTTGTTGTCCACCAAGTCTATTCCTGTCTCCGTATTTTCCGATGACGCAAAACTCCCAACTGCCCTAACTGAATTTAAAAAATACGTATGCTCCGTAATCAAATAATTTGCTGTGTAATGGATATCGGAATAATTCGATTGATAGTGTTTTCTTATAAATATATAGAAAGCCTAACTGTAAATGTTATACAATTTTTAAAAGGCTCCGACATAAAATATGACAAATAATAATAAATATAAATTAAATTATATTTACTTGGCTAAATAATTGCCGCATTCAACAAACATTAAGTATTTCCATCTGACTTATGTCGGTAGCGTGAATCCCTTCGAAAAACAGGTTACATTTTGCCTCGGATCATCATGTGATTTACCGTAAACACGGTACTTCACGTGATTAACCCAGACAAGTTCTTAAAATCCCCAACCAAAAGTACAAGTTACACAAATTAAATGACCCTACATACATATATAAAACACTCATAATTCTCTTCGCGCACTAAGCATCAAAGTCAATTTCAATACTGAATTGCTCTAGGCAATCTGTCCAATGTTCGTAAATTTCTCAAATGTTCCACGGATATTTCCACCTCTCAACAACTCTATGTGGGAAAGGTATACATATATCCACGTGCAATCGCTGTGTATTTACACGATGTCACATCACACGCATTGAAGGTGTTCAGATAAATGCCACCACAGAACTACCTCATTATCAGTGGTTGTTACATTCTTCGTGTAACATAATTACACGGTACACACGATCACACTGTCGTGGTTACGCATCGTGACCATAGTACCCAATCTCTCTGTAGATAACATAAAATTTATATAGACTTCTGAAAAAAAAAGAAAGAAAAAAACCCAGCAAGCTCGCATTACATATAACACAAAATATTTCTGTGCCTTGAATGTCACTAACTTACTGAGTTCCCGTAGACCAATTTCTACCTAACACCAGTTCTCATCACTCGTTATCTCTTTCATTCAGCAGTGCACAACCCAGACCAGTTACCTCCTCGCGATCCTGACCTAGTTAACACTACCCTTAAATAATACTTATGTACTAATTACCTTGAGGACACCCACCTCATACACAAATACCTTAAATTTACACTCACAGATCTTATATAGCAAGGTCTTAAACAGAAGCCACGTGTGCTGTTATGTATGAATTTCATAAAGGACAGTCCCGCCTTCTGGTGGCCCATCTTTTGCCTCGTGGACGCCTAAGCAAACGTGCCCCGTACAAGCGCTGCCCCATCTCTTGGAGACAAATGGGACTCCATCAGCGCTGCCAAATTTTGGCCTTGGTGTATCGGAACTCTTTAGCGCTCAACAGCATCCTCAATTGATAGGCTGGCTCGCCAGCTACACTCTCTAACTTCATGAAACATACTTCCTAAGACTATTGATATTATGCGTACCGTATAATCGGCTTGCCTTACCATCCTCCAGCACATATGCTGTTTTGCCAATACGTTTGGAAACTACAAAGTTTCTGAGTCACCTGCTTCCAATCTTGCAAGTGGCTCCCTTAAATTAACGTCATCAGGTTGTTCTACTAACATAATTCTCAGTGTCTGTAACGATGCCCTGTTGCTACTGTCCACACATGCTAACCCTACTTTCCTCTGGTGTCACACCTCTACTTGACACACTATGACCCAAAAATGTCACTTCTGACTGACAGAATGACGACTTAGACAGTTTCAAAGTGAACCCTGCCTGATCTAACTACTGAAAAACGATATCTAAATGACGTAGATGCTCCTCAAAAATGCGTGAACTTAATTACCATATCATCAATGTAAATGGTTACAAACTCTCCTGTGTCATCACTAGGGCCCGGATTTTTAAAAAATGCATATGTGCATATGCAAGTGCATATTTAGAACGTTAGTGCATATTTTGAACGTGTGTGTGATCGGCTACGGTAATCCAAGATTTCTGAACGAAATGAAAAATCTAATGAACTCCATATGTTGTACATCCCTTGGCAACACGATAAGCCTTCCCTGGTCAGGAATGTGCTTTCAATGTCGCAATACAGAACAAGCGGGTAGATGGATAATGACCCTTTCACAACAGCTATTTCCTTCAGTCCTATGTACTTTCTCCTAACAGTAGCCTCCCAAGGTTTGCGTAAACAAGTGCGTTCATCTGTTAACTTGCTCTTCATCTATTGCAGTGTGTTACCGGTTTAAACTGTAAAAATGCCTGAAGATAAGAGCTCTAGGTCATATTTAATAAAACAGTGGATATCAGGCAATAGTGACTACACAAGTGACGGTGATGGAGTGTACTGTCAAGTGTGCGAGAAGAGTGTAAAATGCGACAAAAAATTTCAACTTGAGCAGCATTCGAAAACAACTTCACATCTTAGATCAAAAGAACAGAGTAAGAATAAGCAATCTACTTTTAACCGACATTAAAACACTGTGTGAAGTTGGTACATTTTCTGCTGATCTCTGTGAAGCTTTTGTATGCAGCAACATTCCACTGCATAAATTGAATAATTCACATCTATGCTAGTTTCTTGAAAAGTATTGTGCTAATCAAAGGATACCAGATGAATCCACCCTCAGGAAGAACAATTTACTTTCACTTCACGCTTCTGTTGTGGATTCGAAACGGTCTGACATAGGAGGGAGCTGTATATGGATATCGGTAGATGAAACAACAGATTCATGTGGTCGATACATTGCGAACTTCATAGTGGGTAAATTATGTCCAGAAGAACCTGCAAACCTCATTTACTTTCGTGCAAAGTGCTAGAAAAAACCAACCACGCTACAGTTGCAAGATTTTTTAACGATTCCCTGTGACTTCTGTGGCCTAGTGAATCGGAAAGTGATTGTTACAAAGTGCGCCTTTTAGTCACAGACGCAGCTTCGTATATGTTGCAAACTGGTCAGTCTCTTGCAGAGTATTTTTTTCCAAATCTCATCCATGTCACATGTTTGGCCCATGGATTGCATCGCATTGCAGAAGAGATACGTACGCTCTTTCCATCTGTCAACAAAGTAATTTCAAGTGGGAAGAAACTGTTCCTAAAAGCACCGGCTCGTGTACAGTTTTACAAAACTCTCCTGCCTCAGGTTTCTCTTCCACCGGAACCTGTTCTCACAAGATGGGGAACTTGGTTATCCGCAGTATCGTTCTACCAGGAGTACTTTAATCAAGTGAAAGATGTAGTTACAAGTATTGACGATAGCCATACTGCGTGTGTTCGTGAAGCAAAGTGCGCATTAGAATCTGAAACTGTATATCAAGATATCAGTTTCATCCATGTGCATTCAACTGATTAAACCATGTGCATTATTCGACAATTTCGAAGGCGATTAAGGGCCTAGAAAATCGCGGCGCACCCATACACGAATCCCTTCATTTAATTCACAACACCATTAGTTCTTTAAATGGTGTCCCTGGTGAAACTGGAGAAAAGTGAAAAGGAAACTCAGTGTGGTGTAGGACTCAAACCCAGGACTGAAGAAGATTCAATCCATAAGCAACTACATACGTGGAATCAGGCAGTCTTTACCAGAAGAATGTTCAGAGCAGTCAGTGCCTGTGTACAGGTATTGCCCAGTTACGTCCGTCGACGTAGAACGATTATTTTCAGAATATAAATTAATTCTGTCCGACAACAGAAAGTCATTGACCACTGAAAACATTGAAAAACTATTGATAACCTACTGCCATGCAACATTTTGCAAGGAATGAAACATGTGTATCAATGTAAAGCTGAGTTAAAATTAAATAATACGTTTGGTAAGTGTATTTTGTTTTATTTTTAGTGCATATTTTCAACATTTTTAGTGCATATTTTTGTAGTTTTTAGTGCATATGAATCCGGGCCCTAGTCATCACCTAATGCAATGTTTAATGCTCTGATTAAAGCAGCTGAACTACTCTTTAAACCATAAGGTGAAGATTATATTTATGACTAAAAGCTGTGAATGGTCTATCTTCAAACATAAGTGGCACTTGCCAGAAACTGGAACTCAAATCTACACAAGTGAAATACTTCTTACCCTCAAATGTTTGCATCAATTCCTCTATAGACATGGACTTCAGCTGGTCTGAACTGATTCTACTGATAACTAAACGAGCGTCTAAACAAATACCAACTGTACCATCTACCTTCGGTACCATAATCAAAGAATTAACATATGGACTGTTGGAGTGCTCAATAATGCCATCTTCAAGCATCTGGTTAATTCGTGCCTCAACTGCACTCTGATAAGCGAAAGGCACAGGATATCTATGTCCTGTGAATACTGATCTATCAATAACGTTCAATGAGTGAGTATAGCAATTGGCCATACCTATGCGATCCTCAAAACTCTCCTGTTACTCAATAACACATCATAGAGCAGAACACACTGTTCTTCCTCTATATTTCCCTGAAATGCAGCGTCACGTAACGAGTCCTCTAGACTACCGTTCGTAATCAAACTGCCCACAAAACTTAGAGAATCCCGTTCTACGGCTGGCGATATCTCATTCGAAGTACAAATCACACCTACAACACTACTTCTCTGAATATGGTCGTTGAACGCTACTTCTACTTCTGAATCTTCCCATTTAAATTTTAAACTTCCTACCTCATAACATAAGTTACCAGACACTCTACTTAGCCACTCTGAACCCAAGATAACACTGAATACTAAATTTGGAATTACAAGGCAAATCTGCTTCTCTACAAGATTATTAATTTTAATGTCTACTAAAACTTGCTTAGAAATTACTTTAGACCTCTTCCCAACAGCTGTGATAACAAAAGTGCTTTTAATTGGCATCTCCTCAAAATTTACTCCAGTTCCTTTCATTTTATCATAAAATGCACTACTTATGCAACTCTTCATACAACCACTATCAATTAAAACATCTGTGTACGCCTCGGACACGTTAAATTTAACTATGGGGCTCTTACTAACCACTTCCTGAATAATACCTTCATCATTTAGTTCATGTAATAATTCATTTCTTACATCTAGGTCCTAGGGTTCCTGTATAATTGTATGGACAGGGCATGTTACAGACTGAAATTCTGACCTTACATCGCAGTCTGGTTCACGTTTAAAGTACCGCTACTGCTTGGTGTAGTACTACTCACTACGGCACTGGTCTGGTTGTTCTGGGTTGTGTTATCGGTGTTACACTGGTCATTATTACCATTAGGCTGTCCTCTTCCCTGACCCCTATTCTGATTGTAATTACCATTATTTCCGTAATTCCTCCCTTGATTTCCCCTGAAATCATTATTCCTACCCTGGTACTGCGTACCATATCCATTTCCTCTGTTCTGATTGTGATTGTAATTAATCTGATTATTCCCCCTATTTTGAACATTGGGCCCCTCGCCACTGTTCCCTTGAACTTCCTTATTTCTAGTATCATTAGGGCTATTATTACTGTTACCCTGGTTCCTAGTGAAATTCTCCTCATAATCTGCCTAGTGCATCGAATGTGCTTAATAAGCTCTCAAATTGAGAAATAGATTTTACATTTTGTATACAAGCAGCCTCCTTGATCCTATATGGAAAGTGCCAAAGTAAAAGCCTTACCACATCACTTTCCTCCTTTAAACCATCCAGATATTTACATGTTAACACCTGCCCTAAAAAGTACTCTGTCATTGTGTAGTTTCCTCTCGGGTTATATTTCCCACAAACAAGTACCTCGCGATGCTGAGACTGTATAACCTCATTCCAAAACTTCTCACAGAATTTAATTTTAAAGTCTGAAATATCTTTGAAATTATCTCTATAGACAGCAAACCAGTTTCTTGTCTCCCCTACAAATGCTTGTTCTAAAATCTCCACTACTTGGCACCATTCAACACTTCTTTCTTCCAACCTCTCCTTAAATTTGTTTTCTATTGCATTCATGAATTCCATGGGACAACACTGTCGATTGCTGAACTTTCCCAATTCTATTTCCCTGTGTGCGCTATTCAAATAAACTGGCCTACCCTGACTATTTTCCTGCCTAATCCGGGCTTTCAACTTTTGTTCTAATTCAGCAATTTTCTCCTCAGCTTTTCTCTCAATACTATTTACAGTTGACCTAATACTCCCTTCCGATGCTTCAATTTTATCACTCAACTTAGCTTGTTTCTCCTGAATTCTACTAATGCTTTCTTTATCCTTGTGCCTTAAATCATTAACCTCAGTAACTATTTCTGCATAAAGCTTCTCAATTCTTTCCCCAGCTGTTCTTTAACATCGCTAGTTGCTAACTGAATTTTGTCAATTTCTCCCCCCAATTGCTTTTTAACCTGCTTTGTTTCAAGTTGCACTAATTGTTTTAAATTCTCAGCCTGTGTACTGATTCTACTCTCCAGCTCATTCTGCACTTTTCCTAATTTTCTGTCTACAACTGCTATTTTAAAGCTTCTGTACTCTCTTTATTTTCCCTACTGTTTTGCTCTAATTTAGCATTTCAAGTTTCGCTCAGCTCCCTATTACTCTCATTATTTTCCCTACTGTTCTGTTCTAATTTAGCATTGTTCTGTTCTAGTTTAGCATTTAAAGCGTCTGTACTTATTTTATTCTGTTGCATAAACTGGAGAAGCAAACTTTCCAACCCCGCTTGACAGTTTTCATTTCCCCCCTCAGTATCGAGATTTACCTCCGACATCCCTGTACTGCTTTCATTTTCAAGACTAGACATACTACTCGCTTCTTCACTTTCCAATTGGTGACCACTGCGCAAATTCATTTCTTTACCATCATCACCCAAGCTGATACACACTGATACATAAAAGACCCCCAAAATACAGGCACATAAATATATACCCCTCTCCTTCCACAAATGTTACAAGGTTTTCGGCTCCACGTTGCTGGCGACAAGTATAACGGTCTTTGAGGGGTTTCTGATGAAACCCACAACAAGTCCCACGTTTTGCTGCCAGTAGTAACCGTTTCCCTGACGGGTGGTTACCTTTACCTTCTACGTCTAAGATTGATTTATAGTTGGGCGCCAAGGTGGCAACATCAAGTTGAAACCTAAAATTTATATTCTTATCAACCCCTAGCTTCCGTAGAACACATGTAAAACTCTTCACACTCAGACCGTGGTAAGATTGAATCATCAACCCTGATAACATTTGTATTGGGAGAAGGAATTTGTCTTATAAATAATGCTACCTACCGGAATTAAAGATTGCATTTTGTAAGAAATTAATTTAATTGTCAAAAAACAAGTCAGCCTTGGAGGCTGGATTTAGACAGCTCCTTAACCCGGTCCATGAGTCAATCCTAATTGGCTACATGGATAATTCTTGCCAGGCGCGTCCACGTCGCGGGGGTGGGCAACGGTACTGTAATATACCATGGAACTACAGTACCGGCTAAGTTCTGGTGAGGACCCAGTCCTATGGGGTATAACATAGGCCCCGTGCACAGGGTTACGTGCGAAGACCTCAACGGAATCTGCAGCGGAGAAGATGGACTTCGGAACGGTGGAGATTGCGGAAGAGGCAACCCAGTACTCGGGGAATAGTATGAGTACAGCATCAATCGGCAGCGTCTGTTTCCCATGTTAGGGGCGGCTGCAAGGGCGTCTGTTCTCCATGTTAGGGGCGGCCTGAATAATAGCTGGCAGTAGCTTCATAAAATGCCTTTGGGAGTGGCGACCCCATCGTAATAATAGCCTAAAATGGAAATGGCACTTCCAATGATTCGGAAAAGGTTAGGGCGTACCCTGCAGGCGACGCACAGTTCCTTTGGTACTGGGGGAACTGTGAGAAATGGGCGACCAGTAACCGAAATGAAAGTGGGAATCATGAATGTCATGACCCTGACAGGTAAGGTGGAGGAGGTGGTAGACTTCATGGAGAGGGAGAAGGTTGGAATGATGGGGCTGAGTGAAGTGAAATGGAAAGGTAAAGGAAGGAAGAAATTGAGGAAAGGATATACATTATACTGGAGTGGTGGCCAAGAGGCAAAAAATGGCGTGGGACTGATAACCTCGAAACAACTGGAGGAGTATGTTGAAGTGGTAGAGTGTGTGAGTGACAGAATAATGAAAATTAGAATGAAGATGAAGAATGACGTGATGGACTTCATACAAGTGTATGCACCACAGACTGGAAACAGAGAAGAAGATATTGAAGTATTCCTGGAGGATGTAGAAAGAGTAATCTCAGATGTAGAAGTGGTGATCATGGGAGATATGAATGCACAAGTCGGAAATGAGAGACCAGGGAAGGAAGAAGTCGTTGGACCATATGGATATGGGAAAAAGAACCGGGAAGGAGAGGAACTTGTAAACTTTTGTGAAAGGAATGGACTGATAGTGGGTGATTCATGGTTTCGGAAGAAAAACAGCAGGAAAATTACGAGATATGGGTGGGGTGATAGAAGAACAAAATCAGTAATTGACTACTTCCTGGTGGAAAGGACAAATCGCAGAAAGCTGATGGATGTGACAGCTTTACCAGGAGAAGCATTTGATGGGGACCATAGAACTGTGGTGGCAAAATTTAGATGGGGAAAATTGGAAAACCTAAAGGAGATCAGAGAAAGTAAAATAAAAGTATGGAAATTGAAAGACAAAGCTGTACAGGAAGATTTTCAGGAGAGATTGAAGCAACAAATCCCAGTTACTGAAGTGGAAAATGTAGAAGAGGAATGGTCCCACTTTAAAAAGGCATTTGCTGGTGCAGCAGAGAGTGCTTGTGGTAGGACGTCAACAAGAGTGAAAGAGAAGGAGACACCGTGGTGGAATGAGGAAGTGAGGAAAGCAGTGAAAGAAAAGAAGTCTGCATGGAAAGAATGGAACCGAGATCAAACAGAAGAAAGCAAAAGGAAGTATCACGACAGCAAACGGAGGTGTAAGAAAGTGGTAGGAGAAGAAAAGAAGAAAAGTTGGGAAGAATTTACACGAAGAATGGAAACAGATGTAAGTGGCAGTAAAAGGATGCTGTATGGGCTTCTAAGAAGTAAGAGGAAAGAAAGGGTTACTACAAAGCTGGTGAAAAAGGAAGATGGAGAGTTGTTAACACACCCGGAAGAGATAAAGGGACGATGGAAGGAGTATTTCGATAAGCTATTGAACGTGAGCAATTGTACTGGTGAGATCGAAGTGACACAGCCTGACGACTCTATAACAGAAGATGATATAACAATGCTGGAGGTAGAATTAGCAGTACAGAAGATGAAGATGGGAAAAGCAACAGGGGTGGATGAGATCAGTGTAGAAATGATAAAGGCTGCTGGACCTGTTGGTATGCAATGGCTGTATCGACTGCTAAAGTGTGTGTGGAAACGGAAATGTGTACCAGAAGACTGGGTGAAAGGGCTAATAATACCAGTGTTTAAGAAAGGGGACAAGAAAGTGTGTGATAACTATAGAGGGATCACCCTCATATCACAGATAGTAAAAATACTGGAAAGGATATTAGAAAGAAGAATGAGAAGAAAGGTGGAAGGAGAGTTGCAAGAGGAACAGTATGGCTTCAGGAGTGGAAGATCCACAGTGGACCCAATCTTTAGCTTGAGGCAGGTGATGGAAAAGAACTGGGAATATGGAGAGGATTTGATCATGACTTTCATAGATCTAGAAAAGGCATATGATAGTGTCCCCAGAGAGAAGGTATGGGAAACCATGGTTAAGAAGAGACTGGGAAGAGAAATGTTGGAAATGGTGCAAGCAATGTACAACAACTGTGTTAGCAGGGTTCTGACCCCTGTTGGAAAGACAGATTGGTTTAGGAACAAGACTGGACTAAGACAGGGGAGTGTGCTGTCACCTCTTTTATTCATAATGGTAATGGATGAAATTGTAAAGGAAACAAAGGAAGCATATGGACATAAAGAAATGAAGTTACTATTATTTGCAGACGATATTGTGGTCTGGGGAAGGAACACGGAAGAAGTGCAAAAACAACTAGATGCACTGAACGAAAATATTCAGAAGTATGGCCTGAAAATCAGTATAGAGAAAAGCAAGACCATGGTGATGACAAGAGGGGAAAGACAAGGAAAGGGCATTGTGAAAATTGGAAGTCAGAGTTTGGAAATTGTGGACACGTTCAAATACCTAGGAAGTGAATTGATGCAAACTGGTAGGTTGGACATGGAGATTGGCAGGAGGGTACAGCAGAGCAATGCATTCTATCAAAGTGTAAGAAAACTTGTTTGGGATAAGGAAGTACCAAGGAAAAGCAAGGAGGTAATGTATAAAATGTACTATGTACCCATATTAACGTATGCAGCTGAGACTTGGACCCTGACGAGCAGGCAAGAGAGTAGAATCCAAGCCAGTGAAATGAAATTCCTAAGAAGTATGATAGGTAAGACAAGGAAAGACAGAGTGAGGAATGAAGATGTTAGGAAGGAAGTTGGGATGGGAAAACTAAATGAGAGAATTGAGAAGAATAAACTAAGGTGGTTTGGACATGTAAAGAGGATGGAGGAAAATAGAATACCAAGACAGATGCTGGAGGCGAAGTGCAAGGGTAAGAGAGCAAGGGGAAGACCTAGAACAAGGTGGATTGATGCAGTGAAGAACAGCGTGAGAAAAAGAAATCTGGACTGGGACAAGATCGTGGAAGAAGAATGGTGGAAGGAAAGAGGAAAGTGGAGAAGTGCCATAAATACCCCGACCCGGCAGAAGCTGGATAAGGGGAAATGATGATGATGATGAATAATAATAATAATATGGAGCTCAAAGAATTTACCATTACCACGCGCAAAGTATTTGAAATTGGAGGTCGGATAAATTTACAGAATTTTATGATTATTACCAAGCTTGAAGTTACTGAATTTACGATGAAAACAAGAAAAGAGAGAGAGTGCGTATCCCGGTCACCATTGGAGATGCTTTCTCCCACGTACTAGTTGCTTCAGTCGAGATTGTTGTAGAATGTTGGTCGGCGACATCTTCTTGGTTTCTTGATGCGTAGCGAATTATTATTGAAGTTGGAATACTGCTAGTGGTGGATCTAAATCCCAAAGCCACTATACACGCTCTGCCTGTACACAACAGCTCGTGTAATACCCATGACGAATTTGTCAGTGGAACATATCAGATAAAAGTTGTTCAACATGGAACATAAGTTATAAAGTACGTCCGCTCGGAACAAAATTTGTAACTAGATAGTTCCCATCTTCACGCAGCGCGCTCCCTATATCTCCAAGCCACGCTGCCCCTTCCAGTGTTCAACTCCCCAGACTCCCGTCTCGCCTGCTTGACTAATCAGCGTGCGTCTTCATAGATTTGAACACATCCGGCTATGGCCTGCTCTCCTCTTGATTGGCTGGAACGCTTCACGCGTATCTTCGCGTCATAAAGTTCATTGCACTCGGACTGACGCCTCGCTGCACCGTTTCCGTTTGAATCAACCTCAATGTTCATCTCGCCTTTTCAAAAGTTGACGATGAACTCCCCGGTTTCGTCATCATGTTGTTGTCCACCAAGTCTATTCCTATCTCCGTATTTTCCGATGACTCAAAACTCTCAACTGCCCTAACTGAATTTAAAAAATCCGTATGCTCGGTAATCAAATAATTTGCTGTGTAATGGATATCGGAATAATTCGATTGATAGTGTTTTCTTATACATATATAGAAAACCTATCAGTAAATGTTATAACATATTTCAAAGGCTCCTAAATAAAATATGACATAAATAATAATAATCAGTATAAATTAAATTTACTTGGCTAAATAATTGCCGCATTCAAACAAACATTAATTATTTCCGTCCAACTTATGTCAGTGGCGTAAATCCCTTCGAAAAACAGGTTACAGAATTGGTCAGCATGTAAAGTTCTACAAACAAGTCCGCAACAGCATATCTCTATCTTTAATTCATCGCCCACTGTAAGTGATTTTAAGTTTCTGTGATTTTGAAACCTTTCATTTCCGAATTTGACAATATATTACAATGTCAATTTTACAAATAATTTCAGCAATAACAATTGTGTACCGTACATTTACAGCAGTCATGTGGGAGACCAGGTATTTCATAAGAGAATTAACAAACAGTGTACCACATCTAAGTTTTTGACCCTGACTACATAAATTGGCTTACTTCAAAATGATTGGAGAATAAGTTTATATTATACAAAATAGTCTATATTTCTATTCATTAAATTAACTCTCTGACTACGGTATTTGAAAGCCATTTTCTACATCTGAAAATTAAAATATCAGCTTGTGTTTGTCTTAATTTTCAAAATGCTTTGATATTATTTATATTTGAATTGCAGCCAATGGCCACAGCAGGGCATTTCAACTAAACGCCCATAGGCTCCCCAATTCAAATTTCAAGTAGTTCCAACTTTGGCTGTGTCTGACACCCAGCGGCTAACGTTGGAACTTGATAGAGCGTTTCTAACCAAAAAGCCCCGAGATTTTGGCTATACACTACTAATTTAGTGGTATGGGTAATGGTAATGGGCCCGCCGGCTTTACTTCCCCTCCAAAGGAAGGTATACTGAAGGATTTTAACGCCCTTAAAAATCCGACGACTCCGGCCGGGTTTGAACCCGCAATCTTGGGCGTAGCAATTCAGCATGCTACCGACTACGCCACCGAAGCCATGCATTGATATCCTACCGAGACATGCTTCTGATTTTTAACCGAATGGCTTCGTGGTTCAGCGGTAACGTTCTCGACTGCTGGACCCAAGGTTGCAGGATCTAATCCTGGCGCAGTCAGTTGGCATTTGAGTGTGCGTAAATGCAAGGGAGCCGTGACTGTACATTTACTGGCACGTTAAAGCTCCTCTTCGGGGCAAAATTCCGGCACCCCGGCGTCTCTAAAAGCCGCAATAGTCAAAAGAGATGTAATACCAATAACATTATTATTGATTTATAACCAGTTAGCCTAAAGAACTAGTTCCGTTCTTTGTTTGAAAAGCTTCATAATACTAGCCTAAAATACATAGCTCAAGTCTTACCTTTTAGGGTCCTTTGGAAACTCGGGTGTCGTCTTGTTATTTGAACAGTCACATTAACAGAAAGACTTCCCAGTAGATCAACAACAATACACCCAATTCGATTGGGCGAGGAGTAACAATTAATTTCCCTTCTGTGTAATTGTGTAATTAATAATACAATAATTATTTATATACTTAATAAAACGCTTCTCATACAACCTCCCCACCCTCTTAATGTGAGAAGTGTATAAACAATTCATGTATTTTTATTTCAGGCACTAGGAGATAAATTGTCACTCCCTGCCTAATATAATTGGGTACCCTACACTCGTGTTGACCGACTGAAATGCGATCATATAGTTTACTTACAAGGGGAGGATACGATGCATGGGTCACCGATTCGAACCATCTTTAGTACACGTGTAGGGCATGACTAGGCGTATACCAGGTGCAAGTAGTAAGGTGCGCTTCTCAGACAATTCCGAGAAATTAATTATTAATTATTTGTAATTGCTGTACGGCACTTATGTGTGTTGTACGTTAACATGAAGCCAAGGAGCGCGTGGTGCAGCGGCAAGAGCCCTGCTTCGTAAGCGCGGGATCACTGGATCGAATCCCACCGGTGAGCCTTTTTTTTTTTGTAAACATACGCAATTTGTACAACTGTAGGTATCGTGAATAATGTTCATTTTGCAGTCAATTGTAATAAGGTGTTATGTGAGCGGGAAAAGGGAGTCTGAATAAATCGTACAGGAGATTGATGAAAGAATACCTTTATTCACGGTATTTGCCCACCGTTATCGTTAGTTTGTGTGCAGGTAACCTCGCCAGGTCCGAACACTTTCCAACCAATACCCATAGCATGAGACACTACTTGCGGGGTATGGGGTGGTCTGATGGTTCACTGACGTGCAATGAACGAAACAGACTGGGCCTTCAGTGTATAAACGTATACATATAATAGAATACACCTGACCATGTATAATACCAATGTATTTGCAATGCCTCGACTGTACATTATGTAATGTCACAAACGTTCACCCCCATACGATGATTTCAGAATCCCTTTTCCCGCTCACAAAACACGTTATTACAATTGACTGCAAAATGAACATTATTCACGACACCTACAGTTGTACAAATTGCCTATGTTTAAAAAAAAAAAAAAAAGGCTCACCGGTGGGATTTGATCCAGTGATCCCACGCTTACGAAGCAGGGCTCTTACCGCTGCACCAACGCGCTCCTTGGCTTCATGTTATCGTACAGCGCACATGAACGCCGTATAGCAATTACGAATAATTTATAATTAATTTCTCGGAATCGGCTGAGAAGCGCACCTTACTACTTGCACCTGATATACGCCTAGTCATGCCCTAAAGTGTACTAAAGATGGTTCGAATCGGTGACCCATGCATCGTATCCTCCCCTTGTTAGCAACACTGAAATATGGCTTTTAATAGTGATCTGTTTATTGCACTGCACATATCCTCAATTGTAAAACACATGATTAAAGATATAACTGGTACACAATGCTCTCATACAGTAAATCCAGCAACAATAACATTCACCAACACAGCGCAGTCGGCACACGATTGCTGGCTGCGTGAGAGCATTATTGTCGCGCAGTGAGAGGCGGTAGACAAATATGAGCCAACCTTCGCAACTGTGTCGACAAACTGTGGTTATACGTTGTCATGAAGACGTGTCTAGCCTCAAATGTGGAGTCGGGCCGAATGGCGACAACTGTACATCACCAATGGGGGTGGTGGTTCTAACCCCCCAGTAACCCCCCGGCTACACCACTGGCCGGATTAGACTAGCCAAGGGCCGCACTTGGCCGTACTTTGCCCACGACTGTTCTAGTGAATCAGTTAGTTAAACTCAGCAATTTTTCCAGGTTTCTAGGTCTTGTATGGGGTTTCGCCTAAGAACACCAAGCTGGCTCAGCAGCGAGCTCTTGGGGTCCGTGCCCGGAATCACACAGGAGTAGCGAACTGCATGCTACCTTCCTTTTTATGAAGCACTTGCACCTCTTTACTGAGAGAGCTAAAAGCTCAAGCAGCCTTAACCTTCCTATGAAGGCTTTCAAAAAGATGGTATATTGGCTTTCACGGTCAGTGGCTCATCAGCGGGCTCTTGGGGTGCGTGCCCGGAGCCACACAGGAGTAGCGAACTGCGTGCTATCTCCCTTTTTATGAAGCACACCTGCACATCTTTACTGCGAGAGCTAAAAGCAGCCTTAACCTCCCTATGAAGGCTTTCAAAAAGATGGTATATTGGCTTTCACGGTCAGTGGCTCATCAGCGGGCTCTTGTGTCCGTGCCCGGAGTCCCACAGGAGTAGCGAACTGCGCGCTACCTCCCACCTTTTATGAAGCGTAAGAGCGGGGCGAGGTCAAGACAAGCAAATGCTGAGAAGGCCACGGCCACCTCTTCAATTACAAGTACATAGGCTACAGTACACCAACAATAAGATTACTGCAGGTTAATTGTCAGAGTTTAGGAAATAAATTAATTGAATTTTGGAATCTTGTAGAGACGTATTCTCCGGACATTGTCATTGCAACTGAATCTTGGTCATATGAGGACATAAATAGTAGCGAAATAATTCAAGGGACCTACGAAGTGTACAGAAGGGATCGGAGAAGCGAGGTGGTGGGCTATTTATTTGTGTGCGCAAAAATATAGCTAGTTTCTTAAAGTGGGCTGATATGGATCATGAAATGTTATGTGTACAAATTTCGGATAAAGGAAATAAATTCCCTCTTCAGGTGATAGGGGCGTAAAGAGCACCGAAAGATAACTTTTCTCTCCTCGAAACACTGTATGATAAAACTTGTACGGGTAATGCTATGAAAAAGAGCATAATAATTGCTGGAGATTTAAACCTCCCCAAAGTAGACTGGTCTGGTGAGTCAACCAGCTGTGGTCAAGCTCAGAGCGCTGCAAATAAATTCTTAAGGGAGGGAGGATTTTCCCAAGTAGTTGACTTCCCAACTAGAGACAATAATACCTTAGATGTTTATCTCGTAAGGCCTGTAGAGCTGTATATTAACTGTCTGAAAGTGCCAGGAATTAGTGACCATTCTGGGGTTGAATTAAATATTAGATATGGTGACATTACAAAATTAGACTCTGATGTAGCAAAAAAGATCATATTCCAGCATCGCAGGGCGGATCAGTGCAAGTTTCAGGGGTATTTGAATGAGCTATTTGTAGGATGGGCATCGGAAGGAAATCACATTAATATCCTGTGGACTAACTTTTTGAAAATTTTAAATAGCACTGTTGATAAATTTGTCCCATTTAAATTGTTGAAACAAAACCCAGATCCTGAGTATTACACACGAGAAATTAGGAGTCTAAAACGGAAAATTAGGAAATTATACAATAAAAGACATGATAGTGACAAGTATATGTTGAAATTTAAGTCCTTATAAAGAGAGCTCGTCTTAAAAAAGAGGGCTGCTCATGACAGTTATATGCAAGGCTTACTTGGTTCGGGAGGTGATGGGTGGAAAAAAATTTACAGTTATGTTAGGAGAAGAAAGGGAAATTCAAATAATTTGTCGATGATAATGTCCGGTGACGGTAAATTAATTACTGAGAAACAGGCCATTGCGATGAATTAAATGCCTTTTACGGTAGTGTGTTCAATAAATCCAATAGCTGTGTGTTGGACCTTAACGACGAATCAGGGGCTCCCCTGTTCCAAATAAACCAGTCAGCAATTGTAAAGCTAATACAAAAACTACGATTCAATGTATCAAAGGGTCCTGATAATATTGTTAGTGAAGTAGCCTACTTAAACTAGGAGGTAGGGCCGTGTCACGATACTTGGAGGTGATGTTTAATGTGTCCATAAACAATGTGCAAATCCCAGATGACTGGAAAAGAGCTACGGTAGTCCCAATATTTAAGGGAGGGAGCAGACTTGAATTGGGCAACTACAGGCCGGTTAGCCTTACGTCCATCGTTTGTAAACAGATGGAGCATCTCATTTGCGACTACTTGAGGGAACAGTGGGAAACATTATCATGATTTAATGATAGGCAACATGGATTTCGGAAAGGTTACTCATTCGAGAGTCAGATGCTATAACTTTTTCAAGACATTAGCGAATCGTTAGACCATGGAGTTTCAGTCGACGCCGTGGTTATAGATTTTGCGAAGGCATTTGATGTCGTGCCGCATGACATGCTACTCCATAAATTAGCTTCGACGAAGATTGATAGAAGAGTAATTTTATGGATCCAAGAATTTTTGACGGGTCGTTCCCAGAAAGTGAAAGTCGAAGGCATATTCTCGGATGAAATTACCGTAACATCGGGTATCCCTCAGGGCAGCGTAATCGGAATATTTTGAACTTCTGAACCCAAATGGAAAAGATGGTGAGGAGGAAGAAATCGGGGAAGAGAAAGATGAACTGCAAACAGAAAAGGACTTAACGTGGAAAGAAGTGGAAGATGCAGTGAACAAGATGAAAGGAGGGAAGGCACCGGGTGTGGATGAGTTGAGTGTGGAGATGGTGAGAGCAGCAGGAGAGGTGGGGATACAGTGGCTGTACCGAGTGATGAGGACAGCATGGAAGGAAAGGAAGACCCCAGAGGACTGGAAAAAAGGAATCATTGTCCCGATCTTCAAGAAAGGTAGTAGAACAGATTGCAGAAACTATCGGGGAATAACACTGATGAGCCATTGTGCAAAGATCTTCGAGAAAGTTTTGGAAAAGAGAATTAGGACAAGGATAGAAGGAGGGTTGAGGGAAGAACAACATGGCTTCAGAGCAGGAAGGTCCACAGTGGATTTGATTTTTGCTGTAAGGCAGTTACAAGAACAGCACTATGAGTATGGAACAGATCTACTGATGGCCTTCCTGGACATTGAGAAAGCATTTGACAGTGTATGCAGAAACAAAGTATGGAAGTCACTGGAGGATAGAGGAGTAGATAAATGGACTATAAAGAGGATAAAGGAGATGTACAAGGGAAGCGTGAGCTGTGTGAAAGTGGGAGGAGAGAGATCAGACTGGTTGGAACAAAGAAACGGCTTGAAACAAGGAAGTGCACTGTCACCGTTACTTTTCATTGTGGTGATGGATGACATAATGACCAGAGTGGCACAAGTAATTGGGGAAGGAAAGATGAAAGCAATGGTGTTTGCAGATGATTTGATGATTTGGGGAAACAAGGAGGAGGAGGTACAGGAACAGTTGGACGTGTGGGAAAGAAATAATACAAGGGTATGGGATGAAATTTAGCATAAATAAGAGTGAGATGGTGATCACAACAAGGAAGAAGGAAAGAACCACAATGGGAATAACAATTGGTGGGGAACAGCTGAAGGAAGTGGAGAGTTTCAAGTATCTGGGAAGCCTGATACAAGATAATGGAAGAAATGATAGAGAAATAAATGAGCGGGGGAGGCAGGCAGAAGCATTTCGGAGGAGTGTGAGAAGCATGTTATGGAGCAAGGATGTCCCTCAGAACAGCAAAAAGATCATATATCGGACGTACTATGTCCCTATCCTGACGTATGCCTCGGAGACCTGGGTTATGAAAGGAAGGGAGAAGAGCAAAGTACAGGCCAGTGAGATGAGGTTCTTGAGAAGCAGTATTGGAGCTACAAAGATGGACAGAATAAGAAATGAGAGGACCAGAGAATTAATGAAGGAGGAACCATTACAGGATGGTATAGAGAAATCTAGACTTAGATGGTATGGACATGTAAAACGAATGGAGGAGAAGAGGATACCCAGGAGAGTACATGAGACGAAGTGGGAAGGAAAGAGACCGAGGGGAAGACCGAGAGACAGGTGGCTGAAGGGGGTGGAAGAAAGCGTGAAGAAGAGAGGAGAAGACTGGACAAGGGTGGAGGCTGAGAGATGGTGGGAAGACAGAAGACGTTGGAGAGGCTTGTGTTCCAAACAGACCCGGCCAGTGGCTGGAAACTGTGCAAGATGATGAACTGAAATCGCGAATTTTTTTTATGCATCGGAATCTTTAATTGAGCTATGTAGGTCAATTACAGATTTCGATGCATACCTCGTTTCGAAGGTTTTTGTATTTCCCCACCCAAAAGCCCCTATTACCCAGGCTTTTCCCGTAAGCTTGCTTGAGGAGTATTTCGTGACGTCGTTGATGACGTCATGGAAGTCACCATTTTGTTTTAGGGGAATTTTATTCGCGGCTGCATAGCAATGTACAATAGTCCCTTGGCCTGGATAAAGATTATTGATGCGTGACTACCCCCACTGTGCGTGGCAAAAACCAGGGGTGTTTATATTATTAGCCTAACGTAGCGCCTAACCTTTATTGATCTAGGCGAAAACCATTGGTCTGGAAACAATAATGTTGGCACTCTGAAAAAATTCAGCAACAGCCTCTAGCGATAAAATATTCAACTCCTGTATATTAGTAACATTGGCCGTTTCTATAGAAAATGTTTCGGATTTCAACAGCGGCGGGCAACGTATACTACACGAGTTCCCATTCTTTTATCCATTGTGCACAGGTGCGTTGTCGATAACCTCAAAACCTGCAATATGGATGATATGGAGATGTATGGATTATTTTGTTATTTGTAACCGGTGCCGTGTATTTAAGATTAAAAAGGTACGGGTTGCAAACGTACTTCACTTGTATCCTCTTTGCACACGACACAGAACAACAGCGTGACGTCAGTTTTTGGCCTGCTCTGATTGACTATTACATTTTCGACTGACGACTACCGACTGCAACGAACTGTCAGCTACTGACTGCAACTGCATGTTGTGTATGGTGCCTATAGTATACACAGGGATGACCGCGACTGCCGACTACCGACTGCGCATTGTAGATGGGCCTTAAACTGTACACACAATTACACGGGGCTGATAACCACACTGTCGTAGGCACGTACATGAAGCGGGTCAAGTAAAGATCACGATACATATCTCGTTTTCGAGGGTTATTGTAAATGCCAATTTCATTTTATGTTCCCCCATCCAAAACCCCCTATTCCTCAGGCGTTTCCCGTAAGCTTGCTAGAGGAGTATTTAGTGTCTTTCGTGACGTCAACAACCCAACCATTTTGTTTTTAGGAGAATTTTATACGGAAACTAGCTATACCCGGCATGCATTGCAATGCCAATTAAAGACAGATAGAAAGAAAGGAAGATAATAATGTTATTGGTTTTACGTCCCTTTCAACAACTGTGGCTTTTGGAGACGCCGCACTGGGGTGACGGAATTTTGGCCCGAAGGGGATCTTTAACGTGCCAGTAAATCTACTGACACTGCTCCCTCACATTTGCGCACCTTCAAATGGCAATTGGCCACGCCAGGATTCGATCCTGAAATCTTGGTCACATCATGTGAGAACGTTACCGCTGAGCCACGCAGCCAGCCCAAGAGAGAAAGAAGGAATAAAAAGAAGTGTTTGAATTGTAATTTCATTTACTGAAGTGCAATTGGGTTACTGTGGGATTTAAAGGTTCCTGTTAAGTCCCTCACCCTTTTGTGTTAAATAAATCATTTGTAGCCGGAATTCTTTCCCTGGAGAGCATACAACAACTCGCCCAAATCTCATCGCAATCGGATGAATGGTAACTTATATGAACGCATAGGAGACATAAATGCAGACAGACAAACAATCACGTAACATTGATTTTTATATATATATATATGTATCGCGATCTATACTACTCCCCATGAAGCAACATGCTACGGGAGAACTTAAAATGGGTTTGGACTGGAACAGAGTGCCATAGATACCATTTTAATAAAAATAATTGTTGATCTTACTAGCTGTATACCACTATCTAAATGAAGTATAATAAACTGCCAATGTTACAAGGAATTATTAGCGTTTGCCATTCAAATTAATGTTATTATGGTAAAATATTATCCAACTAGGTGTGAGTGGACAGATCAGTCGTCGACCCAATCACAGATGTTCATGGTTTCCAACTCTACCACTCTTTCTTATGCATATAGCGTAGATTATATAGCATACCTTACTTTGTCTACGATAAATAAACGAGGTTGGGATGAAGTTGGAAGTTAAAAAGGCCCCTAACGGGAGGATACGCCCCTTCTGTATCACGAAATATTTTGCTGCAGTCACATAAAAAAATGGTAACGATACCGGAAGAGCAGCCAGTTTATTTTGTAAATACATTTTCCATTTATATACAACGTTGTGCACTAAAAATGTAATGTTACTTGACCAGAGGTTATCCTCGGTCAGTGACCGCAATTGAGGGATCGTTGTTCTCATATTCTTTGTTTATTCCGTGTGAGGGGTTATGAGTCGATCCTATTGAGGAACCTCTCTTTACACATGGAAATGCAACTCGACAATTCATTCCGCATGTAAGTATTAATGTATCTAGGCCTATATAAAATGCATCTTTCGGATCCCAGTATCCCGATGAAATTATTCTTACGGTCGCATGTATTTGATGGCAGGTGTCTCAATATCAGAGCAATTACAATTTGACAAAACTAGGTAAAACAAACCTTTGCCAATGGTTTCAATAAATCCAAATCCATCTTCCACTAGTTCAACACCGCCGGAGTTATCAGCTGCGTCATCCATCCCTTTGGAATATGTTGTGTTAGAACTATTTCCACACGGCTGTATACCATGAAGATCTGTCAAGTTTTGTAAGGCATTTACGTCGCTGCTAAATACATTCAGAATCAAAACCACAACAGATAATTTGAATCCAAAGAGGTTATGTAGGTTACGCCATACATGTTTATCACTTCTCTTATCAGCAAACCTAGGACCATAGAGGCTGTCCAAGAGGACGCATTTATCACAACACATGTTAGATCACGTATTGTTGACAGGATGACTGTTGACGTCTGACATCTACTGGCAGTATTTTACGTTGCTTATAAATACACGTATGCGCATGCGCGAGCCGATTTCGTCTATGCCATACATGATTTCAGTCGGTCATCACAATTGCACCCACAATAATTGCACCCAAAAGTAATGTGTGTCATTCCCTAAACCTGAAAAAAAAAATGCGTGATAGTAGTACATTCACTTGGATCACTAGTTTCGATCATCAAGCGGTCAAGGGTTGCCAGACGTTTCGAATTTTAAGGGACAGTCCCGTATTTCCGAGAGTTTTATTTAGGTGATTTCATTAGAAAGCTAACTATTGTAATGGGATGGGTACCATCAGTGACGGATCCAGGCCTAGCGAGGCCCTGGGCGATATGACAAGGTGGGGCCCACAATATCATCATGTTTTACAGTCAAGCGACTGGTCTGCCCCTACAATGAGTCTTTTCCACGTTGTTCGGTCTTGTGCTGTCCTTTTGACCATTTCGTAATTTCGTAGGCCAGAGCTATCTAGGAAAGATCTCATGAAAGTCTTCCATGGCCTCCCGCGAGGGCGTTTTCCAGGTATTTTGCCTTCTATATATGTCGATCATCAGCAAGGGATCATCAGGCCACCATGTCGTAACCTGTGTCGAAGCCAGGGGGAGCCACTCCGGGCTCCGCGCTTTGGCTTGCCAGAGCATAGGCTGCTCCGTGACGTCATCGGTTGGGTACTGTCGAGGCGACCATGTATAACAAACAGTTCTCAGCTGTCTCTAGCAACAAAAAAGGGACGCTTTTGAAGAGAAATATTCATGTGGTAGTCCTCGCATGCCCTTCTCAGTCAACTAATACCCTATAAAGGGCGTATCACTACAGTCTGTACCATTAAACTTGCTACCCTCCTGTCAGGAGACTGATAAAATAACCCGGTCAATGCATGTGATATTTTCGAAGTGAAATGCCATGTCCTGTGGTTCGGATTCCACGTAAAAAAAAGGAGGTCCTGTGGTTCATAATCCCAAGATTCACGTTTACGTGAAACTAATAAACAGAACTCCAAAATGGTAATGTTGAAAATTAATCAGTGAGGTAAACAACATTGAACCAAGTGCTAAACGGTTATCGGAGTCCCAAGTCAGACTACTCTGTGACCACCACGTAGTGTAGCGGTTAGTATTCGTGGCTGTCCGGGTACACTCAGCCTCGTGAGGCAAATCTGAGAAGATGTGGGTTCGATTCCCACCTCAGCTAGCCTGGACGTGGTTTTCCATGGGTTGCCACTGCCGGGTTGGTTCCTAACTTAGGCCACGGCTGCCTTCTTCTCAATCCTCATCTGATTTACAACTACACAAAGACACCACAATAACACAGGTTACCAGACAAATTTAACACACACCCAAGTGCACGGGGCTAAATGGCCACGATGTCCAAACTCCTCAAATGAATATTTTGGGCTGCACCCAACTGATTTACTACTTCTTGAAAAGTACTGTAGTTTTAAATAAGGAATATAATAAAATTCTAAATAATCAATAAGCTAATTGCATTGGACACTTAAATTCTTTGGCATTGTATCGTGCAAATAACTTGAAACGTGAGAGTATTCTGGACTCTCATAATATGCATAGATCATACAAATGCACATCTTTTAAATAGGTTAAATATCGTAGTTCTCAGTTCTTAACCTTTTCTAGGATCAAGCACACCCTCGCAGGAAGTTGTGGTACAGTTACAAAAGTACTCTCACGCTTACGAAACTATAGGGTCTTTCTTATCGGTGTAGTAATATATAGGCTGGCTGCGTGGCTCAGCGGTAACGTTCTCGCCTGCTATTCCCAAGGTTGCTGGATCGAATCCTGGTGCAGTCTGCTGGCTTTTGAGGGTAAGCAAATGCGAGGGAGCCGTGTTAACAGATTTACTGGCACGATAATGATCCCCTTAGAGGCAAAATTCCGGCACCCCGGCGTCTCTAAAAGCAGCAGTTAAAAGGGACGTTCAACCAATAACATTAATTATATTATCTAGCAATATAGCAGCTGCATTAATGTAATCTCTCGGCTGTTAGTCACCCGGCTACGTGCGCATTTTGCTAGTCCCCGCTTTATTGCTAGACCGATAAAAATGTCTTTGTAATATTGTGAGCGTCTGAGTTATAGTCTACTTATCTTGGTATTGAGTCATCTAACGTGCTCGGCAGAAGCTGAAAATTAAAACTTGCTACCAGTTGCATCGGTAATACTTCTCCAGTGAAGATGACGTTTCGCTAGATGCACTTAAGTACTTTGCCGGTTATGTGGCATTCAAGAGTAGGTTCATTGATGAGAGTTTAAGTGTGAAGGGGGGAAAATTTGTGTGTAACAGACGAGAGCAGGGATGATTGGATACCCATCATTTCAAAGGGGACTTACTCGTCCAACACATGAGTGGCTCCATAAAATGATTGAATTTGAAGTTTTGTTCGGTTCTTTTCATGGACGAACTATATCAAAAAGAAAAATGTAATGACCTACCTGACCACCTTAATAAAATCAAAATCTCCGGAAGTGTATGAGAAGATAATTCGTTTATACGTGAGGACAAGGACTTTTATCAGAATCCGTCACCTGAATAGGCATATCAAGATCAAATTACTGGAGAAATATGCAGCAATAAAGAACAAACTTTGGGTCGTTTCGTCATCTAAAACTCAAGTCGCATAAAAGGTAAGTGTTTATAAACTGATCATTTTCATACCAATGTTACATTAATAATGTATGTTGTTAGGACTGGGACATCTTGATCATCAGCTCCGTATACTTGTCTTCAATTTGTAATCCGTGCTTTTAAGGTGACTGTTGTAATGTGTGTGTGACCGTAATTATTAGGGACGGAAATGGGGTAAGTGCTCCGGAACTTGAAACAAGGTAGGCTACTATCTCGGCATTTGCCTGGAGAGAGTGTGGAAAGCCGCTGTCAGCGCCGGGATTTGAACCTCTGAACTCCTGACTTACTACAGCTTCCCATCGCGGTCGTAGTGAGCAATATAACGCGCTTGGCTACACCGCAGGATCGCTAAAGCATGATTATGTAGCCTATCGCTATTGCTAAATTTTGTATTTCCATCCTTTGCACGTCTTTTATTGTGTTTTGTGAGGCTTCTTTTAAGCTCAGCTGATACTTAGGTGCGGTAGCGTAGTTAATCTAAAATATTTTTTGTGTGTGTTTATGAAGTATATTTCGCATTATATACCACTGCAATATATTGTTTATACCTTTCTCTTTATAATGCGCATATTGCCATTATTGTGATTGAATACCACGAGCGGAAAAGAGAAGCGAAATATGACTGTGTTTCCCGTAAGAATGCATTGTAAATATCAGCTGGCATGCGCCTGCTACATCCGAGCTGCGTCAAAGCTTATCAGCCAATGGGAGCGAGAGGCACCGGAGTGTCCTACCTTGGGCGTGTTTCTATCTCCCAAAATTTTAATAATGGCACCCCGTGGCGTTAACGAACAGCTGATCCGAAATCTCAAGTTAAGGTCTACGCACACCGGCGCGGGATGCGGGAACGGGAGCGGGATTGACACGATACCCGCAGTCGCTGCGAAATCGTCTTTGTATTCTGACCAGCGCGGGAAACAGTTCCGAAATGAATTCGACGGATGAAGTGCAACATAAGGAAAATATATACCAATTATCGGGAAGCTATCTCGCCTTGCTATTGCTATTAGATTTTTGGCTACTGGGGATTCTTTCTCGATAATTGGCCACAGTTTTCGTGTTGGATTCACAACTGTTGGAGCTATCGTGAGAGAGGTTTGCCAAGCTACCTGCGATACGATGCGATAGTGCAGTTTATATTTAGTTTTAGGGTAGATCAGTTCGGTTTTCTTTAGGTTAATCACCACGTGACAAATGAACACAGAAACAAAGAGTGATGTTATTTAAATTGATGCTAACCAGGTACTTGCAGTTCCTTTCCTATTTCGTCCCTGAACTTATCTTTATTCCTTATATTTCTTAATCTTCATTACTCATGTTATTGATATAAGGCAGGATATTTCCTGACACACTCTATTAAGGCTGTGTTTCTATCTCCCAAAATTTTAATAATGGTACCCCGTCGTGTTCGTTAAGCCGCCATTTTGGACACGATGACGGCCTATGGTGGGGGCTTAACGAAGCCCTGAGAATCAAAACGAACTAAAATTTTTCCGAGCATGGTCTCCAATCAAAACGTCCCTGATTGGCTGAGCACTTATTGGGTCCTGCCCGCCACACGGCCGCAATCAAATCCGCCATTAACCTCAATTTAACATAACCTCAGTTACTTAAATTACAAATATTAATAATGTTGGTGAAGGGTGGGTGACTTGTGGATTAGATAAGCCATTTTTAGTGTTGCCTTCTATAGATTTGTGGTTTTTTGGCAATCTCGTTATCTTGTAGACATTAAGATAAATAGTTATATTTCGGGGGCCTATCACTCAGTAGCGGTTTATCACAACAGTAGCAACTATTACGAATAGCTGTAGGCTACTATAGTAAGATTTTTCTGCACCTTCGCGAAATAGTGGCGGTGGTTTGAGATTATTTTTGACTACCATTATGGGGTTTTAATAGTTTTTCATAGAGCATTTTTGTTGTCTTGTAAGCATGATTGATTTGACATGTTAGGTCTGCATGTAGCCTACAGGTTTTTTTTTTCTGGTTTTTGGAATAATTCTCATTACCATTAAGTGCAACCATGTTGACCGACTGAAAGACATTGAATATTTCGTTTACTAAGGCAGCACTGAAATATGGGTTCCAACACGATATGGACTTGGAACTTATGTTCGCTTAACAAAGTAACGATACATCAACAAGTCATCCTTGTAATCTCTGCAAATAATAAAAATATTTCCCATCCAATATAGGCCTATTCATGTTGAACGGTAGAAAGTTATCAACCTTTATTAAGGCAACACTGAAAAATGTTCATTTTGATCTAGCCTACTTACTCGGAGTCATCTGCATCAATGTCCCTAGAGGTTCAGTGTTTTAAATTCTCCCTTTCTATGGGTAAATAACACATGGATGTTCCCTATTTTTCTTAAGGGGATTCAATGATCTTATGCTGAACTAATTAAGAATAGGGCATGTATCAGGATAAAAATAATGTCCATAACCATCAGAAACTTGAGAACACAGATCAGGACAATGTTGATCGACCATGGATGCAAGACCAGAAAGTCTCAAAGAGGAGTGTTTCATTTAGAGGCTTGGAACATCATGGTCAAGACCCCTGTACTTGGGTGTGTGCTCAATTTGTTTGAAAACCCGTTGACAGATCATAAGTTAATCTGTGGCTGGAATCCACTCCGTCCTATGCTAAGCTGTGCGTACTGGGCACCATTAGTGTTCTGTGACTACTGTATCAATTTCTGAAAATTGTGTCATAGGCCTATGCATAGACAAGTCGCTGAGAATGTTCTCTGAATGGTGAATACCAGTAGGCTAGCCTACTTAGCTGCCTCCTTCACTAGCATTTCCAGGCACCTGGTTAGTTGGTAAAATGAAATAGAAAAATCACTTGAATGATTCAAGTTGTCCTTGATTGCCCTCGAGGGACAGTGTACCCCATTCCAGATCTTAGTTCAGAATTAGTTTCCTTGACAGAGTTGGAGAAACAGTCACAATACGTATGGTACTACTAGACCTAGTACGGTACATGTAGATGGAAGCATTGTGAGACCAACCACTAGGTAGCTTATGTCCCATTAGTTGGGAGTGTTGGGGAATGGGAGATTGGTTCAACATTTCAGCCTATGTTGTTGTATATTTCATTAATATATGAGATCTAAAAGTGTATCATAGGAATATTAAAGCAAACCATAATATATTACCAGTTGGTCAATTGGATACAACAATTCAATGAAACATTCTGTTAATAATTAGGAAGTGTCGTAGGCAACCAGAGAAGCGACACAAGAAAAAACACCTGAGTCTTCCAGGCAGTTGTCATCAACTGTATTTCACATAGAGAAGAATGACTAAAATGGTTCCTCATGAAAAAAAACAACTGGTCAATGGCTTGAAAGACAGTAGTAAGGACTTACATGCTGTCAGTAAAAGTGGAGTTAAGAAAGATGTCTGGAATATTTAAATCAGTAGTTGATAGCCATGATTTTTAAAATTACCCTAGTTAATTGCACCTTAATATGATTAGTAGCCTACCGGTATGTGCAAGATTTTAAATGGTAGGTTTTCCTGTGAAACAAAAAACAGCTCTTAACATGGATTATGTTCAGGTTAGGCCTACAAGTTATTGGGAGGGAGGTTTATTTTACATACCTGTTGCACATAAAATGAGCTTCTGATTAGAGCTCTGTGGGAATGTTTAAATGGTTTGATGATACAGGATTTATCAAGCCTCTTTCTATGCATCTTTTAAAAACATTTTAACAATTCATAAATTACTGTCATCATTGCTAATGCTGTAATCTGTCATGTTTATTTATGCAGCATGAGGAATTAGGAAACATTGGTAGGATTGGTATATTGAGTGGATATATAGTAGGATAAAATGCAACTGTGTCATGGAAACCTAAGATGTATTTTTATTTCTCAACTTTATTTTCTGTAGACTCCACCACAGCCCACCACCAGGGGAAAAAAAAGTGTTGGTGATGTTTAATGAGAGCAAATCTTGAAATACTGTGATTTAAGTGGTTGGTATCAAAAGCTGTATAGGAAAAATGAAAATGTGAAGTCACGCCCAAGTTTATGAAGCCTTGCCAGACTCGGCTGAAATTATCTTCGATGCAAATCAAGTCTCAATAGTTAAAACTTTAGGACGACCTTTGACATGAGCACTATAATAGGCCTACATTTAGGATCGACATAGCCTGCAGTAGGTCTTGTGCTACTGTATGCACCTGGGCATGTTTAAAAAAAACTCAGCCTGCAGGTTAATAAGGTAGTATATTACTATAAATCTATCTCAAGCAAATCCAAGAAGTTACCAGAATGAGAAACTACATATCAATATTTAAACAAAAAAAAGGGTGGCAGTGCAAACTGCACTTTTAATCCTTGCTTCATTAGTTAAACCATAATATTTGTACATAAATACAGTAAGGACTTCACATTACAAACGGCCACTTAAATTATATGCCTTATTAGGCATAACCTACAAATTACATTTCATGAAATTGGTAAATATAAGCAGACAGCAACATCATAATGCAATGGTCTATAATGTAGTTTTATAGTGCACAAAAGGTTATTGTACTGAATGTATTTCGAACTGATGAATAAAACTGGTAGAAACGACAGCCAATTGATTTACATCCATTGCATCCAAAGTAGTAGAAACTTTCAGTTGATTGGCAAGAGTGTTGATTTGTACTTTTATTTTCACAAATTTTGATGAACAGTGTCACGCGTCAATTTAAATATAAACGCACATACAATTCCTCATCAATAAGTGATTTGCACTTCATACTGTCATGAACTGGAATAGATTTCTGGCAATTTAATTGATGTAGAAATCTATTCCTCTCGCCACCATGTTGGTGATAATTGTAAACAAACCCGCGGGCAGCCAATGGCTGGTAATAATTGCCAGCCAATAACAAGCCAGGATGACGCGGATCATAATTCGCGTTTCACTCTCATTGCGTTTTAACTTGAGATTTCGGATCAGCTGTTCGTTAACGCCACGGGGTGCCATTATTAAAATTTTGGGAGATAGAAACACGCCCTAAGGCTGTGTTTCTATCTCCCAAAATTTTAATAATGGCACCCCGTCGTGTTCGTTAAGCCGCCATTTTGGACACGATGACGGCCTAGGGTGGGGGCTTAACGAAGCCCTGAGAATCAAAACGATCTAAAATTTTTCCGAGCATGGTCTCCAATCAAAACATCCCTGATTGGCTGAGCACTTATTGGGTCCTTCCCGCCACACAGCCGCAATCAAATCCGCCATTAACCTCAATTTAACATAACCTAAGTTACTTAAATTACAAATATTAATAATGTTGGTGAAGAGTGGGTGACTTGTGGATTAGATAAGCCATTTTTAGTGTTGCCTTCTATAGATTTGTGGTTTTTTGGCAATCTCGTTATCTTGTAGACATTAAGATAAATAGTTATATTTCGGGGGCCTATCACTCAGTACCGGTTTATCACAACAGTAGCAACTATTACGAATAGCTGTGCTATAGTAAGATTTTTCTGCACCTTCGCGAAATAGTGGCGGTGGTTTGAGATTATCTTTGACTACCATTATGGGGTTTTAATAGTTTTTCATAGAGCATTTTTGTTGTCTTGTAGGCATGATTGATTTGACATGTTAGGTCTGCATGTAGCCTACAGTTTTTTTTTTCTGGTTTTTGGAATAATGCTCATTCTCATTAACATTAAGTGCAACCGTGTTGACCGACTGAAAGACATTGAATATTTCGTTTACTAAGGCAGCACTGAAATATGGGTTCCAACACGATATGGACTTGGAACTTATGTTCGCTTAACAAAATAACGATACATCAACAAGTCATCCTTGTAATCTCTGCAAATAATAAAAATATTTCCCATCCAATATAGGCCTATTCATGTTGAACGGTAGAAAGTTATCAACCTTTATTAAGGCAACACTGAAAAATGTTCATTTTGATCTAGCCTACTTACTCGGAGTCATCTGCATCAATGTCCCTAGAGGTTCAGTTTTTTAAATTCTCCCTTTCTATGGTCAAATAACACATGGATGTTCCCTATTTTTCTTAAGGGGATTCAATGATCTTATGCTGAACTAATTAAGAATAGGCATGTATCAGGATAAAAATAATGTCCATAACCATCAGAAACTTGAGAACACAGATCAGGAGAATTTTGATCGACTATGGATGCAAGACCAGAAAGTCTTAAAGAGGAGTGTTTCATTTAGAGGCTTGGAACATCATGGTCAAGACCCCTGTACTTGGGTGTGTGCTCAATTTGTTTGAAAACCCGTTGACAGATCATAAGTTAATCTGTGGCTGGAATCCACTCCGTCCTATGCTGAGCTGTGCGTACTGGGCACCATTAGTGTTCTGTGATTACTGTATCAATTTCTGAAAATTGTGTCATAGGCCTATGCATAGACAAGTCGCTGAGAATGTTCTCTGAATGGTGAATACCAGTAGGCTAGCCTACTTAGCTGCCTCCTTCACTAGCATTTCCAGGCACCTGGTTAGTTGGTAAAATGAAATAGAAAAATCACTTGAATGATTCAAGTTGTCCTTGATTGCCCTCGAGGGACAGTGTACCCCATTTCAGATCTTAGTTCAGAATTAGTTTCCTTGACAGAGTTGGAGAAACAGTCACAATACGTATGGTACTACTAGACCTAGTACGGTACATGTAGATGGAAGCATTGTGAGACCAACCACTAGGTAGCTTATGTCCCATTAGTTGGGAGTGTTAGGGAATGGGAGATTGGTTCAACATTTCAGCCTATGTTGTTGTATATTTCATTAATATATGAGATCTAAAAGTGTATCATAGGAATATTAAAGCAAACCATAATATATTACCAGTTGGTCAATTGGATACAACAATTCAATGAAACATTCTGTTAATAATTAGGAAGTGTCATAGGCAACCAGAGAAGCGACACAAGAAAAAACACCTGAGTCTTCCAGGCAGTTGTCATCAACTGTATTTCACGTAGAGAAGAATGACTAAAATGGTTCCTCATGAAAAAAACAACTGGTCAATGGCTTGAAAGACAGTAGTAAGGACTTACATGCTGTCAGTAAAAGTGGAGTTAAGAAAGATGTCTGGAATATTTAAATCAGTAGCTGATAGCCATGATTTTTAAAATTACCCTAGTTAATTGCACCTTAATATGATTAGTAGCCTACCGGTATGTGCAAGATTTTAAATGGTAGGTTTTCCTGTGAAACAAAAAACAGCTCTTAACATGGATTATGTTCAGCTTAGGCCTACAAGTTATTCGGAGGGAGGTTTATTTTACATACCTGTTGCACATAAAATGAGCTTCTGATTAGAGCTCTGTGGGAATGTTTAAATGGTTTGATGATACAGGATTTATCAAGCCTCTTTCTATGCATCTTTTAAAAACATTTTAACAATTCATAAATTACTGTCATCATTGCTAATGCTGTAATCTGTCATGTTTATTTATGCAGCA
This sequence comes from Meconema thalassinum, assembly GCA_946902985.2. Classification (NCBI taxonomy): domain Eukaryota; kingdom Metazoa; phylum Arthropoda; class Insecta; order Orthoptera; family Tettigoniidae; genus Meconema; species Meconema thalassinum. Next base: position 474,567,123 of record OX336390.1, on the reverse strand, counting down.
TGAGGAATTAGGAAACATTGGTAGGATTGGTATATTGAGTGGATATATAGTAGGATAAAATGCAACTGTGTCATGGAAACCTAAGATGTACTTTTATTTCTCAACTTTATTTTCTGTAGACTCCAACACAGCCCACCACCAGGGGGAAAAAAAAGTGTTGGTGATGTTTAATGAGAGCAAATCTTGAAATACTGTGATTTAAGTGGTTGGTATCAAAAGCTGTATAGGAAAAATGAAAATGTGAAGTCACGCCCAAGTTTATGAAGCCTTGCCAGACTCGGCTGAAATTATCTTCGATGCAAATCAAGTCTCAATAGTTAAAACTTTAGGACGACCTTTGACATGAGCACTATAATAGGCCTACATTTAGGATCGACATAGCCTGCAGTAGGTCTTGTGCTACTGTATGCACCTGGGCATGTTTAAAAAAAACTCAGCCTGCAGGTAAATAAGGTAGTATATTACTATAAATCTATCTCAAGCAAATCCAAGAAGTTACCAGACTGAGAAACTACATATCAATATTTAAACAAAAAATGGGTGGCAGTGCAAACTGCACTTTTAATCCTTGCTTCATTAGTTAAACCATAATATTTGTACATAAATACAGTAAGGACTTCACATTACAAACGGCCACTTAAATTATATGCCTTATTAGGCATAACCTACAAATTACATTTCATGAAATCGGTAAATATAAGCAGACAGCAACATCAATATGCAATGGTCTATAATGTAGTTTTATAGTGCACAAAAGGTTATTGTACTGAATGTATTTCGAACTAATGAATAAAACTGGTAGAAACGACAGCCAATTGATTTACATCCATTACATCCAAAGTAGTAGAAACTTTCAGTTGATTGGCAAGAGTGTTGATTTGTACTTTTATTTTCACAAATTTTGATGAACAGTGTCAAGCGTCAATTTAAATATAAACGCACATACAATTCCTCATCAATAAGTGATTTGCACTTCATACTGTCATAAACTGGAATAGATTTCTAGAAATTTTTAATTGATGAAGAAATCTATTCCGCTCGCCGCCATGTTGGTGATAATTGTAAACAAACCCGCGGGCAGCCAATGGCTGGTAATAATTGCCAGCCAATAACTAGCCAGGAAGACGCGGATCATAATTCGCGTTTCACTCTCATTGCGTTTTAACTTGAGATTTCGGATCAGCTGTTCGTTAACGCCACGGGGTGCCATTATTAAAATTTTGGGAGATAGAAACACGCCCTTGATTGGCGACCATGCTCGGAAAAATTTTAGATAGCTTTGCCACACGCTAGTAGTTCCCTTGATCGTTCTCAGTTTACTGGGCAGTGGGTCAGCTAGCCACTGACTCTCCCAAAATACCAGAACTTGTAGGCGTAACCGAGAGCGAATATCTCTAGCGGGTACCTCCATTGGTCGAGGTGGTAGTGATACCGCCTCTTTTGCAGCTTGATCCGCTAACTCATTTCCCGCAATTCCCATGTGGCTTGGAAGCCACAGAAAGGTGATTCGAGTGTCAGCGTGGCACAGCCCGGCTAGCAGGTCGTGGATTCGCTGCACTAGGGGGTGTTGCGGGAAACATGTAGCAATTGACTGCAACGAACTCAAAGTGTCGGTGCACACGAGAAAGTGAATTCATGCATCCTGTAGTGCAAACTGCAGAGCTTCATAGATGGCAACGAGCTCTGCAGTAAACACACTACAGGCCTCTGGCAAAGAGATCTTGGTATTTGCACCATCAATAACGTAAGCACAACCCACTTTCTCGTCCACCTTTGACCGAGTTTTGTTCCTCTGAGCAATGGTAAGTGAAACAGCGGGTGGCTAATTATAGCACTTAGTCATCGGATATACCCACGCAGGCAAGCGCAGGTATAAAGCTTTTTTTTTGTGGCAACAATAATTGAGGGTATTTCCATGACTGGCTTCTCTCACTTCTCATTCTCGTACAACCCAACCGAAAGCAAATAGGGAAATAACAAGAAACGTGAAAGATGCAGATCGTAGTAAAACTAAAATTATTTAAATAAAATCCAGTTCAACATTGTATTCTAAAATCTATCTCTCTATTTACTCTAAATATTATCCGCTAGATAGATAGATAGATAGATTTTTATTTATTCCATTTGATCAAATACATGCATTCAATACATTTTTGATATAGGACACGTCAGAATTTACATGCATAAAATAAAAGAACTAACAGGTATATATTACTAAGATTATAACTATTTATAACTTATTATAATATCAAATCTTAATAGATACAATCTTATTGCACAACTATTTACACCTCACTCTATTATCATAATATGAAAACTTAATTCTATAAATACAACAACATACAGCTAGGTATTAAAATTAAATTAAAAAAGTAAAATATAGTTATAGATTCCATCACTCCTATACGCTAAAATATTCAACTACTGAGTAAAAACAATGGCACTGCAGATAAGCTTTCAACATTCTATCAAAGGTTTTTATTTTTGGGGCCAGTTTTATATACTGGGGTAGTTTATTGTATAATTTAACTCCAGTGTGAAAAGTTCCTTTTTGATATATGCTTGTGTGTGTGTGTGAAATATGAATGTTTTGATTTTGTCTTGTGTTATGCCTATGAACATCATTGTTTGTTTTAAGAAAAACATCTTTATTCATTAAATTCTTTTTAAAAAACATAATACTTTCAAAGATATATATGCAGGGCAGTGGGAGAATGTTTAAATCTTTAAACAGAGGTCTACATGATTCTCTAGAGTTTACATTTGCCATAATTCTAATCGCTCTCTTTTGTATCCGAAACGTGCTTAGTACATCTGGCGACATACCCCAAAATATGATCCCATATCTTAAGTATGAATGGAAATAAGCAAAATAAGTATTTCTTAATGTGTGCATGCTAGTGCAGGTTTTCAAAATACGTAACGCAAAGCACATCGAGTTCAGTTTAGTATTCAGATATTGTATATGTTTATTCCATTTCAAGTCTTGTTGTATCCATAGTCCTAAAAACTTTATTTCTGATTTATTTTCTATTTGATGACCATTTAATGTTATATTGGGCATCGCAGGATTCCTATTCTGTATAGTGTGGAAATTTAGACATACTGTCTTTTTATAGTTTATTATGAGGCGATTATCTTGTGACCATTTGGTTAACTCTCCTGTAACGGAGTCAGCAGACTGCTGTATGACCTGTTTAGTTTCACCTTTTATTACGAGTGTTGTATCGTCCGCAAACAAAATTTCCTTATGTGAATGAACGTTCTGTGTTATATCATTTATATATAGAAGAAAGAGTAGTGGGCCCAAAACCGATCCCTGGGGTACTCCAAATTCAATAATTCCCTCATTGGACAATGTTTCATTAAGTAATTTGGTTCCATCATCCTTGTGTCTCAAGCTTACTATTTGTTTACGCCTTGTTAAGTAAGACTCTATCCATTTATTAGCTAGACCTCTAACACCGTATTGATTTAGTTTGGTAAGGAGGATTTTATGGTCAACTACATCAAATGCTTTCGATAAATCCAAGAATAGGCCAGTTACATGTTCCTTATTGTCAATTAATTTCAGTATACTATTACTACATTCGTAAATTGCTGTCTGTGTAGATTTTTCCGTTCTAAATCCATGTTGTGAGTTTGATAATATTTTATTTTTTTCTATGAAACTTATCAGTCTCTTATACATAATTTTTTCCACAATTTTTGCAATACCAGTTGGTAAGGTAATAGGACGATAGTTATCTAATTCATCTTTTGAACCGTTTTTGTGCACTGGAATTACTTTTGATAACTTCAAAATATCCGGGTAAGTTCCTGAGAGAATTGAACTGTTTATTAAGTGCGTAAGTGGATTTATTATATTTTCTGCACATTTCTTTAAAATTGCATCAGGGATGCCATCAATGCCAGCACAGAATTTATTTTTTAGCTCTTTTATAACTATTCTTACCTCTTCACTTGTGACATGATTTATAAATAAAGAATCACTGCATATATTTATTTTATTATTAGAATTTAGTGTATTTACCTGTGATTTATTTAATAATTTTTGCGGAATTTCCAGAAAATAGTCATTAAAAGTGTTTGCTATTTCCTCTGGATTATTAATCACTTTATTATTTCTGGTCAGTGTAATGTTCCTTTGTATTTTAGCAGATTTTCCAGTTTCTTTCTTTATTACGGACCACATCGCCCTGTTTTTATTAGATGATTGGGAAATAAAATTATCATTATGCATTTTCTTTGCTAGTCTTATTACCTTATTTAATATGCTAGTGTATTTTTTGTAGTATAAATTGAATTCAGGTGTTGTGTGGTATTGTTTATATAATTTGTGTAGAAATTTCTTTCTTTGACATGAATTTATAATCCCTGTTGTTATCCAATTGCTAGTTTTGTTATTTTGAACAGTTCTTCGTTTAAAGGGGAATGCTATTTCAAAATAGTGTTTTAGGGTACTGTTAAATGCATTAAATTTATCATTTACATTTTCTAGTTCATAAATTTCTGACCATGTTTCCTTATTTAATAAGTCATTGAAATATGTAACATTTGATTCAGTGAATGACCTGCACTTTGATTTTACTCCATTATCATTATTATTGATTACTTCGGATACTTCAAAACTCAGTATTTGTCCATGGTGGTCACTAAAACCCGGACAATAGACTTCTATTGAATGGTGATATTTATCTGTATTTATAAAAATTTGATCAGGAGTGGTTTTACTAAATTTTGTTATTCTTGTTGGTGTATTTACTGTAGGTTTCAGTCCATAGGAAATTAGTAACTGGTTTAATAATTCACAATTTCTATCAAGTTTTAAGAAATCCACATTTACATCCCCACAAATTATTATATCAAAATTTACTTTGCTCATGTTATTGAGTAACAATTCTAGTTTATCTATAAATAGAGGAAACTTTCCTGACGGAGAACGGTATACGCATACAATTATTAACTTAAACTGCTGAATTTTTACAGCAGAGAATTCAAAATCCTGTTCCATAATTAGATAATCATAAGCTGTTATCTGTTCATGATCTAAATTATTTCTTAAGAAGATGCAAGTACCACCATGGCTATCCGCAGTCATGCTAACTATATCCACAAGGCGAACGGTATTGATATCGTGCCAGGAGATGGCAGTTGGGATTGAACTGCAGATTTCTTCTCGCTCACTGTGTATCGCACATTCCAAAAACATTAAGTTGGTCACTAGTTGCTTCACTCACTCAGCACATTCCTTTCTCACTGACTGCGAGTCGTCTGCTGTGATAACCATTGGCATGCCGGAAGTCGATATATTTAGGTTTAGAATAAGCAGGCCGCGCATACGTACTGCAAGACCCCACACACCCCGTCACAGTGTGTTGAACTTCCATCTCCTGGCGCGATGACACAAGAGGAGCTTGCCGAAACTCAACGATGCGCAGAGACCAATATCAATTGGCGTATTTCAATGCTCATTGCGGGGCTCCTGTGTGTCCCCCGAATGCTGATTACTGGGCTCACTGCTCACTCCATTTTTCAACAATGCAGCTCGCTCCAAGACGCGGTCTACAGCTTTAAACCAACCATAGAGTGCAGGAGGCATCACACGTGTGTATTATTACTATTTTATGTATATTACGTAGCTGAAAGTGCGTTTGTTGAATACCTGAAGCCTTGAAATTTGTGTATAATATACAGTGTACCGCAATGCCACCGTTTCGCTTTAAATTAGGGAGTACCAAAACTTTACACAGTCGAACTAGGGAAGTTATTTATAATTTGTATAAATTCATGAAAAAGGAAACACATCTTGCTGGGAACATATGCGCAATTCAAAATAAAGTGGCTGAAGCATCAGGTGTGTCGGAAAGGTCGGTGCGGAATATAATACAAGGCGCCAAAAGAATTGAAAGTGGTGTGGTGGATTCATTTTCAACACCTGGAAAGAGAAGACCAAAATCTCTCAAGAAGTGTGAGTTAGACGATATTGATAAATGCGTGGTAAGGCGTACGATTCATAATTTTCACTATAGCAAAGGTGAGAGGTAAACACTGGAAAAGATCCATAGGAAACTGGTTGAGGTTATAAATTTTAAAGGTGGCGTACGAACATTAAACAAGATAGTTCGAGGCCTAGGCTTTAGATGGAGGAAGACAGAAGACATGCGTAGAATACTTATGGAGAAGCCTGACATAAGGCATGCAGTACTTACAGAGCATAAGGCGTTACCGACAAAAGGGTAGGCCTATTGTTTACACTGATGAGACAAATTTGCATAGTTGGCACACTAAGCCAAGTGCTTGGAGTGACGGTTCTCTTCATGGACTGAAGTCGCCTATCTCGAAAGGACAAAGATTAATAGCGGTACATGCCGGTTCAGATGCAGGTTTCTTTCCAAATGCTTTGTTGGTTTTCAAAATCCAACAAAACTACAGGGTACTATCACGATGAGATGAACTATAGAAATAACGAAAAATATCTAACAGAAAAATTAATTTCCAATTTGCCAACAAATTTTGTAGTAGTGATTGACAATGCCTCGTACCATAATGTCCAATGTGAGCGCGTACCCACATCATCTTCCCGAAAAACAGTTATGGAGGATTGGTTGACCGAAAAGGGTATTCCATTTTCTACAAAGATGATAAAACCTCAACTGTACGCTTTGATTAAATCCCATAAACCACGTTATGAGATGTATCAAATCGATACACTGCTTGCTACCTATGGACACACGATCTTGCGTCTACCATCGTACCACCCCGACTTGAATCCTATCGAAATGATTTGGGCTCATGTTAAAAATTATGTAGCTGGACAGGTGGTGGTGGGGATGAATGTTTGACGGAGTGTAACATCGAGGCCTCTTTCCTGTTGGCATAGAGTTATGCTATAGAAGGAAGAATTTCGACTCTTTAAAAAAATTGGGGATAGTGAGTAAAGAGAAAGGCCATGACAGACTCCCTAGGCTTCGAAGGTCTGAAGAAAACGAGATGACCAAGGGAGTTGTATTTATTATTTAAAGGGGTGGAACAGTGAGGTCTTTTGCCCCATTGACCCAAGAAGATCGCCAGGAAGATGAAAGAGGAGCCTGGCACAAGTAAGTAGACGTACCATACTGCATAATTCAGAAGAGACTATCCTGGAAAATCATTAGCGACATGCACAGGCTATTGGTGTAGCATATAATATTGCACAATGATAGGCCCACATTTCCATTAGCAGCATCTCAGTTGGTTAGTTAGGAAATATGTATAAGAAGGCAAAGGAGTCAAGAGCTTGGTCGTCCCATTTTGCAATTTTTAAATCCAAGTTACCTTGCTAAATAAAAGTTATGCTGATTAGGCTATTATAGATATGGTAACCTTAAGTTCTGAAATATTTATCTATATGCTACTTCATTCGTAAAACGATCATTTTTAATGCGACTTTAATGGCTAAGACAAGGGCATTACTTCGTGGAAGGCAACTCGAATGGCATGGGCTAGGCCTAACCGAAAAATTACAAGCAAGGTGAAATCCTAGTGTACGGTAATTGACAAAATTGTTTATTGAGCGATATAACTATGCATTCATCATAACTTTCGTCTCCTAGTAGACGCATAATATTCAGTGTACCGCAATGCCACCGTTTCGCTTTAAATTAGGGAGTGCCAAAACTTTACACAGTCGAACTAGGAAAGTTATTTATAATGTGTATAAATTCATGAAAAAGGAAACACATCTCGCTGGGAACATATGCGCAATTCAAAATAAATTATAAATAATTGAATTACATTAAATTTATTTCGAAATAATGACTGAAACACGTTTTAAACGACCGCCAATTCGCGCCATCTTTACCGTTTTTATTTACAGGTAGTTGTGATGTAGCAATTTACTTCCCTTTGATGCAGAGCTGCAATTTCTCGCTTAAAAAAAACGCGGCCATAATACTTTGGTCGACAGTAGGCCCTCAGCTGTTACATCAGAAACAGCTAAAGAGCGTATGAAGCGGTCCACTGGCTTCCCTTCATTAACATACCTCAAAATGAAAACAAACAGAGTTCTACAAGACACATCTGTTATTTCATCGGCCTGCACTGCAATATAATCAGCCCTTTCAATTTCTGCCTTAAACTCTTCTAGGTAGACACTGTAGCCTACATGGAATAGAGAAGCTCATTTTGGATTGTTTCGGAAGTGTTGTCACCGATATGACGTATGCAGAGCCTCGAGTAGGTCCCAGTAGGTGCATGAAGTAGGATGACGTCACAGGATCGGAACTGAAGAATGAGCACAATAATTCGACTGGGAGGTTATATAGCGCTCTGATTGCATACCTCCGAGGCATCGTGGAAAGGACACGAACATGGAGTCATTCACTTCACCTGACTTACTTTCATGGAACAGTTCGACCACTATACCAGTCTAGAATATCACTCAGTGCGGAAAAATCGAATTCTAAACGGAGTTCAGTGCGTTTTTTTATTCGAGCATTATCCGGCATGTGCTGTATGCGTGGAAGAATGTGATAAAGATTATAACAGTGCAATCATAGTTTGGAGTTGTACAGGACTCGACTCGACCTGTAAGAGTGTCACGAGCGTATTAAACACTGTAAGTTAACGCAGCACCTCTTTTGATCTTACGAAGCATAGCCAAGCGTATTGTGAACTGTTGCTAGCAGAGGTAAAAAGCCACCCGGAGAACAGACAATTCTCATTCATTCTAGAACTTGTTATTATGTAACAGAGTGTGGTTGGGGTTAGTGAACTCTAACCCAAGGTCGGAGCAATATATGGCTGCATGCGTCGGTGACCTATATTGCCGCTTGAGCGATAACTTCGTTACGTAATTGTTACCACAAGTGATCCGATTATCGTTTCGTGAAATTATGATAGATGGACATTAAGGTCATCGGCACCATGCAGTGCGGACTGTCTAACGTAAATTCGATTGAGGACACTATGACCGGTTAAATGAAAATCATGGGGGTTTCCTGAGATGGATGACGATGAAGGAGGACTGGATGGGCCAGTTCGGAGACCATGAAGGGCACGTGATGTGCCAGCAATCAGGGGGAAGTTGGACACAGGAAGACGAGGAACCAACACCTGGAGATGGACAATCTATGGTGATATGGATCAAAGGATGAAGGTACAGAGAAATCCACCATAAAATGTAGCTTAAAACATGTAGTCATTAGCAGTAGGAGACCATATCGAAATTTTATTAATTTCACAAAGGAAGTGGGGAGTGGAATATAATAATTACAATTTATGGATGTCGCCCATTACTAAGAATAGATTTTCGTAATATTAAATTTGACAGATAAAATAATGTGGAAAAAATGTTTAGGAAGGAATTACTGGAGGATATTTGACACGAAGTTTTAACATATTAGAACAGACCATCTACTGAGATCATCCTAAACTTACAAATATGAGTTGTGTAATATATAAACGTAATTAATACCGCAGCTAGTGCAAGGTACAATGAACGTGGATAAGTTATGATTAAGAAAGTCATGGGATAATAATAGTAGCAATTGAAGTATAGAAAATAATGAATATTGAAATAAATGAAGTGTTGAATTATAACGGTTCGATCTATGCGGTCCTAACAATGATAAGGTTTGATCCAATGTTGAAATCGGAATATAGTAATAAAGGTTAAATGGTGATTAAATAGGTTTAATGATCCACAAAGTAAAATCATATAATGTTAATTTTGTACTGAAATATCTGTGTGAATTGAAATGAAACCATAAATCAATGAAATATCTGAGTGAAAAATGTCATGTGTTACGAAATAATCCTACTTAAGTGTCATAAAAATGTAATGTCAGCTGAGGAAAGAAAGGAGTTCTTAAACAACGCGTATGAAAGACATGCTACGAGTAAATCAGATTTGAACAAATTCAATAATATAAAATGCGCCACATATAACTGGGTGTGGAAAGTTTGAATTTATTGTGAAAATTGTTACCGTACCAGAGACAAAACAGTGTTAAGATTTTGTTTATAAAATGTGAATATAGTTGTAACAGGGGTGAACATCCATAGTGTAAATATAATAATAGGCATTTATTTAGAAGTAAATCCAGTGCGAGGAATATATATATATATAAGGTATGATTAAGAAAGTCATGGGATAATAATAATAACAATTGAATTATAGAAAATAATGAATATTGAATATGAATGAATGAATGAATATATATTTGTTGTTGTCAATTTTAAAGCATCTCATGAATGGACAGTATAATAAGAGATTGCTGAGATATAACTGTGGTTAAAAGTAAAATCCAATTTAGGGAACAGTTTGGGATTTCCGTAAGTTCATTGTGTCGAAAGTTAGGACACGTAGAGGTTTTGACCCCATGATATTTTGATTTTTCACATGATTTTATTTTTTCTTCAACTTCATTGCACTTCAAACCTTAATTTTCAAGGATCTCTACGCGTAGGGTAGGCATTGTCGCTTTATTTTATTTTATTTTTGTACCATGTGCATTGAGAATAAATGCAGGATGTTTCTTTTAAGGCAACTATCATTTAATCTTCATACTGAGGCCTGAACTATTGACAAAATAACTTCGTGTTGGTTATACCCAAGAACCTTATCCTATTTCACGCCCTGGGATTGTTAGAATCTCGTCCGCCCGGAGCATTTTTAGCCTACTTTCGATTTTTGCAAAAAATGAAAGTAGACTTATGAGATCAACACAGGGCGAAAAAAAAGTGTGTCTGTCTGTGTGTGTGTATGTGTGTGTGTGAGTCTGTGTGTGTGTGTCTCTCTGTGTGTCTGTGTGTGTGTGTGAGTGTGTGTACTCTGAATGTCTGTCCCCCCCTATCAATTCGAACTCGGTGAATGCGAATTGAACGAAATTTGGTACAAAGGTAGCACTAGCAAAGGACACCTCAGTGTCATGTTTTATATCGCCGCCATCTTTACTAAAACTGAATGGCGGCCACTCAAACGTTCAAAACGTAAAATCAAATAACGACTAACCAAATCATCCGATCTCTACCAAATTTGGTAACAACATACCTTCGTATAGGATGCGTCTTGTGACCAAACTACAAGGTCGTCCGCCATACCATTTCAGGATGGCGGCCGTGCGAATTATGCAAACTTTATAATCCATATCATGGGACCCACCAGTTCCGATTATCGAGCCGAGAATCGTTTTAACTGTTCTAAAGGAAGAGGCACGTTCGAAATTAAAAGTTTATTTTGTAATACTATAGTGCAGACGTGATTTTAAAAAGCTGAGCTGATTTAGTAATAAGACAAGATGGCAGCGGATATCTTGTGCCTGACTTATATTTCACTAATTTGAGTATTGCATGCAATATAGCGTACTGATATAAAATAAATAAACTTTGTATGAAATGCTTTATATATAAATAATATACTCCAGTGATGAAATCGTTTAGTATAAATCACTATTTGCTAACAAGTTCTATGTAAGTCATTTTATATAGAACGATATTCGTTGACACAATTAGCTCAGTGGTAGAGCGTTAGCCTATCGCTCAAATGCCTATGGTTCAAACCCGATCAGAGCTAGTTTTTTTGCTTGAAATTTTATATGTTTATTGTTTTGTAATGACTCAGATGTTTTAAAATTAAGCGTTATTTTGTGCATATTATGGTGTAAAATATATATTTAATTAAAACATAATTCGCCAGCAGATTTACTCGAGACATCTAGCTGCCAAAAAGGTAACTGCACGCCGACCAGATTTTATTGAAAAGTTTCTTCTTCTGGCCGCTAGAATGCACTCGCTCTGTTAGGATTATATTGTTAGATATTTCACCACTAGATATCACGACTAGTCTACGTGGGGCTCCATTGATTACTATACCATTTGCATTCTATGCGCATCGAATTTGAAGAATGACAAGATGATACTACGATACATTTTTACTTTCTATTTTAAAGGGTTTGTAACAGCCTATTGTGCGTTATTTGAAAATGTTAATTGAAGTAAAGAACAAAACGATTTCACATAGTATCTGAACTCTACCGTTGGTGCTAGTTCAGGATATTAATTAATACTTCTATTTCAGCCAAATAGCAATCGAAAATATCCACAAAGTTGGTATACACACGTCTCTGTAGGGTCATGGAAAGATTTGTTAATTCAATTAGGGTTGTGAAAGTCATACGCAGCCAGACGTGTAAAGACATGCCTCAACTCAAAGTTGGATGTTGCCCGCGTCAGGCCGATTATGTAATAATAATAATAATAATAATAATAATAATAATAATAATAATGTTATTGGTTTTACGTCCCTTTTAACTACTGTTGCTTTTAGAGATGCCGGGGTGCCAGAATTTTGTCCCGAAGGGGATCTTTAACGTGCCAGTAAATCTACTAACACGGCTCCCTCGCATTTGTGCACCCTCAAATGCCAGCTGACTGCGCCAGGATACGAACCTGAAACATACGGTCCAGCAAGCGAGAACGTTACCGCTGAGCCACGCCGCCAGTCCGGTCGGTTATGTCTCCAGATCCATAACATTCTTTAGATACTTCTTATCTTTCTTTCTTCAATGATGGTAGCAGTTTTTATCTAGGTTGTGGCGTTTGGTAGAGGTAAATCATTTCTAAGGTCTTCAACAAAGAATAGTTCTATTATACTCTTTGATAATAACAACGAGTTATAACTATACTCATACATTTAGGAGAAAGTAGGCTATATGTTCTTTACTGAACATCTTGTTTTTTCTTTTGAAACCGAATTTATTTATAACGTTCAGGATTTTTGTTCACTTTTTTTAAATCGTTGTACCGGACTCTTTGTCACGGGTTGAGGTGATGAGCCGGGCCGCCCAATTCGAGGCTGGGGTATCGGACACAGTGGTCTTTTTTAGCAATTGTTGCATTATTGAGGTGACAGTCCAATACACTATCTAATTTTGCGTTATAGGCTAGTAAATCTAAAAATATCCCTCAGTTAAGTGATTTTTCACTTTCATTACGTCCCCTTAACGGTAATCCATGTGCTGCGCAAAAAATCAGGTTATCTATAATTCTGTTCAATACGTATCTGTTTTTGTCAATTAGCTCGTTATGTTTCTTAACCGAAATATGATAACCCTCATCTAATTGTGTCTGTATATTAACTTTACCAAGAGTTTTCAGTTTCAAAGCATTTGTAATGTGCACATCACTAGCTTCGTGTTTCTTCAACTTTTCCGACAAGTGTTTTAAATCACAACACCTGACTTCGACCAAACTGTTTCACCTCCGAATAATATACATTAAAAACAAAACAAGGTCTTACATTGTGGGGTTTGAAGCCATTTTTTCAGTGTTGCCTTAGAAAACAAGAGTTTAGTGCCTTTCAGTCGGTCAACACGGATTTACACTAAAGAGCTGGGTTATGCCCTAATCCTGGAATAAATTACATGAGATTAATAAATACACTAGGATGACCAGTTTCGATCGTCAAGCGATCATCATCAGATCCATTACACTTAGGCTATAAAATCTATGTTTGAAAATACAGGTGAAAATATTTACAATATGTACAATAAGTTAGTTGCAGTATTGGTACTGCAACTGTCGGTGTATGCATTTAGCATACACCGACATCACCATTTAAGGTAATCTGTGGTCAGTGAGGCGGCTGGATGCGTAGCTCAGCGGTAACGTTCTCGCTTGATGTGCCCAAAGTTGCAGGGTCGAATCCTGGCGCAGTCAGCAGGCGTTTAAGGGTGCGAAAATGTGAGGGAGCCGTGTCAGATTTACTGGCACGTTAAAGATCCCCTTCGGGACACCGCGGCATCTCTAAAAGCCGTAGTCGTTAAAAGGGACGTATAACCAATAACAATATGACAGTGAGGCAGCGCCCCAGTAATGGAGGCAAAGATTAACGGTTGGGGACCCGACTTGCTGACCACGTGTCACTCTCCACAATCTGCAGACCAAATGGCTAGGCAGCGGTCGCGGTCGCTAATTTATATAAGCATTTGTTTAATTATATTGACTGCCGTTTACTTTAATATTTAATTATGACATAGGGTATCGTATTCTTTGGATAACGCTCTCCCACATAACTGTTGCCTTTTCCTCAACGCTAGGTCATACTATATACTTATGTGACTTAAGTAATTGACACCCCTGGGTCGGTCAAACTGAGTCACTTCCCCTTCAACAGTCTTTATGAGGAAAGTTTGCAACACGTGAACAGTGTGGTAAGTGTTGGCTGCAGAGTAGGGGAAAAGAGGGGCAGTTGCTAATGAGCTTTCACGAGCGCAATCGGACTACCGTATGAATTATCGAAGGGGTAGATCACACTGGCGTCAAAAGTGTGTCCGATTTTATTAGTGTAATTAACTGTCGCAATTGAACTGCGCCCAAATAGCTGACTATCAGCATTTCCAAGCACCTCCTTGACCTTCTGTGAATTGGTGTTATTCTGAAGTCCAATACTTCCGTCTGAACTTCAATTGGATAGTGAATGATAGGGAAAAAGGATTTGTGAAAAGGATAAGACTCTGTTCTTTTTCTCTTCTGGAAGTTTGAAAACCAAGTTTCAAAGGAGATTTTCAAATCTGAAATATGGTGTGGAAACCGTACTTAGATAGGTGTGGAAGCCCAATAATCTCAGTGTTTGATAGTTGTTTCAATCGAGGAAATAGTGCGGAATCATGCTGGGAAAGATGAATACAGAATCATAATGAACTGAGCTGCATAAAGATGGGAAAAGATTGATCTTACCCTGCAAACGTGGATTTACATTGTTCAGTTGGGTGACGATATCCACCAGAAATAAGTTCCCCAAGCAATTAACATCCCTTAGAACCGTGCACTCATCAGGAAGTGTGTTATGTTCTAAAACCTTCAAAACGTTATCTTTTAATTCCCAAAATCTATCCAATGCAGTTCCCCGTGACAGGCAAAGGACGTTTCCCCTTGAAGTTTATTTGCTTCCAGGAGTTTGCGGAATTCTCTTCTAGTGAGTGCTTGTGCACGGATTTTGTTCAAACATCTAACCACAGGGTACATTACAGAGGATAATTTCATGTCTCTGGCGCAGAAGCTTTCTTGATAGATAATGTATTTGAACATTTCGTGTTGTAAATAATTTTCTAAGCATTTCTACAGAGAAGTAATCCATTGACTTCAAATGTAGAATTAGGTACTGTATTAGGAAGTTATTTTTGAAAGTGTTTGTCTCGAGAATGGGCCTCCATGAGTGAAACTTGAACTGTTTGTGAAATAGAAAAGATGAGAGTAGAAGCATTTGAAATGTGGTGTTGCAGGAGTATAATGAAGATCAGGTGGGTAGGTAAACGAAGAGGTATTAAAACTTGTGGGCGAGTAGATATGTTACTGACGACTGCTGATGAAGAGGAGAGAAATGTTAGGGCCCCTTCACACGAGGTCACTCAGCAGCTCTTCTCTGAAGCTCTTCCGTTCATAAATGCTATAGATAAATGGGAGCGTTCACACACAGCCACCGCCACAGAACAGTGGCGCAGCAGACGGTCTGACGTAGTTGACATCGCCGATGGTGCCGGCCACAAAAAGTAGCGCTCTCTCCGCGAAACCAGGAACTACGTATATTGTTTCTATTTTCACGGCCGTGATTGTTTCTGACGAAGCTGCAGCCACGCCACTAATTTACTGGCGCATACGTAGCGCGACGGTAGCACTACTAACGGCTAGCCACATGGTCGTGTATTTTGCTATCCCCAGGTTTCTATTATTTCATTTTTGCTGCGGGCTTGGGCCTGTATTTCTTGCCTTGTTTTCTGTACTCTTCCCGAATATTGTTGCTGATACCATCTAAAAGCTCTTGAAATGCATTTTTGGACATGCGAAAGTACGCAAAGAACTTTTCGTCATCCTGTTGCAGATCATCAAATAAGGTATAGAACAGTCCTCGATTCTTTCTTTCCTAAACCAATGGATGGCCCCAGAATCTTCTAGTTTTCCGTTGAAGTTTCTTTTTCCTCCGTATGAGGAGCATGGCAAGAATTATATCACATTCTACGTCCATGTTTACTTGAAAACAGACGAGTTCTCCACCCGGGTATCAAACAATAGCAGGCCCACCTAAGCTTGGTAGAAGCGCCACCAACGCGACGCTAACGCTTGTAAGAATTCATTGGCGCCACGAAGCAGCGCTGATAAGTGGCCTCGTCTGAAGGGGCCCTATTAGTAAGACACATAGTAATAGTGTATTGAATACTGTCATGTGAACGGGACTCAGATCGTATTGCGGTTCAAGGTCCATATGGTAAAATTGTGGGATTGTATCCAAACTGGTGTTCAGGAACATGTAAACGTGTTGAAAGCGATTGTGCTCGCTCTTGAGTTATGGGTATTTCTGAACTTATCTACTGTCATCTGTCACCCGACTCCCGAATTGCTTGTTTACTTTCTGCCCATATTTTTCGTTTCTGTGTTCCTGTTGAGGTTGATAAGAATAGTTTGTTTGCCGGCGATTTTAGCGTTAGTTTATTTTTGCCTTTAATGTCTGGTGTATCCATACGTAAAATGTGATCAGCAGAAAATGTGAAAATTCATCGCCTCACTTTGCCGCTTAATCCGTTCCTTTTCCCATTTGTCTACTAGATTGAATAAATTGAACATAGATTGGCTGAGTGGCTCAGAGGTAACTTTCTCGCCTGCTTCCCCCAAGGTTACAGGATCGAATCCTGGCGCAGTCAGCATTAAAGGGTGCTTAAATGAGAGAAAGCAATGTTAGTAGATTTCGATCTAATCCAGGTGCAGTCAGCATTAAAGGGTGCTTAAATGCAAGGGGGCCATTTCAGTAGATTTTCGGGGCAACATTCCGGCAGCCCGGTGTCTGTATGGAGCAACATGGCGAAGCCCAATCACTTCCAGAGGGAAGATCAAGTAGGAATATATGAAATAGGTGTGTGAGAGACAAAACAATTTATTCAAATAAATCACATATAGTGAGGAAATGGTAAAAAAAAAGTTACCACTTAAAGCAGTAATTAGGATGAAAGAATGTGAAAATGACCATAAAGGGGATATAAATAAAAAGGTGGGAGTACCCCGTAATCAGCAACTTGTTCACAAATATTGGCAGTAATTCTCAAGTGAGACGAATAACATTTGTTTGAATAATAAAGCTCAAAACTTATATGAGACAGGTTATTGTTGTGCTCAACAAAAGCTAAAGGATCGCCTCCGTAGCGTAGCGGTCAGGATGATAAGCTGCCGCCCCGGAGGTCCTGGGTTCGATTCCCCGCTCTGCCATGAAATTAGAAAAGTGGTACGAGGACTGGAACGGAGTCTACTCAGCCTCAGGTGGCCCAAATGAGTAGAGGGGGTTTGATTCCAGCCTCAGCCATCCTCGAAGTGGTTTTCCGTGGTTTCCCAATTTGTCTTCAGGCAAATGCCGGGATGGTACTCTACCATTATTCTTATGCTCTGGATTCGAAGTATTTCAGCGCAGCTTTACATATTGAAGGAAGCAAGCCAGTCTGTCACATGTGAGGTGCATCACAGCTGTCTGCTGTATGTTACGTTTTTTCCGAGCATCACCGAGCATCGCCGAAGCCAGAATCGGGTGATATGACGAGATAGACGGTCGATAAATGTTGACTCGTTACATCGAACGTCCACTAGACTACAGGATCATTTATATATATTAAGAAGAAATAAGAACGTTATACACGCTTTGCAGTGTATTGGATGGTTATCAAATATAGCATGAAGTGAATGATAATGAGTTTCCATGTTTATGAACACCGTAACCTGAGATGTGTTTATCATACACCAAGGCTATTGATATCGATATATACAGCGCTGGGGGAGGGGATAGTCGAGCCTTCCTGCGATCCACTGCTGCGAGCAGCAATCAATTCATATTTCGTCTCTGTTAAAGACACTTCAAACTACCGGCAGTGCACAGTTCGATCGTGTCGGGTTCTTATACTTGTAGAACACGCAAAGATTCCTAGTGACGAACGGAACTCTGAAAAATATCGCACATGTTAGTGGATATTTCAACAGTATACCGGGATGGCAATTGTAATTTTCAAGTCGGTTATAAGATATGTTCATAGACAAGAACTTTGACTTTGAATCTGTAATCACGCAAAGTGAAATGTATTTTAGGCATACTTGGACATGCTACAACTCACGAAACTAAATACTATTTATTTAAAGAGAGCAATTTATACGTGTGTATGCCTTCATTAACACAGTTACGTTATCGAACTCTGATTAGAATTTCCTCGTTTATTCACGACACGTTCAAAAGTGGGACGTCAGGAGGAAAGAGTGCTACGAATTTAATAGTTATAACCAAGGCAGGTTAAACATAGCAAACGTGGATACCGCAATCTAAACAATGCAACAAACATTCTGAGGGAAACCGACATTGCTATACGCGTGTGCGAGTGCTGTATTGCGCAGCTGACATCTTGTCAACCATGACATTCCGCTGTGGCACAATCGCGATGGAAATGTACTTTCGTTACGGTTTTATACGAATGTCGGGACACTACGATGACTCGGCTGACTTCTTTGGAACGAGATGTACTATACGACGAGATGAAGGTGACCATGCATGCAGTATTGGAGCTATCCAGATGACATGTCCGAACCAGGGAAAGGAAGAGCGGAGTTCCAGGGTTCGATTCTCGCAGACCAGGAGAATCCATGCTATTTCCCAGTATGAAAGGAGATGTGATATCGGGGCATATCATTGCTGAATACTACAGATGCTAGAGTCTACTGATTACTTTTCGTGATACTTTCAATGTTTAGCTTGGCCCATTTGTCGGTCAAATTTGTTTCTTGTTACCGAGATCCCCGAATGATAATTATTTCTTTGGAAATGTATTAATTGCTTAAACTATATGCATAACCTTGTTATTAATCACCTAATTCATAGATATTATAGTTACTCACCTAGTGTTTAAGGCTTCCGCAACACATCACTACAACGACTACACTGAGCCTGTCTGCTGCTTGCCTGCCGTCGTCACGAGCTCGTGACATCATTTCCTTGGCCAACCAATATCAGCGGTGTCTCTGGTCAGCTGCCTTCCTCGGCGGGTTTTCGCCGCTATTTAACCTCGAGTCATCTTCTGGGTGACGTGCCACTCTTCATCCATTCTTCGGTCACGACTCTACGGGCCACTCTGGTGCCACTCTTCATCCATTCTTCGGCCACGACTTTACGGGCCACTCTGGGCAGCTATTCTTCGGGCTTACTCTACGGCCAACATTCTACTGTCAACATGTGACAATCTGCTTTTTGGTCACCACTCTGAGACCAATAATATTCAAATATTCTTGCCAAGACTTTTCAAGTACCGCAGTGAGAGTCATCTTCTACGACCAATAATAATAATCTTCATGGTGCACTATCTCGCAGTGAGGAAAGGCACAAGGAAGGAATGTCAACAGTAGTTGCTACGCGCCGTGGTCAGCCAGGACCAACCAAGTTTGTAAACATACTCCAATCCCTCCAGTGCACAACAACAGCAGTGATACCTCTCAAATGTGTGGAGTGGGTTGCCTACTGGGGCTGACAAATGGTTATACGTGACTGTTTGCATACATTTCTTCGCTTGAGGGATGATTCACTCCGGACATACTCTCCACTAAAGTGTCGCCAAAGACAAGATAAGTTTTTTAGCACTCATTTATAGAACATTTTTATTGCCTCTTCTATTTAAGAAGATAAAGTTGATCTTTGCCATGAACTTTTTAATAAGAAGCTCAAGTATTTTCTTCATTGGTTATTAATTGATGTTTTGTTTACTTAAACAGTATATTAATAAATTGCATATTTGTTACCTAGTATGTTTAATTGTGAAATCCTTTAGCCCCTTACATTAACGCATAATTCAGTCTTATTGCTTCACCCTAATGATATTGAATCCAGGCTAACGCTTGTTGCTGTTCTCCCTCTATGAGTTGGAGTTTTTTTGGGGCAAACTCCACCATATTTATGGTGCCTCACCCCCGGGAAACATATCTGTTGCACCCTGGGAATGTTACAAGTTTCATATCTTGGATTTCACATTAAACATTAACAATTTTTGTTTATTGTGTTTCAACACTAATTCAAATTTTTTGTTTCAGCCTGAGGCGCATGTTCAGCAGAGGATGAGAGAAATGTAAGCAAAGCCGGGTTCTTCCGCATCAGACTAAACCTTACTACCTAGCAAGCTGTCATCCTCTGGCTTCCAGTACTCGAAGTCACAATATTGACGTGATTAACAAACAACTTTTAACTTGCCTAACCTTGATGAAAAACTCAGCAACGCCAGAGCCTCTTGTAAGGGTAAGCTCACACGGTTTCGTACTTTTTTAACGGAGCTTGAACCCCAAGAGCGTAATCTTGACATAATTTCGCAGAGGCTTAAGAATTATGAACAAGCTTTTGAGAAATATGATGAGATACAATGCAGTATAGAAACTCAGCACCCGGACCAGCAAAGTGATAGGTTGGAAGTTGAAAAATTATACTATCAGGGATTTGCTGAAGCTAAACAGCTTATTAGGGCTTTAACTTTAAAAGAAAAACAAGAAGATCAAACTTCTGCAGCATCTTCTACATCTTCTTCACGAATTATATTACCCAATTTAGAAATACCCAAATTCACTGGTAAGGACATAGAATGGGAGTCATTTTTGGAATGATTTAATTCTTTAGTACATGAGAATACTTCTATCCCGGTAATTCAAAAATTTCACTACTTGCGTCTGGTAGTTCAAGGCAACGCACTTAACCTGATTCAAGCACTTTCTTTGACTAGTGATAATTATGAAGTTGCTCTGAATCTTCTTAAGGATAGATATGGGAACATTCGTTTATCTATTCAACGCCATATACAGAGCTTATTCGAGCTACCTAACGTGCAAGCAGACAACAGCTTATCACTTCGTAAGTTGATTGACACTGCAGAACTACACGCCAGAGCATTGTCCAATTTAAACCAACCTGTAAATCACTGGGATTTACTTCTAGTTCACCTCATTTCTGCAAGATTGGATGTAAGTACATTAAATTAAAAGCCTGGGAAACAGAACTTTCCCAGCATTTGCAATGCACTTATGAGGCAATTATTAACTTTTTGAAGGCAGAAGCCAAGTCTTTTCCGTCATAGCTAATCAAAAAACTAGTATTTCAGATTCAAAAGCCTTCTCAAAAGAATTTTAAGATTACATGCTCTTCCTGTTGATGCTCGGTCACCTAACCAAATGCAAACGTGCGGTCTGTGTCAGCAATCGCATAATTTATACAATTGTGATGAATTTAAATCTTTATCAGTAGATGAAAGACGAAAGTTAATTACAAACAAAGAACATTGTTTTAACTGTTTGTCAGGAACGCATATGTTAAACAATTGCGTTCACAACGTTTATGCTTTCATTGTACGGCTAGACACCATTCCCTTTTGCACAGACATGAAAGATCACCGTTATCAGGACCTAGCAGTCCCAATATCAAATCTAATTCTGAGACTTCTCAAAATAGTGCGCAGTCGTATGCTCAAAGTTCTACCTCGCTTGGCAAAGTTCAGGTTTTATTATCTACCGTGCAGGTTCTATTGAAAAATGCTTACGGGAAATGGGTATCTGTCAGGGGATTATTAGACAATGCCGCTACTAACAATTTTATTAGTGAATCATTGGTACAAAAGTTAGGCCTCCCAAAACATCCTACCTCAATAGAGGTTACAGGAATAAACTGCTCTAAATCGCAATCCTTAAGCTTTGCTAAAGTGGATCTGAAGGACTCTAATAATCTTGGTACGCAGTTGCAATTAGATTGTTTGATTATCAAGTCTATAGGCAACAATATTCCCGGCACTTCTTATCCTATTCAAAGTTGGAATATCCCTAATTTTGTCCAGCTAGCTGACCCCCATTTCAACAGAGCTTCACCCGTAGAGCTTCTTTTCAGCTCAAGCGTATTTTGGCAATGTCTTCATTCCAATAAAGTAAATATTGCTCCTAATGTTTTCTTCCGCAAAACTGATTTTGGTTGGATCGCTACTGGTCAAATATATCGTAATCCTATTCAAACTGTATCAAATTGTTATTTTGTTGGTGCCGATTTGAGTCAAGAGCTGACCAAGTTCTGGGATCTTGAGAATGTTCAGGCTACTTCTTCTTCTTCTTCTAACGAAATTTGTGAAAAGTTATACAAGGAAACCACTGTTCGTGCTGCTGAAGGCAGATTTATAGTAACTCTTCCACGTATTCCTAATCCTCCTGCCATTACGGGCTCGCATTCCAGAGCACTCAGGGCGCTATTTGCTATTGAAAATCGGTTCAAACAAGATGCTTCTGTTGAACCTCAGTATGCTTCCTTTATGGAGGAATACGAATCATCCTATCACATGGAGGTAATTTCTAAATCAGAAGAAATTGGCCATCCTTTTAAGGAAATAGTTTATCTAAATCATCCCCCGGTATGGAAAAATTCTTTAACACAAGACAATATAAGAGTAGTTTTAATGGCTCATCACCAGATTCCAATGGAGTCTCTTTAAATGATACCTTGCAATGTGGTCCCGCTATTCGAACAGATCTCACCTCTGTCTTGCTTAATTTTCGACGGTTTCCTATTGCTGTAATCTCCGATATTAAGCAGATGTACCGGCAGATTCTCGTAAATTCTGAGCAGCAAGATCTGCAAAGAATATTGTGGCGCGATGAGAGTTCCAAACCCATAAAGATATTTAGATTGAAGACTGTGACATATGGCCTGAAGCCTTCAGCCTTTCTTGCGATTCGGTCTCTCCACATGTTAGCCGAGCAAGATGGTCATCTGTATCATCCTTTGGCCTCTGAGGCATTAAAAACGGCATTTTATGTTGACGATTTCTTGTATTCTTTCCCTAATATTTCTGAAGCACTCCTTGTGTGCGAAGATTTGAAATCCCTGCTCCTAGGAGGTGGTTTTCCGCTCCATAAATGGACTTCAAATTCCACTGAATTTATGTCAAAATTTTCATCACAGGTCCCAGTTGATGAATTTGTTGCTATTCCTATTGATGAAGCAGCCGTAAAAGCATTGGGTGTTTTTTGGTGTCCTTCTTCTGATACATTCTCTTGTCAGGTACATTTGTCAGAATCTCCCCCTGTAACTAAGAGACAAGTTCTGTCAGAAATCGCAAAGATCTTTGACCCTTTGCAATATATTGCTCCTATAGTTATGGTTGCAAAAATTTTCCTGCAAAAGCTTTGGCCATTAAAATCTGACTGGGATGAAAAGCTCCCCTTTCCTCTTTTACAAGAATGGTTAGAGTATCGCAGTAGTTTGCTGGATCTCTCCAAGGTTTCTATACCCCGCCTTTTAATTTCTAATCCCTTATGCCAGCAGTATGACCTGCATGTATTTTCTGATAGTTCAGAACGGGCTTATGGCTGTTGTGCATACATAGTAGGACGTTCCTCAGCTACTTTCCCTGGATTTTCTAATTTAGTGTGCGCTAAATCAAAAGTTGCTCCACTTAAAACGGTATCATTGCCGAGATTAGAATTATGCTCTGCTTTAATGGCAACAGAATTGGCTACTAAACTAAATGTCAGTTTAAAGTTAAAATTTTCCCGCACATTTTTTTGAGCGATTCTTCTATTGAACTAGCTTGGATTTCCAATCCTTCTTCTCATTGGCAAATTGCATTACTAAGATTCATGAAGTTTCCCATTCTGAACAATGGAGACATGTTCCTAGCCGTGAAAACCCCGCGGATATAATATCACGTGGTTGCACGCCTAAAAAATTGATTTCTTCAGACCTGTACTGGAATGGTCCTCCTTGGATAAGTCAGGAATCATCTTGATGGCCTCGCTTAGCTAATCAATTTGTAGAAGAAGTACCTGATGCCCGCACTGACCCTGTCACGTTGCATCTTACTTCTACTTCTACTAGCCTTTTTCAGAGATACTCTTCATTTGATAAATTGATTCGTGTAGTGTCTTATATATTCCGGTGGAAATATTATTACAGTGGGACGTGGCTAATTCGAACTTCTATAATTCGAAATCTTCTTTAATTCGAATTTTTCTCTTGGTCCCTAGCATTTTATATACAATCAATGCTAAAAAATCGTGGTTAATTCGAATTATAGTTTGGATAATTCGAAGTTTTTACGTGTAAAAAGCCGACCGGACGAAAATGTCTCAGTTTGTGGTAAACTGACCAACGCAGAAATCAACGCCAATGTACTGAACTCCGAAAAACAAGATGGTGACGACGCATCTGGCGATGAACTCGTCGAGGAAGTTCCCGAAAAAACTGTCCCGAGTGCAGCCCAAGCAACAAACCACACCACAGAACTTAGGTGTTATTCTTAAGTAGAAATGACGTAGTGATTCTGGTTTCCATTCATTAAATTTGTTAGATTCTTTTGTGATGGCCGAGAGACTTAATTGCAGGAAAAGGGTATAAATATCAAACTTTTTTGAAAAACAGTAGATTTCTCTAATACTTAACTAGATTGTTGGATTAATAATGTCGTTAAATAGGTGAATAGTGCATTTTGGTTTTATTTTCTAATTTGAAACTTTTGATGTTATTCACGATACAGTCATTATAGGCTACAGTACCGTTGTCTATTAATCTGCTTTGTTGAACGTAAATCATTATGTAAACATAATACAATATATTTTCCCTACCCTTTTCAAAGAACTTTCTTAATTCGAATTTTTGGATAATTCGAATATTTTTACTGGTCCCTTGAGGTTCGAATTATCCAAGTTCCACTGTAATTGATCAACCATTGAAGCCTCAACCCTTTCTCACCAGAGTAGAGTTAGAATTTGCTACTCGCAAGATTTTGTTGCTTTTTCAGTAGGAAGTATTTTCTCCTGAAAAGCAAGCTCTTATAAGTGGTAAAGACTTACCCAAGTCTAGCAGGCTTTCACCACTCACTCCTTTTCTAGACCAGGACGGCATAATACGTGTGGGTGGAAGATTAGCTATGTCTAGTTGTGAGGATGGGAAAAAAACATCCCATCATCCTTCCTTCAAAGCATCCTATCACTACACTTATAATAAAAAAGTTTCATTATAAACACCTTCATGCTGGCACTCGTACCTTGCTCTGTCTAATTCATGAACTCTACTGGGTCATTATTGGCGTTCATGAGGTTTCTTCTGTTGTCAAAAAGTGTATACCTTGCTTTAAGGTTAAACCACGCCCCGCCACGCAGATTATGGGTAATTTACCTCCATTTCGTTCAGAACCTAGTAAGCCCTTCGCTCTTACTGGGATTGATTACGCCGGTCCTTACGTATATCAGACCAATCCCTCTTCATCTAAGCGCAAAATCTTAGGTAAACTTTACATCTCGTTATTTGTATGTATGGTGACGGGAGCTATCCACCTCGAGTTGGTTACGAACGCTTCTGTATCTTATATTTTGGCCGCCTTTTCTAGATTTGCTGCTAGAAGGGGTGTTCCATCGTAAGTCTTTTCAGATAATGCAAAAATTGTTGTAAGTGTTTCTGATCTCTGGAAAAAAGTGTTAAGCTCCCCTTCTGCTAAAGAAAAAAAAATCCAACTTTTCCTATTCTAAAGGGTTCAAATGGCATTTCACCCCGCCTTATGCTCCCCATCATGGGGCCCGATGGGAGTCCTGCATCAAACTTACTAAGAGACAGCTTAAGAAAACTCTTGGTCTTGCCATACTTTCTTATGAGGAATTCAACTCTTTAATTATTCAAGTCGAAGGTATCGTAAATTCCAGACCTCTGACTCCTCTTTCTAACGATCCTAAGGATATTTTACCTTTGACACCCAGTCACTTCCTGATTGGCTGTTCGCTTGCTGCTACTCCGCCTTTGCTGGTCCGACGCTGTGATCCTAGCCTACCTATCTTTTGGAGAAAAGTAGAATCTTTGCGCTGTTCTTTTTGGCGCCGATGGAAGTTAGAGTATCTCAGCTTGCTAAATTGGCGTGAGAAGTGGCGGCTTCCTCAACCAGATGTACGAGTGGGGGACATGGTTCTTCTTCGAGACCCATCTCCGCCTCTCGTGTGGAACCTAGCAGAGTTATTCACTGCCACTTTGGCCGCGATAAACGCGTCAGAGTTGTTGATGTTTTAACTAATAAAGGTCTTTACACTAGACCTATCTCTGCTATCTCTTCTCGTCTGTTATCCTGTTTGTTTTGACTGATTCTTTTGTTTATTTTCATTCGGAATTCTCAGAGCATGATCACTTTTCGTGATACTTTCAATGTTTAGCTTGGCCCATTTGTCGGTCAAATTTGTTTCTTGTTACCGAGATCCCCGAATGATAATTATTTCTTTGGAAATGTATTAATTGCTTAAACTATATGCATAACCTTGTTATTAATCACCTAATTCATAGATATTATAGTTACTCACCTAGTGTTTAAGGCTTCCGCAACACATCACTACAACGACTACACTGAGCCTGTCTGCTGCTGGCCTGCTGTCGCCACGAGCTCGTGACGTCATTTCCTTGGCCAACCAATATCAGCGGTGTTTCTGGTCAGCTGCCTTCCTCGGCGGGTTTTCGCCGCTATATAACCTCGAGTCATCTTCTGGGTGACGTGCCACTCTTCATCCATTCTTCGGTCACGACTCTACGGGCCACTCTGGTGCCACTCTTCATCCATTCTTCGGCCACGACTTTACGGGCCACTCTGGGCAGCTATTCTTTGGGCTTACTCTACGGCCAACATTCTACTGTCTACATGTGACAATCTGCTTTTTGGTCACCACTCTGAGACCAATAATCTTCAAATATTCTCGCCAAGACTTTTCAAGTACCGCAGTGAGAGTCATCATCTACGACCAATAATAATAATCTTCATGGTGCACTATCTCGCAGTGAGGAAAGGCACAGGGAAGGAATGTCAACAGTAGTTGCTACGCGCCGTGGTCAGCCAGGACCAACCAAGTTTGTAAACATACTCGAATCTCTCCAGTGCACAACAACAGCAGTGATACCTCTCAAATGTGTGGAGTGGGTTGCCTACTGGGGCTGAAAAATGGTTATACGGGACTGTTTGCATATATTTCTTCGCTTGAGAGATGATTCACTCCGGACATACTCTCCACTAAAGTGTCGCCAAAGACAAGATAAGTTTTTTAGCACTCATTTATAGAACATTTTTATTGCCTCTTCTATTTAAGAAGACAGAGTTGATCTTTGCCATAAACTTTTTAATAAGAAGCTCAAGTATTTTCTTCATTGGTTATTAATTGATGTTTTGTTTACTTAAACAGTATATTAATAAATTGCATATTTGTTACCTATTATGTTTAATTGTGAAATCCTTCAGCCCCTTACATTAACGCATAATTCAGTCTTATTGCTTCACCCTAATGATATTGAATCCAAGCTAAAGCTTGTTGCTGTTCTCACTCTATGAGTTGGAGTTTTTGGGGGGCAAACTCCACCATCTACCAAGGTACAGAGAAGCCAGTCCTATCGTATGTATTGAAGCGTAGACATTTTAACGTTACTATTGCTGCCATTTTTAGCCTATTTTCAATTTTGAAAAAAATAGGCTTATGAGATCACCTTTTGTCCGTGTGTGTTTGATTCGTGTGTATGTCCCCCCCTAATAAAATCTAAACGGCTGGAGCGATTTCAATGAAACTCGGTAAGTTGATAGCACTATTCCTGGTGACTCCGACCGTGCCCTTCAAATTTTGTTACGACTCACCAATCGAACATGGCGGTTGTGCGAAATATTTCACCAGCATTCAATATCTCCGAAACTATTACTGATATTACCCTGATATTTTGTATGGTGATAAAGGGAACTACTATAAGGTCACTTATGTGACCTTTGAAAACCTCGTAACTACAAAACGAACATGGCGGCCACGCGAATTTGCAACTTTTAAATAGAAGTTTCTCGCGATTTAACCTACCAAACGCAATGAAACTTGGTACAGTATATGTTTATATACATTGTAATGCACCAACATCTGACTTGATTCAATTGTTTACATAACCACAAGATGGCGGATGTACGAAATATTTCACCGGCATTCTATATCTCGGAAACTATGAGCTGCATCACCCTGAAATGTTGTACGGAGATAAAGAGCACTACTGGAAGTCCATCTATAAGACTTTCAGAAACCGGTTAACTACAAAACGAACATGGCAGCCAAGCGAATTTAAAATTTTAAATAGACCTTTCTCGCGATTTAATGTTCCAAACGCACTGAAATCTGGTACAGGAAATATTTAAACACATTGTAATGCCCTGGTATCTAATTTATTTCAATTGTTCACATAACCTCAAAATGGCGGCAGTGCGAATTTTAAAATTAAGTTTTTATTTCTTGTGCCGTAATCATGCGATCGAAGTGAAAGTCTGAATAATGAACCTACGCAATAATTTTCCTTTAATAGTACATGACTCTATGGCCTATACATTTAACAATCCAACATGTCGACCATCCGAAATATTTAGACGGCTCGGAATATCTACGAATCTATTATAGCAATCAAACTGAATTTTTTAATGGTCACAGGGGCTATGAACTTAAGTTCACCTATAGGACTTTAAATAACCTGGTGATCACAAATCCAACATGGCGGCGACGCGAAGTATAAATATTCACATGGACGTTTCTCGCAATTTAACCATCCGAGTGCAGTGAAACATGGTACATTAAATCCTTATACGAATGGTAATCCACTGGCATCTAATTTATTTCAATTGTTTCCATAACCTCAAGATGTCAGCTGTGCGAAATTTTAAAATCTCCTTATTACTTCTTGTGTCCTAATTATGCGATTGAAGTTTGAATACTACACATACACAATAATCTGCATGTAACAGTCCATAACTCTAGGACCTACATATATAAAATCCAACATGGCGACCATCCGAAATATTTAGTCGGTTCTCAATATCTACGAATCTATTACAGCAATCAAACTGAAATTGTGTATGTTGATAGTGGCAATTAACATAAGTAGGATATATGAAAATAGACTGTATAGTTCTTCACGGAACTACTTGTTATTATATATTTTCTGTAGAAGAGTCGCAGGATGGAGTTTAGGCATGAGGTTTTCTACTCATGACTGACTCCATTCTAGACTGGATTTTGGTTCCAATAAAGAACGCATCCATTTTTCAGAATGCATTGTAGTTTGATTTAATATTAACATTGGTAAATTAAAGTTAATTAATTAGAAACTTCTTGAATGTAGAGAAGAGGAATGCTTAGGAAAAGAAATATATTACACTTGTTTTTGATAATTTGATGAACTCTTACTAATGACAATTCATGACATTTTCTGCATTTATGGATTTTGACTCGAGCTATATTCATAGTTGAGCTTCGTTCTAGTTTCATGCTCGAGAATTGCGTTTTTGAATAATGCTAATGCTTTTTATAGCACGATATCATCGTCTTGAAAGCATATTTTTGTGAAGAAGTTTGATCTTTCGCTTTTATTAGGGAACATTCTTCACTCTCGTGGAAGATAGATGCTAGTATTGTTTCATAATGGGCCAATAGCGTGCTAACTTTTACGGTTACCTAGATCCATGGTATAGGGGAATTACTCGATTTTCTTGAAGCCATTTGAGGGGAGATGTACCTAATTCTAGCTTGATTAATTGTTGCTTCTTCATTGAATTTCACGTTCCTGTGACATGATAGTCATGTTTGTTCTAGTATTGATTGAAGTCCACGCTAGTTGGAGAATTGATTCGCACAATTTAATGCATAGTCTGTTGAGTTCTGAATATTTTGAAAGACAAGTCGCCCTTTATCTCAACGTTAATCCCAGGTACAATTAATGTCGAAGCACATCTTTTTATAAAGTCTGTGAATGTAATAATGCTTACGTATACCAGAGTTATTTGATTCCAGTGGAAATTTATATTTAAGAAACCATATTTAATAATTTGGAAGCCTCCGTGGCTTAGGCGGTAGCACGCCGGCCTCTCACCGCTGGGTCCGTGGTTCAAATCCCGGTCACTCCAAGTGAGATCTGTGCTGGACAAAACGGAGGCAGACAGGTTTTTCTCCGGGTACTCCGGTTTTCCCTGTCAACATTTCATTCCAGCAACACTCTCCACTATCATTTCATTTCATCTGTCATTCATTTAATCAATGCCCCAGAGGAGTGCGTCAGGCCTCGGCAGCCGGCACAGTTCAAATCCTCGCCGCTAGATGGGGGCTTCATTCCTTCCATTCCTGACCCGGTCGGAGACTGGAAGCAGGCTGTGGATTTTCATTTAATAATTTGACATGAAATGTAATGAAATTTGTATAATTCGAACAACGCAATTATCTTTGCGTAAAGAAGCTGTAATTAATATGAATAATGGAATTTATCGTTCACCAGTGAGATTGATAGTTGACAACAGTTATATGTGGTAATGAAAGTGGAATTATGAATTAAGTGCTCAGTGGAGTACACGTGCATTTTGTGAGGCCATATAAAGACAATTATTTTGTGAAAGATATTAAAAGGAATATAGGTATAGGGGCAGATGACCTCGTAGTTCCCCCCCCCCCCCTTAAAACAACAATAACTAACTAACAATATAGGTATAATCCATTAGTACATGGAAGCAAGCGTTAAGTTACGTATGACTCAAAATTTTTAAAGCATATTTAAGCGAAATTCCATTGAAATATTATGGTGATTTAGAGGAATAAATTTCAGAACATGAATGAATAATTGTTTAAATGGAGGATTTATATAATTACAAGTCAGGAATTTGGATGACCATGTTGACTAAGTTGTATAGTCATCCCAAACTATTGATCTGGTGATCATTGTTGAAATAGGGTACTTTAAATTCTTCTAAGCTTCATTGCTCGGTCGGATATACCATTAATTGACCAATAATCCCATATGAAAGTAAATAATGAATGGAGCACTAATGGAAAGTGCCAGATTATGAGAATCTTTTGTGAAAGCACTCAAGAGTGCACTGATAATATTGTAAACTTTTGTACATTTGTATATAAGGGTATTTTTGAATATCAATGCGTAACTATGAATGTGGAATCTCAGGAAAATTCGAATAAATGAAACCATAGGATTTTCTTGTTTTGCAATTGGATCACTGCTTTATATATGTGTTCTTGACTGAGTAAAATGCAATCTAGTACTTGGGGACTGATCTCTGCATTTGTAGCATTTTAAGATGATAATCCAAGATAGGATTGATTTATTTTCTGGTTGATGTTTCAGGTGCATGCATTCGATGTTGTGTCATTGACTGAATAGATTTTGTCAGTTTTTATCTTAATCTTCGAGCGTGATGCTTTATAAAAGTGATATGAGGTTACGTTAAGAAGGCCATTATCAGGTATTTCTGGAGTATCCCACACTCCTGAGATTACGTTTCTACGTAATTCTCGTGTTCTCTGAGCTTATTTTCATCGTTTGCCATGGTCTTTTTTAATGTCACCTCTTTTAGGTTTGACCTGTGCCCCATTATCCCCTTCACTTGTTGGTAGGATCTGGGGGTTTTCTAGTCGGGATTTTTAGGTTCTACGATCCAGTTGTCATCGTGGGATTTCAACAAGCTGATGGTAGTTAATTTCGGGTACAGTAGATTGACGGACCAACGTGTTGGCTCGATAAAACTGGAATGCCAGAGCGAGAAACAGTAGATTGGCGCCGTTAACGACGGGGATCGATAAACTGGAATACCAGAGTGAGAACCACTGAGTGGCGGCCCAAGACCATTGGGGGGGGTCTTGAATAGAAATGTCGTACCCCTTTTTGGTCCATCAGGCTAGTTAGATGACGCCATTTCATGGTAGTTTAGAACGCTGGAGTCCAACGCGTGGAGGTGTCACAAGCTAGTCAATTCTGACGCCATTACAGCAATCCTTGTGAATTCATTGAATGAACGTCAAAAAATAAAGGTATACCGACATTTTTAGCACAACATGTTGGAATTCACTTGTGAACAAAGCGATTATGAGCATACTCAATCTGCATGGCATACATGTGGAGACGCAACCATTATTAGAGTTTGATCTTTTTAAGTGGTACTACACGATTTTGAGATTAATTAACGACTCGAGCATGATCAGTGAAAGATATACTTCGAAATATTTACTGACGTGTCTGGCCGAGTGGGACATTTGATGCAGTTCACCTTAGAGCTACGATGGTGTATTCCTTGGAATACACGTTCAGTCACAGCTAGCTCTTTCTGCTCTTTGATTAATTTATTTTATTCAATTTCTTTCTTCGCAGACACCAACAGTGATCCCTTTCATTCTTTTTCTCTTGAGCGGGAATTTAATGTGTCTTTGAGTCTGTTCTAGATGTGTATCTTCTATGGATAACCTAGCGGCATCTTGCAGCTAACTGTCGAATTTCTTCAATTTCTCTGAACTCAAGAGGACTTCCTCACCAATCCACCTGGCTTCGCCCTTGTCGCCAGCCAACATCTCTTTGAAGACACTGCTTTATGAAGATCATTAATTTTTTAGAAGGGTTTTTCATTTCTGTTATGTTTGCCCTTCTGGCATATGTTCCCTTGTCTTTTACCCTCTCTCCCTCGCTCTCCTTGGTCCCTCCGGTACGCCGTTCAACTCTCTCACTTCTAGTCCGGTCGTCAAGAGTACAGTGCAGAGCCCTCCCAAGTGTCAGTCTCCTGTCTTCATGAGACATTTTTAAAATAGACGCCAAGTCTACATTTTAAAGGTAACGGTCACAAGGAACCATCGTCTGATCATCATGAAAAAGTACAAAGTACAAAACTTCAATGGTTTTAGACATATTTTAAGGTTTTAAAATGCTACACGCTTTTAATACAATTTTATAGACAGTGTGGGGAACTGCTCACTATTGTGCAATAACCGTCTACGTGGGATTTTCTTTATCAGGCTTTAGCTATCAAAGCTGGCTTTATAACATGAAATCCAGTACTTCTTGCACGAAATAAATGGGAATACCTTCCCACAACGAGGGATTCAATTCAAATTAACCGCTGTCTATAAACTTAGCTTTTTTCACCATGGGAACTCTCTTGCCATATTTAACTGTCATCATATCTCTGGAACTTTCCATGTGAACCAATCTTTCTACTAGTCAAGCAATCTAGTATTTTCCACACCAAATCAGAGAATACATTTCCACGCCGAGGGATTCATGTTAAATTAACCGCTGTCAAAACTTAATTTGTTTTCCACCGTGGGAACTTTATTGCATTATTTAACTGCAACCCACAAACCTTCCAACGCAATAAAATTATTCAAACTAAAATTAAACAAAGTGTTCTCCATAACTGCAATAACTTTCTCTTGTTCTACGAACTTACATACACTACAATAATGAAGTTTTTTGACTTATCAACAAACTATCAGTGCTTCGAATTTGTGTGTGCTAACTATCTTCCGCGCCGCGTTAGGTTGTGAGCAATAATTCTGGCCAGGACTTTATCCTAAAGTTCCTAATCCCACTTCCCAAATACCTTTCACTAACAAAATTTATGTTAAAACCTTCATTTAGCTAAAACACAAAGAGGCCTCGCTTATAATGAAGCGCCCTCCCAAATTTGTTCCTCTTCTCATCTAGTCATTCTGCTTAAACATGTGGCTAGTCCACATTTTAATATGTATTGTTCTTCCCTTCTAAAACTAGGGAATTGTACTTTTTCTATTTATAAAAGTTACCTAATTGTGTAATCCAGGCTTCACAAAAAAAAGTGACCTTAAATTCTTAAATTCTGTATAAATATCAGTAGTTAAAGAAACTACTTATTAATCTTCTTTTCTCTTCCTGCTTGTTCAGGAATCGTTGATTTTCTAATCTTACTCTTGTACCTGATTGGTTTTTTCTGTCCATGCTTCGTTAATACGACCTGTACATTTTTTGTATATCACCCCTAGTAATTTCTGTTTAAAAGTAGCGGTGACCTCCGCTTGTAATTCTACTTTTCCTCCTGTTACGATCAGGAATCTAATCTAATGTATTTGTTTATAGCATTTCCGCCTACCAAAAAGGCATTCTACTCCTTTGGTTTTCTATCTAACTCATTCAACAAAATGTTGCATTGAATTGCAATCTTATAATTAACCCAAAAGTTTTGAAACCTTTTCTATATAAGCTTGTTAAACAACCTTTGTAATTAGTTTGTTCTGTTAGGGGTTTCTGACTTCCACTTTGCAAACCCACTATTTTAGCTTAAAATAGCTACGTTGTTTTTACCCTAATCTAAAAAATAAGATTTAAACTTATCCATTGTTAGTGCTGATTTAAAAAAATCGTTAGGGCCATCTATGGACCACGTTGCTTGTGTTTTAGCTGTTTCTTGATGTCATCGTCAGGCTTGCCACGATTGGTGTTCTTAGTGGTGGGTTTTGCAGCTGCTTTCATGTTGTTAAATAAATAATTTATTAGTTTTGTCTTTATCTCTTTCGCTAGAATCACGGTTAGGCAGGACCTTCTCTTCCCTGATTCTTCTCCCAAAATTATTGCTTATTTTCAAACAGAAAAATTCATCTTTATAACAGTAAAACCTCTACCACTTGTTGCATTGGAAACAACATTTCAAATAACAACGTGTTTGAAGTTTCTCTTAGCTGTTACAGCTTATCCTAGCAAGTCATCAAGGCAAGTATACCTAGCTCCGCCAGCTTCCTACTTGTAGAGATTTCTCTCTGACTTATGTTTTGTTTTCAAAATCTTAATTTTGTTTTAATTAGGTCTGAGGTTTTCCTCTGTTATAAACTTTTAGTCGGCCTCCTGCTGGGTGAAAGCTTAGCCTACTTCAAGTGCAGCAATTGGTATTCTTATAGGATTTTCTCAGAAAACAATAAAAATATTGCTAAAAGCACCAGAGTTGCTTTATTTCTTCCCGCTTTGGGGGCATTGGGCCGTTCCGTCGGAGATCCAACAGTGCCCAACAATAAAAAAAATATCACGGCAAATTCAAATTATTCCAGCCTTTCAAAATACTCAGTAAAATCATACCCATTTTGAAGGGAAAGATAGTAAATCTTTTTCCCTTGGCATACCTTGTCTTGCCAGAGTACCACCCATCCCCATAGGACCGGAACACCGCCTTGGGAGGGAAAGAGCACTCACCGAGCGCTTGCAGGTAACCTCAATTCATTCAGCTATCTCCGCATGCCTTGTACAGGTTCCCTCTAAAGGTAGGTGTCTCATAGGTCTTACACAGCGAAATTCCTCTTTATATCAACATTTACTTAAAACTTAGTGTTGGATTCTCTTCCTATCTGCCAATACATGTCTCTACTCCTAAACCCACCTCCTTTTCTCTCTCATCATCTTCCCTTAGGTAGTGTTAATCCTCAGCAAAAACCTACCAAAATTTGGTCCCAGCAACCCGGGAGAGTCCAATATGTCATCTTGCAAATTACTAATATCTAATTGGTATTTTTCAGCTATAATTTTACTGTGCAAAGCTGGAGGAAGGGTGAGAAGTTGCCTCTTTCTCCTTCGGTGTCTCTCACTTCCAACCTGCTCACTGCTGCCAACCTGACAGCCTTTCCACTAACTCCACATTTTCGTAAGCTATACTTTAAATTACACATTTCATCATGCACTCCACGGACAAAGATAAAGAAAGTAGGGATGACAGGCTTACCGCCAAACGAGCGTCTTATAAAGGGAAAATTACCCGATTTAAAAATACATCAAAGAGCTGGATCCTTTAGTAGCTCAATTAGATTTATTGGAACATCATGTAAAGGACTATGAACGTTCTTTTGAGAATTATTGTACTATCCAAACCGAAATTGAAACTTTCATGCTCAATCAAACAGACTATTGAGTAGAGGTAGAAAACCAATACTTTGAAGGCATAGGCTCTGCCTTTAAAATAATTCGCCAACTTGAAGAAGACCAGAAAAAGGACGCTTCCGTTCTTAGCTCCCTTCACGAACAAGAAACCTCGTCTCGTGAGAGCACTCACAAACCTAAACCAATGCTACCCAAAATAAATTTGCCTCATTTCTCAGGAGACGAATCTACTTGGTATCCTTTTTACGAACTTTTTTGCTCCCTTGTTCATGACAATGAAGATATTCAAGTCATCTACAAATGTCATTATTTGAGATCAATTCTCCGCGATCAAGCACTGCAGTTAGTTGAAGCACTCCCATTAAGCTCTGAAAACTATCCTATCGCTTTTAACTTATTGAAATAAAGATACGGTAATTTACGATTGCGTATTCAACGCCATATGAAGGCTCTATTTAACTTGCCTTCTTCACAGCATAATGACTTCACCAGTTTGCGTACTCTCATCGATACGACACAGCTCCAAGTAAAAGCATTATCCCAATTAGATCAGCCCACTGACCATTGGGATACTTTTATATTACATTTAGTGGTTTCTAAAGTCGATTGTGCTACTCACAGAGCTTGGGAAATTGAACTTTCTAATAACGATGATTATTCTTACGACCATTTAGTCACCTTTATAAATGCTAGATGTCAACGTTTAACTGCTCTAGCTGACCAAAGTAATCCCGCTTCTTCTAATTCTAAGAATGAATCCACGTCTCTTAAATCTAAAAGCGAATATGCAGCGTCTAGTACCCAAAAACCTGGGTCTAGTTCTTCTAAATCAAAGTCATACACCACTGGTTACCAAACTAGGTAGAGTGAACGCCGTATTGCAAGTTCTCTTGCTTTAAATACCCAAGGTGAACCCCGTAAAAGTCTTAATGAACCTTTAAAGTGCATACATTGCTAAGATTCTCAAGCTTTATACTTATGTAAATCTTTTAAGGAACTGTCAGTTGATGTCAGAAGGAAATTAGTTTCTCAAAACAAAAATTGTTTTAACTGCCTTTCACCTAAACATTCCGCTTCTAATTGCAAGTCCACCAGACTCTGTTTCCATTGTGAAAAAGCACATCACACTTTATTGCATCGTCATGATCAATCGAGGTCATCAGCAGCATCCACTTCTCAAAAAAGTAATAATAATAGCAATCCTAATACTTCATCCTTTATTCAAAACGCTAAGTCCTTGCGTAGTGCTCAAGTATTATTGTCCACTGTTCAAATTGAAATTCAAGATAAATCTGGCAACTGGGTCCGTGCACGAGGTCTCCTCGATTCAGCGGCAACCCATGATTTCGTTTCCAATTCCTTAATCAAAAAAACTGGACCATCCAATAGCTCCAACTTCTATCAATGTCTCAGGCATTAACAGCTTAAAATCACAAGCTTTGCAATTCTCAAAGCTAACCATAAAATATACTTGTCATAGAAATAATTTTCTCAAACTGAATTGCCTTATTCTTAATAGTATTGACGAAGATACTGCTAGTCATTCTGTTGATATTTCAAGTTTAAATATTCCTTCTCACTTAAGGCTAGCCAATTCTCTGTTTAATATACAAGGTCCCATTGACATACTTTTCAGTGCTAATGTTTTCTGGAATTGCGTTCGCACGCAGATTCATCAACTATCTTCAAATGTGTTTGCCAGAGACAGTAATTTTGGATGGATTGTTACCGGTCAACTTCCCCATTATTCTCTTCAACCTGTGTCCCAATGTCATTTTGTTAGCACCGATTCAGAACAGTTCTGGAAGCTGGAAAATATCGACTCCCCCAGATCAACCTCCTCAGAAAAAGAATTCTGCGAGCAACTGTTCATTTCTACCACTACTCGCACCCCTGAAGGCCGATTCATAGTTCAAATGCCGAGATTACTCAATCCTCCAGAACTAACTAATTCTCAACCCAAAGCTCGAAATACTCTCTGTGCTATCGAGAGTAAATTTAAGAAAGAACCCCTCGTTAAACAACAATATACAGAGTTCATGGACGAATATGAAACTCTAGATCATATGGAACTTGTCAGCAAAGCTGATGACGAATTACACCCCCCAATAAAAACTGTATTCTTAAATCACCATCCCGTGTGGAAAAACCTTGTTGTTAAAGATGAAATCCGAGTTATGTTTAATGGGTCATCACCTGACGATAATGGCAACAGTCTTAACGATACTCTTCACTCCGGTCCTGCTTTCAGTCCGATTTGTCTACTATACTCTTAAATTTTCGCCTGTTCCCTAAAGCAGTTATCGCGGATATGAAACAAATGTACCGTCAAGTGTTGATTCAATCCGAACAGCGAAATCTCCAAAGAATCTTATTGGCGTGATGAAACTAGTAACCCATTACAATATTTCGCTTAAAAACAGTTACGTATGGTCTTAAACATTCCGATTTCCTAGCCATCCGATCCCTACATAGGTTAGCCTTTCAAGATGGTCACTTATTTAACGCTAAAGCTTCAGAAGCACTGACTACATCCTTTTATGTCGATGATTACCTCCAATCCTTTCAGACTCTAAAAGAAGCTTCTCTCATATTGCTGGAACTGAAAGCATTGTTGAAGAATGGAGGATTCCCACTTCATAAGTGGAATTCCAATTCCCCTGAGTCCCTTGCTCAATTTCCCATCGAGGATGTAGACCCCTATTCTGTCAAAATCGGCGGAGATTCCGAATCCGTACAAGCGCTAGGAGTACACTCGACTGATACTCTCCTCTACAAAGTATCGCTTTCTGAAGAGCTCCCTAACACAAAAAGGCATATTCTGTCTGAAATTGCCAAAATTTTCGATCCTCTTCAATTTCTTGCTCCGGTTATTGTTATCGCCAAACTTTTTATGCAAGAGCTATGGTCTCTTAAATCTGAATGGGACGAAGCCGTTCCCTCTTCCTTCCTCAATAGATGGCTGACTTTTCTCTTTATTCTACTTGATCTTTCCCTTATTGAAATCCCTAGAAATTTAATAAACGCTCCTCCTAACACATCTTTCTTTCTTCATGTTTTTGCCCACAGCTCCGAGAAAGCTTACGGTTTCTGTGCATTCCTGGTTTATCACAATTCTCTAAACGAATCTTCACGTTCAAATCTTATTTGTGCTAAACCTAAAGTTGCCCCTCCTAAAACTATCACTTTGCCTAGACTTGAATTGCGTGCTGCACTCATGGCCGCATAATTTGCTAAAATCTCCAGAAAGTCTTAAAAATTGAATTTTTGCAAATCTATCTATGGACCGACTCCATGATTACTCTTCCTTGGATCGCCAAAACCCCCACCTACTGGCAAACCTTCGTTGCAAATAGAGTTTCTAAAATTCAAACCCTCTCTTCGTGATGTCAATGGAGACATGTGCCTAGCGCTGATAATCCCGCTGACATCATCGCCCGTGGTTGCTTACCTTCTCAATTGGCAGCATCTCAGTTGTACTGGTATGGGCCCTCGTGGTTAATCGAAGACTCTTCTTGTTGGCCTACCAAACCTCCAGTTACAAACTCCAACTAGCCCGACGCTAAAGTATGTAAATCTACCGCTTCGTGTCTTATTTCCAGCGTTTCATTTCCATTGTTGTCTCGCCACTCTTCCTTTCATAAATTGATTCGAATTTTTGCCTATCTTCTCAGATGGAAATATCTTGTTATTGACCAACCT
The DNA here is from genome assembly GCA_946902985.2 of Meconema thalassinum. Taxonomy (NCBI): domain Eukaryota; kingdom Metazoa; phylum Arthropoda; class Insecta; order Orthoptera; family Tettigoniidae; genus Meconema; species Meconema thalassinum. Next base: position 474,527,711 of record OX336390.1, on the reverse strand, counting down.
GTTCTTCCTAAACCGCATCTAATTAATCATGAATTCAATCTTGCTACTATTAAAGTTTTTCAACTCACATAGCAAGAAGCTTTCCCTATTGAATTGTCTCTGCTTTCAGCTAAGAAAGATCTTCCGAAATCTAGTCGTCTTCGCGCCTTAGCCCCTTTCCTTGATAACAATGGGTTACTCAGAGTAGGTGGTAGGCTTTCGCACTCTTCACTTTCTGAAGACAAAAAGCATCCCGTAATTTTGCCTTCCAAACATCACGTAAATTCATTCATCATTCGTGACTTTCATTATCGAAATCTGCATGTTGGAACTCGCACACTGCTTTGTTTTTTAAGGGAAAAGTACTTGATAATAAATGGAGTTCATGACGTTTCTTCTTTAATTCACAAATGCATCCCTTGCTTTAAAGGTTAAACCTAAGGGTTCCACTCAAATGATGGGCGATCTACCTTCTTTCCGTTTTTCTCCTATTAGTCCCTTTGCTTTAACTTGTGTAGATTATATGGGTCCATGTCAATATCACCGCAATTGCCGTGAAGCTAAACGCAAATTGTTTGTCTTTTCTCTTTTCGTTTGCATGGTGACTGGTGCGATCCATCTGGAACTAGTAACAAATGCCTCTACTTGTTACTTTCTGTCAGCCATTTCTCGCTTCACTGCCAGGCGTGGCGTCCCTTCCGAAATGTTTTCCGATAACACCTCCACCTTTCAGGGCGCAGCTTCATTGTGGAAGAAAGCTCTTACATCTTCTGCTGCCATGGAACAAATTTCTAACTTCTCTTATTCTAAAGGTTTCAAATTGTGGTTTATACCTCCTTACGCCCCTCATCACGGCGGTAGGTAGGAGTCTTGTGTCAAGCTTGCCGAACGTCATCTCAAAATGGTTTTAGGTAGTCGTATTCTAACTTATGAAGAATGTAACTCACTGTCTATTCTAATTGAAGGTATTGTTAATTCTCGCCCCTTGACTCAGCTTTCTAATGATCCTGATGATTTGCTTCCATTAACACCTGGTCATTTTCTTATTGGCACTTCTCTTTCTCCCCCCCCCCCTTCTTAACTCTAATAGAGATTCTAACTTGCCTATTGTTTGGCGTAAACTTGAAGCTCTTCGTAATTCTTTCTGGAAATGGTGGAGATTGGAGTACTTAACTTCTTTGCAACGGAGACAGAAGTGGCTTCTTTCTAATCCTGACATCAAAGTGGGAGACCTGGTTCTTGTTAGGGATGCTTCCCCCCCCCCTTATTGTGGATCTCTGGCAGCGTGGTGGAGTGTTTCCTGGGAAGGGATAGAAGAGACAGGGTTGTGAAGATCTGACCACTAATGAGCATGTCATAAGACCCATTTATTTGATAGCGCCCCTTCCTCTCAATCTTTGACATCGTGTTTTTGTTCTCTGCTGGCGTCTGCTGCTCTTTGATTAATCTATTTTATTCAATTTCTTTCTTCGCAGACACCAACAGTGATACCTTTATCCTTTTTCTCTTGAGCAGGAATTTATTGTGTCTTTGAGTCTGTTCTAGATGTGTATCTTCTATGGATAACCTAGCGGCATCTTGCAGCTAACTGTTGAATTTCTTCAATTTCTCTGAACTCAAGAGGACTTCCTCACCAATCCACCTGGCTTCGCCCTTGTCGCCAGCCAACATCTCTTTGAAGACACTGCTTTATGAAGATCATTAATTTTTAGAAGGGTTTTTCATTTCTGTTATGTTTGCCCTTCTGGCATATGTTCCCTTGTCTTTTACCCTCTCTCCCACGCTCTCCTTGGTCCCTCCGGTACGCCGTTCAACTCTCTCACTTCTAGTCCGGTCGTCAAGAGTACAGTGCAGAGCCCTCCCAAGTGTCAGTCTCCTGTCTTCATGAGACATTTTTTAAATAGACGCCATGTCTACATTTTAAAGGTAACGGTCACAAGGAACCATCGTCTGATCATCATGAAAAAGTACAAAGTACAAAACTTCAATGGTTTTAGACATATTTTAATGGTTTTAAAATACTACACGCTTTTAATACAATTTTATAGACAGTGTGGGGAACTGCTCACTATTGTGCAATAACCGTCTACGTGGGATTTTCTTTATCAGGCTTTAGCTATCTAAGCTGGCTTTATAACATGAAATCCAGTACTTCTTGTACGAAATAAATGGGAATACCTTCCCACAACGAGGGATTCAATTCAAATTAACCGCTGTCTATAAACTTAGCTTTTTCCACCATGGGAACTCTCTTGCCATATTTAACTGTCATCATATCTCTGGAACTTTCCACGTGAACCAATCTTTCTACTAGTCAAGCAATCTAGTATTTTCCACACCAAATCAGAGAATACATTTCCACGCCGAGGGATTCATATTAAATTAACCGCTGTCAAAACTTAATTTGTTTTCCACCGTGGGAACTTTATTGCATTATTTAACTGCAACCCACAAACCTTCCAACGCAATAAAATTATTCAAACTAAAATTAAACAAAGTGTTCTCCATAACTGCAATAACTTTCTCTTGTTCTACGAACTTACATACACTACAATAATGAAGTTTTTTGACTTATCAACAAACTATCAGTGCTTCGAATTTGTGTGTGCTAACTATCTTCCGCGCCGCATTCGATTGAGAGCAATAATTCTGGCCAGGACTTTATCCTAAAGTTCCTAATCCCACTTCCCAAATACCTTTCACTAACAAAATTTAAGTTAAAACCTTCATTTAGCTAAAACACAAATAGGCCTCGCTTATAATGAAGCGTCCTCCCAAATTTGTTCCACTTCTCATATAGTCATTCTGCTTAAACATGTGGCTAGTCCACATTTAAATATGTATTGTTCTTCCCTTCTAAAACTAGGGAATTGTACTTTTTCTAATTATAAAACAGTTAGCTAATTGTGTAATCCAGGATTCACAAATGGTGACCTTAAATTCTTAAATTCTGTATAAATATCAGTAGTTATAGAAACTACTTATTAATCTTCTTTTCTCTTCCTGATTGTTCAGGAATCGTTGATTTTCTAATCTTACTCTTGTACCTGATTGGTTTTTTCTGTCCATGCTTCGTTAATACGACCTGTAAATTGTTTGTATATCACACCTAGTAATTTCTGTTTAAAAATAGCGGTGACCTCCGCTGGTAGTTCTACGTTTTCCTCCTGTTACGATCAGGAATCTATTCTGCTGTATTTGTTTATTGCCTTTTCGCCTACCAAAAAGGCATTCTACTCCTTTGGTTTTATATCTAACTCATTCAACAAAATGTTACATTGAATCGCAATCTTATAATTAACCCAAAAGTTTAAAACCTTTTCTATATAAGCTTGTTAAACAACCTTTGTAAGTAGTTTGTTCTAGTAGGGGTTTCTGACTTCCACTTTGTAAACCCACTATTTTAGCTTAAATAGCTACGTTGTTACCTTAATCTAAAAAATAAGATTTAAACTTATCCATTGTTAATGCTCAAAATTTATTTATTGTTAAATAAATAATTTATTAGTTTTGTCTTTATCTCTTTCGCTAGAATCACGGTTAGGCAGGACCTTCTCTTCCCTGATTCTTCTCCCAAAATTATCGCTTATTTTCAAACAGAATAAGTCATCTTTAAAACAGTAAAACCTCTACCACTTGTTGCATTGGAAACAACATTTCAAATAACAACGTGTTTGAAGTTTCTCTTAGCTGTTACAGCTAATCCTAGCAAGTCATCAAGGCAAGTATAGCTAGCTCCGCCAGCTTCCTACTTGTAGAGATTTCTCTCTGACTGATGTTTTGTTTTAAAAATCTCAATTTTGTTTAAATTAGGTCCGAGGTTTTCCTCTGTTATAAACTTTTAGTCGGCATCCTGCTGGGTGAAAGCTTAGCCTACTTCAAGAGCAGCAATTGGTATTCTTATAGGATTTTCACAGAAAACAATAAACATATTGCTAAAAGCACTAGAGTTGCTTTATTTCTTCCCGCTTTGGGGGCATTGGGCCGTTCCGTCGGAGATCCAACAGTGCCCAACAATAAAAAATGTCACGGCAAATTCAAATTATTCCAGCCTTTCAAAATACTCAGTAAAATCATACCCTTTTGAAGGGAAAAATAGTAAATATTTTTCCTTTGTCATACCTTGTCTTGCCAGAGTACCACCCATCCCCATAGGACCGGAATACCGGCTTGGGAGGGAAAGAGCACTCACCGAGCGCTTGCAGGCAACCTCAATTCCTGCTGCTCTCTCTGCTTACCTTGTACAGGTCCCCTGTAAAGGTAGGTGTCTCATAGGTCTTGCACAGCGAAATTCCTATTTATATCAATATTTACTTAAAACTTAGTGTTGGATTCTCTTCCTATCTGCCAATACATGTCTCTACTCCTAAACCCACCTCCTTTTCTCTCTCATCATCTTCCCTTAGGTAGTGTTATTCCTCAGCAAAAACCTACCATACGTCACGTTGTCTGGTTTAGTTGTATCCGGGTGATGAGGATTTCTGAACTCATCGTAAATGCAGGATTCTTTATTCATTTGTATTGTTGTCAAATTAGGATGATTAAAAATATCACCGATATAAACCATCACATATTTAACCTTGGGGAATTCCACAATTAAAGTTGGCGCATTTATTAGGTAGATTTAAGGTAGTTTTAAGACTAACGCAATACTTTCAAGAAGTTTCTATATATTGCTTAATTGTTTCCTTACAGTGTTCTTTGCTTTGCTTAGTATAAGTGGTATTCATGTTGCTTGTGTTTTTTGTACGATTTATTGATTATGTCTGATAAGGAGGTTGAGGAAGTCACTGACTTCAAGTCTATGAATCAAATGCTTCAGGCAAAGATGGATCAAATACAGGTTAATTGGAACACTGAAAGTAGGAGTATGATCCAGGATGTCGTTGCTTAGAGTCTTAGGAGAGAAATTCACGACATGCAGGGTTCTCTGAAGGAACTACAAGACAGTTCCAAACGAGTAGAAACAAAATTTGGCAATGTAGAACTCACTGTAGAAGATGTGCAAAACGACGTTAGGAAAACTCATCTTGACGTCAATACTGTTCGATCTGATGTAGGCAAGGTTCAAACTGTTCAAGGCAAATTAGAATCTAATGTTGATAAAATACAGTCAAAGGTGAATGAGGTTCAAACTGGTCAAGTTAAATTGGAGTCTATTGCAGATAAATTAAATCAACAATTGATGGTGTACAACTGGAAGTAGGTAAAATTCAATCCAACCAGGATTATATAGAATCCAAAATTGTTAAGATTGAATCCAGTCAGGATAAAATAGAATCCAAAATTGTAAAGATTGAATCACACAATGCCGTGTGCAGGCCACACAAAGTCAAATGCAGGCTAGCCAGACCAGTATTCAAACAAAGGTAGAAATAGTTGAGGCCAATCAAAATTTAATGCAGGTTCAGATAAATGAAATTGAAAAGAAGAAACCAGAAATAGCTTTGAATAAGAAGGAGTTTAATTAAGTTTAATTAAACTTAGAAGCTCTTCAGTTACAGGCCACTAATTATACAATTCACACCCAGGTTACATTAGAGCAATTAAGAGCAGAATTAAGTCTATTACAAACCCAGGTCAAAGATCATAACAAATTAATCAAAGATGATTTGGACGTTGATGGCAAAGGTATTATAAATGACAATGTCGTAATCTTTAGACAAGAAATTGTCAAATTTAATGAAGACTATTTCAAAGATTTTAAATTGGAAATTAATAATAGGATTGCAAATAGTGAAATCAAATCCAGTAGAGAAATCACAGATTTGAGGGAAGACGTAATTAAGAGGTTGAATGTTCTCCAAAACACGCAAGTCGAATATCACATGAGTCTTGAAAATAGGATTAAGACAGTAGAAGTCAAAATTGATCATGGTAGACTAGAATTAAACGAAACTAGAGAGAAAAAGAATTCAGAAATTAATGAGGTCAGAAAGCAACTCGACAGCATAAAATTAGGGGAAAACATAAATATAAAACACTTGAAAGATAAGAAGAGGGCGCATTGGAATGCGGATTTTCAGGCTACACTTGATAGGACTGAGGTTAGGACACAGGAAAGGGGGGATAGTAGCCAGCAGCAATCTCCCCTGGTTGAAATTAATCCACCGTCTAACGCAACCCAGAACTTAAACGAAATGCAGCATGGCCAACAGCTCTATACTTCACCGATAGCAAGTACCAGTATCGGAGCATATACACCGAAATCGTCAGATGTGACATCTCACGTGACGATTATTCGGAATTTTGAGGACAAGCCTCGACGGTTTAACAATTTCGATGAGACCACACCCATAGAATTTATCAGAAGCATCCGTGACTAATTTATCGAATCACACGTACCTCGTGAAAAGGAACTGAGTGTCGTAGAGCGTTATTTATCAGATGCCCCCCTTCAGTGGGATCGTGCCTTCCGTTATACTTTTGACGACTTTGAGGATTTCGTCGAAGCGTTCATTAATCGGTTTTGGAGTACACAAGTCCAGAATAATGTTCGATCAGAAATATACTCCAGGAAGTATTCAATAACAGACTAACCAGTTACTCGGAGTACTTCGGGTGCCAGCTTGCTAAACTTCGATTTTTACAACCGCCACTGACACAGGGACAGCTGATTGAAGCTATCTCTCGACAGCTCCCTGTGGACGTGAGGAAACAAGTGATATCGTCTGGGGTGACCGATTTAGCTTCTATGGACGACCTTCTGAGACGTCTCGACCTTGTAAGTGCCTTAACGACACCCACAATTGCGAGAAATACCGGAAACGAACATTCGTAATGGATCGGACTTTGCAGACCGATCAAGTTAGATCTGATCCTAGAAATTATGAGAGATCAGGACCTAACAGGAACAATTACCAGCGAAATGGACGTCAGGACAATAGATACGTTGAGTATGGTGAGCAACCATTGAAACGCAGCTATGAAGAGAGGAACTTCTACCGAAGGGACTGTGGAAATAATCGGAAAATATACCAAGGAAGTCCATATAACTCGGATTATAGGCCATATCAGGGTTATGGACGGTACAAGAATTACCGAACCGAAGAGTTCGAAAGGAATAGGGAACAAGAAAGGCTCAGAGGAGAGTAGGAAAAGTCTAGAGAGTATAGACGAAGAAATCAGAAGGAAAAAATGAAGAAATTAACGAAAATCAACCGAGTACTGGTCGCCAGGGAAGTAACGAAGAATGAAACCCTGACGAAGAGAGGAAAAGATACACGTCATCTTCAAGACGCAAATAAGGATTCATAATTTAGCACCTCCATTCAGAAAACAAGTGCTATGAGATAGCTAGTTTGGACGGAAGAGGGGTTATTGGCCGCTATAATGCGAAGAACCTACGTAAATATTACAAGAAGGTAACATAACCAGAGATGAGAATAAAGCTACATTTTATGTGAATGTACTGAGTGGTATACATAAAAGCCTAGTGAACTTTTATGTCGGACATCTAGGAGGAAGATTTACCATTATTCTCATGCTCGGGATTCGAAGAATTTCAGCGCGGCTTTACATATTGAAGGAAGCAAGGCAGTCTGTCACATGTGAGGTGCATCACAGCTGTCCGCTGTATGTTACGGTTCTTCCGAGCATCGCCGAAGCTAGACTCGGGTGATATGACGACATAGACGGTCGATAAATGTTGACTCATTACATCGAACGTCCACTAGACTAGAAGATCATTTATATATATTAAGAAGAAATAAGAACGTTATACACGCTTTGCAGTGTATTGGATGGTTATCAAATATAGCATGAAGTGAATGATAATGTGTTTTCATGTTTATGAACACCGTAGAATACCTGAGATGTGTATATCATACACCAAGGCTATTGATATCGATATATACAGCGCTGGGGGAGGGGATAGTCGAGCCTTCCTGCGATCCAGAGCTACGAGCAGCAATCAGATCATATTTTGTATCTGTTAAAGACACTTCAAACTACCGGCTGTGCACTGTTTGATCGTGTCGGGTTCTTATACTTGTAGAATACGCACAGATTCCGAGTGACGAACGGAACTCTGAAAAATATCGCACATGTTAGTGGATATTTCAACAGTATAGAGCAGACGCAAGAAAAGCTTGCCGAAACTCAACGATGCGCAGATATCAATATCAATCGGCGTATTTTAATGCTCATTGCGGGGCTCCTGTAATGCTGATTACCGGGCTCACTGCTCACTCAACTCTTCAAGAACGCAGCTCGCTCCAAGACGGTCTACAGCTGTAAACCACACGTAGTGAGCAGGAGGCATCACACGTGTGTGTGTATTATTACTATTTTATGTATATTACGTAGCTGAAAGTGCGTTAGTTGAATACCTAAAGCCTTGTGTATAATATTCAGTGTACTTAGCAATCACCGTTTCGCTCTAAATTAGGGAGTGCCAAAACTTTACACAGTCAAACTAGGGAAGTTATTTATAATGTGTATAAATTCATGAAAAACGAAACACATCTCGTTGGAAACATATGTTCAATTCAAAATAAAGTGGCTGAAGCAACAGGTGTGTCAGAAAGGTCGGTGCGGAATATAATACAAGGCGCCAAAAGAATTGAAAGTGGTGAAGCGGATTCAGTTTCAACGCCTGGAAAGGGAAGACCAAAATCTGCCAATAAGTGTAAGTTAGACGATTTTGATAAATGCGTGGTCAGGCGTACGATTCATAATTTTCACAATACCAAAGTTGAGAGGCCAACGCTGGAAAAGATCCGTGGGAAACTGGCTGAGGATATAAATTTTAAAGGTGGGGTACGAACATTAAGCAAGATAGTTCGAGGCCTAGGCTTTAGATGGAGGAAGACAGAAGACATGCGTAGAATACTTATGGAGAAGCCTGACATAAGGCATGCAGTACTTACAGAGCATAAGGCGTTACCGACAACAGGGTAGGCCTATTGTTTACACTGATGAGACATATTTGCATAGTTGGCACACTAAGCCAAGGGCTTGTAGTGACGGTTCTCTTCATGGACTGAAGTCACCTATCTCGAAAGGGCAAAGATTAATAGTGGTACATGCCGGTTCAGATGCAGGTTTCGTTCCAAATGCTTTGTTGGTTTTCAAATCCAACCAAACAACAGGGGACTATCACGATGAGATGAACTATAGAAATTACGAAAAATATCCGACGGAGAAATTAATTCCCAATTTGCCAACCAATTCTGTAGTCGTGATTGACAATGCCTCGTACCATAATGTCCAATGTGAGCGCGAGCCTACATCATCTTCCCGAAAAACGGTTATGCAGGATTGGTTGACCGATAAGGGTATTCAATTTTCTACAGAGATGAAAAAACCTCAACTGTACGCTTTGATTAAATCCCATAAACCACGCTATAAGACGTATAAAATCGATACACTGCTTGCTACCTATGGACACACGATCTTGCGTCTACCACCGTACCACCCTGACTTGAATCCTATCGAAATGATTTGGGCTCATGTTAAAAATTATGTAGCCGAAAAGAATGTTACTTTCAAACTTGATGATGCAAGAACATTGCTTATGGAAATAGTTGCGTCAACTGGAGCAGAAGAATAGTCGATTCGGTGTAGACACGTAATAGACATTGAGAAGAAGTACATTGACAGCGATCACATAATGGATGAAGTATCAGACCGCATAATCATTAATCTGGGGGACGATAGTGATAGTGACAGTGACAGAGAGCGTGTTAGTGACTCCAGCACCAATAGCACAGATGACAGTGAAGGCGATATGAGTGGCTTTCAACCTCTTTCAGAAGACGTGCACTAGGAATAGGCCATTAGGTAAGTTTACTGCTATTTTACGATTAGATCATTCTTAATCTCTTTGTTGTTTCCTGCATCTTCAACAGTATTTTTAGACTATTACTGTGTAAGACATTACATACACGCGCTGAGATCTCACTTGAACCCCAGTCACAGTCAGCCTGCCAAGCCTGGGCAGACGATCCGTTCAGAACTGCTGCTAGCCAGCTACTGCCGGGAAGTGGGAGGGGCGTTGTATGCCACTACCGAACACTCACGAACACCTGAACATGGCCGAAGATCTGCGCACCTTTTTTCGGCAAGCTTTTCTTGCGTCTGCTCTACCGGGATGGAAATGGTAATTTTCAAGTCGGTTATAAGATATGTTCATAGACAAGAACATTGACTTTGAAACTGTATACACAAAAAGTGAAATGTATTGTAGGCATACTTGGACATGCTACAACTCACGGAACTAAATACTATATATTTAAAGAGTGCAATTTATACGTGTGTATGCCTTCAGTAACACAGTTACGTTATCGAACTCTGATTAGAATTTCCTCCTTTATTCACGATACGTTCAAAAGTGGGACGTCAGGAGGAAAGAGTGCTACGAATTTAACAGTTATAACCAAGGCAGGTTAAACATAGCAAACGTGGATACCGCAATCTAAACAATGCAACGAACATTCTGAGGGAAACCGACATTGCTATACGCGTGTACGAGTGCTGTATTGCGCAGCTGACATCTTGTCAACCATGACATTCCGCTGTGGCACAATCGCGATGGAAATGTACTTTCGTTACGGATTTATACGAATGTCGGGACACTACGATGACTCGGGTGACTTCTTTAGAACGAAATGTACTATACGAGGAGACGAAGGTGACCATGTATGCAGTATTGGAGCTATCCAGATGACATGTCCGAACCAGGGAAAGGAAGAGCGGAGTTCCAGGGTTCGATTCTCGCAGACCATGAGAATCCATGCTATTTCCCAATATGAAAGGAGATGTGATATCGGGGCATATCATTGCTGAATACTACAGATGATAGAGTCTACCAAGGTACAGAGAAACCAGTCCTATCATATGTAGTGAAGCGTAGACATTTTAACGTTACTATAGCTGCCATTTTTATTATATTTTCTGTAGTAGAGTCGAAGGATGGAGTTTAGGCATGAGGTTTTCTACTCATGACTGACCCAATTCTAAACTGGATTTTTGTTCCAATAAAGAACACATCCATTTTTTTAGTATGTATTGTAGTTTGATTTAATATTAACATTGGTAAATTAAAGTTAATTAATTAGAAACTTCCTGAATGTAGAGAAGAGGAATATCTAGGAGAAGGAATATATTACACGTGTTTTGATAATTTGATGAACTCTTACTAATGTCAATTCATGACATTTTCTGCATTTATGGATTTTGACTCGAGCTATATTTATAGTTGAGCTTCGTTCTAGTTTCATGCTCGAGAATTGCGTTTTTGAATAATGCTAATGCTTTTTATAGCAAGATATCATCGTTTTGAAAGCATATTTTTGTGAAGAAGTTTGATCTTTCGCTTTCAGTAGGGAACATTCTTCACTCTCGTGGAAGATAGATGCTAATATTGTTTCATAATGAGCCAATAGCGTGCTAACTTTTAAGGTTACCTAGATCCATGGTGTAGGGGAAATACTTGATTTTCTTGAAGCCATTTGAGGGGAGATGTACCTAATTTTACCTTGATAAATTGTAGTAGTGGGATGACATTGGTTCTGTCTACTAACTTATTGAACCCTCCTCGTATTTGCCCCGAACCTGATATCTCGCTAACCAATCATAGGATTTGAACATACAGGGTGTCCTATCACACGTAGTGATGCCCCCTACTTTCCTATAGGCTCGTTATTTAATTAAAAGACCAAAACTAAAAGGTCATTCGCGAGTAGTGGGGTAGTGTTGGTTTTCTCAAGTGGCGCTCGTGCTTGAATATGTATGCCTATGTTGGGAAAGGGGTAGGTGGTGGGGGAGGAGTAGGGTCGAGTGAGGGGTCGTTTAGATGGTATATTTTCAGGTCCATGTGATGGTGAGGCTATTTTTTTAAAATGGATGGAATTTTTCACTTATATTTGGGGTAAACATGTTTTTTTATGCATACGCACTTGAGAGGTTTTGTAAGAGAGCGGGCTTTTTAAATGATTATTTATAAATGTGTGTTTTTTAAATATGTATTGAAATAAACCCAAAAAAACAAATAGGTAATCGGCTTTTTACTATCTCGCTAACCAATAATCGGATTTAAACATATGAGGTGTCGTAGGATTCGTGGTGAAATCCCCTTTTCAGTGGACGCGGTATATCCACCCAAAATAAAAACTACCCTTACCCGGGGGATGAAATAGTATTATTTTTGTATGCCTACGAACTTGACGGCGTTTGTAAGAGAGCGGGCTTTATAAATGATTATTTATAGATGAGTGTTTATTTTATTATGTATTTAAATAAACCAAAAAACTAATAGGTCATCGGCTTTTTACTATCTCGCTAACCAATAATCGGATTTAAACCTATGAGGTGTCGTAGGACTCGTGGTGAACTCCCCTTTTCTATGGACGGGGTATATCCACCCCAAAATAAAAACTACCCTAAGCCGGGGGATGAAATAGTAATATTTGTATGCCTACGAACTTGGCGGTTTTTGTAAGAGAGCGGGCTTTTTAAATGATTATTTATAGATGAGTGTTTTTTTAATATTTATTGAAATAAACCATAACAACTAATAGGTCATCGGCTTTTTACTATCTCGCTAACCAATAATCGGATTTAAACATATGAGGTGTCGTAGAACTCGTGGTGAACTCCTCTTCTCTATGAACAGGGAATATCCACCCCAAAATAAAAATAACCCTTACCCGGGGGGTAAATAACATTTTTTGTATGTGCGCACACGGACGGCTTTTGTCAAAAGGACCTAACTACACGTTTGTTAATTTTTTCTGAACCCCTGATGGGATTTTGCCATAGGCAGTATCCTAGCCCTGGGGGGGACGCCCCGTTTTTGAATGTATGATTCGTTTTTGGTCAAAAGGGCCTAACTACACTTTTGTTCATATCTCGCGAACCAATCATGCTAGTGACTTGTATGAGGGGTCCTAGCACTTGGGGCGACGTCCCCCGTTTGGGGGTGAAACTACCCTCCAAAATTGAAAAATCCATATCTTGGAAACGAAGAACCCTAAAATTAGGTGTGATAGCTTAAAAATAGGGGATGATATAGGCTTTTACCTCGATTGATCATTTCACCCCTAAAACAGTAAACAGTCGTTTTACGAGAAAAAAACCTGTTAAACACTTAAACATGATAAATGAACCTATGATCTTTTGTTTTTGATGAAAAATAGCAGGGGGTGGAAACTACCCCCCAAATTGAAAAACAATATCTTGGAAATGAAGGACCCTAAAATTAGGTGTGATAGCTTTAAAAGTAGGCCATGACATACGTTTTTACCTGGATAGGTCATTTCACCCCTACAACAGTAAATAGTCATGTCATGGGGTAAAAAGGTGTTAAACACCTAAAAATGATAAATGAACCTAAGATCTCTTGTTTTTATGAAAAATATCAGAGGGATGAAAACTACCCCCCAAATTGAAAAATCAATATCCTGGAAACGAAGAACCCTAAAATTAAGTGTGATAGCTTAAATAAAAAATAGGTCATGACATACGCTTTTACATGGATAGGTCATTTCACCCCTAAAACGCTAAATAAGTGATTTTACAGGGGGTAAATATGTGTTAAACTCCTAAAAATAATAAATGAAACTAAGATCTTTTGTTTTTGATGAAAAATAGCAGGGAGATGAAAACTACTCCCAAATTGAAAAATCAATATCTTGGAAACGAATAACCCTAAAATTAGGTGTGAAAGCTTAAAAAATAGGCCATGACATACGCTTTTACCTGGATAGGTCATTTTACCCCTGAAACAGTAAATAGTCATGTTATGAGGGGAAAATGTGTTAAACACCTAAAAGCATAAGCGTTTTGTGAATCCATGCTTTAATGGACATGTGTATGGAGGATGATTGTTATTATTATTATTATTAGGTAATTATGGATTAATGTGTGTAAAGATAACTAACCAGTGGGGAGCGTGATGGCGCAGGTGCTTAGCTGCTCGTCTTTACCCGGACGGCTGGGGTTCAAATCCCGGTGACAGCGGGGTGGAATTTTCACCTGAAAAATCACGTGGCGTCAGGAAGGGCATTCAGCCTTAAATCCCCGGCCAAAACCAAAATGAGCCTGGTTGGCTCCGGCGACTCAAAATAATTGGGAAAAGCCGAAGAAAGAAAAAGAAGAAGAAATATTGTAACTCACCAGTAATAGTAAACATTTGTTTGAGGTGTTGAAGAAGTCAGGATGGCCAACCCTTTGCCATGGTTCACGAATGGACCCCAAAAAGTTTTACCTGTCAAGACTCAGTGTACCCTGTTGCAGCCTTTAGAAAAATAATCGAACCGGGGCCCCTGTGGTGACAGAGGACTAATATTCATGATGCTTTTTAAACAAACATACGCTTGCATATTACCGCTGGGTTGAATCTGCACAGAGACACTGGCTTTGGTTTGTGTAGTGTGCCTTGGTGATAACATCACGGCGATCTTGTCAGCAAGTTTCATATTACTCGTCTGCTTGATCGTGGACGTGCTATGCACCGTATTATCATACAGGTCATGACTAGATAGTGGTTAGGTAAAGGTTTGACAAAGGCTTAGTGAACCTTATTGCAACGTTGAAATGAATGTCTTGGTATAGTCGGGTTGGAAGCCAAGACCTTAGGGTTGACAACCAAGTAGGTTAACCACTACACGGTCAGATGGTCAAATAATAATGTAACAGAACATATAGAAACGTTTTCTATAGTTTAACGAATTGACTAAGAGCCATACCGTGAGAGGAATAGGTAATGGAAATTGAATCCTTAGCTGATGACTATACTACTTGTAATCTATAGCAATGCCCACGTATAAGCTATCATGTTAGAAAAAGAAAGGTACGGCTTGTTTTAAACGCAGAATAATTGTGTTTACTGTGAAAAACAAATCTGAATTTAAAATTAGTTTATGTCCTACATGATGTTTGAACTCTTTTTTTATTTATACTTTAGACAAACGCTAACATAGTTGTATTCAGAAGCCATGGCCACCTCTTTTCCAAACCTACACCGTACGCTGAAGTTAAAATGAATACTGATCACGTTACAGAGAGCCAGTTTCAAAGCCATGAGAATTAAGTGAACAAAGAATAAAATTCATGAGCCAGTGAGGAATTCAACATGCTGTCCTTTGGACAAAAGAGAAGCGTTCTACAAACTTAACCACCAAGCTGTCCAATCGACCCTCAATGGTTTGGGTCATCGTAAAGATGAAAATTAAATCGAAGCTATAACTAAAACGAACTACACTCTTTTATACTAGAAGAGGAAATGGAAAACAAAAGGACAACAGGCCAAATAAAGGACAGAAGAAATAAAAAAATGGCCCTCAACCCTCAAGCATGTGGATTGAGGGAGTTGGAAGGAAGGAGAGCCATGAAAGGCAGATAGAAAAGTATAATAGGAGAGGCTCTGCCCCAGAGGTATGGATAAATAGGAGGAAAACTGGACTCAGCTCACAAATCCCTTGGGGTCGCCAACTTCCAAACTGATCAGCCGTAAGCCCCTTGAGGGTGTAGCCATATGCAGCGTGCAGCACAAGTGGTGGGGCTATATTCACCCTACCTTCTTGAGGGGGCTTGAGCAAAAGACGGGAAATAACATGAAAATAAAAACAAGGCTGCCTCCTCACACTAGTAGGATATCAGAAAAAATAAATAAACAAGGGCCAATTATGTTGCAAAAGGAAGAGACTCCCTGGGCCTCGGAGACACTAATCATGTTGGGATCGGTAGAGAACAAGAGTTGAGCAAGTGTGGACGATAGGAAAGAAGACAGAGAGGAGGCTAGCACAAGTTAGTGGAAGCAATGACGGACTCAGCTGGGACTCCATGTTCGTCAACCTTCATACACTAGATATGACGCCCAGGGGTGGAATTAAAGACCTCTTTTGTTTTATATCACTGGCTTTTAAGGACGGTAACACATGGCATGCCTTATAATGCAATACTGGTCCTAGGGTATGCAAAATTGTATTAGATACTCAGCTAATAATAGTGTGCATGACCATGATTACTTTCCCAAGTACAGTACACGGGACTGATGACCATGATTTCCAAGCCCATAAGTAAGACAAAAACAAATGATTTTCATTTTCCAATGAGTTGGGGTGAGGTGAGGTGAGTTTTCTATACACCAAACTGATGTGGTTTCCCACTTCTACGCCAGGCAAATGCACATTTGATGTTAAGAATAGTGAAATGGTTTGCAACTGTCCAATTCTAGGACCAGATTAGTGGCTTTTAAAATGGAATGGAATGGAGTACACTTCCCCCATAACCAACAAGAGGAGTGTTCGATCCCCCACAACAACCATTCTTAAAGTCAATATAAATGGCTATGCACTTCAGGTCATGACGGTCTCCTCTCTCCAATCCTACCCCTTGGTGGTGAAAGGCACACTCTAATACAACCATAAGTGACAGGTTATCTGATAAATACCTAACTATCCCCAGATTTACCTTGAATTTTCCTAAAATCCAATACATTTTCCGCAAATTGACCGAATGACACAAAATTCCAGCAAAATTCATCAAATGACTACCAGATTTATTGAAATTCCATTGATTTACCTAAGCATGGTTTAAACTACCTCAAATTCATATAAAATTAGCTGAATATAGATGAAAATTCTCTAAAATTTACCGAATTTAGCCAAGTGGTGTACAAACCATGAAATTTAACCAATTTTTATTAAAATTGACTACATGTACTCGAAAATTCCATAATATTCCCTTTACATGTATGCTTTTTGTTGTTTTTGTTTCGCTTACCACACTCCCTGCAGACAAATACCTCAACATGACTTTCTTGTAGACTAGGAGCTCCACATTCGACATGATAGCTGAGTTTCATCTCCCATAAACTTGTAGCTGAGGTGGGTGTCAGGAAAAGGCATTCAGCTGTAAAAACCACACCCTCACATAGACTTTCATAACCTCTTACGTTGAGGTTCCTAACACTAACGACATTGAATGATTGAACGGTTTCCTTTTCACAATTCCAGTCTATACTTTCCTCTTTAAGGTTGCGAGATGTTTGCAAGATTCCTAAAATGCAATTAAACTTAATAAATACCTTAAGATGGTTTGATTTGTTTAATGATAATGGTGTTGATGATTTTTTATATACGTGAAGACTAATTTTTTAGGTCTTGACTGGCCTTGCAATAAGAATTGACTAACCAAACATGAGTTACCTATGAGGGAAATATTTTAGCCCACTATGTTGGTTATTTACCAGTGAGTACAGTTGTAGAAAGCTGTTTATTATTATTTTTTGAAATCATATACAACAGAGGATTAAACCTATAGACAAACCGTGTGACCATGTTTGTTAAACATGACATTATACCAGAGACAATTAGGAAACTTATGTAGAGCTTACAAAAAAAAATGTTGTGTAACAGTAAATGCTAGTCAACAAACAGTTATGCCATACTAAAAATCATCATACAATACCTGAGAGAGCTCTTCTAAAAGAATTAATGCGTAACATGTTTCCACTCGCTTGCTATATATTTTTCGGCGTGGGAATGATTCTCAAGAAATGAAATGCAAAGGGAACTGAAATGCAACACAAACAAACAATGAACGCGCGCGGTGACTGAGATTGATAACATGACGTACTGTCGGTTATGTAGCTATGTGGAATGTTTATCACATATGGTTTACTTCAAGGTTTGGAGATCCCATTAAAGATATTCCTACAATAAATGATCTTGAAATGGTCATTCTTTGGTGTGAAAATATGTATTATATGATATTTAATGAAAACAATTATGATTTATAAAAATGTTATACGTTTACTCTATTATTATTTAATGTAAGCACTGGAGGCACTATCGACCAAAATACAGCACTATCTGGAATGTATATTGCATACTTAAAGGTTTGGTGATCCCATTTAAGGCATTCCTACAATAAATGATTTTTAAGTTCTCGTTTTATGGCATGATTATTTAATATATGCTATTTGCTAATAGGATTTGGCACTGGAATTATTTTACAAGTAGTTATTTTAATGACCAGCAGAGTTTATTGTTAACAAGGCACAGCTCTATTTGAAATTTTGAATAACATGTTACATGTGATACATCATATGCAACTACTGTAAGGCTTGTGATTTATTTAATGCATTTAACCCTATATTAAACACTCAGTTTATAATACTGATAACTGCAATGTTACGGAAAAAATTGAAACAAAACAAAAATCTGCATTGAAAAATCAAAAATTGGTTGAGCAAATATATACTGGGGAAAAGAAAAGTTTTGTAAACATTGATGTCCAACAAGACTAATTAAATCAGTAACAGTCAGAGTGGCCGAGTGGTTAAGGCGTTTGACTTAAGATCAAATTTCCAAATATATAAGGAAGCAAGGGTTCGAACCCCTTCCCTGACATAACTATTGCTTGAACATGCAAGAAAACAAGAAATATACACAAACTATGTTTATTAATTTAATCAAAATATTTTTTTACAAGAGATAGACACACAGAATACAGCTCTTTTTGTTTATCATTTCTTTTAAACATAACACTTGTTGAAAATTATTTTTAGGGGATAGGGGGGTGGGGGTGTTGCTACGTTGACCCATTACACAATAATAAGAGCTTTACGAAGTTCAATCTCTATATTTAATAGCTCTTCCTCATAACCAATATGACCAACCTGTTTACAGGCATGCAAGAGCTGTAGACGTTCGACTAATATATTAGGATCGTTCCATTTGCTACTTTTTATGAATGGTTTCAAAAACTCGGGAAGCAGTTCATCCAGTTCATCATTATCACCATCATCATGATTATCATCCTCATCATTATAATCATCTTCATAATGATGATGATCATCATCGTCATCTTTATCATCATAATTTCCACCTGTGTCCACAGTCTGTTCAATGGTTTGAGTTGCCTTTGATAGTGTTGAAAGCTTCTTTTTTGATGTGCTAGAGTGCTTTAACATTGTTATGTTATTATTATCACTATCACCTTCCCCCACCAACTTTTTGATGGGGTATATTGTCTCTGATAGGGTTGAGGGCTTTTGAGATGTGGGTGTGTGTCTCAACAAGGGTTTTACAGGAGGTGTTAAAGGTTTCTCATTAAAGAACTCCCTAGCAGCATGAGTGCGTTGTATTGTATTAAACTTGAGGTTAATATTATCTTTAGCAGCACTATCTTTTTCTTTGACTTGGTTTTTTGCTTTGGTTTGAGTTTTCCTTACATTTAGACTAGCATGATTATTAAGTTTACAATCATGATTGTTTGAAGAAAGTATGTCCAATTGTTTTGTCTTAAGCATTCCTCGACACTGTTTCGATCGTTGCTTTGAACAGCGCCAAATAACAGTTCCATTTTTATTGCTTCGTTTCACAATATATGCATATCCTTTATAGTATGCATAAGGCTTACCATACCTAGTCACTGATACTTCCATATCAACTGTCAAGCATAAACTAATCTCTAGTAAAGACAAATTGGTAATAACAACAATAGTTTAATGTGGGAGCATATATACATGCAAAAAGTGGGAGCAAAGGTGGGGGTAAAAAGTGTCAGCAAAAGTGGGAGCAAATGTGGGAGCAAAAACTGTAAGCAAAAAGTGGGAGCAAATATGGGATCAAATGTGGGAGCAAAGCAAATATAAAAAGTGGGAGCAAATATGCTAACAAATATTTCAACAAATAAGCCAGCAAGAGTAAATACACAAGTCAAGATAGTTTAAAGTGCAAAGAATATATTAGAGCAAAAGTGGTGTTATTTTTAAAACAAGTAGACATAACAAGCTTAGTGATAGCCTATCCTAACCTAACCTAACCTAACCAAACCCAACCTAACCTTACCTCACCTAACCTAACTTCACTTAACCTAACCTAACCCAACTTGACCTAACCTAACCTAACTTGACCTAACCTAACCTAACTGAACCTAACCTATCATGACCCAACTTTACCTAACCTAACCTAACTTAACCTAACCTTTCAAATCCCAGATCAAAATTAAATTCCGGGCATAGTTAAGTTGGAACCCAAAACTTCAGGGATAACACCCAAGTATACTAGTCACTACACCGCGAGATGGGCAAATTATCATGCAACACAACATAAAAATAAAAGTTTTCTGTAGTGTAACTCATTGGTTGACAACCATTGTTGGGAATTCAAACCCAAGACCTCAGGACTTTTGTTTTGAACATTATCAGAAATATTATTCCATTTACATTTTGCTGCTGCTTATAGTTTTAAGAGTTGGCATTAATATGGGGAGCAAAAAAAAGTGGGAACAAATGTGTGAGCCAATATGGGAGCCAATATGGGAGCAAATGTGGGAGCCAATATGGGAGCAAAAGTGGGAGCAAATGTGGGAGCAAAAGTGGGAGCAAATATGGGAACCAATATGGGAGTAAAAGTGGGAGCAAATATGGGAGCCCATATGGGAGCAAATATGAGAGCAAATGTGTGAGCAAATCAGCTCACCTCGGATATCACCAATGAGTACTCATATCCACCGCTAGGTAGCGGAAACACACTTTGCGTGTTGTATGTAACTGTCTTACAAAGTTTGACTGCATGCAGAACGTGCTTGTATAAGCTGTGCATATAATTTTAATATACAATTAACTAACATGTATAGCCTTAGCAAGAAAGACTGACTAACCAGGAGTGTAAAGCCTTGTCATATGCAGTAAGCATCTGTTGGCAGAAAATGGTTCCTAATAATAACCGACTTAATGAATATGAAACGTATTTCCCGTGTCGTCTTAAATCCTATTTTATACATTGTGATACGTGTAAGGATTTACGACGACACAAGCGTCTTTGGTGTGTCGTCTTTTGAGTGTCGTCGAAAATCGCGCTGGATATGAGTACTCACTGGTGATATCCGAGGTGAACTGATTTGCTCACACATTTGCTCTCATATTTGCTCCCATATTGGCTCCCATATTTGCTCCCACTTTTGCTCCCATATTGGTTCCCATATTTGCTCCCACTTTTGAACCCATATTGGCTCCCACATTTGCTCCCATATTGGCTCCCATATTGGCTCACACATTTGCTCCCACTTTTTTTTGCTCCCCATATTAATGCCAACTCTTATAACTATAAGCAGCAGCAAAATGTAAATGGAATAATATTTCTGATAATGTTCAAAACAAAAGTCCTGTGGTCTTGGGTTTGAATTCCCAACAATGGTTGTCAACCAATGAGTTACACTACAGAAAACTTTTATTTTTATGTTGTGTTGCATGATAATTTGCCCATCTCGCGGTGTAGTGACTAGTATACTTGGGTGTTATCCCTGAAGTCTTGGTTTCCAACTTAACTATGCCCAGAATTTAATTTTGATCTGGGATTTGAAAGGTTAGGTTAAGTTAGGTTAGGTTAGGTAAAGTTGGGTCATGATAGGTTAGGTTCAGTTAGGTTAGGTTAGGTCAAGTTAGGTTAGGTTAGGTCAAGTTGGGTTAGGTTAGGTTAAGTGAAGTTAGGTTAGGTGAGGTAAGGTTAGGTTGGGTTTGGTTAGGTTAGGTTAGGTTAGGATAGGTTATCACTAAGCTTGTTATGTCTACTTGTTTTAAAAATAACACCACTTTTGCTCTAATATATTCTTTGCACTTTAAACTATCTTGACTTGTGTATTTACTCTTGCTGGCATATTTGTTGAAATATTTGTTAGCATATTTGCTCCCACTTTTTATATTTGCTTTGCTCCCACATTTGATCCCATATTTGCTCCCACTTTTTGCTTACAGTTTTTGCTCCCACATTTGCTCCCACTTTTGCTGACACTTTTTACCCCCACCTTTGCTCCCACTTTTTGCATGTATATATGCTCCCACATTAAACTATTGTTGTTATTACCAATTTGTCTTTACTAGAGATTAGTTTATGCTTGACAGTTGATATGGAAGTATCAGTGACTAGGTATGGTAAGCCTTATGCATACTATAAAGGATATGCATATATTGTGAAACGAAGCAATAAAAATGGAACTGTTATTTGGCGCTGTTCAAAGCAACGATCGAAACAGTGTCGAGGAATGCTTAAGACAAAACAATTGGACATACTTTCTTCAAACAATCATGATTGTAAACTTAATAATCATGCTAATCTAAATTTATGGAAAACTCAAACCAAAGCAAAAAAACCAAGTCCAAGAAAAAGATAGTGCTGCTAAAGATAATATTAACCTCAAGTTTAATACAATACAACGCACTCATGCTGCTAGGGAGTTCTTTAATGAGAAACCTTTAACACCTCCTGTAAAACCCATGTTGAGACACACACCCACATCTCAAAAGCCCTCAACCCTATCAGAGACAATATACCCCATCAAAAAGTTGGTGGGGGAAGGTGATAGTGATAATAATAACATAACAATGTTAAAGCACTCTAGCACATCTAAGAAGAAGCTTTCAACACTATCAAAGGCAACTCAAACCATTGAACAGACTGTGGACACAGGTGGAAATTATGATGATAAAGGTGACGATGATGATCATCATCATTATGAAGATGATTATAATGATGAGGATGATAATCATGATGATGGTGATAATGATGAACTGCTTCCCGAGTTTTTGAAACCATTCATAAAAATAGCAAATGGAACGATCCTAATATATTAGTCGAACGTCTACAGCTCTTGCATGCCTGTAAACAGGTTGGTCATATTGGTTATGAGGAAGAGCTATTAAATATAGAGATTGAACTTCGTAAAGCTCTTATTATTGTGTAATGGGTCAACGTAGCAACACCCCCCCCCCCATCCCCTAAAAATAATTTTCAACAAGTGTTATGTTTAAAAGAAATGATAATCAAAAAGATCTGTATTCTGTGTGTCTATCTCTTGTAAAAAAATATTTTGATTAAATTAATAAACATAGTTTGTGTATATTTCTTGTTTTCTTGCATGTTCAAGCAATAGTTATGTCAGGGAAGGGGTTCGAACCCTTGCTTCCTTATATATTTGGAAATTTGATCTTAAGTCAAACGCCTTAACCACTCGGCCACTCTGACTGTTACTGATTTAATTAGTCTTGTTGGACATCAATGTTTACAAAACTTTTCTTTTCCCCAGTATATATTTGCTCAACCAATTTTTGATTTTTCAATGCAGATTTTTTTTTGTTTCATTTTTTTCCGTAACATTGCAGTTATCAGTATTATAAACTGAGTGTTTAATATAGGGTTAAATGCATTAAATAAATCACAAGCCTTACAGTAGTTGCATATGATGTATCACATGTAACATGTTATTCAAAATTTCAAATAGAGCTGTGCCTTGTTAACAATAAACTCTGCTGGTCATTAAAATAACTACTTGTAAAATAATTCCAGTGCCAAATCCTATTAGCAAATAGCATATATTAAATAATCATGCCATAAAACGAGAACTTAAAAATCATTTATTGTAGGAATGCCTTAAATGGGATCACCAAACCTTTAAGTATGCCATATACATTCCAGATAGTGCTGTATTTTGGTCGATAGTGCCTCCAGTGCTTACATTAAATAATAATAGAGTAAACGTATAACATTTTTATAAATCATAATTGTTTTCATTAAATATCATATAATACATATTTTCACACCAAAGAATGACCATTTCAAGATCATTTATTATAGGAATATCTTTAATGGGATCTCCAAACCTTGAAGTAAACCATATGTGATAAACATTCCACATAGCTACATAACCGACAGTACGTCATGTTATCAATCTCAGTCAACGCGCGCGCTCATTGTTTGTTTGTGTTGCATTTCAGTTCCATTTGCATTTCATTTCTTGAGAATCATTTCCACGCCGAAAAATATATAGCAAGCGAGTGGAAACATGTTACGCATTAATACTTTTAGAAGAGCTCTCTCAGGTATTGTATGATGATTTTTTTAGTATTGCATAACTGTTTGTTGACTAGCATTTACTGTTACACAACATTATTTTTGGTAAGCTCTACATAAGTTTCCTAATTGTCTCTGGTATAATGTCATGTTTAACAAACATGGTCACACGGTTTGTCTATAGGTTTAAGCCTCTGTTGTATATGATTTCAAAAAATAATAATAAACAGCTTTCTACAACTGTACTCACTTGTCAATAACCAACATAGTGGGCTAAAATGTTTCCCTCATAGGTAACTCATGTTTGGTTAGTCAATTCCCATTGCAATGCCAGTCAAGACCTAAAAAATTAGTCTTCACGTATATAACAATCATCAACACCATTATCATTAAACAAATCAAACCATCTTAAGGTATTTATTAAGTTTAATTGCATTTTAGGAATCTTGCAAACATCTCGCAACCTTAAAGAGTAAAGTATAGACAGGAATTGTGAAAAGGAAACCGTTCAATCATTCAATGTCGTTAGTGTTAGGAACCTCAAAGTAAGAGGTTATGAAAGTCTATGTGAGGGTGTGGTTTTTACAGCTGAATGCCTTTTCCTGACACCCACCTTAGAGACAAGTTTATGGGAGATGAAACTCAGCTATCATGTCGAATGTGGAGCTCCTAGTCTACAAGAAAGTCATGTTGAGGTATTTGTCTGCAGGGAGTGTGGTAAGCGAAACAAAAACAACAAAAAGCATACATGTAAAGGGAATATTATGGAATTTTCGAGTACATGTAGTCAATTTTAATAAACATTGGTTAAATTTCATGGTTTGTACACCACTTGGCTAAATTCGGTAAATTTTAGAGAATTTTCACCTATATTCAGCTAATTTTATATGAATTTGAGGTAGTTTAAACCATGCTTAGGTAAATCCGTAAATCAATGGAATTTCAATAAATCTGGTAGTCATTTGTTGAATTTTGCTGGAATTTTGTGTCATTTGGTCAATTTGTGGAAAATGTATTGGATTTTAGGAAAATTCAAGGTAAATCTGGGGATAGTTAGGTATTTATCAGATAACCTGTCACTTATGGTTGTATTAGAGTGTGCCTTTCACCACCAAGGGGTAGGATTGGAGAGAGGAGACCGTCATGACCTGAAGTGCATAGCCATTTATATTGACTTAAAGAATGGTTGTTGTGGGGGATCGAACACTCTTCCTGTTGGTTTTGGGGGAAGTGTACTCCATTCCATTCCATTTCAAAAGCCACTAATCAGGTCCTAGCATTGGACAGTTGCAAACCATTTCACTATTCTTAACATCAAATGTGCATTTGCCTGGCGGAGAAGTGGGAAACCACATCAGTTTGGTGTATAGAAAACTCACCTCACCTCACCCCAACTCATTGGAAAATGGAAATCATTTGTTTTTGTTTTACTTAGGGGCTTGGAAACCATGGTCATCAGTCCCATGTACTGTACTTGGGAAAATAATCATGGTCATGCACACTATTATTAGCTGAGTATCTAATACAATTTTGCATACCCTAGGACCAGTATTGCAGTTAAGGCATGCCATGTGTTACCGTCCTTAAAAGCCAGTGATATAAAACAAAAGAAGTCTTTAATTCCAACACTGGGCGTCATATCTAGTGTATGTAGGTTGACGATCATGGAGTCCCAGCTGAGTCCGTCATTGCTTCCACTAACTTGTGCTAGCCTCCTCTCTGTCTTCTTTCCTATCGACCACACTTGCTCAACTCTTGTTCTCTACCGATCCCAACATGATAAGTGTCTCCGAGGCCTAGGGAGTCTCTTCCTTTTGCAACATAATTGGCCCTTGTTTATTTTTTTTTCTGATATCCTACTAGTGTGAGGAGGCAGCCTTGTTTTTTATTTTCATGTTATTTCCCGTCTTTTGCTCAAGCCCCCTCAAGAAGGTAGGGTGAATATAGCCCCACCACTTGTGGTGCACTCTGCATATGGCTACACCCTCAAGGGGCTTACGGCTGATCAGTTTGGAAGTTGGCGACCACAAGGGATTTCTGAGCTGAGTCCAGTTTTCCTCCTCTTTATCCATTTCCTCTGTGGCAGAGCCTCTCCTATTATACTTTTCTATCTGCCTTTCATGGCTCTCCTTCCTTCCAACTCCCTCAATCCACATGCTTGAGGGTTGAGGGCCATTTTTTATTTCTTCTGTCCTTTATTTGGCCTGTTGTCCTTTTGTTTTCCATTTCCTCTTCTAGTATATAAGAGTGTAGTTAGTTTTAGTTGTAGCTTAGATTTAATTTTCATCTTTACGATGACCCAAACCATTGAGAGTCGATTGGACAGCTTGGTGGTTAAGTTTGTAGAACGCTTCTCTTTTGTCCAAAGGACAGCATGTTGAATTCCTCACTGGCTCGTGAATTTTATTCTTTGTTCACTTAGTTCTCATGGCTTTGAAACTGGCTGTCAGTAACGTGATCAGTATTCATTTTAACTTCAGCGTACAGTGTAGGATTGGAAAAGAGGCGGCCATGGCTTCTGAATGACAACTATGTTAGCGTTTGACTAATGTATAAATACAAAAAAAAAAGAGTTCAAAAATCATGTAGGACATAAACAAATTTTAAATTCAGATTTGTGTTTCACAGTAAACACAATTATCTCCGTTTAAAACTAGCCATACAATTCTTTTTCTAACATGATAGCTTATACGTGGGCATTGCTATAGATTACAAGTAGTATAGTCATCAGCTAAGGATTCAATTTCCATTACCTACACCTCTCATGGTATGGCTCTTAGTCAATTCGTTAAACTATAGAAAACGTTTCTATATGTTCTGTTACATTATTATTTGACCATCTGACCGTGTAGTGGTTAACCTACTTGGTTGTCAACCCTAAGGTCTTGGCTTCCAACCCGACTATACCAAGACATTCATTTCAACGTTGCAATAAGGTTCACTAAGCCTTTGTCAAACCTTTACCTAACCACCATCTAGTAATGTCCTGTATGATAACACGGTGCAGAGCACGTCCGCGATCAAGCAGACGAGTAATATGAAACTTGCTTACAAGATCGCCGTGCTGTTATCACCAAGGCACACTACACAATCCAAAGCCAGTGTCTCTGTGCAGATTCAACCCAGAGGTAGTATGCAAGCGTATATTTGTTTAAAAAGCATCATGAATATAAGTCCACTGTCACCACAGAGGCCCCGGTTCGATTATTTTTTCTAAAGGCTGCAACAGGGTACACTGAGTCTTGACAGGTAAATCTTTTTGGGGTCCATTCGTGAACCATGGCAAAGGGTTGGCCATCCTGACTTCTTCAACACCTCAAACAAATGTTTACTATTACTGGTGAGTTGCCATTTTTTCTTCTTCTTTTTCTTTCTTCGGCTTTTCCCAATTATTTTGAGTCGCCGGAGCCAACCAGGCTCATTTTGGTTTTGGCCGGGTATTTAAGGCCGAATGCCCTTCCTGGCGCCACGTGATTTTTCAGGTGAAAATTCCACCCCGCTGTCACCGGGATTTGAACCCCAGCCGTCCGGGTAAAGACGAGCAGCTAAGCACCTGCGCCATCACGCTCCCCACTGGTTAGTTATCTTTACACACATTAATCCATAATTACCTAATAATAATAATAATAACAATCATCCTCCATACAGATGTCCATTAAAGCATGGATTCACAAAACGCTTATGCTTTTAGGTGTTTAACACATTTTCCCCTCATAACATGACTATTTACTGTTTCAGGGGTGAAATGACCTATCCAGGTAAAAGCGTATGTGATGGCCTATTTTTTAAGCTTTCACACCTAATTTTAGGGTTATTCGTTTCCAAGATATTGATTTTTCAATTTGGGGGTAGTTTTCACCCCCCTGCTATTTTTCATCAAAAACAAAAGATCTTAGTATCATTTATTATTTTTAGGTGTTTAACCCATTTTTACCCCCTGTAAAATCACTATTTACCGTTTTAGGGGTGAAATGACCTATCCATGTAAAAGCGTATGTCATGACCTATGTCTTAAGCTATCACACTTAATTTTAGGGTTCTTCGTTTCCAAGATATTGATTTTTAATTTGGGGGGTAGTTTTCACCCCCCTGCTATTTTTCATGAAAAACAAGAGATCTTAGGTTCATTTATCATTTTTAGGTGTTTAACACCTTTTTTATCCCATGACATGACTATTTACTGTTGTAGGGGTGAAATGACCTATCCAGGTAAAAGCGTATGTCATGGCCTATTTTTAAGCTATCACACCTAATTTCAGGGTTCTTTGTTTCCAAGATATTGATTTTTCAATTTGGGGGGTAGTTTCCACCCGCCCCCTGCTATTTTTCATCAAAAACAAAAGATCATAGGTTTATTTATCATTTTTAAGTGTTTAACAGGTTTTTTCTCGTAAAACGACTATTTACTGTTTTAGGGGTGAAATGATCAATCGAGGTAAAAGCCTATATCATCCCCTATTTTTAAGCTATCACACCTAATTTTAGGGTTCTTCGTTTCCAAAATATGGATTTTTCAATTTTGGGGGGTAGTTTCACCCCCAAACGGGGGACGTCGCCCCAAGTGCTAGGACCCCTCATACAAGTCCCTAGCATGATTGGTTCGCGAGATATGAACAAAAGTGTAGTTAGGCCCTTTTGACCAAAAACGAATCATACATTCAAAAACGGGGCGTCCCCCCCCAGGGCTAGGATACTGCCTATGGCAAAATCCCATCAGGGGTTCAGAAAAAATTAACAAACTTGTAGTTAGGTCCTTTTGACAAAAGCCGTCCGTGTGCGCACATACAAAAAATATTATTTACCCCCCGGGTAAGGGTTATTTTTATTTTGGGGTGGATATACCCCGTCCATAGAGAAGGGGAGTTCACCACGAGTTCTACGACACCTCATATGTTTAAATCCGATTATTGGTTAGCGAGATAGTAAAAAGCCGATGACCTATTAGTTGTTATGGTTTATTTCAATAAATATTAAAAAAACACTCATCTATAAATAATCATTTAAAAAGCCCGCTCTCTTACAAAAACCGCCAAGTTCGTAGGCATACAAATATTACTATTTCATCCCCCTGCTTAGGGTAGTTTTTATTTTGGGGTGGATATACCCCGTCCATAGAAAAGGGGAGTTCACCACGAGTCCTACGACACGTCATAGGTTTAAAACCGATTATTGGTTAGCGAGATAGTAAAAAGCCGATGACCTATTAGTTTTTTGGTTTATTTAAATACATATTAAAAAAACACTCATCTATAAATAATCATTTATAAAGCCCGCTCTCTTACAAAACCTCTCAAGTGCGCATGCATAAAAAAAAACATGTTTACCCCAAATGGCGTTTCAAATTCCATCCATTTTAAAAAAATAACCTCACCATCACATGGACCGGAAAAATACCATCCAAACGACCCCTCACTCGACCCTACTCCTCCCCCACCACCTAACCCTTTCCCAACATAGGCATACATATTCAAGCACGAGCGCCACTTGAGAAAACCAACACTACCCCACTACTCGCGAATGGCCTTTTAGTTTTGGTCTTTTAATTAAATAACGAGCCTATAGGAAAGTAGGGGGCATCACTACGAGTGCTAGAAACCCTGTATGTTCAAATCCCATGATTGGTTAGAGAGATATCAAGTTCGGGGCAAATACGAGGAGGGTTCAATAAGTTAGTAGACAGAACCCGTGTCATCCCACTACTAATTTTTGCTTCTTCATTGAATTTCACGTTCCTGTGACATGATAGTCATGTTTGTTCTAGTATTGATTGAAGTCCACGCTAGTTGGAGAATTGATTCGCACAATTTTATGCATAGTCTGTTGAGTTATGAATATTTTGAAAGGACATTCGCCGTTTTTCTCAACGTTAATCCCAGGTACAATTAATGTGGAAGCACATCTTTTTATAAAATCTTTGACTGTAATAATGCTTACGTTTAGCAGGGTTATTTGAATCCAGTGGAAATTTATATTTAAGAAACCATATTTAATAATTTGACATGAAATGTAATGAAATTCGTATAATTCGAACAACGCAATTATCTTTACGTAAATAAGCTGTAATTAGTATGAATAATGGAATTTATCGTTCACCAGTGAGGGTGATAGTTGATAACAGTTATATGTGGTAATGAAAGTGGAATTATGAATTAAGTGCTCAGTGGAGTGCACGTGCATTGTGTGAGGGCATATAAAGACAATTATATTGTGAAATATATTCAAAGGAATATAGGTATAATCCATTAGTACATGGAAGCTTGAAGTTACGTATGATTCACATTGGTTAAAGCATATTTCAGTGAAATTCCACAGAAATATTATGGTTATTTAGAGGAATAAATTTCGGAACATGAATGAATAATTGTTTAAATTGAGGATTTTTATAATTCCAAGTCAGTATTTGGATGACCATGTTGACTAGTTTGTATAGTCATCCCAAACTATTGATCTGGTGATCATTGTTGAAATAGGGTACTTTAAATTCTTCTAAGGTTCATTGCTCGGTCGAATATACCATTAATTGACCAATAATCCCATATGAAACTAAATAATGAATGGAGCACTAATGGAAAGTGCCAGATTATGAGAATCTTTTGTGAAAGCACTCAGGAGTGCACTGATACTATTGTAAATTTTTGTACATTTGTATATAAGGATATTTTTGAATTTCAAGGCGTAACTATGAATGTGGAATCTCAGGAAAATTGGAATAAATGATCCCGTAGGATTTTCTTGTTTTGCAATTGGATCATTGCTTTATATATGTGTTCTTGATTGAGTAAAATGCAATCTAGTCCTTGGGGACTGATCTCTGCATTTGTTGCATTTTACGATGATAATCCCAGTTAGCATTGATTTATTTTCTAGTTGATGTTTCAGGGACATGCATTCGATGTTGTGTCATTTACTGAATACATTTTGTCAGTTTTTATCTTATCTTCGTGTGTGATGCATTATAAAAGTGATATGAGGTTACGATAAGAAGGCCATTGTCAGGTATTTCTGGAGTATCCCACACTCCTAAGATTACGTTTCTACGTAATTCTCGTGTTCTCTAAGCTTATTTTCATCGTTTGCCATGGTCTTTCTTAATGTCACCTCTTTTAGGTTGGATCTGTGCCCTACTATCCCCTTCACTGTCTTGTTGGTAGGATCTGGGGGTTTCCTAGCCGGGATTTTCTGGCTCTACGATCCAGTTGTCATCGAGGGATTTAAACAAGGTGATGGTAGGTAATTTCGGGTACTGTACCAGCAGTAAAGCCACGGCCGCCTCCTTCACACTTCCTTGCCAAACCCTCCCACTGTACCCATCCCTTCTTCAGGGCGCTGTTCGCTTTGCAGGTGAGGCCACCTGAGCGTCGTACTGGTCCCCCAGCCATAGTCTCAAGCTCCTGGACACTGCCCTCAGTGGCGGTAGAGGTGGGATCCCTCGCTTAGTCCGTGGGATAAGCCGATCCTGGAGGGTAAAATGATAGCGGAAAAAAGAAAAGCTAAATCTCTTATAAGTGAAAATGCTAATAAAATTGAATAATGATGGAAACACAACACTGTCGTGATTGCAGCAGATAAGTAAAAAAGGGAGATAAATTGATAATTGACTGGGCTAGCTATACCCACAATAAACAATCTTACAAGAACTGACAAGATCCACGAACTTGACTGCAAGAATTAAGTGAGCAAGTTTTTTCGTTAGTGCACTACAATAAATAAATGCCAAATATACGTGGCTCATCCAAATTGTTATATGGCAAACTTTATTGTTGTTGTTGTTGTTGTTTTAAGGGGCGGAACTAGACTAGGCAAGAATAAGTAACTATAATTTGCCTGGTTAATAATAGAGGATAGAATCTCGTAGAATAAAATAATTACAAGGGAATATAACATATGCTTGCCGCGGTGGGTTGACCATACAATCCTCCTTACAAAACTAAATCAATATGGTATTAGAGGTCTAGCTAATAAATGGATCGAGTCTTACTTAACAAGGCGTAAACGAATAGTAAGCTTGAGACACAAGGATGATGGAACCAAATTACTTAATGAAACATTGTCCAATGAGGGAATTATTAAATTTGGAGTACCCCAGGGATCTGTTTTGGGCCCACTACTCTTTCTTCTATATATCAATGATATAACACAGAACGTTCATTCACATAAGGAAATTTTGTTTGCAGACGATACAACACTCGTAATAAAAGGTGAAACTAAACAGGTCATACAGCAGTCTGCTAACCCCGTTACAGGAGAGTTAACCGAATGGTCACAAGATAATCATCTCATAATAAACTATAAAAAACAGTATGTCTAACTTTCCACACTATACAGAATAGGAATCCTGCGAAGCCCAATATAACATTAAATGGTCATCAAATAGAAAATAAATCAGAAACAAAGTTTTTAGGATTATGGATACAACATGACTTGAAATGGAATAAACATATACAATATCTGAATACTAAACTGAACTCGATGTGCTTTGCGTTACGTATTTTGAAAACGTGCACTAGCATGTACACATTAAGAAATACTTATTTTGCCTATTTCCATTCATACTTAAGATATGGGGTCATATTTTGGGGTATGTCGCCAGATGTACTAAGCACGTTTAGGATACAACATCAAATGCTTTCGATAAATCCAAGAATAGGCCAGTTACATGTTCCTTATTGTCAATTAATTTCAGTATACTATTAATACATTCATGAATCCATGTTGTGAGTTTGATAATGTTTTATTTTTATTCAAAACGCTAAGTCTTTGCGTAGTGCTCAAGTACTATTGTCCACTGTTCAAATCGAAGTTCATGATAAATCTGGCAATTGGGTCCGTGCACGAGGTCTCCTCGATTCAGCGGCGACCCATGATTTCGTGTCCAATTCTTTAATAAAAAAACCTGGGTCTTCCGGTAACTCCCACCTCTATTAATGTATCAGGCATTAACAGCTTAAAATCACAAGCTTTGCAATTCTCAAAACTAACAATAAAGGATACTTTTCATAGAAATAATTTTCGCAAACTGAATTGCTTCATTCTTAACAGCATTGGAGAAGATACTCCAAGCCACACTGTTGATACTTCATGTTTAAATATTCCTTCACACTTAAGGCTAGTCAACCCTCTGTTTAACATACAAGGTCCCATTGACATACTTTTCAGTACCAATGAATTCTGGAATTGCCTTCGGAAGCAAATTCGTAAATTATCTTCAAATGTGTTTGCCAGAGATACTAATTTTGGTTGGATTGTTACTGGTCAACTTCCTCATTATTCCCCCCAACCCGTGTCTCAATGTTATTTCGCAAGTACCGATTTGGAACTGTTCTGGAAACTTGAAAACATCGATTCCCCTAGCTTAACCTCTTCAGAAAATGAATTCTGTGAGCAACTTTTCGTTTCTACCACAACTCGCACACCCGAAGGCCGATTCATTGTTCAAATGCCTAGATTAATCAATCCTCCAAAACTTACTAATTCTCAACCCAAGGGTCGAAAAGCTCTCTTTGCTATCGAAAGTAAATTTAAGAAAGTATCTCTCGTTAAACAACAATATACTGAGTTCATGGACGAATACGAAAGTTTGGATCACATGAAAGTTGTCAGTAAATCTGATGATGAATTGCACCCCCCAATTTAAACTGTTTTTTTGAATCATCATCCCGTGTGGAAAAACCCTCTGGTTAAAGATAAAATCCGAGTTGTGTTTAATGGGCCATCACCTGACGTTGATGGCAACAGCCTCAACGATACTCTTTACTCCGGTCCTGCTATTCAATCCGATCTGTCCACTATCTTCTTAAATTTTCGCTTATTTCCCATAGCTGTCATAGCAGACATTAAACAAATGTACCGTCAAGTTTTAATTAAATCCGAACAGCAAGATCTCCAAAGAATCTTATGGCGTGTCGAAACTAGCAAACCCATTAAAATATTTCGCTTAAAGACAGTGACGTACGGTTTTAAACCTTCCGCTTTTCTAGCCATTCGTTCCCTGCATATGCTAGCCTTTCAAGATGGTCATTTATTTAATGCTAAAGCTTCAGAAGCATTAACTACATCTTTTTCCGTTGACGATTACCTCCAGTCCTTTCAGACTCTTGAATAAGCTTCTCTCATATCGCTAGAACTTAAAGCATTGTTAAAGAATGGAGGATTCCCACTTCATAAGTGGAATTCCAATTCCCCTGTGTTCCTTGCTCAATTTCCCGTCGAAGATGTAGATCCCTCTTCTGTTGAAATTGGCGGAGATTCCGAATCCATAAAAACGCTAGGAGTACACTGGTGCACTCGCACTGATACTCTCACCTATAAGGTCTCGCTTCCCGAAGAGCTCCCTAACACAAAAAGGCAAATTTTATCTGAAATGGCAAAAATTTTGGATCCGCTTCAATTCCTTGCTCCGGTTATTGTTATTGCCAAGCTTTTCATGCAAGAGGTATGGTCTCTTAAATGTGAATGGGACGAAGCTGTTCCCTCCTCTTTCCTCAATAGATGGTTTTCTTTTCGACATAGTTTACTTGATCTTTCCCTTATTAAAATTCCTAGAAATTTAATGAACGCTCCTTCTAACACATATTTCTTTCTTCATGTTTTTGCCGACAGCTCCGAAAAGGCTTACGGTTGCTGTGCATACCTTGTTTATCGAAATTCTCTAAAGGAATCTTCACTTTTAAATCTTATTTGCGCTAAATCTAAAGTTGCTCCTCTTAAAACTATCACTTTGCCTAGGCTCGAATTGTGTGCTGCACTCATGGCCACAGAACTTGCTAAAAAACTTCAGTAAGTCTTAAAAATTGAATTTTCGCAAACCTATCTGTGGAGTGACTCCATGATTACTCTTTCTTGGATTGCCAAAAACCCCACCCGCTGGCAAACCTTCGTTGCAAATAGAGTTTCTAAAATTCAAACGCTTTCTTCGGGATGCCAATGGAGACATGTGCCTAGCGCTGATAACCCCGCTGACATCATCTCTCGTGGTTGCTTACCCTCTCAATTGGCAGCAACTCAGTTGTACTGAAATGGGCCCTCGTGGTTAATCGAAGACTCTTCTTGCTGGCCTTCTAAACCTCCGGTCACAAACTCCAACTTGCCCGACGCTAAAGTATCTAAATCTACCGCTTCGTGTCTTATTTCCAGCGTTTCATTTCCCTTATTGTCTCGCTACTCTTCCTTCCATAAATTTTGTTGAATTTTTGCATATATTCTCAGATGGAAACATCTTGTTGTTGACCAACCTGTTCTTCCTAAACCGCATCTAACTAATCATGAATTAAATCTCGCTACTATTAAAGTTTTGCAACTCACATAGCAAGAAGCTTTTCCTATTGAATTGTCTTTGCTTTCAGCTAAGAAAGATCTATCAAAATCTAGTCGTCTTTGCGCTCGAGTCCCTTTCCTTGATGAAAATGGGTTACTCAGAGTGGGTGGTAGGCTTTCGCACTCTTCTCTTTCTGAAGACAAAAATCATCCTCTCATTTTGCCTTCTAAGCATCATGTAACTTCCTTTATCATCCGTGACTTTCATTATCGAAATCTGCATGTCGGCACTCGCACACTGCTTTGTTTATTAAGGGAAAATTACTGGATAATAAATGGATTTCATGAAGTTTCTTCTGTAATTCACAAATGCATCCCTTGCTTCAAGGTGAAACCTAAGGTTAGTACCCAATTGATGGGCGATCTACCTTATTTCCGCTCTTCCCCTATTCGTCCTTTTGCTTTAACTGGTGTAGACTATATGGGTCCCTTTCAATATCAACGTAATTCTCCTGAAGCCAAACGCAAATTGTATGGAAAACTTTTTGTTTCTCTTTTCGTTTGCATGGTTACTGGTGCGATCTATCTGGAACAAGTAACAAATGCCTCTACTTCTTACTTTCTGTCAGCCGTTTCTCGCTTCACTGTCAGGCGTTGCGTTTTCTCTGAAATGCTTTCCGATAACGCCTCCACCTTCCAAGGCGCAGCTTCATTGTGGAAGAAAGCTCTCACATCTCCTTCTGCCATGGAACAAATTTCTAATTTCTCTTACCCTAAAGGTTCCAAATGGCGGTTTATACCTCCTTACGCCCCTCATCACGGCGGTAGGTGGGAATCATGTGTCAAGCTTACTAAACGTCATCTAAAAAAGGTTTTAGGTAGTCGCATTCTCACCTATGAAGAATTTAACTTACTGTCTATTCTGATTGAGGGAGTTGTTACTGCTCGCCCTTTGACCCCGCTTTCTAATGACCCTGATGATTTGCTTCCTTTAACACCTGGTCATTTCCTTATAGGCACTTCTCTTTCTCCACCCCCACCCCCTTCCTAACTTTCTTAGAGATTCTAATTTACCGATTGTTTGGCGTAAACTTTTAGCTCTTTGTAATTCTTTCTGGAAGAGGTGGAAATTGGAATACTTAACTTCTTTGCAACGGAGACAGAAGTGGCTTCTTTATAATCCTGACATCAAAGTGGGGGACCTGGTTCTTGTTAGGGATGCTTCCCCCCCTTTAGTTTGGATCTCTGGAAGGGTGGTTAGTGTTACCCGGGAAGGGACGGAAGAATCAGGGTAGTTAGGATCTTGACAACCAATGGGCATGTCACAAGGCCCATTTCTATGCTAGCATCCGTTCCTCTCAATCTCTAACATTGTATTTTTTGCTCCCTGCTGGTGTCTGGCTCCACCCCACCCCCAGTATGGTGTATTCTTTGGAATACACAGTCAGTCAGAGTTAGCTTTTGCTTCTCTTCGATTTATCTATTTTATTTAATTCCTTCTTCGCAGACACCAACAGTGATCTTTTCTATTTTCTCCGTGCACTTGTTTATGTTTTGTATAAGTCTGCTCTAGATATGTATCTTCTATGGAAACCCTAGCGGCACCTAGCAACTAACTGCCGAAGTTCTTCAATTTCTCTGAACTCAAGAGGACTTCCTCACCAATCCAATCCACCAGGCATCGTCGTTATCGCCACCTAACATCTCCTTGAAGACTGTTCCATGAAGAAGATTTACACTTGTACAAAGATGTTATTTTTTATATGTTGGTCATTCTGATGTACACACATCAAAAAAAGTTTTGCATCACCTCGGTTCCCAGATCTCCGGCATATAGACGTTGACTGTGTATATTGTATCCAAGATACAGTCCCTTTGACTGTTCATAGATGTCACTAAAACTGCTCAAAGATGTAAACAACCATGCATGAGCAGGGCCTATTAGACGGAGGGGGTACGACAGCCGATCAGTTCCAGTCATTCCACCAGGACGAAGGTACGCTGCTCATGTTGTCTGTAGTTCTACCATGCCTAGAAGGTCAATACCGCAGTTCGATCGCGTCCGCATTGTTACTTTGTGTCAAGAAGGGCTCTCAACAAGGGAAGTTTCCAGGCGTCTCAGAGTGAACCAAAGCGATGTTGTTCGGACATGGAGGAGGTACAGAGATACAGGAACTGTCGATGACAGGCCTCGCTCAGGCCGCCCAAGGGCTACTACTGTAGTGGATGACCGCTACTTACGGATTGCCGCTCGGAGGAACTCTGACAGCAATGCCACCATGTTGAATAATGCGTTTCGTTCAGCCACAGGACGTCGTGTTTCAACTCAAACTGTGCGCAATAGGCTGCATGATGCGCAACTTCACTAACGACGTCCATGGCGAGGTCCAGCTTTGCAACCCCGACACCATGCAGCGCGGTACAGATGGGCCCAACAACATGCTGAATGGACCCCACGGAATTGGCATCACGTTCTCTTCACCGATGAGTGTCGCATATGCCTTCAACCAGACAATCGTCGGAGACGTGTTTGGAGGCACCCTGGTCAGGCTGAACGTCTTAGACACACTGTCCAGCGAGTGCAGCAAGGTGGTGGTTCCCTGATGTTTTGGGGTGGCATTATGTGGGGTCGACGTACGCCACTGGTGGTCATGGAAGGCTCCGAAACGGCTTTACGATACCTGAATGACATCCTCCGACCCATAGTGCAACCATATCGGCAGAATATTGGAGAGGCATTTGTCTTCATGGACGACAATTCTCGACCTCATCGTGCACATCTTGTGAATGCGTTCCTTCAAGATAACGACATCGCTCGACTACAGTGGCCAGCATGTTCGCCAGACATGAACCCTATCGAACATGCCTGGGATATGTTGAAAAGGGCTGTTTATGGACGTCTTGACCCACCAACCACTCTGAGAGATTTACGCCGAATTGTCGTTGAGGAGTGGGACAATTTGGACCAACAGTGTCTTGATGAACTTGTGGATAGTATGCCACGGCGAATACAGGCATGCATCAATGCAAGAGGACGTGCTACTGGGTATTAGAGGTAGTGGTGTGTACTGCAATCTGGACCACAAATGCTGAAAGTCTAGCTGTATGATGGTACAACATGCAATGTGTGGGTCTCATGAGCAATAAAACGAGCTGAAATGTTGTTTGTGTTGATCTCTATTCCCTTTGTATTTAACGGTTCCGGAACTCTTGGAACCGAGGTGATGCAAAACTTTTTTTGATGTGTGTATATTCTCTTGTCTCTTACCCCCTTTACCTCGTCTCCTTGGTCCCCTCGGTGCGCCGTTCAGCTCTTTCACTTCTCGTTCGGCTGTCCAGTGTACAGTGCATAGCCCTCTCAGGGCCAGTCTCCTGTTTTAATGAGACATTTTAAACTAGACGCCATGTCTACTTTTTAAAAACCAACCGTCAACAGGAACCATCTTCTGCTCTGCATAAAAAGAAAGCTAAGTACAAAACTTTAATGTTTTTAAACGTATTTTAATGGTTTTTAAAGAGATAAATGCTTTTTAATTTAAATTTATAGACAGCGTGGTATTGCTCACTATTGTGCAATAACCGTCTTCGCGGGATTTTCCTTTGTCAGGCTATGGCACGGTCGACTCTAGAAAAGTAGCTACAGTAGCTACGGCTATTGTCAGTCATACTTCGTCACGAGCGCCTGAACTGAACAGCTGTTTGCTAGCAGGGAGGTAACAAATACTACGGAATTAATATTGGACAAACATAATGTACATGTTTAGCAAAACATCTGTTGATTTTTATTTACACACAAGCTGTACCCGGCATGCTTTGCAATGCCCATCAAAGAAAGTGTTGGCGCTGAAATTCTGTTTCTTGAAGTGCTTTTGGACACAATATGATTTTCAATTTCCGTTAACTGCCTCTAAGCTATCGTAAAATGGATTTACTAATTTAGAAACTTTCGTGGGAGCGTGAACAACAACTTTCCAAAGTTTCATCTAATCGGATGAATGGCATATGGACGTATACGGGATTTTGTTTAAACGATTCGAGCGCTGTCACTCATTTGTCGAATCTACTCGTGCGCTACCTATTGTGAAATGGATGTACTAAGTCGAAACCATTCCCTGGCGTGTACACAATAACTCATCAAGGTTTCATCACAATCGATGAAGGGTATAGGGTATTTTGTTGAAACGCTTCGCGCGTCGTCACCCATTTGTTGCATCTACTCGTGCGCTACCTATTGTGAAATGGATTTACTAAGTCGAAAACCTTCCCTGGCGTGTACACATCTCAATGTTTCATCGCAATTGGATGAAAGGCATATGAACGCATACGGGATTTTGTTTAAACGATTCGCGCCCCGTCACTCATTTGTTGAATTTACTCGTGCGCTAAATATTGTAAAATGGATTTACTAAGCCTGAATGAAATCTTCCCTGGAGTGTACTCAACGATTCACCAAAGTTTCATCGGAATGGGATGAATGGTATATGAACGCATACGGGACTTTTTTAAAATAAACTCGCGTGCCATCGCTTATATGTTAAATCTACTCGTGCGCTACCTATTGTAAACAGGATTTACTAAGCCAGAAAGTTTTCCTGGAGGGCACACAACAATTCACTAATGTATCATCACCATCGGACGAAAGGTATAAGAACGCATACGGGACTTTGTTGAAACGCTTTGCGCTTCGTCACTCATTTGTTGAATCTACTCGTGAACTACCTACTGTAAAATGTATTTACTAAGTTAGAAACCTTCACGTAAGTGTCCACAACATCTCACCCAAGATTCATTGCTATCGGACAGATGGTATATGAAGACATAGGGACTTAGTTGAAACGCTCCGCGTGTCGTCGCTCATTTGTCGAATCTTCTCGTGTGCTACGTACTGTGAAATGTATTTTTAAAGCCAGAAACCTTCCTTGGAGTGTCCACCATATCTCATCCATCGGTATTTGACCTTATACGGGACTTTGTTGAAACGATTCACGCGTCGTCCCTCATTTGTTGAATCTACTTGTGCGCTGCACATTGTAAAGTGGATTTTCTAATCCAGAAACATTCCATAGAGTATACACAACATCTCACCCAAGTTTCATAGCTATCCGACGAATGCTATATGAATGCATACGGGACTTTGTTGAAACGCTTCGCCTGTCGTTGCTCATTTGTTGGATCTACTCGTGCGCTACCTGCTGTAAAATGAATTTACTAAGTTAGAAACCTTCACGTAAGTGTCCACAACATCCCACCCCAGTTTCATAGCTATCGGATGAATGGTATATGAACGCATTCGGAACTCTGTTGAAAGGCTTCGCGCGTAGTCGCTCATTTGTTGAATCTACTCGTACGCTACCTATTGAAAAGTGGATTTACTCAGCTAGAAACCTTCCCTGAAGGGTACACACATCTCACCAAGTTTCATCGCAATCGGATGAACGCATACGGGACGTTGTCGAAACGCTCCGTGCGTCGTCACTCATTTGTTGAATCTAAACGTGCGCTTCGTATTGAATGAAATGAAAATCCACAGCCTGCTTCCAGTCTCCGACTGGGTCAGGAATGGAATGAATGAAGCCCTCCATCTAGCGGCAAGGATATGAACTGTGCCGGCTGCCGAGGCCTGACGCACTCCTCTGGGGCTATGATTAAATGAATGACAGATGAAATGAAATGAAATGATAGTGGAGAGTGTTGCTGGAATGAAATGTTGACCGGGAAAACCGGAGTACCCGGAGAAAAACCTGACTGCCTCCGTTTTGTCCAGCACAGATCTCACATGGAGTGACCGGGATTTGAACCACGGAACCAGCGGTGAGAGGCCGGCGTGCTGCCGCCTAAGCCACGGAGGCTTGCGCTTCGTATTGTAAAATGAAATTACTAAACCAGAAACCTTTCCTAGAGTGTACACAACAATTCACCAAAGTTTTATCACTATCAGACGGATGGTATATGACCTTATACGGGACTTTGCTGAAACGCTTCTCGCGTCGTCGCTCATTTGTTGAATCTACTCGTGCACTACCTATTCCAAAATGGATTTACTAAGCCAGAAACCTTCCCTGGAGTGTACACAACATCTCACTCAAATTTCATCGCTATCGGATGAATGGTATATGACCTTATACGGGACTTTGTTGAAACGCTTCGCGCGTCGTCGCTCATTTGTTGATTCTACTCGTGCTCTATCTACTGTTAAATGGATTTACTAAGCCAGAAACCTTCCCTGGAGAGCACACAACATCTCACTCAAGTTTCAACGCTATAGGACGAATGGTATATGAACGCATACGTGACTTTGTTGAAATGCTTCGCGCGTCGTAGCTCATTTGTTGAATCTACTCGTGCGCTGCCTATTGTAAAGTGGATTTACTAAGCCAGTAACCTTCCCTGAAGTGTACACAACATTTTACGCAAGTTTCATAGCTATCGTATGAATGGTATATGAATGCATACGGGACTTTATTGAAACGCTTTGCGTGTCGTCGCTCGTTTGTTGAATCTACTCGTGCGCTATCTACTGTCAAATGTATTCACTAAGTTAGGAACCCTCACGTAAGTGTACACAACATCTCACCCAAGTTTCATCGCTATCGGATGAATGGTATATGAACACATACGGGACGTTGCTGAAACGCTTCGCGCGTCATCGCTCATTTGTTGAATCTACTCGTGCGCTTCCTATTGTAAAATGGATTTACTAAGTCAGAACCCTTCCTTGGAGTGTACTCAACATCTCGCCCAAGTTTCATCGCAATCGGATGAATGGTATATGAACGCATAGGAAACATACCCACATACCCACAGACGAACTATCACGTAACATTGATTTTATATATATAGATGACCAGTGTTACAATCGGAAATAAATGAATAACGTGCACATGATCGTGGAAAGTTGTTATAAGAGCCAAGCAGCTGATATTAGGCATGAGTGACAAGGAAATAATTTACCAACATAAAATAATAATAATCTTTATTGCAGCCTGTGGCCATGTTGTTGACGTACAGTATACATTTCGTACACTAGTCTGTGCTGTATGCCACTATCGACATGGTTCGTTTTGGGCAAGAGACGATATGGTACATTTCACATACATTTCCACATAGTTCACAAATGCAATTTCCATCTGGATCATGGAACACCTTCCTTTAGCAGTTCTTGTGGTGAAACCCATGCACCACAAGTCTGGTCACGACACGTCACATTTCACAGAATGGATGTATCCATCTTCTGTCCAACATCGCATTTGACGTGTAGAATTCCCTAGGTATGTCCTGTTTTTTATTCTGTAGATCTTGCAGCAGTCTAGACTTGTAAACGTGCTTGCTAGAGAAACATTTTTAATAGAATACCTACGAATGTTACTACTACTGCCAATTTCAGACAATTTACCAACATAAAAGTGTTTAGCAAAATAATGAAAATTATTTTGGTTTCGTTTCGTATTTTACTACTATTAAGTATGGTAATAAAACAATTTGCTGTGTTATAATAATAATAATAACAATAATATGGAGTAAGTAGA
The DNA here is from genome assembly GCA_946902985.2 of Meconema thalassinum. Classification (NCBI taxonomy): domain Eukaryota; kingdom Metazoa; phylum Arthropoda; class Insecta; order Orthoptera; family Tettigoniidae; genus Meconema; species Meconema thalassinum. The sequence continues at coordinate 474,485,152 of OX336390.1, read as the reverse complement.
TGCAAAAATGTAGGCTATCTCCCATAACATCTTCACATTGTAGGCCTATAAACCCTCGATTCCGCCGCACATGTATTTAGATAATTTACTGCCATTATAGAAATAGTCTGTTGCTGCTGGTATTCCAAAACTGTATCAGATTACTTCTGTTTCCTTCCTAAAGTGCTGCAACTTTCTCTTCCCAAAACCAAGTTTGCTGACATCAACAGCATCATTGCTTGCCTGTGAATAATTGCTTAGCAATACAGTGGCAATAACTGAAAGTATTTTTTCACTTAATTGACTAATTTCCACTCCACAAAGGCACACATCATTTGGGCAGTGGCGGCTGGTATATATTATTTCTGGGCGTTGCACTATTTTGGCGGGTGGAAAGGGGCGATGGTGTAAAAGACGACTTGAGAAACATGTGTTACACACGTCTGATTTAACAGTCGTAGCTCATTCGTTACGAATGTCGTAGTCCTCGTATTCCAGGTAATAACGTTCTCCCGTTCTTTCCTATCACTTTAACACGTATCCAGAATTCCTATTCCTGTGGGAGCTCACTCAACACATAGACCCTACTGTATTATGACCCAGCATTCAATTACAGAATATATCAGACTACGTTTTTTAAACTAAAGTTAAATCCATATTACCATCAAAATAATAGACTAAGGAACGACCGGATTCGTGGCGCAACGGTAATGTTCTCACGTGCTGTGCCCAAGGTTTCAGGATCGAATCCTGGCGCAGTCAGTTGGCATTTGAGGGTGAGCAAATGCGAGGGTGCCATGTCAGTATATCTACTGGCTTGTTAAAGATCCCCTTCGGTGCAAAATTCCGGCACTCCGGCGTCTCTAAAAGCCGCAGTAGTTAAAAGGGACGCACAATCAATAGCATTATTGTTATAACAAAGGAGCAAATAGATCTGTCTAGAGAATCCTTAATAATTAACAGCATTTTTTTACTAAGCCTGAGTACAAAATTACTTCAGTAAAATAATTCAAAATGAAGTATAATATCGAAATAATGATTCACTACAACGTATTTAAAATGTTAATGATTTTTTAAATGTTGGTTAATACAGGTACACACTTCCGCACGTAAATTCAAGCTCAGGACTTATTATTATTTCTTGAGTAGTAGACTGTTAGCTCATTCACTAAAAAACCGTGGCACTAGAGCCATTAAAGCCTTGGCCTACCAAGCGACCGCTACTACCCTCATGAGGCTGTCATTGACGGAGCCGGGAATCGAGCCCGGGGCCTCCGGGCGAGAGGCAGGTACGCTACCCTTACACCCTTATCTCATTCACTGCACATAGGTTTATCAATCACCATATCCTTTGTGATCGTATGTAAGTGTAAATCATATACAAGCTGCGGTTCAAACGTAGCTTATTATCGGCTGCTAGTTACCCTAATTATGATATTCACTAAACTTTATAAGTAACTTATTTTGCTTCAGATTGATCAGCCTGTAAGAAAATACTAGTTCAGTAGGGGCAAATTCCATTGTTTGCAAGGTTTGCTATTATTCTCGGAACTCTTCCTCAATGCAGCCTGCGTCTCATGACCAGAGCAGCCACTGATGACGCGGGAGGTGACGACAAATCAACTTCTCACCACACGTCAGCAAGAGGCAGATAGCAGCTGTGTTCAAACGAGACCTTGGACATCATTCACGGACAAAACAAATGTGTCCAGCCAGGAGTGCTGTAGAGGTGATTGCCTGTCTTCAGAATTGAACAGCTAATCCATAGTATAAATATTTCTCCGCAAAAACTATAGAAGAATATACTCAGACACTATAATGCAATATGCTTGCTCTTTCTATCTCTCTCTCTCTCTGGAGCGATTCAAACACGGGCATTCTCATTTAAACAGCAATTAATACCTGATGGCGCAAACCTGTGCGAACTCGCGGGTGAGGAGAAGGAAGGTAGTGGAGGGGGTCATTGCTGCTGTGCTCTTGGGAGGCACTGACTTCACACAATAAGCAATCAAATGAAATAAAAACATATTGTACAAATAGAATTCAAACGTGGCAGTTACAGTAGGAGCCGATAGTAACATTCCCTTAGCAATGAGCGAAGTGAACGTCTCTCCCCTCTCTCTCCCGCTGCAGCACGTGGACTCGCCCGCATACGAAACTCTTTCCGTACGTATGTGCCATCAGGTAATAATTGCGGTATACATCCATTTCCCTGATTGGAGGTCATGGAGCTGTAAGCCTTTATCAGGACGCTGCGTCGGTAGTTTGAGCCGTACGGGGGCTATCGGAGAGTTCTGTGGGCTGTATAGAAAGCGAGAAAAGGCCTGAATTGGATAGAACCGGTGGACAACATTTCTTATTTTCGATTGTGAAGGCAGAAGCACAATAGCATAGAGGATCCGCTAACAGTCACAAAATAAGCAATCAAATTTAAAAAAAAAACGTACGGTATTATATAAATATAATTCAAAGACAATGTTAAGAATAGGTAACAATTAGTAATAATCTCTTACTCACGTTATTTAAACAGGAAGTCCATTCTCCTGTCTTTTGTTGCAGCGAACTTGTCTATTACGCGCTGATTGAAGTCTGGAATTTCCATGATAAGGTCCTTTTCAATGGAGAGCATCGCCAATGCTGTCAATCTCTCTTGAGACATGGAGTTTCTTAGGAATGTTTTAATCCTCTTCAATGTAGAGAAACATCTTTCAGCTTCCACTGACGTCATAGGCACAGTTAGAATCAATTTCAGTAGTCTCGATGATTCACTGAATGTATTTTCCAAATTATTTCGCAGAACAAAATCTAATAAACTCACAGCCCCTGACACACATCTGAATTCTTCTGCCGAGTAGATAGAAGACAGTTCATGAGAAAGTTTAATCCTGTCAAAAAAGTTATAAATCGTGCACACTGTTTTCACTGTTTCTTCTGGAAATTTTGATGCGTACTTTGGAAACATATCTGGCGCAAACAAATTTGATGCAACAAGATGTCCTGAGAAAGAGAAGCGGGCTTTGGCTTCGCACACGATCACGTCACACACTTCTTTAGCCTCCCTCTTCCATTCATTGTTGTCAGTCATCCTCCTTTTCGAAGAAGTCGCGGTAGGTTCTGCGCTTGAATCAACATCAATTTGTTCCCGAATGAGTTTTATGTTATCTTCGAACTGAGAAATTGCAATCTGGGCAGAACAAGGATCAATTTCTCTTCTCGGGAGTTGACCAAATAACATTTCAACAAGTGGCATTATTTTGCTGAAAAAGGAGAGCCAAAAACTGAAATCATGACTGATTAGAATTTTCTTATGACCAGCAGCCTGATTTATTGTGCTGGAGTTCTTGATCTCGTCACTGTCCAGAATCTCGTTCATACACTTAATAATATCTTTCTTATGGTCAAAAACGGTATTTACACTTCTAGATAAAAAGTTCCAACGAGCATTGTTAGCTCGAGGTAACCGTCTCTTCACCACTGAATCAAGTACCGCAGTACGTTGGGGACTAACGGAAAAAATGTACAAATATCCTGTAAATTTGAAAAGAAAATTCTCACGTTTCTATTGACAGAAGCAGCCTTACCCATTACCAGATTTACTTGGTGAGCATAACAATGCACGTATTCTGCATTTGGAAATGTGGTTTTCATTATAGCCTGTACACCTCCAGAAGAACCAGACATAACCGAACACCCATCGTAAGTCTGTGCAATTAATTTCCACGAATTTTCTGGAGAATCTAATTTATGTTTTCGCAATTCTTCAAGCAAACAAGAAGCTAATGTTTTGGCGTCATGGTGTTGAGGTGAAATAAAACCCCAAATCTTTCCACCAGCTTACCCTTCACCACATAGCGATAAACAATGGCCATTTGATAAATGTTAGACACATCACTGGTTTCATCAGCTATTACAGCCAAGAAATTTGCGTCTTTCATTTGCTTTGCAATTTCTTCGTGGCACACGTCTAGCATCACTTGAAGCAGGTCATTCTGAATGGTTTTAGATGTCCCCTTAAAGACCGTGGCCTTCTTTAAATGAGACTTCAAAGCAACATCTAGTTCTGCACTAAAATTAATTAATCCCCTATAAATTCCTGGATTTGATGATGTTTGAGTTTCATTGTGACCTCTCAAAGCTAGCTCAAATACGCCACAAAATCTAACGCAATTTATTAGTATATTCAGGACGTACCTATTGTACATCACGTTCTCATTTTCTGCTGCTATTTTCCTCCTGTATGCACTGTCCAGCTGCGAAGCTACATTTACCTTGCCGAAGAGCGCTAGCTTCAGCACATTTCTTAAATGAATACCTGAGGACTCGTGTTTTTTAATGCTTGAACTCAAATGATTCAAATCAGTAACTCCCGATTTCGTCCACGCTTGTTCGCCGCCAAATAGTAAACACGGAAAACAAAACAATGCGTTCCTATCTTCACACCCACACAGACAGTCATGATTGTTATATACATCTTTCTTAAAAATTCTCCTAAACTGCCTCTTCCCGGTTTGAACATTTTGGACAATTTTTAACTCTGGCAATGGTCTACCACGTTGTTTAATTTCAAGTTTCTCTTCATCAGTGCACTGAGAAAAAGTCTTAATTTGCAAACTACTTACGGAATTCATCCTAGATTGAATACAAAACACTATTAACACAAAACACTAATTAAATTCACACGAGAACATCACATTCACCTCGGGATAAAATGGACGAAAAGCGATATAAAACTTCACGAGAACAAATCAGCGTACCTTAACACACTAGAGTAATAAAGAACAGGAAGTATCTGACTCATCCGCCAATTACATTGCAAGACGGTCGTATCGGCAGTTCACGGAACCACTCGGGTATCATCGCCCGCCCCACTCCTTTCTGGTTGCAATGAGCGGGCAACAACCAGCCGAGTTAACTGTTGGGATAGGGCTTACCCGGCCTAGCATCTCTGCCATACCTTTCACTATTGAGATCTGGTCGGTGCTGGCGCGATGCAACGACCACACGTCAAGCGCTCCTACACTGTTCCCGCGCTCTGCTTTTTCAATGCAGTTCACAGGACTATGAGATTTCCTGAACTATTAAAGAACAAATCTATCAATTCCTATCCATGTAAGAGGGAAAAATATAAAATGCATAATATTTTCCCTCGAAAAATTCTATATTTTGTCTCTATGAAAAATCTGGTCGTTGTGCAACGCTGCAACCTTATTACCGGCCGCCACTGCATTTGGGAAACCAGTATCACAAAACAGAATTGTTTTAGACACAACTACTAACACCCTCTTTTGATCTTGACAGTTTAAGAACATGTCATTAGCACAGCTAGCAGTGTCAGCAATGTGGTACACTATGTCTGATGGAACTTCTGTTAAGGGTGTCAAAGTAAGTACCGGTATCATTGGTAGAGGCTTCATTTCCTACTAAAAAATCAACGCAAAGTGAACATTCTAGCTTTAAGGAGACCTGGAATGGAGCATAACCTGATACATGCAGAAGACAGGAAGAGTCAACTTGAAAGTCAAAAATATTTGTTTTCTGAACAATGCTTAAAAATGGGGCTATATTTGCAGAACTTGTCCCTTCCGTATTTACATTTTGTAAGTCTTTGTAAGTGTCAAAGGACCATTTCAGAACACCATACTTGGCAGATTTTGTACCCAAGAGAGACTTCAATCTCAGTTTCTTTTCTGCCTCTAAAACTTGAAGAAATGAAACATTGTTATCTGTGGAATCTCTTGAAAGCTGCACTGATACATTAACTACACTATCACAACTGGTATAAATACACCAATCCTTGAACAGCTGTGGTTTATTGTGAATGCTAGCAGCAAAATGAAGGAAACTCTAATAGTGTGCTTCACAAAAAATGCTTGTGCTTTCAATTCAAGAACTTCACCCAGCTTGACTCTTCCGTCCTCAGGATCACTTCACTTCTTGGTTTCATGAATAGACAAGTCAGACGGCAAATATAGAAAAATGTAGGCAGGGCTCCTAATGCCAATTTAAATCTATCTATCGGGCGTTCCTTCCATTCTCCAGATGAGTCCTTCTTACATTTCTCTGCTTTAATAATGGCCTTTTTGAAGATGATTTTTGCAATCTACGAACCATTTCGAAGGTTCCCTAATCCAGGCCTGGCGCAGATTTTCGTCACATGGGAACCTGCCTGCGGCAAGATGGCGTCACAGTGAAAGTGTAGTGAAATAGCAGCTAGTGTAAATATTTGATAAAAGTGGTAAAATATTATAACAGAGGTTTAAAATCTATAATGTTACTTTCCTTAAGTCAAGTGAAATATGGAATATCGATAGTATTTAGAAATTCTTATTGATAATTTAATAAACTTAAACTAAATTGTGGGAACGTGTATCCAAAGATTCGGTGACTTCTTCAATCACTGTTTGAACCATGTAGAGCAGTGGTGCGTTTACGAGTTTTCACCCGATTGGAAGATATACGTATTTCACATTCTTCTTTATTGGTAGGTAATTAGATTAATTCATTTAGGTAGTAATAATTGAAATAAATTTAGTGTAATTTGGTGTAAACATCAAGGCTAATTTAGATCTCTAGTATGTCGACAGTAAACAGTGTTAGTGTCTCGTCAGGTAGTGAAACCATTACGGATTTATGCTCGTCGTGCAAAATAAAAGTAAAAAAAGCAAATAAAATCATCACAAGATCACAGGTAAAATTGAGTGAGGAGAAAAGTGAAACCGATGGTCGTAATGTAGGCCTACCGGTACCACCGTCATGCGAATGTCATAACCTGAGAAACCAACTGTCCTCAAAAGATGAAATTATAAAGCTGCTAAAGGACGATATTACTAAGTTAATGGAAGAGGTGGGACAAACGCTAAAGAAGAAGAAGAAGAAGAAGAAGAATGGAAGAGTTGAATAAATTAACAGGAAACAGAGAGGATAGCAAGGAAACTTGGTCGACAGTGGTTGCTGGTAAGGTAAGATTGAATATGCCTAGGCCTATAAATGGAGTACCGGTACATGTAACTGAAATTCCCGTCTCAAATTCATTTGGAGCGCTCGTCAAAGAAAATGATGACTTTCTTCAAGAAGAAAGTGATAAAGAGAAAATCCAGGAAGACGCGGATATTTGCGGATAGTCACGGGCGAGATGTAGCAGCAAGCGTATTGGAGAGAAGCGGAGAAATGGAGGTCACTTCGACAGTAAAGCCAGGAGCACCATTTGCAGCGGTCACGAACGGGATGATAGGAGACTGTGCGTCCCTTACTTCAAAGGACTATGCAGTAATCATCGCTGGAGCAAACGACGTCTATAGAAATGAGAGTAAAAAGGTAATCAAAGATTTAAAGGGTACTTTGCCATCCATGCATAACACAAATGTCATCATTGTAAACATTCCGCAGAGATACGACTTAATTCCTAAATCATGTGTAAATGTAGAAATAGAGGCTACAAATGGAAAAATTCATAAAATTTGTAAGAGTTTTCCAAATGTCCAAATTATAGATGAAGGTAAATTAGACTGGAAGTTCCACACTCGGCATGGCCTACACTTAAATAGGTTAGAAAAGAGTATCTTAGTGATGAAATCTGCAAAATTGTAAATTCAAATGGTAAGAATAATTCAACAGTAATATCTTTAGAGTGGAAGCAGGGAAACTGGTAAAAGAAGCCAAACGTGAGGTTTGGCATTCAGATCTTTTGATGTCAAATTTAACTGAGTCCAACAATGGTATTTCGGATTTGTCTAGCATCAATAATAATAACAATTATGATAGTAATAATGTAAATAAATCACCAACACAAGCTTGCAAAAGTAACAAATTTAAAATTTACCTCCAGAATGTTCAGTCCCTCTATAATAAAATTGATTACATAAATCAAATGCTTAAAAATGAACTTAAAGACATCTCAGCACTATGTATTTCTGAACATTGGCTGAAAGAGGAACAACTCGAATTAATTCAATTCCCAGGGTTTATACAAGCTAGTAAATACTCTAGATCTAATATTAGCCATGGTGGTACTTGTATCTTCTTAAGAAATAATTTAGATCATGAACAGTTAACAGCTTATGATTATCTAATTATGGAACAGGATTTTGAATTCTGTGCCGTAAAAATACAGCAGTTTAAGTTAATAATTGTATGCGTATACCGTTCTCCGTCAGGAAAGTTTCCTTGTCGGCATGGTTGAATCGCTGGGGCTGGGAGGTCCTCTATCACCCCGCATATTCTCCCGACATCAGTCCTGCGACTATGATCTCATCCCGAAGATGAAGATGACAATACGCGGGGAGCGCTTCCGTACCATTGAAGACGTTAAGCAGGCTTCCGAGCGCTCCCCTCGTACCACCAATAGATTGGGCAGTGCCAACGACTTCCGCATCGCTGGGAACACGTTGTACGCAACAGTGGGGACTACATCGAGGGCCTGTGAAACTTGGAACCATCTAAGTGAGTTGTTGTCAATCCAGTTATAACTAAGGTGCCAAAACTAAAAAAAAAAAAATGTATATGTAGTGATTCTTTATTTATAAATCATGTTACAAGTGAAGAGGTAAGAATAGTTATAAAAGAGCTAAAAATAAATTCTGTGCTGGCATTGATGGTATCCCTGATGCAATTTTAAAGAAATGTGCAGAAAATATAATAAATCCACTTACACACTTAATAAACAGTTCAATTCTCTCAGGAACTTACCCAGATAGTTTGAAGTTATCAACAGTAATTCCAGTGCACAAAAACAATGGAATCACATCAGATTTAGATTACTGAGAGATTGATCTCATGTTCATTTAAGTGTGTTACAAAATTTATTAAACTTAGTCAGACAATGTACTTGTGTGCCCATTCCAGTGTTCATGTTAATCGTATTAGTAATATCATGTTAGTTATAAGACATTTTTCCTATACCCAAGTGAATGCAGGAATTGAGACATTGTGATGTGTTGTTGTCTAACGTCTCTGTATAAAACGTATATTGAAAATATAATTATGTTGCCAGAAGATTTAGCTAAGGTGTTAGGAGAGTTACAGACGGGTATGTCTGGTATTGCAGAAACTATTTCTAAGATGGAAACGGAAGTTAAAGAACAAATTAATAATTCAGAAGCTAGATTAGAAGCTAGATGTAAAGAAAATGTGCAATCATTGCAGACTAGTACTGAAGAAAATTTAAAATCATTACAGATTAATAATGAAGATAATTTTAAGTCATTAGAAGAAAGGCTACAGTCAAATAGTAAAGATGAGTTGATGTTATTAGAAACAAGATTACAGTCAAATAGTGAAGCTAACTTGAAGGACAATTTTAAGTCATTAGAAGAAAGGTTACAGTCAAATAGTAAAGATGAGTTGAAGTCATTAGAAACTAGATTACAGACTAGTACTGAAAGTCATTTAAAAGCTAGTGAAGCTAACTTTAAGTCATTGGAAGAGAAATTACAAGCTCGTAGTGAAGAAACTAACAATGAATTAGAAAACAAGTTAACTAGATTAGAGAATAGCTTAACTTTAAAGAATAATGAAATGCTGAAGACTTTACAATTAGACATAATTGCAGTAAATATGAAAGGAGAGGAAAATGTTCAAATATTAAGAAAAAATATTATTGAATTAGAAAGTAGAGGAGAAGAAAATATTTTTACTTTAAGAACAGACGTTATGTCCATACAGAAAGACATTAAATCAGATGTATCGAAGTTGAGATTCGACATCGATGGTTTAGTGGCAGATGTAGGCAAAATTCAAGAGTGGTCTACCGAAGTATCTTTCGAGACTAAAATCAAAGGTCTAGAAACGAATCTAGGTAATGAGATTAAAGATTTAAAGACAGTAATTGGGACCATTAAAGAGGAAGTCTTAGGAGAGGTCAATTCTAATTTAAAATCATTAGAAAATCAATTGCAGAAAGATATTAGGAAGATAGACGACGATATAGAGCAAAAGGTTAATGAAAACTTAGCTTTGTTCAAAAATAGAGTCGGTGCAATCGTGGAAGAACGGTATAGTGAAGTCGATGCCGAAGCAAAAGAGAAACGTGAAGGATTAGATGAAAAATTAATCGCAGGTATGGCAAACTTAGAAGCGAGGTTTACGGAGAACAAGGAAGCGATGAAGATAGATTCAACTCTATTTAGAACAGATGTTGATCTGTTAAAGGAACAAGTCGCGTTGGTAAAGAATACGTGCGAAGGCAAAATTGACAAGTTGCAAAACGACTTAGACGAGAGTAACAAAACGCAGGATGTTACGTCGCTAGATGAGTTGAAGACTCAGGTCAAGAAATTAGCAGAAGACAGGATAACTAAACTAGAATCCATGTTTAACAGTTTCACCAATCAGAATATAACATCAGGGGAAACATTGATAAATCAGACAGCGATAGACCGCAGTATGAGTAATCAAGAAGCAAGCATGGGAGAAGACCGTCAAATGCAACCGAATGTGACATTCGAAAGGGCCAGTTCAACCCCTCAGGATAATCCAAGTTCGAATAGGAGTTCGTTGGGTCCAAGCGAACTATACTCAGGTCCAGTTACCATTATTAGGAATCTGGATGACAAGCCGAGAAAGTTTTCGGGAAATACAGGAGTCACACCAGTCGAATTTCTGCGAGATATTCGAGACTACCTGGCGGAACATAGGGTAGCCAAGGAAAGAGAGCTAAGGATAGTCGAACGCGCCTTAGATGGGTCTGCGCTTACTTGGTTTAGAGCGTTCAGAAGCAATTTTGCGAACATGGAGCAATTTGCCATAGCTTTCTTGAGGAGATTTTGGAGTGCCGAGGATCAACTCAACGTAAGAGCGGAAATGTACTCAAAGCGATATTCTACGTCACATCCGACGCATTATGCCAACTATTTCACGTCACAGCTGGCTAAATTACAATTTCTGATTCCCCCATTGCCAGAAGAAGAGCTTTTGCATGCTATAGCGAGACAGTTACTGATTGAGGTACAGCGATCACTAATAGCGTCGGGAGCCAATACACTTGAGCACTATGACGACATTTTACGGCGATTGGACTATACAAGCGCACAAGTTACGCCTAGAAACACCAGAAATGACAATAGAAACACGCAAGAAGTGAATGCGGTAGTCGTAGACAATGCAGCTCAAACGGACAGAAGAGATTCCTGGGAAAACCGACGGAACGAAGGGAATCGAGGAAACATCCATAACGCTCAAGGAAATGATCGATATAGAGGACCATATGAGAGGCCATACGAACAAGAAGCAAGAGATAGCCGATATAGAAATTATAACCAGAATTCCAGATATCAAGACAGGAATCGATATAACAATAGATATCGGGGCAGAAATAACTGGAGCCAAGGTCAACAGTATAATGGGAACGACAGGCAGGATGGCAGAAGAAACGATCCTAACGACAGACGAGATAATCGTGGACATGAGAGGTCGAGGCAAGAAGATAGACAGCCTAGTGCACCACTCGAAGAGACAGTGAGAGATGTCAATCGAGCAAGCACGAGTAGCGAAGGAAGAAACAAACGTCAGAATAACACGGAATCAAGATGCTAATCATTGGAAGTCAATCATCATTATTGAGAGTCAGAAAGAACCATCACGCTGAGTAAGGGAATTGTAGAGCTATCGTGTACATGTATTATATATAGAATGCCTGAGAGTGTATTTTTTTTTCTCAATCCTGATAAAAAAAAGGAGATGTACGGGAGAGATGTACCCGATACCTAGTTTAGGCTATCGGCTACGCCAGCAGACATTAAGCCGTAGTTGAGGTTTTGAGAAGAGTTAGGAAAAGATAGCGCACCGATCGAGTCAAGAAGAATGTCAAGATGACGTAGGAGGTCTAGGATCAAGGAGGCACTGACATCTGTAAGAAGATGGAATTATGGATAGAGATGTGAAGCTTTATTGAGATATGTATGGAAATATGGTATTTAAACATCTTAGAAGAGGATATATAACATGCATTATATGTGGAAATAATTGTAAGGAAGTTAGATAACCCTTAAGTTATTTTATAACGGAATAGCCGAGATGATGAGGGTTCGAGACTATGATCGTGACGCGAGAGCACAGTGGTGGGGGACTATACCACGTGTCTGCGCCAGGCAGATAAGTGAGAAGACAGTGTCAGCACATTCAGTGGAGCTCTGTCAGTCGAGCAAGTAGGGTCGAGCTCTATAGCGCAAGCCAGACGCACGGTGAAGGTCGCGTAGCATACCGAAACTGTCACGGCAGAGTGTAGGCGACAGTTTCAGCATCGCCGAGCAGCGAACGCCAAGCAGGTCGTTGATCCAGGCGGACTTGCCGAGCAAGCAATCACAGACGGCCGGGATATGTTAGAACAGCACTGCAAGTAGTTGGAGACTTTATTACAAGCTACATTTCAACGCAGTTTGAACATAGTTTTTATGAATAACTTTATGATTATGCTTTTCCGTAACGCATTCAACGTTACTTTAACAATTTCAAGCAAACGGAATGTTGTTAGCATATGCATTGATGAACATTAGATCGTGCATTAATGAGATTTATTTCTTATGCAGTTTCATGAATTACCAAATACAGACAACTACAGGGTGTTTCGTAAACTTGGACACTCTCATGTAAAAATTTATTTTACGAAAGTGAGACTTAGCAGTTGTGGGAGATTGATCTTTCAATACTCAAACTGAACATTTAACGGAACAGTGGCGTAACTTAGAAGAGGAGTAGGGGGTCCGCTGTTTCCATGAACATTTTCGAGAGGAGTTGGACAATATCCGCTATGGGTAATCCGATGTTCAACATGTCAGAGTAGACGCAGATAGAGACAAGATGGCACCGCAGAGCGATGGATTCGATTCCTGACGAGAGGAGGTCCACCAGCTGATTCACTTGGGATTTCGAATGCAATCGTCGATATTCACGCCGATCTTTCGAGAAAATCATTATGTAGGGAAAATCGACGATCTTGGAAATTTAATTACAACTGATTATGAAAGGTACTGTAAGAGTCATAACTACCTGATACGATTATTTTCATGAATACTGGGCACACATGGATATTTTTCTAATAGGAAGTGATACGATTATTAAGACATGGTTTGACTTTATATACTTCGAATTTGCTAGAATATGGAGTGACCATATGATATGGCAGGCATCATTATACGAAATTCTCACCATTGGTTGGCTTTATTAAGCAGATGTTTGGTCTTTTAGACATTTTTCCAGCTAGGATATTTTTCATGAATATTTTTTTTGTGTAACGAGTATTTCGAACTCGTGATCTGCAATTGATTATCTAAAATTACTTCGTCAGTTCATTGCTTACTAGCGAGTGTGTATTATTCATCAGTAGGGATTTTTTCCATTGGATTGTTTGGAGATATTAAGAAGTTATTCACTTTAGTGAATGAACATCGCTTTTATATGACAACTAGAAACTTGTTGATTCCTATCTGGTACATTCACTCATATAGTCTACGAGATGGGGTCTTTCGTATTTATACGATTGTATGGTGGTACTCATCTTACCCATCGTTCAGGGCACTATCATCCAAGTCGTCGGGGCGAGGTCTTTCGTATTTATACGACTGTACGGTGGTTACACATCTTACTCGCCATTGAGGGACTCATTTTTATCATCCGAGTGTACACGAGATTGTAAGTGAATCAAACAAGGAACTACTAGTCACATATCAGTCGAAATTCTGTTAAATAAAGTAACGATAAATGTCAGCAGGATTGCATTTAGTAATTCTTGTTTGCCAATCCAATATTTTGTTGCTATACTCTTTTGAGAGTAATTTCAGTTTAACAGCTGTTACAGCTGATGCTTTGATGATTTTTTATAATTGTGTTTGATACCTTTGAGAAGGATTTAAAGTAATTGAATCTTGTAAGATTAATCATTAATGGTCAGATTTATTTTAAGGCAGATCAGTATTGCAGGTTTTGATATGAGAGATTATAGCACATTGGTGTTTTTCTGCGATGTGAATTATGAAAATTGTAAGAGAATTTATGCTATTTGAAAGCAGATCTTAAATTACTGAGGTAATATTTTTCCAATTGTTTAAGAAGTTGTCTAGATGTGATCAGAGTAATTACAGTTATTGGAGATTGTGTGCGTTGATAATTTGAAGCCAGTTATATATTTTTTGTAGATCATGCAACATGGTTAAGTGAAGTTTGTGATAGGCATTTTGTGGAAGTTGCCATGTGATAGTATCAACGTTGATAATGTATTTTGAAGCAGACATGAGGTCGTCGTACCCAGTCTAGCGTAATTGTTGAGATTCATGCTGTATATGCTGAATATTTATGGAGTTTTGTGGAATAATTATTGTATTCAAATGTGATATTTGAAGTATTGAGGAAATGTAATGTCGTTGTGGATAGTTAGATCCAACGTGATGTCGTGGAGGCAATAATATTTTTTGGCATGATAAATTAAATACGAGATATAACTTGGAAGTAATAAAACTGTAAGACAACGTTCTATAAACCTTATTAAACAATTTGTTAGGAAATTAAACAAATAAATAAAGTTGATAATACAAGATTTTCTGAAAATAATAATTAATGAAATAATAATCTGAGATTTAAGCATATTAACGATCTGACCTAATAAAATAAAAATCAGAATGACTAGATGAAATAATGAAAATCTAAATAACCAAATGATTGAAATTTAAATAAGTTGATAAATTAAATTTTGGAATAAATCAATGAATTAAATAAATGGATGAATTAAAGATTGGATAAATTAAACTGATTGAAATAAATTAATAGACGATTGTAATGATGATGAATAACTGAATTAGAAGGTGATAATTAATTAAAGAAGTTGATGATTAATGAATTTATATGGAATTAAATAAATTTAATTGAGAGATAATTTGAAGGAATTGCAACGTGAGTTGAGAATTTAAATGATGTAATGGTGATGAATTAACGATTCTGACAGGAATATGTAGAATTTTGAAGTGAGAATTAATGTGAGGAATGTTTAATTTTGATGATGACGATAACGATGACCAATGAGCCATGAATTTTCCGTAATTCACAGATAAGTAATTGTGAATGACGATGTAAATAGTGTAAATGAATTATTCGATGTTTAGGAGCATTTGACCAACATGTTCAACAGTTAAATTATGCCATGCAAGCCATAAAATACTTGATATTTAATATATGTGATTATAATATGTGTATGTTTAGACAGATTAATAACTTTTTTAAATCCACATTGATGATGTTAAATTAAAGAGAAATTAGGTCTCAGGTTTCACAAATGTCAGTGACGAAAGACATAGTGCTACAGTGATCCTGAGAACCCAAGAGAACTTTAGAGATTTTTCTGTTCTATGTGGATAAAAATATTTTTGGATTAGAAAAGAGATGGTTCGATTTTTGGACAATGACAATTTAACGTTGGCATTCGACCATACTCTTAGGTAGGAGTTATATTTAAAATGTCTGTCTGACTATCAAAGTAAAATAAATTTGTTTTTATCTTAGTTGTGATCTGATGATGGTGTGATGTTCCTTTTTCTTTCCTTGTTTTGAGTAAGGCTTAACCGGAAAGGAAGTGGTTTGCTAGGAATTCAGTTGATGGCGCCCATTTATATTTGCATTATTTCTATTAAACTTAAGCCCGTAACGACCCTAGAGATACTTCGTCTCGTGATACCCACTGCTTTTTCGATAACTCAGCTGAATTTCCGACACATTCCTTATTTGACTAGAGGTTCATTTAACTCCGCTCTGTCCTGGAACTCCAGGAATGCGATGTTATAGCAGATGGGTCATCGCATCCCCAGGACGAACGGGTACAGAGAGAGAGGGAGAATTGGCTTTATCCAACTAGTGGGACTTCGATTTTGTTTATTCTATGGAATCACATCAGATTTAGATTACTGAGAGATTGATCTCAAGTTCATTTAAGTGTGTTACAAAATTTATTAAACTTAGTCAGACAATGTACTTGTGTGCCCATTCCAGTGTTCATGTTAATCGTATTAGTAATATCATGTTAGTTATAAGACATTTTTCCTATACCCAAGTGAATGCAGGAATTGAGACATTGTGATGTGTTGTTGTCTAACGTCTCTGTATAAAACGTATATTGAAAATATAATTATGTTGCCAGAAGATTTAGCTAAGGTGTTAGGAGAGTTACAGACGGGTATGTCTGGTATTGCAGAAACTATTTCTAAGATGGAAACGGAAGTTAAAGAACAAATTAATAATTCAGAAGCTAGATTAGAAGCTAGATGTAAAGAAAATGTGCAATCATTGCAGACTAGTACTGAAGAAAATTTAAAATCATTACAGATTAATAATGAAGATAATTTTAAGTCATTAGAAGAAAGGCTACAGTCAAATAGTAAAGATGAGTTGATGTTATTAGAAACAAGATTACAGTCAAATAGTGAAGCTAACTTGAAGGACAATTTTAAGTCATTAGAAGAAAGGTTACAGTCAAATAGTAAAGATGAGTTGAAGTCATTAGAAACTAGATTACAGACTAGTACTGAAAGTCATTTAAAAGCTAGTGAAGCTAACTTTAAGTCATTGGAAGAGAAATTACAAGCTCGTAGTGAAGAAACTAACAATGAATTAGAAAACAAGTTAACTAGATTAGAGAATAGCTTAACTTTAAAGAATAATGAAATGCTGAAGACTTTACAATTAGACATAATTGCAGTAAATATGAAAGGAGAGGAAAATGTTCAAATATTAAGAAAAAATATTATTGAATTAGAAAGTAGAGGAGAAGAAAATATTTTTACTTTAAGAACAGACGTTATGTCCATACAGAAAGACATTAAATCAGATGTATCGAAGTTGAGATTCGACATCGATGGTTTAATGGCAGATGTAGGCAGAATTCAAGAGTGGTCTACCGAAGTATCTTTCGAGACTAAAATCAAAGGTCTAGAAACGAATCTAGGTAATGAGATTAAAGATTTAAAGACAGTAATTGGGACCATTAAAGAGGAAGTCTTAGGAGAGGTCAATTCTAATTTAAAATCATTAGAAAATCAATTGCAGAAAGATATTAGGAAGATAGACGACGATATAGAGCAAAAGGTTAATGAAAACTTAGCTTTGTTCAAAAATAGAGTCGGTGCAATCGTGGAAGAACGGTATAGTGAGGTCGATGCCGAAGCAAAAGAGAAACGTGAAGGGTTAGATGAAAAATTAATCGCAGGTATGGCAAACTTAGAAGCGAAGTTTACGGAGAACAAGGAAGCGATGAAGATAGATTCAACTCTATTTAGAACAGATGTTGATCTGTTAAAGGAACAAGTCGCGTTGGTAAAGAATACGTGCGAAGGCAAAATTGACAAGTTGCAAAACGACTTAGACGAGAGTAACAAAACGCAGGATGTTACGTCGCTAGATGAGTTGAAGACTCAGGTCAAGAAATTAGCAGAAGACAGGATAACTAAACTAGAATCCATGTTTAACAGTTTCACCAATCAGAATATAACATCAGGGGAAACATTGATAAATCAGACAGCGATAGACCGCAGTATGAGTAATCAAGAAGCAAGCATGGGAGAAGACCGTCAAATGCAACCGAATGTGACATTCGAAAGGGCCAGTTCAACCCCTCAGGATAATCCAAGTTCGAATAGGAGTACGTTGGGTCCAAGCGAACGATACTCAGGTCCAGTTACCATTATTAGGAATCTGGATGACAAGCCGAGAAAGTTTTCGGGAAATACAGGAGTCACACCAGTCGAATTTCTGCGAGATATTCGAGACTACCTGGCGGAACATAGGGTAGCCAAAGAAAGAGAGCTAAGGATAGTCGAACGCGCCTTAGATGGGTCTGCGCTTACTTGGTTTAGAGCGTTCAGAAGCAATTTTGCGAACATGGAGCAATTTGCCATAGCTTTCTTGAGGAGATTTTGGAGTGCCGAGGATCAACTCAACGTAAGAGCGGAAATGTACTCAAAGCGATATTCTACGTCACATCCGACGCATTATGCCAACTATTTCACGTCACAGCTGGCTAAATTACAATTTCTGATTCCCCCATTGCCAGAAGAAGAGCTTTTGCATGCTATAGCGAGACAGTTACTGATTGAGGTACAGCGATCACTAATAGCGTCGGGAGCCAATACACTTGAGCACTATGACGACATTTTACGGCGATTGGACTATACAAGCGCACAAGTTACGCCTAGAAACACCAGAAACGACAATAGAAACACGCAAGAAGTGAATGCGGTAGTCGTAGACAATGCAGCTCAAACGGACAGAAGAGATTCCTGGGAAAACCGACGGAACGAAGGGAATCGAGGAAACATCCATAACGCTCGAGGAAATGATCGATATAGAGGACCATATGAGAGGCCATACGATCAAGAAGCAAGATATAGCCGATATAGAAATTATAACCAGAATTCCAGATATCAAGACAGGAATCGATATAACAATAGATATCGGGGCAGAAATAACTGGAGCCAAGGTCAACAGTATAATGGGAACGACAGGCAGGATGGCCGAAGAAACGATCCTAACGACAGACGAGATAATCGTGGACATGAGAGGTCGAGGCAAGAAGATAGACAGCCTAGTGCACCACTCGAAGAGACAGTGAGAGATGTCAATCGAGCAAGCACGAGTAGCGAAGGAAGAAACAAACGTCAGAATAACACGGAATCAAGATGCTAATCATTGGAAGTCAATCATCATTATTGAGAGTCAGAAAGAACCATCACGCTGAGTAAGGGAATTGTAGAGCTATCGTGTACATGTATTATATATAGAATGCCTGAGAGTGTATTTTTTTTTCTCAATCCTGATAAAAAAAAGGAGATGTACGGGAGAGATGTACCCGATACCTAGTTTAGGCTATCGGCTACGCCAGCAGACATTAAGCCGTAGTTGAGGTTTTGAGAAGAGTTAGGAAAAGATAGCGCACCGATCGAGTCAAGAAGAATGTCAAGATGACGTAGGAGGTCTAGGATCAAGGAGGCACTGACATCTGTAAGAAGATGGAATTATGGATAGAGATGTGAAGCTTTATTGAGATATGTATGGAAATATGGTATATAAACATCTTAGAAGAGGATATATAACATGCATTATATGTGGAAATAATTGTAAGGAAGTTAGATAACCCTTAAGTTATTTTATAACGGAATAGCCGAGATGATGAGGGTTCGAGACTATGATCGTGACGCGAGAGCACAGTGGTGGGGGACTATATCACGTGTCTGCGCCAGGCAGATAAGTGAGAAGACAGTGTCAGCACATTCAGTGGAGCTCTGTCAGTCGAGCAAGTAGGGTCGAGCTCTATAGCGCAAGCCAGACGCACGGTGAAGGTCGCGTAGCATACCGAAACTGTCACGGCAGAGTGTAGGCGACAGTTTCAGCATCGCCGAGCAGCGAACGCCAAGCAGGTCGTTGATCCAGGCGGACTTGCCGAGCAAGCAATCACAGACGGCCGGGATATGTTAGAACAGCACTGCAAGTAGTTGGAGACTTTATTACAAGCTACATTTCAACGCAGTTTGAACATAGTTTTTATGAATAACTTTATGATTATGCTTTTCCGTAACGCATTCAACGTTACTTTAACAATTTCAAGCAAACGGAATGTTGTTAGCATATGCATTGATGAACATTAGATCGTGCATTAATGAGATTTATTTCTTATGCAGTTTCATGAATTACCAAATACAGACAACTACAGGATGTTTCGTAAACTTGGACACTCTCATGTAAAATTTTATTTTACGAAAGTGAGACTTAGCAGTTGTGGGAGATTGATCTTTCAATACTCAAACTGAACATTTAACGGAACAGTGGCGTAACTTAGAAGAGGAGTAGGGGGTCCGCTGTTTCCATGAACATTTTCGAGAGGAGTTGGACAATATCCGCTATGGGTAATCCGATGTTCAACATGTCAGAGTAGACGCAGATAGAGACAAGATGGCACCGCAGAGCGATGGATTCGATTCCTGACGAGAGGAGGTTCACCAGCTGATTCACTTGGGATTTCGAATGCAATCGTCGATATTCACGCCGATCTTTCGAGAAATTCATTATGTAGGGAAAATCGACGATCTTGGAAATTTAATTACAACTGATTATGAAAGGTACTGTAAGAGTCATAACTACCTGATACGATTATTTTCATGAATACTGGGCACACATGTATATTTTTCTAATAGGAAGTGATACGATTATTAAGACATGGTTTGACTATATACTTCGAATTTGCTAGAATATGGAGTGACCATATGATATGGCAGGCATCATTATACAAAATTCTCACCATTGGTTGGCTTTATTAAGCAGATGTTTGGTCCTTTAGACATTTTTCCAGCTAGGATATTTTTCATGAATAGTTTTTTTTGTGTAACGAGTATTTCGAACTCGTGATCTGCAATTGATTATCTAAAATTACTTCGTCAGTTCATTGCATACTAGTGAGTGTGTATTACTCATCAGTAGGGATTTTTTCCATTGGATTGTTTGGAGATATTAAGAAGTTATTCACTTTAGTGAATGAACATCGCTTTTATATGACAACTAGAAACTTGTTGATTCCTATCTGGTACATTCACTCATATAGTCTACGAGATGGGGTCTTTCGTATTTATACGATTGTATGGTGGTACTCATCTTACCCATCGTTCAGGGCACTATCATCCAAGTCGACGGGGCGATGTCTTTCGTATTTATACGACTGTACGGTGGTTACACATCTTACTCGCCATTGAGGGACTCATTTTTATCATCCGAGTGTACACGAGATTGTAAGTGAATCAAACAAGGAACTACTAGTCACATATCAGTCGAAATTTTGTTAAATAAAATAACGATAAATGTCAGCAGGATTGCATTTAGTAATTCTTGTTTGCCAATCCAATATTTTGTTGCTATACTCTTTTGAGAGTAATTTCAGTTTAACAGCTGTTACAGCTGATGCTTTGATGATTTTTTATAATTGTGTTTGATACCTTTGAGAAGGATTTAAAGTAATTGAATTTTGTAAGATTAATCATTAATGGTCAGATTTATTTTAAGGCAGATCAGTATTGCAGGTTTTGATATGAGAGATTATAGCACATTGGTGTTTTTCTGCGATGTGAATTATGAAAATTGTAAGAGAATTTATGCTATTTGAAAGCAGATCTTAAATTACTGAGGTAATATTTTTCCAATTGTTTAAGAAGTTGTCTAGATGTGATCAGAGTAATTACAGTTATTGGAGATTGTGTGCGTTGATAATTTGAAGCCAGTTATATATTTTTTGTAGATCATGCAACATGGTTAAGTGAAGTTTGTGATAGGCATTTTGTGGAAGTTGCCATGTGATAGTATCAACGTTGATAATGTATTTTGAAGCAGACATGAGGTCGTCGTACCCAGTCTAGCGTAATTGTTGAGATTCATGCTGTATATGCTGAATATTTATGGAGTTTTGTGGAATAATTATTGTATTCAAATGTGATATTTGAAGTATTGAGGAAATGTAATGTCGTTGTGGATAGTTAGATCCAACGTGATGTCGTGGAGGCAATAGTATTTTTTGGCATGATAAATTAAATACGAGATATAACTTGGAAGTAATAAAACTGTAAGACAACGTTCTATAAACCTTATTAAACAATTTGTTAGGAAATTAAACAAATAAATAAAGTTGATAATACAAGATTTTCTGAAAATAATAATTAATGAAATAATAATCTGAGATTTAAGCATATTAACGATCTGACCTAATAAAATAAAAATCAGAATGACTAGATGAAATAATGAAAATCTAAATAACCAAATGATTGAAATTTAAATAAGTTGATAAATTAAATTTTGGAATAAATCAATGAATTAAATAAATGGATGAATTAAAGATTGGATAAATTAAACTGATTGAAATAAATTAATTGACGATTGTAATGATGATGAATAACTGAATTAGAAGGTGATAATTAATTAAAGAAGTTGATGATTAATGAATTTATATGGAATTAAATAAATTTAATTGAGAGATAATTTGAAGGAATTGCAACGTGAGTTGAGAATTTAAATGATGTAATGGTGATGAATTAACGATTCTGACAGGAATATGTAGAATTTTGAAGTGAGAATTAATGTGAGGAATGTTTAATTTTGATGATGACGATAACGATGACCAATGAGCCATGAATTTTCCGTAATTCACAGATAAGTAATTGTGAATGACGATGTAAATAGTGTAAATGAATTATTCGATGTTTAGGAGCATTTGACCAACATGTTCAACAGTTAAATTATGCCATGCAAGCCATAAAATACTTGATATTTAATATATGTGATTATAATATGTGTATGTTTAGACAGATTAATAACTTTTTTAAATCCACATTGATGATGTTAAATTAAAGAGAAATTAGGTCTCAGGTTTCACAAATGTCAGTGACGAAAGACATAGTGCTACAGTGATCCTGAGAACCCAAGAGAACTTTAGAGATTTTTCTGTTCTATGTGGATAAAAATATTTTTGGATTAGAAAAGAGATGGTTCGATTTTTGGACAATGACAATTTACGTTGGCATTCGACCATACTCTTAGGTAGGAGTTATATTTAAAATGTCTGTCTGACTATCAAAGTAAAATACATTTGTTTTTATCTTAGTTGTGATCTGATGATGGTGTGATGTTCCTTTTTCTTTCCTTGTTTTGAGTAAGGCTTAACCGGAAAGGAAGTGGTTTGCTAGGAATTCAGTTGATGGCGCCCATTTATATTTGCATTATTTCTATTAAACTTAAGCCCGTAACGACCCTAGAGATACTTTGTCTCGTGATACCCACTGCTTTTTCGATAACTCAGCTGAATTTCCGACACATTCCTTATTTGACTAGAGGTTCATTTAACTCCGCTCTGTCCTGGAACTCCAGGAATGCGATGTTATAGCAGATGGGTCATCGCATCCCCAGGACGAACGGGTACATTACAAAACTAAATCAATATGGTATTAGAGGTCCAGCTAATAAATGGATAGAGTCTTACTTAACAAGGCGTAAACAAATAGTAAGCTTGAGACACAACGATGATGGAACCAAATTACTTAATGAAACATTGTCCAATGAGGGTATTATTAAATTTGGAGTACCCCAAGGATCGGTTTTGGGCCCACTACTATTTCTTCTATATATCAATGATATAACACAGAACGTTCATTCACATAAGGAACTTTTGTTTGCGGACGATAAAACACTCGTAATAAAAGGTGAAACTAAACAGGTCATGCAGCAGTCTGCTGACTCCGTTACAGAAGAGTTAACCAAATGGTCACAAGATAATCGCCTCATAATAAACTATAAAAAAACAACAGTATCTCTAAATTTCCACACTATACAGAATAGGAATCCTGCAAAGCCCAATATAACATTAAATGGTCATCAAATAGAAAATAAATCAGAAACAACGTTTTTAGGACTATGGATACAACATGACTTGAAATGGAATAAACATATACAATATCTGAATACTAAACTGAACTCGATGTGCTTTGCGTTACGTGTTTTTGAAAACCTGAACTAGCATGCACACATTAAGAAATACTTATTTTGCTTATTTCCATTCATACTTATGATATGGGGTCATATTTTGGGGTATGTCGCCGGATGTACTAAGCACGTTTAGGATACAAAAGAGGGCGATTAGAATTATGGTAAATGTAAACACTAGAGATTCATGTAGACCTCTGTTTAAAGATTTAAACGTTCTCCCACTGTCCTACGTATATATCTTTGAAAGTACCGTATTATGTTTTTTTTTAAGAATTTAATGAATAAGGATGTTTTTCTTAAAACAAACAATGATGTTCATAGGCATAACACAAGACAAAATCCAAACATTCATATTTCACGCACACACACAAGCATATATCAAAAAGGAACTTTTCACACAGGAGTTAAATTATACAATAAACTACCCCAGTATATAAAACTTGCCCCAAAAATAAAAACCTTTGATAGAATGTTGAAAACTTATCTGCAGTGCCATTGTTTTTACTCACGGTGGGTGAGTGTTTATAGTGTCGGACTACCAACCCCAAGATTGCAGGTTCGCCCCTGGCCATGGTAAGTGATTTTTGAAGGCGATAAAAATCACGATACTCATGTCATACGTTGTTGGCATGTTAAGGAACCCATTTGAATTCAGTAGGCCGTGTTCAATGGCAAAATTAATATCGGGATTTCCCGCCAACACAAAGTTCCTCCATTCACTACTTGAAAGCGCTGTAGTGTCAAGGAGTTTAGATATCTAACCTCCTTGACTTTCATAGCGTTCAAAGGAATGACGAAATTCGACATGCAATCTGCCCTCTGGGTGTCAATTAACAAAGCTTGCACCAGGCACCCGAGGCCATACGATATTATTATTATTAATAAAATCTATCTATCTATCTATCTATCTATCTAAACACTGGCGTGTAGCCTCCCTTACTTGGTTAATTTGCGTTACAGTTGGGGATAAAACATTTATCTGGCATTGTTACGGTGCCGAAACATTCCAGGAAAATCAAAGTTTTTAAACATGAAGTACAATAATGTGACCCACTGTCCTTGTGGTTCCGAGCACGAAAAAACTATTGGGATGTAACGCGATCAATGCCACACTCGGTCCGTTTGACATACCCACTGTCCTAACAGAGCGGCGGTCACATGTGTGCGGTTGTGCTCTGAGAAAGCTTGGGAGTTGGTTTGGCGATCGATGGTGCTTTCGGCCCATTGGGTAAGGTTCGCGCTTTCGTAACAAGTTGTAGGCTCTTTGAACAGACCGTTAGCCATTTTTAGGATGCCATTTCGGAGAGTAGAAGCTAGAAGTATTTAGGCACTTAACAGTTTGTATTATACGGGAGAATTGAATATTAATATCATAAAGCACATCTTTTCTTTCGAATAATGAATTATACAGGTTTTTGAAATAACGCCGCATTCTTCCTAAGGGGACCACCTCGTGGTGTAGTGGCTAGCATTCTTGGCTGTCACCCTGGAGGTCCTGGTTCGATTCCCAGCCGTGCCAACAACTTTAATTCTGGTCTGAGGGCTGCAACGGGTACACTCGGCCTCATAATTAAAGACATTTTCATATTTGATAACTGACTGCAGGTACTTTTTTTTTTTTTTTAGAATATTCGTTAGCTTTTGACATCTTTAACAACAGAATTCAGAATTATGTTACAATTCATATTTTAAAACTGGTGCGGGGGGCAAAGCTACATCAGGGGCCTCGTCTTTGAAATACTAAGTGTGGGATGGTGCTTTTACACAGAGTTTCTTTACTGTGGAAACTAGTCTATCTATTTCTGAAAATTTTGATAGGACCTCTTCTGCAATTCGATGGAAAGCATGCGCCAGACAGGTAATAGGCGCCATCTTATTGTAAAATGCTTTGATAGATTTTGCTGCCTTTACCATGTTTACATTGTTTATTAGTTCTAGTTCATTGTTTCAGTAGACTGTGATGTGTGAGGGTGCATGTGAGTGTGCCTGGTGACAGACTGTTTTAGTGGTAGTATTTGTTGTTGGTGGAACTTTAGTATTTTTTTCGTTAGTAGAATTTTGGTATTTAATTGTTAGTATGGTAGAAGGTTAGTATTTTTGTTTAATAGAATTGCTCTTTACTTATTCTGAAAGGGAGTAGCAGCCTTTCAGAATAAATCAATTCTTTACTAGTCTTATAGACGGTTAAGGTATTGATAATATAAGCCAAATAATGGCTACACTGCGTCCTGCTGCACGGCTGAAAGCAACGGGAAACTACAGCCGTATGCTATTCCCGAGGATATGCACCTCTCTATGCATAATTACATGTGATGATGGCCTCCTCCCTTGTAAAATTTCAATCCGGAGGTAAACTAGTCCCCCGTTCGGATCTCCGGGTGGGGACTACTCGAGAGGGGGTTAACATCACAGAAGTGACAAAGAGGAAATCTGACATTCTACGGATCGGAGCGTGGAATGTTAGAAGTCTGCTAGGAAATGGAAGGTTAGAAAACTTAGAAAGGGAAATGGATAGGTTGAGGTTGGATTTGGTTGGGATTAGTGAAATGCGCTGGCAGGAAGAACAGGACTTTTGGTCAGGAGACTATAGGGTCATTAGCACTAAATCAAACAATGGACAAGCAGGGGTTGGCCTCATATTGAGTAGGAAACTTGAACAGCGGGTGGAATATTATGAACAATATAGTGAACGGATTATTGTAGCAAAAATCAATACTAAACCTACCTGCACCACAGTGGTACAAGTCTATATGCCTACCAGTCAAGCTGATGATGAGGATGTTGAAAAGGTCTACGAAGAAATAGACGAAATTCTGAGGTATATCAAGGGTGATGAAAATGTTATAGTAATGGGAGATTGGAATGCTGTGGTAGGAAAAGGGAGAGAAGGGAAAATAGTAGGAGATTTCGGATTAGGTGAAAGGAATGATCGAGGAAGCAGGCTGGTAGAATTCTGCACCGAGCATGAGTTGGTCATAGCTAACACCTTATTCAATAACCACAATAGAAGAATATACACATGGATGAGACCAGGAGATACAGGGCGTTACCAAATCGACTTCATTATGGTCAAGCAGAGGTTTCGAAACCAGATTTTGGATTGTAAAGCATATCCTGGTGCTGACATAAACTCTGACCACAATCTGGTCGTAATGAAATGCAGATTAAAGTTGAAGAAACTGAAGAAAAGTCAAAAGCCAAAAAGGTGGGCAATAGACAGACTGAAAGAGAAGGATGTAAACGAAAGATTCAAGAAGAGTATAAAGGAAGGACTAATGAAAAACCCTAAACAAACTTCGATTGCAGACGAATGGGCACTTTTGAAGAATGAAATAACAAAATCCGCAGAGGAAAACATTGGTAGGAAAGAAAGAATAGGTAGAAAACCGTGGATCACTCAGGATATACTAGAATTGATGGATGAAAGGCGGAAACACAAGAATGTAAGAGATGAGAAGGGGAAAGCAGAATACAGACGTCTGAGAAATGAGGTTAACAAGAAGTGCAAGGAAGCGAAAGAAGAATGGTTGAAAGAGAAATGTGCAGGTATAGAAAATTGTCTGAAATTAGGTAAAGTAGACACAGCTTATCGAAGGATTAAGAATACTTTTGGGGAAAAGAAGACTAAGTGCTGTAATATTAAGGACACAAATGGAAAGCCTCTAACAGATAGGGAAGAAAAGGTTGAGAGATGGAAAGCTTACATAGAGAGTTTGTATAAGGGAAAGGAGATTGAGAATCATGTAATGGAAAGGGAGGAGGAAATTGATGAGGATGCGAAAGGAGATTTAATATTGAGATCAGAATTTGATAGAGCTTTGGAAGACTTAAGCAGGAACAAAGCACCAGGCATAGATGATATACCGATTGAGTTGCTACGCTGCATAGGAGATGAAGGTCTGATCAGGTTATTTTACTTGGTGTGTAGGATTTATGAGACAGGTGAGGTACCCCCTGATTTCAAGAAGAATGTAATCATCCCTATACCAAAGAAAGTGGGAGCTGTCAGATGTGAAGATTACCGTACAATCAGCTTGATTACTCATGCTTCAAAGATCCTGTCTAGGATAATTTACAAGAGGATTGAAAGCCAGATAGAAACGGAGTTGGGTGAAGACCAGTTTGGTTTCAGGAGAAATGTAGGAACAAGGGAAGCTGTACTAAGTCTTAGGCTGATTTTGGAAGGTAGAATAAGGAAAGATAAGAGAACGTTCATGGCTTTTGTAGACTTAGAAAAGGCTTTTGATAACGTTGATTGGACTAAATTGTTTGACATTTTGAAATCGATTGGAATAAAGTACAGAGATAGGAGGGTGATATACAATCTATACAGAAACCAGACAGCAGTCATTCGAGTTGAAGGACATGAGAGAGAAGATGGTATTCAGAAAGGTGTAAGGCAAGGCTGCAACTTATCACCCATACTTTTCAATCTTTACATTGAACAAGCAATGAAGGAAATTAGAGAAAAATTTAAAGTGGGAGTGAAGATTCAAGGAGAAATAATTTCAACTCTGAGATTTGCTGATGACATCGTCATCTTGGCCGACAAGCCTGAGGATTTGAATGAGTTTTTGAATGGTATGGATTCCGTCTTACAGAAAGAATTCATGATGAAAATTAATAAATGTAAAACAAAAATACTGGAATGCAGCCGAAATAAATCAGAAACCTCTATGGAGATCAAATTGACAGGTGAAAATCTGAAGGAAGTAGAAGACTTCTGTTACTTAGGAAGTAGAATAACCAGTGATGGACGAAGCAAAGAGGATATAAAAAGTAGGTTGGCTCAGGGAAAGAAAGCTTTTCTACAAAAAAGGAATCTGCTGACATCGAATATAGATTTAGGTATTAGGAAGTCATTTTTGAAAACCTTTGTCTGGAGCGTGGCGCTCTATGGAAGTGAAACTTGGACTATTGGTGCAGCAGAAAAGAGGAGAATAGAAGCATTTGAAATGTGGTGTTACAGGAGAATGATGAAGATCAGATGGGTAGATAGGGTTACAAACATAGAGGTATTAAGACGCGTGGGAGAGGAGAGATGTTTCTGGCGACTGCTAATGAAGAGAAGAGATAGGTTGGTAGGACACATACTAAGACACCCAGGAATAGCAAGCTTAGTTATGGAAGGAAGGGTCGAGGACAAGAACTGTAGGGGTAGACCAAGGTTAGAATATGTTAAACAGATTGCCTCAGATGTAGGTTGTGGCAGTTATGTAGAGATGAAACGATTAGCTCAGGACAGGGAGGCATGGAGAGCTGCATCAAACCAGTCAAAAGACTGAAGACTCAAACAACAACAATGTGATAATTCCATGTACCATAGACACTTAAAAATACCATCTTTGCCTGATACAAAGCACACTCGTCAGTGTGTTCTCGATTAGGGATTACGGTACAGTAAAAAAAACACCTGGAAGGGTAGTATAAACGCTACTATAAAGCGTATACGCGTACAAAGCGTAAGAAACAAAATATAGAAGGAAATATCCCTATGAGATAAACAAGAACACCTGCCAGACTGAACGTTCCCTCGTGTTCCCGCCGGACAAGGGTATGACTGATGAACATGTTGCCAAGTCTCAGCCTTCCGACCTGTCTAGAGTCGACCGTGGCTATGGCTAACTAAGCTAGCTTTCTAACATGAAATTTAGTACTTCTTGTACAAAATAAATGGGAATACTTTCTCACACCGAGGGATTCATGTTAATTAACCGCTGTCTATAAACTTAGCTTTTTCCACCGTGGGAACTTTACGGCCCTATTTAACTGTCATCATTTCTGGAACTTTCTACGTGATCACTTTTGTGATATTTTCAATGTTTAGCTTGGCCCATTTGTCGGTCAAATTTTATTTATTGTTACTGAGATCCCCGAATGGTAATTATTTATTTACAATTGTTAATTGCTTAAACCATATGCATAATCTTGTTATCAATCACTTATTCATAGATATTATAGTTCTCACCTCGAGTGTTTCAGTCTCGCTATCTCAGGCGTCCTCACTCATGACATACCAGATATCTACTGGTTGATCCACTGTCTGCTGAGTAGTGGACTGACGTCACCCTGACTTTCGTTCGACCAATGGCAGGTCTTTGTCTGGTCGGGCGATCTCCAAACTTCGAGAGAGTTCCATGGTCCCTATTTAAGACGCCGCTTGCTGGCGTTCTTCACTCACTTCGGATCAACCGCCACTTCTGAATCACTTCAACCCGCTGGTCACCGCTACCTTTCTTGACACCATCGCTGATATCTACGCTAGCGAGCAGTTACGTCACAAGATCTGCACCATGACGTATTGCTCAAGATGGCAAGAATAATTGCCAGCCGCTGTACTCTTCAACATCACCTTAGAGGGGATACTTGGAATCGTCCTT
Organism: Meconema thalassinum; assembly: GCA_946902985.2. Taxonomy (NCBI): domain Eukaryota; kingdom Metazoa; phylum Arthropoda; class Insecta; order Orthoptera; family Tettigoniidae; genus Meconema; species Meconema thalassinum. Next base: position 474,455,309 of record OX336390.1, on the reverse strand, counting down.
CAAAATATCTCTGGATCAGCTCTTGGAAACTATAAATGTCATTCCTGCGCAAGAAAAGAAAGTTGACATTTTATCGATGGTGCACATAACTCTAGGCCATGTACGCCTCCTTCCAAGTAAACCGTGAAGACTTTTAATCAACGTGTGCTAGCTGGAACTTTTTAAGGAGCTGGCTCTTCAACTCTCTTCAACTCTCTTCAACTCTCTTCAAAGATAAGTTCAATTTTATAAAGAGCTTATATCATACCAGTTATTACACTCTTAATTATTTTTTATGGTTCTCTCCTTTTATAAACTGCATTTTTATATATTAAGCTCAACTTTTCTCCAATCAAGCAAGCTTTTCATGGACCTTTCTATAATCTGGGTTCTGTAATCAGGCCCTCACACTTTGCTACATTTATAATTGTTAATTTCTGTAATAAGCACTTAAGTGCAATTTGTTTGTTCATTATAAATTTATTATTAGGAATAAAAATTGTTAATGCATTGCTCCCTATATTGGTTTTCTAGTCACGTATTTCATGCTCAATATCCCCGCACCGTTTCAGTCTAATTTTCTTGCATAGTATTGGTGCCTCACCCCCGAGAAACATATCTGTTGCACCCTGGATCCCTATATAAGTTTAATATTGTGAATTTTGCATTAACAATTTTTGTTCATTGTGTTTCAACACTAATTCACATTGTACGTTTCAGCTTAAGGCGCATGTGCGGCAGAGGAGAGAAACGTAAGCTAAGCCGGTTCCTTCCGCATCAGACTAAACCTTACTACATAGCAAGCTGTTATCCTCTGACTTCCAGTACTCGAAGTCACAATATTGACGTGAGTAACAAACAACTTGTAATATGCCTAACCTTGATGAAAAACTTAGCAACTCCAGAGCCTCTTGTAAGGGCAAGCTCACACGGTTTCGTACTTTCTTAACGGAACTCGAACCCCAAGAGCATAATCTTGACATAATTTCGCAGAGGCTTAAGGATTATGAACAAGCCTTTGAGAAATATGATGAGATGCAATGCAGTATAGAAACTCAGCATCCGGACCAGCAAAGTGATAGGTTGGAAGTTGAAAAATTATACTATCAGGGATTTGCTGAAGCTAAACAGCTTATTAGGGCTTTAACTTTAAAAGAAAAACAAGAAGATCAAACTTCTGCAGCATCTTCTAAATCTTCTTCACGCATTATATTACCCAAATTAGAAATACCCAAATTTACTGGTAAAGACATAGAATGGGAACCATTTTTTGAATTATTCAATTCTTTAGTACATGAGAATACTTCTATACCAGTAATACAAAAATTTCACTACTTGCGTCTGGCAGTTCAAGGCAACGCACTTAACCTGATTCAAGCACTTTCTTTGACCAGTGATAATTATGAAGTTGCTCTGAATCTTCTTAAGGATAGATATGGGAACATTCGTTTATCTATTCAACGCCATATACAAAGCTTATTCGAGTTACCTAACGTGCAAGCAGATAACAGTTTATCACTTCGTAAGTTGATTGACACCGCTGAGTTACACGTCAGAGCATTGTCCAATTTAAACCAACCTGTAAATCACTGGGATTTATTTCTAGTTCACCTCATTTCTGCAAGATTGGATGCAAATACATTAAAAGCCTGGGAAACAGAACTTTCCCAGAATTTGCAATGCACTTATGAGGCGATTATTAACTTTTTGAAGGCCAGAAGCCAAGTCTTTTCCGCCATAGCTAATCAAAAAACTAGTAGTTCAGATTCAAAAGCCTTCTCAAAACATAAGGTTAGCAGTTCTAATCAAAGAATTTTAAGATCACAGGCTCTTCCTGTTGATGCTCGGTCACCTAACCAAATGCAAACGTGCGGTCTGTGTCAGCAATCGCATAATTTATACAATTGTGATGAATTTAAATCTTTATCAGTAGATGAAAGACGAAAGTTCATTACGAACAAAAAACATTGTTTCAACTGTTTGTCAGGAACGCATATGTTAAACAATTGCCGTTCACAACGTTTATGCTTTCATTGTAGGGCAAGACACCATTCACTTTTGCACAGGCATGAAAGACCACGGTTATCAGGACCAAGCAGTTCCAATACCAAGTCTAACTCGGAGACTTCTCAAAATAGTGCGCAGTCGTATGCTCAAAGTTCTACCTCGCTTGGCAAAGTCCAGGTTTTATTATCTACCGTGCAGGTTCTATTGAAAAATTCTCACGGAAAATGGGTATCTGTTAGGGGATTATTGGATAATGCCGCTACCAACAATTTTATTAATGAATCGTTGGTACAAAAGTTAGGCCTTCCAAAACATCCTACCTCAATAGAGGTTACAGGAATAAACTGCTCTAAATCACAATCCTTAAGCTTTGCTAAAGTGGATCTGAAGGACTCTAATAATCTTGGTACGCAGTTGCAATTAGATTGTTTGATTATCAAGTCTATAGGCAACAATATTCCTGGCACTTCTTATCCTATTCAAAGTTGGAATATCCCGAATTTTGTCCAGCTAGCTGACCCTCATTTCAACAGAGCTTCACCCGTAGAGCTTCTTTTCAGCTCAAGCGTATTTTGGCAATGCCTTCATTCCAATAAAGTAAAAATTGCTCCTAATGTTTCCTTCCGCGAAACTGATTTTGGTTGGATTGCTACTCGCCAAATATACCGTAATCCTATTCAAACTGTATCGAATGGTTATTTTGTTGGTACCGATTTGAGCCAAGAGCTAACCAAGTTCTGGGATCTTGAGAATGTTCAGGCTACTTCTTCTTCTTCTTCTTCTTCTAACGAAATTTGTGAAAATTTATATAAGGAAACCACTGTCCGTAATACTGAAGGCAGATTTATAGTAACTCTTCCACGTATTCCCAATCCTCCCGCCATTACGGGCTCGCATTCCAGAGCACTTAGGGCACTATTTGCTATTGAAAATCGGTTCAAACAAGATGCTTCTGTTAAAACTCAGTATGCTTCCTTTATTGAGGAATACGAATCATCCAATCACATGGAGGTAATTTCTAAATCAGAAGAAATTGACCATCCTTTAAATGAAATATTTTATTTAAATCATCATCCGGTATGGAAAAATTCCTTAACACAGGACAATATAAGAGTAGTTTTCAATGGCTCATCACCAGATTCCAATGGAATCTCTTTAAATGATACCTTGCAATGTGGTCCCGCGATTCAAACAGATCTCACCTCTGTTTTGCTTAATTTTCGAAGGTTTCCTATTGCTGTAATCTCAGATATTAAGCAGATGTATCGGCAGATTCTCGTAAATTCTGAGCAGCAAGATCTGCAAAGAATATTGTGGCGCGATGAGAGTTCCAAACCCATAAAGATATTTAGATTGAAGACTGTGACATATGGCCTGAAGCCTTCAGCCTTTCTTGCGATTCGGTCTCTCCACATGTTAGCCGAGGAAGATGGTCATCTGTATCATCCTTTGGCCTCTGAGTCATTAAAAACGGCATTTTATGTCGACGATTTCTTGTGCTCTTTCCCTAATATTTCAGAAGCGCTCCTTGTGTGCGAAGATTTGAAATCCCTTCTCCTAGGAGGTGGTTTTCCGCTCCATAAATGGACTTCAAATTCCACTGAATTTATATCAAAATTTTCATCAGAGGTCCCAGTTGATGAATTTGTTGCCATTCCTACTGATGAAGCAGCCGTAAAAGCATTGGGTGTTTTTTGGCGTCCTTCTTCTGATACCTTTTCTTATCAGGTACATCTGTCAGAATCTCCCCCTGTAACAGAGACAAGTTCTGTCAGAAATCGCAAAGATCTTTGATCCTTTGCAATATATTGCTCCTATAGTTATTGTTGCAAAAATGTTCTTGCAAAAGCTTTGGTCATTAAAATCAGACTGGGATGAAAATCTCCCCCTTCCTCTTGTAGAAGAATGGTTAGAGTATCGCAGCAGTTTGCTGGATCTCTCCAAGGTTTCTATACCCCGCCCTTTAATTTCTAATCCCTTATACCAGCAGTATGACCTGCATGTATTTTCTGATAGTTCAGAACGAGCTTATGGCTGTTGTGCATACATAGTAGGACGTTCCTCAGACACTTTCCCTGGATTTTCTAATTTAGTGTGCGCTAAATCTAAGGTTGCTCCACTTAAAACAGTATCATTGCCGAGATTAGAATTATGCTCTGCTTTAATGGCAACAGAATTAGCTACTAAACTAAATGTCAGTTTAAAGTTAAAATTTTCCCGCACATTTTTTTGGAGCGATTCTTCTATTGTATTAGCTTGGATTTCCAAGCCTTCTTCTCATTGGAATACCTTTGTGGCAAATCGCGTTTCTAAGATTCATGAAGTCTCTCATTCTGAACAATGGAGACATGTTCCTAGCCGTGAAAACCCCGCGGATATAATATCACGTGGTTGCACACCTAAAAAATTGATTTCTTCAGACCTGTACTGGAATGGTCCTCCTTGGCTAAGTCAGGAATCATCTTGCTGGCCTCGCTTAGCTAATCAATCTGTAGAAGAAATACCTGATGCCCGTAATGACCCTGTCACGTCGCATCTTACTTCTACTTCTACTAGCCTTTTTCATAGATACTCTTCATTTGATAAATTGATTCGTGTAGTGTCTTATATCTTCCGATGGAAATATTTAGTAATTGATCAACCATTGAAGCCTCAACCCTTTCTTTCCAGAGTAGAGTTAGAATTTGCTACTTGCAAGATTTTGTTACTTGTTCAGCAGGAAGTATTTGCTCCTGAAAAGCAAGCTCTTATAAGTGGTAAAGATTTACCCAAGTCTAGCAGGCTTTCACCACTCACTCCTTTTCTAGACCAGGACGGCATAATACGTGTGGGTGGAAGATTAGCTATGTCTAGTTGTGAGGATGGGAAAAAGCATCCCATCATCCTTCCTTCAAAGCATCCTATCACTACCCTTATAATAAAAAAGTTTCATTATAAACACCTTCATGCTGGCACTCGCACCTTGCTCTGTCTAATTCGTGAACTCTACTGGATCATCAATGGCGTTCATGAGGTTTCTTCTGTTGTCAAAAAGTGTATACCTTGCTTCAAGGTTAAACCACGGCCCGCCACGCAGATTATGGGTAATTTACCTCCATTTCGTTCGGAACCTAGTAAGCCCTTTGCTCTTACTGGGATCGATTACGCAGGTCCTTACATATATCAGACCAATCCCTCTTCATCTAAGCGCAAAATCTTAGGTAAACTCTTCATCTCGTTATTTGTATGTATGGTGGCGGGAGCTATCCACCTTGAGTTGGTTACGAACGCTTCTGTATCCTACTTTCTGGCCTCCTTTTCTAGATTTGCTGCTAGAAGGGGTGTTCCATCTGAAGTTTTTTCAGATAATGCAAAAATTTTTGTAAGTGCTTCTGATCTCTGGAAAAAAGTGTTAAGCTCCCCTTCTGCTAAAGAAAAAATTTCCAACTTTTCCTATTCTAAAGGTTTCAAATGGCATTTCACCCCGCCTTATGCTCCCCATCATGGGGGCCGATGGGAGTCCTGCATCAAACTTACTAAAAGACAGCTTAAGAATACTCTTGGTCCTACCATACTTTCTTATGAGGAATTCAACTCTTTGATTATTCAAATTGAAGGTATTGTAAATTCCAGACCTCTGACCCCTCTTTCAAACGATCCTAAGGATCTTTTACCTTTAACACCCAGTCACTTCCTGATTGGCTGTTCGCTTGCTGCTACTCCGCCTTTGCTGGTTCGACGCTGTGATCCTAACTTACCTATCTTTTGGAGAAAAGTAGAATCTTTGCGCTGTTCTTTTTGGCGCCGATGGAAGTTAGAATATCTCAGCTTGCTAAATAGGCATGAGAAATGGCGGCTTCCTCAACCAGATGTACGAGTGGGGGACATGGTTCTTCTTCGAGACCCATCTCCGCCTCTCGTGTGGAACCTAGGTAGAGTTATTCGCTGCCACTTTGGCCGTGATAAACGTGTCAGAGTTGTTGATGTTTTAACTAGTAAAGGTCGTTATACTAGACCCATCTCTGCTATTTCTGTTTTGCCTTTCAAGTCTTAGTTTCTCCTCGTCTGTTATCCATGTTTTGCTTTGACTGATTCTTTTGTTTGTTTTCATTCGGAGTTCTCGGAGCATGATCACTTTTGTGATATTTTCAATGTTTAGCTTGGCCCATTTGTCGGTCAAATTTTATTTATTGTTACTGAGATCCCCGAATGGTAATTATTTATTTACAATTGTTAATTGCTTAAACCATATGCATAATCTTGTTATCAATCACTTATTCATAGATATTATAGTTCTCACCTCGAGTGTTTCAGTCTCGCTATCTCAGACGTCCTCACTCATGACATACCAGATATCTACTGGTTGATCCACTGTCTGCTGAGTAGTGGACTGACGTCACCCTGACTTTCGTTCGACCAATGGCAGGTCTTTGTCTGGTCGGGCGATCTCCAAACTTCGAGAGAGTTCCATGGTCCCTATTTAAGACGCCGCTTGCTGGCGTTCTTCACTCACTTCGGATCAACCGCCACTTCTGAATCACTTCAACCCGCTGGTCACCGCTACCTTTCTTGACACCATCGCTGATATCTACGCTAGCGAGCAGTTACGTCACAAGATCTGCACCATGACGTATTGCTCAAGATGGCAAGAATAATTGCCAGCCGCTGTACTCTTCAACATCACCTTAGAGGGGATACTTGGATTCGTCCTTCAAAATATCTCTGGATCAGCTCTTGGAAACTATAAATGTCATTCCTGCGCAAGAAAAGAAAGTTGACATTTTATCGATGGTGCACATAACTCTAGGCCATGTACGCCTCCTTCCAAGTAAACCGTGAAGACTTTTAATCAACGTGTGCTAGCTGGAACTTTTTAAGGAGCTGGGTCTTCAACTCTCTTCAACTCTCTTCAACTCTCTTCAAAGGTAAGTTCAATTTTATAAAGAGCTTATATCTTACCAGTTATTACACTCTTAATTATTTTTTATGGTTCTCTCTTTTTATAAACTGCATTTTTATATATTAAGCTCAAATTTTCTCCAATCAAGCAAGCTTTTCATGGACCTTTCTATAATCTGGGTTCTGTAATCAGGCCCTCACACTTTGCTACATTTATAATTGTTAATTTCTGTAATAAGCACTTAAGTGCAATTTGTTTGTTCATTATAAATTTATTATTAGGAATAAAAATTGTTAATGCATTGCTCCCTATATTGGTTTTCTAGTCACGTATTTCATGCTCAATATCCCCGCACCGTTTCAGTCTAATTTTCTTGACCACAGTAGTTATTTTGGCCAGGCTTTCGCCTGATGCGTTTCGTTCTCCCGTATGGGGAAGTTTTAGGAAAGAATTTATACTTCTCCACTACGTAAACCAATCTTTCCAATAGTCAAGAAACCTAGTATTTCCTACACCAAATAATGGAATACGCTACCCCACGGAGGGATTACTACTGCATCAATTAACTGTTGCTACAGTTCTGGAACTATTATGTGCATCTTAAAACTTGTACAACGCGAGTAACAAGTTAAAATTCAACTAAATGATCTCCAGAACTGCAATAACTTTTCGCTTCAGAAACTTTCGGTGCTGCAATAGTGAACTTTTCCAATCCATCAATAGACTTTGGTTGGTTGGTTGGTTGTTTGGTTCTTAAGTTTAGGGGCTGCGACAACGCGGTCATGTAGCCCCGTGTACTTTGGGTGTGTGTAGAATCTGTCTGATAACCGGTGTTAATTGTGATGACTGTATTAGTGTGTGTTATCTGTTTTTTAATTTAAGTACTGCAACTTAGAATTTTTCAAATAGTTCCTACTTTTGCCGCCAAGCGCCACCGTCAACGACTACTAGGCCAAGTTCAGAAATTAGCTACTAGATGCCACCGCAGTCGGCTCTTGGCAACGAATGTAGAAACCTATGAGCGTTGTTTACATTCTTAACCTATCCACTTTAGCTTCACACAGGTGCAATTAGTGGAAGGTTCTTTAACATGCCATAAATCTATGACATGGGACCGCCGGCTTTACTTTCCCTCCGAAGGAAGGCATACTGAGGGATTTTTAACGCTTCGGCTTCGGCCGGGTTTGAACCCACTATCTTGGGCATTGAAGCTCAGCATGCTACCGACTACGCCACCGAAGCTCAATAGACTTTAGTGCAAAACAGTGCCCGTTCAACTATCAACCGCGCCGCGTTCGTTAGAGCAATAAATCTGGCCAGGACTTTATCCTAAAGTTCCAATTTCCCTTTTCCCAAATACCTTTTACTAACCAAAATTAAATTTAACTATTGGGTTCTTTCTTTCTACGATGCTTAGCCCAAAGAGGGTCCCTCCCTTCTTGTTGGATTTCTCAAATATTCGCTCTGTATAAATATAAGAAGTTGTAGAAACTTCTCTTTAATTTTCTTTTCTTATCCTGCTAGCTCAGGAATTGTCAACTTTCTAAGTATAAATGTATCTAATCTTTTCTCTTCAGGCTTCGGTATTACGATATGTACATTTTGCTTGTCTCACTTGGTAACTTCTGTTTCAAATAGTGGTAATTTCCGCTTGTAATTTTTTCTTCCTTTCCTGTTACAATCAGGAATTCAATATATTTTTTCATAGCCTTTTCGATTGCCATATAGGCATTCTAAAAGTGCTTGGATCGTAACTAATCAAATTACCATAGTTAAAATTGTTTATAATTGTTGTTGCAAACGTTAAAATTCTTAATCGTAAGCACCCTTTTTTATTATCTTCGAAAGATTTTAGTTCTTTAACAAGTTCGAAACTTGTACACTATTGTTTGTGAATTGTAAACTTCTTATTACTAGGTCTAAGACCCTGGCATTTTATAACCAACTAAATTGTTATTCTTAACTCAAACTAAGATCAAAACCCAAGATCTGTTATTTAGTTTACCGTTTACAATTTGTTAAATAAATTATTTGTTTTCCTTTGTTCTTTATCTTTCCCGTCAGAATCACAATTAGGCAGGACCTTCTCTTCCCTGATTCTTCCTCTAAGCTTAAGCTCTCTTTGCGAATCTCTAAAACAATAAAGTTTTTACTACTTGATGCATTTAAACTAAAAACTTCAAGTAACAACATTTTCAAAGTTTCTCTTGGTTTTCATAGCCAATTCTATCAAGCCATTGAGGCAAGTATAGCTAGCTCCACAAGCTTTCTACTTGTAGAGATTTTCTCTCTGACTTATGGTTTGTTTTCAAAATTTAAGTTTTGTTTGAGTTAGGTTTGAGGTCTTCCACTGTTCTAAACTTTTATTCGGCATCTTTTTGGGTAAAAGCTTAGTTTTCCTTAAGTGCAACAATTGGTATTTGCGTAAAATTTTCACAAAAGCAACAAAATTATTTCTTAAAGTATTAAAGCTACTTTATCGCTTCCCACCCTGGAAGCATTTGGTTGTTTTGCCAGAGATCCAATAGTGCCCAAAAATAAAAAAATAATAGCACATTCAAATCTTTCCAACATTCTTAAATGCATAATAAAATGTAACCCTCTTCAAGGGAAAAACGGTAAATCGTTTTCCCTTAGCATATTTAGTCTTGCCAGAGCATCACCTGTCCCCATAGTACCGAAATACCGGCTCGGGAGGGGAAGAGCACTCACAGAGCGCCTGCAGGCAACCTCGATTCATGCTGCGCTCTCCGCTTGCCTTTTACAGGTCCCCTCTAAAGTTAGGCATCCCGTAAGTCTTGCACAGCAAAATTCCGCTTTATATCATTATTTACTTAAATTTTTGTGTTGGATTCTCATTCTATCTACCAATACTTGTCTCTATGCCGAAACCTTTTCTCTCTTATCATCTTCCCTCAGGTAGTGTTAATCCTCAGCAAAAAACCACCAACGTTTTCTTTTGCCGTGTGGCCTCCTGAGAGGCCGAGTGCAGGCCTTTCTAGTCGACGCCCGTGGGCGACTTGCTCGCTGGAATGAGAGATGAAATGAATGAAACAGGGCAAGGATGTGGCAGGAAGAGGCCGTGGCCTGTCAGAATGAGGTAACGATGGAGTGGGGGTAGCCTACTTCAGCCGCGTGTCGCCTTTGCCCTCTCCATTCTTCTCTGTTCTCGTTGGGCCTGTCCACGATGCCTGCAGTTGTCAGCTCCCTGAAGACCCATCCACAATGCGCAGTCGGCAGTCGGAAGTTGGTAGTTGGCAATCGGCAGTCGTGGTCGTCCCCGTGTATACTATAGGCACCATACACAACATTCAGTTGCAGTCGGTAGCGGTAGTCGGCAGTCGAGAATTTCATATTTGACTGCCAACTATCCGACTGCATCGACCAATTGCAATGTAATAGCCAATCAGAGCAGGCCAGAAACTGACGTCACGTTGTTGTTCTGTGTCGTGTGCAAAGAGGATATAAGTGAAGTACCTTCGCAACCCGTAACTTACCTATTTAATCTCAAATGCACGGTACATCTCCAAATCATCCATATTGCAAGTTTTGTGGTTATCGACAAAGCCCCTTTGCATAAGGAATAAAAGAATGTCACTGTATTATTTACTCCTAGCATTTTAACGACTGCGCATTGAGAATGGCTAGACTGTCAACTAGCGACTTCCGACTGCAGCTACCGACTGCCAACTGGGTAGTTTATTGGCTGAGGAATAACCCACCCACCAAGGGAAGATGATTAAGAAAAGGAAGTAGATTTTGGATTGGAGAAAAAGGATAGAAAAATAGGAGGAGAGTCCCACAAAATTAATAAGTTTAACTTTAAACACACTTAAAGGTGGTTGCCACCGCAAATCCGTTCTCGGATACCTAAAGTGGGTACGAGCTTGGTCGAAGCTGACGGGAACCGCAGCTAAGACTTTGGTGGTTTGCCAGAGAAAGGCTTTAGTGTATTTCCTCCCAAGCATGCATGAAAGTACTATAGGGAAGGGTGATGGTTTGGCCAGACAGATAGTAAAAGCTTTATTGAGTATGAATGAGAGCATGAACCTAGGAAGAGCTAGGGAAGCCAGGATCTTGCCTAACTGTAGTATCAGAGAAATGATGAATCCAAAAACAAATATTTAATTTATTTGACAATGCAAAGAAGTTGATAAATTTAACAATTAAATATGTTTCAATCTTATTAACAATTTGGGGTCGCAGACCTCCAACAACATTTAGACATTGCTCCAGGCAAATAATAATTCTTAAGGTTTTAAACCTGGTACTAAAATCTTGGTAAGATTTTAAAAAGGCAATGAAATGATTAAAGTTCAAACATTAAATTGAGTACAAGGAGTGTACTATAGGAAATTTCTGAACGAATATTCTAGAGAGAATAACAACTTCGAAAATAACAATAAGGAAAACATAAAGAATAAAATAGAAGTTCCTACAACTTCTTATATTTAAACAGAATTACTATATGAGAATTATACAAAAGAGGGCAGGTCACTTACTGTGAAACCTGAAGAGATAATCAAAAGGAAGGTTCTCGACCTCCTATATTTTAGATAGGAATCACGAGCCAAATGGGGCAGTTTCCATTTAGTGAGACCTAAAAAATAACTCACACAAGAGTTGAAAGAATTGTTTTCCCTGATTTGAAGGGAGAAACACTGTAAGTTTGAAACGTGTATAAAACACGTAATTATACAGCAATTACTTAATGATAAAGAAGCAAAATGGAAGGGCACTTCACAGAGTGACACCTTATTGAAACAGATCTGAATTTAAAGTTTATTACAGATTGTTAGTAAGAGGTTTAGGAAAGAGAAATAGGGATGGAGGAAAAATGTTCACGGCCGTATTTAATATAAACGGACGATCGCGACGCGGTGGAAAAGTGGAGCAAGCACTGATTATCACTATAGTCTGTAAAGATTGATGCAAAGTTCACTGTAGAAACTCGAAAGTTCATGAGAAAGAAAGTTATTGCAATGAGGAAAATAACTGATTGCACTATATAGGTGAGAGTCTATTTCTTGAGAAAGTTGTGAGTTACAATTGAATGTGCCATAGAATGTTCCAACGGAGGAAGAAAGTTCGCTATTGCAGTAATTTAAGGAAGATTCCTCATTTTAACTAGTATTTTCACAAGTGAGTGAAAAATACCTGATGGCAAGACTCGCAGATAGAGTACAAGATCTAGAAGGTTCCAGAACGATCTTAGTAGAAAAATGTGGCCAATGTAAATCCAGCGGAGGAACTTGCTTTGTAAATTATAAACAGCGGGTATTAGATAATATCCCACGTAGTGAGAAGATTTCTCATTTGGCAAGCATAAGAAATGCTGCTTTTCACTCAGATTAGCTTGATTAAACAAAAGCTCAACATGGAAGATCCCGCGGAGGATGATTTTACCCCAAAATAAGTAATTTCACACTGCCTAAAAAAGATAGTTAAAAGCATGTGGTCGGTAAAATCATGAAGATGAGGTTAAAACTTGAAGCAGGTACTTATCTTTGTTGCATGGCGAAGGTGAGGTTCCCTTAACCGATACTTAATGCGCCAACATGGCGTAGAACGTAGAGAATGTCTCTTGGTTAGAGGAGACTGGCCCTAGTAGAGCCCTGACTGATCGAGTCAACTGCCGACTGAGAAGTGAGACCAGCTCAACGGAGCACGGAGGGTCCAAGGAAGGGGAAAAGAGTGGGGGGTAGGAGACAAAAGGAGAACATATAAGCATTGCCAATGTTACAACAAAAAAATGATCTTCTCTTGCTGAGCTGGTCTTCAAAGAGTTGATAACAGGCGATACTAGCGCAGCATGGTGAGTGAAACAGTAGACGTAGTCCTCTTGCTCAAGGAAAAAATAGCTGGCGATGGTAACAAGATCTGGTGGCCAGATGGATATGTAAGTCCTCTCGCACCAGGAGGAATTGAGTAGCTTCAGAGATTCGCTGCTAGATGACGCTAGGTGGGTCACAGAAGTTATATATCTAGAACAGACTTATGAAGACATAAGAGATTTGCCCATCAAGGAGAAAACAGATGATCACTGTTGGTGTTTGACAAAGAGGAAGGAAGAAATGAACATGCAAAGAGCAATAGACTTTATACTCTCGTACCGTGTATTCAAAGAATACACCATACTGGGGGGAAACACCAACAGAGAACAAATAAGCAGTTACACATTTAATGGCAGCGGTGCGATCAAAGACAGTGGTCTTGTGATCGCGCCATTAGTGGTCAAGATTTTCGCCACCCTGACTCTCCCATCTCTCCCAGGATAACACTCGGTCACTCTACCAGAAATCCATACTAAGGGGGGTGAAACATCCCTAACTAAGACCAAGTCCCCCACCTTAATGTCAGGACTGGAAAGAAACCACTTCTGTCTCCTTTGCAAGGAAGTTAAATATTCAAAGTTCCACCTCTTCCAAAAAGAATTGCGGAGGGCTTCAAGTTTACACCAAACAATAGGTAAATCAGAATTCCTGAAAGAATTAGGAAGGGGAAGATGGGCAGAGAGAGAAGTGCGTGTAAGGAAGCGACCAGGTGTAAGTGGAAGGAGGTCATCAGGGTCATTAGAAAGCGGAGTTAAAAAACGAGAATTAACGACATCTTCAATCACAAAATAACTAGAAGCTGAGGGAAATAAAGCACTAGTAAAGATTACGATACGATGCGAAAGGAGAATTGACAAGTTTAAACAAAGCGTATAGAAACAAGTACATCTATTCAGGACAAGAATATACCAAATAAACAAAGGAACTATGAGAGTAGAAAGAAAGAACGCCATAGGTGACAAACGAGTAGCCATAAACAATGACCTCATGTTATAATGAGTATCAAAGGGGTTACTCAGAAAAATACTTAAGTCAGCGAGAAACGTGACATGACGAGTATAAATGCAAAAACGCATCGAATGTAACGACGAGAAAAAGTAAGTTTGTTCATCAATGAACAATAAGATCGCAAAATATGTAAGCAAATTGCAATACATAAGCGCGTAAAGGATATGCGACGATGTTACGAGACAAGAATCGAAGCAATTGTAGAATACGAGCGTAAGTAAGTGAGATACACAGGCAAGCACGGCCTTGACACACATAGTACAGCGAGATAAGGCATATAAATAGCTGAAAGAGTCCTCAAGCGGAACAAGTTTATTTTGGTGATGAGTTGAACGGCTTCTGTACTTGCAGGAGCGACTCACTAGACAATGCTTGGCAATCAGCCAAAGTTGAGATAAGAGAAACTTGCTTTGAACTTTGTCAAGCGTACAGGAAATAAACAGTGACTTGACCTTACTCGGGCTTGTATACAGACAAGTTTGAAAAACAAGCAGTTCAAAGTACACAAACAACACTAGTTGAATCAGCTGTAACTTAAAGCAGATATTCAGGTTGGACGGCATGCAGTCAATCGTAACTTGGACGTGAAAAAACAATTTAAAGCCATATGAAATAAAGTAGGAAATCAATTTCGCATAATTGAGAGGATCACGGAATCCGACAATTTTCGACAGGAAAAAGCTTAATTCTTCCGAGCAAAGAAGACAAGCTGGGACATTGAGAAGGAATTTATGCGTAGGAATAGTTATTTCAGATGATAGAGAATTCAGATTTTCAAGCGGTTTCAAAAGCGGCTTCCAATTGTGAGGAAGGAGGGAGGAAACGACCGCGGCCATCCTTCTAAATAACGAAAGAAGTGAAACATAGCTTACAGCGAAGTGATGGAGACTGATAGCCATGGTTTTACACAAGGGGAAGATAGTTTTCAATAGAAATTTTAAGCAATTACCTGCTATAAAAAATGACATGAGAAGGTAAACAAAATAACACAAAGCAAGGCGAACTTGAATTGCCATCTTGTGCGGGAATAAGGAAAAACCATTTAAACAACTTACAGAGGTAGTGTAGTTGTTCACGATAAGACATCGTTTCGGCAAGTGTTTTTCAAAAATATTGAGATCTGAAACACGAGCGTTCTCTTTTTCAGAAATGGGATTTATGTCAGCTGTAACGAAATGACATTGCGCTTTGGTTTGAACACTGGGATGTTTGATTTCACCAGTAATAACCCAACCAAAATCGGTGTCTCTGGCGACCACGGTTGAAGATAACTTACGTGTTTGTTTGCGAATGCACTTCCAAAAAACATTGGCACTGAAAAGTACATCAATGGGACCTTGAGCATTAAACTGAGGATCAGCTAACCTTAAGTGCGAAGGAATCTTGAATCCGGAGGTATTAATACAGCTGCTAGGAGTGTCTTTGCCAATACTGGTAAGAATGAGACAGTTTAAATTAAGATTGGTGTTTCTTTGGCAAACGTCTCTGATTTTCAATTTTGAAGACTGCAAGACTTGAGTTTTCAAATTGTCAATGCCGGTCACATTGATAGAAGTAGGCGATGACGAAAGACCTAGTTTTTTAATCAACGATTGCGAAACAAAGTTATGAGTTGAAGCGGGATCGAGAAGACCACGGGTTCTAAACCAATTTCCAAATTTATCTTGGATTTCGAATTGTACAGTGGTCAAAAGGGTTTGCGCACTGTGAGAAGTTTCGGCGTTAGAAATGCAGGAAGAAGCATTAGTTTGTTCGGAGCGGCTCTGCAAGGAGCTTGAAGAGGCAGGTACTGATGACCTCGATTTATCGTGAACGTGCAATAAAGAATGATGCGGTTTTTTGCAATGAAAACAGAGATTGGATGACGTGCAGTTTGAAGAAGAATGCTTAGGTGACAAGCAATTGAAACAATGTTTGCTATTGAAGACAAACTTCCTTCGATCTTCGACAGACAATTCTTTAAAGGATTTGCACAAATACAATGTGTGAAGCTTTTTACAGAGCGTGCATTTTAAAGATTTTTGGGCGGCCTGATATGTTCTCTTAAATGATTGAAAGAAGAACGGGTTTGCTTGTTCTCGACAGATGGGGGCTGATGTCCCTTTGAGGAAGCAAGTTTTTTTTTCAAAAATTTGACACTGGTGATTCGTTTCGACCTTTTCGCACTGAAATGCGAGTGCTGTAAGGACTTGGCATCGGCTGTTAAGAAACGAGATTAAGTGTTCGAAGGAAAATTCTTCCTTGCGAGCGAGTTCAATTTCCCAAGCCTTTAAAGTTGAAAAATCGAATCTTGATGTAGCTAGATGAATGAGTATGGTGTCCCATGTTTGGACAAGCTGCTTAAGTTGGTATAATGCTCTAACATTCAACTGTATAGAGTCTAAGAGGTCTCTTAAAGAGGTGACGTCATTAGGTTTGACGGCTGGCAGGCTGAAGAGACAGCGTATGTGGCGAGCTACACTCAAACGTAAATTGCCATATCTCTCTTTAAGGAGATTAAAGGCGATGTGGTAGTTGTCTGCGCTTAAAGGCAGTGACTCCACCAAGGCTAAGTCCTCAGATTCCAAAGACGTACGGAGGAAATAAAATTTATGAATGTCAGAAATCTCAGTATTTTCATGAATTAGGGAGCAGTAAAGTTCGTAAAAAGAATACCATTCACCTTCCTTGCCTGAGAAGTGCGGTAGGCTTATCTTAGGAAGTAACGGTTTCGGTTTGTTCTTGTGAACTGAAGCGGGTGCGAACTGGGCCGGATTGATGACCCTAGTGTCCGGTTCTGAGATATTGCGGATCAGTTGGTGGGCCTTTGCAATCCCTTCAAAGTACAAGGGTTCGACCTCGTCCCGATCCGATTGAAGTTCTGGGCAAGCGGATTCAATCTCGGTTTGAATTTGATCGTAATAATCATAAGACCGTTCGTACAACTTAAGGCGATGTGTCAAGATGTCTAAATCACACTCGGCGGGATTTAACTTGTTGATAAAATTTCTGAATCTAGTGAGTTGCCCTTTATAGGAAGAACGTCTAGCAATGAGAGTTTCATCTTTTTCAGTAGGAGCCATGATAAAGAGAATAAATTGAAATACAACTCACGAAACTGTAGAACCTTGGAGATGCTGTCAAGTTTGCAGCAGCGAATGGGTAGAAAGAATGGGACACACCAAAGGAGACAGGAGCGGCCTCTTTCCCGTTCACAGGCTTTGCATGATGTAGTTATAGCTGAAAAATCCAAAGCAGATATTAATAATTTGCAGAGTATTGTCAAATGACACTTGACAAATAATAGAAATAGAAAATGGACTCTCCCGGGTTTCTGGGACCAAATTTTGGGTAGTTTATTGGCTGAGGAATAACCCACCCACCAATGGAAGATGATTAAGAAAAGGAAGTAGATTTTGGATTGGAGAAAAAGGATAGAAAAATAGGAGGAGAGTCCCACAAAATTAATAAGTTTAACTTTAAACACACTTAAAGGTGGTTGCCACCGCAAATCCGTTCTCGGATACCTAAAATGGGTACGAGCTTGGTCGAAGCTGACGGGAACCGCAGCTAAGACTTTGGCGGTTTGCCAGAGAAAGGCTTTAGTGTATTTCCTCCCAAGCATGCATGAAAGTACTATAGGGAAGGGTGATGGTTTGGCCAGACAGATAGTAAAAGCTTTATTGAGTATGAATGAGAGCATGAACCTAGGAAGAGCTAGGGAAGCCAGGATCTTGCCTAACTGTAGTATCAGAGAAATGATGAATCCAAAAACAAATATTTAATTTATTTGACAATGCAAAGAAGTTGATAAATTTAACAATTAAATATGTTTCAATCTTATTAACAATTTGGGGTCGCAGACCTCCAACAACATTTAGACATTGCTCCAGGCAAATAATAATTCTTAAGGTTTTAAACCTGGTACTAAAATCTTGGTAAGATTTTAAAAAGGCAATGAAATGATTAAAGTTCAAACATTAAATTGAGTACAAGGAGTGTACTATAGGAAATTTCTGAACGAATATTCTAGAGAGAATAACAACTTCGAAAATAACAATAAGGAAAACATAAAGAATAAAATAGAAGTTCCTACAACTTCTTATATTTAAACAGAATTACTATATGAGAATTATACAAAAGAGGGCAGGTCACTTACTGTGAAACCTGAAGAGATAATCAAAAGGAAGGTTCTCGACCTCCTATATTTTAGATAGGAATCACGAGCCAAATGGGGCAGTTTCCATTTAGTGAGACCTAAAAAATAACTCACACAAGAGTTGAAAGAATTGTTTTCCCTGATTTGAAGGGAGAAACACTGTAAGTTTGAAACGTGTATAAAACACGTAATTATACAGCAATTACTTAATGATAAACAAGCAAAATGGAAGGGCACTTCACAGAGTGACACCTTATTGAAACAGATCTGAATTTAAAGTTTATTACAGATTGTTAGTAAGAGGTTTAGGAAAGAGAAATAGGGATGGAGGAAAAATGTTCACGGCCGTATTTAATATAAACGGACGATCGCGACGCGGTGGAAAAGTGGAGCAAGCACTGATTATCACTATAGTCTGTAAAGATTGATGCAAAGTTCACTGTAGAAACTCGAAAGTTCATGAGAAAGAAAGTTATTGCAATGAGGAAAATAACTGATTGCACTATATAGGTGAGAGTCTATTTCTTGAGAAAGTTGTGAGTTACAATTGAATGTGCCATAGAATGTTCCAACGGAGGAAGAAAGTTCGCTATTGCAGTAATTTAAGGAAGATTCCTCATTTTAACTAGTATTTTCACAAGTGAGTGAAAAATACCTGATGGCAAGACTCGCAGATAGAGTACAAGATCTAGAAGGTTCCAGAACGATCTTAGTAGAAAAATGTGGCCAATGTAAATCCAGCGGAGGAACTTGCTTTGTAAATTATAAACAGCGGGTATTAGATAATATCCCACGTAGTGAGAAGATTTCTCATTTGGCAAGCATAAGAAATGCTGCTTTTCACTCAGATTAGCTTGATTAAACAAAAGCTCAACATGGAAGATCCCGCGGAGGATGATTTTACCCCAAAATAAGTAATTTCACACTGCCTAAAAAGATAGTTAAAAGCATGTGGTCGGTAAAATCATGAAGATGAGGTTAAAACTTGAAGCAGGTACTTATCTTTGTTGCATGGCGAAGGTGAGGTTCCCTTAACCGATACTTAATGCGCCAACATGGCGTAGAACGTAGAGAATGTCTCTTGGTTAGAGGAGACTGGCCCTAGTAGAGCCCTGACTGATCGAGTCAACTGCCGACTGAGAAGTGAGACCAGCTCAACGGAGCACGGAGGGTCCAAGGAAGGGGAAAAGAGTGGGGGGGGGGGGGTAGGAGACAAAAGGAGAACATATAAGCATTGCCAATGTTACAACAACAAAATGATCTTCTCTTGCTGAGCTGGTCTTCAAAGAGTTGATAACAGGCGATACTAGCGCAGCATGGTGAGTGAAACAGTAGACGTAGTCCTCTTGCTCAAGGAAAAAATAGCTGGCGATGGTAACAAGATCTGGTGGCCAGATGGATATGTAAGTCCTCTCGCACCAGGAGGAATTGAGTAGCTTCAGAGATTCGCTGCTTGATGACGCTAGGTGGGTCACAGAAGTTATATATCTAGAACAGACTTATGAAGACATAAGAGATTTGCCCATCAAGGAGAAAACAGATGATCACTGTTGGTGTTTGACAAAGAGGAAGGAAGAAATGAACATGCAAAGAGCAATAGACTTTATACTCTCGTACCGTGTATTCAAAGAATACACCACCAACAACACAAACTACCGACTGCGCATTGTGGATAGTCCTGTGGCAGCTGAAAGCAACAGGTATACGTAGTAGCCTCTTGCCTGGAGTAAAGCGCTCCGTGCCATTGTGCAGCTGGTGTGCACCCGCCTTCTTTTCATGTGCTCCTCACTCTAGTTATAATAATAATGTTATTGGTTTTACGTCCCTTTTAACTACTCTGCCTTTTAGAGACACTGGGTTACCAGAATTTTGTCCCGAAGGGGATCTTGAACGCATGTGTGCCCCCTCAAATACCAGCTGACGGCGCCAGGATTCGATCCTACAACCTTGGACACAGCAGGCGGGAACGTTAGCGCTGTGCCACACAGTAGATTCACTCTTGTTAGCTATTACTGGCGCGGACTATGCATTTTCGAAAGGGTAGATGACATTGGCGTTAAAAGCCTGTCTGATTTATCAGTAGCAACTAATGGGGATATTGTACTGTGCCCGAGATAAGTTTGTAGATCTCCAGTGTTGTCTAGGTGAAGAATGATCAATTTATCAAATTTATATTTGTTGCTAAGATACTTGAGTGAGAATCTACTTGTTTCAATTCCACACAGGTTATCCTCACGTCTGAGTTATTAAATATTCAAAAGAACTGAAGACGTTGAAAAGTTGTTGTTTATTGGTTAATCAACACCAAGTACTTTACAATATATATAATGGCATGGAGCCTAGCTTGCTTGCCTTGGGCAGAGCGTACACTGTTTTCTACATAGCTAGCAGTATGTTTGTGAAGAGCAGAGAATGACCATTACATTATCTTAAATATTAAGTTAGTTTGGTGGGGAGGTGGGCCGAGGATAGTCGAAGTAGACTCGGTCAACCGAATGAGATTCACCAATAAGGGTTACATCTAAATACAGTAGTTAATAACCGGTAGGAAGTAAGGCTGTGGGGGGAGAGAACAACAGCCAATGGCAATATGTTTTTGGGCGCTGGCTGTGGGCGTGTTTTAGCAGCGCCACATTGGTTTTCTAAGAAATCCTGTGACAAAGAGCAGGACTAACCTTTCTTAACAAAGTTAGTCATTGATGGCGATGTTCTGACTTTCCAAGAACTCGCTATCAAAGCTGTATTATGGAAGTAGCAAAATATGTTCACTTGAAGTGAGCTACACGATTTTACTCTCAAGGGGGTTATGACAAACCACTGCCGGCTGGATCGCAACACTCCTGGTTGCTTTAAACTGCCTGCCCATTCGACGATTACAGCATTGTTTTGAGCGTACAACCTCGTTTCCAAATAAAGGCGCTAGGAAGCAGCACCAAGGCTCTGTAGCAGACATAAGTTTTGTATTGATGTTAATGGCGAATTCGTGTTTTGGAATGCTTTTTGTGTGATTTTATAATGGTGTACTGCTGCGTGCCCTTTTGTAAATCGGAACGGGGCAAGCTAGAATACCGGGGAATATCATTTTATTACCATAACACTTGAAGGTTACATAAATTATTATATAGTTTAATGTTTCTTTTCATGTCCCACCACCAGGGGCTTACAACTAGTGGGATGTGGGTTGGCTCCTCTCTTTCATCTTTCCTGCCAACTCTTGTTCCCCAACGTTATTAGGGTATTGGAGGCCTGTGATGTCTTTCATTTCCCTGCCTTAATTGGCTCTTGTCTTTTTCTTTCCTATTTTTTGTGGGATCAGAATCTTTGAAGAATGAGTATTGAGTATTTGGAAACTACTAGAGCCATAAAAGGCAGATTGAAAAGGGAAAGAGGAGAGGGTCCACCCCAAAGTCAATAAAAAGGGGAAAATGGATACAGCTCTGGAACCCCTCACAGTCGCTGACTTCCGAGCTCAAAAGCTGACGGTGTAGACTTAGCCATGTGCTGACCCTTCGAAGAAGGAGGGTATCAGGATAGATGATGTTAGGGCCAGTTAAGGCAGAAAAATGAAAAACTCCCTAGATTTCGGATACCCTAATACAGTCGGGGTTGGAAGAGAACAAGAGCTCGCTAGGGGAGGTCGACAGGTAGATGACAGAGAGGAGCCTGGCACAAGTAAGTGGAAATAATAACGGACAAGGCTGGGGTCCAGTGGTCTCGAAGCCAAGTCCCACTAGTTGTGATCCCTGGGGTTGGGGATATACCCTCAAGGGCTCATGGATAGTGAGGTTGGTAATAGGCATCTCGGAAGAATTTCTGAGCTGGGTTCGGTTTTCTCCTTTTCCCGTGACGGGGCTAACCCCTCTATCCGTTATTGTTTTAAGGGGCGGAAATACGAGGTCATCTCTCCCACACCCTTTTCTATCTGCCTTTCATAGCTTTACTTCCTTTCAAGTCCCTCAATCCTTCTCTCGTGGTTTAGCAGCTAGGATGCTTGGCGCTAGCCCCGGAGGTAGAATTCAATTCCCTGTCTGCCAAGAAATGTAATTCTGGTTTGAGTGCTGGAACGGGGTACATTCGTCATCGCGAGGCAAAATTGAGTGGATGTGGGTTCGAATCCCACCTCAGCCATCCTCGAAGTGGTTTTCCGTGGTTTCCCCACTTCTACTCTGGGCAAATGCCGGGATGGTTCCTAATTTAAGGCCGCGGTCGTCTCCTTCCCAATCCTCACTTGACTTAAAAATACACACACTAATACAGTCATCACAATACGATGGGTTATCAAACAAATTCAACACACATCTAAGTACATGGTGCTACATGACCACGATGTCGCAAAGCCCCTGAATAAATGAACATCCCATTTTTCGGCGGCCCTTTTTTGATCTTTTATTGCCCTTATTCTTTATTTTCATCTCTAGTATACCGACAGTAGTGGCTACGCGGGCTAAAGCGCTACGTTAGGTCAAGAGGCCAAGCTCTCTGCTGACTCGGTAGACGCGTGTGATCGAGCCCCACCGTCGGCTGTCCTTGAAATGGTTTTCCGTGGTTTCCCATTTTCAACACCAGGCAAATGCTGGGACAGTACCCTCTGACAGGCCACGGCCGCTTCCTTCCACATCCTTGCCCAGTTTCATTCATCTTCATCCATTCCATCTCTCATCCCGACGCGCAGGTCGCCCACGGGCGTCGACTAGAAAGACCTGCACTCGGCCTCTCAAGAGGCTACACGACAAAAAATAAATCTCTAGTAAGTAAGTTAGATTTAAATCAGTTGGAAGTAGCCTAATTGTATTTTATTACCATCCGTATAATTACGGGCAAATGAGCTAGACATTTCGCCCCTTAAAAACAATCGCCACCACCACCATGCATTTTTGCTTTTCTTAATACTGAAAATTTGCCCGTAAGTATGTGTCTGAATACTTTTAGATGATTGAATAACAAAAGAACTAACTTATTGTAAAGTTTTCACGTCCGTCAATTTCGATATTGATCCTCCAAACATAGAAATTCTTCGTTTCAGGTATCTTCCTCTTTAAAAAGCCGCGAAAATTCCAGTGCCTTAGTGCTGCACCTAGCGGTGAATTAATGCATATATCTTGTACGCCTGTGAGTGTCGAATGGGCAGGCAGTTTAAAGCAACCAGGAGTGTTGCGATCCAGCCGGCAGTGGACTAACTCTGGGCTCGGCCACTACCTGCTTGGGTCGGGCGAGTCTAGTAATTGCTCAAGGAAGTGTGTTCTGTATATTGGAAGTTTTAACGGAATACAATCCTTGCGTTTCCAGCAAATAATAATAATAATAATAATAATAATAATAATAATAATAATAAAATGACATTTAAAACCCAAAATTAGTGGAAGATGCGGGCTAGTAATGGATATTAAGGGGGTCGCTAGACGGGGTACATGACTCTCGTACTCTCAGCTCATCAGGCCTAGAAATAATCTCCGCGGTATCCAGGCAAATGTCGGAATTATTCCTGACAAAAGACCAGAGCTGCCTCCTCTCCAAACCTAGCCACAATGGTACATCTCCTCAGACAAATTGCACAAACTCCCCATATACACGGGGTTAATGGCTATGATGCCCAAGCCCCTAAATGAAACAAAAACAACAAGAACTGTCGCCTTTAACATTTGCCTACTGTTTCTACAGTCTGTTATTCTTTGTATTTTTTTTAATCATTTGCCTAGTGTTTCTACAGTCTGTTATTCTTCGTATTTTTTATCATTTGCCTAGTGTTTCTACAGTCTGTTATTCTTTATCGTCTGATTGTGAATGAGAGTTGGCAGGTAAAACAGACATGTGTGCCAAGAAATATACTGCCACCAGTAGGCCTATAGCTGTCTAGCCTGCACGAAGGGCGACCTTGGCGGTACAACGGCCTAGCTGACGATTGCCTGCCATTCTCTCCCTCGAGTGCACTGTGTTATGTAATAATTGCGATGAAGTCACACTTGACGTTACAGACAGTTAGGAACAGGGCTCCGAGTGAAAGCCGAAGTTAAACGATTGACTTCGCGTCACCACATGGTAGCTTTACGATTGGTTATGAAGTGAGAAGCTTATTATCCTTTCTGTTTCAAAATAAATCATGTGATTGTACCAGAGCTTATCTATATTTACGAAACTTTACTAAATGTAAAATACTGTAGTGTAATATTCAACATATATTCTCAGAATACATTACATTGGAATACCTCCATTTTCTACAGATTGTACGTCGTCCAGTTGGTCTAGGGGGTATAATTGCTGCTTCGGGTGCGAGAGGCCACGGTTTCAGATCCCGGGAATGCCCAGCATTTTTACTTTTGTTTTATCTATTGAAAAGATTCAAAAAGTGCATAAAAGAATCTTAGGAACGTTTTTTTTTTCGTGCGAGACTTGTACTCAGTGTGCCAGTAATATAAAAACATAGTTTGAGGTCAAACACTTTTTTTTTTTTTTAGTCGCTTTACCCTCAAAGTTGGCTTTTCCCTCGGACTCTGCCGGGGATCCCACCATTACCGCCGCCAGAGCAGTGTCCTGGAGCTTGAAACATCTGAACGGGGGATAAAACTGGGGATGTGAGACCAGCACTTCGCTCAAGTGGCCTCACCTGCAAAGCAAACAGGGGTCTCATGAGGGATGGAAAGTGAGGGGAAGATAGGGAGGGATAGGCAAGGAAGAGCCAAGGAGGGTGGCCCCACCTCCCCAGTGGTATCCCCCTACCAGGTGTTTCAAGCTCCAGGACACTGCCCTGGCGGCGGTTATGGTGGGATCCCTCGCCGAGTCCAAGGAAGGGTAGCAGCTTTGGTGCCGTAGTTGGTGCATGCTGTTATTCTATGCCCATGATCGCGGGTTCAAACCTGGCCGAAGCCGTCGGATTTCTTAACAGCGTTAAAAAAATCCCTCAGTATGCCTTTCTTCGGAGGGGAAGTAAAGCCGGCGATCCCATGTCATAGATTTATGGCATATTAAAGAACTTTCCAGTAATTAAACCTGTGTGAAGCTAAATTATAGGTTAAAAATTAGGATTACGTCCTTAGGTTCCAACGTTCGTTGCCAGGAGCCGACTACGGTGGCGTCTAGTAACCAAGTTCTGAACTAGTAGTTGTTGATGGTGGCGTTTGGTGGCTAAAGTAGGAACTACTTGAAAAATAATCAATGTCTGCAGTCCTTACTTGAATTAAAAACAGATAACACACACTAATACAGCAATCACAATTAATACCGGTTATCTGACAGATCCCACACCCACCCAAAGTACACGGGGCTACATGACCGCGTTGTCACAGCCCCTAAACTGAGGAAGCAACCAACCAACCAACCTAAGTCCGAGGGAAAAGCCAACCTGGAGGGTAAAAGCGTTTACCTCAAACTATGTATTTATATTACCGGTATATGTACAAGTCTCACACGAAAAAAAAAGAACGTTCCTAAGGTTCTTTTATACACTTTTTGAATCTTTTGAAGAGATAAAACAAAAGTAAAAATACAAGGTACTTCCGGAATTTGAACTCGGGAACTCTCGCACTCGAAGCGGGAATCATACCCCTAGACTAATAGGCCGACGAGCAATGAGCAGGAAGTGGAGTTACTTCAATAAAATGTATTCTGAGATTATGATAATTTTGAATACTACACTACAGTATTTTACATTTAGTAAAGTGTCGTAAATATAGATAAGCTCTGGCACAATCACATGATTTATTTTGAAACAGGATAATAAGCTTCTCACTTTGTAACCAATCGTAAAGCTACCATGTGGTGACGCGAAGTCAATCGTTTAACTTCGGCTTTCACTCGGAGCCTTGTTCCTAACTGTCTGTAACGTCAAGTTGAAGTCACTCACAAATACTTGGCTATCTTCCTTCGTTCAACCGAACGCCTTGCCCGAGGGAAGCGTCGCAGAACTAAGCTAGCAAGTGCTATTACACGGATTTAACTTCTCTATTTCACGTGCATTGACCACAGAGGAATGTCTTCCGTAAAGAAGCTCCGGATTATGAACATTTTTGGCTGTCGCCCTAGAGGTTTGGGTTTGATTCCCGGGTCTGCCAAGAAATTTAATTCTGGTTTGAGGGCTGAAACGGGGCGCACTCAGCCTCTTGAGGCAAAACTGAGAATATGTGGGTTTGATTCCCACCTCAGTCATCCTCAAAGTGGTTCCCGTGGTTTCCCGCTTCTACTCCAGGCAAATGCCGGTATGGTTCCTAACTTAAGGCCACGGTCACATCCTTCCTAATTCTCACTGATTTACAAATACACACATTAATGCGGCCATCACAATAATAAACTTACATCACAAAACACCCAAGTACGGTATATATTATATTTTTATATTTCCGTGTCCGGGAGACACACTCAATTCTTCCTTTCCAGAACTCTGCGACTCTTATCCCTCGGTCTGTGGCCAACATAAGGTCTTCCTGACCGTAGGTGTCATTCAGATCTTGGCACGCGAGCAGGTGTTGAGGAGTCTGGATTTTTCCACAGTCACATCTTGGATCTTCTCCAAAACCCCACTTCACAAGGTTGTTACGACACTTGGGCACTCCTGTTCTCATCCTATTTAAGGACTTCCAGGAGGTATAAGGCAAATGACTACAACTGCTGGTGTATTCTTTAGAATACACGGTCAGTCAGAGTTAGCTTTTGCTGCTCTTTGATCTATTTGCTTCATTTAATTCCTTCTTTCTCTGTTCGCAGACACCAACAGTGAGTCCTTACGTTCTATTTTCTCCGTGCACTTGCTTATGTTTTTATAAGTCTGTTCTAGATATATATCTTCCATGGTCAACCTAGCGTCATCTAGCAGCTAACCACTGAAGTTCCTCAATATCTCCATGCTTAAGAGGACTTCCTTACCAATCAAACCACCAGGCGTCGTCGTTGTCGCCAGCTAACATCTCCATGAACACCGCTCCATGAAGAAGAAAATTCACATTTATGAATTTTTTTTGTCATGTTGCTTATTATGATGTATACTCTCTTGTCTCTTACCCCCTCTTCCCTCGTGTTCCCTTCCCCTTCCCCTTGCCTGCCTACCTCTATCGTGTGCGGGTTAGCTCGTTCTCATTCCTGTTTTAGTCTTCGAGCATACAGTTTGAAGCCCTCTCACGGGACTGTCTCCTGCACTCACGAGACATTTTATACTAGACGCCATGTCTACTTCGTAAAACCAACTGTCACCAGGAACTTTCGCCTGCTCGTCATGAAAGAAAGCTAAGTACAAACTTCAATGTTTTAAACACCTTTCTATGTGTTTTAAATAGCTAAATGCTTTTTAATTCAATTTTATAGACAGTGTGTGGAATTGCTAAATGTTGTGCAAAAACCGTCTTCGAGGGATTTTCCTTTATCAGGCTATGGCTATCTAAGCCAGCTTTCTATGATGAAATTTAGTACTTCTTGTACACAATAACTGGGAATACTTTCTCACAACGATGAATTTCATTCAAATTGTCCACTGTCTATAAAACTTAGCTTTCCTCCGAGGGATTTCTATCAACCCATTTAACAGTCATCACAACTCTAGAACTTTCTATGGCAAACAATTTTTCTACTATTCAAGCAATCTAGTATTTTCCACTCCAATTATGGGAATACTTTTCCTCGATGACGAATTTACGTTTCATAAACTGCTGGTCAACACCTAATTTGCTTGCCACCGTGGGAATTGTACCGCATTATTCTACTACAACCTATAAACTCTCCAACGCAATAAACTTATTCAAGTTCAAATTCTACTAAGTGTTCTTCATAACTGCAATAACTTTCTCCTGTTTTACGAACTCACATACATTGCAATAGTGAAGTTTTTTAAATTGTCAACAAACTATCAGTGCTTCGAATTATATGTGTTAATTATCTTCCGCGCCGCGTTCCACGAGAGAAATAAAACTGGCCAGAACTTTATATTCCCATTCTCCTTTTCCAAACACCCTCTACTAACAAAATTTAAATTAACTTACATACCTAGCTATTATTCAACGAGGCTTCGCCAAACCATAGGCGTCCCCCCAATTTTGTTCTATTTACCACTAATTCTCTGTAAAATAAGAAGTTGTAGAAACTTCTCTTTAATCTTTCTTTATTTCCTGCATGTTCAGGAATCGTGTATTTCTAAGCTTACTCTTGTACCTGTTTGTTTTTTTTTCCTTCAGGTTTCGTTAATACGACCTGTACATCCTTGTATTTCAACTATTGTTAAATTCTGCGCAAAATAGCGGTAATATCCGCTTTTAATTTTCTGTTTTCCTTTCCCTTTTTCCTGTCACGATCAAGATTTAGTCTAATTGTCTGTAGCTTTTTAGCTTGTCAAAGTGCAGTCAAATAACGCTTGTAATTCATCTAATCTGAAAAGGTTATAATCACTATACAATTTATTGTTCTTAAAAGCTTTAAAAACTCAATTTTAAGTACATTTTAAAACCTTTGTACAGGTATAGTGCTTGTAATAAGTTTGAAACCTTAATATTGTTTATAAATTGTAAACCTTTTATTATTGAGCCTGAGACTCTCAAAATAAAAAGGAAGGAAGCTTGTAGTTTAACGTGACCGTTAATCTGTAGATCATGAGCCACGGGACCTCCTTTTTACGTAGAATCCGAACCACAGGACATGGCATTTCACTTCGAAAATCTCACATACTCTCAAAATATTTGTAGAACTAAACAAAGAAAAGTTCTTCCTATTAAAAAAAAGATTCTAAATCGAACCATTGTTAATTTTCTAACTTTTATATTAGTGTTGAATAAATTATTTCTATTTTTCGCTTTATCTTTCTAAGTAAAATCAAGATTGGGCAGGACCTTATCTTCCATGATTCTTCCTCTAAACTTAAGTTCTCCTTACTAAAACGTATAAGTCCTCAACCAATAAAGTTTTACTACTTGTTACATTTGAACTAAAACTTCAAGTGCCGTAACAACATTTTCAAAGTTTCTCTTGGTTATCATAGCCAATTCTAGCCAACCATTAAAACAAATAAAGCTCTCTCTGCCAGCTACCTATTTGTAGAGATTTTCTCTCTGGTTTATGGTTCGCTTTCAAAATTCCAATTTTGTTTGAGTTAGGTCAGAGGTTTCCTCTTTCTAAACTTTTAGTCGGCATCCTGCGGGGTAAAAGCTTAGTTTTCCTAAAATGCAACAATTGGTAGTCATCTAAGATTTAAAAAAAAAAAACAACATCGCTCAAATAGCTAAAGTTGCTTTAACTCTTCCCGCTCGGAAAGCATTCGATTATTTTGCCAGAGATCCAAAAGTGCCCACAAACACAATTATTATTGTGAATTCAAATCTTTCCAGCATTCTCGAATACATAATAAAATTTAACCCTACTAAAGGGAAAGTTAGTACATTCTCTTTCTTTTCGGCTCACTTTGCCTTGCCAGAGTGCCACTCGTCCCCATACTACCGGAATACCGGCTCGAGAGGGAAAGTGCAATCACCGAGCGCTTGCAGGCAACCTCAATTCACGCTGCGCTCTCCGCCTGCCTGAGACAGGCTGCCGCTAAAGTTAGGTTCCTCCTATGCTTGGCACTGCCAAATTCTTCTTTAATCTGTTTAAAACTTAGTGTTGGATTCTCATCCTATCTACCAATACGTGTCTCCACGCCGAAACCTATCTCCTTTTCTCTCTTATCATCATTCCTTAGGTAGTGTTTATCCCTAGCTAAAACCTACCAACTGCTCAGTTCTTCTTTAGGGGTAAACCCCCTGGTACCATTTGTTTCCAGAGTGACACTCGCCGGATGTTTGGTTTGGTATGGAGGGGTAGTGTTCTTTTAATAAAACACTTCGAGGATCTAAGGCGAGGAGTGGTCACCTTGTGGTTGAACATAGAATGTGACCCAATTACAAGGGGCTAAATGACCATGATGTCTTACAGCCCATCAAATGAATAAACAACGCTAATTAATACTGAATGAAGTCCGTGAGAAACTTGAGCAATACCGACAACGAATCGTGCATGAGTGGTACTCGACAAAATTTGGCTAACATGCCCGACAGTCATTTTATTCCAAAAGCCAAACACTCAGCAATTATGTTGTTGTTTCATTTAAGGGTTTAGACATAGCAATCAGCAGCCCCATATACTTGTGTCTCTCATAGCCTGTCTAATTGTGTTGTCTGCAGTAGTGTGTGTAAGTTATTTGTACTAGCCTACCCATTTGAGAAACGAGTGTCGGCGGCTAAGTTGGGAACTATTCTTGGTCTAGGCCTATATGTAGCACGCTGTCAGTTGGCACTGTTGACAGGTAGGATATGACTCAGCTCCAGTAGCCTTGGTCATCATTCTCCTCTCTGTGGTGGCATGTGCTCCTGTTATAGTTCTCTCACTCTCCGCAATGACGACCGGCTTGTTTTTGAAACCTAGCTGAGCGGCCATGTTTACATTCCATGTTTGCGTGGAACTTTCCTAGCTCGACGCACAGCGTTGTCAACTCTCCACCGTAGTCAATGAGAGCAAGCTGTGAGACTGGATAAAACTGCGTGTAACTGTGCAACACTGGAGATCTAACAAGCGAATCGGTAGCCAGGACTGAACTTTGCACTTCACGTGGAGTTGCTATTGGTCAAGAACCATCAGCTATTGATCAGCAGCGAACAATGGTTATTGTCGGCGTGTGGTACTGCCTAGCGTTTGAGTCGCCAGTCGTGAACGAGGAAAGTGAGACAACTATACGCTTCGTCACCGCTGTGTTCCACTACCTCGTCACGCTAGGTTCGAACTGCTACGATCAACAAACGCTAATACAGACAAGGCCAGCGGCACTCGTTTCTGAAACATGTAATAATAGACGCAAACAATGGAAAGAAGCGGCCATGGCCTTAAGTTAGGGACCATTCCCGGCATTTGCCTGCAGTAGAAACGGGAAAACACGGGAAACGATGGAAAACCACTTCCACGATAACTGAGTTAGGATTCAAACCCACATCTTCTCAGCTTTACCTCACGATGCTTAGTCTATCCCATTCCAGCCCTCAAACTAGAATTTAAAATCTTGGCTGAATCTGATTTCGAACCCGAGCCTCCCCGGTGACAGCCAAGAATGCTAGCCACTACGCAACGAGGCGAACTGCGGTCATACGGGTCGTACTTTCTACACAACCTAATAGCCTCCAGTTGTCAACGTACCTTTACAAATTACTTTACAGCGGGAAGTGTAATTCGCAGTCAGAGATCACACAATGTTGTTGGTTTTGTGGTGAGAAGTCAGTAACGAAGTAGCAGAGAAGAGATTGTTGTTTCATTTGAGGGGCTTGAATATCGTGGTACTTGGGTGTGTGTGGATTTTTGTCTGCTAAACTGTTTAGTGTGATGTCTGGATTAGTGTGTGTATTTGTAATTAAGGTGAGGATTGAAAGTGGCCTTGAGTTAAGAACCATCCCGGCATTTGCTTGGAGTAGAAGTGGGGAAACCACGGAAAAATATTTCCAGGATGACTAAGGTGGGAATGGTAAACACCTCTTCTTAGTTTTGCTTCATGAGGCTGAGTGTACCCCGTTCCAGCCTTCAGACCGGAATTTAATTTCTTGTCAGAGCCGGGAATCGATCCCGGACCTCCGCTCCGGGGCGACAGCCAAGCATGCTAGCCGCAACACCACAAGGTGGTCGCAGAGATCTTACAACATATTGGTATTATCCTCTATTATAATTAACATTCACACAAATGATATTAATTACTTTGATGGAAATAAAATTAGTATAACAATGATGATGTTGCCTCCGTGGTGTAGTGGTCAGCATGCTTAGCTGCCACCCTAGAAGTCCTCGGTCCGATTCCCGGCTCTGCCACGAAATTTGAAAAGTGGTCTGGGGACTGGAACGGGGTCTACTCAGCCTTAGGTGATACAAATGAGTAGAGGGGGTTCGATTCCCACCTCAGCCATCCTCGAAGTGGTTTTCCGTGGTTTACCACTTCGTCTCCGGACAAATGCCGTAAGATCACAGCCGCCTCTTTCCCTCTTCCTTGCCTATCCCTCCCAATCTCACCCCCCCCCCCCCCCTCCTCCCTTCCCATCCCTCATGAGGCCCCTGTTCGCTTTACAGGTGAGGCCGCCTGGGCGAGGTGCTGGTCCCACCTCCCCAGTTGTATCCCCCGACCAGGTGTTTCAAGCTCCAGGACACTGCCCTGGCGGCGGTAATGGTGGGATCCCTCGCTGAGTCTGAGGGAAAAGCCAACCTGGAGGGTAAATCGACTAAAAAAATAAAATAAATAACAATGATGACGAAGATGGCTTCGATATATCGCCCCTTAAAACAACAATTACTCTCCAAGTGTGTTTACATATTTGTGTATAGAGTAAAATAATTTCTGTGCAACATAATATTGTTCAGGGTTGTCTCTAACTCTCGGGCTTCTTGGCGTTCTGTAGGTAATGTAGGTTAATGAATGAACGGAAAGAAATCTCCCGAGCAGGGTAAGCGATCGTGCGGGGAACTACCTTTACATTGTGCACTAATGGTGAGTTTAAGTGCATCCTCCACACTGCTATCCTTATCTCCCTCCCCATAGAACATGACACTGCTCTTTGCGAGATAACATTCATATTTAGCCTATTTTCATTTATAAAAAAACCGATCACCTTGTGTGTGTGTGTGTGTGTGTGTGTGTGGGTATGTGTGTCCCTAATAAAATCTTAACGGCGAAAGCGATTTCAATGAAACTCGGTAAGTAGATACTACTACTTAGTCCAACCACGACCGCGCCTTTCAAACGTTGATACGTTTCATCAATTCAACACGGTGACCACGCGAAATATTTCACTGGCATTCTATATCTACGCAACGGTAACAGATATCACCCTGAAATGTTGTCCAGTTATAAATGGTACTGCTACAAGTTCACCTATGTGACTTCTAAAAACCTGTTAAGTACAAAACGAACATGGTGGCCAAGCGAATTTGAAACATTTTAATGGATTTTTCACGCGATTTAACCATCCGGGCTCAGTGAAATTTGTTACAGAAAATTGTATATTCACATTTTAATGCACTGGCGTCTAATTTAATTCAATTGTTTTTATAACCTCAAGATGGCAGCTGTGCGAAATTTAAAAATTATGTTTGTAATGTTTATGTCCTAATCATGCGATCTAGGAGAAAGTTTGAATAATGTACCTACGCAATAATCTTCATCTAATGGTACATAACTCTATGGCTTAAATATATACCAATCCAACATGGTGACAATCCGAAATATTTAGATGGCTCGCAATATCTACGAATCTATTACAACAATCAAACTGAAATATTGTATGTTGATAGAGACTATTAATAAACGTTCTTCTATTGGACTTCCAATAACCTGGTGAGCACAACATGGCAACCAAGCAAAGTTAAAACATTTAAATGGCATTTATTCGCGATTTAATCATTACGAGCGCAGTGAAACTTGGTACGGTAAATGTTCATACAAAATTGAATCTACTGACATCTACACTAGTGTCTAAAAGTTAAGCATAAGTTACGAATAAGTAGGGCAACAGGAAATAGACCACAAATCGCACGTCATATGCACCTACCAACCTTACGTGTTCGCTCTGTATAGGAATGGAGTATTCCCTGCCTTTAATTGGGGGCATAATCGCAAGGTCAACACAGCCAGTGCCTGCGCCCCTCAGTCGTGTTTGCCCTGTTATAGTGTGCGGAGTATGGCACAACGACGCCATTTGGATCCCGTTTTGCAGGGTAAAATACTCGGCCAGTAGCAGGCCAGACACAGACTGATGTCGCCGTATCCTTGAATGTGCCACAAAGTGTCATTTTCAGGCTTTGGAGACGATTTCGAGACACAGGAGATGTTAGTCGTAGGCCAGTACCAGGTCGACCAAGAGTAACCACCCCACAGCAAGCATGCATGATATCTGGCCTTAACCACCACACGAAATCAGAGTGCACCTGCAAGACAATAATTGTCGGTGGAGCTTTCAGCCGTCTCAGGGGTTGCCGTTTGCCGGCAAACTGTGTACCAGAGGCTCAGAACAGCAGGGCTCTTTGCCAGACGTCCAGCGGTGTGCGTCCCGCTCACTCCTGCACAGAGACGGGCCCGTTTATGTGGAGCCGTCAACGTCGAAACTGGACTATGAATGAATGGAGGCAGATGAATCGCTCTTCAGTTTGCAGAACGATTCCCGCCGCACATTAATCTGGAGAGAACCGGGTAGCCGATGCAACCACAGGAACATCGTGGAATGGAACCAGTGGTGGTGGCGTCATGGTGTGGGGTGGCATCATGTCGAATGGCCGTACGGACCTGCATATCTTTATCGGTGGTCCGAGGAACACTGTGAATGCTTGGAGATACAGGGGTTAGGTACTGAGACCACATGTTCGACTCTTCAGAGATGCGATTGGTCCAGACTTCCTCTTAATGGACGATAATGCCCGACCGCATCGCGCTGCTTTGGTAGATGAATTTTAAGTTTTGGAAGACATTCATCGCATGGATTGACCAGCGAGGTCTGCGTGTCTGAATCCTATAGAACATGCCTGGGATGCATTGGGGGAGGCGAATTACATCCCGTTAGCCTCCACCAATGACCCTCCAAGACCTTCGCATTTCCCTTTCGGAGGAATGGGATCGACTGTCACAAGAGCTCTTGGACCATCTGATAGAGAATTTTTAATAGAGAAGGCCAATAGGGTACCGGTATAGGAAAATAGGCTATATAGTTTTTCACGGAACTACTTGTTTATTACCTCTTCCCAAAATATTCAGAAATTCATAGGTGAGTGTTTGGCTTATAGTACGTCCAGAAAGTAAGTTCCGTTTGGTAATAAAATCAAAACGAATACAGATACAGACAAACTATTTATTGTAAAGCAAGCTAGGGCCTACACATCGTTAACTATCTTTCCACACGCGCCATTTTGAAGGCACTTGTCATAGCGTGGCTTCTTATATGCCTTCTTCATAAAACGTTGCCGCCTGTATTGTCAACAATTTCATGAAGATGTGGTCTTGAAATTTGCGGAAAGTTCATAGAACGGATTTCCTTATATAACAAAGGAGAAACTGTCAATACGGAAAATTAACTTCTTTCAGAGCACAATTTACGGTTTTCCTTGACGTATTATCAACTGAAAGAACCAAGTCTTCACCAGCCAACGATGGACGCCCACTTCGTTCGTCATCGTGCACTTGATCACGTCCTTCATTGAACTGCCAGACCCATCTCCTTACCATTCAATCGCTCATCGCATTCTCTCCGTACACCTCGCAAATCTGCCAATACATGTTGACTGGTTTAGTGTTCTTCACAATCAGAAAATGAATGACAGATCTAATCTCACAAGCGACGGGATTTTCAATCATCTTCGCCATTCTAACCAAACACTATAAAGCGTACACAACAGACAGCGATCTCATTTCCTCTTTGACTCAGAGCAACTACCGAGCATGCGCTGAACTGCGATTGTAGCTATGTCGGGGCACTGTAAACAAACGAAACTTACTTTCTGGATGGCCCTAGTAAAGTTGGTTGTACGTAAAGTTAGAGAAAGGGCGTGACCATCAATCATAAGCCATGCGATCTCCTTTTTACGTGGAGTCCCGACCGCTGGACGAAAATCTCACATGCATTGACAGAAAATCGAACCTGATCCACCTGGTGAGAGGCAAACAGCTTGACTGCTGCGCTATCAAACCCCTGCGTAAAGTCAGTTTTTTGCTAATTCAAGGACATGTACATAATTTTAAGAGCTGATCGCACCTGGGATTTAAACACACAAAATGAACATTGTTTCAGAGGGTTGGGTGAGCATAACTACCAAATGGGGAATCCCAGCAATTATTTGTGCTCCATATTTGTGTTATTTTAGACGCATTCTCTAGGTACAAACTCGGGCATCAATAAGCAGGCATCCACGTAAACAGGAAATGTCGAACTGAGCTGATGGGTATTGCCCGGAGTATCCGGTCAGTTCTCGTTGATGGATTTGTTTAGAGAGTGGGGGTAGGCTTCCTCTCCTGAAATGTTAGCTATGCTATGGACTGACTGACAGCTAGATATATCTGGACTCCCTGACGGAGCCTACGCCTCGTGGTGTAGTGGTAAGCATTATTAGCTACCACTCCGGAGGCCCTGCCAAGAAAATTAATTCTGGCGCCGTTAACATGTTACCCACATGGGACGAGTCAAGCTGTACTGATAACAACTGTGTTACACATCCAAACCGCTCGCAGGAACATTAACGATTTATTCTCCAGTGGTAGTATGAAATTAAACTAGACCAGTGCATACAACTACAGATATTCTTCCCATTGATCTGGAAGCAATATTTAACAAAATATTTGAATACTTCCACATTAACTGTAAGGGTGAAATAATTGAAATTTTTGGTTTTGATGCTACTGGCTATAATCAGGTTCTAGATAAGGTGAAAAATAATGGTTTTCACTGTTTTCTGCAGGGCTATATTGATATGTTCGCATATTTGCGTGTTGCATATTACATGTCTCAGGACAAATTCCCTACTTTCCTGAGGCAATTTGCTTGAAATCCAGTCACTCCACCCCCATAAAGCCAACTGAAAACATTGTCAAATTAAATTAAGAAATTAGAAAGAGCCAATATATCGGGAACTGAAGTAACCAAATAATTATAATTACTTAAAATATTATTGACAGAAAATGTGTCAACTTTCAAACTTCGGCTGTTTGTTCAATTTTGACTCAGAGAATGAAGGTATTTTAATGAAATCAAAATTTGAAGTAAGAAGAAAATTACTTTATGATACTTTCATATATTATTTAGAAAAGTGGGTTTCTTCATATGAACCTTTTAAAGTATTCAATTGGATGACACTGAAAAATGTTTTATCCTGGGATTAAATATCTCAATTTCTTGCTGTTCTAAGAGCGGTAGATGTGTTCGGATAGATGAAGAACTAGTTGACGAAACTATAAATGTGAACAATATTAAAGAATGGAAATACATTAATACTGAACTAGATTTAAAAAATGGTGTGGTGGTTTCAGTGCCCTTAAAATGAATTTGTCATCTTTTTCAACACTGTGTCCGTATGTTTTGCATTGGTTGTACAAGTGCTGTTATGGATTGAATCTTCTCAATTATGGACAGTCAGTGGACTGTTAAAAAGAATCGTTCCATAAATGAAACTGTGAAAGCTATTATCATTGTTACGACTCATTTTCAGAATCTTGGCTGTAAAGAGTTTTACCGTTTTAATGAATAATCCCAAACTTTTGCATGAGATAAAATCATTTGAAAATACAAGGTTTAGAACAATGTTTTTGATGATAAAGGAACCAGTTTACGTTTAGCAGGTTAAATGGTCCATATGCTTGTATGTGTGAAATAAATGTACCTACGTAATTATTGGTAACTATAAATGTGATTTCTGATAGAATGGAATCTCAATAATAATAAATTCTCTAAAATTGAACTGGAAATGTAAGGGACGCTTTCGCTCTCTGTTATGTACATGTTCCGTTTTTTATAAAGGAAATTTTGAAAAATATTCTGTTTCTTAAGTTTATAAATCTGACACCACTAGGCGACACACAGAACTTACTTGTTGGATGAACTGCATAAACTCCCCAACGTTTTTGTACCGGAATGGTTTGAAATACAATACTTTTAGTACCTCCAACAGCAAGCATTTCTTTTTTCTGTTTATTTTTTCATAGGATCAGATGACTTCCTTGTTCCACCCCTTTAAACAACAGTCATCATCATCATCATCATCATCATCATCATCATCATCATCCAGATTATTATTATTATCGTATATACATCACAATATTATATCATATATATAAAACGATAAGGTGTAGGCCTATGTTTCACAAAACTCAAGCTCTTAAACCAGAGGAAGTTAGAAGGTGCGGTTTGTGCCAAAATATCAAATCGTACAAGAAAACTCTTACATTCCTTGAAAAGTCATCGGAAATATATGAATTTATTTATTAAAAAAACCTTTTATACAAATAAACAAGACGATATGCCCTGATAGAACACTGTCGCGTCCAGACCGCATAACAGTAAAGCAGGGTAGGTGGATTAATACATGCGAGATTTCTAGCACAAGCTCTGACTTTTTAAAACGATTTAGTTAGAGAGATGGCATCTCTTACCGGGCCTAGGGAACGCAGAACAGACTTCCGCCAGTACTATTCCTCTCCGCAATGAAGCATATCTGCTTGGCCTATGCTCATAACTCCTGCTACTCACTTATCTCCGCTCTGTCCTTGAGTGGAAACCACTTCAGTGGAGTCCGTTCAACTTTGGTAAGTTGTTCTACATTGTCTGTATTAGCCTACTTTCGATTTTTGCAAAAAATGAAAGTAGACTTTTGAGATCTACACAGGGCCAAAACTTTGTGTGTCTGTCTGTGTGTGAGTGTGAATGTGTATGTGTGTGTGTGTGTGTGTGTGTGTGTACCCTGTATGTCTGTCCCCCCTATCAATTCAAACACGGCAGAACCAAATTGAACGAAATTTGGTACAGAGGTAGCACTAGCAAACGGCACCTCAGTAGTGTGTTTTGATCGGTTCTGGCCCCTCCACCTCCACACCCTCCACACAAGATGGCGGTGGTGCGATATCTCTCGAACTTATGGTCGGATTTTGACAAATGAGGTGTCATTGAACTCGGGCTGACACCCCCTTTCCAATGGACAACATATTTCAACCCCAAAAATAAAACCTACCCCTACTAGAGGGTGAAATTGAATTTTTTAGAGAATCTCTCTTTCCAATTGCAACATGTGAGAGTTTGAATGCCGATATGGAATGTAACGTTGTTCTGCAAACCAATAATCAAAGAGGGGCATGTTAGGCCTTGAGGTGAGAGCCCCTGTTATTGTTGACGAGCCCCCTGCTGTCGGGCCCGTGTTGATGGGTTATTGTGGACGAGTCCTTGTGGACAAGTCCTTGTTGACAGGTCCTTGTGGACAAGTCCTTGTGGACAGGTCCTTGTGGACGGGTCCTTGTTGACAGGTCATTGTGGATGAGTCCTTGTGGACAAGTCCTTGTGGACGAGTCCTTATCCCTTTGGACTGATCCCTTTGGACGGGTCCCTTTGGCCTGGTTCCTACGGACTAGCCCATGGTCCCTAATGCAATGATGAAATTAAACGTTGTTCTACATGAAACGCATGTGAAGAGCCGATTGCTACTATGAATTAACATGTTTGCTTTTTGTTTTTACGCATGCGCACTTGTTTTTTTTTGTAAGCGGGCGGGCTTTTTGAATAATGATTTATAGATGAGTTATTTTTAAAAAAATTACCAAAAGATCCAAAACTAATATCTCATGAATCAATAAGGCTAGGGACCTGTATGAGAGGTCGTTGGACTTGAGGTGACATTTTGTTTTTGAATATATTATTTATTTATGTCAAAAGGACCTAACTGCACTTTTGTTAATATCTCGCTAACTAATAATCAGAGAGGGTCAAGTGTGGTGTCATAGGACTCAGGACGGTCAACCCTTTTCCATGACCAACGAATTTAACCGAAAGATCTAAGGTCATTAGATTTTAATATCTCATGAATCAATAAGGCTAGGGACCTGTATGAGAGGTCGTTGGACTTGAGGTGACATTTATTTATGTCAAAAGGGTCTAACTACACTTTTGTTGATATGTCGCTAACTAATAATCAGAGAGGGTCAAGTGAGGTGTCATAGGACTCAGGATGGTCAACCCTTTTCCATGATCAACGAATTTACCCAAAAGATTCAAAACAGCAAGGTCATTGACCTATGATTTTATAAACTAATAATCAGAGAGGCTCAAGTGAGGTGTCATGGGACTCAGGATGGTCAACCCTTTTCCATGACCAACGAATTTACCCAAAAGATTCAAAAAACAGCAAGGTCATTGACCTAATATTTTATAAACTAATAATCGAATATCTACATGTGAGGTGTTATAGGACTTAGAATGGTCAACCCTTTCCCATGGCCAATGAATTTACCCAAAATACCCAATACATCAAGGTCATCGACCTGAGATTTTATAAACTAATAATCGGATACGAACATGTGAGTTGTTTACCATGTGTGTGATGAAACATAGCTAGGTAGAGAAAGAATTAGTGTAGGCTACATGTATGGTGATTGACAAGTCTTTTACCATTGAAACTTGTTTTTCAGATCAAACTGCAGTATAGAGAGAGTATAGGTTGTAGGTATGGGTTAATAAATGACGAACGGTGTACACACAAACTCTGATTTATCGATTCAAGAATTAAGAGTAGACTATATTTAATTGATTGGTTAAAGAGGATAGCTAAAACACAAAAATGCTCAGTGGTTACCGGGGCAAGATGGTCGCTACACACACACACACAACAAGCTTTAAATACTTGAGCCTAATAATCTATACACACACACTCGCTTGTTCTAAACTAAACTGTGTTGCTGTCAGTGCTCAGACAGTAGGCTGATGACAAAAAATGCATTGCTAACAGAAATATAATCATTTCCGGTTGTATAATGTTACCAGCTATCCATTTTGTGTTGCAGTGTTAAGCACTTTTAGCTCTTGTACTGGTGGTCTTAACTCAATTTCCAGGTCTGATGCCTAGAACGAGTCAAACTAAGAAACAAGGGCAAGGTGGTGTAGTGGTTAAGCTGTTAGCCTTTTCACCAGGGTTCGATTTCAGGTTAATATGCATGTCATAAACATATTAAACAAAACAAAACAAAACAGAGATAACGTTCAAAACTGATTACATTTGTGTCTTTCCAAATTATTACTTGGATTACAAATACAAAGGTGAACTGGGTTTGATATACATTAATGCTGTATATCACACACTAGACTGTAAGAAAGCCAAAAGAGCAAAAGCGTAGGTAGAGCAGTGGTAAAATTGCTATATGTAGAGAACTACCTAGCGGTTTTAAGAACTGGCAAAAGCTAAATATCGCATAAACAGTGTAGGATACAATCCAGCAATCAAATGTGTATCTTGTGGAACAGAAAAAATGCACTTTTACCTTGATGGATAGCAAATGAGTGCAGATGAATGACCTATGCATTAGCCTACCATAGGGTTATAACCACGAGGTGGAGGTGTGACTTCTATATTTTATTGTTTAGAGACATGGCTTTTTTGTAACCAGTAGATTTAGTATTTTGTAAATATTCATTTTTGTAATTGTAAAAATAGTGGAAACATTTTTTTGTAATAGTAAATGTTAAATGTATAACTAAAAGTTATTTGGGATAAGTGTGCATGTCAAGGATAAATAGCGTGCTTGTATTTGTTTTTCAAAGACAGGTATGGTTGTGTGAATGTATGACTATAGATAG
This sequence comes from Meconema thalassinum, assembly GCA_946902985.2. Taxonomy (NCBI): domain Eukaryota; kingdom Metazoa; phylum Arthropoda; class Insecta; order Orthoptera; family Tettigoniidae; genus Meconema; species Meconema thalassinum. The sequence goes on along the minus strand of OX336390.1, from coordinate 474,414,185 downwards.
AATGATAGAGAGAGAGAGAGAGAAAGTGTGTGTGTGTGTGTGTGTGTGTGTGTGTGTGTGTGTGTGTGGGTAGCATTGATTGTTCAACCAAAGCAAACACGGCAAGGTAGGATGGTGGGGTAATTAATGTATATAGCAAATGGTAAATAGTATACTGTATTTTTTTTAACACTTGTGTTTCTTTTAAATGCAGCGGTAGATAGGTGTTATTTTGTAAAACAGTCTTACCTACAGTAGTAGTATTAGTAGTAGTAGTAGTAGTAGTAGTAGTAGTCCTATACGTTTTTGGAAACGAACAGAAAGATAATGCACTATTGCCATGGCCAAGCACTTCCATTAAAATAATTTCAAGAAAATTTTAATCAGCAAATGTGTGTTTTACAAAACTAAACTTTCAGCATGGACTAAATCATAAACGTGTCGTCTGTGATATGGAAAAAAATAGGAAATCCATGTTTCCATATCAACACAATTTAAAAACTTAAAACTGACCTTTAAAAAATGTAAATGGGAAATTGACAAATGTGTAAACAACAACAAAATGGAAAATTCTTGTTTCCGTATCATGAAATCCAAAAACTTTAAACTGACATTTTCAAATCGTGTACATGGAAAATTGACAAATGGCAATGTGTGAAATGTGAAAATGAAAAACAAATGAACAAATGGCTATCATTATTTAAAAAAATAAAAAAACCGTCGTGTTCTATCGTTAAAGTGTGAATCAAACCACATCTACTTATTTGAATCACCCGAGACTGAGTAGACCTGTTTTAGTTCTAATATACTTTTAAAATTTTATGTTAAAGCTCGAATTGAACTCAAGAGCTTTAGAGTGCCAGCTAACTATTATAACCGTTACGTCACAAAGACAACTTTACACTACTCTTAATGAACCATAATAATAAAAAGAATAATAAATATTGATTTTTTTTTAAGAATGAACATGGTGACACTGTTTCTGTTGCACTGTCTGCTAGCTACTAGCCACCAGCTGGGGTCTTAGAAAACGATACAGTTGACATTTTGCAATGAAATGTGACATGTTTCAAAGTATAGTATTATGGGTTGCTGTTGAGTAAAAACTAATCCTGTACAAGGAAGCAAGGGTTCGAACCCCTTACCTAACATTACTATTGCCTGAACATGGCTTGACGACACTGTATTATTATGATACTCGGTACACAAACCATAGATAGAGTGTATTGTTTAAGATCACTTTCTTTCTGAACATAGGTGGAGATTGTTGATGGTTAACAATGACATTAATATAGTAGGACGTGGGTATAGCAATTAAGAAAAAACAGACAATACCCATACAATATTTTTATTCATTTAATATAAGTACTTGTACAATAGTTACATTCAAGATACATTTCTTTTTTCTCTATTACTATTTAGTCCTTTTTGATTCTCTTGCATATGAAGGGTAGATAACCTTGTAGTTCAGCCCCTTAAAACAACAACAACAACAACAACACAACCTTTTTGCATAGTTTGTGATGTTGATAACTCTTGAGATGTGGAAGATGGATTAAACATAACTTTTACAGCAGGGGTTAAATGTTGCTCAATAAACACTGCACTATTTTGAGTAGCAACATTTTTTTCTTGTACTAGCTTTTTAGCATTGTCATGATTAATTGTTGACACCAACAGTGTTTCATTTGGTGCACTACATAGATGATCACTCACACTTAAAACCTTACCATTTCTACTTTTTAGATTGCCTCGACATTTTTTTGACCTCTCTTTTGAGCATCGCCAAAATATTATTCCTTTTACATTTTGACGATTATAGTTATAAGAGTAGCCTTTATAGAGTACACGTTGTTTACCTTTGTTAGTTGTAGTAAGTTCCATAGTAGCAACTAACCTGTTAGTATGATTTTCTCACTACAAAGGTTATAACTGTTCTGATAATAAAATCATTTAGCTTTGGCTTTTATATTTAATATGTACAGTTTGAAGTGATAGCAAAAGTGAGAGCAAAATGGTAGCATAGTGGTAGAGAATATAACATGTATTGTTAAGAAATAGTTTAAGCGGTTATGTGGATCCAACACATAATAATTTTAGCACGACGAAGCTCATTTTCTATATCCAATAGTTCTTCCTCATATTCAGTATAACCAGCCTGTTTATAGACATGCAGTTGCTGAAGCCGCCGGATTAGCTTACTTGGATTGTTCCAGTAGACAAATTTAACAAATGATTTTTAGGTGTAAACAAAGCATTGCCATTATCATTATTATCATCAACATCATCATCATAACCATTATCATTATCATCATCATTATCATCATCATCATGATCATTATAATCCTCATCACTATTACTGTATAGTCCTTTTTGATCCTTTTGCAATACCACATTTTGCACAGTTTGTGTTGCCTTTGATAATGTTGGGAGTTTTTCAGACATTGACAACTGTCCTAACACGACTTTCTGAGGAGATGATACATGCTTCTTAACAAACAATGCACTATCTTGAGCTGCAATATCTTTTTCTGGGACAAGTGTTTTAGCATTTTGAAGAGTTTTTTTAAACAGCAACGATGTTTTATCTGGTACACTACATTGATGATCACTCACACTTAAGACATCACTATTTTTACTTTTCAGCTCACCTCGACACTGTTTTGAACGATGTTTTGAACAACGCCAAATAACAGTTCCATTTTTATTGGTTCGTTTTACAATATATGTATATCCTTTATAGAATGCGTATGGCATACCATTGCTATTTGTTGATACTTCCATGTCAATTGTCAAGCATGAACTAATCTCTAGCAAAGTTCACTCGATAATATAAATAATAGTTTAAAGTGAGAGGAAAAGTGGGTGCAAAAGTGGGTGCAAGAGTGGGAGCATGAGTGGGTGCAAGAGTGGGTGCAAGAGTGGGTGCAAGAGTGGGTGCAAGAGTGGGTGAAAGAGTGGGTGCAAGAGTGGGTGCAAGAGTGGGTGCAAGAGTGGGTGTAAAAGTGGGTGCCGCTTATAGTAGGCATGAATTTTACTAGAATGTGATTTGAGTAAATGTAATTTCTAAACCCAAGTAGTGAATAGTCAGTTGGTTTTGATCTATGCAAGCGTAAACATGTCACATACACTGGTGATGGATACTCAAGGCTTTAAGGTCAACGAAAACAAGTACAGTATATATTTAAAGAGGTGGCTATCATTGATTGCACAACACGCGGGTTACCATATCTTTTTTTCGGACTAGTGTTTTAACATTTGATGTATTTTTTTAAACAGCAACGATGTTTTATCTGGTACACTACATTGGTGATCACTCACACTTAAGACATCACTATTTTTACTTTTTAGTTCACTTTGACACTGTTTTGAACGATGTTTTGAACAACGCCAAATAACAGTTCCATTTTTATTGGTTCGTTTTGCAATATACGTATAACCTTTATAGAATGCGTATGGCATACCATTGCTATTTGTTGATACTTCCATGTCAATTGTCAAGCATGAACTACTCTCTAGCAAAGTTCACTCGATAATATACATAATAGTTTAAAGTGAGAGGAAAAGTGGGTGCAAAAGTGGGTGCAAGAGTGGGTGCAAGAGTGGGTGTAAGAGTGGGTGCAAGAGTGGGTGCAAGAGTGGTTGCAAGAGTGGGTGTAAAAGGGAGTGCAAGAGTGGGTGCCGCTTATAGTAGGCATGAATTTTACTAGAATGTGAATTGAGTAAATGTAATTTCTAAACCCAAGTAGTGAATAGTCAGTTGGTTTTGATCTATGCATGCGTAAACATGTCACATACACTGGTGATGGATACTCAAGGCTTTAAGGTCAACGAAAACAAGTACAGTATATATTTAAAGAGGTGGCTATCATTGATTGCACAACACGCGGGTTACCATATCTTTTTTTCGGACTAGTGTTTTAACATTTGAAGTATTTTTTTTAAACAGCAACGATGTCTTATCTGTCACACTACATTGATGATCACTCACACTTAAGACCTCACTATTTTTACTTTTTAGTTCACTTTGACACTGTTTTGTACGATGTTTTGAACAACGTCAAATAACAGTTCCATTTTATTGGTTCGTTTTGCAATATACGTATAACCTTTATAGTATTCATATGGCTTACCATAACTATTCGTTGATACTTCCATATCAATTTTCAAGCATGAAATAATCTCCAATAAATTTCGCTCGATAATAGAAATAATAGTTTAAAGTGAGTGCAAATGTGGGTGCAAAAGTGAGTGCAAAAGTGAATAGCCTAACCTAACCTAACCTACAACGTGTGTTCAAAAAGTTTCAAAATGGCGGCCGTAGCTTCACTTAACCAAACCTAACCTAACCTAACTTAACTTAAACCTACGAGGAGTGATCAAAAAATTTTCAAAATAGCGGTCATAGCTTAACTGAACCTTGCCTAACCTAACCTAAACCTACGAAGTGTGATCATAAAGTTCCAAGATGGCGGTCGTAGCTTAACTCAACCTAACCTAACCCTACGAGGTGTGATCAAAACGTTCCAAAAATGGCTGCCGTAGCTTAACTTAACCTTTGAGTCATTTTTTTACGGGTCCCGGAGGGCGGGTCCTTGTTGACGGGTCCCTGTGGTGGGTCCCTTTGACATAATTTGGAAAAAATGCAAGGGCCAGTCCATAGGGATTAGTCCAAAGGACCCGCCACAGGGACCCGTCAACAAGGACCCGTCCTCCGGGACCCGTAAAAAAAATGACTCAAAGGTTAAGTTAAGCTACGGCAGCCATTTTTGGAACGTTTTGATCACTCCTCGTAGGGTTAGGTTAGGTTGTGTTAAGCTACGACCGCCATCTTGGAACTTTATGATCACACTTCGTAGGTTTAGGTTAGGTTAGGCAAGGTTCAGTTAAGCTATGACCACTATTTAGAAATTTTTTTGATCACTCCTCGTAGGTTTAAGTTAAGTTAGGTTAGGTTAGGTTAAGTTAAGTGAAGCTACGGCCGCCATTTTGAAACGTTTTGAACACACGTTGTAGGTTAGGTTAGGTTAGGCTATTCACTTTTGCACTCACTTTTGCACCCACATTTGCACTCACTTTAAACTATTATTTCTATTATCGAGCGAAATTTATTGGCGATTATTTCATGCTTGAAAATTGATATGGAAGTATCAACGAATAGTTATGGTAAGCCATATGCATACTATAAAGGTTATACGTATATTGCAAAACGAACCAATAAAATGGAACTGTTATTTGACGTTGTTCAAAACATCGTTCAAAACAGTGTCAAAGTGAACTAAAAAGTAAAAATAGTGAGGTCTTAAGTGTGAGTGATCATCAATGTAGTGTGACAGATAAGACATCGTTGCTGTTTAAAAAAAATACTTCAAATGTTAAAACACTAGTCCGAAAAAAAGATATGGTAACCCGCGTGTTGTGCAATCAATGATAGCCACCTCTTTAAATATATACTGTACTTGTTTTCGTTGACCTTAAAGCCTTGAGTATCCATCACCAGTGTATGTGACTTGTTTACGCATGCATAGATCAAAACCAACTGACTATTCACTACTTGGGTTTAGAAATTACATTTACTCAATTCACATTCTAGTAAAATTCATGCCTACTATAAGCGGCACCCACTCTTGCACTCCCTTTTACACCCACTCTTGCAACCACTCTTGCACCCACTCTTGCACCCACTCTTACACCCACTCTTGCACCCACTCTTGCACCCACTTTTGCACCCACTTTTCCTCTCACTTTAAACTATTATGTATATTATCGAGTGAACTTTGCTAGAGAGTAGTTCATGCTTGACAATTGACATGGAAGTATCAACAAATAGCAATGGTATGCCATACGCATTCTATAAAGGTTATACGTATATTGCAAAACGAACCAATAAAAATGGAACTGTTATTTGGCGTTGTTCAAAACATCGTTCAAAACAGTGTCAAAGTGAACTAAAAAGTAAAAATAGTGATGTCTTAAGTGTGAGTGATCATCAATGTAGTGTACCAGATAAAACAACGTTGCTGTTTAAAAAAATACATCAAATGTTAAAACACTAGTCCGAAAAAAAGATATGGTAAACCGCGTGTTGTGCAATCAATGGTAGCCACCTCTTTAAATATATACTGTACTTGTTTTCGTTGACCTTAAAGCCTTGAGTATCTATCACCAGTGTATGTGACATGTTTACGCTTGCATAGATCAAAACCAACTGACTATTCACTACTTGGGTTTAGAAATTACATTTACTCAAATCACATTCTAGTAAAATTCATGCCTACTATAAGCGGCACCCACTTTTACACCCACTCTTGCACCCACTCTTTCACCCACTCTTGCACCCACTCTTTCACCCACTCTTGCACCCACTCTTGCACCCACTCTTGCACCCACTCTTGCACCCACTCATGCTCCCACTCTTGCACCCACTTTTGCACCCACTTTTCCTCTCACTTTAAACTATTATTTATATTATCGAGTGAACTTTGCTAGAGATTAGTTCATGCTTGACAATTGACATGGAAGTATCAACAAATAGCAATGGTATGCCATACGCATTCTATAAAGGATATACATATATTGTAAAACGAACCAATAAAAATGGAACTGTTATTTGGCGTTGTTCAAAACATCGTTCAAAACAGTGTCGAGGTGAGCTGAAAAGTAAAAATAGTGATGTCTTAAGTGTGAGTGATCATCAATGTAGTGTACCAGATAAAACATCGTTGCTGTTTAAAAAAACTCTTCAAAATGCTAAAACACTTGTCCCAGAAAAAGATATTGCAGCTCAAGATAGTGCATTGTTTGTTAAGAAGCATGTATCATCTCCTCAGAAAGTCGTGTTAGGACAGTTGTCAATGTCTGAAAAACTCCCAACATTATCAAAGGCAACACAAACTGTGCAAAATGTGGTATTGCAAAAGGATCAAAAAGGACTATACAGTAATAGTGATGAGGATTATAATGATCATGATGATGATGATAATGATGATGATAATGATAATGGTTATGATGATGATGTTGATGATAATAATGATAATGGCAATGCTTTGTTTACACCTAAAAATCATTTGTTAAATTTGTCTACTGGAACAATCCAAGTAAGCTAATCCGGCGGCTTCAGCAACTGCATGTCTATAAACAGGCTGGTTATACTGAATATGAGGAAGAACTATTGGATATAGAAAATGAGCTTCGTCGTGCTAAAATTATTATGTGTTGGATCCACATAACCGCTTAAACTATTTCTTAACAATACATGTTATATTCTCTACCACTATGCTACCATTTTGCTCTCACTTTTGCTATCACTTCAAACTGTACATATTAAATATAAAAGCCAAAGCTAAATGATTTTATTATCAGAACAGTTATAACCTTTGTAGTGAGCAAATCATACTAACAGGTTAGTTGCTACTATGGAACTTACTACAACTAACAAAGGTAAACAACGTGTACTCTATAAAGGCTACTCTTATAACTATAATCGTCAAAATGTAAAAGGAATAATATTTTGGCGATGCTCAAAAGAGAGGTCAAAAAAATGTCGAGGCAATCTAAAAAGTAGAAATGGTAAGGTTTTAAGTGTGAGTGATCATCTATGTAGTGCACCAAATGAAACACTGTTGGTGTCAACAATTAATCATGACAATGCTAAAAAGCTAGTACAAGAAAAAAATGTTGCTACTCAAAATAGTGCAGTGTTTATTGAGCAACATTTAACCCCTGCTGTAAAAGTTATGTTTAATCCATCTTCCACATCTCAAGAGTTATCAACATCACAAACTATGCAAAAAGGTTGTGTTGTTGTTGTTGTTGTTGTTTTAAGGGGCTGAACTACAAGGTTATCTACCCTTCATATGCAAGAGAATCAAAAAGGACTAAATAGTAATAGAGAAAAAAGAAATGTATCTTGAATGTAACTATTGTACAAGTACTTATATTAAATGAATAAAAATATTGTATGGGTATTGTCTGTTTTTTCTTAATTGCTATACCCACGTCCTACTATATTAATGTCATTGTTAACCATCAACAATCTCCACCTATGTTCAGAAAGAAAGTGATCTTAAACAATACACTCTATCTATGGTTTGTGTACCGAGTATCATAATAATACAGTGTCGTCAAGCCATGTACAGGATTAGTTTTTACTCAACAGCAACCCATAATACTATACTTTGAAGCATGTCACATTTCATTGCAAAATGTCAACTGTATCGTTTTCTAAGACCCCAGCTGGTGGCTAGTAGCTAGCAGACAGTGCAACAAAAACAGTGTCACCATGTTCATTCTTAAAAAAAAAATCAATATTTATTATTCTTTTTATTATTATGGTTCATTAAGAGTAGTGTAAAGTTGTCTTTGTGACGTAACGGTTATAATAGTTAGCTGGCACTCTAAAGCTCTTGAGTTCAATTCGAGCTTTAACATAAAATTTTAAAAGTATATTAGAACTAAAACAGGTCTACTCAGTATCGGGTGATTCAAATAAGTAGATGTGGTTTGATTCACACTTTAACGATAGAACACGACGGTTTTTTTATTTTTTTAAATAATGATAGCCATTTGTTCATTTGTTTTTCATTTTCACATTTCACACATTGCCATTTGTCAATTTTCCATGTACACGATTTGAAAATGTCAGTTTAAAGTTTTTGGATTTCATGATACGGAAACAAGAATTTTCCATTTTGTTGTTGTTTACACATTTGTCAATTTCCCATTTACATTTTTAAAGGTCAGTTTTAAGCTTTTAAATTGTGTTGATATGGAAACATGGATTTCCTATTTTTTCCATATCACAGACGACACGTTTATGATTTAGACCATGCTGAAAGTTTAGTTTTGTAAAACACACATTTGCTGATTAAAATGTTCTTGAAATTATTTTAATGGAAGTGCTTGGCCATGGCAATAGTGCATTCTCTTTCTGTTCGTTTCCAAAAACGTATAGGACTACTACTACTACTACTACTACTACTACTAATACTACTACTGTAGGTAAGACTGTTTTACAAAATAACACCTATCTACCGCTGCATTTAAAAGAAACACAAGTGTTAAAAAAAATACAGTATACTATTTACCATTTGCTATATACATTAATTACCCCACCATCCTACCTTGCCGTGTTTGCTTTGGTTGAACAATCAATGCTACACACACACACACACACACACTTTCTCTCTCTCTCTCTCTCTCTATCATTCTATCTATAGTCATACATTCACACAACCATACCTGTCTTTGAAAAACAAATACAAGCACGCTATTTATCCTTGACATGCACACTTATCCCAAATAGCTTTTAGTTATACATTTAACATTTACTATTACAAAAAAATGTTTCCACTAATTTTACAATTACAAAAATGAATATTTACAAAATACTAAATCTACTGGTTACAAAAAAGCCATGTCTCTAAACAATAAAATATAGAAGTCACACCTCCACCTCGTGGTTATAACCCTATGGTAGGCTAATGCATAGGTCATTCATCTGCACTCATTTGCTATCCATCAAGGTAAAAGTGCATTTTTTCTGTTCCACAAGATACAAATTTGATTGCTGGATTGTATCCTACACTGTTTATGCGATATTTAGCTTTTGCCATTTCATAAAACCGCTAGGTAGTTCTCTACATATAGCAATTTTACCACTGCTCTACCTACGCTTTTGCTCTTTTGGCTTTCTTACAGTCTAGTGTGTGATAGACAGCATTAATGTATATCAAACCCAGTTCACCTTTGCATTTGTAATCCAAGTAATAATTTGGAAAGACACAAATGTAATCAGTTTTGAACGTTATCTCTGTTTTGTTTTGTTTAATATGTTTATGACATGCATATTAACCTGAAATCGAACCCTGGTGAAAAGGCTAACAGCTTAACCACTACACCACCTTGCCCTTGTTTCTTAGTTTGACTCGTTCTAGGCATCAGACCTGGAAATTGAGTTAAGACCACCAGTACAAGAGCTAAAAGTGCTTAACACTGCAACACAAAATGGATAGCTGGTAACATTATACAACCGGAAATGATTATATTTCTGTTAGCAATGCATTTTTTGTCATCAGCCTACTGTCTGAGCACTGACAGCAACACAGTTTAGTTTAGAACAAGCGAGTGTGTGTGTATAGATTATTAGGCTCAAGTATTTAAAGCTTGTTGTGTGTGTGTGTGTAGCGACCATCTTGCCCCGGTAACCACTGAGCATTTTTGTGTTTTAGCTATCCTCTTTAACCAATCAATTAAATATAGTCTACTCTTAATTCTTGAATCGATAAATCAGAGTTTGTGTGTACACCGTTCGTCATTTATTAACCCATACCTACAACCTATACTCTCTCTATACTGCAGTTTGATCTGAAAAACAAGTTTCAATGGTAAAAGACTTGTCAATCACCATACATGTAGCCTACACTAATTCTTTCTCTACCTAGCTATGTTTCATCACACACATGGTAAACATCTCACATGTTCGTATCCGATTATTAGTTTATAAAATCTCAGGTCGATGACCTTGATGTATTGGGTATTTTGGGTAAATTCATTGGCCATGGGAAAGGGTTGACCATTCTAAGTCCTATAACACCTCACATGTAGATATTCGATTATTAGTTTATAAAATATTAGGTCAATGACCTTGCTGTTTTTTGAATCTTTTGGGTAAATTCGTTGGTCATGGAAAAGGGTTGACCATCCTGAGTCCCATGACACCTCACTTGAGCCTCTCTGATTATTAGTTTATAAAATCATAGGTCAATGACCTTGCTGTTTTGAATCTTTTGGGTAAATTCGTTGATCATGGAAAAGGGTTGACCATCCTGAGTCCTATGACACCTCACTTGACCCTCTCTGATTATTAGTTAGCGACATATCAACAAAAGTGTAGTTAGACCCTTTTGACATAAATAAATAATATATTCAAAAACAGAATGTCACCTCAAGTCCAACGACCTCTCATACAGGTCCCTAGCCTTATTGATTCATGAGATATTAAAAATCTAATGACCTTAGATCTTTTGGTTAAATTCGTTGGTCATGGAAAAGGGTTGACCGTCCTGAGTCCTATGACACCACACTTGACCCTCTCTGATTATTAGTTAGCGAGATATTAACAAAAGTGCAGTTAGGTCCTTTTGACATAAATAAATAATATATTCAAAAACAAAATGTCACCTCAAGTCCAACGACCTCTCATACAGGTCCCTAGCCTTATTGATTCATGAGATATTAGTTTTGGATCTTTTGGTAATTTTTTTAAAAATAACTCATCTATAAATCATTATTCAAAAAGCCCGCCCGCTTACAAAAAAAAACAAGTGCGCATGCGTAAAAACAAAAAGCAAACATGTTAATTCATAGTAGCAATCGGCTCTTCACATGCGTTTCATGTAGAACAACGTTTAATTTCATCATAGCATTAGGGACCATGGGCTAGTCCGTAGGAACCAGGCCAAAGGGACCCGTCCAAAGGGATCAGTCCAAAGGGATAAGGACTCGTCCACAAGGACTTGTCCACAAGGACTCATCCACAATGACCTGTCAACAAGGACCCGTCCACAAGGACCTGTCCACAAGGACTTGTCCACAAGGACCTGTCAACAAGGACTTGTCCACAAGGACTTGTCCACAAGGACTCGTCCACAATAACCCATCAACACGGGCCCGACAGCAGGGGGCTCGTCAACAATAACAGGGGCTCTCACCTCAAGGCCTAACATGCCCCTCTTAGATTATTGGTTTGCAGAACAACGTTACATTCCATATCGGCATTCAAACTCTCACATGTTGCAATTGGAAAGAGAGATTCTCTAAAAATTCAATTTCACCCTCTAGTAGGGGTAGGTTTTATTTTTGGGGTTGAAATATATTGTCCATTGGAAAGGGGGTGTCAGCCCGAGTTCAATGACACCTCATTTGTCAAAATCCGACCATAAGTTCGAGAGATATCGCACCACCGCCATCTTGTGTGGAGGGTGTGGAGGTGGAGGGGCCAGAACCGATCAAAACACACTACTCACCTCAGTGTCATGTTTTATATTGCCGCCATCTTTACCAAAACGTAAAGGCTGCCACTCAAACGGTCAAAACTTAAAATTAAATTACGTCCAAACTAATCATCGGATCTTTACCAAATTTGGCAAAAACATACCTTCATATAGGACGCGTTGTGTGCTCAAACGCCAAGGTCATCAGCCATACCATTTCAGGATGGCGGCCGTGTGAATTATGCAAACTTTATAATCCATAACACCCACCTGTTCCGATTATCGAGCCGAGAATCGTTTAAAGTGTTATAAAGGGCGTGCCCGTTCGAAATTGCAATTTTATATTGCAATATTATAGTGCAGAAGTGGCTTTAAAAAGTTGAGCCGTCTCGGATACTAGACAAGATGGCAGCTGATCTCTCGTTCTGACCTATATTTCACTAATTTGAGTATGTTGCATGCAATATAGCCTACTGATAGAAATAATATGAAGTTTGTATGAAATGAACTTTGTTTGAAATATACTCCAGAGAAGAAATCGTTTAGTCAAAGTCATTATTTGCTAAGACATTGTATCTAAATTAATTTATAAAGTTTAACATGGGAGGACATATTTGGGTCCGTGGTTAGAGCGTTGGTCTCTCACCCGGTCGGCTGGGGTTCTAATCCTAACAGAGTTGTATTTTTTGCTCGATTTTTTATATTTATTGTTTTTTGAGTAGGCCTACTGGGGCGTTATACAATTGAGCAAATAATTTTTCAATTGAAAATATATATTTAAGTAAAACAAAGTTCTCAAATGGATCTGTAGGAGTGACATCTACTAGCAACCAGTTGAACTACGGGAGCTATCCTCGGCCTACTAGATGCGAGCTGCGCTCTATAACGGCCTACGGTGTAATTGAAAATGTCCTCTTGTTGCCGATAGAACGCACTGCCAAGGATATGCGCGATTAAAAATTAGGTGTGCAGTAGGTATATTAAATGTGTTTCCCCCAGTGATACGTTTAGACCAACGAAGTTTCAATTACCGTATTGTAAGTAGTCGGGGTTAATATTACTGAATTCCTACGTTGTTTGGAGTGTTTGCTGATGAAATTGCAAAATACTGGGATAAATTATAAACTATAGTTTGAACGCCGCTGCTCAAATCCAGTGTGCCAATTTGCACTTGAATAGGAAGAAAATAGGAGGTGATAAGGACAAAGAGTTATAACTATGCCCATACATTTAGGAGAAAGTAGGCTATACGTTCTTTACTGGACATCTTGATTTTGTTCTTGACGCACGGTCATTCTCAATAAGTATCTTGCAGATGAATTTTGTAATGAACCAGTGGCGTAACTTTCCTGTTTTATCTTCCATTTCATGAAACCCAATAAAAGATTCCTGAATAGTTATTGACCTCCCTCCAACAAATTATACATATCTAAGCACGACATTTAACTGATTAGCCTTACTTACTTCCTGGGTCGTATCCAATAAAATATAAAAGAAAGTAGCATTTTTAATTTTGTGAATAATTGATCTCAGAACTGCCTATAGTTGTAGACACTAGTGATATTAATTCACTTTGCACTTTAGGACTGAGATATTTCGTTTGGCGTTTCTGATTGTCAATATGAACCTTCAGCACCGGATCATACAGAGCAAGCAACTCAATAATACTCAATCAGCGGCGTAGCCATGCTCGTTAAATCGTGCGCCACGGTCACGTGGGCAGCTGCAGCACGTCCGAAGATCGCAAGTAAATTTCCGGCGCTGACAGTGGCTGTCCTGGGTGTGATATTTTCCCTGGGTTTTCCACACTCCCTCCAAGCAAATGCCACGATACCTAACTTCAAATCCCCGGGGGGCCTACCCCATCTCTGACCCCGACAGTAACACACACTACCTCACTTATCACACACCGGTTATCAAACAAGATCAACACACACGCAACTACACGGGGCTGATGATCAAGATGTCTGAAGCCCCTAAAATGACTTAACCACAACTATCATGTACCTCATTGCGTAGTGGGTAGCATTCCTGGCTATCATCGCGGAGGACCGGGTTAGATTTCCGGCTCTGCCAAGAAATGTAATTCTGGTCTGAGGGCTGGAACGGGTTGCACTCAGCCTCGTGAGGCTAAACTGAGAAGAGGCAGTTTCGATTTCTACCTCAGCCATCCTGGAAGTGGATTTCTGTGGTTTCCTATTCGACTCCAGACAAATGCTGGGATGGTACTGAGCCCGGATTCGAATTATTATTGATAAAATTTGTGATCATTTTCAACCCCATGTTAAGTGATTTGCATTGACACTTAGAGACTGAAAGTGAGCTTGAAACCCAGTTTCTAGTATCGAGAAGTGGGCTCATGCTATATTGCATTGCGGGAGCTCCAACCAAGGTCACTTCGCCTAGCAACAAGCTAAGACTGCGCGAAAAGAGCGATGTTCTGATATGAATTATTTGATTGGATATATCGGATTAACCAATGAGAAGAGGTTTTCATGATCGGAAGACACCTAATTATTATAATTAATTAATTGCTTCCAGAACCTATAAAGGAGATTTTATTATTTAGAAATACGCCTAAATTTAAAGAAGACATTTATCAAGCATTATTATGGCAGGAGAAGTTCGTAGTACACTGTATTTTGTTAAGTTACGAAGCTACAAGCAGAGAACGAACTTTCTTAGCAACGACTAGAAAACCATTAACATTATATAAGCTACGTGCATACATGAACATTGTGGTAACACATGTCAATAGTGCGAATATTATTCAACATATTCCACTATGATTGTTATCAAGAATTATGACGGAATGCTGAATTATATTACTATGAAGAGTGGCGAGATGGAGTAAGTTCTAGTATGCGCCAGGAATACATTCGATAGAAGTGAGATGACTTCACAGAGCAACTACAATATCAACATTGAGTTTCTTCAAATTTATTTCGAACTACTACAAACGTATTTCGACCAACTATGAAAAACTATATTGTCAGAAATTATGGATGTCTACAAACGATATTGCTCAAACAGTATTGTAAACTACAAGAATCGACGCCGTAAGAAGATTCATCTCTTGAAGCAAGGAGCAGACAGGGATATCCCGTCTAAAGCCTGAAGAATGGTATACATGGAGCCAGGAGGAGAGCCGTTCGTAGCCGGATGGAGCAGTAGCAGATCCTGGGAACGAGAGTTCGCATCCCGAGATAGCTGTACGCCAGGAGTTCGAGACTTCTCTTGTGCAGAGATACTGGACCACCAGGGTATTTCTTATACCTTTTGCTGCTTCTAGAGTCGTCATAGGTAGAAATACGAGATTTTCTATTAGTAGTTTAGAGTAGTTTGGCAACCTTTTGAACACCATTCTTCCATATTTTGTGATTGTATGACTTCGAATTTCATCGGTTTTTATAAATTCGAGATTTCATGTTAGATGATTTTGTTCTTCATTCTAACATTGATTTCGATTCTACAGTTTTGGAACTTCAAGATAATTTTAATGGAATTTCGATTTCCATAATTTAAGAATTTATCTTAAATTTTATTTCTTTCGATGTGGAATTTTATTATTATCTGAATTTCTATTCAGAGTTCTGCTTCGCCGCTTTTTAACATTCATTTCGATTAATGAAGTTGGGTACTTTTCTGTAAGAAGATTTTATTCAGGAGGAAGAATTCATCGATAGTTACAGACTTGAATATCTATATGTGATTTGGTCTGATTAATGCTCCGACGATTTGCCAAGAACATGTTCTATATTGTTATGTTACGTCAAGTATATTGCAACGAAGACATTTGATTGAAATGATATTCGTAATATCAGCTGACTAATTTATAACTTTACTGAAGGCTTTGATCTTTCATTAATTGAACTTATTTTAGAAATATATCTTCTTGGAAGATATATCGTACTGATAAATCGTACTCTTAATAACAGTGATGTTATTTTAAACATTTTTGCAACATCATGGATGGTTGGGACGGAGGGACGAATAAATGTATAATTATTAAATATTAGCAACAATTGTTAAGATCATAGTAACTTTGTGGAGTAAACTTGAGGTAGGTCAATCATTTTACAAACTTCAATGATCGCTATTTCATTAACGTTTTATTGCGCACAAATTGTGCAAAATTACAAATAATAAAGTAGTGCAGAATTATAGAGTTTGTTTGTGGTT
This sequence comes from Meconema thalassinum, assembly GCA_946902985.2. Lineage (NCBI taxonomy): Eukaryota > Metazoa > Arthropoda > Insecta > Orthoptera > Tettigoniidae > Meconema > Meconema thalassinum. Next base: position 474,398,031 of record OX336390.1, on the reverse strand, counting down.
CACTTTGTACAGAACTCTATGATTGGCTTTCCACGTCTTTCACAATAAAGGACATGGTATCGGCTACAGTCTTGGTCACATCTGTCGCCACGCAGTTGGCGTTGGGTTCATGGTAGTGTTTTGTTTTGCACACTTTATGATGATATCCATGCACTGCCAGTGAATTGACAAAGTGCCGGAGGTCTTGATTTGTTTCAGTCCAGGATCTATTTGTCATAGACTCGGTAGCGTAGAAATCCATCGGGATCTCTCCTCTCTTATTTTCCCTTTCTTGTAGGCATTTTCCCAGCTCTCTGTGTATGGAAGTTGGAGCTTAGTCCTCAGATCTTGCATTAGGAAAGTTTCCTTTGCCAGCTCATACACCAGTCTGGACCTTGTATATCTGGACACGCCCAGGATTACCTTTAGGTAGCGTGCCTTTACTGCTTCCATGGTTTTGAGGTCTCCGATGCCCAGTTTGACCCATATTATTTCGATTCCATAAGTTAGAATTGGAATGATCTTCGTGTAGAACAGCGACATTGCTGTATCTAGTGAGAGTATTTTAGGGGTCCTGATGTCATACATTGCCTTTGTGGCTGCCGTAGCTCTCGATTTTACATGTAGTCTGAAGGATTTGATGGTCGTCTGGAGTGTTACGCCGAGATACTTGAATGTGCTAACTGTGTTGAGCGGAGTGTTTCCGAGCGAGATTCTATCGTCGTGACTCTCCTTTCCCCCTTTCCTGAAGGTCATTTTCACAGTTTTCTCCATGTTGATGGTCAGCTTGTTATCTTCTGCCCATTTCTCCATTACGTTGATAGCTTTTTGCAGCTCTGCCTTGTTGCTTGATGCAATTGCCATGTCGTCAGCGTAGATGTAAATCTTCACAGAGCTTTCCGCCTCTTGCTTTATATGTTGTACGACATCGTAAGTTGCTATATTAAAAAGGAGGGGGCTAAGGGGGTCTCCCTGCAAGACTCCGTTGGTTTGGATGATTTCTTTTGAGATGGCTACGTTGTCCTCTATGAAGATGTTGTTTGTGATGAGTAGGTTTCGTATCAGTTCTGTTATGTGTTTGCAGTCTATTGCAATTTTTTCTAGTTTTGAGAGGATGGTTTTTCTGTCAAGTTGGTCGAAAGCTTTACAGTAGTCTACGAAAACTGTGTGGAACTTCCCTCTTGGTTCTCATAGACTTTCCTCTATGTAATCTATTAAGTTTTTAATTGCTTGAAGCGTGCTTCTCCCTGCTCTGAAGCCATATTGCTCTTCAGGTATGTACTCTTTGGTCATTTCCGTCAATCTTTTCGTCAAAAGTTTTGTCAGAATTTTGAGCATACAGTTTTCGAGAGCTATCCCTCTGTAGGAATTAGGATCTTTCATGTCCCCTTTTCCTTTGTATAAGATCTTTACTTTGGACGTTCTCCATGAGGTAGGAATGTTGCTAGTCCTAAGGCATTGGTTCAGAAGATTCGTGAGCGTTGATGTTAAATCTTGTGCACCGGCTTTGAGGTGTTCATTATACAGTCCTTCTGGGCCTAGTGCTTTTTGTCCTTTAATGCTTGTAGTGCCTTATGTACTTCATCTTTGGAAAAGTGATTGTTGCAGGTGCAGTTTATTTCCGTTGCTTTTGGGTCGTATGCCATTGAGGATCCCGCTTTGTTTAGTATCCCGCTGAAGTGTTCCTCCCATGTGGTCATGTCTAGTCTGCCTACTGTTTGCGTTTTCCTGGGCTTGAGTGCGAGAGAAGGGTCTTTTTTGGCTTCCTCTGCCGTCCTGCGTGCTTCGCTTTCTATGTGGTCCTTCTTCCTTTGTTTTATGAGATCCTTATATTCCTTTCTTAGGTTGCTGTATGCTCTTAGGTCATTTTGATCGTTACTGTTTCTTGCTGTTCGTAGGGCTAGCAGCACTATCTTTCTTTTGTTGAAGCATTCCTTCGTGAACCATATTTGTGCCTTGCTTTGCCGTTTTGGAAGGACTGCGTTTTTTATGGCACCTTCTATGCTTTGGGCATACGAGTCAAGGTCCTGCTGATTTAAAAAGTTTTTTCCCTCGTCTAATTGTGCAGTGGCCTGGGCTAGTTTGTTGGCGTCTAGCCTTCTTGATATATGCTGGGGAGGTTTCGAGTAAATTGCTAGCTCTTTATTCTCCAGTACGAAGCCTGCTGTGACAGGGCAGTGTTTCCTGAGTGGTGTTTCTGCTTCCGTGTATACTACCTTGTGCGATTTTAGGTTTAACCCTGGACCTTTGAAGAAGATAAGATCAATGATACTGCTTCCGTTGTATGCGTAGTACGTACGGTTGTCTTTCGTGTTGACCAATGTGAATCCCTCTTCGGTCATCATTTCTAGCAGTTCTTCAGTTCTATTATCTTTTGCGTCAAGCCTGCAGTTTAGATCTCGTGCTAAAACTATGTTTACCCCTGGGGTCGCCTTTGATGTTGATGTCATGATTATACCGACGATGACCTCTATTGGTGTGAGTGGTTCTATGTATATCCCTATGATGCTTAGAATATCTGTGTTTATCACTAATGAGTCTTCATTATTGTGCACTGTTGTGATTTTACCAACTGAGGGTTTGAAGAAGCATGATATCCCTCTCTTAGGTCTTCCTCTTAGTCCTTGGGTTGCTAGGATATGTTCAGAATAGAAACCTGTGATGCTGGTGGGGGTCATTATCAGGGTCTCAATTGGTATGAGTATGTCTTGTTGTTCTAGTAGTTCTTGTGATGAAAGGTCCAGCACTTGATTTAGGCCTTCCACGTTCCACAGTAGCACATTGATTCTCAATCTCGAATTGGTCGAGGTTAGTTCCCTCTTGTTGGGGGCGAAAAAATCTGTTAGCTTCCTCTTGTTGGGGACGAAAAAATCTGTATCTCTTGACCAAGGTTCCTTCCGGCCAGTAATTTGGGGATGTTACTTTGTGAAGGTCCGATATTGGGATTCCTACTTTGTAAGCTTTAAGTGTGCCCCTTACTTGTAATTCCTCGCACTCTAGCACATTTGTTACTTGTAGCTTATGTAGGTGTCTCTTCAGCTTGTCTGTGTTCGACTTTTCATGTAGCCTTCCGATGAATAGCCAGGCTCTGCGAATATATGCTTTTAGTTCATTCTCGTTCTCATTGTCGTTTGGTTTGGTGCCAATGAAAGTCGGTGTCTTTGGTAGGTAAGTGCCTGTAACTTTCTTTGTTTTTTGCCTTTGTGCTGTTGCCCAGTTGTCCATTTCTTCATTTTCCTGTTCTTGAGTGTGGGTCGTGTTCCCTGGAGTTGTTGCAAAGTTTTCCGTTTCATGCCGTTTTCTTTGCTCTTCCCTCGGCGTTTTTGTTCCTCCTGGAAGAATATGCCTTGTGCTAATCCAGTAATCATGCCTTTCTTGTTCTTTTCAATCATTAACGTGTTGCTTTTCAATTCCGAGCATGTCCTGGTCGACTGGCGTCGCGGGGGCTGGCCGAGTTTTTCTTAATGTTGGTTTCTCTTTGTTGATGTTATTTATGACCTTGTGTTGTTCCGTGTCTTTTAAAACTGTTTTATAACCGTTTTCATCCCGTTTTCTCTGATCTTCCTTCGGCGTCTTTGTTCTTCCTGGGAGAGTATGCTGTGTGCTAATCCAGTAATCTTGCATTTCATGTTCTTTTCCATCATTAGTGTGTTGCTTTTCTCTTCCGAGCATGTCCTGGTCGATTGGCATCGTGGGGGCTAGCCGAGATTTGCTTGTTGTTGGTTTCTCTTTGTTGATATTATTTATCATCTTGTTTTGTGCCGTGTCTTTTTAACCGTTTTCTGCGGTATTTCCAAGTTATCGTGTTGTCGCTTGGCAATCAGGTCACTTAATATATCTAACTTCCTGTTCATTACAGTGTTTAAAGAATTTATTTCTTCCTTAATTGATTTACCTGCTTTGTATGTGAGGTAATCTTGTTGACAGTTTGAGCATAACCACATCAATTTTGATTTTTTCTTACTAGAAGCGTTGAACTGACTTTGTTGGAGTTCTGAGCAAGATTGGTGGTGCCATCTTTCGCATATCCCATCGCACATTACTGCATTCTCATCTTCAACTCTTTTCTCACAGATAGGGCAAATATCATGATTGTCCGAGTTTGAGACAGTTTGTGTGCTAAGTTCAGGCATTATGCTCTTAGAAGAGATAGAGACACACCCTGGGAATCTAATTAGCCGTGACAATATGGTGGCTCTTCTCTATGATCACGTATTGGGATTTAATTACTCTCGTATTTATCTTATTTTGACTGTAAAGTGAAAACTAGTATTTCTATTTGTTACCGTTATATCCAGATATATTGTCTTGTGTATTCTGGGATTATTACTCGTCTTCTTCTGCTGCTTTCAGCCTGTTTTACACCTCTTGTATCTTTGTCAATGCTACACAGCAATATCTTTATTGGATATCCATTGAAATACAGTATGAACAACTAGTAATGTTTTAGTAACAAAGAAAATGCAAATATTATGTTAACGTTTTGAGAAAGCAGTAGTAATGCAGTTGTGTGGAATTTTATTGTGGAATATACATGGTTATGTCATACCGTATACATATATTATGAGAAGGAAGTCTGCGAGGAAATAATGAATTCAAATACGAAGGGTTATTCAGTATTTTGGAAGTATTGCATTTATATATTGTTGAGAATATGATCACGCTGATTGGAACGATAAGGTGAGTTTGTTGTAACTCAAACATTTTAGTATAAAAACGATATTGAAGGATTGACAGAGCAGAGTGCTTGAGGAAAAGCGAAGTGAGGTGATTGGTAACCTTTGTTACCTAATTCTTATTAAATCATTATCAAGGATTTGCGTACTAATAATCATATGTACTGTGCTTAATTTTAATTGAATGGTCATATTAGACAGGAATTGACGAGTAACCCTAACTAAGACAGTATTGATAAAGTGAACCTATAAGGTGAACATATAAAATGAACATATTAATGTACACCCATAAATATTCGTTTAAACATTTACCGTATTTAAACATTAATATTAATAATAATAGTTTTATTATTGAAGGATAGTGTGGTTAGACAGTTCTAAACTTAAACTTGTGTGAATAATCCGTCATAAATATTTTCTATAAATATTTGAATTTTATTTAATTTATTCTTGACATTTAAATTTATTTGAGATAATAATAAATTATTATCGGGTTTGTAAATAAGCGTGTAAGATATTAATCTACGTTTTTTGAAGTATGAAGAGAAGTTTTGATGTGGAACTGAAAGGTAAGTGAAAGTTTGTCTTGTATGGACAATGTATTGTGAAATGTTAAATGAATGAGCATGGATTGGAGATGAGTATAATTCTCCGATGATGTTTAATGTTAAGTTGGCGGTGTTTTAGACATAACAAAGTGTAAGAATACTAGTGGATTGTATAAATGAATGACTGAGGGTTGGGTCATGTGTGTGTGGAACCCGTGAATGGAAACAGCTGATCGCTAGATGTAATGTCGGCGTGCCCGGAACAGCTGAGAGGCGAGGTTACTAGTGCAGCTGATTGGTGTATGATTATTTTAGTAGGGAGTTCTACGTTGTATAAGGTAATATCTAGTAATGTTAATAATTATTTTTATTTTGCGTGTGGAACTATAGTATTCATATTCAATCAAAATTAAATATTGTATTTTATTTATCGAACTTCAGTTAGAGGGAAGGAGATATTTACGTTCATGATAACCATGTGCGATCTTATCACATTTGTATTTGAAGGCGTGCGAGCCATATTTTATTGTTAATTGGATGTGTTTATTTTTGTTATTGATTTTTGTTAATAAATTTAGTTTCGTTCTTTTCTATACGACGGAGTTGCGTGACTTATTTTAAGTGTTAAGGAGATTGTGTTATGGAAACGGATCATGGTATAGGGCACCTTTTAACCCATTCCGACCCGAGATATTGGTAAGGATCTCTCTCTCAGAAAGTACTGTAGTTAGCATCCCCATCCACAGTAGTTAGTCCATAAAACGATCATAATTGCTGTTGTGTTAATCATAGAAGTGCTTGTCGGTAGGATTTTCAGGTTTTCCAACCGGAGTCTTCAAGATTCAACGATCCATTCTTGATCTTCGGATTTCGACAAGTTAGCTTCATGAATAATACGGGTACAGTACCTACTGTAACTTAAGGCCATGGCTGTCTCCTACCCAAATTCTACCCCAATTACAAATACACACACTAGTACAGACATCACAGTGACACAGTAAAAGTAGTGATCACTGTCATCATCATCATCATCCTAACCAATGGAGCAGATGTGCTCGCTGTTGCGCTTACTAATACAACAATATTCATCTACCAATACAATCTTGATTTATATAATTATTTTAATTCTTACAAAAAGTTCCATTCCTCCTTCTTTTCCTGTGGTCTTCAATTAATGTTAAAAGGTTTTAGATCTATTTTACTTCATCTCCTTCCTCTTGTGTCATGTTACTCCAAATCTCGAACAGGGTTTCCTCAACATCGTTCCACCGTTGTATCATATTCCTTCAACTGCACGTCGTACAGTGATGGTCTCTTCTCGATCTCCAAAATAGAATTCTTATATTTTGAGTTGGACGTATTGCTCAGACAAAATACTCACAACTAGCGTTAGTGCCTCTCTACGACACATCTTATAGACTATACTCCGACACCTGCTAGGAATACCAGGCAATACCTCGTATAGAAGAGGCTGGCATAGTCATAATCGTGTCATTAGCACGCCTGGTGGCGCGACGCATTCAGCGTTAGAGTAGTAATAAAACGGCCCTAAGTTCAAGAAATATTAGCACTCAAACTGACATTTGTGTCGCTGAACTGGAGACTTGACTTTGCTGTACCACGCTCGACTTGGTAGCAATAACAGAAAAGGCCACATAACACGCAGTACGGTGACTCACGTAAACGTCATGACGTTTGTATACATCCGTTTGTTGTTGTAGTTATCGTTCCTACAGACCTTGTTGAACGCGGTAATGCATTCAAACAGCATTAGTGTCTCTTCTCAATCCGCAGCCTTCAACTGTGTATCTCACTGAGGTTCAGTTGTCTAGTGAGTACCGACCGGAGTAGCAACAAGTGCTAAGGAGCAGTATCTCCTCCTCGCGCTCAGAAAACTAGTGGATTCGAACTTGCCTTCAGCCGTCCTTGTAGTGCCGGTACTTTCAAATATGGCATTCCAAACTATATTGACGTCCAGCTTACGTAGTGACTAGCATTCTCGGCTGTCACCGCTGAGATCCGGGTTTGATTTTCGGCTCTGCCAAAAATGCAATTCTGGTCTGTGGGCTGGAACGGAATACACTCACCCTCGTGAGGCAAAACTGAGAAGAGGTGGGTTCGATTCCTACTTCAGCCATCCTGGAAGTGTTTTTCCGTGGTTTCCCACATCTACTCCAGGTAAATGCTGGGATGGTACTGTACCCGTATCCACATGGTCATGCGATATCCGATGGAAAAACTGGATCGTAGAATCTCGAAGAACCCGGCTGAAATACCCCCGAAATTCTACCAACAAGGATCAACCTGGGATAAGGACCTCTCAATATAAAAGAATGCGATAAGAAAATGCCAGTGGTTAAAGAACAAAAATGAAAAAAATAGCTCAAAGTGAACTCGTAAACTCTTAAAATTAATGTCGGGCGTTAAGATAAGCATTGGCAAAAGTTGCCCACTGGTATCCTAGCACATTCTGTTTCTAATATAAATCACCAAATCATTATAGAATTAAAATTAAATAACCAGTTTATTAACTGAAAACGAAGAATCGTGGATCTACATCCACTAAACAAAAATGTAGATTATTATCCACTGTTGCATATCACAAATCAATATGCAAGTTGCCTTAAATCTGGCTAGAATATACTGCATGAAATTGCAGTATAAAGTCATGTTCAAATCGTGAACGTTCTTATGCATGAGTAATTATATCACAAGTAATTTTACACAAATACCCTAAAAGTATTTTATTTACAAAGATATACAATTTAATTCGTTTGCCGAATTTCGCCATTATTTTCTATCATTCCATTAACAAGTATTTTAAAAATTTCTTATTGTCATAATTTGTCTTATTCGACGATCCATTAAGATTATCGAACGTATAGTCTTTCCAATACTATTCCAATTATCTCAAATTAATATTTCAATTATCACTCCAATATTTTACAAATTATTTATGTTTTCAGATCATAGCTTCACACTAAATATATGTGTTATAATTAGCAATCAAATCCAAGTGAATTGTTTTATGCACATATGGTATTTTAAATGGTGGGTTTATTTAACTACTAGCCTTCTAGTAACGATGTTCGTGACCATATCACGTTTAATTATACTTCATTATAACATAATTCAGCGATAGCTCAATAGCTCGCACAATCCTCAAAATTCGTAACAAATACGACAATCTCTCCACATATGAGATTCTTAATATTCACGTTAAATTATTTCTGACCATCCATTAACACAACACAACTGTTATATTACCCAATACGTAAAGTAGCTCTCAATAGCTGTTAATAATATTCCACACCTTCTCAAAATTCATAATCTTTTCATACTAACACCTAAATATATCATGGTTCATAATTGACACAAGTATCGAAGTGTTAATCTACTTCCATAAAAACTGTAATAATAATTACGTAATTACATGATCGAATCATTACATTTGTAAATTCCCAAAATGTCATTCTGTTTTATGACGGAATATATTTTATACAAAATTGAGCTTCATATCTCATTTATACTTCATTTCATCATAATCTCATAAGATATTATACATTTATTAATGTTTGAGAATTAATTCAGATTCGCATAAACAAATTCAAAAATGGGTCCTCCCCTTAAGAAATTCGTAGGCCTATGAGTCTACACCATGGAAAAATGGATAGTATGAGTAGAATACAAATAATCCATTAGAATCACACGGAATCAAAACAGGAGTATTCCAAAAAGAATTATGAAAGTCAAAAACTGAACGAATTGTATCTCAATAAAAATATCTATACTCAAAACGTGATTCAAATTTGGCAATAATTGCCTAATTCAAAAACTGCAATTGTTCACTTCAAATATGATGCTAGACTTCAATGTCTATAACTAGCTTGACGAAAAATATACAGTTAACTAAAATGAAATGCTTTATGAACTGTCGAAAATATTCTGTTTCCTTGCTCAATATTAAACAGAAATAATGCAGAAAAATGTTCATATATTCTTCTTCCTATCTCCTATACTTATATAATGATATCATAGTATTGGTCCTAAATTCTTCTTGAAATATGCTTCTTCTCAACTAATTATAATGCTCAAAATTATTACCAAAATAAGTAAAAGTAATGTTGTAAAAATAACACTACATTAAAGATTAACTACTGAAATGACTATGTAGGTGCATCCTTATTAGGATAAAAACCTAAAATAGATCCTCGAACAGAAATGACAAAAACGTCAGATCTAATTCTCAAATCCATTTTCAAACTACTGGATAAACATCGGTGAAAAAAGGACATTCTATAGATATGACATGATTCATACCGTCTATAGATAAAAAGATTTCCAGCTACCTTTAATCGTCTTGATGAACGTACAATGTATGTTGGAACATACATCCCGTGTAGAGATCGAACCCTCATCCATAGCGTTGAGTAGTTGAAGTATTGGTCAGGACTGCTCGTACTCGAACCCAACACACCTCCACTCTAAACAGCTATCCGGAACACAATGTTCATCATACGGAAACTGACTAAGTTCCATTTGTAGAAAAGAGAAAGATGCCACTTCTTCTCTTACTTGAAGATCCATATCGTAATTATCTCAGTGTCATTATATAGACTGCCTTCAGTCTCCTTTTAAATAGCCTCCTGCTAATGAATTCCATTATTCAGCATTGATCATTTCCATATGTTCAACTCTGCTTGTGTGCTGCATTCCTATTCAGTACCTAGCAATTCATTGCTTTTCTCGTATTAAACTGGTACCGGTACATTTTTCCTTTCATTGCAGTGTTAATGTTCATGTTGTAATGTAGAATGACCACTGGATAAATAACAAGTCTTTTCGTGTTAGCAATAGTGCTACAGAACAATCTATGCGGAACACGAAGTTCACTCGCGTCACTTTCATATTGCACTAAGTCCATACACTGGGTTAAGCGGTCGCCCCAAGTGTACCTCGCGTGTCTTGCTAGAAAGCAAAGACGTACTATACCGTCCCGTACTGGCACAGATTGCACTAAGTAAAAGTGATACTCGAGATAGTTGCTTTGGCCGAGCCAACAAGCAAGTCTGTAAGCAAACAATCAAGTGTCTCTCTCCGAACCGTGCTACTTCCAGCTGGACTAATCCAACCCATAATACAACTCTGTCCGGTCGATATATGAATCGAAGTTGGCATAGCATAATTGCGATAAACATCTGATGCCATAATATGAGTGTTAATAATTCCATAAATATCCTCAAATCATTCCTTCTTATGTTTCAATGTAGTTCCATATCGTCGATCCCCTCAGTAATCTCAGTAATGGTTAATAACAGTATGTATCAATGGCATACTTCTAAGGCAGCCATCTTGTGGACTAACTACTCCTCCAAATCATATGTTCTGAGATGCATTGTAGCGTTGCCTATCCATTTCCGCAACTGAGCGTCACCTTGCTATTACTCTTGTCTGCAAGTTGGAATGTTGTCATAAAAATGCCAAATATGTTTCTTAAACATGTCAGTGTTCCAATTCTATACAAAATACTGGCACAGTACCTAATTTAAGACCACAGCCGCCTCCTACCCAAATTCTACCCCTATTTCAAATGCACACACTAGTACAGACATGAGACATCACAATGACACAGGTTATCAGAGAAATACTACTCACACCCAAGTACACAGGACTGCATGACCACGATGTCGAAGAGACCCTAAAAGAAACAACTACAACAACGAAACTATTGTTCAGTTTCAGTCTAATTCATTCATTTCGTCGCACATGGCGTCAGGAAGGACACCGGCCGTAAAACCGTTGTCGCATGGAAATTCATTTCATACCATCCCCGACCCTGTAAAAACTGAAATGAAAGGTGCGGGTGTTTATAGTGAACCATCGTGCTGAAATCCACACAGAATACAATGCCCTGTATAATACACGAAACTTGTTTCTATCACGATGCATGTGCGACCCAGGACCGGTTAGTAGTGGTATGGTGACAGTTCTACGCAGTGTCATAGCCGCCACGCGCATGTTTGAGAGGTGAGTTTATTATTTAATTTATTTATTGGCAAATGTTATTGACTGGGTGTTTATGGATATATAGGATGGTGAATTAATTGTATTCCTTTTTTTTTTTAGAACTGTGAGGGATTTTTATATTTGGCGCAGTCAGTTAGCATTTAAGGGTGAGAGAACACAAGAGCAACTTGTCAGTGATTATATATCTTGAAACATTTTGAGACGTAAGTTTATTAGAGTAATTTATTTATTTATTTGTAAATGTTATTGACTGGGTGTTTACGGTTATATTGGACAATGCATTAATTGTATTTATTTTTATTTTTAGATAATTGTTGTAAACGCTTACCTGCCTTGTGCGAGAGAGAGAAAGGCCATTACACTTGTTTAGCCTATGAAAAGGGGGAAAGAAAGGCTTACGAGCTAAGGTGAGATTTGAAATTTTTATAACCAGTTTTGAATCATTTGTTTTGTAATATTGTTTATGTAATACATACAGGGTCATAATCTATATGCGCACGAGTAAACACGGCAAGCTAAGCCGGCTGTGACTGGCGCAGATCGCGGACGCGCGTACGTGGTTCAGCCGGTGGTGGGCGCACCCCGCTGACTCATATCGTTAGTTCACACGTGTTTTGTCATTCATATTGACGTGTATCTGCAAAGCCTAGACGTTAGAGTTGTAGGTTTAGTGAGTATTGTGATTACTGTGATTGTTGGTCATCCCTAAAGAGCGTCTCTACCTTAAAAGACAGTATGGAATTAAATGTAGTATTTGCCTCTCACTCGCACTCCCATGCCCTGCAACTAGCTTCGTCCTCTACCAGCCCGGCGATGTTGCCATTTCCCAATAACTGAAAGTGACAAATCTAAGAAAATGTTTGCGTGGTATTATAGAGAATTTTCCGCTCTTTATGATGATGTAATAATAAAATCCATAAACAAGAGTTTAGTGCTTCTCAGTCTGTCAAAACGAATGTACCCAAAAGAGCTGGGTTATGCCCTACTCCTTAAATAAATTACATGAGATTAATAAATACACTAGGATGACCAGTTTCGATCGTCAAGCGATCATCATCAGATCCATTACGCTTAGGCTATAACATCTATGTTTGAAGATACAAGTGAAAATATTTACAATATGTACACAACAAAAATCCATAAATAATTAACAGCTGGACCAATTTTCACAATTACAATATTTCAGCGCGATTCTATATTTTTGCAGATATAGAACTTGTCACGCCATAGATAATGAACTAATAATCGCAACAGATCAAGAATGTATTTTTAGATTGCCTGATGTCGGTAGAAGATACTCTGTTTCTCATGGCAGTAATTATTTTCATAATAAGAAGGTTATGTTTTTTTTCTTAAATTTTGTTTGAAAAATCTGGGATGGTATCACAGAAAAGTTAGGTAGCGAGAACATTTTTGCTTTAGACTTTACGTTGGTGACTAAGTGAGAAGAAATGTTTATTAATGTCTGAAATAGTTTTTAAAACAAACCAGAGTTCGATTTCGGATAGCATTCATAAGTTATCGTACTTACTCCTCCTGCCCACCGCTGATGCTGCGAAAGTTTGTTTACTCAGGTGCCAGTATCTCCCCGACTGCGTTTGATGGAGGGTACGTGATGGTGTGAAGTTAAACTGTGAAATGAAGTGGTCCTTGTGTTCTTTATAAATTGCCCGCCTCGTTGCATACCGTAGTGGCTAGCATTCCTGGCTGTCACCGTGGAGGCTCAGGTTTGAATCCCGGATCAGCCAAGAAATTTAATTCTGGTCTGAGGGATGGAACGGGGTGTACTCAACTTCATGAGACGAAACTGAGAAGAGGTGGGTTCGATTCCTACCTCAGCCATCCTCGAAGTGGTTTCCGTGGTTTGCCTTTGTTCATTCCGGGAATGAACATGGGTTCGTTAATGGTGCAGAGTTAACGTTTCTGTGCCAAAAGAACACGGCAGACACCCACGATGAAATGACAGGTGAAGTGTATGAAAAGTGGTTCGCCGAGCAATTGTTGCCCAATGTTCCCGAAGGATATATCCTAGTAATAGACAATGTAGGGTACCACAGTCGGAAAATCAAACTTTTACCTATAACGGAGAAAATACAGGGTTATAGTTTGGTTCATTCAAAAGGGGTCCCTTTTCGAAATAATATGTTAAAACTGGAGCTTCGATTTATTGTGACTCAAAACAGAGACAGACATGATAAATACATCATTGACGAGATGGTTAAATCAGCAGAAAAGTATGTTCTTCGCTTGCCACCATACCACAGTGAACTTAATCCCATCGAAATGGTATGGGCGCATGTGAAGAACTATATAAAATTGAACAACATCTCATTCAAGAAACAAGAAATGAAGAATTTAATTTCGGCTACATACCACCACCAATTTACGTGAACCACAATATATTTATGATATTCATGAAAAATGTCATATTATAATTTATTATAACCTATTATATTCGAGAAAATATAATATTATAACATATTATAATATTATCATATTAACGAATAATTGAAAAATAAATTGTTATAATGTGTGCATTAAAATCGCACTCTGAGGTTCGGCGTATCATATCTAAATATTGTAGCGTTGTTCGCTGCAAGGTATGAGGTACAGTTATATACAACAAACAAATAATTTGGAAATTTCCAAAGTTTTGCGTAAAACCACGCCTTTAATACGAGTTATGTTACATCATGTACCCGGCCTTGCAGAACTTTGTATATGCAGTAAATCTGGCATCAGCGCGCCCCATTTAATGCGTAGAGACGCACTATAGATACCAATTCACATTGTGCGAACGTGTGTATATCCATAATTCGTACATGAAAAGCAGAAAGACTTGTTCTGAAATAATACGAAAATTTCGAATCAAGTTTCCAGGAAGACCTGTGCCTAATGCCAGTACAATAAGGAGGCTCGCTAAACTATTCAAGAAAACTGGCTCCGTAAATAATTTAAAAAGTTAACAGACAACGTTGTGTTCTTACAGAACTATAATGAAATGAGATTGGTGTCTATTCTTCAATCAGAAGATGCCAGGCGTGTGTTACAAGAGAGGGAGGACAATTTCAGCTTCGGCTATGAGCACTGTAAGTACACATTATTGAACATGTTTGGTAAAAGTGTGAAAGTGCGTGCCACCACCGGCTGAATCGGGTACGCCCGCCCGCGATCTGCGCCAGTCACAGCCGGCTTAGCTTGCCGTGTTTACTCGCGCGCACATAGATAATGACCCTGTATATGAATTTGAATTCATGTATTTATGATGGTTTGTTTTTATTTATTTTTTATATTAGAGAAAGCTTGTGCAGTATACCTGTTTCTGATAAAACCCGGTGAGGTGAGCAAGTGGAACACGTGTGCTACCAACAGTTGAAAACATTGGTGTTTTTCTAGCGTATAGCTGACCAGTAACTTTTCGTGCAGAACACAAAAGGTAGGACTAACAATTATGGATGACTATACCTCCACTGAAAATGTTTTAAAATGGCAACCCTTGGACTGTTGCTTTAGAACACGAGTGTGCTCTGGGCGGATGATGACTTTTAAGGAAATGATGATACCAAAGGACTTTTTGGAATATTGTTTCCCGACTTTTAGGGAACAAATTAAACTGCTGTATGGGTGCATAGGGCTTTAAAGGTTAATATGGAAATGGTTTGCGATTTTGTATACAAAAAGAACAATGTTGAACACAAAGAAAAATTTCATTTGTGTACTATGATGCAGGAGCTTTTAGAAAGTGACAATTTGGAAGAATTGTACGCTGGCTAAATTTGACAAATTACAATGAGGACCAAGCAGCCTTGCTTTAGACAAAATTCATTACTTGCAAATGAGCATTTGCCAATGTAACCCTTTTAATGCCGGGTCTAGTGATATCCGTACACCACGAGCGATATCATTGAAAAAAAAAAAAAAAAAGCGGTGGTGAATATATAAAAAAGGGATGATCATTGTTTTATCTGGTGCTTGGCTGCGTACTTGCAACCAGTACAACTTAATTGTTATGGAGAATGGCCCGGAAAGTATACGGCCGCATATGACCAATTAATGCAAAATTTAAATTTATTTCACGAGTAGTTCCCTATGGACTTAATTAACATCCGTAGGTTTGAACAGGATAATCCCGACTATTCTTTCATGGTCTACGGCCTTGACGGAGATGACATTATAGGGCCACTATATGCCACTAAATAACCAAAACAACACTATATTCACCTTTTATATTTGTCTATGGGAGACGTGAACCATTATTGCCTTATTAAGAATGTAAGCAGATTGGTTAGCAGTCAGCTGTCAAAACATGATGATAAAAAGCATATTTTCGACAATTACTTGCAATACTTTAAAACCCCAGCACTTTTGGAACGACAAAGGGTAGATTGCAACACACAAGAGGCAGTGAGATTAGTTTTACCGCAAGGAGATGATGCTATACTGACATTTAAGAAAATTCACAAGAGAGATACTGATCCTTTTGTAGTGTATGCCGATATTGAGGCCATGCCTGGATGCGAGCCAAATCCAGATGTGAGTTCAACCACTCCTATTCAAAAGCTTGAACCCTTTGCATAGGAATGAATGTCGTGTTTTCGTATGACCACACAAGTCCTATTTTAAATCTTATCGGGGCCCAGATTGTGCTAAATGGTTTTTAAATGAACTTGTGGACTTAGCTGATCATGTACAGGTGTTACTGGACAATAAAGTGCCTATGAACCTAACTCGAGAGCAACAGGAGCAGTACAAGCATGCCACGACATGTCAAATTTGTGAAAAGTCACTGGTTAGTGCCGAGGACAACGGTTCACTCGCAATTTACGGGTGAATTTCGTGGGACTGCTCACAGGGCATGTAATGTGAATTACCCAGCCCCTCGATTTTAAGCGTATTTTTCCACAATCTAGCGAGCTATTATATACAGTTCCTGATTCGTAAATTGGGTCATATTGGCAAGGAGTGCTTTTCCATTATCCCCCAAAACCATGATCTTTTCACGGCATTATCATGGCGGTTGGGCAAATTTTGTATTCGATTCCTTGACTCGTTTACGTTTATGGCCTCATCCCTAGACAGCCTCTTAAATGGCTTGGATGAGAAGGAATTGAAATACACATGGACACATTTTGAGAATCTTGAGCACTTTAAATTGTGCATTCGGAAAAGCATTTTTCCCTACGACCACCGTAACAGCTGGGATATTTTGAAGCAGAAGACCTTGCCACCGCAGGAGAAATTTTACACTTTGCTAACACGTAATACTGTTTCCGATGAGGACCACGCCCATGCATGCCATGTTTGACGAGTGTTTAATATAAACACTCTAGGGGATTACGCCATGTATTACCTAAATCTTGATGTATTGTTGCTTGCTCACGGATATGTTTGAAAATTTCCGTGACTTGTGCCGAAAAATTTACGGACTTGACCTGGCCCATTATTTTACAAGTCAGGGACTGTCGTTTGATGCGGCATTGCGATGCACGCAAGTCAAATTAGATTTATTGACCGATGTGGACATGGTGTTTTCTTTGGGAGAGGCATTCGCGGCGGGCTTGTGTCGCTTAACCAGCGCCATGCCGAGGCCAATAATAAATACATGCCATCCTATTCCCCAGAAAATCCAGAATCATACCTGATATACTACTTGCGAATAATTTATATGGTTACGCCATGAGCTAGCCTTAACCTATAAGGATTTTGCCTGGCTCTCAGAAGAGGAGATTTTACATTTTAATGTAACACGTCCAGCCTTGACACATGCCGTGGCTATGTTTTAGAGGTCGATTTGGAGTACCCCTCCTCTTTGTATGACGAACATGCCGATTTCCCATTCTGCTTAGAGCGAACGACCTCCCCACAGAGTCAAGTGAAAATTGAAGAAACTTATGGGCACACTTTACAACAAGAATCGATATGTGCTACATATTCAAATGTTGGTGCAGTGCCTAGCCCAGGACGTAGTGTTGAACAAAGTCCATAGGGGTATTTACTTTACCCAAGAAGCATGGCTCAAGCCATATATGGATTTGAACACCCATCACCGACAAATGTCGACACAGCAGTTTGAAATCAACTTTTTAAATTGATTAACAACTGCATTTATGGCAAGTCTATGGAAAATGTACGCAAATACCGGGGCATTAAATTAGTAAATGCCTGGGATGGGCAGTGGGGTGCTCGGCGGTACATTGCCGAGCCAAATTTCAAAAACATTAGATTTATCGATGAAAATTTGGCCACCATTGAATTAAGTAAAACCCATGTCACTATGAATAAGCCTATTTACCTGGGTCAAGTCATTTTGGACTTTTCTAATTTGGTGATGTACAAATTCCACTACGAGTTTGCCAAACAGCATTTTAGGGATGTGTATCTTTGATATATGGAATCGTTTATATACCATGTTTGCCAGTGTGATCCCTATGTCGTAATGAGGCAATATAATGATTGGTTTGACACCTCTTCCTACAGTACTGGCAATGTGTTTCATCTGCCCCATTAAGAACAAGAATCACGTCCTAAATGTATGTTTATCGCCACCTAGATCAAAAAGAATCTAAAAGGGCGAAGGGCGTAGGAAAAACAGGGGTAAAATCACTACGTGTGGGCGACTACTTAGAGGTTTTACAAACTGGGAAAGCTATGTCCCGTACACAATGCAGGATGCAATCTGTCAACCATAATTTGTATCTTGAACAACAGAGGAAACACCCGCTTACCTCGATGGACAATAAGCAAGAATGGGCTGAATACTTGCTCACTAGTCGGCCATGGGGCTATCATGACGAGGAGAGCATGAGATTTTTCTGTTTTGTGGTTTGGGAAATAGCTTTTGTAAATATGGGATTTTGCTTTTCGCGATGATGGGAATGGTAAATTGTAAATGTAAATTTGTAATATGGGATTTTGTTTTCGCGATGGCAAGAATATTATTTTTTAAATGAAAATTTGTAAATACCGTATGGGATTTTGTTTTCTCAATAAAGAAAATTTAAATATGGGTTTTTGATATATTGCTTTTAGATAACGTGAATGGAAATATCTAAACATGGGATTTTGATATTTTGTTTTTGCGATTACAAGAATAGTAACTATGAGAAATACACTACACCCCTTGTACTTTAAAGCCCTGTACAACTTATATTTTGATTATGCCTGAAATTGAAAATGGTCAATGGAATTTTCTTTTTTACCATGCATGATATGGTTATTTATAAATTCATAACTGAAAGTTCATTTGGGGTTGCTTGCATGTGAATATATGTTCTTTGGAAAATGAATATGATGGTTGTGTTTGTTTTCCAAAGAGAGAGTGTGAATGAGTGTGTGTGAGAGAGTAATTAACAGTTGTTGTTCGACCATAGCAAACTCGGTGGAGAAAATAAATTAAAGCTTATAGCAAATTTAAATAGTAGTTTTCCTAAATTTGTTTTTATATGTCAGTCATAGACTTGTGGTGGTAGATAGGCTCTATTTGTAAGATAGTATTACCTGTAGTGTGTGTAGTGTGCCAATACGTGTTTGAAAAAAAAAGGACTTCACCACTGCAATAGCCAAGCACTCGCATCAAAATATTTTTGAAAGATAAAATGTAGTTTTCAATAATTGCAATGTGCGGAACGTGAATTTTAAATATGCAATGTGAGAAATGTAAAAATGAGAATGTCTAACAACATTTTTAAATAAAAAGAAATAGTACTTGGGCAATACTGTTTTTATTTCATATCAAATAGGGCATTACACTAGTTTGCATATAGTATTTGTTTAAATGTTCATGTCCATTCATCATTAACTTTCCTTTCATAGCACTATTCACAATCAAGGCTGCCAACCTCTCTCCCGAGGCATCACAGGATGTCAAACTTTACCTTATTTTTTAATCAGCCACTCGACTTAATTCAGGTTGACTATAGCAATAAGAAATGTCATGTTCTCGACATGCATCATCCAAAAGATTTATAGGTACTGTACCGTATATTTTCATAAGTTTATGCCCAGATACTGTAATGGAGACGACGAGAGACACGATGCTATCGAGCTCGTGAGTCAAGTCATGAAATATCACGCTGTTAATATGAGAAGTGTCATTCGGTTTGAGATCGGAAAGTAACGAGCATTCCCGAGTGGGTGGACGCTCAGATAGACCGATCAGTAAACGCGTACGTGACGTCATGTCATATATCGATCCACGCTACAGGATTATCTTTATTGTTTTGAAGCGAATTAGAGTATTAGAAGACGTTTGAAAGGACATAGAACGCAGATTACCATAGCAGAAAGCTATTTCATATGAGGAATATAATATAACAAGCGACGTGCAATAATAACATCTATAATGATCAAGCCATAAGCGAGTTATTGACACATCGAGATATCGATGAAGGAAAGCGGTAGTGGGGGTTGCTTGCTGTGGCGTTTGGCTGCAAGCAAGGCGATTTCACTTGGACGTGAACTGTCGTATTCCGAGTGTCATATGTGGTTACGCAACTCGGCTAGCAAGCGAGATCACAGGTGCAAGGCAGGCTGTGATAACTTCGCGTGGAGACGGCTCACGTGTATACTCAGCGAAGCCGAACAGTTCTTTTTTTTTAAGTGCGTTAGAAACGTGCAGAGCATTTCGTGTCTCGTCAAGCGGACGTGTACCGTGCTCAAGTATTTATTAAAGCTACAAATTTATGATGGATCTGAGATATTATCAGAACAGTTGTAAATGTATACTGCCATCTTGGTCAAGAAGAATTGTGTCGAAGCGGAACGCGGACTGATTGTATGTCTCTGTCCAGCGGTGTCCATTACCAAGGCAGCCATTTCGAAACCTGGTGAGGTCTTCATCACGAGTAATAGTAACGTGTATGATTGTGCTGATACATGCTAACTACAGGACTTGTTAAGCTGTACATTATGCAGACACTAGAACGCATATTATCGTCTGAGATGTCAGTGGGGAAGGTCAATGTTATAGTTATGATATACAAACATAGGCTTCCACGGCCGGCGTTGGAATCTAAGAAGTGATTATCCGGGCTGTTAGGCCGTGGTCCAGTAGGGCTGTTGTTTCCCGACGTTTCAGCGAAGACTGCGTTCGCCATTCTCAGGGGTCTTCTCTTTCCGATGGTCAGAGGCAGACTGAAGTTGCGCTTGTTCGCCACCGCTATATATAGTGTGTGACCTGGTCGGTTCACTGCGCGGTCCGGAACTTTCCGCGCCAGGAGTGGAGCGCGCTGATTGGCTGCCAGTACCGAGAGGTGTGCAATGCTCAGCCAATGGTTTGATGTTAGTTGATCTGAGGACGGGATGCCAGATTTTGTTCACCCGTTCGCTCTCTTCTTTCCGGTTGAAATTGTTAGGTTGTTTGAAAATTTCAATAGCCTCTCGCTGCAGCCTCGCGTGGTAGTGGACGGTGCTGGACAGCACCTCTGTGCACCCGTAATGAACATCATGGCCTTTAAGAAGGGAATGCTCTGCCACCGAGGACTTCTCCATCTGGCCCAGCCGGCTGTGTCGCTCGTGTTCCTTCAGCCTGGTGGCAATACTGCGCTTCGTGGTACCAATATAAACCTGGCCGCAGCTGCAAGGTACCCTGTAGACGCCCGCACTGGAATGGGGATGGCGCTTGTCCTTGGCAGATCTGATTAAATCGCGTATCTGCCTCGTAGGCCTGTATACGGTCCTGATGTTATGATGGCGGTGTATTTTGCCTATCCGGTCAGTCACCTTGTGAACGTACGGGAGGTACGTCACTGCTGTCGGCCGATCCTGTTCCCTCTCCGTGGACGCCGGTCGTCTGGGATGACATGCCCGTTGGATCTCCTTACTGGTGTAACCATTGGCGCGGAGAGCTGTGTTGAGGTGACGTAGTTCCTCTTTCAGGTGGTGGGACTCACAGATACGCTTAGCACGGTTGACCAGAGTCTTGATGACGGCGTGTTTTTGTTTAGGGTGGTGGTTCGATGCCTTCTGTAGGTACCGGTCAGTGTGGGTAGGCTTCCTGTAGACAGTGTGCCCCAAGCGAAGGTCCGGAGTTCTCGTAACCATGACATCAAGGAAGGCGAGAGAGTGGTTTTTCTCCTTCTCCATGGTAAACTGGATGCTGGCATTTAGGCTGTTTAGGTGATCCAGGAACCGTTGTAGCTCTTCCTCTCCATGACTCCAGACCACAAATATATCGTCCACATACCGTAACCAGACTTTCGGCTGGAGCGGCGCAGTCTCCAGGGCCATGCTTTCAAACTTTTCCATGAAGAAGTTAGCAACATCCGGGCTCAGTGGACTACCCATGGCGACGCCATCGGTCTGCTGATAGAAGTTACCGTTCCACATGAAGTAGCTAGCAGTGAGGCAGTGACGGAACAGATCAGCGATGTCAGAAGGGAAGATCTGGGAGATGTGGTCCAGAGTGTCTCTCAAAGGTACCTTGGTGAAGAGGGACACCACGTCGAAGCTCACGAGACAATCAGTGGTTTCCAGTTCAATCTCCTCGAGTTTCTGGATGAAATGGCCGGAATCAATGATGAGATCTTCCCTTCTGACATCGCTGATCTGTTCCGTCACTGCCTCACTGCTAGCTTCTTCTTGTGGAATGGTAACTTCTATCAGCAGACCGATGGCGTCGCCATGGGTAGTCCACTGAGCCCAGTTGTTGCTAACTTCTTCATGGAGAAGTTTGAAAGCATGGCCCTGGAGACTGCGCCGCTCCAGACGAAAGTCTGGTTACGGTATGTGGACGATACATTTGTGGTCTGGAGTTATGGAGAGGACGAGATACAACGGTTCCTGGATCACCTAAACAGCCTAAATGCAAGCATCCAGTTTACCATGGAGGAGAAAAACCACTCTCTCGCCTTCCTTGATGTCATGGTTACGAGAACTCCGGACCTTCGCTTGGGGCACACTGTCTACAGGAAGCCTACCCACACTGACCGGTACCTGCAGAAGGCATCGAACCACCACCCTAAACAAAAACACGCCGTCATCAAGACTCTGGTCAACCGTGCTAAGCGTATCTGTGAGTCCCACCACCTGAAAGAGGAACTACGTCACCTCAACACAGCTCTCCGCGCCAATGGTTACACCAGTAAGGAGATCCAACGGGCATGTCATCCCAGACGACCGGCGTCCACGGAGAGGGAACAGGATCGGCCGACAGCAGTGACGTACCTCCGTACGTTCACAAGGTGACTGACCGGATAGGCAAAATACTCTGCCATCATAACATCAGGACCGTATACAGGCCTACGAGGCAGATACGCGATTTAATCAGATCTGCCAAGGACAAGCGCCATCCCCATTCCAGTGCGGGCGTCTACAGGGTACCTTGCAGCTGCGGCCAGGTTTATATTGGTACCACGAAGCGCAGTATTGCCACCTGGCTGAAGGAACACGAGCGACACAGCCGGCTGGGCCAGATGGAGAAGTCCTCGGTGGCAGAGCATTCCCTTCTTAAAGGCCATGATGTTCACTACGGGTGCACAGAGGTGCTGTCCAGCACCGTCCACTACCACGCGAGGCTGCAGCGAGAGGCTATTGAAATTTTGAAACACCCTAACAATTTCAACCGGAAAGAAGAGAGCGAACGGGTGAGCAAAATCTGGCATCCCGTCCTCAGATCAACTAACATCAAACCATTGGCTGAGCATTGCACACCTCTCGGTACTGGCAGCCAATCAGCGCGCTCCACTCCTGGCGCGGAATGTTCCGGACCGCACAGTGAACCGACCCGCTCGCACACTATATATAGCGGTGACGGACAAGCGCAACTTCAGTCTGCCTCTGACCATCGGAAAGAGAAGACCCTTGAGAATGGCGAACGCAGTCTTCGCTGAAACGTCGGGAAACAACAGCCCTACTGGACCACGGCCTAACAGCCCGGATAATCACTTCTTAGATTATAGTTATGACTACCAGAATGACAGGCTACTTTAATGGGGGTAGCTTCATGAGAAATTCATAAGCGAGATGATTGCCAGCCACAACTGCATTCTCCTTGTTGGAGAGGAATATATTTTCACCGCACTCCAGTGGCTGTTTGCGAGTGCTTTTTTGAACTGCGACATGCAGGACAGTGCTCTTTCTCAGGCGGATGATAGTATTTCTGGCATGAAGGGTGTAGGCTCATATGGTCGCCTGACCAGTATGCGCGTGCGCTGCAGACCCGGTGTTATTGTATGTATTTTTGACGTGAATAAAACGCTATTGCGTTTACCGATTGCTTAAATCTTTATTTTGTGTCCTTACTTTCTGTCGTAAGTTTTTAACAATTTCAAACAATTGACTACACGCTCCCGCGAGTACGGGTCGCAACAAAAACCAGTCGACGCGCAATCGACTCCTTCCTTTCAACATCGACGGGATGAAGTCTACTCATTAACATGCACCCCACCTTGAAAGGAATTCTTTCAATTAATTAATTAGTACAATTATACAGATTGAATCTATTTCATAATAATTAATAATGATCATTTTCTTCATCCTCTATGGGAAGAGGGCATATTTTTTGAAGGTTCCACCAGGTGTATGAATGGTGACTAGTTCCAGATGCACTGCCTTGGTGCTGAAGCACGTAAATACAGCTATGTAACTCTTGTAAACATAGAACCTGCCTCTTCTGCGGTTCTCTCTCAGAGATATGAGACCTGCGTAGTCCACTTCCGTGGTGACAAAGGGCCGAAGAACCAGCGTGACTCTTTCCTTTGGTAAATCTGCCATGCGTACCTCAGGAACTGTGGGATTAAAGCAATAACACTTCACACATCTTCTAATGACCTTCTTTGCCTCTCTTCTGCCACTGATGGGCCAATATCGCTGTCGCGTTGCATGTAACAACTGCTCTGACGGACAGTGTTTAAGACGACGATGTTCCCCTTCCATGATTATCCTGGTGATGTGGTGATTTGCTGGGAGAAGTATGGGATGTCTCTGTTCGGATGCTAACTCTGAAAATCGAAGCCTTCCTCCAACCTTAATCAACCCATCGTTGTCTAGGAAAGGACTGAGTGAATTTAATGGACTCTTTATTGGGAGGTCTTGATTATTTGTTAAACAATTTTGTATTTCAGAGAAAGCTTCCAACTGTGTCCACCTGACCACATGTCTCTCTGCTTGACAAATTTCTTCTGTCTCTAGTGAGCTTGTTTTCCTTTCTGGTATATCCTGTTTGCAGTTGTAGATGAATCTCTGACAGTATGCTACTATACGGCATAATTTCAAGAACGACGAAAATTTGATAAGCAAACTGCTGGTTGCAGTTGCCTTTAATGTCACTGTTGTAATCTTCAGTTCTGGCAGTTCTGTTTCAAATTCCTTGGATTGCCTTGGTTGTTGTATTTGCGTCAGAGCCATGGAGGCCCTTTCCACCAAAGTGTTTTGCCTTCAAGTTCTATAGAAGAAATTCCCCTTGAAAGAAGATCAGCTGGATTTTCTGTTGATGGAACATGATTCCACATGGCG
Source organism: Meconema thalassinum (assembly GCA_946902985.2). Lineage (NCBI taxonomy): Eukaryota > Metazoa > Arthropoda > Insecta > Orthoptera > Tettigoniidae > Meconema > Meconema thalassinum. Next base: position 474,373,349 of record OX336390.1, on the reverse strand, counting down.
GGATCGGTGGCTTCTTGAATCTTTGCGATCCTATTTGCAACAAACGTCTTCAACAACCGTGGCTCGGTGTTGATCCATCCTAAAACAATTGTAATATCGCTCCACAATCTGATACGACCAACTCCTTCTTTCAAAGCACTTGCCGTCGTTTTGACAAGTTGTGCAAGAAGAAGTGCTGCCTCTAATTCGAGCCTGGGCAATGAAATGGTCTTTAACGGAGCCACCTTCGTCTTGGCACAAAGTAAATTAGACGCGAAGTGATCCTTTTGTGTTTGACTAACTACATAGATGCAGGCTCCAAAGGCCTTCTCGGAAGCATCACTAAATCCGAACAAATCAAAAGTGTCAGAACAATTTCCAGGATTTACATTTCTGATTATTCTGATGTCGTTGAGTCTCTCCATTGATGAATAATAGTCGTTCCAACTTTGAAGGTGCTTCGGACACAATGGCTGATCCCAATCTAATCCATCTGCCCATAAGTGTTGCATCAACAATTTTCCTTTGATCAGTACTGGACTCGCAAGCCCAAGGGGATCAAAAATCTGTGCGATTTTGGGAGCCACTTCTCTTTTGGAATTTGGTGTTTGCCTTGCTAGCATAGCTCGAAACTGAAGACAATCCCGTGCTGAGTCCCAGAGAAGTCCAAGAGTCTTACTGGCTTCACCTTTATCTAAAATCAACAAAGTCCCCTCGTTACTTTTGCTCTCCAACTCCTGCAAAATACGTCTGTCATTGGACCTCCACTTCCTCAAATGCATTCCACCACTCAAAAGGATACTTTGTATTTGTTGCCGTAGCTGAATCACTTCTTCAAGAATATTTCCTCCACTCAAACAGTCATCCATGTAAAAATCATCACGAATAGCCTTGGCTGCTATTGGAAGTTCACTCTCATGGAGATTAGCCAATTCATTTAAACATCTCATGGCATGGTACGGTGCAGACCCTGTTCCGTATGTCACTGTGTTTAGTTGATAAATCCTCACAGGTGCTGAAGAATCCTCCTTCCACATTATTTGCTGTAATGCTCGATCATCAGGGTGGACGAGGATCTGCCTGAACATCTTTTCCACATCCGCTGTTATGACATACTTATGACTGCGAAATCTAAGTACAATATGAAAAAGGTATCTCTGTAAATTAGGCCTAATCATGAGCTTGTCGTTGAGTGATGTACCGTGTGATGTTTTTACTGAGGCGTCAAATACCACTCTAACTTTAGTAGTGTCGCTGTCTGTCTGTCTCACTGCATGATGGGGTATGAAATATGAGTTTGTCATTTTCTGATTTTTCTGCTCTTCCATCAAAGTCATATGCCCTAGCCTTTGATATTCATTTAGAAAATCTGTGTACGCAGTCTTGAGTTCTGGTTTTCTGCTTAATCTCTTGATTAATGATTCTAGTCTCTTTTGTGCATGACCTTTAGACTCTCCAAGTACGACATCTGGTCTTAATGACAGCCTTACGATGAATCTACCTGTTTCATCTCTCGAAACAGTCTCTGTGAACTGCCTTTCACACATGTTTTCTTCTTTTGTGTAATGCTGAATTTCCGGAACTGCTTCTTGCTTCCAAAATCTTTCTAAATGATCTGCTAATTGTTGGTTGCTGATCTTCATGCATGTGATTGATAATCCTTGTTGATTCTCGCAAACGTCACCACCAATAATCCAACCTAATCGGGTGTTCTGTAGAGCTGGTTGCCCTTGTACTTCGTTTCTGGGTCGACCAATAACAAGCTTCCAATAGAGTCCCGCACCAATCAACATGTCTATGTCCCCAGGCTTGTTGAAAGTTGGGTCTGCCAAGCAAATACCCTATGGAATAATTAACTTGTCTTTCATGATCTCTAGCTGTGGCAGTCGTTCTGTAATAGATGGCAACACCACAAATTCTTCTTCTATGGCAAAGTCGTCATTTCTTGAAGCGAGTTGTACTCTTGCAGTTTTGTTTGTTTCTACTTTGGAACAATCGACTCCCACGATTTGCATGCTTCTCTTAACATTTGGCAAGCCGTGCTTCTTATACAGATTCTCTTTCATCAGATTGATTTGAGATTCAGGATCCAATAAGGCTCGACATGTTGTTCTCCAACCTTGAGCATCCCTCACATCGATTAATGCCGTTGACAGAAGTATTTGCGATGTGTTTTCTTTTTCCAAGCTTATATTGAGGGGAGGCGAATCTTGAAATTTGACGCAATGATTCACACTCGCTTCGTTTTTTCCAATATTTTGTTTTTGTTTGTTATCGTCCTCTGCATGTAATAACGTGTTATGTAAATGTACACATTTCTTGCACTTTGATCCTCTACAGTCTTTCGCAATGTGTCCTGGCTTCAAACAGTTAAGACACCGTTTTTTTTTCTCTCGGAGAAGCTTCTTCCTGCCTTCTACTGATCGTTGAAGTAACTCCTCACAAATGTAAATGGGGTGACTTCCTCCACACAAAATGCAGCCCTCCTGAGTGGCTGTCATAACAACTCTCTTGCTAGGCCTTTTGTCCTTTGAACATGTCTCAGTATTGAAGTCTTTGTTTTTATTATAATTCAACAGCATATATGATTGAGAACGTTCAGTTAAAAACTGTAGAAATTCTTCTAATGTTGGCATCTCTTCTGGAGTGCATCCTTTTACTCTTTCTTGCCAATCTCTTTGCTCCACGAAATCCAACTGCTTCTTTGCTAGGTGAATAACCAGCGTATCCCAGTGTTGCACCTGTTGCTTTATTGCCTTTAATGAAGCTATGTGAGTTTGGATATGAAGATGTAACCGCCTGAGGGATTCAGATTTATTCTCTTTTGAAATTGTGGGAAACTTGAAAAGTTCATCTAGATGTGTCTCAATGATCAGAATTTGATTATCATACGTATTTACAAGCAAGTTACAGGCACTTGTGTAGTTTTCCTCTGAGATAGTAATTCCTTGTATGACCTTGCGTTCTTCACCCTGTAGGACTCCAATCAGATATTGGTATTTTTGGATGTTTGTCAGCTGAGCATCCTGATGAATTGTTGACTCGTAACTATTCTTAAAGAACAACCATTTTGTGAATTCTCCATTGAATTCTGGTAATTTGATTTCTGGTAATTTCTGTACTCGTTTAGAGTGAATTGCTGGTAGGCCTACTTCTTGTTGATGAATGGTGTTGTTTATAGCTGGATTCAATTGAGATAGTAAAGTACTTTGATCCTCTTCCGCTTCATCTATAATTGTTTGCAAACGTGTAACTGCATTGAAATAAATGGATTCGAACAGCTGCCGCTCTCCTTCACATTCCACTTGAAACTCTTGTGCTGCCAATTCATCAGTGATCTCTGTTTCCTCTATTTTGATCTGTAGTTCTTCAAAGGCATTCCATACTTCATCACATTTTTTAATTTTAACCTTTGCTTCCGATTTTGATGTGTCAGCTGTAATAGAATTGTTTATTCTTGTTAACATGCCTTTTACTCGGCCACGCGACAGCTTTAATTTCGCAAGTTGCGACATGTCGAAATTGAGGTTATGAGTAGCTTCTGAAGGATTATGTTATGTTAGGTTATCAAAGGATATCTAGGAAAGTTTTTATTATTTTATTTTTATGTCTGGGCTAGTCTCTAACTTATTTGCCGTCTTGTGACGTTCGTCTCCGTGAAGCGTATTGCCGTCTTGCCGATTCCCGTAATATCGGCTCGTTGCCGATGCTATTTCTGAATATCTCCGGTTTTCGAAGGCCGTGCCGTTGGGCGCCAATGTTATTGTATGTATTTTTGACGTGAATAAAACGCTATTGCGTTTACCGATTGCTTAAATCTTTATTTTGTGTCCTTACTTTCTGTCGTAAGTTTTTAACAATTTCAAACAATTGACTACACGCTCCCGCGAGTACGGGTCGCAACAAAAACCAGTCGACGCGCAATCGACTCCTTCCTTTCAACATCGACGGGATGAAGTCTACTCATTAACACCCGGGTTCGATTCCCAGATCCAGAGAAGAAGAAGAGTGTATTATCTGGTGATACCCTGGATTTTCATCAGATATTTATATATCCCGCTTAAGACGCTTCAAGATGCAACAAAAGGTACTGGACCTGCAGACTCTATAACGTAGCTTAGTGGAGTCACTTGTTAGCAATTGCAATTGTCATTTCTTTTTTGTAGATTAAATGGGTATTCACAAGTTTAGGTTCGATGTTTCTGTCGAATCTGACTTGCTGTGTTCCCGGGATTTTGTATTCGCTTAACGAATTCATCCCTTGTGTATTACTAGTTTGGATCATTTAATCATTAGAATCAGTAATTTCTTAGTAGTGCGTATTTTTATTTGCCGAGAAGAGAATTTAGGGGAAGATCTCCAATATTTTGTCGAAGCATAGTTTTAATCGCGTTTCTTTATCAGTGTTTGGAACACTGATTTATTTGAGGCCAGTACATGTTTTTCATGTACTACTGTTCTGTTAGGAACTTCGCTTTCTCGCAGCGATGTGAATCTTGGAAAGTTTATCTTGGTGTTCGTTGCATTTATAGTTTTAATCCCCCTGTTGGATTATTTTTATGGAAAGCAATTCGCTTTTGTGAGTGCAGATTTATTAGTGGATTTACTTAATGATTGTCATTGGATTAACCTGATTAGTTAACTTGCTTTCATGGTGTAAGTTTTATCCACTGATACTTTGAAGCCCACCGAAGTTGGAGGATATCCTGATTCAGGAAAAGATCAGTTTTACCTTCTATTAGGTATTGATTTGAGATTAAATTAATTTAGGATGTCATTTTGAGACATGTATTTTTCACAGTATTAACGTAAATAATTGCATTTAATGCAATTGTGTGAGTGAGATATAGTATAGCAGTTTTGAACACCATTTACAAAGTTGATTAAATCATTCCAGGAAAGCTTGACTTGGAGTCAAGAAAAATGAACAAGTATTATTAATATACATTATCGGGTGGCAAGATAAGTGAATTTGCTAGTGGAATGTTTCAGTATCTCGACTTTGAACAACGTGCTTAAGGTTAGTGTGTGAGTTAAGCATGTTTGTAGCTCTTGTGTGAATATTGAGATTAAAAATAATAGTAGTGTTGTGAAGGTTCGTATAACCTTGTTGTGTTTTGGATGCACATCTGGGATGATGCATATTTGTGAGATTTCATGCTTGTTGAAGCATTAGGCCTATTTTAGATTTAGCCGGTAAGTGCTTTTTCAGCCGGTAAGTGCCAATCTGTTTTTGACTTCGAGTAGTCAACACCCGTGATTGGTGTCACGTTAATATAGATGAGTTTTTCTAGTATTTTAATGTCTGTTGGAGACATTGGCGTCGTCATTCTTATAGAGCGATCCTACATGCTTTTTCTTCACCTAATCAACGGCAACGCTTGGATAATCTGTTCGAGCTACTTAAGACATTTACACAGCATATAATCGTTAAAACCTCTACAATTTTGTACAAGTTTACTTGAAATTTGAATCATGAACATAGTCGATAGATACACTATTTAGCTTAATTGCTTGATAAAAATTGGTAACCTGATATATTGAATGTTAATTACACATCACGGTGCGAATGTTATGGCCAAGATCAGCTGTTTAGGCTGAATCATGTAAATGTCTGAGGACATTTCTGTATATATTCTTATAAATACTTGTATATAATCTTGATATTGCTGCACTTTTGGAATATCGTTAAAGACGATACACGTGTATAAACTTTTGATAATTCTTCTTTATTCATCGTCTGATACTTCATCCAGTCCTCCTAATATCATTAGGAGATTTATGCCTTATTTCCTTATTAAATAATGTGTGAGTTAATATTTTTTAGAATCGCCCCAGCGTGTAGGTGATGATCGTAATTCATTTCTGAAATCATGTAGGATTTTCTTACTACAGTTGTGTTCAGCTGTGTTTTTTTTTTTTTTTACGACAGGGTATTAATATTTTTTAATTTTCATGTCTCTTACCTTGTTCTCATGGAATAAATTGTTTTCCCAATTTTAAATCATGGTGTGATATTTTAACGAAGAGATTGGAGGTCGTTTTATGATGGCCATCGCTTGGATTTTCTTTTTCCAGGGTTTTCCACCCTTGAGATAGTTCTTTTTAGAGTCGTTATTCGTGTTCTTGAGCTAGTTTCTTGTTTGTTCGTTCGTTGTAGCCATGGTCATACTTAAAACAGCCTGATAGGATGACTAGTACCCCATTCATTCCTCTACTTGGTGGTAGGACCTGGGAGGGTTTTTCGCCGGGCATTTTTCAGGTTCTACGATCCAGTGACGAACGAGGGATTTCACCAGATATTGGTAAGTGTTTCGGGTACATAGTTGTGTGGCGCCGAACGTTTGGGCCCGAATAAACTTAAATTACCAGGTTTATAGCCATGGTTTTGTGGAGGCCAAAGTTATGGGTTCGAATAGACCTGGTTTACCAGATTTATAGCCACAGTTATAGGCCTAAAATAAAATTGGAACACCAGAGAATGGAGACCAATCTTATTATCATCCTATACCGAGCGCGAATTGGTACATCGTGTTTCGTTATGGTAGTGATGAAGGCACATTGATAATGGTGAATCAATATTTTGGCACAAATTATTGAAATTCCTGTGGAATAAAAGCAATTACGATGTTACTCGAACTACTTGATTTTGGTAGTATTGCAACCGTTATCAGATTCTTGATTTAAATATATTGAAGTGGTGCCACACTTTTTATTTGGTTGTAAACGACTAGAACTTGTTCAATAAGACTAATTCACAGTAATCTCCTTTGACGTGTTCAGTCGAGTGAGACACTTATTGTAACACACGTGTGAGTTGCACATAAGTGATTTGTTCTATTTAACTCCAGCTGATGATTTTTGCAGACATCATCTTTAAGTTAGGATGCTTCGTGTAAGTTTAATTTTGTTTTATGATAGAATCTAGGACCATCTCTGATTTAAAATATCACACATATTGGGATTGTAGGCAATCTCAGAATGATACTGGATGACATGAATTTAATTTAAGTTTAAATATAAGTTAATGCAAGGCAATAAAAATACGCACTCTTATGGCAATTTGTGGTTGTGTGCAAATGTTTTCGCTGTGCTTTCTCGTGAAGTGTTCCCATGTTTTCTAGTGACAAGTGTATTTGTGTTGAATTATGGCTGATAACCAGGCAGTCACTGTTGCAGACTTTAAAAAAATGTTTGAGATGATTGAAGGCAAGCTACAGCATCTCAATAATGACATTGAGAATATTAAATCTCAAACCAAGACTACATTTGAAAATATATATGAAAATGCAACACATAATAATGAAATTCTCAAGGATGCAGTAACTGAAGGCATCCGGGGTGAATTAGATAACTTAAGGTCATCCATGAAAGAAATTAAAGACCGTTCAAAAAAATTCAGGCTAATGTTTGTCATGTTAGGGCGAATCAACAATCCATGGAAACTAGTCTTAAAACTGACATCAGTAATGTTACAACTAGTCTTCAAACTGACATAGGCAATGTAAAAACTGAAATTAGCAATGTTAAAACTGAGATTGGCAATGTTACAACTAGTCTTCAAACAGATATTGGCAATGTTAAAGTAGAAGTTTGGAATGCCCAGGCTAATCTTAATAAAGAGATCACTAATGTCAAAACTAATCACGATCAAGTACAGGAAAGCCAAAATGAGGTTGAAAAAACTGTTAACGATGTTAGCACTAATGTTAGAATGATGCAAGCACAGGTTAACGATCTGAAAACAGACATGGGTTTAGTAGAAACCACACAGAAAGAAATACAATCTCAGGTTAAGGACATTCAAAATGACGTCAATCAGATTGAGTCGAAACAAACCAAGATCCAATCCCAAGTAAATAAGATCGAGTCAAGTCAAGCCTATACTGAAATAAAACTTAATGAAATGGAACAGTCAAATATCAATTTCCGTAGCGAAATCAAATGGGATTTCGAAAGGGGTAAAAAGGAAAGTAAGGACCTTATTGATGCACTACAAGCGCAATTTACTCACGACACCAGTCAAACGCAAAATAGTTTGGAGCATTTGAAAGGTGAAATGAGCACGTTGCAGACTCAAGTGACTGATCATACTAAATTAATTAAGGCAGACTTTGACATCGACCTCAAAACTATTATTAATGAGGATCTTGCTCTTTTAAAACAAGAACTGAATAAGGTCAGTGAGGATAGTTTTCAAAATGCTAAATCTAGTATAGAAAAGAGTTTTGCCACTAAAATTTCCAATGCCACTAGGGAAATCATTGATGTAAGGACTGATTTAAACAAAAGAGTGGATGCTGTTCAAGAAAAACAGATAGACAATTTTACAGGGTTAGAAACTCGAATTAAAGCCGTAGAACTTAAGATTGATCAGGGACAGATTGATTTAAACGAGATAAGGGAAAAGAAAAATTTCCGAGATCAATGAGCTAAGGAAAGGCCTCGAAAGCATTAATTTGGGAGGTAGTATCAACTTGGATACTCTTAAAGAACAATTGCGATTGCTAATAAATAGTGATTTTAGAGTCGTTGTAGATGAGCCAGTTAACCCAGTACAGGAAAAAAAGGAATCGACATTCAGGAATCTTTTAAGGTTCCAACGTCTGTTCAGTTTAGTCCGATGGAACAGTCGAATAGGGCTATACCTCGCACATCAGAACTCCAAACCCAAGCGGAAGAATTTACTTCTTCAACTCCCAATGTAGGTGCACATGGTAATGTCACAAGAACTTCAGATAGGGCATCTAATATAACCATCATTAGGAACTTTGAAGATAAACCAAGAAAATTTAACAATCTAGATGGAACCACTCCTTTAGAATTTATTAGACGCATTCAAGATTATTTTGTGGAATCTCATGCACCACATGAACGGAAATTGCGGATAGTAGAGAGATTTTTATAGGACACTCCTCTTCAGTGGTTCAAAGCGTTCAGGTACACCTTTGAGGATTTCGACCAGTTCACACAAGCGTTTGTTCAGCGTTTTTGGTCAATTGAGGTCCAACAGAACATTAGATCCTAGATTTATTCAAGGAAATATGCTACTACAGGACCGACTAGTTATGCAGAATATTTCGCTTGTCAGTTGGCTAGACTGAGATTTCTTGATCCACCCTTGTCGCAGGTTGAATTAGTAGAAACCATATCGCGACAGCTTACAGCTGAAGTCAGGAAGTCACTCATAACCTCTGGTATCTCGACCTTAGCATCGATGGATGATCTACTGCGTCGCATCGATCATATTAGTTTAATGACGCAACCAACAGTCACCAAGAGTTCTTGACAGGAACCTAAGACGGAAAACGCAGTTATGATGAATAGGACTCAACAAACTGAGCGTTTCCAACCTCGAAATGAAAATAGAACAGGTCCAATCAGGAATAGCTATCAGAATGATAGGAAATGGAACGACCAACAGAGAGATGAAAATAGTAGACCTTGGCAACGTCGATATGATGACAGGAACTATTATAACAGTCGATATAGTCAGAATGACAGGGATCGGAGAGAAGCTCCATACGAGAGGAACCGGAGAGAAGCTCCATATGACAGGGATCAGAGAGAAGCTCCATACGACAGAAATAGGAGAGAAGCTCAGTACAACCGGAATCAAGGCCATAACCGACAGAATCAAGGTTACTCCAGATATAAAAATTACAGAACAGAGGAATATGAAAGAAAGAGACAGCAGGATAGGCTCAAGAGAGGGCGAGATAGGTCCCCAGAAGAAGGACGAAGAAGGTCAAAAGAGAGAAAGGAGGGAGTGAGAGATCAGGCTCAAGCCAGCACCAGCAGAAAGGACAGAAGTCAGGAGAGAACCTCTGACAGAGAACAGGAAAAGATCATACGAAGAAATTGAAGATTGACGCTGGGATAGCATTCGCATCAAGAGTCCAATAGAAAGCCAGAGAGAGCTTGGACAGAAGCTATATGATAGCAAGAGCATTTGGAAATAACTGCTACGAGATTGTAAGCACAAATGGTAGAGAAGTTATAGGACGTTTTAATGCTAAAAACCTCAAGAGATTTGTGGAGAAGATTGTTTAAGATCTGTATGAAAATAACGATACATATATCGAAATTACCTAGATTGGTGCAAATAAAAGCAGAATGACTTTTACTTGAGATATCAGAGGGGAAATGTACCGTATATTTTCATAAGTTTATGCCCAGATACTCTAATGGAGACGACGAGAGACACGATGCTGTCGAGCTCGTGAGTCAAGTCATGAAATATCACGCTGTTAATATGAGAAGTGTCATTCGGTTTGAGATCGGAAAGTAACGAGCATTCCCGAGTGGGTGGACTCTCAGATAGACCGATCAATAAACGCGTTCGTGACGTCATGTCATATATCGATCCACGCTACAGGATTATCCTTATTGTTTTGAAGTGAATTAGAGTATTAGAAGACGTTTCAAAGGACATAGAACGCAGATTACCATAGCAGAAAGCTATTTCATATGAGGAATATAATATAACAAGCGACGTGCAATAATAACATCTATAATGATCAAGCCATAAGCGAGTTATTGACACATCGAGATATCGATGAAGGAAGGCGGTAGTGGGGGTTGCTTGCTGTGGCGTTTGGCTGCAAGCAAGGCGATTTCACTTGGACGTGAACTGTCGTATTCAGAGTGTCATATGTGGTTACGCAACTCGGCTAGCAAGCGAGATCACAGGTGCAAGGCAGGCTGTGATAACTTCGCGTGGAGACGGCTCACGTGTATACTCAGCGAAGCCGAACAGTTCTTTTTTTTAAGTGCGTTAGAAACCTGCAGAGCATTTCGTGTCTCGACAAGCGGACGTGTACCGTGCTCAAGTATTTATTAAAGCTACAAGTTTATGATGGATCTGAGATATTATCAGAACAGTTGTAAAAGTATACTGCCATCTTGGTCAAGAAGAATTGTGTCGATGCGGAACGCGGACTGATTGTATGTCTCTGTCCAGCGGTGTCCATTACCAAGGCAGCCATTTCGAAACCTGGTGAGGTCTCCATCACGAGTAATAGTAACGTGTATGATTGTGCTGATACATGCTAACTTCAGGACTTGTTAAGCTGTACATTATGCAGACACTAGAACGCATATTATCGTCTGAGATGCCAGTGGGGAAGGTCAATGTTATAGTTATGACTTCCAGAATGGCAGGCTAATTTAATGGGGTAGCTTCATGAGAAATGCATAAGCGAGATGATTGCCAGCCACAACAGCATTCTCCTTGTTGGAGAGGAGTATATTTTCACCGCACTCCAGTGGCTGTTTGCGAGAGCTTTTATGAGCTGCGACATGCAGGACAGTGCTTTTTCTCAGGCGGATGATAGTATTTCTGGCATGAAGGGAGTAGGCTCATATGGTCGCCTGACCAGTATGCGTGTGCGCTGCAGACCCGGGTTCGACTCCCAGATCCAGAGAAGAAGAAGAGTGTATTATCTGGCGATACCCTGGATTTTCATCAGATATTTATATATCCCGCTTAAGACACTTCAAGATGCAACAGAAGGTACTGGACCTGCAGACTCTATAACGTAGCTTAGTGGAGTCACTTGTTAGCAATTGCAATTGTCATTTCTTTTTTGTAGATTAAATGGGTATTCACAAGTTTAGGTTCGATGTTTCTGTCGAATCTGACTTGCTGTGTTCCCGGGATTTTGTATTCGCTTAACGAATTCATTCCTTGTGTATTTCTAGTTTGGATCATTTAATCAGTAGAATCAGTAATTTCTTAGTAGTGCGTATTTTTATTTGCCGAGAAGAGAATTTAGGGGAAGATCTCCAATATTTTGTCGAAGCATAGTTTTAATCGCGTTTCTTTATCAGTGTTTGGAACACTGATTTATTTGAGGCCAGTACATGTTTTTCATGTACTACTGTTCTGTTAGGAACTTCGCTTTCTCGCAGCGATGTGAATCTTGGAAAGTTTATCTTGGTGTTCGTTGCATTTATAGTTTTAATCCCCCTGATGGATTATTTTTATGGAAAGCAATTCGCTTTTGTGAGTGCAGATTTATTAGTGGATTTACTTAATGATTGTCATTGGATTAACCTGATTAGTTAACTTGCTTTCATGGTGTAAGTTTTATCCGCTGATACTTTGAAGTCCACCGAAGTTGGAGGCTATCCTGATTCAGGAAAATATCAGTTTTACCTTTTATTAGGTATTGATTTGAGATTAAATTAATTTAGGATGTCATTATGAGACATGTATTTTTCACAGTATTAACGTTGATAATTGCATTTAATGCAATTGTGTGAGTGAGATATAGTATAGCAGTTTTGAACACCATTTACAAAGTTGATTAAATCATTCCAGGAAAGCTTGACTTGGAGTCAAGAAAAATGAACAAGTATTATTAATATACATTATCGGGAGGCAAGATAGGTGAATTTGCTAGTGGAATGTTTCAGTATCTCGACTTTGAACAACGTGCTTAAGGTTAGTGTGTGAGTTAAGCATGTTTGTAGCTCTTGTGTGAATATTGAGATTAAAATAATAGTAGTGTTGTGAAGGTTCGTATAACCTTGTTGTGTTTTGGATGCACATCTGGGCCAAGATCAGCTGTTTAGGCTGAATCATGTAAATGTCTGAGGACATTTCTGTATATATTCTTATAAATACTTGTATATAATCTTGATATTGCTGCACTTTTGGAATATCGTTAAAGACGATACACGGTATAAACTTTTGATAATTCTTCTTTATTCATCGTCTGATATTTCATCCAGTCCTCCTAATATCATTAGGAGATTTATGCCTTATTTCCTTATTAAATAATGTGTGAGTTAATATTTTTTAGAATCACCCCAGTGTGTAGGTGATGATCGTAATTCATTTCTGAAATCATGTAGGATTTTCTTACTACAGTTGTGTTCAGCTGTGTTTTTTTTTGACGACAGGGTATTAATATTTTTTAATTTTCATGTCTGTTACCTTGTTCTCATGGAATAAATTGTTTTCCCAATTTTAAATCATGGTGTGATATTTTAACGAAGAGATTGGAGGTCGTTTTATGATGGCCATCGCTTGGATTTTCTTTTTCCAGGGTTTTCCACCCTTGAGATAGTTCTTTTTAGAGTCGTTATTCGTGTTCTTGAGCTAGTTTCTTGTTTGTTCGTTCGTTGTAGCCATGGTCATTCTTAAAACAGCCTGATAGGATGACTAGTACCCCATTCATTCCTCTACTTGGTGGTAGGACCTGGGAGGGTTTTTCGCCGGGCATTTTTCAGGTTCTACGATCCAGTGACGATCGAGGGATTTCACCAGGTATTGGTAAGTGTTTCGGGTACAGTACATCACCACGCTACAAACGTTGTCCCATCTTTGTTCCAGGACCGCAGTATTTGTAACCAGGTATGAGCATTTCAAAGGGTAGTAACTGAATCACGTTGTCAATGACGCCATGACCAGTACAGGTTTGGCAACTCTTTTCCAGTCAATGTTAAATAGTTTTGACATTTTCCTCCTGTTGAGGATGTTGCTGTTGCTTTTTTTCTCGCCATGGTAACCGTGGAATGAAGAAACACAGTGCGTGTTCAAGGTTTTATGGCCGTGGTAGAGTTTCTCAAGCTGACAGGTTCGACAATGTTGTACCGGTACCGATGGTATTTTAGCGATGGCAACTTGCTTATGGTACTCGTAGTTATCACAGGGTTGCAACTCACTTAACCCAGGGTCTTGAGACTATGATGTCGGCACATGTTCCCATATTTCCTTAACAGCATATGCGGCCACATAAAAAATAAATGATTTAGGCAAGGCTTTTAATTCCTATTTTGTAAAACTGTTTAGTTTCTTTTTGCACACAAACAAATTTCCAACCGCCTGCTCAATACCATTATTGTCCAATAACAACATTGTAGACACAGACCTGATGCTCTCTAGACGGTGTATCACTCACTAGTGATAATCGCACTGCAGCTAGGAACAAGTAATATCTTGTTCACGACGCCACGACATGCATTTCTCGTTAGCCATTCAAACAGATTCCATACATGGTAAACGGATTGATGTTTTTTTCATTAAAAGTCATTTTTCTTGAAACAGCGTATGCAGTGAAGGAGAGCCCATGTCCATAAGATCCACACGTTCACACGTAGGGGGCAGAAATGGCCAATCGGCGAAGCGATTCGCGTTTTTCATTTCTTTTGACAAATACAATATCATCCATGGATAGATGTGTGTTTAATATCATGGTCAGATATTTATTGGGAATGGTTTCCTCGTTCCATTGCAATCCTAGATGGGTTTGTACCCACTGGGTCTGTCATTAATCTACAGACTGAAACTCCAGCAGAAATGGTGGTTTAAACACAACATGTGTACGTTTAGGCGACCAATATGTTGTGCAATCAATAATCTTATTATATAATACGCTAAGACTAAGGTGTATGTAACACAAAACTCAAGCTCGTAAACCAGAAGGAGTTAGAAGTTGTGGTTTGTACCAAAATCTTCCAAATCGTCTCAATAGTACAGGAAAAAAACCTTGCATTTCTTGAAAAGTCAACGGAAATAATTTATTTGTTTATAAAGTGCTTTAAAACAAATAAACAAGACGATAGCCCCTGCGAGAACTCTGTCGCCTACAGCCCGCAGAGCACTAAACCAGGCGGGTAATCTGTACACATGGGGCGCACACAAACCATTATGCGAGAGTTCTCGCACGGGTTCGCTAGTATAAATATAAACTTGTTTTTGTTGACCTTAAAGCCTTGGGTATCCACCAGCTGTGTGCGTGACACGTTTACTATTGCCTGGACCAAGACAACTGACTACTCACTAATGAGGCTTGGAAATTACATTTACTTGAAGCACATTCTAGTAAAAATCATGACTACTATAAGCTGCTACCAGTTGCTCCCACTTTAAACTGCCCATCGATAATTGCTCTCAATTTTGCTCCCACGTTGCTCCCACTTTTACTCCCACTTTTTCACCCACTTTTGCTCCCACATTTGCACCCACGTTTGCTCCCACTTTTCTCCCACTTTGCTATCACTTTGCTACCACTTTGCTTCCACTTGTAACTGAACCCCTACCAACTACTTACTACTAAGGTTTAGAAATAATAAAATAAATCTTTTTAGACCATTTTATTGTTATAGAAATCATAACAAGGTTTACATTTTTTAACAATCTGGGCTAGGGACGGTACCAACTCATACAACATAATCTTTTGTGTTTATATCTTCCATGACACCTGTCATGGCCCAAGGCCTCTAACTTGGAGTTTTTACATTCATTCTTTCTTCGCCTTGTTCTGTACTGTCAACCGGAGCACCGTTAATTCCATAAGGTCCACACGTATCATAACTTTTGCCATTACTTAGGGGCACTTGGAGCAATTGGAAATCGATTCCAATATTACCATAAGAAAAGATGAGGATTGAGGAAAAGCGAAAGAACAATATGAGGAGCAAGGGATTGACCCCGATTAACAATTTGTTTATATTCAAAACACAGAAGGAATAACAATTGATTTTACTAAAATATCTAAAAGGTTTTAAGAATACAAAAGAGTTGCGGAGGAATGGGGAGCTCGTGGTTCATTCACAATAGTGGGGCTTAATTATTATTATTATTATTAATCACAAACGATCAACAGGTAAATAGTTCGCAAGCTCGAGTATATTACTAGAAAAGCATGCTATAGTTTAGCAAAAAAAAGGAAATGTAATAAAGCACAAAAGCAGAAAAGGTTAAACACCTAATTCCAAGAGGCTCAAAAACAAATTGCAGCCAAGGGGAAAGTGAAAAAGGAGAGAATAACTGTAACTCCAATAGTTACTATAATGCTTTGACACGATTAGAACGAGAACGAAAACATGGAGAAAAATGCAGGAGGTGCCCGTGGCCTTTAGAAAAAGTTACAATTAAGCATAAATACTAAAAGAGAACAATTGTTGTGCTCAAAGTGTACTAAAATTTTACCCAGAAGTTTAGCGGAGGAAAAGACTAACACACCTAAATTAGGCAAAACTACATTCCAAAATGTTAATTGATATGACCAGGTAATAATTACCTCGGATAGGAGGTTTGCTGAGCGAACTGTACCCGCATTTAACAATTTAAAGGAATTACAAGAAGAAACTTTATGCTAAGCATCAAAAGAAGTTTTGCCTTGAACACAACGAATGATCGGGATTCTTTGTGCAATTAGCATGAAGTGTTTGCAATTGTTTCGATAAGTGCAGAAAGCAATACGAAACAAAATAGGGCAGGAAATACCAAACATAGAACACTCTTCGAGCAATTATACGCCAGCGACAAGTAGTACGTGCAGGAGTTGGCCATGGCCGAAATCCTAAAAGTTGAGTCCAGCTCAAAGTGAGAGCAATCTTAATTTGCTTCAACAATAATATAGTAAGAACAATGTTTCTAATGATTAAAGGTCTAAGACCTGTTAAAAACTCGCTGGAAACCCCAAAAAACACTAAATGTAGCACTGAAAGATTGAGTTGACGGATAATCTGTAGATTGTCAGAGTATAGAGAGTTGATAGTTCATTGGGGAGAATTTTACGATGATAGATGAAACAACTTACAGTTTTTTGTGATGTTTACTGTAGTCAGAGTTGCCCAGTTAGACGGTTACTCGTGACGTAATAAGCTTCAAACAGTAGGGGAGTTGCTAGATCCTTATGTAGTTTACTAGATTTTTAAGTATGGAGTTTTTTAAGTTTATTGTAGCTCAGTTCATACTAATTCATGTTAGCAGGCTATTCAATTACAGTTGACACAAACCAGATTCCCTCGAGGCCCAATTTGAATGTAGATTAATAGAGCATATGGTATAATCCTATGAAGTTTACTGGGTTTGCAGTTTTTAAAAGATTACATAACATTCCCACGATGGCCAAAACATAGTTATAGCATTTGACAGTAAAATTCCCTCGGCGGAAATTATATCAAGACAAGTACGGCATTATCACTAAAAATGTGCTCCTTTTCAAATTGGTAACTTGCCTGATGAGTAAAATACGATGAGGTTTAAAACGGCATCAAGCCGTGATAAAAGCGATGTATAAAATACTTAGCATATCATGGTGAGTTGACGCTTGCTGAGTGCTGGACGCACTGTCTTCACAAAATGCCGGGCATTGACATTTGTCTTTGAACGGAGCAGAAAGAGAGCTTACATGCTCGGTAGAAATCTGACGGACGAGTGAACGATCACCGGGGGACAACGGAAGCGAGCGAAGGAAGGGGGAAGAGGGGATGAGGGGTGACGTAAGACACAGATGGAGCAACATATGAAAAAGAAAATAGTTACAATTACAAAAATTCTTTCTTGAAGTTGAGCCCAATAAATAGGTGGAGTCTTAAGAGAAGATAATTATCATGTTTAGTGATGATCACATGTTAGCTTCCTAGCTATCCTTATGATGTCGTGTTGAGAGTTGCTTCCCTTATGATATCGTGTTGAGTATGATAATAGTTTAGCTCCCTAGCTATCCGTATGATGTCCTGGAGTAATAACCACAGGTTAGTTCCGTAGCTATCCCTATGATGTCGCATTTAGTGATGATAACTGGTTTGCTCCTTGGCAATACTAATGATGTTTTGAGTTAGGATCACATGTTAAATCCCTAGGTATGCTTATAATTTCGTGTTGAGTGATGATCACAGATGAGCTCCGTGGATATCCTAATGTTCACTGGTTCGTTCTCTAGCTATCCGTCTGATGTCGTGTTGAGTGATGATCACAGGTTAGTTCCCCAGCTATCCTCGTGATGTATTGAGTGATGATCACAGGTTAGCCCGCTAGCAATCCATATGATGTCGTGTTCAGTAATGATCACTGGTTCGTTCTCTAGCTATGCTTCCGATGTCGTTTTGAGTGATAATCACAGGTTATTTCACTAGCTATCCTCATGATGTCGTGTTGAGTGATGATCACAGGTTAGCTCCCTAGCTATCCTCATGATGTCATGTTGAGTGATGATCACAGGTTATTTCCCTAGCTATCGTTATCATATCATGTTGACTGATGATCACATATTAGCTTCCGAGATATCCTTATGATGTCGTGTTGAGACAGCTATCCATATGATGTCGTGTTGAGTGATGATCACAGGCTGGGCCCCTATATATTCTAATGATGTTGTGTTGTATGATGAACACAGGTTAGTTCCATAGCTATCCTTATGATGTGTTGTGTGATGAACACACGTTAGTTCCATAGCTATCCTCATGGTGTTGTGTTGTGTGACGATCACAGGTCAGCCCCCTAACTACCCTTATGATGTCGAGTTTAATGATGATCACAGTTAGCGCCATAGCTATCCTTGGGATGTATTTTTGACTGAACATGACAGGTTAGTCACCTAGCTATCCTTATGATGTCGTGATGAATGATGATCACAGGTTAGCTACCTAGCTATCGTTATTTTGTTGTGTTTAGTGATGATCACAGGTTAACTCGCTAGCTATCCTTATATTGTCGTGTTGAGTGATAATCACGTGTTAGTTCCCTTGTTATGCTTGTGATGTCGGGTTGAGTGATGATCACATGTTAGCTCACTAGATATCGTTATGATGTCGTGTTGAGTTATGATCACAGATTAGCTCCCTAGCTATCCTTATGATGTCATGTTGAGTGATTATTGCAGGTTATCTCCCTAGATACCGTTATGATATCATGTTGAGTGATCACCACATGTTAGATTCCAAGCTATCGTTATGATGCCATGTTGAGTGTTGAACAAAGGTTCCCATAGCTTCCCTTATGATATCGGGTTGAGTGATGATCACAGTTTAGCTCCCTAGCCAGCCGTATGATGTCGTGGTGTAATGGCACAGGTTAGTTCCCAGGCTATCCATATGATGCCGCGTTTATTGATGATCACTAATTGGCTCGTTAGCAATACTAATGATGTTTTGAGTTATTATCACCTGTGAAATCCTCAGTTATCCTTATAATTCCGTGTTGAGTGATGATCACAAGTTATCTCCGTAGCTAAACTTTTAATGTTGGGTTGTGAAGTGACCACAGGTTAGCTCCCTAGCTATCCTTGTGATGTCGTGTTGAGTGATTATTAAAGATTAGCTCGCTAACTATACTTATGATGTCGTGTTGAGTGATGATCACAGGATAGCTCCCTAATATCCTTATGATGTCGTGATGAGTGATGATCACAGGTTAGCTCCTTAGCAATCCATATGATGTCGTGTTGAGTGATGATCACAGGTTATCTTCCTAGCTATCCTTGCGATGTGTTCAGTAATGACGATTGGTTCGTTATCTAGCTATCCTTCTGATGTCGTGTTGAGTGATGATCACAGAATAATTCCCTAGCTATGCTCATGATGTCGTGTTGAAATATGATCACAGGTTAGTTCCCTAGCTATCCTCATGATGTCGTGTTGAGTGATAATCACAGGTTAGCTAACTAGCTATCCTTATGATGTCATGTTGAGTGATGGTAACAGGTTATTTCACTAGCTATCGTTATGATATCATGTTGAGTGATCACATGTTAGCTTCCAATCTATCCTTATGATGTCGTGTTGATTGTTGAACACAGGTTCACTTAGCTTCCCTTATGATATCTTGTTGAGTGATGATCACATGTTAGCTTCCCAGCTATGCTTATGATGTGTAGTTTTGAACATAGGTTCCCTAAGCTTCCATTATGATATCGTGTTGAGTGATGATCACAGTATATCCCCCTAGCTATCCGTATGATGTCCTGGAGTAATGAACAGAGGTTAGTTCCCTAGCTATCCCTATGATTTCGTGATTAGTGATGATCACTGGTTGGCTCCTTAGCAATACTAATGATGGTTTGAGTTATATTCACATGTTAAATCCCCAGTTATCCTTATAATTCCGTGTTGAGTGATGATCACATGTTATCTCCGTAGCTATGCTTTTAATGTTGGATTGTGAGGTGACCACAGGTTAGCTCGCTAACTGTACTTATGATGTCGTGTTGAGTGATGATCACAGGCTATATGATGTCGTGTTGAGTGATGATCACAGGTTAGCTCCTTAGCAATCCATATGATGTCTTGTTGAGTGTTGATCACAGGTTAGCTTCCTAGCTATCTATGTGAGGTCGTGTTCAGTAATGACGATTGGTTCGTTATCTAGCTATCCTTCAGATGTCGGGTTGATTGATGATCACAGGTTAGTTCCCTAGCTATGCTCATGATGTCGTGTTGAAAGATGATCACAGGTTAGTTTCCAAGCTATCCTCATGATGTCGTGTTGAGTGATGATCACAGGTTAGTTCCCTAGCTATCCTCATGAAGTCGTGTTGAGTTATGATCACAAGTTAGCTAACTAGCTATCCTTATGAAGTGTTGAGTGCTGATCACAGGTTAGTTCCCTACCTTTCCTCAAGATGTGTTGAGTGACGATCACAGGTTAGCTCCCTAGCAATCCATATGATGTCGTGTTGCGTGATAATCAGAGGTTAGCTCCCTAGCTATCCTTGTGATGTTCAGTAATGATCACTGGTTCGTTCTCTAGCTATGCTTCTGATGTCGTGTTGAGTGATGATCACAGGTTAGCTCCCTAGCTATCCTTATGATGTTTTTTGCGTGATGATCATAGGTGAGCTCCTTAGCCATCCTTGTGATATCGTGTTGAGTGATGATAATAGTTTAGCTCCCTAGCTATCTGTATGATGTCCTGGTGTAATGACCACTGGTTAGTTCCGCAGCTATCCCTATGATGTCGCGTTTAGTGATGATCACTGGTTGGCTCCTTAGCAATACTAATGATGTATTGAGTTAGGATCACATGTTGAATCCCTAGATATCCTTATAATTTCGTGTTGATTGATGATCACAGATTAGCTCCGTGGATATCCTTTTGATCAATGTACGTTCTCTAGCTATCCCTCTGATGTCGTGTTGAGTGATGATCACAGGTTAGTTCCCTAGCTATCCTCATGATGTGTTGAGTGATGATCACACGATAGCTCCCTAACAATCCATATGATGTTGTGTTGAGTGATGATCAGGGGTTAGCTCCCTAGCTATCCTTGCGATGTCGTGTTCAGTGATGATCACTAGTTCGTTCTCTAGCTATGCTTCTGATGTCGTTTTGAGTGATGATCACAGGTTAGTTCACCAGCTATCCTCATGATGTCGTGTTGAGTGATGATCACAGGTTAGCTCCCTAGCTATCCTTATGGTGTCATATTGGGTGATGATCACAGGATAGCTCCCCCGCTATCGTTATGATATCATAGAGTGATGATCACATGTTAGCATCCTAGCTATCGTTATGATGTCATGTTCAGTGTTGAACACAGCTTCCCTTAGCCTCCCTTATGATATCGTGTTGAGTGATGATCACAATTTTAGCTCCCTAGTGAACCCTTATCGATCTACGGTCAAGAAGTATTCATAATTTATTATTATTATTACTGCAGTCCAGGCAGTATTTGTGGAAGTTGACGAGGATAAAGGCACGGTAGCGTGTCGCAATGATTGCCACAGAGGTTGAGCTTGTAGCTATTCTTTAAGAACGGCCTGGTATGCTGAGTTCAAGGCCAAATTGTGTAACATTTTGCACCAGAATTGGAATCATAAAAGGATGGTCACGAGTTACTAACAACCGACCTACGATTGAATCACCGAATCAGGAGAGACCACGCCAATATCACGCGATGGATGGCGTCAGTGGTAAAAAGCGCGCGGAATTGATTATCTAAAGAACCGCCGATAGGAATTATCTCCGCACGAGTGCGATGAGACGTTTGAAGCATTTGAAGAAGATTGACACTAGTCCCATCTGCGTGAGATGAAAACTCTGGATTTTTTTTCTAAATCCACCCCACTCTTCCGTACCCTGTCAGTTTCTAATAAATTGGTCGACGAGACGCTGTTCGAGGTCTTTCTGTTCGTGAGCTCTGTGAGCTAACTTCACGCCCGTTTGTGTAACGATTTGTAACGCTCTAAAATTATTTGAAATATAATACTTGGTGAGCTTTGTGAGCTAATTTCACGCCAGCGTGCGTGATGATTTGAAACTTGTATAATATCTTAAAGACAACTATTTTCGGCTCATAGGGGCAAGACTTGTAAACGTTAGCGCTCACCCGAGCGAAAGTCATGCAGAGCAGAGTAGGGATTACCGAGCGAGATAGCGACTGTGAGTCAGTCAGGCTTTAAAACTTGTATTGTCGAGCCAGTGACGTTGGACTCGAAGTGTGTATTTCATGTATATTTTTATGTGTATTTTTTCATGTGTGTATTGCGCGTGTGTGTGAGCGATATTTAGGGAAAGTCTTCGTAATTAATCGCATAGGACTCTTTGTGGGCGAATTTAGTAACCCACAAGCGATTATAGCCAGGTCAAATTATAATAACATTGAACTTTTCTTCCAAGGAGACTACATCAAGATGTCCAACGTGTGGTCAGGAGACGGGATGATGTCTGACGCTTCAACGAAGACGAATATGGAGTGCTAACTTTTCCATAGGGAAATGGGCTGAGATGAATGTCATAATGTTCTGCAAGCTGAGACCGTGATGTACAACAATTGATTATTCAATTATGTAGTTAGATTGGCGGGGGAACCTTTGTAAATAGTTCATGTTTCTTTTTTTGTGTTTTAGAGTGTTTTCCTTGTACCGGCACTAATTGTTTTAAATGTACGTTGGCGCGTGGCCAAAGTGTTTTGTTGTATATTTATTTTTCTTTGGAGTCATATTTAATGTGCACGGCGCGTGTACGAGATTTTTATCCATGCAAATGCGAAACCCGTTACATTCGATAAGTGGTGCTTTATTAAAGTTCATATTTTGATAGGAATGGAGGTAATGACTGTAAGATGTTTGCTGAACAGGTAATTATTCATATTAGGGTTGCTGAACGCAACAATTTAACATGTAATTGTAGAACACCTTAGTTCTAATTTGATAGATTTTTTGAGTCCTTTTCAGGTTAATTAGTCACGGCGTGGAACGGTGGCGCCAGCAAGTGGAAAATATTTATGTCTTTTTATTTCAGGGTCTGTCAAACCCATATGTGTGATTCTGTGTGTGTTACTGTGTCAGGTGTGTGTGGTTGATTCTACGTGAAGAGGGGTAGAGGTCCTACCGCCCTCATATTTTTGTTGTTGTTGTTGTATTTTGATGGAAAGGCAGGGTGCTCTAGGGAGACCGCTGTTCCTTGTCCATAATGCTGATTCTTGGATTTCCTAGTGGTAATGCCGGGATATTTTGTTCTGACACACACACGTATTATTGTGCCTTGGGGCACGCTTCTTCGATACACACGTGGGTTGACAGATATGCAGATTTCCACAAATCGCCCGTCTCGCCTGGTGACTTATTTTTGATAGGCAGTCCTGTCACCCGACTGGCCCCTTTAAGCTTTCATGTAGCGAACCTGTTCATTGTGATGGTTATTTTTGAACCATAATTAATTGGGGAGTTCGCCATGTGTGTGACGGATTATTGCATGTTGTATGGGTAGAATCTTGTGTTAATAATGTAATTGTTGGCTTTGAGCCTAGTGATTTGTTTATGACTCAATTCATGTAAATTTTAGTATGTCACACCTGTGTGGTGTAGTGGTAGTGTACTTGTAAATTTGACGGCGGTCATATGTGTATTTCTTTCATTGGTCACGTGTTAACTTACTTGTGTTGATTTGTGTGAGAAGTCCTAAGTTTTTAGGCAGTAATGTTTTTGCTACGGCAGTTTGATTCCAATTTCATGCGGAAATTATTGTGTTGTATATTTTAAGTATAGGAAGTGTCGGTTTAGTTTTAAGTGTTGTATAGTTGTTCCCCGCGTCCGTCTAGCTCTAAGCAATGTGGATTCGTTGTCTGAATGTTTATTCTGGATGATGACGAATCACGCATTCGATTGTACACATCGTGAAGCATGCAGAACGGCACACGCGCATACATTGTCACTTTTGTCGATTTTTTCTTAAGGACACTTTGTCCATGTAATTAATCTCTCCAGAGATTTTGGCCTAGTTTTGGCGTATTTTAATTATTAAGTGGGAGTCACTTTGGGAGTTTTGTTTTGTTAATTTTTTGTATAGTTAGGTGATTTGTTATTAAATTCATTTGTTTTAATCCTGGCTTCACTTTTTCCTGCATGTTATTTTGTTATATGTTACCCTGCATGTTAATGAAGCGCTTTAACAACAACTTACGATATGGACTGTTACACCCCCCGAAACTGAGTCTCATAAGCTTATTTGAAAGGGTTCATAAAACAAAAATGGCTGCCCAAGTGGGACTGTTGTTGTTGTTGCTTCGCTGATCTCATATTTATTTCGTTGAGAAATAATGCCAGGTCAAGCGGGCAAAGTAAATTCAGTAAATTGAGGCGATGTTGTACCGCCATGTGCATTAGTAAAATCACTGAGTTCCTAAAGTTAGACATATTGAACATGGTTAGAATTTGATATTGTATCTGTTATAAAACTGTTCTGGCGCCCGGCATTAAAATTAGAAAATTTGCATATTATTGAACTCAGTCAAAGCAGGAAGGTGTTGCCTTATATTTGACATTTAATTAACTTTGGTTAATTGGTGTTTTTCGTAAATTATGTTGGTTAGGAATTTAAAAGCAGATCACTAGGGGTTATTTTGTTGTTTGGAAATAAGAGTAATTTTATTCAGTAAATTTTGTTACTGAAAATTTTGTTAAATTAGAATCAGTAATATTTAAATGTTATGACATGTATGCGTGTGTATGACTGAAATCTTGGTGCATGACCTTGTTTTCTCTGATTATATTTGTGTATTGTGCAATGGCGAGTGTTGAAGAAATTAAGGGATTGTTGGAACAGATGTCGATCCAAATGTCCGCGAAAACGGAAGAACAGTTGAAAATTCAGAGCGAGCATAGTGATAAACAATTAGAGCAGATGTCCGCGAAAACGGAAAAACAATTAGAAAGTCAGCGTAAGCATAACGATAAACAATTAGAGCAGATGTCCGCGAAAACGGAAGAACAATTAAAAGAACAATTAAAAATTCAGAGCGAGAATTGTGAAAAACAGTTACACGACATGAGCGGTAATATTTCGGTCCAATTAGAGGTCCAGAAGTTGGACACTGATAAACAATTAAACGAATTAAATCACAAACTATCGGACACTGATAAACAATTAAACGAATTAAATCACAAACTATCGGAACAGGCGATAAAACAAACAGCACAAACAGACCAATTAGGAAAGATCACTAATGACATCAATCAAAGTGTTAGGGAGGTAGAGAAACTGGCAGGCGAGGTCGCAGAGAATAACGTCAAACAATTGGGTGAAATTAAAAAGTTGGAGGCGAAGTTTGACAACAAACTCGTACAATTTGACGAGATGGTGGCCGATAAATTAAAGCAAATAGAGGCAGCATGTGTCAATAACACTGCGGAAATAAAGAAAACACAAGATAAATTGCAGCTACAAATTAATTCAGTCGACAGCAACGTACTTGAATTAATCAAGGAAATTGATAAACTTGAGATCAAGGCCGAAACAGAACGTAGGCACTTGCGTGAAAACTTAGAGGACCAATTAAGTAAAACACAGCAGGTCATACGAGAAGAGGTAGGAGAACAGCTCATTAAAAATCGGGATAATCTGGAAGACCAATTAATTAAGACCCAGCAGGTCATAAGAGAAGAAGTCGGAGAACAATTGGTTAAAACACAAGAGGTCATAAGAGAAGAGGTTGGAGAACAATTAGGCAAAACACACCAGCAGATACAAGAAATAGGGGAGCAGCTAGAGAAGAGCCAGGAAAGGAACGAAGAGAAAATTAACAGTTTGAAAAGTAGGATCCGAAGAGATTGGGAACAGCAGGCAAACGCAAATAAAGAAGACAGGCTGACAATTTTAAAGCGGATGCAGGCTTTGGAGGAAGGCGTAAAATCTAAATTACAAGAGCACTCAGATTTAATAATTAAAAACGAAATTAGATCATTAGAGAATGCTACATTATTTTCGGCTGAAAATATAGCAGAAAAGCAGGGAAGCATTGGAAGTCCGGTAGGCCTGAAGTTGGCTGAGGATAACAGCCGGGGTCAAAGTCCCAAATTAACGAGTAACGCATTCCAAGAGTACAGGGGAGAGACTTCTACGCCACAACCAAACTTGGCACCCGCCCAAGTAATCCAAGTCATTAGGGGAAATGATTTCAAGCCCGATAAATTCAAGGAGCATTCAGGAACCACTCCCAAAGCCTTTTTACGACAGTTAACTGATTATTTTAATGATCAACATATCGGCCCCGAAAAACAGTTGAGACTCGTGGAGAAATTTTTAGAGGGACCAAGCTTAACCTGGTTTTTAAGCTTTAAATATACTTTCACCGACATGGCTCAATTCCGAGAAGCGTTTTTAAAGAAGTTCTGGAGCCCTTCTTTACAGCAGGGGTTAAGAATGGACCTGTAAACTCGAAAATACCACAGCACGCATCCGACCAGATTTTCGGAATTCTTTAGCCAACAGTTGGTAAAATTCCGCGACTTTGACGACCCCCCTAGCGAGCAAAATATGGTTCTAACCATCGGGAAACAACTTCCCATGCACATTCAACAGCTGTTAGTAGCCGGAAATATTCAGACTGCAGTGCAGGCCGAAGAATTACTCCGACACCTCGACGAGACGAGTATGGTCAGTCCACAGAGGGAAGGAGAAATATGGAATGTGTCAACACGGCAGAGGTGGTTCAGGGACTCCAAAATAGTCACAGCCAGGGGAACCAAACGAAAACTCAATCCACAGGGGCACAGTTTACACCGAGAAGGCAAGATTTCGATGGCCGGAACCAGTACAACCAAAACAATCGAAATTTTCAGAATAACCGCGATAGATATAACCAAAACAACCAAAACCAGCACAATCAATGGACGTACCAGCGGGAATACACCAATTGGAGGGGAAACCAAAGGCAGGGTCGACCTTACCAAAGAAATGGAGATGGCAGGTGGAACAACGCGAGGAACTATCGCCAAGAAAATAGGGGAGACTATCGGAACAATTGGGATGAGCGGTATGTCGAGTCACAAAAGTACTTAGATCAATTAAATACAGAAGAGACGGAAAAAGAGAAGTGGGGGCGTGCAATGGCAAACAGACAGAGCCCAGACAATCACCATGGAGAAGAGAAGAGATCAGCCGACAAGCCGAAACCGAAAAATAATAGAGGAAATTCGCGGGACGAAGTTTCGGGCAAGGGCCTGGAAATATGGTAGCAGGAGAAGAAGATGGGAGAAGAAGAAGACGGTAGAAGAAGAAGACGTGAGGAGAAGAAGATGGGAGAAGAAGAAGACGGTAGATGAAGAAGATGGGAGAAGAAGAAGAAGGAGAAGAGAACCATTTGATGAATGAGAAGGATGATGTGTGCAAAATCAGTATTGCAAAATTTTATTTTGAGAGCCAACACTAAAATGTACGTGGACGAGGAGCGCCGGAGAGAGAGCGCTTTGTTTGTAAACAACAAGCAGCTGAGACGACAGGAGTGGCAATCACGTGAGGAGAAGGGGGAGGTCTAGCGAAGAAGTATGAATGACATTCCGGCGAGGGAGCGCGCACACTAATTGGTTCATTGGAGTGTATACTCGAGCAGCTGAGCGAGGTATTAAAGAGATAGTGTTGTTACTACTGTGGATATTGTTTTTGTAATCCAAATCAATTACTTGCTTCGAATTTCAAAACCTTGCTGAAGATAAATGAACCCTTATCGATCTACGATCAATAAGTATTCAATATTTATTATTATTATTACTGCAGCAAGCCTCCGTGGCTTAGGCGGCAGCACGCCGGCCTCTCACCGCTGGATCCGTGGTTCAAATCCCGGTCACTCCATGTGAGATCTGTGCTGGACAAAACGGAGGCAGACAGGTTTCTCTCCGGGTACTCCGGTTTTCCCTGTCAAAGTTTCATTCCAGCAACACTCTCCACTATCATTTCATTTCATCTGTCATTCATTTAATCATTGCCCCAGAGGAGTGCATCAGGCCTCGGCAGCCGGCACAGTTCATATCCTCGTCGCTAGATGGGGGCTTCATTCATTCCATTCCTGACCCGGTCGGAGACTGGAAGCAGGCTGTGGATTTTCATTCATTACTGCAGCCCAGGCAGTATTTGTGGAAGTTGACGAGGATAAAGGCAAGGTAGCGTGTCGCAATGATTGCCACAGAGGTTGAGCTTGTAGCTATTCTTGAATAACGGCCTGGTAAGCTGAGTTCAAGGCCAAATTGTGTAACAACTTGCACCAGAATTGGAATCATAAAGGGATGGTCACGAGTTACTTACAACCGACCTACGATTGAATCACCCAATCAGGAGAGACCACGCCAATATCACGCGATGGATGGCGTCAGTGGTAAAAAGCGCGCGGAATTGATTATCTAAAGAACCGCCGATCGGAATTATCTCCGCACGAGTGCGATGAGACGTTTGAAGCATTTGAAGAAGATTGACACTAGTCCCATCTGCGTGAGATGAAAACTCTGGAAAATTTTTCTAAATCCACCCCACTCTTCCGTACCCTGTCAGTTTCTAATAAATTGGTCAACGAGACGCTGTTCGAGGTCTTTCTGTTCGTGAGCTCTGTGAGCTAACTTCACGCCCGTTTGTGTAACGATTTGTAACGCTCTAAAATTATTTGAAATATAATACTTGGCGAGCTTTGTGAGCTAATTTCACGCCAGCGTGCGTGATGATTTGAAACTTGTATAATATCTTAAAGACAACTATTTTCGGCTCATAGGGGCAAGACTTGTAAACGTTAGCGCTCACCCGAGCGAAAGTCATGCAGAGCAGAGTAGGGATTACCGAGTGAGATAGCGACTGTGAGTCAGTCAGGCTTTAAAACTTGTATTGTCGAGCCAGTGACGTTGGACTCGAAGTGTGTATTTCATGTATATTTTTATGTGTATTTTTTCATGTGTACATTGCGCGTGTGTGTGAGCGATATTTAGGGAAAGTCTTCGTAATTAATCGCATAGGACTCTTTGTGAGCGAATTTAGTAACCCACAAGCGATTATAGCCAGGTCAAATTATAATAACATTGAACTTTTCTTCCAAGGAGACTACATCAAGATGTCCAACGTGTGGTCAGGAGATGGGATGATGTCCGACGCTTCAACGAAGACGAATATGGAGTGCTAACTTTTCCATAGGGAAATGGGCTGAGATGGATGTCATAATGTTCTGCAAGCTGAGACGGTGATGTACAACAATTGATTATTCAATTATGTAGTTAGATTGGCGGGGGAACTTTTGTAAATAGTTCATGTTTCTTTTTTTGTTTTAGAGTGTTTTCCTTGTACCGGCACTAATTGTTTTAAATGTACGTTGGCGCGTGGCCAAAGTGTTTTGTTGTATATTTATTTTTCTTTGGAGTCATATTTAATGTGCACGGCGCGTGTACGTGATTTTTATCCATGCAAATACGAAACCCGTTACATTCGATAAGTGGTGCTTTATTAAAGTTCATATTTTGATAGGAAGGGAGGTAATGACTGTAAGATGTTTGCTGAACAGGTAATTATTCATATTAGGGTTGCTGAACGCAACAATTTAAGATGTAATTTTAGAACACCTTAGTTCTAATTTGATAGATTTTTTTGAGTCCTTCTCAGGTTAATTAGTCACGGCGTGGAACGGTGGCGCCAGCAAGTGGAAAATATTTATGTCTTTTTATTTCAGGGTCTGTCAAACCCATACGTGTGATTCTGTGTGTGTTACTGTGTCAGGTGTGTGTGGTTGATTCTACGTGAAGAGGGGTAGAGGTCCTACCGCCCTCATATTTTTTTTGTTGTTGTTGTATTTTGATGGAAAGGCAGGGTGCTCTAGGGAGACCGCTGTTCCTTGTCCATATTGCTGATTCTTGGATTTCCTAGTGGAAATGCCGGGATATTTTGTTCTGACACACACACGTATTATTGTGCCTTGGGGCACGCTTCTTCGATACACACGTGGGTTGACAGATATGCAGATTTCCACAAATCGCCCGTCTCGCCTGGTGACTTATTTTTGATAGGCAGTCCTGTCACCCGACTGGCCCCTTTAAGCTTTCATGTAGCGAACCTGTTCATTGTGATGGTTATTTTTGAACCATAATTAATTGGGGAGTTCGCCATGTGTGTGACGGATTATTGCATGTTGTATGGGTAGAATCTTGTGTTAATAATGTAATTGTTGGCTTTGAGCCTAGTGATTTGTTTATGACTCAATTCATGTAAATTTTAGTATGTCACACCTGTGTGGTGTAGTGGTAGTGTACTTGTAAATTTGACGGCGGTCATATGTGTATTTCTTTCATTGGTCACGTGTTAACTTACTTGTGTTGATTTGTGTGAGAAGTCCTAAGTTTTTAGGCAGTAATGTTTTTGCTACGGCAGTTTGATTCCAATTTCATGCGGAAATTATTGTGTTGTATATTTTAAGTATAGGAAGTGTCGGTTTAGTTTTAAGTGTTGTATAGTTGTTCCCCGCGTCCGTCTAGCTCTAAGCAATGTGGATTCGTTGTCTGAATGTTTATTCTGGATGATGACGAATCACGCATTCGATTGTACACATCGTGAAGCATGCAGAACGGCACACGCGCATACATTGTCACTTTTGTCGATTTTTTCTTAAGGACACTTTGTCCATGTAATTAATCTCTCCAGAGATTTTGGCCTAGTTTTGGCGTATTTTAATTATTAAGTGGGAGTCACTTTGGGAGTTTTGTTTTGTTAATTTTTTGTATAGTTAGGTGATTTGTTATTAAATTCATTTGTTTTAATCCTGGCTTCACTTTTTCCTGCATGTTATTTTGTTATATGTTACCCTGCATGTTAATGAAGCGCTTTAACAACAACTTACGATATGGACTGTTACACCCCCCGAAACTGAGTCTCATAAGCTTATTTGAAAGGGTTCATAAAACAAAAATGGCTGCCCAAGTGGGACTGTTGTTGTTGTTGCTTCGCTGATCTCATATTTATTTCGTTGAGAAATAATGCCAGGTCAAGCGGGCAAAGTAAATTCAGTAAATTGAGGCGATGTTGTACCGCCATGTGCATTAGTAAAATCACTGAGTTCCTAAAGTTAGACATATTGAACATGGTTGGAATTTGATATTGTATCTGTTATAAACCTGTTCTGGCGCCCGGCATTAAAATTAGAAAATTTGCATATTATTGAACTCAGTCAAAGCAGGAAGGTGTTGCCTTATATTTGACATTTAATTAACTTTGGTTAATTGGTGTTTTTCGTAAATTATGTTGGTTAGGAATTTAAAAGCAGATCACTAGGGGTTATTTTGTTGTTTGGAAATAAGAGTAATTTTATTCAGTAAATTTTGTTACTGAAAATTTTGTTAAATTAGAATCAGTAATATTTAAATGTTATGACATGTATGCGTGTGTATGACTGAAATCTTGGTGCATGACCTTGTTTTCTCTGATTATATTTGTGTATTGTGCAATGGCGAGTGTTGAAGAAATTAAGGGATTGTTGGAACAGATGTCGATCCAAATGTCCGCGAAAACGGAAGAACAGTTGAAAATTCAGAGCGAGCATAGTGATAAACAATTAGAGCAGATGTCCGCGAAAACGGAAAAACAATTAGAAAGTCAGCGTAAGCATAACGATAAACAATTAGAGCAGATGTCCGCGAAAACGGAAGAACAATTAAAAGAACAATTAAAAATTCAGAGCGAGAATTGTGAAAAACAGTTACACGACATGAGCGGTAATATTTCGGTCCAATTAGAGGTCCAGAAGTTGGACACTGATAAACAATTAAACGAATTAAATCACAAACTATCGGACACTGATAAACAATTAAACGAATTAAATCACAAACTATCGGAACAGGCGATAAAACAAACAGCACAAACAGACCAATTAGGAAAGATCACTAATGACATCAATCAAAGTGTTAGGGAGGTAGAGAAACTGGCAGGCGAGGTCGCAGAGAATAACGTCAAACAATTGGGTGAAATTAAAAAGTTGGAGGCGAAGTTTGACAACAAACTCGTACAATTTGACGAGATGGTGGCCGATAAATTAAAGCAAATAGAGGCAGCATGTGTCAATAACACTGCGGGAATAAAGAAAACACAAGATAAATTGCAGCTACAAATTAATTCAGTCGACAGCAACGTACTTGAATTAATCAAGGAAATTGATAAACTTGAGATCAAGGCCGAAACAGAACGTAGGCACTTGCGTGAAAACTTAGAGGACCAATTAAGTAAAACACAGCAGGTCATACGAGAAGAGGTAGGAGAACAGCTCATTAAAAATCGGGATAATCTGGAAGACCAATTAATTAAGACCCAGCAGGTCATAAGAGAAGAAGTCGGAGAACAATTGGTTAAAACACAAGAGGTCATAAGAGAAGAGGTTGGAGAACAATTAGGCAAAACACACCAGCAGATACAAGAAATAGGGGAGCAGCTAGAGAAGAGCCAGGAAAGGAACGAAGAGAAAATTAACAGTTTGAAAAGTAGGATCCGAAGAGATTGGGAACAGCAGGCAAACGCAAATAAAGAAGACAGGCTGACAATTTTAAAGCGGATGCAGGCTTTGGAGGAAGGCGTAAAATCTAAATTACAAGAGCACTCAGATTTAATAATTAAAAACGAAATTAGATCATTAGAGAATGCTACATTATTTTCGGCTGAAAATATAGCAGAAAAGCAGGGAAGCATTGGAAGTCCGGTAGGCCTGAAGTTGGCTGAGGATAACAGCCGGGGTCAAAGTCCCAAATTAACGAGTAACGCATTCCAAGAGTACAGGGGAGAGACTTCTACGCCACAACCAAACTTGGCACCCGCCCAAGTAATCCAAGTCATTAGGGGAAATGATTTCAAGCCCGATAAATTCAAGGAGCATTCAGGAACCACTCCCAAAGCCTTTTTACGACAGTTAACTGATTATTTTAATGATCAACATATCGGCCCCGAAAAACAGTTGAGACTCGTGGAGAAATTTTTAGAGGGACCAAGCTTAACCTGGTTTTTAAGCTTTAAATATACTTTCACCGACATGGCTCAATTCCGAGAAGCGTTTTTAAAGAAGTTCTGGAGCCCTTCTTTACAGCAGGGGTTAAGAATGGACCTGTAAACTCGAAAATACCACAGCACGCATCCGACCAGATTTTCGGAATTCTTTAGCCAACAGTTGGTAAAATTCCGCGACTTTGACGACCCCCCTAGCGAGCAAAATATGGTTCTAACCATCGGGAAACAACTTCCCATGCACATTCAACAGCTGTTAGTAGCCGGAAATATTCAGACTGCAGTGCAGGCCGAAGAATTACTCCGACACCTCGACGAGACGAGTATGGTCAGTCCACAGAGGGAAGGAGAAATATGGAATGTGTCAACACGGCAGAGGTGGTTCAGGGACTCCAAAATAGTCACAGCCAGGGGAACCAAACGAAAACTCAATCCACAGGGGCACAGTTTACACCGAGAAGGCAAGATTTCGATGGCCGGAACCAGTACAACCAAAACAATCGAAATTTTCAGAATAACCGCGATAGATATAACCAAAACAACCAAAACCAGCACAATCAATGGACGTACCAGCGGGAATACACCAATTGGAGGGGAAACCAAAGGCAGGGTCGACCTTACCAAAGAAATGGAGATGGCAGGTGGAACAACGCGAGGAACTATCGCCAAGAAAATAGGGGAGACTATCGGAACAATTGGGATGAGCGGTATGTCGAGTCACAAAAGTACTTAGATCAATTAAATACAGAAGAGACGGAAAAAGAGAAGTGGGGGCGTGCAATGGCAAACAGACAGAGCCCAGACAATCACCATGGAGAAGAGAAGAGATCAGCCGACAAGCCGAAACCGAAAAATAATAGAGGAAATTCGCGGGACGAAGTTTCGGGCAAGGGCCTGGAAATATGGTAGCAGGAGAAGAAGATGGGAGAAGAAGAAGACGGTAGAAGAAGAAGACGTGAGGAGAAGAAGATGGGAGAAGAAGAAGACGGTAGATGAAGAAGATGGGAGAAGAAGAAGAAGGAGAAGAGAACCATTTGATGAATGAGAAGGATGATGTGTGCAAAATCAGTATTGCAAAATTTTATTTTGAGAGCCAACACTAAAATGTACGTGGACGTGGAGCGCCGGAGAGAGAGCGCTTTGTTTGTAAACAACAAGCAGCTGAGACGACAGGAGTGGCAATCACGTGAGGGGAAGGGGGAGGTCTAGCGAAGAAGTATGAATGACATTCCGGCGAGGGAGCGCGCACACTAATTGGTTCATTGGAGTGTATACTCGAGCAGCTGAGCGAGGTATTAAAGAGATATTGTTGTTACTACTGTGGATATTGTTTTTGAAATCCAAATCAATTACTTGCTTCGAATTTCAAAACCTTGCTGAAAATAAATGAACCCTTATCGATCTACGATCAACAAGTATTCAATATTTATTATTATTATTACTGCAGCAAGCCTCCGTGGCTTAGGCGGCAGCACGCCGGCCTCTCACCGCTGGATCCGTGGTTCAAATCCCGGTCACTCCATGTGAGATCTGTGCTGGACAAAACGGAGGCAGACAGGTTTCTCTCCGGGTACTCCGGTTTTCCCTGTCAAAGTTTCATTCCAGCAACACTCTCCACTATCATTTCATTTCATCTGTCATTCATTTAATCATTGCCCCAGAGGAGTGCGTCAGGCCTCGGCAGCCGGCACAGTTCATATCCTCGTCGCTAGATGGGGGCTTCATTCATTCCATTCCTGACCCGGTCGGAGACTGGAAGCAGGCTGTGGATTTTCATTCATTACTGCAGCCCAGGCAGTATTTGTGGAAGTTGACGAGGATAAAGGCAAGGTAGCGTGTCGCAATGATTGCCACAGAGGTTGAGCTTGTAGCTATTCTTGAATAACGGCCTGGTAAGCTGAGTTCAAGGCCAAATTGTGTAACAACTTGCACCAGAATTGGAATCATAAAGGGATGGTCACGAGTTACTTACAACCGACCTACGATTGAATCACCCAATCAGGAGAGACCACGCCAATATCACGCGATGGATGGCGTCAGTGGTAAAAAGCGCGCGGAATTGATTATCTAAAGAACCGCCGATCGGAATTATCTCCGCACGAGTGCGATGAGACGTTTGAAGCATTTGAAGAAGATTGACACTAGTCCCATCTGCGTGAGATGAAAACTCTGGAAAATTTTTCTAAATCCACCCCACTCTTCCGTACCCTGTCAGTTTCTAATAAATTGGTCGACAAGACGCTGTTCGAGGTCTTTCTGTTCGTGAGCTCTGTGAGCTAACTTCACGCCCGTTTGTGTAACGATTTGTAACGCTCTAAAATTATTTGAAATATAATACTTGGCGAGCTTTGTGAGCTAATTTCACGCCAGCGTGCGTGATGATTTGAAACTTGTATAATATCTTAAAGACAACTATTTTCGGCTCATAGGGGCAAGACTTGTAAACGTTAGCGCTCACCCGAGCGAAAGTCATGCAGAGCAGAGTAGGGATTACCGAGCGAGATAGCGACTGTGAGTCAGTCAGGCTTTAAAACTTGTATTGTCGAGCCAGTGACGTTGGACTCGAAGTGTGTATTTCATGTATATTTTTATGTGTATTTTTTCATGTGTACATTGCGCGTGTGTGTGAGCGATATTTAGGGAAAGTCTTCGTAATTAATCGCATAGGACTCTTTGTGAGCGAATTTAGTAACCCACAAGCGATTATAGCCAGGTCAAATTATAATAACATTGAACTTTTCTTCCAAGGAGACTACATCAAGATGTCCAACGTGTGGTCAGGAGATGGGATGATGTCCGACGCTTCAACGAAGACGAATATGGAGTGCTAACTTTTCCATAGGGAAATGGGCTGAGATGGATGTCATAATGTTCTGCAAGCTGAGACGGTGATGTACAACAATTGATTATTCAATTATGTAGTTAGATTGGCGGGGGAACTTTTGTAAATAGTTCATGTTTCTTTTTTTGTTTTAGAGTGTTTTCCTTGTACCGGCACTAATTGTTTTAAATGTACGTTGGCGCGTGGCCAAAGTGTTTTGTTGTATATTTATTTTTCTTTGGAGTCATATTTAATGTGCACGGCGCGTGTACGTGATTTTTATCCATGCAAATACGAAACCCGTTACATTCGATAAGTGGTGCTTTATTAAAGTTCATATTTTGATAGGAAGGGAGGTAATGACTGTAAGATGTTTGCTGAACAGGTAATTATTCATATTAGGTTTGCTGAACGCAACAATTTAAGATGTAATTTTAGAACACCTTAGTTCTAATTTGATAGATTTTTTTGAGTCCTTCTCAGGTTAATTAGTCACGGCGTGGAACGGTGGCGCCAGCAAGTGGAAAATATTTATGTCTTTTTATTTCAGGGTCTGTCAAACCCATACGTGTGATTCTGTGTGTGTTACTGTGTCAGGTGTGTGTGGTTGATTCTACGTGAAGAGGGGTAGAGGTCCTACCGCCCTCATATTTTTTTTGTTGTTGTTGTATTTTGATGGAAAGGCAGGGTGCTCTAGGGAGACCGCTGTTCCTTGTCCATATTGCTGATTCTTGGATTTCCTAGTGGAAATGCCGGGATATTTTGTTCTGACACACACACGTATTATTGTGCCTTGGGGCACGCTTCTTCGATACACACGTGGGTTGACAGATATGCAGATTTCCACAAATCGCCCGTCTCGCCTGGTGACTTATTTTTGATAGGCAGTCCTGTCACCCGACTGGCCCCTTTAAGCTTTCATGTAGCGAACCTGTTCATTGTGATGGTTATTTTTGAACCATAATTAATTGGGGAGTTCGCCATGTGTGTGACGGATTATTGCATGTTGTATGGGTAGAATCTTGTGTTAATAATGTAATTGTTGGCTTTGAGCCTAGTGATTTGTTTATGACTCAATTCATGTAAATTTTAGTATGTCACACCTGTGTGGTGTAGTGGTAGTGTACTTGTAAATTTGACGGCGGTCATATGTGTATTTCTTTCATTGGTCACGTGTTAACTTACTTGTGTTGATTTGTGTGAGAAGTCCTAAGTTTTTAGGCAGTAATGTTTTTGCTACGGCAGTTTGATTCCAATTTCATGCGGAAATTATTGTGTTGTATATTTTAAGTATAGGAAGTGTCGGTTTAGTTTTAAGTGTTGTATAGTTGTTCCCCGCGTCCGTCTAGCTCTAAGCAATGTGGATTCGTTGTCTGAATGTTTATTCTGGATGATGACGAATCACGCATTCGATTGTACACATCGTGAAGCATGCAGAACGGCACACGCGCATACATTGTCACTTTTGTCGATTTTTTCTTAAGGACACTTTGTCCATGTAATTAATCTCTCCAGAGATTTGGCCTAGTTTTGGCGTATTTTAATTATTAAGTGGGAGTCACTTTGGGAGTTTTGTTTTGTTAATTTTTTGTATAGTTAG
Organism: Meconema thalassinum; assembly: GCA_946902985.2. NCBI lineage: Eukaryota > Metazoa > Arthropoda > Insecta > Orthoptera > Tettigoniidae > Meconema > Meconema thalassinum. The sequence continues at coordinate 474,335,987 of OX336390.1, read as the reverse complement.
GTGATTTGTTATTAAATTCATTTGTTTTAACCCTGGCTTCACTTTTTCCTGTATGTTATTTTGTTATATGTTACCCTGCATGTTAATGAAGCGCTTTAACAACAACTTACGATATGGACTGTTACACCCCCCGAAACTGAGTCTCATAAGCTTCTTTGCAAGGGTTCACTAGCTATCTTTATGATGACCTGGAGTAATGACCACAGGTTAGTTCCCTAGCTATCCCTATGATGTCGCGTTTAGTGATGATCAATGATTGGCTCCTTAGCAGTACTAAGATTTTTGAGTTATTATGACATGTTAAGTCCCTAGTTATCGTTATGATTTCGTTTTGAGTGATGATCACAGGTTAGCTCCGTTGCTATCCTTTTAACGTTGGGTTGTGAGATGATCACAGGTTACTTCCGTAGCTACCCTTATGATTTCGTTTTGAGTGATGATCACAGGTTAGCTCCATTGCTATCCTTTTAACGTTGGGTTGTGAGATGATCACAGGTTACTTCCCTAGCTATCCTTATGATGTCGGGTTGAGTGATGATCACAGGTTAGCTCCCTAGCTATCCTCATGATGTATTATTGAGTGTTGATCACAAGTTAGCTCACTAACTATACTTAAGATGTTCGGTTGAGTGATGATCACAGGTTAGCTACCTAATTATAGTTATGAGATCGTGTTGAGTGATGATCATCGGTTAGCACCCTAACTATCCTTATGATGTCTTGTTGAATGATGATCACAGGTTAGTTCCCTAGCTATCCACATGATGTCATGTGGAATGATGATCACAGGTTAGTTCACTAGCAATCCTCATGATGTCGTATTGAGTGATGATCACAGGTTAATTCCCTAGCTATCCTCATGATGTCGTGTTGAATGATCACAGATTAGATCCCTAGCCACCCACATGATGTCGTGTGGAGTGATGATCACAGGTTAGTTCACTAGCAATCCTCATGATGTCGTGTTGAGTGATGATCACAGATTATTCCCTAGCTATCCTCATGATGTCGTGTTGAGTTATGATCACAGGTTAGCCCCCTAGCTATTGTTAAGATATCGTGTTGAGTGATCACAGGTTATTACCTAGCTATCCTCATGATGTCGTGTTGACTTATGATCATAGGTTAGCTCCCTAGCTATCCTTATGATGTCATGTTGAGTGATGATCACGGGATATTTCACTAGCTATCGTTATGAGATCATGTTGAGTGATCACATGTTAGCTTCCTAGATATCCTTATGATGTCATGATGAGTGTTTAACACAGGTTCACCTAGCTTCCCTTATGATATCGTGTTGAGTGATGATCACAGCTTAGCTCTTTAGCTATCCGTATGATATCCTGGAGTAATGACCAGAGGTTAGTTCCCTAGCTATCCCTATGATGTCGCCTTTAGTGATTCTCACTGGTTGGCTCCTTAGCAATACTAATGATGTTTTGAGTTATGATCACATGTTAAATCCCTAGGTATCCTTATAATTTCTTGTTGAGTGATGATCACAAATTAGCTCCGTAGTTATCCTCTTAATGTTGGGTTGTGACATGATTACAGGTTAGCTCCCTAGCAATCCTTGTGATGTCGGGTTGAGTAATGATCACTGGTTCGTTTTCTAGCTATCCTTCTGATGTCGTATTGAGTGATGATCACAGGTTAGTTCCCTAACTATCCTCATGATGTCGTGTTGAGTGATGATCACTGGTTAGTTCCCTAGCTATCCTCATGGCGTTGTGTTGAGTGATGATCAGTGGTTAGTTCCGTAGCTATCCTCATCATGTCGTGTTGAGTGATGATCACAGGTTAGTTTCCTAGCTATGCTCATGATGTCGTGTTGAGTGATGATCACAGGTTAGCTCCCTAGCTACCCTTGTGATGTCGTGTTCAGTAATGATCACTGGTTCGTTCTCTAGCTATCCTTGTGATGTCGTGTTGAGTAATTGTCAAAAGTTAGTTCCCTAGCTCTCCATATGATGTCATGTTGAATGATGATCACAGCTGCCCTTGTGATGTCGTGTTGAGTGTTGATTAAAGGTTAGCTCGCAAACTATACTTATGATGTCGTGTTGAGTGATGATCACAGGTTAGCTCCCTAATATCCTTATGATGTCGTGTTGTGTGATGATCACAGGTTAGCTCCATAGCAATCCATATGATGTCGTGTTGAGTGATGATCACAGGTCAGCTTCCTAGCTATCATTGTGATGTCGTGATTAGTAATGACGATGGGTTCGTTATCTAGCTATCCTTCTGATTTCGTGTTGAGTGATGATCACAGGATAGTTCCCTAGCTATGCTCATGATGTCGTGTTTAAAGATGATCACAGGTTAGTTCCCTAGCTATCCTCATGATGTCGTGTTGAGTGATGATCACAGGTTAGTTCCCTAGCTATCCTCATGATGTCATGTTGAGTTATGATCACAGGTTAGCTAACTAGCTATCCTTATGATGTCTCGTTGAGTGATGATAACAGGTTATTTCCCTGTTGAGTGATGATCACATGTTAGCTTCCTAGCTATCCTTATGATGTCGTGTTGAGTGTTGAACAGAGGTTCCCTTTGTTCCCTTATGATATCGTGTTGAGTGATGATAATAATTTATCTGCCTAGCTATCCGTATGATGTCCTGGAGTAATGACCACTGGTTAGTTCCGTACCTATCCCTATGATGTCGCGTTTAGTGATGATCACTGGTTAGCTCCTTAGCAATACTAATGATGTTTTGAGTTAAGATCACATGTTAAATCCCTAGGTATCCTTATAATTTCGTGTTGATTTATGATCACAGATTAGCTGTGTGGCTATCCTAATGATCACTGGTTCGTTCCCTAGCTATCCCTCTGCTGTCGTGTTGAGTGATGATCACAGGTTATTTCCTTAGCTATCCCCATGATGCGTTGAGTGATGATCACAGGTTAGCTCACCTGCAATCTATATGATGTCGTGTTGAGTGATAATCAGAGGTTAGCTCCCAGGCTTTCCTTGTGATCTCGTGTTCAGTAATGATCACTGGTTCGTTCTCTAGCTATGCTTCTGATGTCGTTTTGAGTGTTGATCACATGTTAGTTCACTAGCTATCCTCATGATGTCGTGTTGAGTGATGATCACATGTTAGCTCCCTAGCATTCCTTATGGTGCTTTGTTGCGTGATGATGACAGGTGAGCTCCCTAGCTATCCTTGTGATATCGTGTTGAGTGATGATCACAGGTTGGCTCCCTAACTATCCTCATGGTGTTGTGTTGGGTGATGATAATAGTTTAGCTCCCTAGCTATCCGTATGAAGTCTTGGAGTAATGACCACAGGTTAGTTCTGTAGCTATCCCTATGATGTCGAGTTGAGTGATGATCACTGGTTGGCTCCTTAGCAATACTAATTATGTATTGAATTAAGATCACATGTTAAATCCCTAGGTATGCTTATAATTTCGCGTTGATTGATAATCACAGGTTAGCTCCGTGGCTATCCTATTGATCACTGGTTCGTTCTCTAGCTATCCCTCTGATGTCGTGTAGTGTGATGATCCCAGGTTAGTTCCCCAGCTATCCCCATGAAGTGCTGAGTGATGATCACAGGTTAGCTCCCTAGCAATCCATGTGATGTGTTGAGTGATGATCCAAGGTTAACTCCCTAGCTATCCTTGCGATGTCGTGTTCAGTAATGATCACTGGTTCGTTCTCTAGCTATGCTTCTGATGTCGTTTTGAGTGATGATCACAGGTGAGTTCCCTAGCTATCCTCATGATGTCGTGTTGAATGAAGATCACAGGTTAGCTCCCTAGCTATCCTTATGGTGTTGGGTTGGGTGATGATCACAGATTAGCTCCCTAGCTATCCTTATGATGTCGTGTTGAGTGATGATCACGTGTTAGCTTCCTAGCTATCGGTATGATGTCGTGTTGAGTGATGATCACGTGTTAGCTCCCTAGCTATCCGTATGATGTCCTGGAGTAATGTCCACAGGTTAGTTCCCTAGCTATCCCTATGATGTGTTGAGTGATGATCTGAGATTAACTCCCTAGCTATCCTTGCGATGTCGTGTTCAGTAATGATCACTGGTTCGTTATCTAGCTATGCTTCTGATGTCGTTTTGAGTGATGATCACAGGTTAGCTCCCTAGCTATCCTCATGGAGTTGTGTTGGGTGATGATCACGTGTTAGCTCCCTAGCTATCGGTATGATGTCTTGGAGTAAATGTCCACAGGTTAGTTCCCTAGCTATCCCTATGATGTCGCGTTACGTGATGATCACTGATTGGCTCCTTAGCAATAATAATGATTTTTGAGTTATTATCACATGTTAAATCCCTAGTTATCCTTATGATTTCGTTTTGAGTGATGATCACAGGTTATTCCCTAGCTATCCTCATGATGTCGTGTTGAGTTATGATCACAAGTTAACTCCCTAGCTATCCTTATTATGTCATGTTGAGTGATGATCACAGGATATTTCACTAGCTATCGTTATGATATCATGTTGAGTGATCACATGTTAGCTTCCTAGTTATCCTTACGATTTCGGGTTGAGTGTTGAACACAGGTTCACTTAGCTTCCCTTATGATATCGTGTTGAGTGATGATCACAGCTTAGCTCCCTAACTATCCGTACGATGTCCTGGAGTAATGACCAGAGGTTAGTTTCCTAGCTATCCCTATGATGTCGCGTTTAGTGTTAATCACTGGTTGGCACCTTAGCAATACTAATGATGTTTTGAGTTATGATCACATGTTAAATCCCTTGCTATCCTTATAATTTCGTGTTGAATGATGATCACAAATTAGCTCAGTAGCTATCCTTTTAATGTTGGGTTGTGAGATGATCACAGGTTAGCTCCCTAGCTATCCAAGTGATGTCGTGTTGAGTAACGATCACAGGTTAGTTCCCTAGCTATCCTTATCATGTGTTGAGTGATGAGTACAGGTTAGTTCCCTAGCTATCCTCATGACGTAGTGTTGAGTGATGATCAGTGGTTAGTTACCTAGCTCTCCTCATGAGGTCGTGTTGAGTGATGATCACTGGTTAGTTCCCTAACTGTCCTCATGATGTCGTGTTGAGTGATGATCACAGGTTAGCTCCCTAGGTATCCTTATGATGTCATGTTGAGTGATGATCACGGGTTATTTCCCTTGCTTTCGTTATGATATCATGTTGAGTGATGATCACGTGTTAGCTTCCTAGCTATCCTTATGATGTCGTGTTGAGTGTTGAACACTCGTTCCCTTTGCTTCCCTTAAGATATCGTGTTGGGTGATGATATAATTTAGCTCCCTTGCTACCCGTATGATGTCCTGGAGTAATGGCCGCGGGTTAGTTCCTTAGCTATCCCTATGATGTAGCGTTTGGTGATGATCACTGGTTGGCTCCTTAGCAATACTAATGATGTTTTGAGTTATGATCACATGTTAAATCCCCCGGTATCCTTATAATTTCGTGTTGAGTGATGATCACAGATTAGCTCCGTGGCTATCCTAATGATCACTGGTTCGTTCTCTAGCTATCCCTCTGATGTCGTGTTGAAAGATGATCACAGGTTAGTTCCCTAGCTATCCTCATGATGTGTTGAGTGTTGATCTCAGGTTAGCTCCCTAGCACTCTGTATGATGTCGTGTTGAGGGATGATCAGAGGTTAGCTCCCTAGCTATCCTTGCGATGTCGTGATCAGTAATGACGAATGGTTCGTTATCTAGCTATCCTTCTGATATCGTGTTGAGTGATGATCACAGGTTAGTTCCCTAGCTATGCTCATGATGTCGTATTTGGTGATGTTCACATGTTAGTTCCCCAGCTATCTTCATGATGTCGTGTTGAGTTATGATCACAAGTTAGCCCCTAGCTATCCTTATGACGTCATGTTGTGTGATGATCACATGTTAGCTTCCTAGCTATCCTTATGATGTCGTGTTGAGTGTTGATCACAGGTTCCCTTAGCTTCCCTTATGATATCGTGTTGAGTGATGATCACAGGTTACTTCCCTAGATATCCTCATGATGTCATGTTGAGTGATGATCACATGTTAGCTCCCTAGCAATCCATATGATGTCGTTTTGAGTGATGATAACTGGTTAGCTCCCTAGCTATCCTTGTGATGTCGTGCTCAGTAATGATCACTGGTTCGTTCTCTAGTTATCCTTCCGATGTCGTGTTGAGTGATGATCACAGGTTAGCTTCCTATCAATCCATATGATGACGTGTTGAGTTATGATTATAGGTTAGCTGTGGCGGCCGACATACTGTTAGGCTGGGAGGGCGATCACTGTATTTTTCCCGCACCTTTTTATAAGTTGACCGAGGGGAAAAAATGAGTATCGATTGGTATATGAAGTGAAAATATCGCTACTCGATATTCTTGATGTCAGATCCCAAAGCTGCCCTCAACAAATGTTTTTATCATTTGGTACCGGTATTATAAGAAAGATTTCATAGGGTAACAACACTGAGAACCTGTTGTGAAAATTACTCTCAAGAGAAGATTTCCGCTTCCGTTTTTAAAATAGCGTCCACAGAATTAATTTTGAAACGCAGAAATACTTAATCACACTGAGACGTAAGCATAAAAAAGACAGTCATGCCTTAAGGAGTTTCATCTCTAGAGCACAGCCGTAACAAGAATTATTATTATTATTTTTTTATTATTATTACTATTACTATTTTGGAGACATCACGAGAATATCACTTACGACACAAGCACTTCCAAACCACAGTCGCACCGGTAAATTTAGAAAAACACTAGTTAATGATTTACATATTAATTATCACCAACAGAGAGATTAAAACTGCTGAATAATACCACCGCACTCAAGACTTTTCAGCCCGATAGCGAAATAGCTCACTGGCGCCAACCTCTTCACTAACCACAGGAGGCTAGCCAGAGGTCCGTGTTATACTGTACAGCCCAAGGGCAGTACCCCTAGGACCCACCGCTTCATCTTTCACCAAAACCACCCTCATAGGCATGCCATAAGCATTACACACTTCTTTGACACGAGCAGGCCCAGCAGTATTGCTGCCAGCCATGCTTGCACAACACACACACAAACAAACTATCTATAACAGCAACAGTGAGGAAACGCCGACTAAGCAGTGGGAAAAAGCCTTAAAACTAGACCCAGAAGAGCCCAATTATCTAGTCGTGGCTGGCGGCTCTGCTCCTCAAGGGCCGTTCCAATCAGCCCATCGTCACCACGTGAGAACTAGCCGTGTGCTGAGATTCCTAATTATTGCAACACCTAACCCAGGACACTTTTGTATTTCACACACTTTGTAATTTGTTTTATACTTGTCCACCACCTAAAGGGACAGTACATCATCGTCACTGACCAATAAATACTTGGTCAGTAAACACATACATCTACTATTCATTTCATCCAGTTTTACATCCCTACACCCAACCTAACCTTAGTCCTAATTGCCCCTGACCGTGAAGGCCAGGAACTGCACCGTCAGGAATCTCATTGTATTCGAGTAAGCAGCCAGACTGCAGCGTGCCGAGTTGTCGACTCTGCACGTGAGCTCGCTAAACGCTCGCTTATACTTAATTGGCAGGCTGAGTTAATAGCTTAGTCTTAGACGTTCATCCCCTAACAGATAAACGCACCCTGTAGGAACGCACCCCAACGGATCACATCCTCACACCAACACATTACACTAGTAGTCTCCCCCGTTTACGGGAAACTACCCCTTTTCGGAAACATCCCCTAAATTAATACATCTACACTATGCTGTTTATCCCACCCCCAACACAGGGATAAAACAATACATCACCATTGTAACATGAATCGAGATTCCTGTTCTCAGATGCTACACTTAAATGAAAATCCACAGCCTGCTTCCAGTCTCCGACCGGGTCAGGAATGGAATGAATGATGCCCCAATCTAGCGGCGAGGATAGGAACTGTGCCGGCTGCCGAAGCCTGTCGCACTCCTATGGGACAATGATTAAATGAATGACAGATGAAATGAAATGATAGCGGAGAGTGTTGCTGGAATGAAATTTTGACATGGAAAACCGGAGTACCCGGAGAAAAACCTGTCTGCCTCCGTTTTGTCCAGCACCGATCTCTCGTGGAGTGACCGGGATTTGAGCCACGGACCCAGCGGTGGGAGGCCGGCGTGCAGCCGCCCAAGCCACGGAGGCTCGCACGATGCTACACTTAAATATAATTATATACCGGTATATATATATTTTTTTAAATATTTTTTTCTTAGGGGCAGATGACCTCGTAGTTCCGCCCCTTAAAACAACAGTAACTAACCAACTTTGTCTTCAAAGGAAAACAAAGGGCATGCTGCTCATGGATTATTGTTATTTAAATTCAATTTGTATTATATGCAACCATGGAGATTGATTTATTCATTCATTTACTTTATTTGCTAATGGCGTGATTACCCGCCTGGGCGCATGCTCATAGAGGACCCACGGGAGATGAGATATTTACCGGTGCTACAGAGCTGTATGGACTCCGCCCGGCTTAACGACAACTGCCCGCACATCGCGTCCACAGATTACCCCTCTGGCAACCCACAAGCGCGCCAGTCTCCGCATTCCCCTTACGTCTCAATCCCCTCGCCCGGGCACAATCTTAGGGCGGAAAGCCAAGAGTCCGTAACTCCATACTGACCAGTGAGCTGTGCGCTGAGCATGATACCACTAAACACAGCCTTCCAGATGGATAGAGCTACAGTTTTACATTGACAAGTAATTTTCTTAGCATTATTAGAGTTCAATTTTTGACTGAAGATATCAAGAGAAAATGAAAATCCCCTTTCGTTCTCTAGGAAGGAATCCGTCCTGGAGTCCTTATGGGCCAGCCGCTACTGCAGGTTAGGTCCCTAGCTATCCTTATGATGCCATGTTGAGTGATGATCACAGGTTATTTCCCTAGAAATCGTTATGATATCAAGTTGAGTGATGATCACATGTTAGCTTCCTAGCTATCCTTATGATGTCGTGTTGAGTGTGGAACACAGGTTCCCTTAGCTTCCCTTATGATATCGTGTTGAGTGATGATAACAGTTTAGCTCCCTAGCTATCCGTATGATGTCCTGGAGTAATGACCACAGGTTAGTTCCCTAGCTATCCCTATGATGTCGCGTTTAGTGATGTTCACTGGATGGCTCAGTAGCAATACTAATGATGTTTTGAGTTAAGATCACATGTTAAATCCCTAGGTATCTTTATAATTTCGTGTTGAGTGATGATCACAGATTAGCCCCGTGGCTATCCTTTTATTGTTGGGTTGTGAGATGATCACAGGTTAGCTCCCGAGCTATCCTTGGGATGTAGGGTTGAGTAATGATCACTGGTTCGTTCTCTAGCTATCCTTCTGATGTCGTGTTGAGTATTGATCACAGGTTAGTTCCCAAGCTATCCTCATGATGTCGTGTTGAGTGATGATCACAGGTTAACTCCATAGCAATCCATATCATGTTTTGAGGTTACCTCCCTAGCTATCCTTGTGATGTCGTGTTCAGTAATTATCACTGGTTCGTTCTCTACCTATGCTTCTGATGTCGTTTTGAGTGATGATCACAGGTTAGTTCCCTAGCTATCCTCATGATGTCGCGTTGAGTGATGATCATATGTTAGTTCCCTAGCTATCATCATGTTGTCGTGTTGAGTGATGATCATAGGTTAGTTCCCTAGCTATCCTCATGATGTCGTTTTGAGTGATGATCACAGGTTAGTTCCCTAGCTATCCTCATGATGTCGCGTTGAGTGATGATCATATGTTAGTTCCCTAGCTATCCTCATGTTGTCGTGTTGAGTGATGATCATAGGTTAGTTCCCTAGCTATCCTCATGATGTCGTGTTGAGTGATGATCACATGTTAGTTCCCTAGCTATCCTCATGTTGTCGTGTTGAGTGATGATCATAGGTTAGTTCCCTAGCTATCCTCATGATGTCGTGTTGAGTGATGATCACATGTTAGTTCCCTAGCTATCCTCATGTTGTCGTGTTGAGTGATGATCATAGGTTAGTTCCCTAGCTATCCTCATGATGTCGTTTTGAATGATGATCACAGGTTAGTTCCCTAACTATCCTCATGATGACGCGTTGAGTGATGATCATAGGTTAGTTCCCTAGCTCTCCTCATGTTGTCGTGTTGAGTGATGATCACAGGTTAGTTCCCTAGCTATCCTCATGATGTCGTGTTGAGTGATGATCACATGTTAGTTCCCTAGCTATCCTCATGATGTCGTGTTGAGTGATGATCACGGATTATTTCCCTAGCTACCCTTATGATGTCGTGTTGAGTGATGATCACTATTCTTATGATGTCGTGTTGAGTGATGACCACAGGTTAGCTTCTTAGCTGTCCTTATGATGTGTTGAGTGATGATCATGGGTTTGTTCCGTAGCTATCGCTTTGATTTCGGGTTGGGTGATGATCACACGTCACAGTTTAGCTCTCTAGCTATCCTTATGATGACGTGTTGAGTGATGATCGCAGTTTAGCTCCCTAACTATCCTTATGATGTGTCGAGTGATGATCTCAGTTTATCTCCCTAGGAATCCATATGATGTCGTGTTGAATGATGTTCATAGGTTAGCTCCCTAGATATCCTTGTGATGTCGTGTTGAGTGTTGATCACAGGTTAGCTCGCTAAATATACTTAAGATGTCGTGTTGAGTGATGATCACAGGTTAGCTCCCTAACTATCCTTATGATGTCGGGTTGAGTGATGATCTCAGGTTAGCTACCTTGCAATCCCTAAGACGTCGTGTTGAGTGATGATCACAGGTTAGCTTCCTAGCTATCCTTGCGATGTCGTGTTCAGTAATGACGATTGGTTCATTATCTAGCTATCCTTCTGATGTGTTGAGTGATGATCACAGGTTACTTCCCTAACTACGCTCATGATGTCGTGTTTAGTGATGTTCACAAGTTAGTTCCCTAGCTATCCTCATGATGTCGGGTGGAGTGATGATCACAGGTTAGTTCACTAGCAATCATCATGATGTCTTGTTGAGTGATGATCACGGGTTAATTCCCTAGCTATCCTCATGATGTCATGTTGAGTGATGATCACAGGTTATATCCCTAGCTATCGTTATGATATCATATTGAGTGATGACCACATGTTAGCTTCCTAGCCATCCTTATGATGTCGTGTTGAGTGTTGATCACAGGTTCCCTTAGCTTCCCTTATGATATCGTGTTGAGGGATGATCACAGTTTTAGCTACCGAGCTATCCGTATGATGTCCTGGAGTAATGACCAAAGGTTAGTTCCCTAGCTATCCCTATGATGTCGAGGTTAGTGGGGATCACTGGTTGGCTCCTTAGCAACACTTATGATGTTTGAGTTATGATAAAATGTTAAATCCCTAGGTATCCTTAAAATTTTGTGTTGAGTAATGATCACAGATTAGCTCCGTAGCTATCATAATAATGTTGCGTTGTGAGATGATCACAGGTTAGCTCCCTAGCTATCCTTGTGACGTCGTGTTGAGTAATGATCACTGGTTCGTTCTCTAGCTATCCTTCTGATGTCGTGTTGAGTGATGATCACAGGTTAGTTCCCTAGATATCCTCATGATGTCATGTTGAGTGATGATCACAGATTAGCTCCCTAGCAATCCATATGATGTCATGTTGAGTGATGATCACAGGTTAGTTCCATAGCTATCCTCATGATGACGAGATGAGTGATGATCACAGGTTTGATCCCTAGCTATCCGCATTGTGTAGTGTTGAAAGATGATCACATGCTAGTTCCCTAACTATTATCCTGATTTCGTGTTGAGTGATGATCACAGGTTAGTTCCCTAGCTATCCTCATGATGTCGTGTTGAGTGATGATCACAGGTTAGCTCCCTAACTACAGTTATTATATCGTGTTGAGTGATGGTCGCAAGTTAGCTCCCTAACTATCCTTATGATGTCGTGTTGATCACAAGTTAGTTTATAAAAATCTTTTTCAAACGCGTTTGTTGACTGTGTTCTTAAATTATTGTTTAGATCAATATACGGTTTGAGCCATGCTGACTGATGAAATTGCAATACGCGATGAATTTTAGTTAATTTCAATCCATGCTGTAGACACTGTTTCAAGTTTCGATAATGTATTACATATTTACATTTATTATTTACATTAGCAATTAACATTTTTGTTCGTGATGTGATGTATGGAGATTTCATATTCTCAGGACAAAATGGTAAATCATTATGATCATCATGTAACTCTTTAGGGTACTCAAGATTTACCTCTAAAATATATCCTTTATCATCGTTATCATTAAGAGTGTCAACATGTAAGACATCAATTTCAGGTTGTGTCAGCCAGCGAAAATCTTTCAGTGGTAGATATTGACTCATAGCCCAACCATATTGGTTATTTGCATCGAGGTAGACAATATACTTTGACTCTTCACAAGGGTTGTAGCTAGGCGTGTATTTATTATTCGCTTTAGAGTACCGTCCACTACATTGACTTAATCCACCTCGAATTGATGATTTTATAAAATTGATCATGTCTATATCAGTCATTAATTCTAAATTTACTTTCGTTTTTTTTTCAACATTGAACTGAAACTTAACCCAGGAGCTGTGAAATACTGACAAGGATCAAGGTCATAAGTTTTCATACAAACATTCCGAAAATTTTCAAAAACATCTGCTAATAACAACACGTCTGTCTTCAAATATATGTCTGAAAATTCTCCTAAAGTTTGAATGTCAAACTGTGCCCATACACGTTGTGCATGTAAATATTCCTGATCACTGATATGACTTGTGTTTAAGGAACTGTAAAATGCATCTTTCAGTGGTAAAGAACACTCCTCAAGACGTTCCACACAGTTAATATATTCGTAAGGGAATATACCCTTTTGACAAATCAAATTAAAATCATCTTCTTTAGGAAAGACACGTTGAATTTCATGAAACTGATCTGATTTTAAATTACTAGCAAGCTTATCAAGACTACTCGGCATAAAGCGGAATGAATCTAAAAATCGCAGTTTTATCGTTTTCTGATTGTCAGTTTTAATGTATTTTGTGAACGATATGTATTGTTCCTTATTATTTGCAATCACATCAATTTTCACATCTGAAGCTCCAAATTCTTTAACGATAAAGTGGTTATCGTATTTGCTACCGTTATGTGGAATGACCGGAATGAATTTACTTACTCTATAATTTAAATTACATTCTTGGTGAGCAGCACCACGATATTTTCCTGTTAAATGATCATGATCGCGAACCCTGTCTGTACATAAACATTCACCACATATAAAACAATTAGTTTCATTTTCAAAATTCATATGCTCTAATGAAGTTAGTGGCTCCATTGGAATGATCGTATTTAAAATAGAGGATATACGGATGGCATCTTTCTCAAGCCTTTCCATTAAAACTTTAGGTGCATCAGGTCCTCTATAGAGCTCAAACTTATTTAATGAGTCATCGTAACTACATTTAATATAATATGCAAAGCTAAAAGGTTCATGAATGTGAGTAGTGTTGGTGAAAGGTTGGGCTGGATTCGATGAACATGTATTAAATGGTTTTAGCAAAGCCTCGAAGTCAGCATATATAACAAATGGTACTCGAAGCTGTTTCTCATAATCCTTGAATTTTAGAATGTTATTTTTAGGAGTCGGTAATACCGTACACACATGATTACACCCACATTTTTGATGTTGAGTTAGTTGGTCCTCTTTTCTGAAATATAGCAAACAGCCATCACACAACCACTTTTTACCATCGCGTTTTGTTATCTGACTACCAACAAGTCTACTTAAATGTTTTATCCAACAATAGTGGGCATTTTCACCTTCGGTTATGTAAAGTAAATTTACATGAGCATCCTTTTTTTCCTGAGTATAATATAGAGGACCAACTATACTCTTATTTTCAATTTCATAAACATTAATACTTATATTGTTCAGCTCTTCAAAACGTTTAATGTCTTTTATCGCCATAGGAAATTCCATTTCTTTTAAATCTAACACTGAGGAATAGTGAGGATATGATGATGTTCTCTCCACATGACCCACTGCTGGATGGAGAGCTGAGGTTACAGCCCATGCAAAGCATGCGTCATCATTATTCATAACGTTCACAACAGCTTTCTTACGTTTGATCCATGCTGGCAAATCAATGTATGATGATACTCGAAGGGGATTATATTTATTCATGTTGGTTTCTAAATAAAGTACTTCAACCAATGCCCAGCCCGACTCCCTTTCCTGGAACTCTTCACTCTTCGCGATGATAGCACTTGAAATATTTTGATATATATCATTAATATTCGTTGATTCACTAACAATTACATTTTTTGTATTAAAAGATTTGATATCCGTAATTTCACCTTCGCTCCCAGTTTTTACATAGAGGCCAAAAAGTTCAAAATTCATTTTAAATGTTTTATGCTCTAATAAAACATTACCTACCAAGCCAAACACAGTAGGTTGAACATTTTTTTAAAAATGATTCAATACTTTGAGATTTTTCTTCACTATGAAGTCTATAACTAGCAATTCGACTTTTAAATGCACTACCAATTTGTTGAACATTTCCAGAATTTCTTTCATGGCAAGTGTTATTTTTATGTTGAATACTGCGTAAATGTCCATGAATGATTGAAGAAGGTATATCAATATTACATACATCACAATGTGTTATTGAAGGTTCACCATTCTTCTTTCTTTTTGATGCACAACTATTTTCACAATCTTGAGAACGTTTACGCTTTTGAGCATTACATTCATTTAAAGGTTCCGTGCTAGTTGATGGTTTTACAGTTTTTAATTCCTGTTGTTCCCCATGCACTTCAACCATGTGGGATTGATATCGCTTTACAGCAGAAAAACCAAGATCACAAACTGAACATGAAAAAGGTGCTGAACTGACATGCATTAAATTTACATACCGTCCAAGACTATCTTGTCTGTTAAATGTCATAGCACAATGACTGCACACAAACATTTTAATGTCATGTTTAGCATTTGCGTGTCGTTGAAGGTTGTCAGGTCTTGAGAACTGTTTCTTACAGTCACCACACTTGAACATGATGATCACTTTCGAAATTACCTATAAAAGAAAGAAATCATAAATGTTAATAAATGATAAAACAAAAGTACAATATAGATAGTTTAATTATATTCCAGTCAATGGTTATAGCAGGGTATTTAAATCGATCTGTGAACTCCTAACAAGTCTAACTTCATGTAGTTCTAACTGGGGTTACTATATACCACTGTCACTGACACCTAGCGATGAACATTGGAACTTGATAGAGTGGTAGAAACCAGCAGTCGCCAGTTAAGTGAGCTAAGTATGACGTCATAGCTAGTCTTAAAACAAGTCTAAACTTGTAGAACTTATCACGTGATAGAAACCAGCGTTCACCAGTTAAGTGAGCTAAGTGTGACGTCATAGCCAGTCTTAAAACAAGTCTCAACTTGTAGAACATGTCACGTGATAGAAACCAGCGATCACCAGTTAAGTGAGCTAAGTGTGACGTCATAGCCAGTCTTAAAACAAGTCTAAACTTGTAGAACATGTTACGTGATAGAAACCAGCGATCGCCAGTTAAGTGAGTTAAGTGTGACGTCATAGCCAGTCTTAAAACAAGTTTAAACTTGTAAAACATGTCACGTGTCAAGGTTAAGTTAGGTAAAGTTAGGTTATGTTAGGTGAACTGAGGTTAAGTCTTTAAATATTCCCTCTGACACTGACACCTAGCAATGAACATTCAGACTTAATAGAGCGGTAATCAAAATCTAACCTACAAAATTAGCTTTACACACCATGGTCAAGTAGTTCCAACTTTTGACTGCCAAATATACCATTTTCACTGACATGTAGTGGTGAGCATTGGAAAATATCACTCTAAATGTTTAAAAGTTATTAGAGGGGCACTTACCTTTTTATAATTTATCAACTGCTGCCACTGAATGAACGGATTGTAGGAATCTGGTAACCTACAGGTACCCAATTATCTGTAAACAAATCAATCAATCAATCAATAAATACATTCCAATCAATAACTTCAACATCAATTAGTAATAAAAGACTACAATCCATTAATAACAAGTACTTACCTTGCAAAATAATTTAATGATTTTCTACCAAAAAGGCTTTTTTTACAACTCTTGAGCAGTAATAGAGCACTGTTCACTCAAAGCGAGTAATAAAGACTGACAGTAGGGAAATATATGACACCCCTCTTATATAAACTCTCATCACTCGTGTCAGCAGTTTTTTGCAGATCATTGCAATTCCTTTCCCAATACAGCTGAGAGTCCAAAGTACACTAGGAACACCTGTGTGGTATCCAATGACTGCTGACTTTGCATGATCATCACCCATTGTCTTGATCAACACCTGAGGTTTCAAATTACTGCAGCGTCAGTCATAGCAACAGCAGTGTGCGCTCCCTGCCATGTCAGCAACATGACACCGGAAGGAACACCTGTGTAATATCCAATAACTGTTAACTTTACATGATCATCACCCATTGTCTTAATGAACACTTGCGGTTTCAAATTACTGCAGCGTTAGTAATAGCAACAGATCTGTGCGCTCTCTGCCATGTCTGTAATATGACACAGGAAATATAACAAGACGTCTTACTGCACATACCATCTCCATAGTTTTAACATCTTAAGAACATGTATTAATCTCTTTCAACTACAAATGACTCGTTAGAACACATCCATCCACCAAGTTAGATCCCTTGTATGTTCACATGTATTTCGCCACTTCCCTTTCATATCGTTATCCTATTATAGTAGTAGAGACTGGGGAACAACGTCAGTTCAACACACGCGAAATGTAGTTAGGCCATTTGACATAATTTAAATAAATTCATGAGCCAGTCCGTAGGAACCGGTCCAAAAGGGATCAGTCCAAAGGGACTCATCAACAAGGACTCATCCACAAGGACCAGTCCACAAGGACTTGTCCACAAGGACCTGTCCACAAGGACTTGTCCACAAGGACTCGTCCACAATGACCCGTCCACAGGGACCTGTCTACAAGGACCCGTCCACAGGGAACCGCTCCCCCACCCTCTTCAAAAGCCTGAGTGGGCATGCTAATTCATAGTGGCTTTCCACCGCACACATGTCTCTTGTGTAGAACAACGTTTCATTCCATATTAGCATTCAAACTCTCACATGTTGCAATTGGAAAGAGAGATTCTCTAAAAAAAATACAATTTCACCCCCTAGTAGGGGTAGGTTTTATTTTTGGGGTTGAAATATGTTGTCCATAGGAAAGGGGGTATCATCCCGAGTTCAATGACACCTCATTCGTCGAATTCCGACCACGGGTTCGGGAGTTATCAGGCTGATGCCATCTTGTGTGGAAGGTGTGGAGGTGGAGGGGCCAGAACTGTCCAAAACACACTACTTATAGTATTTTGTAAATATTGGTTTTTGTCATTGTAAATAGTATTTTTTGCAAATAGTGGCAACCTACTTTTACCTTTTGCTCTTAAAAGGTTCTATGCAACCTTATTTTTATTTTTTTATTTTGTATTTAACCGAGTTGGGAATTTGACAATGGTATATAGTTTGATTCTTTTAAAGCTGTACAAAGTTGTAGTTTTTTTTTGTAAATATGAAATGAGTAATAGTATTTTTTTAGTAACTTTAATGACTAGTATTTATATTTTTTGTAATGGTAAAATTTTAACTTAAAAAATGTTCTTTTGGGATAAGTGTGCATGTCGAGAATGTGTTTTTGGGAATAAATAAAGTGGTTGTGTTTGTTCCCAAAAAGACAGGTATGGTTGTATGATTAGAGAGAAAGCTGGTGTGTATGTATTACCAGAGCAAACATGGTGAGGTAGGGTGGGTGGGGAGGGGAAATTTTCACTTATATAGTAATTTTGTTTTGTCGATAGTTTTGTTTTCTTTGAAATGTAGCGGTGAATAGACATTATTTTTGTAAAAACAGTCTTACCTGCAGTAGTCGTAGACCTCGACGTTTCTCCAAACACACATAAACTCACTGAATCATCATCATCATCATGGTCAAGCACTCACATTAACATCATTGACAAATCTCATCTTTCAACATACACCAAATGGAAAAATGTGCAAACAGCAAAATGGAAAATCCATGTTTCGATATCACCAAAATTCAAAAACGCAAAACTTGAAACGGACAATTTTAAAAACTGGAAATGCTCATGTGTGAAATATACAAATTCAAAAACTTCAAACGGACTTTTTTAAAAAGTGTCATCAACAAAAATGGAAATCCATATCATCAAAAACGCAAAACTTGAAACAGACATTTTTAAAACTGTAAATTGCAAATTGGCAAATGACAATGTGTGAAAATGTGAAAATGAAAAATCAGCCCATCAACATCATGATTTTTCTTTAATTAAAAAGAAACATTGTGTTCTGGTAAACCTTTGTTTTTTATTTCATAACCATAGGGATTGACAAAAGAAAAAATAGAATACAAACACATCCCAATTTCTCACTCCTCAATTCCTTAATGTTCATGTCCATGCATCATCAACTTTCCTTTCATAGCACTCATCACAATTAGGGCTGCCATTCTTACACCCACTGAGGCATCACAGGATGTGAAACGTTGTTTAGCTTTTTTCAATAACAATTTACCTGCCACATGTCTTAAACCAGGATGACTAAGGCGATAAGATAGGTCATGTTCTTTGCATGCTTGATGCAAAAGATTGATGGGTACATCACCACGCTGCAAACGTTTTTCAAGATGAGTTCCAGGGCCACAAAAACGATAACCTGGAAGATGGATTTCGAAAGGTAAGTATTGAATCACTTTGTCAATGACGCCACTGCCAGTACAGGTCTGGCATATCCTTTTCCATTGATGGTGAAAAGGTCTGGTCTTCCTCTTCCTCTGTGGACGATGTTTGTGTTTGTTGTTGTTGCTTTTTCTCGCCAGGACACCCGTGGAATGATTCAACAAAATCTTTACACGGACTTTTATGACCGTGATACAGTTTCACTAGCTGACAAGTCGCGCACTGACACATAGAGGGTATTTTTGCCATGGCCACTTGCTTATGGTGATCGTAATCCGTACAGGGTTGCAATTCACTCAACACAGGGTCTTGAGTCCATGATTTTGGTACATGTTGCCAGATTTCTTTCACCGCGTTGGCGGCCACATAGTAAATGAACGACTTGGGCAGCGCTAAGAGTTCCTCTTTGGTAAAACTGTCTAGTTTATTTTTGCACACAAAGAACTTCCCGATGGCTTTGTCGGTAGCATTGCCTTTCTCCATGGTATCACGTGTTGTAGATGTTTACACGTCGCTTGTAGAAATCTCACTGACGTCTTTCACAGGTAAATCTTGAGTTATAACTTTGTTCAACAACTCCCAGCAGGCATGGGTGGTTAACCAATGAAAGAGATGCCACGCATGCGCTAGGGCTGTACGGGTATTGTTGGCACAGGAACAAGTATCCATCAGCGTTTGCAGGGAGGGGCAGCCCAACTCCATGAGATCGATACATTGACAGTAAGACGCCAAAAATGGTTGCAACCATTCACGTTTTTCATTACCTTTCACAAATACTACATTGGCCGAGGACAAGTGTGCTTTCATGACCACGTCCAAATATTTATAGGAAATGGTTCCTTGATTCCAGTCTAGTTGCCTATGATTTTCAATCCACTGGGTTTGTTTGCGGTCTTTTTCACACAACAAATCAATAGCATGGGGCGGTTTAAATAGCAAATGCGTAGCTTGCGATACCCAAAACGTGGTACTATCGATAATGGCCACTTGTTTAAATATAAATTTGTTGTCACCAATTTTAAACCCTTGGCAATCCACAATGAGTGTGCGCAACATGTTGCCGCTTGCCTGGACCAAGTTCAACTAAAGACTGACTGACAATCAATGACTAAGGTGTGGTCATGACATGGACTTACCAGCCACGCTAGTTTGAAAAAAAAATAAGGTTAGGGTAGGACAGGAGGACATGAAAAAAATAAGAATTTTAGAATTACATCATTTTATTATCATAACACGTCTTACAGGCTTTTGTCATTTTGGGATAAGGACGATACCAACTCTTACAACAATATAGTCTCTTGTGTTTGTAACGTCCATAACACCGATGATGTCCCAATGTCTCTAAACTAGGCGTTTTCGATGGTGAGCTGCTTACTGAAGCACCATGGACACCATATGGTCCACACGTATCGTAACTTGTTTTTTCATCACTCAGGGACACGAGTGAGGGATAACTTGAATGACAGGGTATATTTCCCACCTCCATTCTGCATAGGTAGGGGCAGGCAGGTGACCAGCGCTGATGTTCCTGCATGGGTTCATCGCCCTCCTGCCATTGGTCTATGATGATGAGACAAAAGGCACATTTCACTTCATCTCTTGTATTTAAATAGTAGAATCCAGCGGCCGCCAAGGCTTGAGGGTTTATGAAAGGCACTGGCCATGTTGCAAAAGTCTTGAAACGTTGTTCCTCAGAGTTTAAATTCATAGATGTGACTTCTCTTGATGCTTTAAAGCAAGACATGACTGAGCGGCTTGACGTGGGTTGACCTGTTATTTATACACTCGTCACTTAGTTGGACAGTGGATAATAGTTGACTTGTTTGTGATGAATAATCAAACAGTAGGCTGTCGTATTGGCTGGTACATTGTCATGCGTTTCAAAATCTAGTCGAATGTCAATATTGGATGGCTTGACAGACTCTTCCAGGTAAGAACAGTCAAAAACAATCTGTGGCACCCTTGCCTTAAACGCTTGGGGTAGCAGCATGGGGCCGTTCTCTTTTTGATAATACGACCATCGAAATTTAGAAAACAAGTCGTACAGGAGGCCAAACTTATTTTTTTGAAAAATCCAAATCCAGTCCTTTATAGGGAAACACAGCTCCGTTGAGGAAAAGACGTGCATTTCTCAATTCCAGGTGATCAAATTGCGTGGCATCTTTGGTTTGTTGATACTTGCGATTCGTTTGAAAACCCACGATAATGTAGAGAGGTCTCTCTGTATAGCGAGCTGTTTTTACAGACCAACTGTGTGTGTTGGTGGTGGGCAATAGCGGCTACTCATGGAGTGCCCAGCTTCTAAATTCCATGGGTAGAGGCATATCTCTCTTTACCATCTTGAGTATGTCCAGTTTTTACTATCGCCAAGGGTCACATGGGGCACTTTCCATAGCAAGCGTTGTAGTTGAATTTTTGAATCTATGGGGGCATTTTCAGATCCCTTGAGTGCATTATTATCACTCCTGTCTCTCACCAGATAAAGCACTTGCCTTGCGTTGACCACAATGCGCTGGTGATCTTCGGCAAAACCTAAAATCAGTTTAAGAGGTAAATATCCAGTAAAGGTCCCATCGGTGTGTACCATCCAGTCATTGGTCGAGTCAGGGCACCAACCTGCCATGCAAAGTGTTTTACCTCCTTCCTCACTATAAGAGGGGTATAGTTTCATGACACTGGAAATGCCCACATTTCGAGTGCTATTCACCATGATATCGTTAATGACATAGCATACTTCAGAAAACAGAAAGGCCAAACCATGGTTGGCCAACTTGGATGTGGTGGTGTAGAGCCATCGGCTTTGGTGAGCCGACCTTCGATCTGAATGACACTTTCATGTGGTAGGGTGTAAATATCTTGGTTGTTGATAACAAATTGAATTTCATCATTGTTATTGAGTCCAGGTGTTTGAGCTTGATAGGAATGGAGATCAATTCTTACCACTCCTGGTTGCTCCTCGATGCGGTTCGCTATCTCTAGGATAGAATTCATTATGGAGGTTGACGTGGTATCCCAAATGCTGTAAAATATGCTTGTCTTGAGATGTTAACGTGTATTCACGTGGCAAACAACTAACACCATTCCTAGACAGTGTTGTTGCTTTATACACAAACTTCATAGTGGCTTTAGCACCAACTTGTAAGTCACTGGTGTGGTAGAATCTAGATCAATGAGTTGTTGCTCTCTATTGATCAGTATTAATGTTATATTACTAATACTATCGACAGCCACAGAATGAAAAAGCACCACTGGAGGGTTTTCACGAATAATATAGCCATTGGGCGATGTCACAATAAAGTCATAAAGCGAATGCGATGGTTCTTGATTGGTGTACACTTGGCTAATAATATTACACGTTACCGACACATGATGTTCCTCAATGAATTTCACTTCATGATCCTATTCATGTTTCTTGTTGCGCTCCAACACGCGTGGTAATGGACCAATGGAATCGGGGTGTGTTTTAAAGTCAATTTTGAATGTGGAGAAAATACTGCAGCGATGAGTGTTGGTATTTCCTACAAGTTCAAACTTGCGCGATCCATCGAGAAATGACTTTAAACCATATTCATTGATCAACAGCACATAAATGTGTTCATAAATATCATCGATCGTGTATCCACCAGAGTTCAGGGTGAGCACAGAATCATCATAGAAAAACTTGTTGATCATATTTTCACGTATGTTGTATATTCGATTGTACGTTTCAAGAGAAACAAGTCCCAAACCATAGGGGTTTTCACTCAATTCGATAGGCGGGTAAAAGTCAAGGCTGACTTCAGGTCCACGTCCATGCAGTGTAAACGTTTTACTCTCTGCCGACATACTTTTGGCGTTTTTGCTTATGCTGCGTCTTATATAAAAAATATACACAAACGTCCACACTGTTGGCTGTTAAACGTTTGCTCACGTTTTACATTAAAATAAATCTTGATCCTGTTTCCAAAATAGGTCACTAGTTCCATGGGCGGGGGCAAATTCCCAAAACTGTCGAAGTACCATATGGTGGATCCCTCTTTGACATAAGCTACATAATGCGTTCCTGGTCCTCGGTGATCATCCAAATTGACAACAGCACATTCCTGTTTCCAGGGTCGTGGGGGTAATTGGTTTCGCATAAACACACCTCAAAAATGAGAAAGCTTTAGTTGTTTAGCCTAGCTTTCCACTTGTTCATGCGTCAGGGCATGTCTTGCTATGGCTGAGGTTATTTTTTTTTATATTTCGAAATGGTGAAATCCCAAATCCTTGTTGATAAAAGGCTGGCTTTAAATTGGCATTTCTACCCCCATTGCAATCGCTTCCATCGTTTCATTGTGTCGCTGACTTTCCTTGAGTTGTTGTTTGCCCTGCTGCGCGGCTTTAATGGTTTTCGCCACTGCACTGGCACCGCCCAAAAGTGAACCCAGAGTAGCCAGACCGGCAAATAAAGCAGGTAAAAATCCCGCTCGTTTGAGGACGGGAATCACTCGCCCTTGTTTTGAACCCTGTCGCCGACATTTTGGAATAACATGTCTCTGTGCTGCTCGAAGGGCTTTCCTTATGTTCAATACATTATTTTTCTTTTTTTATTTCGCAACGGCTTGTCCTCGAATGTCGTAAGCCCAGGCTTTGCCAAGGACAAAGTCCTTTTTTTAGTCTTTCTCACCACATTCCTTTGTTTCACCATGATGATAATGACCAACAACCTTTCACAAGAAAGTTTAAATCACAACTAACGTCAGATTGTTATTTCATGGCTGTATATTCCAATTCCACATATAGCGGGAAATCGTATATGGTTTTTCCCGCTTGCTTTTCATCCCATGTCAACATGAGATGAAAGGATAATTCGTCACCTGCATTGACCATTTCATGGTTATGGACCAACATCCTATGATCGTTTATCTGTATTTGTAAATGGTTCTCATCGGGTATGGCGTATTTGATGTGAATGGTTCCATCATAGTGTAATCGATAGTGGCTTAAACCCGAAGCATGCACATAGGTCAAGTGCTGATCATGGACTAGTGGTAAATGGTTTCTGTCATTCACAGGTTTTTCATTTGTCAGATACACTAAAAATACAGGTGGGATAAATTTGTAAAGCCTCTTAATTTCATAGGTCACGTAACGCTTGGTACAAACATCGTCTTCGTCTTGTGGGTCTTCCACGTGAATAATCCGATGGTGATTAGTGCTATAGCCATTCACCGTAAGCTGAGGCACTTTGTCATTAAACTCATACACTTTGTTATCCACATACTTTTTTGTAGTAACTTCTGTAGACACTTGAGGATGTTTCACATGGGTTAACCGCTTTCCCTTAAAGTCATAATCTCCCTGTTTAGTGCGTGGCACTACTGACCTATCCACATAGTGTTTATTAGCAGGATCTGTTTCTTGTTTAGGATCATGTATGGGGACAGACCTAGCTTTGGCCATCAACGCACGTCCAAAGACATCCATCGCCAACCTGTAGTATGAGTCTACTGTTTCTATGACAAGGCTCGGTGTCCTGTATATAGACAGCCTGCTAGCCTCTCTAAGCCATAGTTGATATGAAGATTATTAAGCAGCAAGAGTCATTCCCCGTGGGGGACATGGTTTCCCATCTCTGTCCCACATCACGTGAACAACGCCATGGTTAACTGTTTCCATCTTCCATTCGCTGCATCATTGTGGGACCTTCCGGCTGTGGAAAGACCAATCTTTTGCTAACGCTCATCACAGCGCCCAATGGTCTGCGTTTTCAAAATATTTATATTTTTGCAAAATCTCTCTACCAACCCTTCTACGTGTTTCTGGATCAAGTCATGTCTGGATTACAAAAAGAGAATATGGGTTATTTTACATTTTCCATGCAAGAAAATGTTAATTCACCGGATGAGGTAAAGCCCGATTCACTCATGATTTTCGACGATGTATCCACTGAACGTCAAGGCATCATTCAAAGCTTTTTCAGCATGGGTCGACTCTAACATATCGATTGCTTTTATCTTGGACAAAAGTATTCAAAAATGTCCAAACAGTTGATTCGTGACAATGCCAATGTCATTGTTTTATTTCGCCAGGACGAGAGGAACAGTCGTCACATTTATAATGAACATGTGAATCCGGATATGACCTTTCAAATGTTTACTGAATTGTGTGGCAAGTGCTGGAACACTCAACGTCATGCCTGTTTAGTGATTGACAAACAAAGTGAACTCAACCAAGGACGATATCGCTTAGGTTTTGATCATTTTATTGCTATTTAAGGCACTGACTCATTCCCTGTCAAGTCATTTGTCAAGACACCATGGCGTTAGCAGAGAGTCAATTGAAAAAGCATATTATTAGAGCAAAAAATACTATTCGCCAAAAGTTTCGTCAATTGAAACGATCACATGCAGATCATGCTTTGTTTATTCAACATCATTTAGCACCTCCGCTAAAAGCCATATTGAAAACCTCTTTCAAGCCATCTGAAACGCTACCCACCGTTTCACAATCCACGCAGACGCTGCACGAGGACCCTGAGGAAGAGGAAGAGGAACATGAACAGGAAGATTTGACTAGTGTTAGCGAAGTTGAGGATGACGAGGAACAAGTGTTTACGCCTCAAAAAAAGACCGCACCCCTTGCAGAGTTTTTGAGAAAAAAGAAATCCTTGGCCATGGTCGAAACACCTTGCCCTTCCAGATCGTCTCCGTTTTCACAAGTTTTGGCCACTCCTCAAAATAAAGCTCAACTGAAAAACATTTTAATAAAATATTATGGATCAACACTAGAACCCTATCTCACTGATCTATTTATTGGAATCACAGATACCACGTATGGTGTTCGCTAAGAGAATGATAGTTTTAAAATTGGGGATTCATCCATTAAATTTGCTCGTAATAAAGCTGTCATTAAGAACATCAACTATAAATTGACGCCAGGACTCTTAAAGCTGCTCTTTTCTCGAACACCCTCATTCCATGATTATACGTCAGAGGACCTTGGCAAATATAAATCCATTTTATTGGAAACCCATGCCCACAAAAGACAGTATGATCCAGCTCAACAAGTGAATGCCAATATATCTAAAAAATATGAAACCATCATTGCAAAAATGTTTCCCACCAGTCAAAGTACTCGTCGTAAAGTGTCCTCTTCGGGAGTGACATTTAAACCATTAAAACCCCTCGTGGATGTTACCTACTGGCACAATCCCAATAAGCTCGTCCAGCGGCTACAGTTGTTGCATGCTTCACGTCAAGCCGGCCATACCAGTCACGATTGGGAAATTCAAGAAATTGAACAAGAACTTCGAAATGCCAAAATTATTGTTTAAGCCCTCACCCATTAAAATGGGTATTGCTCACGAGTTGCATCGCCCAGCTAGGCGTCACTATCCGCGACTCAAGGTGATTTCACGGGGGGTGGATGAACTTTGGCAGGCTGACTTGGTTGAAATGATACCCTATGCTGGCGTTTACGACGATGTACGCTATATGTTGACCGTCATTGATGTCTATTCCAAAATGGCCTTTGTTGAACCTGTGCGTCGCAAGTCTGGTCCACTGGTCACCAAGGCCTTTCAACATATTATTCAACACTCCAAACGTCAACCTCAGTTGCTACAAACCGATCAGGGGAAGGAATTTTTCAACAAGGATTTCTCCAGTTTTCTCAAATCTAAGGATATTCACCATTACACCACATACAGCAATCTCAAAGCCAGCGTGGTCGAACGGTTTAACCGAACATTGAAAACCCATATGTGGAAGCGTTTACCGCTCAGGGCACTTATCGCTGGTTGGACATGTTACCTCAGCTAGTGTCAAGTTACAATGACAGCAAGCATAGAACCATTGGGACCAAGCCACGTCTCGTAACCAAAAATATTCAGCGACTAGATAAACTGTTTAACCCCATAAAAACAGCAGATCCTAAACGTCACCGACTGAAAATTGGGGATTTTGTTCGTGTGAGCAAATTTAAGTCTGCCTTCAATAAGGGCTACACGCCTCAGTGGGGGACTGAACTATTTCGAATTCATCAAGACAACTTGGACAGTCCAGTCACCTATTTACTCCAAGACCTCAACCATCAACCCATAAAAGGTAGATTTTATCTCCAAGAACTTCAAAAATCAGCATTTCCGAAACATTACCTCGTGGAAAAAGTGTTGAAACAAAAAGGAAATAAACTATATGCCAAATGGTTAGGGTTTAACTCAACGTTTAATTCTTGGATCAATAAATTTCATGTTGTATGAACCTGTGCACTTTTTTTATTGAATCGTGTTGTACGAGAGCTCTGTGTACGGTGCTCCACGCTTCATGCATGTCCATTCATGTTTCTCTTTCTCTCTCCACACCCGCGTCTCACTCCTTCACTCCATGATGACATACAACTCGTTCAGCTATTGGCTGTCATGGGTTCTCCCACTCCTCCCCTCACCTCTCCTCAGGCTCTCTGGTCCCGCCCCCTCACCACTCTGCAGTGGTCACGTGATTTCCTGATTTCTCTTTTTGTGTTCACCCTTCCCTCTTTCCCCTTTCCTCTCTGCTGGGCCCCTGCCTGCTGCTGCTGCTGCTCGCCTGGCTAGCCGTTATCACCTTTTCACAGAGTTCCCACATGGTACCAACCTGTTATCATTTTACACCAATGTTGTCAGCTCTCACCCACATTCCATTCTCTTAGCCAACTAGCCATGCTCCAAGCTGGCCTCTCGAGCAGATATTCTGTTTTCCCATTCTGGCTGCCAGTCAGACATAGAAAAAAACAAGTTCTGTTGTTAACAACTATCCCTCATACCATTATGAATTTTGTCTGGTTACTGGTCAGTGTTTATCAACCTGTTTAAAGATAGTCATGAGGGATTTTCGAAAATATTCGCCTTCATTCATCTGTCATAGGAAAAAAAATATCGAAAAGCGACGCCTCATTTTGCCATACTTCTCCCCCGTCGAAATAGCCATTTTCCATATCCACCATGGCCAATCATAGCCTCCTTGTAACATACGTCAAGCGCTACCGGCCCTCTGTCTACAAACACGCTTTTATTAAAAAAAATAAAAAAGCGTAGTTTTTTTGTCCCAGAGACTTGACATTTATTTTCATGGTAGAGGGGTAGGGACCTTTCATTTATGTCAAACAAACTTATTTGTCAACGTATTAGTTTCCGAAATAGTAAATATTCAAAATTTAAGGGTTTTCAAAAAATCTCAACAAAAAAAAGTTTTATTATAAAAAATAAAGGTCATAGAGACCATTGGTTTGAACTATGGTACAACATTCTATCATGTTTGGTTTACAAACTATCGCCTACTTTTAAAAACAAAAATTTTCACCTTTTTTTAAAATAACGAGCGATCTATAGGAAAGAGGACGTCAGCTCGAGTCCAACGACACCTCATTTGTTAAAATCTGACCACCCGTTCGCCAATGATCACCAATGTTCGCGAGAAAGTAGGCCATCATTTTTTTTCCTCCTACACCCTTGAAACTTGCTGCCCGCCTGGAGGGCATACCCTCCTTTCATTAACGTCAAACAAACTTTTTTCCAATTCACCGTTTCCAAAATAGCGCCAATCCTAAAAACCAAAATTTTCTAACATTCTTTTTAAATACCAACACACATGCTTAGCCAAGAGAATGTCATCCCAACGCCAACAATACCTCGTTCGTTAAAATCCGACCACGCATTCGGGAGATATCGGCAAAGTTTATATGAAAGTAGGGGGGGGGGGAGTAGAACCCCAATTCTAGCACTACTGCACAGTTTTAGTCCTTGAGGCTTGAAATTTATTTTGCGGGTAGAGGGGGTCAGGGCCATTCCTTTATGTCAAACAATTTTTTTTTGTAAAGTTCCTAGTTTCCAAAATATAGGAATTTCAAAATTGGACTGTTTTCAAAAAAGAACATCAAAAATAAAAAAGTTTTATTATAAAATATAAAGGACATAGAGAGCATTCGTTTGCATCATGGCACAACGTTCTATCATGTTTGGTTTTCGAACTATCACCTATTATCAAAAACAAAATTTTCCATTTTTTTTTAATATCACGAATGGTCCATAGGAAAGAGCACGTCAGCCCGAGTCCAACGATATGTCGCATGCCCATGGTTTCGCGAAATATACATAAAAGGTCAGCGTAGCCGAGCTGCTCGTGTCACTATTTAGAACTCTCACTACTCCCCTACTCTGGTTCGTTCTCCAGCCACCCTTCTGATGTCGTGATGAGTGATGATCACACGTTAGCTCCCTAGCAATCCACATGATGTCCTGTTGAGTTATGATTACAGGTTACGAGGTTAGCTCCCTAGCTATACTTATGATGTCATGTTGAGTGATGATCACAGGTTATTTCCCTAGCTATCGTTATGTTATCATGTTGAGTGATGACCACATGTTAGCTTCCTAGCTATCCTTATGATGTCTTGTTGAGTGTTGAACACAGGTTCTCTTAGCTTCCCTTATGATATCGTGTTGAGTGATGATAACAGTTTAGCTCCCTAGTATCCGTTTGATGTCCTGGAGTAATGACCATAGGGTAGTTCCCTAGCTATCCCTATGATGTCGCGTTTAGTGATGTTCACTGGTTGGCTCCGTAGCAATACTAATGATGTTTTGAATTAAGATCACATGTTAAATCCCTAGGTATCCCTATAATTTCGTGTTGAGAGATAATCACAGATTAGCCCCGTGGCTATCCTTTTATTGTTGGGTTGTGAGATGATCACAGGTTAGCTCCCTAGCTATCCTTGTGATGTCGGGTTGTGTAATGATCACTGGTTCGTTCTCTAGCTATCCTTCTGATGTCGTGTTGAGTGATGATCACAGGTTAGTTCCCTAGCAATCCATATGATGTCTTGAGGTTAGCTCCCTAGCTATCCTTGAGATGTCGTGTTCAGTAATTATCACTGGTTCGTTCTCTACCTATGCTTCTGATGTCGTTTTGAGTGATGATCACAGGTTAGTTCCCTAGCTATCCTCATGATGTCGTGTTGAGTGAAGATGACAGGTTAGTTCCCTAGTAATCCATATGATGTCTTGAGGTTAGCACCTTAGCTATCCTTGTGATGTAGTGTTCAGTAATTATCACTGGTTCGTTCTCTACCTATGCTTCTGATGTCGTTTTGAGTGATGATCACAGGTTAGTTCCCTAGCTATCCCCATGATGTCGTGTTGAGTGATGATCACAGGTTAGTTCCCTAGCTATCCTCATGATGTCGTGTTGAGTGATGATAACAGGTTAGTTCCCTAGCTATCCTCATGATGTCGTGTTGAGTGATGATCACAGGTTAGTTCCCTACCTATCCTCATGATGTCGTGTTGAGTGATGATCATAGGTTATTTCCCTAGCTATCCTCATGATGTCGTGTTGAGTGATGAACACAGGTTAGTTCCCTAGCTATCCTCATGATGTCGTGTTGAGTGATGATCATGGGTTAGTTCCCTAGCTATCCTTATGATGTCGTGTTGAGTGATGATCACTATTCTTATGATGTCGTGTTGAGTGATGACCACTGGTTAGCCTCTTAGCTGTCCTTATGATGTGTTGAGTGATGATCACAGGTTAGTTCCCTAGCTATCACTTTGATTTCGTGTTGGGTGATGATCACACGTCACAGTTTAGCTCTCTAGCTATCCTTATGATGACGTGTTGAGTGATGATCGCAGTTTAGCTCCCTAGTTACCCTTCCAATGTCGTGTAGACTGTCGGTTCTGGACTGCTCCATGGATAAAGTCTGTGACAGCCTCTGCTCCCCTGCCGGACTCGAGAACTTGAAAGAACTGCCATTTAGGTCAGGCGGGAAGTTACAATTAATCTCCTTGTGTCTGAAAAAAATTACATTAATTATTTATATATTTAATTGAAGCCTCCGTGGCTTAGGTGGCGGCACGCCGGCCGCTCACCGCTGGGTCCGTGGTTCAAATCCCGATCACTCCATTGTAACGATTCGATCCCATACCTATTATATTTAAAGGGTTATTCATTTATCATGTTATTATTATTATTAATTAGTACATCCATGAGATGATTTTTATATCAGATAATTGTAAGCGGTTTTTATTATTATAGTCAGAAATATTTTTATTAACAATTATTTGTAAAGAGACGAAGTAATATATATATTGCAACAAGATTGCCAATAAGGATCAACCCAATGCGTCACAAACTGAACGACGTAGTAATAATTTCACCACGGCAAACTGCGTCATTTTCGAGATGCTAAGAAACCCAATATGAGTAACCATCACGTGCGCACAATCTAGTTCCTTCGAGAAGCAATGGAACATTATATTTCACGTATGGTGCAATCAATACGTCACTACTGGAGCCAAGGTACGCGTCAATGAATGGACAAGCCCCAGGTAGAAGGGGTGATTTGACTATGAAGTGGGGGCTGATTACTACCACGTGACAAGGAAGATATAACCGCACACTCGCATCTACAGAGTCATTAGTGAACGACCACTCATTAGTGGCAGAGCAGCGACAGAGGTCCACCGACTGCTTTGTGAAATATCATTCATAGATTTTTGCATACATCATGTCTCGACATAATAACCACAATGTTGACAATATATATATAAGCTGACCATGGCTTATAGTTGAATACTACAATTAATCTAGAGATGGCAACACAATGGAACGTAGTAGGCTGTATCTTATGACATACTACAACATTTTTTTAGAAATATGAAACGCAACATCGAGATCATCTTGCACACTTTTTTATGATGATACTTCAAAAGGGTGAGCAAACAATTAAATATCCGACGTCTCTGTAATATGTAACTTCAAGATAGATTCAATTCATTAATGTTTATTTCCTTTTAAAATTAATTGCCGCATTGAGTAATTTTAAATTCAATTGTGTGACTATCACTATTCTGTTTTATTAATATTTTGTTCTTGAGTCAATAAATTCATTTTCTTTAACGTAATGCCTATTTCTTTAATAGTGGTTAGTAAATACTATAGGCAAATTAACTACTCCTTATAAATAAATACTGAATGGTTAGTCAACTAAGTTACACTACGGCCCGGGTAAGTGGTCTCGACTCTACTGCTGATAGCCGAGGTTAAATCAATAAATTTCGATTCACTGTCTTAAATAGGAATCTGGCGCTCAACAACTTATTATATTATACTATCACAGGTAAGGTCACACCACAGTGTATATTATTTATTCTTATTATGTTTGTTAAATAGAACCTTTACAGTCATCACCACGTTTAACGACTTATATAAAAAATGTTACATTTGGCGCCCAACGTGGGGCACGAAAACCATTCGGTATTTAGGAGAGGAGTGTATAATTTCAGTGCAAATTGTCAGTGCTTTTGGGGGACAGTGAAGTGAAGTGAAATTTTGGAAGGGCAATTGTTATACGGTGTACTTCAAGATGTCGGAAGAGGAACAGAGGCAGTTGAGAAGTAGGAATAAAGTCGAGAAAGTTAATTATAAGTAGGTTGATAGCAGTAGCGATGTTGAAAGCGTAGAGAATAATACCAAGATGTCGGAGGTAAATCTTGAGAGTAATCCTGAAAATAATCCTGAGGTTAACCCTGACACGAATTCAGAGGAAAATCTCGAGATGAATACAGAGGTACATCCTGAGACTAGTGGTAGTCTAGAGAAAGAAAAGTCTATAGAGATTCCTGAAGATCCATTAACTGCGCTCATAAGGCAGATGAGTAGAGATTTAAGTGCGAAATTTGATGAGAGTATGAATAAAAATAGTAGGGAGATGAAAGAAGATATTGGTAGGCTAAATCAAAATATGGAAGAGAATAAGAAAGATAATTTAGAAAGTAGGAAGGAATTCAATGATAAATTTGAGAAATTAGATAAAGATATGAATAAAAATAGTAAGGAGATGAGAGAAGAGATGGGTAGGCTAAATCAAAATATGAGTGAAAAATTAAATAAGCATAGTCAGGAGTTCAATGTTAAATTTGAGAAATTAGAAAAGAATTGTCAGGAGTTGAATTTGAAGCTTGATAAGAATAGTCAGGAAATGAGAGAAGAGATGGGTAGACAAAATCAGGAAAGTAGGAAGGAATTTAATGAGAAGTTTGAACAATTGCATAGAAATAGTAAAACGATCAACCAAAAGCTGGAAGAAAATAGTAAAAAGCTAGACAGTGTGGTTAAGGTAAATGAAGGATTGAGTAAGAAGTATGATATGCTACAGGAAAGTATTCAGGGGGTAAAACAGGAGATCAGAGGTGAAATTAAGGAAGTGGTAGAGAAGAAGGCTAAAAATATGGTTAAAAAAATAGATAAACAATTAGAAGCAGTAGAAAATCAAATTAAGGAAGTTGAGATAGAAGTTAATAAGAAAGTTGAATCAGTAAAGACAGCCTTTCAGGAGATTTTAGATGAAAGTAGATCGGAGTCAGAGGAAATTTTAGGTAAAAGTTTTAGCAAATTGGTAGAAGCGGAAACTAGGCAGATGAGAGAAGATTTTGGGGATAAGATTAAGGTATTGAGAAATGAATATAATGGTTATAAAGGATTACATTTTATAAAGATAAGAGAAAAGATTGGGATAGAAGTAGGTAAGATAAAGAAAATACTAAGCACTCAAGAGATTAAGATGCAGAAAATCTTAGGTGAAGAGGATATGTTGACTAGGGAAGTATTTAATGATGGTGTAGTGGAAATTAATGTGAAATTATTAGTGGCAGAGAAGCGTGCGTTAAGTCATAGTCAGAAGAACATAATTAGTAAACAGGTTAAGAGGAGTAGAGAGATAGATAAGAGCAGAAGCAATAGGCAACGGATAAAGAGAAAATTAAGTGATAGTAATGGAGAAGTGAAGGGAAAACCTGTAGGTAGATATTTTGGAAGTAAAATGAAAGAGAAGAGAATTAAGTTGATAGAGGGAAAAGAAATCAGGATGAGAGAGAGAAAGAAAGCATATGACGTACAGTGGCGTACTGAATTAGCCAGACTTGGGGAAGTAGTAAGGGGTAAGCCGAAGTACCGTGTTACTATGGATGAATGTAGTCCGAAAGAGGTAGAAAGTAATGTTATAAGAAAAGAGGAAAATGGAATCCTAGAAAGAGATAGAATTGAAGATGACAGTGGTAAGAACTATGAAATGCCAGAGAACGTAGTGATGTGAATTTATATTAACGATAGTTACTCTTCCGTATGACTTAAATATTAAATAGAGAAGTTTAGTATGATTTAACAGAGGTAGATGAGAAACCTGCTGTGTGTAATTTTAATTCAGTCGTGAAGTTAGGATGGTAAGGGGCGCGTAGTGCCTACGCTTATTGATTTAGATTGACTAAAATCATTTAATTTGGAAGACAGAGGTTGTCGTGCTATTGAGCATTTCAGGTAAGTTGAATGTGGGTCCTTAAACTGCAGGTAAGTTGGATGAAGTGAGAATTAAATTTAAAAAGTAGGAAGGTTATTACATAGGTAAGTAATCGAAAGAAAGTAGTAATAATTATTATGGCAACCATAATTATGAATATAGTGGTAATAAAGATTTAATTCAAAAGTGAGTGAAGATAAGATGATTCAGTGGTAATAAAACGAATGAGTTGAAGAATTAGGTATTGATTTTTAAAGAAGTTTCAGTTGAGGACAGCGAGGTTATCAGTGGATATATTTTGAGAAATTTATAAGTGGTTTAGAATTGTTAATGGTAATGCGTTGTATGAATTAACCAACATCAGGTTGAAATAAGAAAGTAGTAACTAATTAGGACATCTGATACTTGGTGACAGATATGTGTGTGTGTATGTGTGTATTTTCACGTAAATGGACGTGAGTTTGAAGTAGTAGGCCAACGAAGGTAATGCCGTTGAGCAATGTGGTTTTAAGTTTTGGTAAGATGCCAAATGAAGTAGTTTTTTGAGGAAGTTTTTGGTAAGATGCCAAATGAAGTAGGTTGGAGGAAGTTTTTGGTAAGATGAAGTAGGTCAGCGAAGTATATTCCGTTGAGCAATGAGTCTTTTTTTATGGTGTCTAAGGGACTACGTGAAGTCAATGTTGGGAGGTTTTTAAAGTATATATGGTTGTATGCACACAAGGTAATAAGAGATTACAAAGGTAAGATTGTCCAAGTTTTAGTTACAGTTACGCACGTTTTAAAGATATTACAAGGCTTGTTATCGAGCTAAACCACTTTTAGTAAAAAGTTACTAACGAATTAATTATGTGGTAGATTGTTGTCCTACACAGGTAAAAGTAAAGATAATAATTATAATTAAAAGGTTGGCATAATATTTTCTAGAATTGAAAGGAATTTGTTATAATTCGAAGTTTTGAGGAGTTTAAAGGTAAATCATTTTTTTAGTAGACGAGAAATTTAAGTTTTATTTTTGTCATACGGAGTTAGTAAAGAGAAGTGTTTAAATATTTTGAAGGAAGAATAAATAAGTTAGTAAGATAAGTGTATACCTAAGGGGTAATAATGAAGTTTCAATTAAAAGCAGGTGTAATTTACGCATTTAATTTGGTAGAGCAGAGAGTGTCTGAACTGTGTTATGACTCAGGACTTGCTTTATGAAGTGATTATGGGAAAATATTTGCCAATTATGAGTGTCGGTGTTATTGACTGTCAACTGGAACACTGTCATTATTTTAGGAAGACAATAGTTAGGAAAACAAAGTGTGATGTTATTATTCCAAGGAATTAGTCGAAGCATGTAAGATTTTTTAGCTGAAATTTAATGTGTTATTGGTCAGTAAGAGGTGACCTGTAACAGTAAGAAGATGTGGGATTATACCACGAATAGGGGAGGTTTTTTGTATGTGACGTGTGATGTCACAATGAATTGTTGAGAGTTCTGAGAGATTCTGGTGTAGTAGGAATAAGCTATACTCCAGGCGGTCAGAACAAGTAGGAAGTGGTGTTTGGAGAACACGGTACTTAATTAAGAGTTTTGAGAGAAAACTAAGGGGGGTTTTTAGGCATTCAGCAAGAAGTCAAATCATGTATAGACTAAGTTTAAAGTATAAGAGCATTAATATTTTGTGGAACGAAATATTTATTCCGAGGAGTTTGTCATGTGTTTTTGTGAAATAGTTTAGTGATATACGTAATTCAGGTTTATTGAGTAGTATTTTGTCTAAGTCTTAATCATTTTGTTATGGTAAGTAAGGAATGACAATACAGTAAAGTTATATCTTGACGCTAAGTTAAATTTTATAAAGTGAACGAGAAGTCAGATTTTATGTTTATTGGTGATTTTGAAAATTCAAGTTATTGTTTTCGAGAAGTAGTGAAGAGGAATTATGGTTTTATGAAAAGTTAAGAAGTCGTGGAGACTTAGGAAGTATTAATTTGAAAGGAGCCGGCCGTGGCCTAAGTAAGAATTAAGCCACGAAGGCAGGTGAGTAGTAACTTGGATATTTATGTGAACTGTTTAATAACTGCTTTAAGGTATTTCGATGTCATTATGTATTTGGGGAAATATTTACATGTATGACATATGCACTGAAATTGGAATTGCCTTAGGTATCTTGCTAAGTTATTTTTTTTTCTTCAATTATTGAAATTTTACTGCATTTGAGTAATACCTTTATAGAGACGAAAGGAATATTGTGTTGTTTGCATATCGTGTGCTGTGATAGTTTTAATGTGTTAATCAGCTGGAAATACAACAAGGTAATTCTACACCAGACTGATGAAAACTACGTTCACTAGATATGAAGACAAAATTGTATGTCAAGCATACGATCACCAAGACAAGTGCAGCGTTGACATATATGTCAAAATTAAAAGTGAAGGGCATTTATGTATATTTCTTTACAGCATAAATATAAAGAAGAATGAACATTATGAACATTTGGAAGAATGAGATAAATGAAAGTTAAAATGTGAATTTTTGTGAAGAATATCTTTCTTGTATATTTTTATGTATTGATGAAGAGTATATTGTATGTTGTCTTTTTGGGGGTTATAATATTTAAATTTATAGTTTTTTTTTAATGTTGGATGGGGTAAGAGAAATAATGTGAAATGTCATTTAAATTATTTATCTTAGGGGCGATTGTAACGATTCGATCCCATACCTATTATATTTAAAGGGTTATTCATTTATCATGTTATTATTATTATTAATTAGTACATCCATGAGATGATTTTTATATCAGATAATTGTAAGCGGTTTTTATTATTATAGTCAGAAATATTTTTATTAACAATTATTTGTAAAGAGACGAAGTAATATATATATTGCAACAAGATTGCCAATAAGGATCAACCCAATGCGTCACAAACTGAACGACGTAGTAATAATTTCACCACGGCAAACTGCGTCATTTTCGAGATGCTAAGAAACCCAATATGAGTAACCATCACGTGCGCACAATCTAGTTCCTTCGAGAAGCAATGGAACATTATATTTCACGTATGGTGCAATCAATACGTCACTACTGGAGCCAAGGTACGCGTCAATGAATGGACAAGCCCCAGGTAGAAGGGGTGATTTGACTATGAAGTGGGGGCTGCTTACTACCACGTGACAAGGAAGATATAACCGCACACTCGCATCTACAGAGTCATTAGTGAACGACCACTCATTAGTGGCAGAGCAGCGACAGAGGTCCACCGACTGCTTTGTGAAATATCATTCATAGATTTTTGCATACATCATGTCTCGACATAATAACCACAATGTTGACAATATATATATAAGCTGACCATGGCTTATAGTTGAATACTACAATTAATCTAGAGATGGCAACACAATGGAACGTAGTAGGCTGTATCTTATGACATACTACAACATTTTTTTAGAAATATGAAACGCAACATCGAGATCATCTTGCACACTTTTTTTATGATGATACTTCAAAAGGGTGAGCAAACAATTAAATATCCGACGTCTCTGTAATATGTAACTTCAAGATAGATTCAATTCATTAATGTTTATTTCCTTTTAAAATTAATTGCCGCATTGAGTAATTTTAAATTCAATTGTGTGACTATCACTATTCTGTTTTATTAATATTTTGTTCTTGAGTCAATAAATTCATTTTCTTTAACGTAATGCCTATTTCTTTAATAGTGGTTAGTAAATACTATAGGCAAATTAACTACTCCTTATAAATAAATACTGAATGGTTAGTCAACTAAGTTACACTACGGCCCGGGTAAGTGGTCTCGACTCTACTGCTGATAGCCGAGGTTAAATCAATAAATTTCGATTCACTGCCTTAAATAGGAATCTGGCGCTCAACAACTTATTATATTATACTATCACAGGTAAGGTCACACCACAGTGTATATTATTTATTCTTATTATGTTTGTTAAATAGAACCTTTACAGTCATCACCACGTTTAACGACTTATATAAAAAATGTTACACCATGTGAGATTTGTGCTGGACAAAACGGAGGCAGACAGGTTTTTCTCCGTGTACTCCGGTTTTCCCTGTCAAAATTTCATTCCAGCAACACTCTCCACTATCATTTCATTTCATCTGTCATTCATGTAATCATTTGCCCAGAGGAGTGCGTCAGGCCGCGGCAGCCGGCACAGTTCATATCCTCGCCGCTAGATGGGGGCTTCATTCATTCCATTCCTGACCTGGTCGGACACTGGAAGCAGGCTGTGGATTTTCATTTTCATTTATATATTTAATTGACCGATTGAAATAGGCTACTTCCAATAATAGATCAGTTAGGCAAGACTAAAGCCGCTTCTGATATATTGCCAATAAATACCATACGGTAAAGGCTGATCAAGTAACAGGCTCAAGAGATGAACTTGTTAAGTATCAAGAAACGAGTTACGTAAGGTAAGGTCTCGAGCACATATAAACACCGACTTATAAACACCCTCACTTTCGGCACTACTTCGATGTCCTTCGGCGAGCTGCGTGGCGCAGCGGTAACGTTCTCGCTTTCTGTTCCCGTGGTTGCAGGATCGAATCCTGGCGCAGTCAGTTGGCATTGGAGGATACGGAAATGTGAGGATTTACTGCCACGTTAATGATCCTCTTCGGGGCAAAATTCCGGCACCCCGACGTCTCTGAATACCGCAGATGTTAAAAGGGACGTAAAACAAATAACATTATTATCATCGATGTCCTTCCGCCTGTACAACAAATATCCATGTGACCCACCAATAGTGGTTATCCATTAACTTTCCCTTTTTCAAATGCAGTAGGCTATGCCTCTCTCTTTAAATTAAAATACCGTGATCATCGCTTGTCACGGTGGGTGACTGGTTATAGTGTCGGACTACCAACCCCAAGATTGCAGGTTCGCCCCTGGCCATGGTAAGTGATTTTTGAAGGCGACAAAAATCACGACACTCATGTCATACGTTGTTGGCATGTTAAAGAACCCATTTGAATTCAGAAGCCGTGTTCAATGGCAAAATTAATCTCGGGATTTTCCGCCAACACAAAGTTCCTCCATTCTCTACTTGAAAGCGCTGTAGTGTCAAGGACTTTAGATATCTAACCTCCTTGACTTTCATAGCGTTCAAAGGAACGACGAAATTCGACATGCAAGCTACCCTCTGGGTGTCAATTAATAAAGCTTGCACAAGGCACCCGAGGCCATACGATATTATTATTATTATTATTACCGTGATCATCAATCACGGGTGTACACACATTTGCCTGTTGAAAACCACCTGACATCAAGATGCCAAGTCGCTGGTCACTGTTAGTCGTGGGGAACTCTCATTAGTCATACGAAAACCCCAAGTCAGCAAAATATCGTCTTTGTTTACGACTTGCACAATATTCTCCGAGCTCAGCTAGCTGGCCAGACTAAATATTCCTTACGCTTGAAACTATTCACAGTTTGAATATAGAATATGCTATAAAACGTAAAAATATCAAAGCGTCACAAAACATCATCAGTCAAAACTGTGCATTACAGTACCTCGAAATAAAATACTACAATCATAATAATAATAATTGATAAGATATTTATTTAACGTATGGCTTTTAGTGCCGGGAGTGTCCGAGGACGTGTTCGGCTCGCCAGAGGATGTAGCTGCTTCAAGCGGACACCCATGGGGTGAGCTACAAGTTCCGTTCAATTTCAAGTAGTTCCTACTTTTTCTACCAGATGTCACTGACACCTAGTGGTGAACGTTGGAACTTTGATAGAGCGTTACAAGGAAATATACCCTAGAAATTTAGCTTCATTCAAGTTTAGTAAATGGAAGGATCTTTTACATGCCATATATCCATGACATGGGACCGCCGGCTTTACTTCCCGTCCGAAGGTTGGCATACTGAAGGATTTTAACGCTCTTAAAAAATCCGACGACTTCGGCCGGGTTTGAACCCGCGATCTTGGGCACAGCAGTTCAGCATGCTACCAACTACGCCACCCGCTACTGATGAACCTGCATCTACCGTGAACGGAGCAATACAATTGGACACGTTTCCAAAAACAATGAAAATACTGATATAAAATTATATAATGTAATCAATGAATATTAATAGCCTAAATCAAACTGTCATGGGGGACTTATAACATCATTGGTTACACTTTATAAATGAAGCAGATTGCCTCGCTGTTCCGCTCCTTGATGCAACAATATCTATAATCACTTTCCGATAACACTTTATAAACGAACTTTTTCACTGAGTCTGTGTCCAATTTTTGAATATAAAGTAATACGGTACCGTATGTCACATATATTATAACATTAGGCTAAATCAACTGCATAATTGCTATTTTACACATATGTTTACATGTTTTAACGATTTTTGTTACATAATTTATTTTCGCCTTTGGGGCTCTACTTAAAACACATAAAATATTGTATACCAGGTATGTCCAACTTGTTGAACAAGGCCCTGTGTGTGGTCTCGATCGTTTCGCGAGTTAGATTATTCCAACTTCCCGAAATTTTTGTCAATTAGCTTCCTCTTTATGTATACAACTTCTATTGAGAATACGAGTACAGTGTGGTTTCTTGTGGCCCCCGGCCAGGGAGCAGACACCCTTAGGTAAAGGAAGCTTGAAGTGTCCTGCAACTACCGCGAACGAATTACAATAGGTCAAGGGTCCACTGTATGACGTGGAATCGGAACCACCGGACGTTCACTTTGTCTCAAAAACCTCACATGCATTAACTGGCAATACGCTGCCGAAGTGACGCGCCTAGCCACCGCATGGGCGCAGCCACATTGGACCCAAACAACTGGTTGCTAGTTTTTTTTTATATACATAGGAAGCTGCATTAACGCTGCGCAGTGTCTTGAATTTTGTGGGAAAAAAGGTGTAATATGAGAGAAATAAGGCAAACGCCTCCCGTGAAGATCATCTACAGTGTTGGATCTACAAAATAAAAGTGAAATTTTATGGATAAAGTACAAGAATTTTGCGAGATTTCATGAATAAAGTTGACCTAACTCCTGAGGCATGAATTGCATGGCGGGTACTACAAATTATAAATATTTATTTATAACATCATTTAATGGATACAGTATATCTAATATAGAGAGATATTTAGGACATATATGTCACATAAAGGGGTTTTTGGTTCATGTGGGGAGTGTAGATGTAATTAAAATATGGTTTGTACTATAAGTATTATAAACGACAACCTACATAACCTTACAGCTGATTCACTTACAGCAATAAATTTTCTCTTACTACTTTTCTGAGTGGTGATTTTTGACTTAATTTATTTAAGCAGTGAATTGTGTTTCCAAATAACAATTAGGCCTATCCCAGACTGAAAATTTCTGCCTAAATATTTTATTTTTTGCATCAGAAAACAATTATCATGTACCAGTAGCCTAGGCCTACACCCTGCAACAAAGATACAGTATGTACCAGGGGTCACATATAATATTAGCCTACTTCAATTTTTGCAAAATATGAAAGTAGACTTATGAGATCTACACAGGGCCAAAAATTGTGTGTCTGTGTGTGAGTCTGTGTGTGTGTGTGAGTGTGTGTACTCTGAATGTCTGTCCCCCCCTATCAATTCAAACACGGTGAAACCGAATTGAACGAAATTTGGTACAGATGTAGAACTAGCAAAGGACACCTCAGTGTCATGTTTTATATCGCCGCCATCTTTACCAAAACTGAATGGCGGCCACTCAAACGGTCAAAACGTAAAATCAAATAACGACTAACCAAATCATCCGATCTCTACCAAATTTGGTAACAACATACCTTCATACAGGACGCGTCTTGTGACCAAACTACAAGGTGATCCGCCGGACCATTGAAGGATGGCTGCCGTGCGAATTATGCAAACTTTATAATCCATATCATGGGACCCACCAGGTCCGATTATAGAGCCGATAATCGTTTTAACTGTTCTAAAGGAAGAGGCACATTCGAAATTAAACGTTTATTTTTTAATACTACAGTGCAGAAGTAATTTTAAAAAGCTGAGCCTTCTCAGTTAGAAGGCAATGGCAGCGGATATCTTGTTCCTGACTTATATTTCACCTATTTAAGTATTGCATGCAATATAGTGTACTGATACAAAATAAATAAACTTTGTATGAAATGTTTATATATAAATAATATACTCCACTGATGAAATCGTTTATTCTAAATCATTATTTGCTACTACGTTCCATG
Source organism: Meconema thalassinum (assembly GCA_946902985.2). NCBI lineage: Eukaryota > Metazoa > Arthropoda > Insecta > Orthoptera > Tettigoniidae > Meconema > Meconema thalassinum. The sequence goes on along the minus strand of OX336390.1, from coordinate 474,293,722 downwards.
TAACTCATTTGATATCGGACGATTTTCGTTGGCACGTTTGGCTCCGTGGTAAAGCGTTAGCCTATCAATCTTATGGCAATGGTTCAAACCCCATCAGAGTTAGGGGTTTTGCTTGAAATTTGTTATATTTATTGTTTTGTAATGACTCAGAGGTTTCAAAATTAAGCGTTATATTGCGCATATTACGATGGAAAATATATATTTAATTAAAACAAAATTCGCCAGGAGATTTGCACGAGACATCTAGCGGCAAAAAAGTGAATTATCATGTCCAACTGGCGGCGAAATGCACGCCGGCCTACAGATTAACTTACAGATTTTATTGAAAAGTTTATTTTTATGGCCGCTAGTATGCACTTGCCCTGTTAGGATTATCTTGTTCGATACTTCTCCACTAGATGTCACGACTGGTCTACGTGGGAGTCCATTGATTAGTATACCATTGGCATTCTATGCGCATCGAATTTTAAGAATGAATAAGATAATACTATGATACATTTTTATTTTTTATTTGCTTGCCACGGTGGGTGAGTGGTCAACGTGTCGGTCTACTAACCCCAAACTTGCAGGATCGCCCCTGGCCATGGTAAGTGATTTTTGAAAGGCGGCAAAAATTGCGACACCATGTCATGCGATGTTGGCATGTCAAAGAACCCATTTGAATACAGTAGGCCGGGTTCATAATGGCAAAATTAATCTCGGGAATTTCCGCCAACACAAAGTTCCTCATTTCTTTACTAGAAAGCGCTATAGTGTTCAAGGAGCTTAGATATCTAACCTCCTTGACTTTCATAGTGCTTCAAGGAGCAACGAAATTCGACATGCAAGCTACCCTTTGAGTGTCAGATAAGAGATAACAATGCTTGCACCAGGCACCCGAGGCCATACGATATTATTATTATTATTATTATTATTATTATTATACTTTTTATCTTAAAGGGTTTGTAACAGCCTATTGTGTGTTATTTGAAAATGTTATTTGAAGTAAAGAACAAAACGATTTCACATAGTACCTGACCTCTAGCCGTCGGTGCTAGTTCAGGATATTAATTAATACTTTTATTGCAGCCAAATAGCAATCGAAAATATCCACATAGTTGGTATACACACGTCTCTGTAGAGTCATGGAAAGATTTGTTAATACAATTAGGGTTGTGAAAACCATGCACAGCCAGACGTGTAAAGACATGCCTCAACTCAAAGTTGGATGTTGCCCACGTCAGGTCGACCTCGTGCGCGCCTACTCTGCTGCGCTCTGGTGACAAATCTATATCTGGTGAGGATGACGCAGCTCTCTACTGTAAGGTAGGCTACCGCTTGATGGAAAATAATGTTCAGTTTGTCGCGAGGGAAGTGAGTGTTACAAAGAGTCGAAGAAACTGTTGTGTGGTTGGTTGCGATTTCACGTACAGAAACAGTCCTCCCGGTACTAGATTTTTTAGTTTTCCTAATGATAAACAGCATATAATCAGAAAGACAACTTGGATTACAGCAGTGAGGCGAGAGACTCTTTACAGGAAACCAAGGGCTACCAGTAAAAATGCACGTATTTGTAGTCGTCATTTTTGCTAACGGAACACCTACAAGGGATCCCGACAGTCCTGGTTACATGCCCAGACTCTACTTGAAACCTACTTCATCCGACCAGCATGAACAAAAAACGGAAACTGCAGAGGCGACGAGATACAAGAGACGGAAACTCAGACATGGAAAGGAATTAGTTGACAACAATCTCGTGAAACAATGCAGTGATGCTAGCACACAAACTGATATAATGGACGTAAGTTCAGCCAACATTGATGTCAATATACTGTTTTCTTCATTAAGAAATAATGGTGAGGCTGAAGTTCAAACAAATCTACCGACACCTCGTGAGAATAAACAAACAATGACAGATACGTGTTATAAAGCAGACCGTGGTGTAAATGAGGATAGTTTAAGCATAATGTATTCTGTGGCTACAAATACGTGCAAGGAAAGGACTCGCATCTCCTTGAAATAGCGGGCGTAAAATTAGGAGTGTTCAGTGTTCCGTTATCCTTGGTACCCGCTATAAATCGGAATTGCTCTCTAGGCAGAGAAAACATGCTACTTCTTTTTCTCATGAAGCTAGGAATTAGTTTTGCTGCTCTTGGTATATTTTTTAATTGTCACAGGACTACAGCATCAGCCACCTTTAAATTTATTCTGCAGAATATGTTTCAGAATACCAAAGATTGGATTTTCTGGCCACAGCGGTCCACTATAAAGAATACCATGCTTAATGCATTTAAAAGACATTTTGAAAATTGCGCATGCATAATAGATTGCAGTGAAGTCCCTTGTGAAAGACCTCAAAGTGTCCGTCAGAGATTTTAAATGTCCCCGCATTATAAGAACACCTTTACTGTGAAATTTCTTGTTGCGATCACCCCATCCGGATATATTTGTTTCCTTTCTAAATGTTACGGTGGAAGAGCGACTGATAGATACATTACAGTTCATTCAGGAATTCTGAACTACATTCAGCCAGCTGACCTTGTGATGTGTGACAAAGGATTTCCGTAGAACATGGTTCTCCTTTAATTTTACTTCCCCATTATTATTAATGTACAAATACCGTATGGGATGTTGCACAGTTTCCTTTCAATAACAGGTTTTTCCCGGCACGAATACGGACACTTGATCTCGAGAAGAGATGGAAACCTTTCATGATGTTCCCGTAGAGCAATCCTGTCTGGAATGCAGCAGAGCCATTGTTGTTCATGTTTTACAAGCAAGCCTACCTGCCTTACCGAACATTGGAACAATACACAGAATTCCATTATCGCTTTCGGTTCATTATCCCTTCCATACCTAACTGCAGGAGTATTTATGTCTTTGGCGTTATGAATTACAGATGCTAGTTTTTGGTAATCCCCACTTTGTAATGTTATGATCCTGTGCACATTCTGACTGGCGGAAATTCGAATCAATCTCTGCTGAAACCACAAGTGACATCGAGACTGTGCCATTATCTCAAATGCAATTTCATATTTTTGCAAAAGATTGATTTTTACTTGGTCACAATAAAATCTCAACACTTCGCTGGACAACATATCTTCATATTCTTTTTTCACTTGCACTATCTTACCACCGCCCTTGTGAGTGATTTCATAGCACTTGAGATTGGTTGTCAAATCCATGGAGTCACTGAGTCACAGACGCTTTCTCAGCTAGTCCTACAGCATTATTCATGACGTGGTCTATAATTGAAGTACTTATGGAAGACGACTCTCCTTCGCTTCCACCTCTAAAACTCCCGTTAATGCGCAATCGATGTTCTTAAGACGGGCATATAGTTCTTTACTGAAATATTCGTCATTTCCCCTTTCTGGCATGCAGTAAACTGGTCGCTTAGTTGTTTTCTTCTCTATCATTTGCCTTATGCTTTCACCTTTAGTATATCCTACGGGAACATTCCTAGGTTTCTCCCACCGCTGCAGAGAGGAAGTACTAGAATTCTCTCTTTCTGTGTTAACATAATAACACAACGCAGCAATATGCTTACAGCATTGGGAGAGGCCGGCTTTGCACTGGCATTCAGCGGATTGAACATTTCTTTCGCGATCGATCTGAAAAGAAACACGAATTATAAAGTCATTAGACGGGCATGATAGCCTAGTGGCTGGCTTACCCATGATAATTTAAGACATATACTAATGCTGATTGGGCCTGTTGATTTATGTTTGTTTCTCTCAAACATATGCCGGCAATTTCCCCTCCCGACGTTTCTCTCACTTTGAGTACATGGCAACTCTCATTGAGTTTTGCACCTTTCTTCAGGGTGGAAGGTCTGAAATAAGTCTGAGTCCACTGTATCCTATCAAAACCAACACAAACCTCAACAGAGCACGACATTGGAGCGGCAAATATAATTGCTTGCATAGACTCAAAGACAACTGCGTCAGTCAATCATCCTACGTGTTGCACAAGCATCCGCTAGGGGCACCAGCGGTCAAAATCCAGCGAGGCGCACGAGGTCTTACTACTACTAATAATAATGTTATTGGATTTAAGGTCGCCTCCGTAGCGTAGCGGTCAGCATGGTTAGCTGCCGCCGCGGAGGTCCTGGGTTCGATTCCCGGCTCTGCCACGAAATTTGAAAAGTGGTATGAGGACTGGAACGGGGTCTAGTCAGCCTCGGGTGTTCCAAATGAGTAGAGGGGGTTCGATTCCCACCTCAGCCATCCTCGAAGTGGTTTTCCGTGGTTTCCCACTTCGTCTTTGGGCAAATGCCGGGATGGTACCTTCTTCAAGGCCACGACCACCTCCTTCCCTCTTCCTTGCCTATCCATCCTGACCATCCATTACCTTCCCTCATTAGTCCCCTGTTCGCTTTGCAGATGAGGCCGCCTGGGCGAGGTGCCAATCACACCTCACCAGTTGTATCCACTCCGATTAGATGTTCCCAGCTCTAGGACACTGCCCGTAGAGGCGGTAGTGGTGAGTTCCCTCGCTGAGTCCGTGGGTTCCACCAACCTGGAGGATAAACGACTAAGAAGAAGAAGAAGAAGTTATTGGATTTATGTCCCTTTTAACTACTGTTGCTTTTAGAGAAGCTGGGGTGCCAGAATTGTGTCCCGAAGGGGATCTTTAACGTGCCAGTAAATCTACTGACACGGCTCCCTCGCATTTGTGCACCCTCAAATGCCAGCTGACTGCGCCAGGATACGAACCTGCAACCTAGGGCCCAGCAAGCGAGAACGTTACCGTTGAGCCACGCAGCCAGTCCGCTGATTATGTCTCCAGATCCATAACATTTTTCAGAAACTTCTTATTCTTTCTTTCTTTCTTTCTTTCTTTCTTTCTTTCTTTCTTTCTCAATGATGGTAGCAGTTTTTTTTTTTTTCGAGGTTGTGGTGTTTGGTAGAGGTAAATAGTTTCTAAGGTCTTCAACCAAGAAATAATTCTATTATACTCTTTGATAAAAACAACGAGTTATAACTATACTCATACATTTAGGAGAAAGTAGGCTATATGTTATTTACTGAACATCTTGTTTTTTATGAATTCAAACATTAAAAACCAATATTATCATGTACTATTGTTACTAAGTGACGTATGGCAACGTTGCAAAGCAATGCGAAGGTAGAGCGACGTAAACAGTGTGACAATCAGTTTGCTCTGATCTTATGTGTAATAACATAACTAGAGCCCTGCGCGGATAAACAAAACGTTATCCGCATCCGCCCCGCATCCGCCCCGCATCCGCACGACTGTTATCCGCCCCGAATCCGCACGACTGTTATCCGCATCCGCCCCGCATCCGCATGACTTTTATTCGCATCCGCCCCACATCCGCATGACTTTTATCCAAATCCGCTGATATTTCAATATTAGGTTTAAGTTATTAGATCAAGCATAACGTGTTAAACGAACACATTTATTAGACATTTGAGGAGAAAGTCGTTCCTGACAATTTGCTTCATTGCAAGGAATTTCAAGTTGGCATTCCAAGGGACTTCAAGTTGGATGACACTTCTGGTTCCTTGACCTCCGCTTTAGACAAAAAATTGGCTATACTTTTTTGGCTACTTTCGCACTTATCCTCAGTAAGTTTGATGTCCCCGATTTGTGTCCTGAGTATGAATACACTTTTTTACAGGTAAAACATCACTTATCGTTCACCTTTTCGTTTCCATTGAAAACGTAACCAAATGTCTGCCATATCGTTGACTTGAGCTTTGTTTCACGCGCTATTGAATATTCCCCTTGGTTTATTTTAATAGATAGTTTATCCATGTTGGTGAAATTATATGTATACTCACGGTCGCGGTAACATTCACTACGTGAACTTCTCTTTACGCTTGGAGAAAGGCCGGAAATTCCAAGTCAGTCATCATCCTTCTGCTTCTGGACCCATTCATGTTCGCATAGATGATGTCATAGTTGATGTTGCAATATCACAGCCAACGTGCTTCAGTGACAAGTTGGAAATAAATCTACAGATAAACCTGGATCCTGATCTTCCAGGATAGCTTAGATGGCGAATTAGCTGACATGATGAATGTTAATGATGTCACCACGATGAACTAACAAGCTTATTGACAGCATTATATCTTGTACATATAGTAATAATGGCAGTGAGAATTGGTGATGAGATGTCAAGACCATCTACTACAAACATACGGTACTTAATAAAATGTAGTTGAAAGCATATGAGTAAAATGATCTTCTCGTGTATAAGTGCAATACGTGCCTGAATATTTCGTACGCAATAGGCTATAGGAGTATTCCTCTTTTTAGCATGAAGCTGTATATTGGCATATCAAATATGTAATCATAATAATAATAACGTAAGTTTGTATTCTAAAGACTATCCGCAAATTTACTCGAAACATTATCCGCAGCGTATCCGCTATCCGCACAGCAATGCAAACTATATCCGCGTGGCGAAAATATTTGCGGATATCCGCATCCGCGCAGGGCTTTAAACATAACCTCTTATTACTCTCCAGAGCCTTCGCTCTTATGAACGAACAAAAGTTTTTTTTTTCCCTAAATTGTATACCCTTATCAACATTTTGGCAAATTTGCCTCTCTCTGTAGCTACCGGTACTGCCGAACGGAGTTTGAGTTGGTTGAAAACATACCGTACTTAAGAAATTCTACTTCTGAAAACAGACTCAATGGTCTAGTATTGTCATCTATTCACAGAGACATACATCTCACTGACGATGAAGTTATGAACCGATTTGGCAATGCTTCAAGAAACCTTGACTTTATATTATAGTGTGAGTTGTAAATCAAAACAGTAACATTAATTCTTTCGATGTAAATACTATCAAGTGAGCAAGATGATTGTATTAATAAAAAGTATCATGAAATGGTCTTAGTTGTGTTTGACACTAACCAACCATAAAACATCACAACAAATTGGTTGAAAAAGTGATGTCAGATAGCGTTAAAACTCATCATTTTGCACCAAATTATACAAAAGTTTCCCGGGGAGAACCCCGGACCCCCTATTCTTTGGGCCTATACCATGCCCCCTAACCCCCGGTTGGGCACCCCCCCCCCCCCGAAATAAAATTCTATATACGCCCCTGGTATGTACTGTACCGTACAGTGACATTATTCAAGCCAATGAATACTGCATATTTCTGAAGTGATGGAGTGGCAAGTCTTGTTGTGATTGTCAGGGAAGTTTCGGTGAAAAGTCATTGGTGTCAAGAAATGAGGTGATGAGGATCGTGGCGAACGAGGCAACCATAGCATTATGTCAAGATTGTTTGAAAATATTTTAATCGTTTCAGCATGAAGTATTAGTGAAAAAGTCATTGGTGCTGTAAAGTTATCAATAAAAGTGGAAATATAATAACCTATGTGTGTACTTAGTCACTTTCTTGTGCATTACTTATCTGGACAATTTTTCAAACATTGGACAGTAAAATTAGGCTAGTTCAATAAAGTTATGGAATGCTACAGTATTGTACATTTATTGTGAGTTATATAAAACTATATTGCTATTCAAAATATCGAGGCTTAATACTTAACTGCAATGTTTATACCAGACATCTTTAATGGATATCAAGAAGTACTGGTACCGGTATATTATTGGGAAGTAGGCTACTCCCCTGCGATTCGAATTACAAGCACCTGCAGAAGTGTGGATTTGTTTTTCGCCCCTCACAATAGGCCTTTTTGTTATTGAGCAACTGAGTTTAATTGGAGTTGTAACAGGTCATTTTATAACAGGTTGTGGTGAATTATGTATTATGGTACCAATGGCAGGTAGGTGGTGCTGGTGGTTATTGAGGCCATTAGCCCCTAACAGGAATGTTGGCTGATTTTATTTAGTTCTGTTGGGCAAGTAATGAATTTTAATCATGAAGGGGTGGGTAGCATACATATCTTCTAGATAATGTTTTTGTTAGTATAGGCCTACCTCATTAAACCGAAGGCTGTCAGAGAGATAGCCAAGGAAAAGTGCCACATTATTTAGAATGAGGTAGGACGATAGGCCTAATTGTAGACTTCTCTAACCTTTTAGTGAGCACACAGGTTAGGCTTTGTTAATTTGATTAGTTTTCAAACAAACGCGGCATTGTGGTAAACACACAAATTGTACTGAGATGCAGTCTTTGTTTCTTCTAAAGCCGTTGATGAGATTTTGCCTATATTCTCATGCAAAATATTTTAAACTGTTCCCTTATGCATTGATATACATCAAGTTCATTTTATTCGTCACTTATTGGTAGGACCTACTGAACTTTATTTTCCGTAGTATTGATCATTCATACAGGACGTGATTCACAAGATCCAGAAATGTTATATTTTCATGTTTTCAGTTAATTTAAGTTACATCTCTACGACATATGCTCTAAGACGTAATGTGCATCTCGTACGCAATATTTTACAACTATATTGGACAACTATGTTAAATTACTGTGGAATATATACTTGTCTATGCTTTCTTGCCTCTGGGCATCCATGCATGTACATTTTTATACAAGGCAATATATGAAATATGACGGCTCAAATAGGATGCAAGCTACAAGGGAGCCATGTTGTATTGCTCCAGTTGCTTAGCAACGGAGCGGAAGTGACGTAGACTTCGACAGCGTATTGAAAAGGTTAATATGGTGGGTGACGAGTTGTTTGACTCTCTTACGCCCATGGGTGACCAGGGTGTCGTGATGACGATGCAATGAATGGTGAAGACGTCACATGTGTATTTTGCGTGAACGTGGTTGTGCGAATTGACACTTTCGTACTTAAATCTTCAAGGACTTAATAATGTTCAAGTTTAACATATATGAACTTGAGAGGATGATAAAGACTAGGGCAAATGTTCCATTTCAACATACCGTACATTACTTGAGAGATTGACAGACACTAGACAAAGCGTTCCAGCTCAACTTGAGAGGTTGATAGGGACTAATATGACAAGATATGTCCACTCTTGGGAACATGATAGATGACGTAAATTTATTGCAGAATCTGGTTTCAAATGTTTTTCGTGATTTAACGCGCGTTGTGGCATTTTAGTAAATGTCACGATTTATGTTGTTTATCAAGTATTGTAATACATTGCATGTTATTGAAAATTCGTTTCGGGCATGGAGGGAGCTTGTCGTAGATTTCTGTAAAATATTTCAGTACTTCGCTCAGGCGACAATTTGTATACGGAAGACAAAATTCAAAGATAACATTTTTATCTTAGGAAATTAGTGGAGATGTCAAGGTTCTTAACACCACCAATGGGGAAGTCTGTTAACGATTTAAAGCGGTATACACGCCTGCACTGAAAATTCCAAGCCACCTAATAATGTTTACAAATACCAGCGCAGACAGTTAAAATCTTACTAGAAATACGCTATACCGAAACCAAACAAAAATCCAAATATGTGACAGCACAAAAGAGTCCATAACACACGAAATAGAATGAGCAGAAACTAAAATATCATGGCGCCCAAGAATAGTAATGTTATTTGTACCTCCTGTAAAGTTTCCCTGAAGGAGAATGAAAATTTCGTACAATGTGACGGAAAGTGTGGTGAAATGTTTTATCTTAACTGTGCTCGTGTGACGAACGCCGTTTTTAAAGCAATGCTTGCAAATCCGGGCGAAATTCTGTGGCATTGTAAACAATGCAAACATAACCCTAATTCAGTCAAAACAGCTACATCTAGTTTTCAGCCGACTAAGGTCAAACCGGACACCGCAAGCTTATGTGAAGCGGTTAACAATATGCAACAAGTGCTAAATGATGTTTGTAGCTCTCTGGAGTATCAATCAAAAAAAATTTGATGAACTCTTGGAGCAAAATACCGCACTAAAATCTTGCATTGACCAACTCACTCTAGAGGTAAACAACACTAAAGTGGAGAATGGCTTGCTTAAAGAACAAAATGGGCAACTTAAAAGGCAAGTTAATGACTTGGAGCAATACTCTAAGAATTACAACCTTGAAATCGCCGGGATACCAGTCTCCGAACAGGAGAATGTGTATAATATTGTGGCTCAAGTGGCAGGTGCAGTTGGTGTTGAAATCGAAACTGATAGGGACATTGAATATTGCCACCGACTTCCAGCCTTTACGGATAAGGATGGCAAGAAGAAAACGCCCCTCATAGTAGCAAAATTTTATTCCCGCCAAACGACGTGATCATGAGCAAAAAACGGAAACATGGGAAACTTCTTTGCACAGATGTCAAGATCAAGGGAGACTCGACAGTGTATGTAAATGAACATTTAACGAAAGACAACCAAAACTTATATTGGCTTGCCAGGAATTCTAAACGGGAAATGAATTATAAATTCGCATGGACCAGGAACGGGAAGATCTTCATGAGGAAAAATGAAAACAGCCCGATTCTACAAATCAAGACTGCAGCTGACCTACCAACAGTTCATGGGAATCAAGGAAACTGAAGGTATGTTTGCCTGAGCCAAGTGATCAATCAATATTTTAGGAAATTTTGTTTTTAAGTGAGTGTAAAGTAATTATGGAAGTACCCTCAAATAAAACAACTACAGTATGAAATCAGATAATGAAGTAGACCTTAATTTTCAAGATATTACTTCAAAGATTGTAAACAGTACTCAAGACTTGAACAAATTAATTAGCTTTACCGCAGGAATTAAAATCATGCACCTAAATATATGTGGCATGATAACAAATTTTGAAAGTATGCTAGTTATGCTCGATCAACTTGATCATAAACCAGATGTCATTATACTGTCTGAAACTCAGCTCATTGAGGATATACCATTTGCTATTTTAGGATATAATGAATACTTCATACCAACTCAAAATTCTACCCATGACAGCATAAAGATATATGTGCATGAAAACCTCATACAAAATATTACAATATCTACTGTAAAAACACTGAAAGCTGCAAATGCTAGCCTACTCAACTTCAGATATAATAAAGAAAGTTACTTGGTACTTGCTATATACAGATCACCCTCCACAAGCCCAAAGAAATTCATAGAAGAACTAGGAAATACTCCCCAGCACTTGCCTACAGCTACACACAGTATATTAATAGGAGATATAAATATTGATATTTTAAATCCTACAAGGCAATATGCCCAAAATATTAAAAATGAGTATTTAAATGTATTACATGCAAATGGATTCATTTCGTACATAAACTCACCAACTAGAATAACCCCAAAATCCAGAACATGTATCGATCACATACATGTTAAGTCCCACAGAAACAGCAACTTTGACCCTTTTGTTCTGCATACCAGTATCACAGATCACAGTCCTACATTTCTCATACAAAATAAATCTCATAAATACACTCCACAAACAGGAGAAAATACTTTGAACAATGTAAGAATAAATTATAAAACTCTAAAAAAATCATTAACTAAGGAAACTTGGGAATCTATCATAACTGAACATGATGCTAACAAAGCAGCTGATAGTTTCATTAAGTTACTGACTCAATACATCTCTGAACACTCTACTACCATAAATAACGTAAGATCAAAATTTAAAAAAAAATACTCCATGGATTACAACCGGAATTTTAACTTCTATTAGAATAAGAGATAAATTACATCAGAAAATTGTTAAACAAAGGGAGAGGTCTACAAACAGTGATGAGGTCCCAGAAACTGCTAAGAAACATAAATTGTACAGAAACTGGATAAACAGGCTTGTTAAAATAGCAAAAGAAAGGTACTATTCCAAACAAATTATGTCAAACTCCAATAATTCTAAAGTCCTTTGGAAAAATATTAATGATTTAACATGTAGGAAGGGAAATAAATCTTCAGCTGTTGACAGCATATTTATCAGAGACTCACAAGAAACATCCCAACCAGCTGCCATTGCAAACAAATTTGTCGACTATTTTAGTAACATAGGTTTAGAAATTTCTGAAAAAATAAGTAATACAAGAAAGGAACCTGACAACACAAATGCACGTGATAGCACTGCAAAATCTCAACCTCAGTCTATCTTTCTTATACCCATAACAAAATCAGAAATAACAAACCACATAGCTGCTCTAGAAGATAACTCAGCAAATGGCTATGATAATATCTCTAGTAAAACAATTAAGATAATTAGTTCAGAAATTCTACAACCACTGCACCATATTTTTAATTTATCACTAACGAAAGGACAATTTCCAGACTCATTCAAAATTGCCATCACAATCCCAGTCCATAAATCAGATGATAAACGAGAGTTAAATAACTATAGACCAATTTCCCTCACAACCCACCTCTCTAAGCTACTAGAGAAATGCATCAAAACCAGATTACTTAACTATCTGAATAAGTTCAACATATTGTCACCAAATCAGTTTGGTTTTAGACCTAACACTAGTACTCAAGATGCAATATTCTCCCTTACTGATTATTTGTATAAAGCCATTGATAGTTGTAAAAGAACAATTTCTGTGTTCCTGGATTTAAGAAAGGCTTTTGACACCGTAGACCACAATATACTCATTAGAAAACTTGAAAAGGAAGGTATTCGTGGTACTCCTCAAGAAATAATAAAAAGCTTTCTTTTTAACAGAATACAAATGGTACGAATGAAAGGTACTCTAAGTAGAAGTGCTGAAGTAAAAATTGGAATTCCCCAAGGAACAGTTTTAGGTCCTATTATTTTTCTGTTATATATTAACGATTTGTGTAAGCTGAACTGTAATGCGATGATTACCTCATATGCTGATGACACTGTCGTCACAGTCACAGGAACAACTTGGGAGGACACTTTTAATAGAAGTCAAGAAACCCTTGCTACAGTCCAAAAATGGCTAAGAAACCACCTCCTTACCTTAAATGAAACCAAAACACAATACCTATGCTTCTCACACAACAAAACATTACAACCCACAGACAATTTAACACTGAAGATCCACACACCAATTTGTAACAATGGCGAAAGATGCAACTGCTTTACCCTACAGAAGTCAATGAATGCTACATATTTAGGGGTTATTATAAGTCATTTAAAATGGAATATGCATGCATCAACGTTGGCCAATAAACTTCAAAAGTTAATTTATATATTTTACAGAATCAGAAATATCCTTTCAGCAAAAGTCTTGAGAACTGTATATTTTGCCTTAGTCCAATCACAACTACAATATGGAATAAATGGTTGGGGTGGAATACTTGATTCACATTTGGCTCAGGTAAATACCTGCCAGAATTTCATTTTAAAAGTTATGTACAAAAGGCCACCAACTTTTCCAACACGTGAACTGTATCAACAAAGCATGTTGCTTAACATACGACAGTTATTTGTTCAGTCATCAATCATATTTATACATAAAAATATGAAGCTCTTCTCTAATGGACAAAAACTTGAAATGTGCACTAGACTTCAAGACAGAACTGGAATATAAATATCCCTCGTCGAAACACAATACTTGGCCAAAGGAATTTAAGTTGTCTTAGCACTAGGATATACAATATATTGCCAGTAAATGTCACAAATAATACCCTGAATATATTGAAGAAAAGGCTTTTTATATGGCTCCTTAGTAACTTTGATAGAGTAAATGAACTTATAAATTTTCACCAACATATTTAAACCAACTCGGTCAGAAACAAGTAATGTATCATCTTTTATTTTCAGTATCCTTATAATTAATGCTTTTGCTATAAACTTTTCTTATTATTATCAGTCAAATACCATGTTGCAAATAAATTAAGAAATTGTGTTCATGAAGCCCACACACAAGTTTATCTTATGTGGGATTCACCCTGTATTTTTGATACAACATCTGTATATGTACAGGTTTTCTGTCAGTGAATAAAAATGATTGCTCGTAAAAAATACCTTTCGGATGAGTGAATCCTTATGAAAATGTAGGCTTAAATACTATTTTTCATGGAATGCAAAGAGTCATTCGAAATTACATTTGTACATACTTTCTGACTCCCTTCATACTGCGGAGATTAACCGGGTGGTATCAGAAAACACTAGTTGGACGTTTTTTAAAATCACATTTACACTTTTGATTCCCAAGATCGCGGGTTCAAAGTCAAACCCGGCCAAAGTGGTCGGATTTTTAAGAGCGTTTAAAATCCCCAAGTATGCCTTCCTTCGGAGGGGAAGTAAAGTCTGTCATAGATTTATAGCATGTAAAATAACCTTCCACTAACTACACTAGTGTGAAGCTAAATTTCTAGGTTAGATTTGATTAACGCTCTTAAAATTCCAATATTTGTCGCCAGGTGCTGGTTGCAGTGGCATCTAGTAGCCAAGTTCACAGCTAGGTGTCGTTGACGATAGCATTGGATAGCAAAAATAGGAACTACTTCAAATTGATCATCTGCAGTTCTTACCTGAATTGCAGATGACACACACTAATACAGCCATCAAAATTAACACCAGTTATCAGACATATTCTACACACAACCAAAGTACACGGAGCTATATGACCGCGTTGTCGCAGCTCCTATACTGAGGAACCAACCACACTTTTGATTGTATCTGTAGAAAACCTGGATTTCCTCTCCTGTAATGTAGTTGCCGAGTTCCGTATACCAGATCTCCCCAATCCACCGTGGGCCTCTACTCAGCAATCTTAGAGAGTATATTCTAATCAGAGGATTTTCATTTCTAATGGAAAATAATAATAATTTTAGTAAAAATAGTAATAATGATAATAATAATGTACACGCACACAGAATCATGACTTGCACTCCGCTTGCTGGAAGAACAGTATTCCGCGAATAATTACATGTTGTTGTTAGTTAATTCAGAGAACTATATAGTTGATAATCATCAATTTTCTGACCACCCAAGCATTGTACCCAAAAGAACCTGGACGGAGGAGCGCAGAAAGAGCCATAGCGAGAAGATGAAGAGATTTTGGGAAGACAAAAAAGCAAGATCAGCTATATAGTTTCAGTCGCGGCTTTAGACGGGCATAACAATGTAAAATAGTAATAATAATAATAATAATAATAATGTGTTATACCAATGCGAGCTCCACACCACACAGTTCCGTGAGGGTCTATCGTCTTGTTTATCTGTTTAAACGCACTTTGTTGTTGTTTGAGTCTTCAGTCTGTTGACTGGTTTGATGCCTCCCTGTCCTGAGATAATCGTTTCATCTCTACATAGCTACCACACCCTACATCCGAGGCAATCTGTTTAACAAATTATAACCTTGGTCTACCCCTACAGTTCTTGTCCTTTACCCTTCCTTCCATAACTAAGCTTGCTATTCCTGGGCGCCTTAGTATGTGACCTACTGAGCCCGTTTAGACCGGAGTCCGCACGACCACATATGCATTTTACCAAGAATCAGTCAGCACGAGAGTCAAAATATCCCGGGGCGCCAGATGGGTTAAAGCTAATCGCCAAAAAAAACGGCATCAGAATAAAAAAAAAATGCTTTACTGATTTTTGGCTCAATGCAACAATAAGGATAGAAGGAGATTCACCTGGGCATAACACAACATGTAAAATTATCTCATTTTATTCTAAATTTTAAAATTGACTGCAAAATGATGCTCAAGGTAACATCATTCCAGTGCGACGGCACACACTACTATATACACAATGTACAAAAATTTTCCAACACATTGAACAATTGTCCTTGGAGACACAAGTCTGATTATCAGTCCTGTAGACTGTGATCCAAAATTATATCAATTATTTACGATGAAATCCAGTTCAAATTTCATTGTCTTTACTGGGAATATTGTAGTTCACTGGTTGAATTTCTAACATGATATTAACACTCGTAGAAATTCTCACTGTTTATAATTGTTTATAGAATTTTTTTACTTCCACTTATTTTTCCAGTTTCAAAAATATTGTCAAAAATATTATCTTTGACCCAACACTAATTATGTACACATATTAATAACAACATCTGAAAAGTATTTGATCCTTGAGCATAGCATCGAAGAACTGTGCGAAGCACAACAAAATTTATTATTCTTCCAAAATTAAACATTTCGAGAAGTGACTCGATTATGAACTTCAAATTCCAAAGAAATATGATTTCTGAATCATCAGCTTGATCATAAAAAAATTGTTGAACCATTCAACTATTCGATTTTCCACTTGGAATTATTATTAAGAAAAATATTTATGTTTGTTGCTATTTTAGTAACTTTCACAACTTGCAATTCTTGAACAGAATGCGGAAATAAGAATTGTAGCTTTATAATAAATTCATTTAGTTCATGACAATAGGATTGAAAACATCCTTTAAGTAATTCGTGGATACAGAATTATTATTTTTTAATTGGCAGTGGCCCATTCAATTATTTGTGTAACAACACAATATCCCAACAACAACGGCAAAGGTCTTCCTCTGAAGAAGAATAAAATTTTATCATGACAAAACCGGGTTCTAGCAAATCCAAAGTATTAATGGAATATGTAAACAAGTTTGAAATAATTACTGATGGTTTGGTCATTCATTCGACGAAATGTGTGGTTCCAATACTCCTCCTATAAACCTGAGCCATCGAACCTGCTATTTGATTGATGCTAAAAAAAAAAAAAAAAAACTCCTCATTCCTGCGACTTAAACATGCGCACCTGGGAATGGCATTTCAACTACTCCACACACATAAATTTTCTTCCCAAAATTTATACAATAAATCAAGCCTCTGCTTGTTATCAAAACTGGAAGATCTATAAACTTACAAGTTTATTTTATTTTACCATTCAGTTCAAACCGTGAAGTTACCACACTTGTGATATTCTCTATTTCACTTTCGAATGTGTGCCTACGTCATGATTTTATATAAACACACAAAAAAAAAATCCTAATTGATACAAATATCATTGGCTTTCTGTTTCATGCCTTTCCGTGTTATCTGAAAACTATACTTTGCTCAATGGAAATATTAACTGTTCAACCAGAACTATAATGTTGGTGGAATACGGGCTTGCGCTATCCACTAGCTTTCGGAAAATCACCTGTTCCAAACTAGGAATGATTAAACTAATCCTTAAGCTCTCTCTCAACGAATGTGATTATTAGAAAATGTAAGATCCAATAATTATTTAGAAAAATTATGAAAATTATTATTATTATTATTGGATTATTATTGTTATTATTTCCTTAAATATGTTTAATTATTATTTCCTTATGTGAAAAAACCACATGTTCGACTCTTCGAATATGGACAAAATATCCATTCCTCAACAAAAATAAATATTAACTTCTACAGTTATATCGGCTGATTACCGTGATTCTCAAACAAAATGAACATTCAAATAAATGCTCGGTATGCTCGGTCATCGATCCTAAACTGTTCTGAGTGCTGAAAATACTCAGAATAACCCTAATGTGTCTTGCGTAAATCAATGCAAGATTTAAATACGAAGAAAACTAAATATGTTGGCCATCTGCAGAAAATGAGTTTGTTCCAATTAGCTAGGCATAATATAAAAGTCAAATGTGGCTTACATTTCTCGTTGGTCTTGAAGCGTAGTAAACCTGGTCTGTACCAGATTTATCCAGATACATGCCCTATTGGACACGCACGTCTAATCCTTGTATCGGCCGCCATTATATACCCACAATCTGTCTAGCACGACGCAGTGGAAATATTTCTTGAAGTTTGAAGTAACTGCTGATCCATTTTAATATTGACTTCAATTAAATCCATAGCAGTTCGCTTAAATGGGGTCAGATCCAAATGATCTCTTCTCAAAAGCGTCAGTTGTAACATAACTCACGGTAATCTTTTCAGTACAGGAAAACACTGATAGTCTATAACAATCAACGGCTGTTCTGAAGATCGTTCCCTGGGCATGGCTTCACACCATCTATCATGCGCGAAGCAACATATAGTTTCCCTTTGTCGGCTAATGAACAACACCGTGATAGACTGGCCTTCAATATATTGAAAGGTCTGAGTGGTTATTTAGTTACAATTTGTGAAACTGTCAAGTTGGATTAAAATATCAAAGTATTGAATTATTGTTACTGGACTGTGACAGAATAATATCTAGACAAAGTCTAGCATATGTCCATATAGAAACAAAGTGTTTCACCAATGTCCGTAGAAAATAACAATCACCTTAGTGATTCCCTCTACCGGAAACTTACTACGTTCCCCACGTATCGTAGCACTTTTGTGACTATCACAATTCAAAGATATCTTCTGCGTAGATTCGGCAACCATGTGCCTTGGCTCGACGTAGCCGCAGCACCTTGTCCTACAAGAGCATGGTTTGAAGTGAGCTGCTTATGCTTGGGCCGAGCGGCTTTTATACAAAACGGTCGGCTCCACGCTGGATCACGCTGAAATCTGTAAATCCTCATATCTCCGGTGTCTCTGGTCTGATTCACTTGAGACTAAGTGCATCCTCTTTCATTTGGCCGTGCCAGTAATCTGATCCAAGTATCAAGTCTCTACTCCATGACTAAGTATTTAATCACCAAATAGTCTCGACCTCTGCTACTATTTGCCACGTCACTTAACATCTTCTTGGCTGCATAAAGTTTCCATTTCAATCTAGAAGGAAAGGAGCGCGATATTCAAATATCTAAACTTTCAAAAGCGGCTGTAGCCTTTCCCTTGATACCTAGGTGTCTGAATCTTGGAATACCCATTCCTAGAATTGGGCACATCCACCCCACACCTAGCAAAAAAATAAAAATTGAATAATTTTTATTTTTCCTATCTACTCATTAAATCATCTGGTTCTTGAATAATAAATCTTCAAATTCGCTGCATTATAAATTCCCACGATGTTACCAGTTCGTGTATTGGCGATTTTATAGCCTCCATTGTTGTTTACTTCCACAACACGATAGGGTCCATCGTAAAGGCTTGCAAACTTCGAGTACACTCGATTTTGCACGTCGGAGGGTGTAGTTTTTTTTTTTTTTTTTACTAAAACAAGAGTTCCTACACGCAAGGGTCTGCAAAAACGCTTTCCTCTCACTCTGCGCTCTCTTTTCTCAGCTTGGCTCCTCAACTTGTCTAAAGCTAGAGTCTCCCTCCTCTGACGACTAGGTTCAATCTCGGGTGGAATAGAGATGATTCGATCCCATAATCTTGTTGGTTTAATTCCATGATGAAGCAACATGGGAATCTGTCCAGTACTCTCATGAATCGTAGAGTTGATGGATTCGGATGCTAAAGAGAGAACATCCATCCATTTCCAATGCTCATTTTGGACAATAGAGGCGGCAAAATTTAGATATTTCAGCCATCAGGCGTTCTGCTGGATTGCATTCAGGATGTCTGATAGAACAAAGCAATTGTCTAATCCCTAGATTATTCATGACGGTTCTAAATTCTAAAGATGTAAATTGGGGTCCACGATCTGATAAAAGGAATTCCGGTTTGCCTGCTTCCGGAATTACGCTGTCTCTAATTCTCTTCGCACAATATTTTGCGTTTGCCTTCTGAATTGGGTGTAACATAGTGTATTTCCTGAAAACGTCTATGGTCACCAGAATATATCGGTTGCCTCTTTTAGACTTTGGGAGAGGACCATAAAGATCAGTCGCAAAGATTTCACAAGGCTTAGAAGGAATAATAGGCCTTGGTAATTCTCTCAATAATTTAGAATTATATTTACTCCTTTGGCATAAGTCGCACTCCCGAATAGTGTTCCTGACAGTTTGTCGCATTCGCTCCCATGAAAATTTCTCTTGTATCAAGTTGACTGTCTTATCTTCTCCAGCATGACCTGCAATTCTATGCGCCATCCAAATAATGGGTGTTTGCATTCGTGGAGGTACCACTACCCTCAGCTTCGCAAGGTCGGGGTCTGCAAACCTGTAGACTAGACCATCTAACATCAAATAATCTCTTGAAATTCTTTCAGTTTCCACAAAATCATCGTCATTGGGATCCATATCTCCCTGTAGAAAACGAAAAATGTTTCTAAGACGTCGGTCTCTCCTCTGGGATAAATGTAACAATCTTAACCTTCTTAAGGTATCCTCATCCTCATGCGTCAGGTTAACTTGAAAAACCTTGGATGTAGACTCCACTGCTCTACTCAATAAATCGGCCCCAATGTTCAACTTTCCAGGAGTGTGTTCGATAACTAGGTTGAATTGTTGAATAAAAAGTGACCATCTAGTTATTCTATCACTGGCAAAGTTTGTTCTTAAGATAAACTCCAATGCATGGTGATCAGTCCTCACGATTACTGAATGTCCAATTAACATTTTCTTCCAAGACTCCAACGCGATGATTACAGCAAGGGCTTCTAACTCTGTGGTGTAATAGTTCCTTTCTGAAGGACGAAGTTTCCTGCTTATGAAAGCCAGGTAATATCTCCTGTGATCGTCATCTTCTTGAAGAAGAATAGCTCCAATCCCTACGGTGGATGCATCGGATTCTATGATGAAATTCTTGGTGAAGTCAGGATACCCTAATTTCACACTGTTTACCAATAACCTCTTGGCATCTTGAAATGATTTTTCGCAATCTTCATTCCATTTCCATTTGTTTCCCTTTTTAATAATTCCTGCAAGGGAGCAACTGTCTTGGTGAAGCTTGGACAATGCCCTGCAAAGAATTGGCATGTTCCGAGAAAACTGCGGACATTCTTCACCCTAGTAGGTCTAGGGAAATTCGCAATCGCTTGTATCTTTGTCTCATTGGGACGGTATCCTTCACCATCTAAAATATGGCCCAAAAATTTTATTTCCTTCTGAAAGAACTGACATTTTCTAAGGTTTACTTTAAAGTTCGCTTTTCTTAAATCTGCGAATAACATCTGAAGATGTATCAAATGTTCCTCCTTAGTCGCAGATGCGATTAGGATATCGTCTATGTAACGAATCGCTATCTCTTTTACTTCAGGACTCAAATTTTGTTCCAGTGCTCTGATCAAAACAGATCCAGATGTTTTGATCCCAAATGGTAGACGGCGGAATACATATGTCTGTTGGTCAAACATAAACCCTGTAAACTTTTTGGAATCTTCACTAAGCCTAATGTGGTGGTAGGACCAAGTGAGATCAATGTTAGAGAACCAGATCTTGCCCTGGAATTTTCTTAACAGTTCCCTAATGATTGGTGGTCTGTCATACTCTGGCAGTAATCTTGAATTCAAATTTCGCGCGTCTAAACACAGTCTCAGACTTCCATCCGGCTTAGACACTACTGCTAATGGATTGACATAAGAGGTAGTGTACTTTTCAATCACATTGTTACCTTCCATCTCTTTGATAAGCACTTTTACCTTTTCTCGATGCTTTTCCGCTACCGGATACAATTTAGCATGGAAAGGTGCATCATCAGTTACACGAATTCGATATTCAAAATCTTTAATTTCACTGCCTGAACACATTATGTCTCATTCAGATGCATCATATCGACTATTGCAACGTACACCAAGTGGACAGTAACGTATTCTTCACTTACACGCACTCGAGGACAGAGTGCGACATTGCACGTCCATTTCACTCTGCGGCATAGCACGCACGATACATGTGTCTACTGCCGCTAAGCCATGGCATTCCAACGACATGTGGAGGTGCCCTCGCATTCTTCAAATATGTCGGAAGAATGCGAGCAACAGTAAATATCGTAATCACGGACTACGTACATGGTACACGCGATCAAATTCCTGTCCCTCTAATTGTTTTGAGCAGTGTATATCAACTCGTATTATTTACAAAACGAAAATTTTTCATTTGAACGTGACAACATGAAAATACCGCGCGGCGTGGAGAACTTCACCCTTCAATAGAATTCAAGGCTTTAAATGAACAAGCAAGCTATATTTAACAGACTGGGTCAATGGCTAGGCCATTCCCCCTGCTCTAATTAGTGTCCAGAAATACCCAAGATCAGCGCTCAGTGTGGACTCTCGTATCACCTGTCAAATCACCCTCGTGTCAACAACATCCCAGGCCAGCATTTTCTCCGGCTCCAAGATACGACGAAAATACAGCTGTCAAATCAGCGCGGTATTTTCATGTTGTCACGAAACACAAGGGTTATCCATGCAATAATTTTTATTTTTATTATATTTACAATTTTTACTTAAAACACTCTTCTCTTTCTTCTCTTGCTGTAGTTTTAATAACATACAACTTATAGTTTAGATTTTAATTTAATTTTTATTAACATTTTAGGTCCCTTTTTGTAACCATTAGTTTAATACAAACTGGGGAGCCCATATTCTTGAATTGTGATGGATATTTACACACAGAATACAACCCTTTCCTTATTTTTTCTTGGTTTAGTTTTAATAACGTTCAGCTTAATTGTCAATTCAAATAACAGTACAGTAAGTATGTAGTTAGTTTTAGTTGTAAGTAGGCAGTTAGTTTGTCTATTAGATATATGTCATTGTTCTATAAGACTGTGGTGTGTTAGTGTGTCTGGTAGCAGTTGCATTGTTTATTAGTTATAGTTCATTGTTTCAGTAGACTGTGATGTGTGTGGGTGCATGTGAGTGTGCCTGGTGACAGACTGTTTTAGTGGTAGTATTTGTTGTTGGTGGAACTTAAGTTTTTTGTTAGTAGAATTTTGGTATTTAATTGTTAGTACGGTAGAAGGTTAGTATTTTTGTTAGTAGAATTGCTCTTTACTTATTCTGAAAGGGAGTAGCAGCCTTTCAGAATAAATCAATTTTTACTAGTCTCATAGACGGTTAAGATATTGATAATATAAGCCAAATAATGGCTACACTGCGTCCTGCTGCACGGCTGAAAGCAACGGGAAACTACAGCCGTATGCTATTCCCGAGGATATGCACCTCTCTATGCATAAATACATGTGATGATGGCCTCCTCCCTTGTAAAATTTCAATCCGGAGGTAAACTAGTCCCCCGTTCGGATCTCCGGGTGGGGACTATTCGAGAGGGGGTTAACATCACAGAAGTGACAAAGAGGAAATCTGACATTCTACGGATCGGAGCGTGGAATGTTAGAAGTCTGCTAGAAAATGGAAGGTTAGAAAACCTAGAAAGGGAAATGGATAGGTTGAGGTTGGATTTGGTTGGGATTAGTGAAATGCGCTGGCAGGAAGAACAGGACTTTTGGTCAGGAGGCTATAGGGTCATTAGCACTAAATCAAACAATGGCCAAGCAGGGGTTGGCCTCATATTGAGTAGGAAACTTGGACAGCGGGTGGAATATTATGAGCAATATAGTGAATGGATTATTGTAGCAAAAATAAATACTAAACCTACGTGCACCACAGTGGTACAAGTCTATATGCCTACCAGTCAAGCTGATGATGAGGATGTTGAAAAGGTCTACGAAGAAACAGACGAAATTCTGAGGTATATAAAGGGTGATGAAAATGTTATAGTAATGGGAGATTGGAATGCTGTGGTAGGAAAAGGGAGAGAAGGGAAGATAGTAGGAGATTTCGGATTAGGTGAAAGGAATGATCGAGGAAGCAGGCTGGTAGAATTCTGCACTGAGCATGAGTTGGTCATAGCTAACACCTTATTCAATAACCACAATAGAAGAATATACACATGGATGAGACCAGGAGATACAGGGCGTTACCAAATCGACTTCATTATGGTCAAGCAGAGGTTTCGAAACCAGATCTTGGATTGTAAAACATATCCTCGTGCTGACATAAACTCTGACCACAATCTGGTTGTAATGAAATGCAGATTAAAGTTGAAGAAACTGAAGAAAAGTCAAAAGCCAAAAAGGTGGGCAATAGACAGACTGAAAGAGAAGGATGTAAACGAAAGATTCAAGGAGAGTATAAAGGAAGGACTAATGAAAAACCCTAAACAAACTTCAATTGCAGACGAATGGGCACTTTTGAAGAATGAAATAACAAAATCCGCCGAAGAAAACATTGGTAGGAAAGAGAGAATAGGTAGAAAACTGTGGATCACTCAGGATATACTAGAATTGATGGATGAAAGGAGGAAACACAAGAATGTAAGAGATGAAAAGGGGAAAGCAGAATACAGACGTCTGAGAAATGAGGTTAACAAGAAGTGCAAGGAAGCGAAAGAAGAATGGTTGAAAGAGAGATGTGCAGGTATAGAAAATTGTCTGAAATTAGGAAAAGTAGACACAGCTTATCGAAGGATTAAGAATACTTTTGGGGAAAAGAAGACTAAGTGCTGTAATATTAAGACACAAATGGAAAGCCTCTAACAGATAGGGACGAAAAGGTTGTGAGATGGAAAGCTTACATAGAGAGTTTGTATAAGGGAAAGGAAATTGAGAATCATGTAATGGAAAGGGAGGAGGAAATTTATGAGGATGCGAAAGGAGATTTAATATTGAGATCAGAATTTGATAGCGCTTTGGAAGACTTAAGCAGGAACAAAGCACCAGGCATAGATGATATACCGATTGAGTTGCTACGCTGCATAGGAGATGAAGGTCTGATCAGGTTATTTCACTTGGTGTGTAGGATTTATGAGACAGGTGAGGTACCCCCTGATTTCAAGAAGAATGTTATCACCCCTATACCAAAGAAAGTGGGAGCTGACAGATGTGAAGATTACCGTACAATCAGCTTGATTACTCATGCTTCAAAGATCCTGTCTAGAATAATTTACAAGAGGATTGAAAGCCAGATAGAAACGGAGTTGGGTGAAGACCAGTTTGGTTTCAGGAGAAATGTAGGAACAAGGGAAGCTGTACTAAGTCTTAGACTGATTTTGGAAGGTAGAATAAGGAAAGATAAGAGAACGTTCATGGCTTTTGTAGACTTAGAAAAGGCTTTTGATAACATTGATTGGACTAAATTGTTTGACATTTTGAAATCGATTGGAATAAAGTACAGGGATAGGAGGGTGATATACAATCTATACAGAAACCAGACAGCAGTCATTCGAGTTGAAGGACATGAGAGAGAAGATGGTATTCAGAAAGGTGTAAGGCAAGGCTGCAACTTATCACCCATACTTTTCAACCTTTACATTGAACAAGCAGTGAAGGAAATTAGAGAAAAATTTAAAGTGGGAGTGAAGATTCAAGGAGAAATAATTTCAACTCTGAGATTTGCTGATGACATCGTCATCTTGGCCGACAAGCCTGAGGATTTGAATGAGTTTTTGAATGGTATGGACTCCGTCTTACGGAAAGAATTCATGATGAAAATAAATAAATAAATAAATAAATAAATAAATGTAAAACAAAAATACTGGAATGCAGCCGAAATAAATCAGAAACCTCTATGGAGATCAAATTGGCAGGTGAAAATCTGAAGGAAGTAGGAGACTTCTGTTACTTAGGAAGCAGAATAACCAGTGATGGACGAAGCAAAGAGGATATTAAAAGTAGGTTGGTTCAGGCAAAGAAAGCATTTCTACAAAAAAGGAATCTGCTGACATCGAATATAGATTTAGGTATTAGGAAGTCATTTTTGAAAGCCTTTGTCTGGAGCGTGGCGCTCTATGGAAGTGAAACTTGGACTATTGGTGCAGCAGAAAAGAGGAGAATTGAAGCGTTTGAAATGTGGTGTTACAGGAGAATGATGAAGATCAGATGGGTAGATAGGGTTACAAACAAAGAAGTATTAAGACGAGTGGGAGAGGAGAGATGTTTCTGGCGACTGCTAATGAAGAGAAGAGATAGGTTGGTAGGACACATTCTAAGACACCCAGGAATAGCAAGCTTAGTTACGGAAGGAAGGGTTGAGGACAAAAACTGTAGGGGTAGACCAAGGTTAGAATATGTTAAACAGATTGCCTCGGATGTAGGGTGTCGGTGCTATGTAGAGATGAAACGATTAGCTCAGGACAGGGAGGCATGGAGTGCTGCATCAAACCAGTCAAAAGACTGAACACTCAAACAACAACAATTTCACCAGGTTTAATATCAAAAATATCATGGTACTCTTCCAAAAATTTTCCCTAGCTCTGGGGACCCCTTCTCAGTATAGACTTCTTTTCCTTCAGCTTCCCGAAAAATCAGAGACCATTGAGCGTCTCCCTCGATGTCTTCCTCTTCCTTTCCCTCGAAGTTTATCACTTCGGTATACTGGAATCTGACCGTCTCTGTCTTCATGTCTATCACGGCTCGATATTTCTGGATGAAATCCGCTCCCAAGATCATGTCAAAAGCCATGTCCTTCATTACTACAAACACATGTCGGAAATCATGTCCTCCAATAGTAACACATAAGTATAATTGTGTTTTACACAGCGATATTTTGTTGGATATTATTCCTTGGATTTTAATTCCTGATACTGGAATCTCTTCTAAATTCTCTTTGGGCTTCCACAGACTAAAAAGCTTCTCGCTCACAAGACAAAGCATAGCCCCAGTATCAATTAAAGTATCGACAGGCATGCCGAATACTTTGCATGATATGATTGGCAGTTTAATTCTTGTACCCATTTCTTTCCGTTCGTCATTATGTTGAATTAAGTCATCATCCTCAGTTTGCCATTTAATAATCCTGAAAGTGAAAATGTTTAAAATTCGATCTCCTACTGTGAATTCGAAGTTGTTTTTTTCATTCCCCCGGGATTGCTGTGTTCCCGATGGACCTGGTTCATTGGACTTCTGCTGGAAACTGACGTATTAATGCAGTAATTAATTCATTATCTGGCATCGGCGGATCTAAATGTTGAAGTTTAGAAAGCTGTCCAGAAAAGTACGAAGAGTATCGAGTAGGTTGTGACGTCGAAAATCTCTTCGAATATAATTCTGCTCTGACTTGCTGTTGGGTTTCCGGGGACCAAAACTTTTTCAATAACCCACGGGAAAACTCCTCAAAATTGGTGAGAGTGGACCTGAATGCTCTAAACCAGAGAAGTGCGGGCCCTTCCAAAAATTTCCCTATCACTCGGATTTGTCTTTCCTTAGGGATTTTTGAATCTTTAAGGTAATCACCTGCTTCTCTCAAGAATTCTACGGGTGTCACAGAATCTCGCCCTGAAAATTTAGAAGGCTTATCCTCCACATTCTTGAATACAGTTATGGGGTTGGATTGAAACACTGTCCTGGCCTCATCCTGTCTTTGACTATCATTTCCTCTAGCTGCTCCTAGGTTTACCTGTATCTGTTCTTCTCTTATACTTGGCATTTTCAACAGATGGTCAGCCTGTTTCTCGTCCTTAACTTGGGTTTTCATAGCCTCAATTGCCTTATGGTTTTCTTCGGCATTTTTTCTAATTCCTTCGGTTTCCTTCTTTATTTCTTCTGTTTCCTTATAGTTCTCCTTGACATCAGTGGATATCTGGTTCATAACTGCCTCGTGACTCTTCAATGACCCTGCCATATCTGATATGTCCTTCTGAGTCGCTTGAATATCTTTGGAAATTACTTGAATATGGGATGACAATGATTCTCTAATCTCCTTGACTCCATCTTGGTTCTCCAGCTTGAGTGTGTTTTTAATCTCATCGATAACTGTGGTTTTAATTTCAGTTTGTAATTCATTAATCACACCTTCTCTTATTTCTCCCACTACGAGTTCTTTGAATTGGTCTGTCATACGTTGAACAACTAGAGTTGCCATCTCAATGCTCTCTTTCTTCACTCTGACTTCTAGGTTGACCATGTCTTCACCAACTTTCCTAAGACCACTTTCTATCCTATCAGCTAAGCTTTGGCATCTTAGATCGGCAACGCGAAATTTATCGTCCATTAAACTTGCGTTAGTAGCTAATGAAGTTTCGAGCTCATGTGTTTTTTCGCATAATTTAGTCATTTTACCCTCAAGTGACATTTTCAAGATTTCGGAATTCTCTTTAAATTTATTTTCCATAGAATTAAATTTACTATTTAAACTATCTTTTAAGTTATCTTTTAACCTGCTTTCTAACATATCGGAATTTTCTTTAAGTTTCTTTTCCAAAGCTTCTGTATTTTCTTTCATGATGGCTGCTACGCGCAGTCCAGCTTCTTTGGAACTCTCTTCCAAACTCCTCATCATCCTCATCATCTCTTCCATAATTTTCAGTATTAGTCAAAACTTAGGGGTATACATGTTGGCAGACACAGGATTATAACTAGAACAAGAAACATGAATAGCTAATTGGAACACTCTAATAAAATAAGATTTGTCCTAATGTCGACGCGATGGAAAAAAAACTTCTCTACTTTTACGAATTACATTTACCACAATATCACAAGAAAAATATGCAAGTCCTCAAATATCCTCCACCTGGATTCTACTAATGCGTATGTCCAGTCATCGAACGTTTACTAATGAATTTACTTGACGCCCTAATGGTTAAGCCATTATCAAAATAATCAAACCCATTCTAATTATTAACCCAGTTAATTTTTAATTTTCCCCACTAATTCGGTTTCCTACTAATTTATTCATCCAAATCAGATATCTCTCAACTCCCAAAATATCTTTAAAAAAATATCACAATTTAAATCGGCATGCGATTGACCGTGTCTAACTCGGGCCCCCACGTTCGAAGCCATTTTCTCTCTCTATCTTATTTTATGTGCCCGTTTAGACCGGAGTCCGCACGACCACATATGCATTTTACCAAGAATCAGTCAACACGAGAGTCAAAATATCCCGGGGCGCCAGATGGGTTAAAGCTAATCGCAAAAAAAAAAACGCCATAAAAATAAAAATAAAATGTTTTACTGATTTTTGGCTCAATGCAACAATAAGGATAGAAGGAGATTCACCTGGGCATAACACAACATGTAAAATTATCTCATTTTATTCTAAATTTTAAAATTGACTGCAAAATGATGCTTAAGGTAACACAATGTACACAATGTACAGAAATTTTCCTGTAGACTGTGTTCCAAAATTATATCAATTATTTACGATGAAATCCAGTTCAAATTTAATTGTCTTTACTGGAAATATTGTAGTTCACTGGTTGAATTTCTAACATGATATTAACACTCGTAGAAATTCTCACTGTTTATAATTGTTTATAGAATTTTTTAACTTCCACTTATTTTTCCAGTTTCAAAAATATTGTCAAAAATATTATCTTTGACCCAACACTAATTATGTACACATATTGATAACAACATCTGAAAAGTATTTGATCCTTGAGCATAGCATCGAAGAACTGTGGAAAGCACAACAAAATTTATTATTCTTCCAAAATTAAATATTTCGAGAAGTGACTCGATTATGAACTTCAAATTCCAAAGAAATATGATTTCTGAATCATCAGCATGATCATAAAAAAAAATGTTGAACCATTCAACTAGTCGATTTTCCACTTGGAATTATTATTAAGAAAAATATTTATATTTGCTCCTATTTTAGTAACTTTCACAACTTGCAATTCTTGAATAGAATGCGGAAATAAGAATTGTAGCTTTATAATAAATTCATTTAGTTCATGACAGTAGGATTGAAAACATCCTTTAAGTAATTCGTGGATACAGAATTATTATTTTTTTAAAATTGGCAGTGGCCCATTCAATTATTTGTGTAAGAACACAATATCCCAACAACAACGGCAAAGGTCTTCCTCTGAAGAAGAATAAAATTTTATCATGACAAAACCGGGTTCTAGCAAATCCAAAGTATTAATGGAATACGTAAACAAGTTTGAAATAATTACTGATGGTTTGGTCATTCATTCGACGAAATGTGTGGTTCCAATACTCCTCCTATAAACCTGAGCCATCGAACCTGCTATTTGATTGATGCTAAAAAAAAAAAAAAACCTCCTCATTCCTGCGACTTAAACATGCGCACCTGGGAATGGCATTTCAACTACTCCACACACATAAATTTTCTTCCCAAAATTTATACAATAAATCAAGCCTCTGCTTGTTATCAAAACTTGAAGATCTATAAACTTACAAGTTTATTTTATTTTACCATTCAGTTCAAACCGTGAAGTTACCACACTTGTGATATTCTCTATTTCACTTTCGAATGTGTGCCTACGTCATGATTTTATATAAACACAAAAAAAAATCCTAATTGATACAAATATCATTGGCTTCCTGTTTCATGCCTTTCCGTGTTATCTGAAAAATATACTTTGCTCAATGCAAATATTAACTGTTCAACCAGAACTATAATGTTGGTGGAATACGGGCTTGCGCTATCCACTAGCTTTCGGAAAATCACCTGTTCCAAACTAGGAATGATTAAACTAATCCTTAAGCTCTCTCTCTCAACGAATGTGATTATTAGAAAATGTAAGATCCAATAATTATTTAGAAAATTTATGAAAATTATTATTATTATTATTATTGGATTATTATTGTTATTATTTCCTTAAATATGTTTAATTATTATTTCCTTATGTGAAAAAAACACATGTTCGACTCTTCGAATATGGACAAAATATCCATTCCTCAACAAAAATAAATATTAACTTCTACAGTTATATCGGCTGATTACCGTGATTCTCAAACAAAATGAACATTCAAATAAATGCTCGGTATGCTCGGTCATCGATCCTAAACTGTTCTGAGTGCTGAAAATACTCAAAATAACCCTAATGTGTCTTGCGTAAATCAATGCAAGATTTAAATACGAAGAAAAATAAATGTGTTGGTCATCTGCAGAAAATGAGTTTGTTCCAATTAGCTAGGCATAATATAAAAGTCAAATGTGGCTTACATTTCTCGTTGGTCTTGAAGCGTAGTAAACCTGGTCTGTACCAGATTTATCCAGATACATGCCCTATTGGACACGCACGTCTAATCCTTGTATCGGCCGCCATTATATACCCACAATCTGTCTAGCACGACGTAGTGGAAATATTTCTTGAAGTTTGAAGTAACTGCTGATCCATTTTAATATTGACTTCAATTAAATCCATAGCAGTTCGCTTAAATGGGGTCAGATCCAAATGATCTCTTCTCAAAAGCTTCAGTTGTAACATAACTCACGGTAATCTTTTCAGTACAGGAAAACATTGATAGTCTAAAACAATCAACGGCTGTTCTGAAGATCGTTCCCTGGGCATGGCTTCACACCATCTATCATGCGCGAAGCAACATATAGTTTCCCTTTGTCGGCTAATGAACAACACCGTGATAGACTGGCCTTCAATATACTGAATGATCTGAGTGGTTATTTAGTTACAATTTGTGAAACTGACAAGTTGGTTTAAAATATCCAAGTATTGAATTATTGTTACTGGACTGTGACAGAATAATAGCTAGACAAGGTCTAGCATATGTCCATATAGAAACAAAGTGTTTCACCAATGTCCGTAGAAAATAACAATCACCTTAGTGATTCCCTCTACCGGAAACTTACTACGTTCCCCACGTATCGTAGCACTTTTGTGACTATCACAATTCAAAGATATCTTCTGCGTAAATTCGGCAACCATGTGCCTTGGCTCGACGTAGCCGCAGCACCTTGTCCTACAAGAGCATGGTTTGAAGTGAGCTGCTTATGCTTGGGCCGAGCGGCTTTTATACAAAACGGTCGGCTCCAAGCTGGATCACGCTGAAATCTGTAAATCCTCATATCTCCGGTGTCTCTGGTCTGATTCACTTGAGACTAAGTGCATCCTCTTTCATTTGGCCGTGCCAGTAATCTGCTCTAAGTATCAAGTCTCTACTCCATGACTAAGTATTTAATCACCAAATAGTTTCGACCTCTGCTACTATTTGCCACGTCACTTAACATCTTCTTGGCTGCATAAAGTTTCCATTTCAATCTAGAAGGAAAGGAGCGCGATATTCAAATATCTCAACTATCAAAAGTGGCTGTAGCCTTTCCCTTGATACCAGGTGTCTGAATCTTGGAATACCCATTCCTAGAATTGGGCACACTACCAACCTATCTCTTCCCTTCTTTAGCTGTCGCCAGAATCATCTCTCCTCTCCCAATAGTCTTAATACATCTCCGTTTGTAACCCTATCTACCCATCTGATCATAATTCCCCTGTAATACCACATTTCAAATGCTTCAATTCTCCTCTTTTCTGCTGCACCAATAGTCCAAGTTTCGCTTCCATACAGTGCCACACTCCAGTCAAAAATTACTTCCTAATACCTAAATCTATATTCGATGTCAACAGATTCCTTTTCTGTAGAAATGCTTTCCTTCCCTGAGCTAACCTACTTTTACATCCTCTTTGTTTCGTCCATCACTGGTTATTTTGCTTCCTAAGTAACAGAAGTCTCCTACTTCCTTTAGTTTTTCACCTGCTAATTTGATGTCCATAGAGGTTTCTGATTTATTTCGGCTGCATTACAATATTTTTGCTTTACATTTATTAATTATTATCATGAATACTTCCCTCAAGACGGAGTTCATACCATTCAAAACTCATTCAAATCCTCAGGCGCGTCGGCCAAGATGACTATGGCATCGGCAAATCTCAGAGTTGAGATTATTTCTCCTTGAATCTTCACTCCGATTTTAATTTTTTCTCCAATTGCCTTTATTGCTTGCACAACGTAAAGATTGAAAAGTGTGGGTGATAAGTTACAGCCTTGCCTTACACCTTTCTGAATACCAGCTTCTTTCTCATGTCCTTCTGTTCGAATGAATGCTGACTGGTTTCTGTATAGATTGTAGATCACCCTCCTATCCCTGTACTTTATTCCAATGGTTTTCAAAATGCCAAACAATTTAGTCCAATCAACGTTATCAAAAGCGTTTTCTAAGTCTACAAATGCCATGAAGGTTCTCTTATCTTTCCTTATTCAACCTTCCAAAATCAGCCTGAGACTTAGTACTGTGCCCAACTCTAGGAATGGGTATTCCAAGATTCAGACACCTAGATATCAAGGGAAAGGCTACAGCCGCTTTTGAAAGTTGAGATATTTGAATATCGCGCTCCATTACTTCCAGAAGGGAATGGAAACTTTATGCAGCCAAGAGCATGTCAAATGACGTAGCAAGTAGTAGCAGAGGTCGAGACTATTTGTTGATTAAATAGTTAGCCATGGAGTAGAGACTTGAGACTTGGATCAGATTTCTGGCACGGCCAAATGAATGAGAATGCACTTAGTATCAAGTGAATCGGACCAGGGACACCGGAGATATGAGGATTTCCAGATTTCAGCGTGATGCAGCGTGGACCTGACCGTTTTGAATAAAAGCCGGCCGGCCCAAGCAACATCAGCTCACTTCGAACCAAGCTCTTGCATGACAAGGTGCTGCCACGTTGAGCCAAGGCACATGGTTGCCGGATCTACGCAGAAGATATCTTTAAATTGTGATAGTCACAAAAGTGCTGCGATACATGTGAAACATAGTACGTTTCCGGCAGAGAGAATCACTAAGGTGATTGTTATTTTTCTACGGACACTGGTGAAATATTTTACTATATGGACATATGCTAGACTTTGTCTAGAAAGTACTTTGTCACAGTCCAGTAATAATAATTTAATACTTGGATATTTTAGTCCAATTAGTCAGTTTCATAAATTGTAACTTGATAACCACTCCGATCTTTCAGTATATTGAAAGCCAGTCTATCACGGTGTTGTTCATTAGCCGACGAAGGGAAACTATATGTTGCTTCGCGCATGATAGATGGTGATAAGCCATGCCCAGGGAACGATCTTCAGAACAGCCGTCGATTGGTTTAGACTGTCAGTGTTTTCTTGTACTGAAAAGATTACCGTGAGTTATGTTACAACTGACATATTTGAGAATAGATCACTTAGATCTGACCCCATTTAAGCAAACTGCTATGGACTTAATTGAAGTCAATATTAAAATGGATCAGCAGTTACTTCAAACTTCAAGAAATATTTCCACTATGTCGTGTTAGACAGATTGTGGGTATATAATGGCGGCCGATACAAGGATTAGACGTGCGTGTCCGATAGGACATGTATCTGGATAAATCTGGTACAGACCAGGTTCACTACGCTTCAAGACCAACGAGAAATGTAAGCCACATTTTGACTTTATATTATGCCTAGCTAATTGGAACAAACTCATTTTATGCAGATGACCAACACATTTATTTTTCTTCGTATTTAAATCTTGCAATGATTTACGCAAGACATATTAGAGTTATTCTGAGTATTTTCAGCACTCAGAACAGTTTAGGATCGATGACCGAGCATAACGAACATTTATTTGAATGTTTCATATTTTTTGATAATCACGGTAATCAGCCGATGTAACTGTAAAAGTTAATACTTATTTTTGTTGAGAGATGGATATTTTATCCATATTCGAAGAATCGAACATGTGGATTCTCACATAATGAAATAATAATTAAACACATTTACAATAATATAACTAATAATAATAATCCAATAATAATAATAATAATAATAATAATAATAATAATGATGATTTTCATAACTTTTCTAAATAATTCTTGGATCTTATATTTTCTAATAATCACATTCATTGAGAGAGAGCTTATGAAGTAGTTTAATCATTTCTAGTTTGGAACAGGTGATTTTCCGAAGGAGAGTGGTTATCGCAAGCCCGCATTCAACCAACATTACAGTTCTGGTTGAACAGTTAATATTTGCAATGAGCAAAGTATATTTTTCAGATAACACGGAGAGGCATGAAACGGGAAGCAAATTATATTTGTATCAATTAGGAATTTTTTGTATTTATATAAAATCATGACGTAGATACACATTCGAAAGTGAAATAAAGATTATCATAAGTATGGTAACTTCACGGGTTGAACTAAATGGTAAAATAAAATAAACTTGTAAGTTTATAAATCTTCCAGTGTTGATAACAAGTAGAGGCTTGATTTATTGTATAAATTTTGGGAAGAAAATTTATGTGTGTGGAGTAGTTGAGATGCCATTCCCAAGTGCGCATGTTTAAGTCGCAGGAATGAGGAGGTTTTTATTCGAGCATCAATCAAATAGCAGGTTCGATGACTCAGTGTTAAAGAAGGAGTATTGGAACTACACATTGCGTCGTATGAATGACCCAAAGGTTATTTCTTAAAAACCATCAGTTCTTATTTCAACCTTGTTTACGGATTCCATTAAGACTTTGAATTTGCTAGAACCCGGATTTGTCATGATAGTATTTTATTCTTCTTCAGAGGAAGACCTTTGCCGTTGTTGTTGGAATATTGTGTTCTTATAATAATAATAGAAGGGGCCACTGCCAATTAAAAATAATTCTATAACCGCGAATAATTTGAAGGATGTTTTCAATCCTAGTGCCATGAACTAAATGAATTTATTATGAAGCTACAATTATTATTTCCGCATTCTGTCGAAGAATTGCAAGTTGTGAAAGTTACTAAAATGGCCACAAATATAAATATTTTTCTTAATAATGATTCCAAGTGGAGAATCGAATAATTGAATGGTCCAACAATTTATTGATCAAGTTGATGATTCAGAAATCATATATTTTGTTAGGAACTTGAAGTTCATAATCGAGTCACTTCTCGAAACGTTTAATGTCAGAAGAACAATTAATTTTGTTGTGCTTCGCACAGTTCTTCGATGCTATGCTCACAGGTCAAATACTTTTCAGATGTTGTTATTAATATGTCTACATAATTTGTGTTGATTCAGAGATAATAATATTTTTTGAAACTGGAAAAAATAAGTGAAAGTTAAAAATTCTATGAACAATTATTCTACGAGTGTTAATATTATGTAAAAATTCAACCAGTGAACTACGGTATTTCCAGTAAAGACAATTAAATTTGAACTGGATTTAATCATAAATAATGGATATAATTTTGGAACACAGTCTACAGGACTGATAATCAGACTTGTGTCTCCAAAGATAATTGTCCAATGTGTTGGAAAATTTCTGTACATTGTGTAAATAGTAATGTGGGTCGCCACACATGAGTGATGCTACTTTGAGCATTTTATTTTGCAGTCAATTTTAAATTCAGAATAAAATGTGATAATTTTACATGATGTGTTATGCCCAGTTGAATCTCCTTCTATCCTTATTGTTGCATTGAGCCAAAAATCAGTAAAGCATTTTTTTTATTTGATGTCGTTTTTGCGATTAGCTTTAACCCATCTGGCGCCCAGGGATATTTTGACTCCCGTGCTGACTGATTCTTGGTAAAATGCATATGTGGTCGTGCGGACTCCGGTCTAAA
The DNA here is from genome assembly GCA_946902985.2 of Meconema thalassinum. Lineage (NCBI taxonomy): Eukaryota > Metazoa > Arthropoda > Insecta > Orthoptera > Tettigoniidae > Meconema > Meconema thalassinum. The sequence goes on along the minus strand of OX336390.1, from coordinate 474,257,891 downwards.
CGGGCACATAACATAAGATAGAGAGAGAAATGGCTTCGAACGTGGGGCTCGAGTTAGACACGGTCAATCGCATGCCGATTTGAATTGTGATAATTTTTATATAGATATTTTGGGAGTTGAGAGATGTCTGGTTTGGATGAATAAATTAGTAGGAAACCCAATTAGTGGGGAAAATTAAAAATTTAACTGGGTTAATAATTAGAATGGGTTTGATTATATTTGATAACGGCGTAACCATTAGGGCGTCAAGTAAATTCAGTAGTAAACGTTCGATGACTGGACATACGCATTATTAGAATCCAGGTGGAGGATATTTGAGAACTTGCATATTTTTCTTGTGATATTGTGGTAAATGTAATTCGTAAAAGTGGAGAATTTTGTTTTTCCATCACATCGACATTAGGACAAATCTCATTTTATTAGAGTGTTCCAATTAGCTATTCATATTTCTTGTTCTAATTATAAGCTTGTGTCTGCCGACATGTATACACCTAAGTTTTGAATAATAATTGAAAATTATGGAAGAGATGATGAGGATGATGAGGAGTTTGGAAGAGAGTTCCAATGAAGCTGGACGGCGTGTAGCAGCCATTATGAAAGAAAATACAGAGGCTTTGGAAAAGAAACTTAAAGAAAATTCTGATTCTTTAGAAAATAAATTAAAGAAAATTCTGATAAACTTAAAGAAAGTTTAAATGATAAACTTAAAGAAAATTCTGATTCTTTAGAAAATAAACTTAAAGAAAGTTTAAATGATAAACTTAAAGAAAATTCTGATTCTTTAAAAGATAACTTGAAAGAAAGTTCCGATGTGTTAGAAAGCAGGTTAAAAGATAACTTGAAAGAAAATTTAAATAGTAAATTTAATTCTATGGAAAATAAATTTAAAGAGAATTCCGAAATTTTGAAAATGTCACTTGAGAGTAAAATGACTAAATTATGCGAAAAAACACATGAGCTCGAAACTTCATTAGCCACTAACGCAAGTTTAATGGACGATAAATTTCGCGATGCCGATTTAAGATCCCAAAGCTTAGCTGATAGGATAGAACATGGTCTTAGGAAAGTTGGTGAAGACATGATCAACCTAGAAGTCAGGGCGAAGAAAGAGAGCAATGAGATGGCAATTCTAGTTGTTCAACGTTTGACAGAACAATTCAAAGAACTCGTAATGGGAGAAATAAGAGAAGGTGTGATTAATGAATTACAAACTGAAATTAAAACCACAGTTATCGATGAGATTAAAGACACACTCAAGCTGGAGAACCAAGAGGGAGTCAAGGAAATTAGGGAATCTTTGTCATCCCATATTCAAGTAATTTCCAAAGATATTCAAGCAACTCATAAGGACATATCAGATGTGACAGGGTCGTTGAAAAGTCACGAGGCTGTTATGAACCAGATATCCACTGATGTCAAGGAGAACTGTAAGGAAACCGAAGCAATTAAAAAAATGGCAGAAGAAAACCATAAGGAAATTGAGGCTATGAAAACCCAAATCAAGGACGAGAAACAGTCTGACCATCTGTTGAAAATGCCAAGTATAAGGGGAGAAGAACAGATACAGATAAACCTAGGAGCAGCTAGAGAAACTGATAGTCAAAGACAGGATGAGGTCAGGACATTATTTCAATCCAACCCCATAACTGTATTCAAGAATGTAGAGGATAAGCCTTCTAAATTTTCAGGGCGAGATTCTGTGACACCCGTAGAATTCTTGAGAGAAGCAGGTGATTACCTAAAAGATTCCAAAATACCTAAGGAAAGACAGATCCGAGTGATAGGGAAATTTTTGGAAGGTCCCGCACTTCTTTGGTTTAGAGCTTTTAGGTCCACTCTCACCAATTTTGAGGAGTTTTCCCGTGGGTTATTAAAAAAGTTTTGGTCCCCGGAAACACAACAGCAAGTCAGAGCAGAATTATATTCAAAGAGATTCTCGACGTCGCAACCTACTCGATACTCTACGCACTTTTCTGGACAGCTTTCTAAACTACAACATTTAGATCCGCCGATGCCAGATAATGAATTAATTACCGCATTAATACGTCAGTTTCCAGCAGACGTCCAAAGAACCTTGATCGCTGCTGACATTTATAATATGGAGCAATTTGACGAGGTATTGCAGAAACTTGATCACACGAACGCTCAATTCTTCCATCAGAAGGGAGGAAAGAATAACAACGCTGTGTATGCTGTTATGGCCGACAGTTATTCCCAAACACCTCGAGAGATTCGAGAGGGGCGAGAAGAGAAAACGCCGAGGGAAGAGCCCGATAAAAGAGGATGGAATCAGTACAATAATAGATACATTTACAAGCCTTATGCGAGACCGGATGGTGGATATCGATATAATACTCGATGGAGAAGGCCAAGGGATAATCAAGGAAGGTACCAGGAAAGAAGGTACTATGGTAGAAACAATAACTACAATAACAGAGGGAATGTGAATACTCGTCAGTCCAATGAAGAGTTCAATAAGGAGACGAGGAAGAACTTGGAAGAAAGACACCAAGAAAACTTGCAGTTCTTGGAACAGAAGCCCAATGAACCAGGTCCATCGGGAACACAACAATCCCGGGGGAATGGAAAAGAAAAAAAAACTTCGAATTCACAGTAGAAGATGGAATTTTAAACACTTTCACTTCCAGAATTATTAAATGGCTAGCAGAGGATGATGACTTAATTCAACATAATGACGAACGGAAAGAAATGGGTACAAGAATTAAAATGCCAATCATATCATGCGAAGTATTCGGTATGCCTGTCGATACTTTAATTGATACTGGGGCTATGCTTTGTCTTGTGAGCGAGAAGCTTTATATTCTGTGGAAGCTCAAAGAGAATTTAGAGGAGATTCCAGTATCAGGAATTAAAATCCAAGGAATAATACCCAACAAAATATCTCTGTGTAAAACACAATTATACTTATGTGTTACTATTGGAGGACATGATTTCCGACATGTGTTTGTAGTAATGAAGGACATGGTTTTTGACATGATATTGGGAGCGGATTTCATTCAGAAATATCAAGCAGTGATAGACATGAAGACAGAGACGATCAGATTCAAGAATACCGAAGTGATAAACTTCGAGGGAAAAGAAGAGGAAGACATCGAGGGAGATGCTCAATGGTCTCTGATTTTTCATGAAGCTAAAGGAAGAGAAGTCTACACTGAGAAGGAGTCCCCAGAGCTAGGAAAAATTTTGGAAGAGTACCACGATATTTTTGATATTAAACCTGGTGAAATTAAAGATTTTGAATATCGTATTCGTGTAAATGATGATGCACCTTTCCATGCTAAATTGTATCCGGTAGCGGAAAAGCATCGAGAAAGGGTAAAAGTGCTTATCAAAGAGATGGCAAGTAACAATGTGATTGAAAAGTACACTACCTCTTATGTCAATCCGTTAGCAGTAGTGTCTAAGCAAGATGGAAGTCTGAGACCATGTTTAGACGCGCGAAATTTGAATTCAAGATTACTGCCAGAGTATGACAGACCACCAATCATTAGGGAACTGTTAAGGAAATTCCAAGGCAAGGTCTGGTTCTCTAACATTGATCTCACTTCGTCCTACCACCACATTAGGCTTAGTGAAGATTCCAAAAAGTTTACAGGATTTATGTTTGACCAGCAGACATATGTATTCCGCCGTCTACCATTTGGGGTCAAAACATCTGGATCTGTTATGATCAGAGCACTGGAACAAAACTTGAGTCCTGAAGTAAAAGAGATAGCAATTCATTACATAGATGATATCCTAATTGCATCTGAGACTAAGGAGGAACATTTATTACATCTTCAGATGTTATTCGCAGATTTGAGAAAAGCGAACTTTAAAGTAAACCTTCGAAAATGTCAGTTCTTTCGGAAGGAAATAAAATTTTTGGGCCACATTTTGGATGGTGAAGGATACCGTCCCAATGAGACAAAGATACAGGTGATTGCAAATTTCCCTAGACCTACTAGAGTGAAGAATGTCCGCAGTTTTCTCGGGACATGCCAATTCTTTGCAGGACATTGTCCAAACTTCACCAAGACGGTTGCTCCATTGCAGGAATTATTAAGAAAAGGAAACAAATGGAAATGGAATGAAGATTGTGAACAATCATTTCAAGATGCCAAGAGGTTATTGGTAAACAGCGTGAAATTAGAGTATCCTGACTTTACCAAGAATTTCATCATAGAATCCGATGCATCCACCGTAGGGATTGGAGCTATTCTTCTTCAAGAAGATGAAGATCACAAGAAACGTTACCTGGCGTTCATAAGCAGGAAACTTCGTCCATCAGAAAGGAATTATTACACCACAGAGTTAGAAGCACTTGCTGTAATCTTCGCGTTGGAGTCATGGAAGAAAATGTTAAATGGACATTCAGTAATTGTGAGGACTGATCACCATGCATTAGAGTTTATCTTGAGAACAAACTTTGCCAGTGATAGGATAACTAGATGGTCACTTTTTATTCAACAATTCAACCTAGTTATTGAACACACTCCTGGAAAATTGAACGTTGGAGCCGATTTATTGAGTAGAGCAATGGAGTCTACATCTAACGTTTTTCAAGTTAACCTGACGCAGGAGGATGAGGATACCTTGAGAAGGTTAAGATTGTTGCATTTATCCCAGAGGAGAGACCGACGTTTTAGAAACATTTTTCGTTTTCTACAGGGAGACATGGATCCAAATGACGATGATTTTGTGGAAACTGAAAGAATTTCAAGAGATTTTATGATGTTAGATGGTTTAATCTACAAGTTTGCAGATCCCGACCATACGAAGCTGAGAGTAGTGATACCTCCACGAATGCAAAAACCCATTATCTGGATGGCACATCGAATTGCAGGTCATGCTGGAGTAGATAAGACGGTCAACATGATACAAGAAAAATTTTCGTGGGAGCGAATGCGACAAACTGTCAGGAACACTATTCGAGAATGCGACTTATGCCAAAGGAGTAAACATAACTCTAGATTATTGAGAGAATTACCAAGGCCTATTATTCCTTCTAAGCCTTGTGAAATCTTCGCGACTGATCTTTATGGTCCTCTCCCAAAGTCTAAAAGAGGTAACCGATATATTCTGGTGACCATGGATGTTTTCAGCAAATACACTATGTTACACCCAATTCAGAAGGCAAACGCAAAGTATTGTGCGAAGAGAATTAGAGACAACGTAATTCCGGAAGCAGGCAAACCGGAATTCCTTTTATCAGATCGTGGACCCCAATTTACATCTTTTGAATTTAGAACCGTCATGAATAATCTTGGGATTAGACAATTGTTTTGTTCTATCAGACATCCTGAAAGCAATCCAGCAGAATGCGTGATGGCTGAAATAGCAAAATTTTGCCGCCTCTATTGTCCAAATGAACATTGGAAGTGAATGGATGTTCTCTCATTAGCATCCGAATCCATCAATTCTACAATTCATGAGAGTACTGGACAGATTCCCATGTTGCTTCATCATGGAATTAAACCAACAAGATTATGGGATCGAATCATCTCTATTCCACCTGAGATTGAACCAAGTCGTCAGGTGAGGGAAACTCTAGCTTTAGACAAGTTGAGGAGCCAAGCTGAGAAAAGAGAGCACAGAGTGAGAGGAAAGCGTTTTCGCAGACCCTTGCGCGTAGGAACTCTTGTTTTAGTGAAAATACCTACACCCTCTGACGTGCAAAATCGAGTGTACTCGAAGTTTGCAAGCCTTTAAGCTGGACCATATCGTATTGTGGATGTAAACAACAATGGAAGCTATGAAATAGCCAATACACGAACTGGTAACATCGTGGGAACTTATAATGCAGCGAATTTGAAGATTTATTATTCAAGAACCAGATGATTTAATGTGTAGATAGGAAAAATAAAAAAAATCAATTTTTATTTTTTGCTAGGTGTGGGGTGGATGTGCCCAACTCTAGGAATGGGTATTCCAAGATTCAGACACCTAGATATCAAGGGAAAGGCTACAGCCGCTTTTGAAAGTTGAGATATTTGAATATCGCGCTCCATTACTTCCAGAAGGGAATGGAAACTTTATGCAGCCAAGAGCATGTCAAGTGACGTAGCAAGTAGTAGCAGATGTCGAGACTATTTGTTGATTAAATAGTTAGCCATGGAGTAGAGACTTGAGACTTGGATCAGATTACTGGCACGGCCAAATGAATGAGAATGCACTTAGTATCAAGTGAATCGGACCAGGACACCGGAGATATGAGGATTTCCAGATTTCAGCGTGATGCAGCGTGGACCTGACCGTTTTGAATAAAAGCTGGCCGGCCCAAGCAACATCAGCTCACTTCGAACCAAGCTCTTGCATGACAAGGTGCTGCCACGTTGAGCCAAGGCACATGGTTGCCGGATCTACGCAGAAGATATCTTTTAAATTGTGATAGTCACAAAAGTGCTGCGATACATGTGGAACATAGTAAGTTTCCGGCAGAGAGAATCACTAAGGTGATTGTTATTTTTCTACGGACACTGGTGAAATATTTTACTATATGGACATATGCTAGACTTTGTCTAGAAAGTACTTTGTCACAGTCCAGTAATAATAATTTAATACTTGGATATTTTAGTCCAATTAGTCAGTTTCATAAATTGTAACTTGATAACCACTCGGATCTTTCAGTATATTGAAAGCCAGTCTATCACGGTGTTGTTCATTAGCCGACGAAGGGAAACTGTATGTTGCTTCGCGCATGATAGATGGTGATAAGCCATGCCCAGGGAACGATCTTCAGAACAGCCGTCGATTGGTTTAGACTGTCAGTGTTTTCTTGTACTGAAAAGATTACCGTGAGTTATGTTACAACTGACATATTTGAGAATAGATCACTTAGATCTGACCCCATTTAAGCAAACTGCTATGGACTTAATTGAAGTCAATATTAAAATGGATCAGCAGTTACTTCAAACTTCAAGAAATATTTCCACTATGTCGTGTTAGACAGATTGTGGGTATATAATGGCGGCCGATACAAGGATTAGACATGCGTGTCCGATAGGACATGTATCTGGATAAATCTGGTACAGACCAGGTTCACTACGCTTCAAGACCAACGAGAAATGTAAGCCACATTTTGACTTTATATTATGCCTAGCTAATTGGAACAAACTCATTTTATGCAGATGACCAACACATTTATTTTTCTTCGTATTTAAATCTTGCAATGATTTACGCAAGACATATTAGAGTTATTCTGAGTATTTTCAGCACTCAGAACAGTTTAGGATCGATGACCGAGCATAACGAACATTTATTTGAATGTTTCATATTTTTTGATAATCACGGTAATCAGCCGATGTAACTGTAAAAGTTAATAATTATTTTTGTTGAGAGATGGATATTTTATCCATATTCGAAGAATCGAACATGTGGATTCTCACATAATGAAATAATAATTAAACACATTTACAATAATATAACTAATAATAATAATAATAATCCAATAATAATAATAATAATAATAATAATAATAATAATGATTTTCATAACTTTTCTAAATAATTCTTGGATCTTATATTTTCTAATAATCACATTCATTGAGAGAGAGCTTATGAAGTAGTTTAATCATTTCTAGTTTGGAACAGGTGATTTTCCGAAGGAGAGTGGTTAGCGCAAGCCCGCATTCAACCAACATTACAGTTCTGGTTGAACAGTTAATATTTGCAATGAGCAAAGTATATTTTTCAGATAACACGGAGAGGCATGAAACGGGAAGCAAATGATATTTGTATCAATTAGGAAATTTTTGTATTTATATAAAATCATGACGTAGATACACATTCGAAAGTGAAATAAAGATTATCATAAGTATGGTAACTTCACGGGTTGAACTGAATGGTAAAATAAAATAAACTTGTAAGTTTATAAATCTTCCAGTGTTGATAACAAGCAGAGGCTTGATTTATTGTATAAATTTTGGGAAGAAAATTTATGTGTGTGGAGTAGTTGAGATGCCATTCCCAGGTGCGCATGTTTAAGTCGCAGGAATGAGGAGGTTTTTATTCGAGCATCAATCAAATAGCAGGTTCGATGACTCAGTGTTAAAGAAGGAGTATTGGAACTACACATTGCGTCGTATGAATGACCCAAAGGTTATTTCTTAAAAACCATCAGTTCTTATTTCAACCTTGTTTACGGATTCCATTAAGACTTTGATTTTGCTAGAACCCGGATTTGTCATGATAGTATTTTATTCTTCTTCAGAGGAAGACCTTTGCCGTTCTTGTTGGAATATTGTGTTCTTATAAAAATAATAGAATGGGCCACTGCCAATTAAAAATAATTCTACTGTATAACCACGAATAATTTGAAGGATGTTTTCAATCCTAGTGCCATGAACTAAATGAATTTATTATGAAGCTACAATTCTTATTTCCGCATTCTGTCGAAGAATTGCAAGTTGTGAAAGTTACTAAAATGGCCACAAATATAAATATTTTTCTTAATAATGATTCCAAGTGGAGAATCGAATAATTGAATGGTCCAACAATTTATTGATCAAGTTGATGATTCAGAAATCATATATTTTGTTAGGAACTTGAAGTTCATAATCGAGTCACTTCTCGAAACGTTTAATATCAGAAGAACAATTAATTTTGTTGTGCTTCGCACAGTTCTTCGATGCTATGCTCACAGGTCAAATACTTTTCAGATGTTGTTATTAATATGTGTACATAATTTGTGTTGATTCAGAGATAATAATATTTTTTGACAATATTTTTTGAAACTGGAAAAAATAAGTGAAAGTTAAAAATTCTATGAACAATTATTCTACGAGTGTTAATATTATGTAAAAATTCAACCAGTGAACTACGGTATTTCCAGTAAAGACAATTAAATTTGAACTGGATTTAATCATAAATAATGGATATAATTTTGGTACACAGTCTACAGGACTGATAATCAGACTTGTGTCTCCAAAGATAATTGTCCAAAGTGTTGGAAAATTTCTGTACATTGTGTAAATAGTAATGTGGGTCGCCACACATGAGTGATGCTACTTTGAGCATTTTATTTTGCAGTCAATTTTAAATTAAGAATAAAATGAGATAATTTTACATGATGTGTTATGCCCAGTTGAATCTCCTTCTATCCTTATTGTTGCATTGAGCCAAAAATCAGTAAAGCATTCTTTTTATTTGATGTCGTTTTTGCGATTAGATTTAACCCATCTGGCGCCCCGGGATATTTTGACTCTCATGCTGACTGATTCTTGGTAAAATGCATATGTGGTCGTGCGGACTCCGGTCTAAACGGGCACAGTACAGCTTCCCATGTTCCTACATTTCTCCTAAAACCAAACTGGTCTTCACCCAACTCCGTTTCTATCTCTCTTTCCATCATCTTGTAAATTATTCTAGACCGGATCTTTGAAGCATAAGTAATCAAGCTGATTGTACGGCGATCTTCACATATGTCAGCTCCCACTTTCTTCGGTATAGGGTTGATAACATTCTGCTTGAAATCAGAGGGCATCTCACCTGTCTCATAAATCCTACAAGTGATATAACCTGATCAGACCTTCATCTCCTATGCAGCGCAGCAACTCAATCGGTATATCATCTATGCCTGGTGCTTTGTTCCTGCTTAAGTCTTCCAATGCTCTGTCAAATTCTGATCTCAATATTAAATCACCTTTTGCATCCTCATCAATTTCCTCCACCCTTTCCATTACATGATTTTCAATCTCCTTTCCCTTATACAAACACTCTATGTAAGCTTTCCATCTCTCAAACTTTTCTTCCCTATCTGTTAGAGGCTCTCCATTTGTGTCCTTAATATTATAGCACTTAGTCTCTTTTTCCCCAAAAGTATCCTTAATCCTTCGATAAGCTGTGTCTACTTTTCCTCATTTCAGACGATTTTCTATACCTGCACATTTCTCTTTCAACCATTCTTCTTTCTCTTCCTTGCACTTCTTGTTAACCTAATTTCTCAGACGTCTGTATTCTGCTTTCCCCTTTTCATCTCTTACATTATTGTGTTTCCGCCTTTCAACCATCAATTCTAGTACATCCTGAGTGATCCACGGTTTTCTACCTATTCTTTCTTTCCTACCAATGTTTTCTTCTGTGGATTTTGTTATTCCATTCTTCATTCTTTCATTCTTCGTCTGCAATTGAAGTTTTTTTAGGGTTTTTCATTAGTCCTTCCTTTATACTCTCCTTGAATCTTTCGTTTACATCCTTCTCTTTCAGTCTGTCTCTTGCCCACCTTTTTGGCTTTTGACTTTTCGTCATTTTCTTCAACTTTAATCTGCATTTCATAACAACCAGATTGTGGTCAGAGTTTATATCCGGACCGGGATATGTTTTACAATCCAAAATCTGGTTTCGAACCCTCTTCTGTACCATAATGAAGTCTATTTGGCAACGACCTGTATCTCCTGGTCTCATCCATGTGTATATGTATTCTTCTATTGTGGTTATTGAATAAGGGTTAGGTATGACCAACTCATGCTCGGTGCAGAATTCCATCAGTCTGCTTCCTAGATCATTCCTTTCACCTAATCCGAAATCTCCTACTATCTTCCCTTCTCTTCCTTTTCCTACCACAACACTCCAATCTCCTATTACTATAACATTTTCATCACCTTTGATATACCTCAGAATTTCATCTATTTCTTCGTAGACCTTTTCAACATCTTCATCATCAGCTTGACTGGTAGGCATATAGACTTGTACCACTGTGGTCCACGTAGATTTTGTATTGATTTTTGCTACAATAATCCTTTCACAGTATTGCTCATAATATTCCACCCGCTGCCCAAGTTTCATACTCAATATGTCACCAACCCCTGCTTGTCCATTGTTTGATTTAGTGCTAATGACCCTATAGTCTCCTGACCAAAAGTTCTGCACTTCCTGCCAGCGCATTTCACTTATCCCAACCAAATCCAACCTCAACCTATCCATTTCCCTTTCTAAGTTTTCTTACCTTCCACTTCCCAGCAGACTTCTAACATTCCACACTCCGATCCGTAGAATGTCAGTTTTCCTCTTTGTCACTTCTGTGATGTTAACCCCCTCTCGAGTAGTCCCCACCCGGAGATCCGAACGGGGGACTAGTTTACCTCCGGATTGGAATTTTACATGGAAGGAGGCCATCATCACATGTAATTATGCAAAGAGAGGTGCATATCCTCGGGAAGAGCATTGCGGCTGTAGTTTCCCGTTGCTTTCAGCCGTGCAGCAGGACGCAGTGTTGCCATTAGTTGGCTAATATTATCATTATCTTAACCGTCTATAAGACAAGTAAAGAATTGATTTATTCTGAAAGGCTGCTACTCCCTTTCAGAATAAGTAATAGAGCAATTGTACTAACAAAAATACTAACCTTCTACTAACAATTAAATACCAAAATTCTACTAACGAAAAATTACTTAAGTTCCACCAACAACAAAATACTACCACTAAAACAGTCTGTCACCAGGCACACTCACATGCACCCTCACACATCACAGTCTATTGAAACAATGAACTATATCTAATAAGCAATGCAACTGCCACCAGACCTACCCACACACCACAGTCTAATGGAACAATGAACGGTATTTAATAAACAAACTAACTACATACTTACAACTAAAACCAACCCCACACCCACATTCTAGAAGAGTAAACGATAAACAGAAATAAGAGTAAGGGAAACAAAAGACATGGGGAAAGGAAATGCCCTCAACCGTCAAAGAACAAGAATTAAGGGATCCGGAAGAAAGGAGAGACAGGAAAGGCAGAAAGGATAGGTGACGAGGAGAGGGACCACCCCAAAGGCGATGGAAGAAGGGAAAGACCGTATGGCATATATACACAAATCAGGAAAGCAAGTACAGTATATTTTAATGTCCAATGTTCTTATCCCATCCAGAGCCTTTGTAGTGGCCTCTAGAAAATCAAACCTATCTCCAGGGCAGGCTCTTCTACTGCACTCCCTTACAATGTGCTCGATGGTTTGAAGAGGGGCACCACAGTCACATTTATTGATAGACATCTGAAATGATACGACGATATGTTTAGACAATACAAGGCACTGAATTGACCCATTCCAGATAGTTTTGAGATTGGTTTCTGACAATTTAAAGTCAATTATAACGTGGAAATGAATCAGCGCCCATCAGAAAAGTTTCTTAGCACTGCAGTTAGTGATAATTATTATGTCAGTTCACATTTTCATGGTCTGCTTTACTGCGTCTTTAAAACTGCCACTTTTGCATCATGTAAAACTGAATATTTTGATAAAATACTCCGTTTTTCGTCATCTGTCAGTGGAAAAGACATAACTGACAAGGCATGTGCGGCGCTGCAGAGCTGCCAGACTGCTCATGGCGTAGCCCCGCTGCACATGCGCACTGCCTAGGCGGCGCAGTTTGAAATGTAGATACATGGAAAGCCAAGTTGGCGACCTTTCCCCAAACAGCATGCATGCTTATTTGAAAGGGTGAAACCACTTTATAGACAAATACATATATTTCGGTTGACTTTTCAAGAAATACAAGATTTGTGCTGTGCTACTGAGTCTATTTGGAAGATCTTGGCACAAATCGCACCTTCTAACTCCCTCTGGTTTAAGAGCTTGACTTTTGTTATTATTGTAATCACATTTATTTCACCACCTAAGTGGGACAAATCAGCATATCGTCGGCTTGTTTGCAAGACGATATGACAACTTCTTTTAGGGTGGCACATTGAGAATCGAGCGAACAATCGAACAGGTCTCCAAGATCACGACCTTCTGCATGATGATATGTAGACCAGGATGTATTCCCAATATTTCAAGATTGCGAGCCAATGATTTAGGGATGATGCCGGTAGAAGAAATGACTATGGGCAGAACCACTATACTTTCCCGTCTCCACATTTGCCGTATTTGTTCAGCCAAGGGCAGATATTTGGTGATCATCTCACAGCAGGTTTGTTGCACGTTATGGGAATCGGGCACTGCAATATCAATTAGGAAGGTTCTCTTCTGCACCTTGTCCACAAGAACGATATCGGGCCGGTTTGCTGGTATGGTTTTATCGGTAATAACTGATCGGTCCCATAACAACTTGTGACTAGGATGTTTCAAAACGGCGTCAGGAACATACTGATAGTAAGGCAAAGTGTTTTTAGATAATAAGTGCTTTTGAGGAAGGTGTAGGTGCATTATTTTGGCCACTTGGTTGTGCCTTTTCATGTAATCAGCAGTGGCGGCTGGTGACATTGTTGCAGCGTTGCACAACTCCCAATAATTTTACACCTAATTCGTAGTTTCTTTTCCTTTCATGTTTTAGTTTTATAGATTTAATGCACTCAAAAATGTGTTAAAATCATCTATATTTTGATATTATTTATCCTAATGCTTCACACTGTACCTATAAAAGCTGCCGCCTTCAAATCAAACTCCAGGGGGTTAGCTCTCTTGTGGCGACTCCCAAGCAGACAGCGCGGCGTACAGGACGAGGCTGGACGAGGCCAAGCTTGAGCATAGCATGCCGACCAGCATAGGTAGCAGGGAGTTGCAGACGAGCTGCCAGCCCCCTGGCAACACTCAGTTCCAAATGGCCCCGTTAGACTGCACCACTCTTTGGAAATGACAACACCCTCGATTTCTCTTACCCCGCGAAGGGTAGATTAGTTAGTTAGTAATTTAGTTAGTTAGTTATTGTTGTTTTAAGGGGCGGAACTACGAGGTCGTCTGCCCCTGAAGGGTACTTTCTTTCCCACACCACTAGGGAATGCTACACCACCCACAACGGTACAAATATCGGAATTTAATAGGGAGGCATTAGTTGTTTCACACCCAATTATTTTTACATGTTTTCTCATCATAACTTCATTTAATATTTTTGTCAATTGTTCTGTGAAGCGAGCCTAAGAACGCCACCATGCTATAAGTACAGTAGATAAGTGGCTGAACTATTTTGCGACGTATTGTTGGTGTACTGTAGCGGTTTATGTTTGCTTTTACCACTCTTGTTCTTGCGGGATTTGAGTTGCAATTAGTTCTGTATTTAGTTGATTTGAGTATTTTGGTTCCAGGCAGATACTTAACTGTGCATTATTATTATTATTAAGATTAATAATATTATTATTGTTATTATTATTATAATTGTTTGGTTGATTGTGAGTAGACCTATGCATTCACTACGAAATTTCTTGGCTAGCAAAATTCAGTGTTTTGTTAGTTTGCTTTTCGCGCCACTTTCAGATGTAGCACCCAGATTTATCATCTGTGCACCTTGTAAGTTACCGTAGTATTTTATTTTAACGGAATGTTTAGTTTGAAACATTAATTGTATTGTGGAGTGTGAGTGAAAATGAATACAGTAAGTAATTTACTAGTCAGCCAGTTTTTCCAGCTCCCTGATGACGATAAACTTACAGTAAAAACACTCGGTACACCATTACCGGATAAGTATTGTCCAAAATATAAGTATACGAGGGCGTTTAAAGGAGATATTTAAGGCAATAATAAAATAATAATAATAATAATATCGTATGGCCTCGGGTGCCTGGTGCAAGCTTTGTTAATTGACACCCAGGGGGTAGCTTGCATGTCGAATTTCGTCGTTCCTTTGAACGCTATGAAAGTCAAGGAGTTTAGTTATCTAAACTCCTTGACACTACAGCGCTTTCAAGTAGAGAATGGAGGAACTTTGTGTTGGCGGAAAATCCCGAGATTAATTTTGCCATTGAATACGGCCTACTGAATTCAAATGGGTTCTTTAACATGCCAACAACGTATGACATGAGTGTCGTGATTTTTGTCGGGGAGGTATGACTGAATTTTTCGGATTTTAAAGCAAAAACTCGTTTTTTTGTTTTATTTATATAAAAATACCCCAATTCTTCCTCTTTCAGAAAATCATCTCAGTTTAGTAATTCCGGCTATTTTGAAGCTTGTAGAGGCCATTTAATGTGAGCGCGCATGGCATTTAATAGCCCAGTACCACGCCCACTTTTCCTGTAATAGCATAATGATAGTTTTCTCTATGTTTTTTTTTTGTCGATTATTCAAGTATTCCGCGGCGTTTGTGTCGTAGAGGCACACCTGTGCAAGCTGACAGTCGTTTGTTTACTACGTAGTCCATATAACTACGTTATGTCATTTAATAGTTCAATTTTAACTAATTTAGAGAACGATTTCTCTCTTCTAAATTGCTTTCCATTTTTTTTCACACAACTATACTATGATAGCTCTGTGCTCCGTGTGTGTAATGTAAGGGTGGTACAAAGCGTGCATCAGACAAAAATTATCAGTTTACCGGGATCGAGACACATTGGAATGTAGTAAAGAACACTGAAAGACAGAGGAAATTTCGAACTACAAACGAACGTGAAGGCAAGTGGCAAATCGACCTGAAAGAGGGTAAGATAAGTTAAATGCAAATTGCAAATTGTTAAGTTGGTTAAGATATCACAGCGAGGTTGAACAAGTGTAGCCTACTGCAAACTGCCCACTAAGAGAGCGAGATCCGCGACGAAAACGCTACCTGGCGAAACAAGGCTTAAACGAGCAAAAGCCATAGGAGGCAGATACTGCTTACATGTAACACAGGAGGCAAGGCATTCTCAACTGGCAACGTCATAGTAGACAAAGACAGCTTACGTGTAACAAAGGAAGCAGGCCATTCTCAATGAGTGCACTCGAGACTTTCGGAAGACATACAACACAGAGGAGATTCAACGCACGCATGTTCAATTTACAGTAAAACATTCACGATAGATACTTGCTAGGGACTCGTAGAATTCCAACCCGCATATCCTCGCTAACGCTAAGAAGCATATATGCATATACGCGTCTAGAACATAGGCGTCAATAACAACTGATTCACAACTTGATCAACAAAGAAGACAACATGAAACCCTTCTCGAAATCAGAAAACAAAGACGCACGCGAGAAACGGAAGTCGAGAGCTCCAACAAGGTACCGCTCACAAAGCTCTGAAGAAGAGATTCAAGCAGTAAACCAACAAACCCAAACAAAAACAAACACAAACAAACAAACCCATGGGAAGGAATCAAAAGAAGTGAAAGACATGTTTTCTGAAATCCTAACAGAGCTTCAAAACTTAAAAGAACAAAATGAAGACTTTCGAAAGGAAACAAGAGAGGAAATAAACAGCATCAAACAAGAACTAAGGACAACAGAAGAAAATTCACGTAAAATAAACGACGCCCTTGAACGGAAAATAGAAAATGTGGACAACAGAACGCAAGAAAAACTAGACACACTATCCGAGAAAATACATGCCCTAGAGCTACAAGAGGAGCAAAGATTGAAGAGGAAAAGAAAGAACAACATTGTCATTAAAAGTAAAGAGCTATTACATGAGAACCTAACAAACAGTGAGGTAGGAAGCAAAGTCAAATATATACTGGACAAAATAGAAACTGAAGTCAAGGTAGAAAGCGTATTGCAGATTGGGGGAGATAGCCACGGTAAAGGGTTAGTGAGAGTCACATTTAAACACTTTACAGACAAGCTGAAAATAATGAGAAACAAACACAAGCTAAAGGGGCAAGACCTCTATGTTGACGATGACCTCACCAAGAACGAAAGAGCAGTACAAGCGAATTTAAGACAGCCAGGGAGGAGAGGAGCAAAGGTAACAGTGAGGTGAAAGTGGGCTACCAGAAGATCCTCCTAAACGGTCAATGGATTAATTGGGAGTATCTAAAAAACGGAGAGCTGACCGCCGCACTGTGATCAAGCAACCGGCGGTAACAAAGAAAGAACTAATACTTGCCACACTCAACGTAAGGTCTCTGAGAACTGAAGACAAGGAACTTGAACTGGAAAATGCTCTCTTAAACATAAAGTACGACATACTAGGACTTAGTGAAGTAAGACAACTCGGCGAAGGGATCCGAGAAAAACCGAATGGAGACATCTTCAGCTACATCGGTGAAACCAAAGGGCAAAAAGGAGTGGGCTTCATGATCAAGAAGCACCTAAAAAGCAACATTCGAGAAATTCGAGGAATCTCAGAGAGAATTGCGCTACTGTCCTTAGATCTAGAAGGGAATACCATCGTAATTATACAACTCTATGCCCCCACAGAGAACAGCACAGAGGAGGAAATTGAAAAGTTTTACGAGCAATTAGAAGACACACTGGACAACTTCAAAACACAAAGAACGTTTGTAATGGGGGACTTCAACAGTAAAGTGGGAATCAAGGAACATACAGACGAAACACCTATGGGACCATTCGGATACGGAATTAAAAATGGGAGAGGAGACTGATTGATCCAGTTTGCTCAAGGACACAACATGAAAATTGTGAACACCTTCTTCAAGAAAATGCCAGAGAGTAGATGGACATGGAGAGGCCCGAACGGCAGGACAAAAAACGAAATTGACTTTATACTTACCGACAACTTAAAGGAAGTAAAGGATATTCAAGTGATCAACGGGCTAAAATTCGACACCGACCATAGAATGGTACGCTTAAAGCTAACAATAAAGAAGAATAGACGGCCATACTTCAAGACCAGGATAACTAGCCCTGGACAGATCAACCAGACCGAATACGCCCAAGAAATCCAGCAAATTCTAAATCACCTGAAGCAACAATACCACCTAAGCACACAGCACCTCTACACAGAACTCATAAAATGTATAACATCTGCATCTAACAACTCAGCAATACCAAGAAGTAAGAAGGGACGGCGCGATAAGCTAAAAGACAGTACCAAACGCCTAATCGAGGAAAGGGAAATATTGAAAGCACAAGCTGTAGATAACAACCAGAAAAAGTTAGAGTACGGGCAGCTTAATAAGCGCACAAAAAGGGAAATTAGAAAGGACATTAGAGACCACAACACAGAAATCATCAGAAAGTACGCAGAAGAATCAAAATCAATACGAAAGATGAGAAAAGAACTAGCACCAGACAAACAATGGATGCTTGGAGTGAAAGACAAAAGAGGTAAAAGACAAGCAACAAGGGAGGAAATAACAAAACAGGCCACAGACTTCTACAGAGAGCTGTACTCCAGTACACACCAGAGAAGAGACTCAGACCAAAGTGATAAGGGGCTGGAGGCACTACACGACGAAGAAATTCCTCCCATCATGACCAGTGAAGTCAGAGCAGCAATAAAGGAGGCGAAAAACGAGAAATGCCCCGGAGAGGATGCCATCTACAACGAATATCTGAAAATGGGTGGTGAGGATCTCATAGAAGTGATAACAAGGCTATTCAACATGATACTTGAAACAGAAGAAATTCCAACAGAATGGAAACAGAGTGTTATTGTTCTGCTTCACAAGAAAGGCGCTAAAGATGACATTAATAACTACAGACCAATCAGTTTAATGGCCAGTCTCTACAAACTTTTCACGAAAATCATGACTAGAAGGATGTCTAAACTACTAGATGAAAACCAAGCAGTGGAACAAGCCGGTTTCAGGACAGGCTTTAGCACAATTGACCACCTGCAAGCAATGAACCAGCTCTTGGAAAAAACGCAGGAATTTAAACTCGAACTATACATTGCATTCGTAGACTATAACAAAGCCTTCGATTCTGTGGAACATAGTTGTGTGCTAGAGGCATTGAGAAGCCAAGGCATACAAAAGAGATATGTCAGACTACTGGAAAAGCTCTACGAAGGCTGCCAAGCGAGGGTAAGAACGGAGAGGGAGGGTGCGAACATCAACTTAGAGAGAGGCGTGAAACAAGGCGACCCCCTCTCACCAAAGTTGTTCACATGCCTACTGGACAACCAATTTAGGAAGTTGGAATGGGACAACAAATACGGCATCGAAATAAACGGGGAAAGGCTGACACACTTACGGTTCGCAGACGATATTGCACTGCTAACAAAATCGGCAACAGACTTGGAACAAATGCTAGCGGACCTGGACACTGTCAGTAAAGAAGTAGGTCTATCTATGAACCCCCTAAAAACAAAACTGATGACCAACTCACTGGAAGTACAAATCCTCATCAATGGCAAACCACTAGCGTACACACAGGAATATGTCTACCTAGGACAAAACCTGTCATTTGACTGCTCCCAGGAGAAGGAAATCAAGAGACGAGTTGGACAAGCATGGAAGAAGTTCTGGTCCTTAAAATTTATATTGATGGACAAATCCCAGAAAATAAGTCTAAAGTCAGAAGTGCTAGAAAAGTGTGTAATGCCGGTACTGCTATACGGCTGTCAAACCTGGGCGTTAACAGAGAAGCAAAGGCAAACAATCCGGGTATGTCAACGCAAAATGGAACGGAAGATCCTTCAAGTTTCCTTGAGGGACAGATTACGAAACGAGGAGATAAGAAGAAGAACTGCCATGAAAGATGCCGTGACAACAGCTGACAGGCTAAAATGGAAATGGGGAGGCCACGTGGCCAGAATGAAAGACGATCGATGGACGCACAAACTAACGGTATGGGACCCCAGGACAGGAAGAAGGAACGTGGGTAGACAGAGGACCCGCTGGGATGACTCAATCGTAAGGAAGACAGGCAAACACTGGACGAGGATAGCAAGGGAGAGACAAGAATGGAGACGTATGGAACTATAAGAAGGGAAGAGAAGGAGAGCTTCAACAATGAAAGATCCTGGTAGACAGCACACCTATGACATGAAAGATACACTTCTGCAACCTGTAACAAGCCAAACAACGCACGTAAAGCGAAGTGAAATGTAGTGTTAGTGAAGTGAACTATAGTGAAGTGTAGCAAGTGGAGTAAAAACTTGCACACAACTCCTTAGGACTTGCTCGCCTAACGAGTTTAAACCAGAGCACGTCCCTGTTCGCAGGAGGCCTTTGCCCATATGGGATTATCTAGGCTATATTTATTTATTTATTTATTTATTTATTTATTTATTTATACTATGATAGTTAATATTATATATATTTGTTGGACACATATATAGGATGGATGAGAACAGACTCACTAAGAAGATTTTCAATATCGTGAATGCAAGTAAATTAAAGACCAGTTGGATTAAAGAAGTACATGAAGACATGGAATTACTTAAAATCTCTGAAGACGACATTAAGGACAGAGAACAATTTAGAAATAAAATCAGAAACACGAAAATTGTACAAGTTTCAAGGAAAGATACATCAGGGAAAAAATGGACAGAGGAAAGGAAGAAAAAGCACAGTGAACTAATGAAGAGGTTTTGGGAAGAAAAGAAGAGAGGAAAAGGAAGTGAAGCTGTGATTGGCTCAAGTTCTCACGCTCTCCTGAAGGGGAATAATCGGAAATAATAATAATAATATATATTTGTATTATTTACATTCTGAATTTCGTATTTGTGTTGACTGTAGTAGTACAAGCATGGCTTCCCTGTTTGTTTATGTTATTGTAATGCAAAAGTAACACGTGGTTTCAGTACAGCGAATTACATATCCAAACTAGTGATTATTCAGTGATGTGTTTCGTCTTATTTCCTTTGTAGTTGTGTAATTTATAGTGTAGAGGTCTTAGTGCGTCGTTTTAGTGTATAGATAAGTAGTGATTATAGTTTTTAGGTCAGACCTATAGCAATAGTGATTATTATTATTAGTGAGAAACCATGGAAATTCAAAAGAGTCCTAGGTGTAGCTATAGACCAGTGAAAAAACGTCCCTCAAAGAAAAGTAAGGCTGCCAAATTAGCTATAGCTAAAAAAAAGAGTCAGAAACCAGGACAAGAAGTCAGTTCAGTTAAGCCTAATGAAGAAGTGAATAACGTTTCTAGTAGCTCACTAGATACAGATATGTCTGCATCAGAGAGGAAAATAAATTTATTTTCTCTTTCTGCCAGTGCAGAACAAAGTGTTGGGTCTGTGATCTATACCTTGGTGCATAAGGATGTTTGGCAAGAACTAGTGAAGGAGCTACTGTGTGGCGAGTGTAAGAACAAATCTATTTTTATTGAATTTAGGGAAACTCATGGGTTCTCCTCTAAAATTATAATTAAATGCAGAACATGTGGTTATGTTTCTGCTAACACCTACACTTCACCAAGAATTAAAGATGATAATTCTCAAAGACCTGGTTTCCATGTGAACAATGCTATGGTTGAGACATTTAGTAGTTTAGGTAAAGGCCAGCGTGGGCTGGAGACATTTTCTATAGGTATGGGTATGAACACTTTAGGTCGAAGGCCTTTTGCAAAACATCTTAGAATACTCATAGATGAGGGAAAATTAATGATAAGAGAAGTACTTTCTATGGCTGCACAAGTAGTACACAATGCTCATGGGGCTAGTGATGAACAGACCATTGACATAGGTGTTTCATATGATGCAACATGGCAGAAACGTGGCCATACATCGAATTATGGTGCAGGATTCGTAATTGACATTCTGACTGGAGTTGTGTTAGACTACCATGTTCTGTCAAAGTATTGCCATCAGTGTGTTATTGCAGAAAGGGACCTGGGAAAAATAGTGCAGAATATAATATTTGGTGGGAGGGTCATAAGAGCTCAGATGAATGCCAGAAAAATTATGATGGGTCCTCCAATGTAATGGAAAAAGACATTGGAGAGATCCTGTGGAAGAGATCCATTGACAATGGTTTTCGATACACATCGGTGTTGTCAGATGAGGATGCCAAGACCTACGCCCACTTGAATGAGATTGAGGTGTACGGTCCAGAACAAAGGATTGAGAAAGAAGAATGCATAAACCATATTTCTAAGCGACTTGGTACTGCTCTTCGTAACACTGTCAAGGAATGGAGGGCGAAGGGTGTGACACTGGGTGGGCGTAAAGAGGGCAACTTGAAAGACAGCAGTATAACTAAATTGACCCATTATTTTAGGCATGCCATTGTCAATAATATTCCAGATGTAGGAAAAATGAAGAGGGCAGTTTTTGCAACTCTTAGACACTGTATGTCAACTGACCGCAAGCCTCAGCATTTGACTTGTCCTAAGGGTATCAACTCCTGGTGCTTCTATAACCGACAACAGGCAGAAGGAAAACCAAATGATAGCCACAGTAGAATGAGTTGCAAGCTGAATCCTTCTGTTGTTGAGAAGATAGCACCTGTATATCTGAGACTAGCATCAGATAAGATATTGCAGCGTTGTACAGCGGGGAAGACTCAGAATGCTAACGAGTCCCTCCATAATGTAGTGTGGAGTAAATGCCCTAAGGAGATATTTGTTTCCAAGACAAAACTGGAACTTGGTATCCTCAGGGCTGTCTCAGAATTCAATATGGGGCACTACAAAACTCTGGAAACCCTTCATTCCATCAGAAATTCGACCATCCCTATAACCTCAAGTTCTCTATGCAAACGACAAGATGTTAGACGTGTTACTCAGGCACAAAAGAGGGGCTGTGATCGGGAGAAAATGACTAGGAGGCATGTAAAATGGCAGAAGATATCTAAGGAAGAAAGAACGAGGAGATGTCAGTTTTGAGTGAGTAAATATTAACTTGCCTTTTTCTCGCATTGTTCTTTTCCAATGTTTTTCTGTGTACAAAATGCTCCTTGCGATGCAATTCTTTTCAGATGTTGTTGAAACTTGGTAAAGTAGTTGCAAAAGGTACACTAATGTAAACTTGTTTCTGGTTTTGAACCTCTCTGAGTTTTAGTATGAATTTTGATAGATAACTTTAAACTATTAATGCTGAAATTTTAAAAATATATAAAATGAAAGTTTAAACTTTTCTGGAAAGAAGAGTATTCATCTAACACAAAAAAACAAAGCAATTATTGTTTCTATACATCTTAACAACATTTTTTAAAAAAATCAGCTTGGTCGAACAAAAACTTTGTCGCAAGGGACTTTTTTATGTGACCACTTTTTGAATACAAAAAAGTGCAATATCTCAAAAACTAACCAAGCTATTTAATTACAAATTAGAACATTAGATGCCAGCAACTGTTTATGCAAGTGGTTTAAATTTGGTAATGATATGATAAAAACTGTGGAAGTTGAAAAACTCAGTCATACCTCCCCTTAACATGCCAACAACGTATGATATGAGTGTCGTGATTTTTGTCGCCTTTCAAAAAATCACTTACCATGGCCAGGAGCGAACCTGCAATCTTGGGGTTAGTAGTCCGACACTATAACCACTCACCCACCGTGGCAAGCTATTTAAGGCAATAATAATTGGTTATGTGAATGCGATATTCAAAACGCTTTATTCTGTTTTACATGTTTGTTGGTGGAGAATTCGCGTGGACCAAAATAGGAATTACGGAAAATAATCCCTAAAATAAAGAAACATGAATCTTCAGCTGAGCTGCTTCGGTGCCGTAGTTGGTAGCATGCTGAGCCTCTATGCCCAAGATCGCGGGTTCAAACCCGGCCGAAGTCATCGGATTTTTAAGAGCGTTAAAAATCCCTCAGTATGCCTTCCTTCGGAGGGGAAGTTAATCCGGCGGTCCCATGTCATAGATTTATGGCATGTTAAAGAACCTTACACTTATTACACCTGTGTGAAGCTAAATTATAGGTTAAAAATTTGAACAACGCTCTTAGGTTCCAACGTTCGTCGACAGGAGCCGACTGCGGTGGCGTGTAGTAACCAAGTTCTGGACTAGTAGTCGTTTACGGTGGCCTTTGGCGGCAAAAGTAGGAACTGCTTGAAATTCAATGTCTGTAGTCCTCACTTGAATTAAAAACAGATAACACTCACTAATACAGCCATCACAATTAACACCGGTTATCAGACAGTTTCTCCACACACCCAAAGTACAGGGGGCTACATGACCGCGTTGTCGCAGCTCCTAAACTGAGGAACCAACCAACCAATCTTCAGCTGTTTGAAATTGACACTTTTTGGAACTGTTAACGAAGCTGCACAATTGGACAGTGCCTATAGAAGGTAAATTGCGGAATATAACGAAGATGTTAGGCACAATAGATATGTGTTAAATATTGTAATAAACTGTATTCGTTTCTGAGGCTCTTTCGGCCTGGCCTTGCGTGATCATGATGAAAGTGTAACATCAACAAATCCAGGTGTTTTGAGAGAAATAATTAATTTTACCGCTGAGTTGGATGCTGTGTAAGGGCAACTGTTTTCAAAGGAACGTCCACAACAATTCAAAATTAATTTTTACAGATTATTTTGGAGGTTTGCCAAGAAGAAGGATCAAAGCAAATAAAGGAATCGGAAATTTTTGCCATTATAGGAGATGAAACTAGTGATATTTCAAACATATTTCAGATGGCTGTTGTGTACCGATACGTAGTAAGAGGCAAACAAAACATGATGCACACACATTAGCAGCGTGTTTACTGGATGAATTAAAGAAGCATAAATTGAACGAAACTCCACGAAAATGAATTGCGCCGACGTATGACAGAGCGCACTTCATGGCTGGTTCCTCTGCTGGGGTTCAAGCTGTAGTAAAATAAAAAGATTGATAGTCAGTTTGAAAGACTAGACTTTATACTATTTTAAATGCTACAAATGCTGCGTGAACTCAAAGTCCGTTAGCAAGTGCAAACCAAGGTCAAAGGAGGTAGCTGGCTGGATGACGTCACGCTCACCGGAGCGCGCGGGGAAAGGAGGAAGCTCAAGCAGTATTGTGACGTCACACACCTCAGTGCATCCTCGGTACATTTCGTCCCGTCACCGTAACGTAACGCCAGACCCCAGCGTAACTACGAAGTCGACAAGATCATTTAAAATGATAAAAATCCTATCCTTATGCAGAATATGAGCCCGTCTTTGTTAGTAATAGTAACGTAACGTACAAACTTTTCGGTTGCCATATTTTTATGTTGAGAATGTTTATTATCCCGGAGATTGAGACCCAACCTTAGACAACCTGCTGTGTTTAAAATTCTTCCCATGAACTCAGGCATAGGGCATAAATACATAAATCTGTTTTTTTTATGAATTCCTATAGGAAGAAGCCCAAAAGAGCCATTAAAATTTGTCTATTTGTCGACCGTACAGTTATTTTGGAAAACCCATGTATTTCAGTTTTTATAGAACTGTAGTTTATCTAACGTTAATTAATTTTTGTTACATGTGTAAACTTCCCATATAAAATTGCGAAATCAGAAATTTTGGTGCAACACCCAGCTTTTCTTACCACCGGCCGCCACTGGTAATCAGTACAGGAGATTGCTTGGCAGCCACCTGTGATATGTTCAATTGTTTCCGGTTCTAGTTGGCATCTTGCATATATCAACCTGAATATTTGCCTTAACTATATATTTAAGATAACTTTTGTTAGCCACAACTTGATCCTGGGGCCTGTTTCATAAACCTGAGCCTGACTGAAAATATTAGCTAATAATAGATTAGATTAGATTGGATTTTTATTAAATCCATTTGCATTGTGGTGTTTGCAGCCATTTTTTCAGTGTTGCCTTAGTAAACAAGAGTTTAGTGCTTTTCAGTCGGTCAACACGAATGTAACCAAAAGAGATGGGTTATGCCCTAATCCTAAAATAAAGTACATGAGATTAATAAATACACTAGGATGACCAGTATCGATCGTCAAGCGATCATCATCAGATACATTACACTTAGGCTATAAAATGTATGTTTGAAAATACAGGTGAAAATATTTACAATATATACAATTATTTAGTTGCAGTATTGGTACTGCAACTGTCTGTGTATGCTAAATGCAGTATATATGATGTTAGGTGAAATGCTAAATGGTGATAGATATCCGGACAATTGCAGTTGCAGTACCAATACTGCAACTAAATAAAATAAAAAATACAAAAATAAAATTAATTGTACATATTGTAAATATTTTCACCTGTATTTTCAAACATAGATTTTATAGCCTAAGTGTAATGGATCTGATGATGATCGCTCGACGATCGAAACTGGTCATCCTAGTGTATTTATTAATCTCATGTAATTTATTTCAGGATTAGGGCATAACCCAGCTCTTTTGTGTACATTCGTGTTGACCGACTGAAAAGCACTAAACTCTTAAATCTATTTGATCAATTACATGTATACAATACATTTTTGATATAGGACACGTCAGAAATTACATCTATAAAATAAAAGAACTAACAGGTATATATTACTAATACCTACTATAACTTTTTATAACTTATTATAATGATAGATCTTAAGAGATACAATCTTATTGGACAACTATTTACAACTTACTCTATTATCATAATATGAAAACTTAATTCTATAAATACAACAACTTACAGCTAGGTATTACAATTAAAATAGAAAAGTAAAATATAATTATAGATTTCATCGCTCCTATACGCTGAGATATTCAACTACAGAGTAAAAACAATGGCACTGCAGATAAGATTTCAACATTCTATCAAAGGTTTTTATTTTGGGGCAAGTTTTATATACTGGGGTAGTTTATTGTATAATTTAACTCCTGTGTGAAAAGTTCCTTTTTGATATATGCTTGTGTGTGTGTGTGTGTGTGTGTGTGTGTGTGTGTGTGTGTGTGTGTGTGTGTGTGTGTGTGTGTGTGTGTGTGTGTGTGTGTGTGTGTGAAATATGAATGTTTAGATTTTGTCTTGGGTTATGCCTATGAACATCATTGTTTGTTTTAAGAAAAACATCTTTCTTCATTAAATTCTTTTTAAAAAACATATGTACTTTCAAAGATATATGTGCAGGGCAGTGGGAGAATGTTTAAATCTTTAAACAGACGTCTACATGATTCTCTAGGGTTTACATTTGCCATAATTCTAATCGCCCTCTTTTGTATCCTAAACGTGCTTAGTACATCTGGTGACATGCCCCAAAATATGACCCCTTATCTTAAGTATGAATGGAAATAAGCAAAATAAGTATTTCTTAATGTGGGAATGCTAGTGCAGGTTTTTAAAATACGTAACGCAAAGCGCATCGAATTCAGATTAGTATTCAGATAGTGTATATGGTTATTCCATTTCAAGTCATGTTGTATCCATAGTCCTAAAAACTTTGTATCTGTTTTATTTTCTATTTGATGACCATTTAATGTTATATTGGGCTTCGCAGGACTCATATTCTGTATAGTGTGGACATTTAGAGATACTGTTTTTTTATAGTTTATTATGAGGCGATTATCTTGTGAACATTTGGTTAACTCTTCTGTAACGGAGTCAGCAGACTGCTGTAAGACTTGTTTAGTTTCACCTTTTATTACGAGTGTTGTATCGTCCGCAAACAAAATTTCCTTATGTGAATGAACGTTCTGTGTTATATCATTGATATATAGAAGAAAGAGTAGTGTGCCCAAAACCGATCCCTGGGGTACTCCAAATTTAATAATTCCCTCATTGGACAATGTTTCATTAGGTAATTTGGTTCCATCATCCTTGTGTCTCAAGCTTACTATTTGTTTACGCTTTGTTAAGTAAGACTCTATCCATTTATTTGCTAGACCTCTAATACCATATTGATTTAGTTTTGTAAGGAGGATTTTATGGTCAACAACATCAAATGCTTTCGATAAATCCAAGAATAGGCCAGTTACATGTTCCTTATTGTCAATTAATTTCAAATTAATATTAGTACTCATAATAATTTCTATTAGTTAGCCAAATTCTGTTTCATAAACAATCACGAGGACTGATAAAATTTCGACTAATATTATTAGTGGGCTCAGTCTTCGTATCAGCATTTACATGATATTATACATTAATATGAAACATTATAACTATCCGGCAATACCGGTATTATGTTTCTGCACAATGGCTATTGAGATATTAACCCACATTGTGGTAATACATTTATCAATATAATATATATGGATGTGTTTATAAGGGAACTGAGTAAGCCTTCACGAACTACTGCTGTACATATTCCCTTTCATAAGGCATTTAAAACTCAATTTCACGCAGGAACATTATCGAAACAGACAAAATATTAATAGAGCTTACTTCCGTAACACAGTATTATTGGTATGTGAAAATAAGTTAACATATTGTGCTCATCATTTGTGTGGTTCAAATAGCCGTGTTGATAGCGCGATCGCCTGAGAATCTAGAGGTTTCGGGTTCGAATTCAGGTTGAGGTAGATGTTTTTGCCACCAGAATATCGATATAAACGTTATTTACCATATCAATATGACTCATTTTAACAGAATCCACATAAAATTACGTGTTGGTCTGTGAATCAAGAGGTTCGGGTACTGGGCACATTGCCTTGACTCGCAAGTAGGCCTATTTTTTAATTTTTTATATATATTTTTATTTAGTCGATTTACCCTCTAGGTTGGTGGTTCCCACGGACTCAGCGAGGGAACTCACCACTACCGCCTCTACGGGCAGTGTCCTGGAGCTTGGAAAACAGGTCTGGTAGGATACAACTGGGGAGGTGTGATCAGCACTTCGCCCAGGCGGCCTCCCCTGCAAAGCGAACAGGGGCCTCATGAGGGATGGGAAGGGAAGATTTGGGATGGATAGGCTAGGAAGAGGGGAGGAGGCGGCCGTGGCCTTACAGCAGGTACTGTCCCCATATATTCTAGAGGCGGTCTGTTGGATATCCGAAGCAAGGCTGGATTCGTAGACCCTGACGGCTCCGGCGCAAATACTAGTCAAGGATCCACTCCAAATAGACCCTCATGAATATACGTGGTGGAAATTACTACACAATTGTGAATTACACAAAAATGCACTTAGCTCGAAGTAGAACACCTACCTTCCATTCTCGGGGATCTCGTGGTCAGCCTCTGGACCTATAATGGGTTTCACAGTTGCATCTCCTTATATCTAAAATAAATCAAAACGACGCGGCTTCTAATAAACTAAACAATTTAATAACAACGGTGTAAACTAAATCTAAACATTCATACAGTAAATAAAAACACATTCCCTTTCTTTCTTCTTCACATTTACGCCACTGATAATACTGCATTCCATGAACGCTGTGACAAATTTTGGGGCAGCTTGTGTCATTACAACAAGCTATACATCAATTAAAAACCCCTGTGTATTTTACATTCCACTGGCGCGCTTCACAATGAACATCTGGGCGCTAAGAGCACGCGACCTCCGCCACGTGTCGGATGACATAACAAACTCCGTTACATTCCCAGAGCTGGCTGGTTTAAAAGCTGCTTGCCTGTCGGTCCACAACAACTCTCCACATTTGTGCGCGGCCGATCACTGGCCTTGGATGGAAACGAGTTTTAACAAACCCTCGTTATTCCAACCTTGCCCACAAATACACCTCTCCATCGAATCACAAGCTATGTTAAAATGGAACAGATTCACGTCAGACAAATACGCGAACCATACACACATCCTACACGCTATGAAACAAAACTTATATACACTATTCCTTTCATACTCTCGCATTGTGACGTCCCAATGGAGTTCATTTCATTCACACTGAACAAGAAACAAACCACATCCAGTCACATCAACATTCATACGCTAACCACTACGCTAAACAATCAATAAAATTCCTATACCTAACATATCATACACTCGATTGGCAAATAAAGAAAGTTAATACTGAATGACTTTACAATGACACTAACAGCATAGGCTACAGTCCTTTAAAATGAGTAGTGTCTATATACACCTGAGCCTGAGCTCCGATCTCACAGTTATGTCACATACAATTAACCCTCATAAGCTTCTACAGCTTCAGAAATACTACCACCATTCTCTCCTTTCTGATCTGGTGTCATAA
This sequence comes from Meconema thalassinum, assembly GCA_946902985.2. Lineage (NCBI taxonomy): Eukaryota > Metazoa > Arthropoda > Insecta > Orthoptera > Tettigoniidae > Meconema > Meconema thalassinum. The sequence goes on along the minus strand of OX336390.1, from coordinate 474,228,342 downwards.
TAGATTAAATACGTTCGACCACTCAAGGTGAAACATATGTCGTTACATACTTGGGTTTAATAATCTTAATAAGAGTACAACATAACAGATGTCAATATCCATTTCCCGTTTCAATTTCAATCATGACCCTCCTGTCTTCTCTAATCCAAAGCCTTGTATAAAATAAGGAGTACTGTCAACTCACACCTTATGCCTTGCCAAACCTAGTCATGCCCACGCAATGACTGTAATATAAAATGCGGAAACACCTTCGCAAAAACCTCGTGTGCCAACTACACACGGAATTACATATATATAACCACTATCAAAGGGTTAACACCTTCACTTCCTTCAAACTGGCATTCCTTAAAAAGGGCATAATTCCCCAGCGTTTTCGCACCAATCGCTGGTCTAATGAACGATAACATCAATGTTAAACCATTAATCTATACATGTTAACGACCTTTGGAATAATCGATACAGACCTCCTCACTATTACTTTTAAAACGTTACTCAGATAAATTTAAACTGTTGTGTATACATTTAATAAAAATACTGAAGCTTAACTTCACACTTCTGGGTTCAACTTTTACCGATGAAGGAATATGATGTCTACAACGTGACATTATATTACTCCTCGTAAATACTTAATCACAAAATTACATATGTGTGTCCAACAAGAATCGATCACGACGAGGATATCAAACAAGAACTTCCCTAACGTCGGATAATAATAATAATAAACCTTCCAAGAAGATTCTAACTTCAAATTATTTTAAATGCCTGAAAGTTCATGGCTTTCTTCAATAAAACATACAATTACTGCGTTTACATGGCGAACTCAAATCGATTTGAGTACACTTACCGTATTGAATACGGTCATGTAAACGGGACTCAGATCGTATTGAGTTTCAAGGTCGATACGGTAAAATTGTGGGATCGGATCGTATCCAAACTGGTGATCAGGAGCATGTAAACGCGGATCGTATTGAAAGCGATTCTGCGCGCTCTCGCGTTACATTTTTAAACTAATTTAAGCCTACTTTCGTCTGTCGCCTGACTCTCGAATCGCTTGTTTTACTTTCTGTCCATATTCTTCGTTACTGTCTGTGTTCCTGTCGTGGTTGATAAGCGTAGTTTGTTTGCACACGTTTTTATCGTTATTGTATTTTTGTCTGTTTTGCCTTAAATGTTAGGTGTATCCATACGTAAAATGAGGTCAACAGAGAATCACCGTCTCACATTGCCGCTTTATCCGTTCCTTTTCCCATTTGTCCACTAGATTGAATAACTTGAACATAGAGTGGCGCAGTGGTAACTTTCTCGTCTGCTCCCCCCAAGGTAGCAGGATCGAATCCTGGCACAGTCAGGGTGTTTAGGCCTAATTGCGAGGGAACCTTGTCAATAGATTTACTGGCACGTTACAGATCCCATTCGGGGCAACATTCCGGCAGCCCGGCGTCTCTAAAAGCTTCAGAAATTAAAAGGGACGAAAAACCAATAATATTTTATCATTATTAAACTTAACATAAATTTGTTAAGAACAAACAAGATCAAAATCTTCCGCGTGTCCATTTTTCATGTTTACGAACATCCCGTCAAAAAAAATAATAAAAAAAACAACGACGGATGATAATTAAGGGTCTATTATGTTTTTGCTGTTTAATACGAGTTAGCCAACATAACTGCAGGTTGGCCACCATAAATTATATACCGTATTGAAATCGATTTCAATACGAACTGAAACTGCTCATGTAAACGGGCAGCGTACTGAAAACAGGATCATATTCAAATCGATTTGAGTTCGCCATGTAACGTAGTAAATTAGTCATATTCGTATTATCTCCATTCTGAACGAATGTCTATGAGTTCTGCCGATAATAATTAAACATTAAATGTTTCTCTTCCAAGTGATGCCATGATATTTCACAATATATCACTACCAATATCTTCTCTCTTGACGTCTCTCCTCGACGGATAAAATGCCCAAATTAAACTAATATAAATTAATTTAATCGGTAACATAGACGAAAATGTCTATCACCTGAATTCAAAATAAATTCATAAACGTCGAAAATAAATTAATATTCCTTAAAGGAAATGACAAAATGCTTGTTCCTCGAAAAAGAAAAATCTCAGTTCAGGAACTGGATTTCAAACAAACAAAGCTAAAAGCGTCGAAAGACGATCACTGCAAATAATCTCGAAGAATAAAATGACTATGCATGGAGTACATAAATATTGTGTCGAAATATGGATAAAGGATTTGCTCAAAAATGTCACTACAAAGCTCTAACTACTAGGTTAGTGAACACTGCTACCTGGTCTGGAAGTCTAGAAGCTCAAGATAGAGTATTACAAAATACTCAGTTGTTACATCTTCCAAAGATCCGTGTTGGATCCTAGCTCGTCTCCAAGAACTCGTGACCTCAGGAAAGGAACGAATTCCCCTACTGGAAAACAGCAAGCTCCGACCGAGATCGAACTGCGGGCCTCCAATCATCATCTTCATTGTGACCGGGTTTACCCTGGACCTCTTGATAATCTTCATGTCTCTTCTTACTCCGTCACAGTACATTTTCATCAAAACAACGAGCAGTGTCAAAAGTTCTCCTTCCCAATTCTAAAGACATTCGAAAAGAAAGTCGTGGACCTCACTCGCATCACGAACATTCATGTAGATGGTATATGAACATAGTTCTGTAGTCGCTGGTGTTAATGTCGAGCTCATGTCTGACAATAATGCACTAGAATACAGTTGTACATCAAGTCACATGCTCACTCATCAAGTCTGACAGGAAGTAGATGCTTGTACGTCATAAATTGGGGAGAAGTCTCCAGGTCAAACTCTCCGAGATGAATTTGAACCAACGAATGAAGCTAGGCACGCTTAAGGCCCGCGAAAAACTGGCGTACCTTTGATTTGGCGCAAAATTGAATATTAATAAAACCCATGATCATTTGTTTCTCCGCCGATCAGATTCTTAACCTGCGCAATAAGAGAAACTCAATGAAATTAGTCGCAAGTCCGTAACTTAAAAACTCCGAATTATTTTTAAAAATTGTCCCCACTACTGTCAATTTGCTGTGTTCTCTATAAATGTAGCCAAGCTGGTGGTTGAACTGACTTTATTTCGATGTGTCGTGGGCGGCACTTGTGTGGACTTTATTTTGAGGTGTCGTGAGGGACACTTGACTTTATTTCGATGTGTCGTGGGCGACACTTGTGTTGACGAAATATTAACTTCTAAACTCTGACGAGTTCTTCAAGTATTTAAATGTGTATAATTTGCGTGTGAATGGTAGAAGCTTAAGGCGTACAAATATTTAGGGAAAGTTTTTCTTCGAATAAATTGCTCAGGGCTTTGAGTGGATATTATCAGCTCATTTAGCAATTTTAGTAATAATTGTAGTACTGTGAAATAACTGAACATTTATATCCTAAGAAAACCAAGATGTCTGGAACGAGTTGGAAGGATGACCATGGACACACCAGCGACTATGTCCAAGTCCGGCTAAATAACTGCTGGGTTATGAGTGGCGACGTGAGCTGAGATGTTTTGGCGGAGGAATAAGTACCACATATTGATTATTCAATTTTAGTCGTAGTTAGATAAGCTGGGGAAATGTAAATAATTTTCTTGTATTATTTTTATTGTAGTTTGATTTTTTATTCGGTTACCGACACTCGATTATAATGTCGTGCGTGACTATTTTTTTGTTCTGAGTAAATTGATTGTAAAGTAACTTGTAAATGTACAATGCGTGTACAGTGTATTGTTCATATCGCTTGAGCGGAATTTTATGGTTTGAGCGATAAATGGCGCTTTTGTAGAATAAAACTTAACGGTAAACTTAGAATTGGGGGGGGGGGGGGTAACATTTTAACCTTGTGTTTGATAAACAGGCGTTTTTATTGTGAATTGCATAGAGACATTTTATTAGCAGGGAACCATAGTTCTCTTTGTAATCTGTAAAACTAAGGAAGTCATGATTTTATGATCTTTGGGAAAGCAATATAAGTCTTTCCGTGGAATCCTAAATCTGGACGTATTTCAGGTGGAGAGAATGAGGTGAAGTCATTACCCAGGTGTGCGTTATTTGGTGATGTGTGATGATGTGTGTCTACATGCGCGGGGAACATCGTGGTAATCAGCCCACGATTCATGTCTGCAGCAAAATATAATTAACGGCAGTATGAACTCCGTGGAGCTTAATTCTGTAATGCAGTATTATTGGTACCGTACGTGAAAATAAGGCACTATCTTGTGCGCATTATGGCGTGGTTGAAATTACCGTGGTGGTAGTGTGTTTGTCTTTGAATCTACAGATCTCGGGTTCGAATCCCGGTCGTCGTATACATTTTTGCTGCCGGATTATCGATTTAGAAAATATTTATCATATCAATATGACTCGTTTTAACAGAATCCACATGAAATTACGTGTTGGTCTGTGAATAAAGAGGTCGGGGAACTGGGCAAGCCTCTCATGAGCTACTGCTGTGCACATTGCCTTTACTCGCAAGTTTATAAGGAATTTAAGGTTACGAGCGGTGTCGCGTCTATTAATCTAGTTGATCCATATTGTATTCTTTATTTAGGCTACTGCTGGTGGAAGCTACAAAACCTCAATTAAAATTAGTTTCGTATTATAAACTACAATATCTGTAAAACACTCCCTTTTACAATAAATTAATATTTGTGCAAATAATATTATAAAATACCGGTGTATCAATAATTTCACATGAGGTTTCTTCTCAAAAGTTACACGTCTACAGGTTCAAAATGTACGGTATTTCTCAAATTACTGTAACACAATCTTATTTGGCTAAATAAAAATTCAGTTCACGGGAGGCCTATTCTCACCAATAATATAAATTATTAGACTAAGCACGCTTGTGGAAATAAGGCTAATAATATTAGACTATGTTAATAGTCTTCCTTGTTTATGAAACAGTTAGCTAATATTATTAGAAACCTTAACTACTATTTTGCAGTCATGAACTATTAACTAATATTGTTAGCTAATAAATTTATGAAACAGAAAACTAATAATATTAGTCAATATTATTACTGTATTGCTAATAATATTAGTGTAAGAGCTTTATGAAACAGGCCCCTCTCGATTGCACCCATGAATACTTCGGTCTCAGTGAATAGGTCCGCATGAGTCAACCAGCTGTTCGACGCATCAATATCGACATGTTTCTGGTTGAGATCATACGGATGACGACCATGGAGAGCTTTCTGCGTCCACTGCTGAAGCTTGATGGCTGAACATTCCTCATCAGTGGCTAACTGTATATCCCTTACGTGAAGAAGATCCAGCGGTGTGCACTTGTCATGTGCCTTCACAGCGGCTTGATGTGTAGTTTCTAAAGCTTACAAATCCCTGCACTTTGTAATGAGGGTATTAAAAGGAAGTAGTACCTCTGCTAAAGAATTAGGATATTTGTCACTTGTAAGACCTATTCTGGAATACGCCTCGGCAGCAGGGGGATGGTGGCGCTTATAACTCACAAGGTGCTCAAAAAGTTAGTACACACTATTTGCTTATTCATATCTGGCGAACCCATGGTCTGATTTTGACAAATGAGATGTCGTTGGACTCGGGCTAACGCCCTCTTTCCAATGAACCACTCATTTCAACCCCTAAATAAAACCTACCCCTACTAGGGGGTGAAATGGTAATTTTTTAGTGAAAGTCTCTTTTCAAATGCGACATGTATAAGGTGCGCTGCTAAAATGAACTTAAACCTTGTTGCTCATATAGCGCATGCGTTTTGCAGGATGCTGCTATGGATCAACATTTTTGTTTTTGTTTTCTACGCATGCGCACTTGGGATTTTTGTAAGAGGGTGAGCTCTTTGAAAAAAATGATTTATAAGAAGGGGTTTTGGTGGTGGGGAGAGAGCCAGATAGTCGCCTACTTTCCTACGAAGTTTGCCGATATCTCTCAAACGCAAGGTCGGATTTGGACGTGTGACGTGTCAAATCGCTTGTCTCGAAGCCCTATATATGATATTAATAGGTTAAAGTTTTGAGAATGAGGGAAACAGGCTTTTTGGGGATAAAAACGTGATTTTAGACTTTTTACGATATTTCACGAATGCATGGTCGGATTTGGTCCTATGACGTGTCAAATGGCTTGTCTCGAAACCCTCTTTATTTTGGTAATAGGTTAAAGTTTTTGAGAATGAGGGAAACAGAATTTTTTGGTGTAAAACTGTGATTTTAGACTTTTTGCTATATCTTGCGAATCAATTATGCCAGAGGCGTGTACGACGGGTCCAAGGACTCGGGGTGACGTCCTGTTTGCTATGGACCACTCGTTATAATTTTTTTAAAAATTGGAAACGCCATTTTGGGGTAAACACGTGTTTTTTGCGATTTTTGCTGATTTCTCACGAACCAATAACGCTAGAGACGTGTACGAGATGTCCTAGGACTCTGGCTAACGCCCCCTTTCAAATGTGGTAGATATTTTTTCCAAGAAATAATTCACAAAGGGCCTAACGCCATACATGTTGAAAAAACTTTTTTTTTTCTTTACCTGTTTATAATGTTCATGAAGCGTGGTGGTTGAGAAGAGACGATACTGCTGGGTGTGTGTTTCAACGAACCTGTCGCTGACCACGGTGGCTGTGCTCAATAGATAAATCGATATTTCAACGGGCCGGTTTATGACAGAGCGAGGGTGCCTTTTTTCTGATACTTTACCCCGAAGGGGAAGTTTAACGTGTAAACGATGATGAGAACTTGGTTCTATGTTGCTCGAAGCGAGTACAGAAAACAAACTTGCAGACGAGCAGGAGGTGAATGCCATTTGAGCTTATTGGAATGCGCTGATCTGACTTGACAACAAGTGCAATGGAAAATGACAAAGACGCTTGAAGGTGAAATAATCTGACCACCGTGGTGGCAGGGAAGAGCGAAATGCATGCATACACGTGTGAGATGACATGTACGCTAAACAAGTTACATCCTGTTTGCTTTGTACGTGACAAAATGCAAGTTCATGTGAAATTTGACCTAGCACAGCTGTTCCCTTTGGAAGTTACCTGTCCACGTGCATGATAACAGAATGTTCAAAGCGTGGGAAAAAATGATTATACATGCAACGTAGCATATATAAAGACATGTCGTTATCATTTCCACTCTCACTTGGGTGACTACCTTTGAACACACTGCGTTGCGTGAAACACTTGTTCTTGTTTAACAGTTATGGTGTTGGTGGAAAATACTTAACCTTGTTGTGGGGTAGGTGTTTATTCATTCATTTATATATTTATTGATTTATATATATATATATATTTACATGCAAGTATTTATTGCCTAGGTAATTAATGATTTTATTTATTTATTTGTTTGCAGTTAACCGGTATACCTTACATGTCTGAGAGAGAAGAAACCATTGCACTTTTGAGCCCACTAGAAGGAAACAGCAAGAAGCCACTGCAAGTGAAGGTGGGATTATTTTTTTAAACTAACTTGTTTCATTTCTTTTGTTTCATATTTTATTTTATGAAATGCATGTATTAACCTGAATTTAGGTATTTATAACGGTTTATTTTATTTATTTTTAGAAACTTGGAAAGAAAAGCCTTACCGCCGTAGCAGTCGCTGAAAACCCGAGACGCAGTAAAGTGCAACCATTGTTTCCAGGCAGTGAACTATTTAAAACTCGGGTATGCCTAACATAAAATGCTATTCCATTTTACCACTACTGAAAACTCGTAGACAAAACATTCATTACCTGTACATGACTAGGACGATGATTGCTTTCTTGATTAATGACTATGTATTGGCAACCGGTACAAGACCATATTGGTTGTTTACCGGGAAAGTACAAGGCCATATTGGATTTGGTAAAAAACAAAAATTTTAATTCAACTGACATGTCGTTCCCTATAATAATAATAATAATAATAATAATAATAATAATAATAATAATAATAATAATAATAATAATATCGTATGGCCTCGGATGCCGGGTGCAAGATTTGTTATTTGACACACAGAGGGTAGCTTGCATGTCGAATTTAGTTGTTCTTTGACTATGAAAGTCAAGGAGGTTAGATGTTAGATATCTAATCTCCTTAAACTCTATAGCGCTTTCTAGTAGAAAAATGAGGAACTTTGTACCCCATGAACTCAAAGAATATATTGACAGGTTTGAACATGATAATCTGAACAAAATGACATGACATTATTATTTTTTGTTTATGTATTGGTCAAAGGGGAATGTAAATGAAAAAAAAAGGAAGCTTGTAGTTTAACGTGACCGTTAATCTTGAGATCATGAGCCACGGGACCTCCTTTTTACGTGGAATCCGAACCACAGGACATGGCATTTCACTTCGAAAATCTCACATGCATTGACCGGGAATCGAACCCGGACCGCCTTGGTGGAATGTAAATGACTGCAGCTTTATAAAAAGAAAATAAGTACAATGGTTACTGTTAGTGCCGACATACAGTTTATTATAATTTTTACGGTGTTTTGATATATTAATGCCAATTAACGTTAAAGTTTTATTTACAAGTATTGATTGATAGATTGATTGAGTGATTGGTTATTTTGTTTGCTTTTAGGTGTCGTCATGCGTCATTAACGTAATGAACAGGCAGTGAACAAGCATACATTGTGCTTTTAAGTACTCTGTGCAACGTTAATAACTTACAATAAGAAAAAGTTTTATTATAACACATGGCGTTAGTACCAAATACAACAAGTGAGCAAGTTGGTTTACCACGTGGGTTAAATTTAAAATTAGAACATGACCGTTGGTTAACTTTTGAATCCTGGCCTGTAGGCTTTTTGTCGACACATGAACTTGCAAAAGCAGTTTTTTTTTTACTTGGACCGAGAAGATGTGGTGCGCTGTGTGTTTTGTCGTATTGAACTTTCACACTGGGAAGAAGGGGATGATCCCTTTAGAGACCATTTGCGATGGTCTCCTTGTTGTCCTTACATGCTTGGGTAACATACCTGTGTATTCATTTTACCGAACCACAAGACCATTGGCCGCTACTTACGTTGCTGAATCACAAATAAATAATAATAATAATGATGTATTACCAGCCAACAACGGTAGTGTCGATATATGTGGTCCATATGCCGTATACAGTGTTGAATTGGCATGCGCTTTTGAAAAATTGGGAGTTTGCAAGACTAAAGCACTAGCACACCCAGAGTACAGCTCTGTTGAAAAACGTTTAGAATCTTATAAAAATATTTGGCCATTAATATTAAAACACCTTACCAAACAACTAAGTGAAGCTGGATTTTTTTATACTGGCGAAGGGGATAAAACAATATGTTTTTATTGTGGATTTGCTTTAAAGGATTGGCAAATGACTGATGACCCTTTTGTGCAACACGCTCGTTGGTTACCTAACTGCAAATACATGGTGTTGCTTAAAGGTCAGGAATTTGTGAACACTATTCGTAAAGAAAACTTGATTGCAGCACAAGACTTAAAAGTGCCTTTAGAGTTAGAACACGCGGAGCAAATACACAAGGCTGAAAGAAAAGACTTGTCTCACGAACAGATACAAACGTGTGACCAACAATTATGTAAAATTTGTTATCAAGATGAACAAGGTGTTGTATTTTTGCCTTTTGGACACATGATAGCCTGTGTCAAGTGTGCATTAGAACTCAACACTTGTGCTATATGCAGAAAAGCAGTATCTGCTACAGTTAGGGCATTTCTTGCATAACTAGTAAAATTTATCAGCCATGCATAGTGCAAAATCCCTAATTGCACAATATTATTAAAGCTGTTTTAGAGTGTAATAGATATGCTTTTCTTTGGGAATGTTTTGAATGCTGTGGGTCAAGCATGTGGCTTAGAGACAAAGAAGCTCAGCGAATTGCCAACGCATATTCCATTCCGCATTATCAAGTTTCGGAAATTGAAAACAGCATATGGTGATCGTGTACTTTGTGTATGTGAAAACTTTGAGACATATCTGCCTATACGGTTTAATGATATGTCGGCGAGTGTTTATGATGAAGTCAATAATGCTGTGCAACCTGTACTCTTAATTTATGAAGGTTTTAAAAACAATAGGTGCATGGTTCGTTTTAATTAAATAAAAAAACAAATGTGAAATAATAATGGAAAATATAAGTAATGACAATGGACTGAAAAAGAAAGAAAATATGTGTATAGAATAGTAATGTTTTAGTGTTTAGTGTTGTCTTAAAAAATATTATGATGAAACCAAAAAACAAGAAATGTATATAAAGTTTGTAAATAAATGCAAAATGATGTTACAATGCTGTTTTATTTTATACAAAGTTAGTATATTTAACATTGCAGAGTATACATGATTATGACAATAGATGCACACTGAATACAAGCCTTTCTCTCTTTACAATAGTTTGTTATAGTTTTAAACACAAGGCTTGTTGTAGATCATTTTATAGCAATGTCCATTCACTGTTGTTTTCGAAAACTGGGGAAGCCGCAATGGTTGTATAGGCATAAAACCTTTTGATATTACTATTTAGTCATTTTGATCCTCTTGCATATCAAGAGCAGATGACCTAGTTGTTCCACTCTTTAAAACGACGACGACAACAACAACACTACCTCTTGCATAGTTTATGATGTTGATGGCTCTTGCGACGTGGAAGATGGATTAAACATAACTTTTAGAACAGGGGTTAAACGTTGCTCATTAAACAATCCACTATTTTGAGTAGCAATATGGTTTTCTTGATTTTTTGTCGACAGCAACTGTGTTTCATGCAGTACACTACATTGATGATCACTGACACTTAAAACCTCACTATTTTTACTTTTTAGGTCACCTCGACAATGTTTGGAACGTTGCTTTGAACAACGCCAAATAACAGTTCCATTTTTATTGGTTCGTTTTACAATATATGAATATCCTTTATAGTATGCGTAAGGTTTACCATACCTAGTCACTGATAGTTCCATGTCAACTGTCAAGCATAGACTAAGCTCTAGTAAAGTCAACTTGGTAATAAGAATAATAGTTTAATATGAGAGCAAATATGGATTCAAAGAGTTCAGGTAAAAGTGGAAGCAAATAAGCAAATATAAGAACCAAAAGTGGGGGTAAAAGTGGTTGCAAAGTGGTAGACCCATTACACAATAATTTCAGCACGTCGAAGCTCTTGTTCAATTTCTTTTATTTCCCAATCGTGACCGGTATCCCCAGCTTGTTGTAAAGCATGCAAGTGTCGAGGCCGTTGAATTAGCTTACTGGGTTTTTCCAGTATACAAATTTAACAAATGAATTTTTAGGTGTAAACAAAGCATTACCATTATCATCATCATCATTATCATCATCATCATCATCATCATCACCATGATCATTATTATCATTATCTTCATGACCATCATCACTATTACTATATAGTCCTTTTTGATCCTCTTGCAATACCACTTTATTTATTGTCTGTGTCGACTTTGATAGTGTTGAAGGTTTCTTGTACGTTGACAACTGTCCTAACAGGACTTTTTGAGGACATGGTAAGTCCTTTTGAACAAACGCTGCATTATCTTTAGCCGCAATATCGTTTTCTTGAACTTGCTTGATAGCATTTTGAAAATTGTTTGTAAACAGCAACCGTGGTTCGTTTAGAGCACTACATTGATGAACACTCACACTTAAAACCTTTCCATTTTTACTTTTCAGATTGCCTCGACATTTCGTTGACCTTTCTTTGGAGCATCGCCAGAATATTATTCCATTCACATTCTGGCGATTATAGTTATAAGAGTAGCCTTGATGGAGTGCACGTTGCCTACCTTTGTTGGTTGTAATAAGTTCCATAGTAGTAACTGACCTGTCAGTACGATGTTCACACTAAAAAGGTTACAACTGTTTTGCTGATGGAGTGATCTACCATAAGCTTATATATTGGCTTATGTGTTAGCTCTTTGTGTTAGCTTTTTGTGTTGGCTTTTCGTGTTGGCTTTTGTGTTGGCTTTTTGTGTTGGCTTTCCGTGTTGGCTTTTTGTGTTGGCTTTTGTGTTGGCTTTTTGTGTTGGCTTTTTGTGTTGGCTTTAGTATTGGCTTTTGTATTGGCTTTTTGTGTTGGCTTTTTGTGTTGGCTTTAGTATTGGCTTTTGTATTGGCTTATTTGACAATACCCCCACTCTTGGTTCTTATATTTGCTTATTTGCTTCCACTTTTACCTGAAATCTTTGAATCCATATTTGCTCTCACATTAAACTATTATTCTTATTACCAAGTTGACTTTACTAGAGCTTAGTCTATGCTTGACAGTTGACATGGAAGTATCAGTGACTAGGTATGGTAAACCTTACGCATACTATAAAGGATATTCATATATTGTGAAACGAACCAATAAAAATGGAACTGTTATTTGGCGTTGTTCAAAGCAACGTTCCAAACATTGTCGTGGTGACCTAAAAAGTAAAAATAGTGAGGTTTTAAGTGTCAGAGATCATCAATGTAGTGTACTGCATGAAACACAGTTGCTGTCGACAAAAAATCAAGAAAACCATATTGCTACTCAAAATAGTGGATTGTTTAATGAGCAACGTTTAACAACTGTTCTAAAAGTTATGTTTAATCCATCTTCCACGTCGCAAGAGCCTTCAACATCACAAACTAAGCAAGAGGTAGTGTTGTTGTTGTCGTCGTCGTTTTAAAGAGTGGAACAACTAGGTCATCTGCTCTTGATATGCAAGAGGATCAAAATGACTAAATAGTAATACAAAAGGTTTTATGCCTATACAACCATTGCGGCTTCCCCAGTTTTTGAAAACAACAGTGAATGGACATTGCTATAAAATGATCTACAACAAGCCTTGTGTTTAAAACTATAACGAACTATTGTAAAGAGAGAAAGGCTTGTATTCAGTGTGCATCTATTGTCATAATCATGTATACTCTGCAATGTTAAATATACTAACTTTGTATGAAATAAAACAGCATTGTAACATCATTTTGCATTTATTTACAAACTTTATATACATTTCTTGTTTTTTTTTGGTATCATCATAATATTTTTAAGACAACACTAAACACTAAAACATTACTATTCTATACACATATTTTCTTTCTTTTTCAGTCCATTGTCATTACTTATATTTTCCATTATTATTTCACATTTGTTTTTTTATTTAATTAAAACGAACCATGCACCTATTGTTTTTAAAACCTTCATAAATTAAGTGTACAGGTTGCACAGCATTATTGACTTCATCAAAAACACTCTCCGACATATCATTAAACCGTATAGGCAGAAATGCCTCAAAGTTTTCACATACACAAAGTACACGATCACCATATGCTGTTTTCAATTTCCGAATCTTGATAATGCGGAATGGAATATGCGTTGGCAATTCGCTGAGCTTCTTTGTCTCTAAGCCACATGCTTGACCCACAGCATTCAAAACATTCCCAAAGAAAAGCATATCTATTACACTCTAAAACAGCTTTAATAATATTGTGCAATTAGGGATTTTGCACTATGCATGGCTGATAAATTTTACTAGTTATGCAAGAAATGCCCTAACTGTAGCAGATACTGCTTTTCTGTATATAGCACAAGTGTTGAGTTCTAATGCACACTTGACACAGGCTATCATGTGTCCAAAAGGCAAAAATACAACACCTAGTTCATCTTGATAACAAATTTTACATAATTGTTGGTCACACTTTTGTATCTGTTCGTGAGACAAGTCTTTTCTTTCAGCCTTGTGTATTTGCTCCACGTGTTCTAACTCTAAAGGCACTTTTAAGTCTTGTGCTGCAATCAAGTTTTCTTTACGAATAGTGTTCACAAATTCCTGACCTTTAAGCAACACCATGTATTTGCAGTTAGGTAACCAACGAGCGTGTTGCACAAAAGGGTCATCAGTCATTTGCCAATCCTTTAAAGCAAATCCACAATAAAAACATATTGTTTTATCCCCTTCGCCAGTATAAAAAAATCCAGCTTCACTTAGTTGTTTGGTAAGGTGTTTTAATATTAATGGCCAAATATTTTTATAAGATTCTAAACGTTTTTCAACAGAGCTGTACTCTGGGTGTGCTAGTGCTTTAGTCTTGCAAACTCCCAATTTTTCAAAAGCGCATGCCAATTCAACACGGTATATGGCATATGGACCACATATATCGACACTACCGTTGTTGGCTGGTAATACATCATTATTATTATTATTTATTTGTGATTCAGCAACGTAAGTAGCGGCCAATGGTCTTGTGGTTCGGTAAAATGAATACACAGGTATGTTACCCAAGCATGTAAGGACAACAAGGAGACCATCGCAAATGGTCTCTAAAGGGATCATCCCCTTCTTCCCAGTGTGAAAGTTCAATACGACAAAACACACAGCGCACCACATCTTCTCGGTTCAAGTAAAAAAAACGGCTTTTGCAAGTTCAAAGTGTCGACAAAAAGCCTACAGGCCAGGATTCAAAAGTTAACCAACGGTCATGTTCTAATTTTAAATTTAACCCACGTGGTAAACCAACTTGCTCACTTGTTGTATTTGGTACTAACGCCATGTGTTATAATAAAACTTTTTCTTATTGTAAGTTATTAACGTTGCACAGAGTACTTTAAAGCACAATGTATGCTTGTTCACTGCCTGTTCATTACGTTAATGACGCATGACGACACCTAAAAGCAATCAAAATAACCAATCACTCAATCAATCAATCAATACTTGTAAATAAAACTTTAACGTTAATTGGCATTAATATATCAAAACACCGTAAAAATTATAATAAACTGTATGTCGGCACTAACAGTAACCATTGTACTTATTTTCTTTTTATAAAGCTGCAGTCATTTACATTCCCCTTTGACCAATACATAAACAAAAAATAATAATGTCATGTCATTTTGTTCAGATTATCATGTTCAAACCTGTCAATATATTCTTTGAGTTCATAGGGTACAAAGTTCCTCATTTTTCTACTAGAAAGCGCTATAGAGTTTAAGGAGATTAGATATCTAACATCTAACCTCCTTGACTTTCATAGTCAAGGAACAACTAAATTCGACATGCAAGCTACCCTCTGTGTGTCAAATAACAAATCTTGCACCCGGCATCCGAGGCCATACGATATTATTATTATTATTATTATTATTATTATTATTATTATTATTATTATTATTATTATTATTATTATTATAGGGAACGACATGTCAGTTGAATTAAAATTTTTGTTTTTTACCAAATCCAATATGGCCTTGTACTTTCCCGGTAAACAACCAATATGGTCTTGTACCGGTTGCCAATACATAGTCATTAATCAAGAAAGCAATCATCGTCCTAGTCATGTACAGGTAATGAATGTTTTGTCTACGAGTTTTCAGTAGTGGTAAAATGGAATAGCATTTTATGTTAGGCATACCCGAGTTTTAAATAGTTCACTGCCTGGAAACAATGGTTGCACTTTACTGCGTCTCGGGTTTTCAGCGACTGCTACGGCGGTAAGGCTTTTCTTTCCAAGTTTCTAAAAATAAATAAAATAAACCGTTATAAATACCTAAATTCAGGTTAATACATGCATTTCATAAAATAAAATATGAAACAAAAGAAATGAAACAAGTTAGTTTAAAAAAATAATCCCACCTTCACTTGCAGTGGCTTCTTGCTGTTTCCTTCTAGTGGGCTCAAAAGTGCAATGGTTTCTTCTCTCTCAGACATGTAAGGTATACCGGTTAACTGCAAACAAATAAATAAATAAATAAAATCATTAATTACCTAGGCAATAAATAATTGCATGTAAAAAATGAATGAATAAACACCTACCCCACAACAAGGTTAAGTATTTTCCACCAACACCATAACTGTTAAACAAGAACAAGTGTTTCACGCAACGCAGTGTGCTCAAAGGTAGTCACCCAAGTGAGAGTGGAAATGATAACGACATGTCTTTATATATGCTACGTTGCATGTATAATCATTTTTTCCCACGCTTTGAACATTCTGTTATCATGCACGTGGACAGATAACGTCCAAAGTGAACAGCTGTGCTAGGTCAAATTTCACATGAACTTGCATTTTGTCACGTACAAAGCAAACAGGATGTAACTTGTTTAGCGTACATGCCATCTCACGCGTGTATGTATGCATTTCGCTCTTCCCTGCCACCACGGTGGTCAGATTATTTCACCTTCAAGCGTCTTTGTCATTTTCCTTTGCACTTGTTGTCAAGTCAGATCAGCGCATTCCAATAAGCTCAAATGAGATTCGCCTCCTGCTCGTCTGCTCCTCTGCAAGTTTGTTTTCTGTACTCGCTTCGACCAACATAGAACCAAGTTCTCATCATCGTTTACACGTTAATGATCCCCTTCGGGGGTAAAAAATCTTAGCATGCTTCACACATTTTCAAATATTAGCCTCCATCCATCTGCCATAGGAAAGATCAGAAAAACGCACCCTCGCTCTGTCATAAACCAACCTGCCAAAATAGCGATTGTTCTATTAAGCATGGGCATTGTGGTTAGCAACAGGTTCGTTGAAACACACACACACAGCAGTATCGTCTCTCTCAACCACCACGCTTCATGAACATTATAAAGAGGTAAAGGAAAATAATTTCAACATGTATGGCGTTAGGCCCTTTGTGAATTATGTTTTGGAAAAAAATATCTACCACATTCGAAAGGGGGCGAGATCCCGAGTCCTAGGACACCTCGTACACGTCTCTAGGCTTATTGGTTCGTAAGATATCGGCAAAATCACAAAAAAACACGTGTTTACCCCAAAATCGAGTTTCCAATTTTTACAAAAATATATAACGAGTGGTCCATAGCAAAGAGGACGCCACCCCGAGTCCTTGGACCCGTCGTACACGCCTCTAGCATGATTGGTTCGCGAGATATAGCAAAAAGTTTAAAATCACGGTTTTACTCCAAAACAGTCTGTTTCGCTCATTCTCAAAAACTTTAACCTATTACCAAAATAAAGAGGGTTTCGAGACAAGCCATTTGACACGTCATAGGACCAAATCCGACCATGCATTCGTGAGATATCGGAAAAGTCTAAAATCATGGTTTTACCCCCATAAAGCCTGTTTCCCTCATTCTCAAAACTTTAACCTATTAATAACATATATAGGGCTTCGAGACAAGTGATTTGACACGTCACACGTCCAAATCCGACCTTGTGTTCGAGAGATATCGGCAAACTTCGTAGGAAAGTAGGCGACCATCTGGTTCTCTCCTCACCACCAAAACCCCTTTTTATAAATCATTTTTTTTCAAAGAGCTCACCCTCTTACAAAAATCCCAAGTGCGCATGCGTACAAAACAAAAACAAAAATGTTGGTCCATAGCGGCAACCAGCAAAACGCATGCGCTATATGAGCAACAACCTTTAAGTTCATTTTAGCAGCGCACCTTATACATGTCGCATTTGAAAAGTGACTTTCACTAAAAAATTACAATTTCAACCCCTAGTAGGGGTATGTTTTATTTAGGGGTTGAAATGAGTGGTCCATTGGAAAGAGGGCGTCAACCCGAGTCCAACGACACCTCATTTGTCAAAATCGGATCATGCGTTCGAGAGATATTGGCTTGGACTCACGCGGCGGCCATGACACTCGTTAGAAGCACCACTACTCCACTACTCTCGGCGGTTTGGGATCCATATCAAGTAGGGCTCATAAATGAGTTGGAAATGGTACAAAGAAAGGCCGCTAGATTTGTGCTCAGTGACTTTAATCCCAGGAGCAGTGAGAGCCGTATGTTAAAGAAACTTGAGGCTAGGAAGATGAAATCTAGACTCTGCGCTATGTACAACACGTATACAAATCAACCAGCATGGGGTGAGCTTAGCAAACGTATGGAAAAGCCTACTTACATGGGTAGGGGCGATCATCCTTTCGAAGTTAAGGGCCGACCACAGCGAACAAATTATGGTAAGTATTCTTTCGTAAACCGTGCCATTGATAATTGGAACTCTCTACCTGCCGCAGTCTTAGAGCCTTTTCCCAAACATATAGGTGTGTTTAAGAAAAGACTGACTATTTGTGTAAATACTCCAGTATAATTGTTAGTGAATTGTTATGTACAATTATTTATTTGTTATGTATATCTAATTTGCCACCGGGGGACACACCCCCAATTGCAAATAAACGAATGAATGAATGAATGAATGAATGAATGAATGAATGATGTATGGGAGAGTCATGTCTGCCCAGAAAGTATCTCTGAAAGTTCCTCAATTGCCTTGCATGTAATTGGATAATGTCCGTGAGCCCTCGTCCACCTCTTTGACGCGGGATTGTCAACAGCTGACTTGGGTGGGGATATCTGTGTTTTGTTAAGATGGTACGTGTCCTAATTATGATGTTTTAGCCTAAGTGTAATGGATCTGATGATGATCGCTTGACGATTGAAACTGGTCATCCAAGTGCATTTATTAATCTCATGTTTTTGTTTTTTTGTTTGTTTTTTTTTTCAGGATTAGGGAATGACCCATCTCATTTGGGTACAATCGTGTTGACCGACTGAAAAGCATCAAACTTTTGTTTAGTATAGTTCGATTTAAGAAACCGAAGTTGCTGCCGGTTTCTCGGTTAATACGTTTGTGCTGGGGGAAAATGGACCATGTTGTATGAGCCCCTTAATACGATTTAAGAATTTGAAAACAGAATGACAACATCACGGTTCCATAGATATTTGAGGTGGCCCTCTTAGCTGAATTACCCTGTATATATGATTATTATTATTATTATTATTATTATTATTATTATTATTATTATTATTACCGGTATTACTATTATTATTATTATTGTTGTTGTTGTTGTTGTTGTTGTTGTTGTTGTTGTTGTTGTTGTTGTTGTTGTTGTTGTTTTTGTTGTTGATGTTCGAGTGATGTAGGAGCTGAACATCATGGAATTGTGAAATTTCATATAGAGAATATAGTACATGTACATATAAACATTATTTCTCAAGTACGGTAGCAAGTTGAAAATACTGTTGATTAATAACATTCTTAAGAGCCTTGTTGATGCTCTAGAAATTAAGTACACGACTAAAGAACCCTGACCTAGTTCAAGCACTCCGATAGCACCACTAAGGTCCTGTAATTTTCCATGCCTGTAGTTAAGTTAGTGCTAGGATGGAATCATTAAGTACCGTAACAGTTCCTGTCAAGCGACCTCCAGATTCTTGGCATTCGTAGTACCCTGGCGTGACTCCAATTGAATGGTGTTTACTAGTTGTTGTGGCGAGCATCACGCGTGAGCCTGGCCTGGGGATAGGAGGAGCTCTTAAAATTAACCTTTAGTCAGGGTACTCCTAAAAAAATGTATATTTCATATGAAAAGTTACCGGTTCTAGTTCAGAAGATGTTTCAGTTTAAACTGACAAATCTTTATATCATTTTATCATACATATTTGCATTCTTCGGACTCGAACATAAAACAGACTGAATATTAAGCTCCAATGTACAAAATTAAAGTATTGGAATGGATCTTTTTAGCATACAATATACTTTAATTCTAGGTTCCAGACTGAAAGTTCTACGTTTAATTTTCACGACCATGAATAAAGACCGTTTGAAGCCAATTTGAAAGTGTTGTGTTATTAACAACTAATATTGTAGCTTTCAGTCGGTGAACACAAAATAATTACAATTACTGGAATATTAAACAAAAACTGATATAAAATGCATATGATTAAGATTTATATTGTTACGGACGATTGAAGAAGAAAACTAATAAGGGATTACGTGTTTCGCTCGTCACTATAATTCTTAATCACATGTAATGTATTTCAGGTTATTTTTCACATATTCCAGTAATTGGAATACGTTTGTGTTGACTGACTGAAAGCTATAATTAATCGATCTTGAATACCAAAAAGAAACCAGCAGTTAACTCCTATCGCAATGACCGACAACTGAGTCCCTTTAATGTACACGCACACACAATCATGACTTGCACTCCGCTCGCTGGAAGAACGGTAACTTATCATGGGAATAATTAGATGTTGTTGTTAATAATTAATTTTACGGTCTTGGGACATCCTGGCCATCACTCTCGTGTGCTTAGGTGTGTATTAACCCGATCAGTGCTACGCCCGTCACTAGGCGGTGCACGAGAACTCTTTTCTTATCAAAATTAGTTAAATGAATTTAATTTTGTCGGTATGTAGATAATTACAATAATAATAATAATAATAATAATAATAATAATAATATATTTTTTTTCTTTTCACTTCCCTGTTCGCTCTCGAGTGCCGAGTTGATCTCTGGGATGTTCTGCCATCTGTTGAGCACTATGTAGTACTTCATGAGTATGGGAGTTTGCTTCCAGAAGTAACTAACAGGGCATTTTCTAGACGTCTATCCTCTACAGCTGGAGTAAACATTGCTGTAAACAAGCATGGCGGAAGCATTGGTAAGTACTTCTCGCCTCGTTGAGATTTCACATCAATGAATTCTTTAGTTATTAACCATTAACCACTAGTAAGGACCAACTTGTATTAATTTTATTTTGGGGCATTTATCTCTCATGAATATGATGCAAATGTGGGCACAACATTTTAAGGGTTGTCTGAAATTAAAAATAAATTAATTGCATCTTGATTTTAAAAGGTACCAAAACCTAAAGACATTTTAAGCATATTGTTACGGCAGCGCGGTTGCTTCATCACCTCGCCGCGTGATTCACAGCCCTCCCCAGGCTACCCCCTGCCTCTGTGTTAACCAGCGATTTGCTCAACGAGAAGACAGCGGTGACAAAGAGACCGTCTCGAACCTTCGCGGCCCACCCGGTAATGGAACTCTCGTGTAACCGTGAACCCTGGTCTGCTCTGGAAACTTCTGTTGAGTCACCAACCCCGATATATAAGAAGTGACCTGGCCAGCGAGGGACTGACTGTCTTGAGCGAGTGTGTTTTAACGAGTGCGACAGAAGTATCGCGGTGACGTGACGTGCGAATTGCGAAGCTCAGTGGACTGTTTCCTAGCCTGCGGACAGCGAAGCAGTGTGTAGTGGTGAGTGACTGGCTATCGTAAATAACTGTAGTTTGTGTACTCAAGGAAGAGTTCAGGTATTTCTAGCGAGGACACGGGTCCAATTAGTGAGGGATTAACTGCATGAGTGGAAGGGGCGCGAGTGCTCCATAAGGAGGAAATTTGAGTAAGACTGCTAATGGTTTCTAAGTGCTTATTGTGTGGTGTATATTTCTGACCTGCAATAAAGCTAATATTTCTTTAAAGGACCATATATGTTGTGCTTTACCCACTGTGATCCAATTAACGAACGTGCTACAGGGGGTAGCGCGTAACAACTGGTGTCAGAAGCCGGATTACGAACCCAAGCACAAACACAACACCTGAAAGTCCTAGTTCAAAACTCGTGCAGGTCATTTTACCACAGTCCACTATTTCTCCAGTGAGTGCATGCCACTCACAAGACAAATGATTAAATGGAAGCGCAACTACAACAACTGCTAGAAAAGTTAAGTGGCATGGAAACCAAGATGGAGGCTGGCCAGAAGAAGATGGAAGACGATCAAAATAAGTTAGCGGAGGACCTGAAGAAGATGGAAGACGGCCAGAAGAATTTAGCCGAGGACCTAACCTCCAAATTAGAGGACGGCCAGAAGAAGATGGAAGATGGTCAAAATAAGTTAGCGGAAGACCTGAAGAAGATGGAAGACGGCCAGAAGAAATTAGCGGAGGACCTTAAGAAGATGGAAGACGGCCAGAAGAATTTAGCCAAGGACCTGACTACCAAATTTCTGGATGGCCAGAAAAATTTGGAGGAGTGTCTGCTGACGAAATTAGAGGAAAGTCAAAAGAAATTAGAACAGGGTCTACGTGAGGAAGTCACGGCAGTGGAGGAGAAGTTCGACGTCTTACAAGAGGAAGTTGCCAAGCTGCGCCGACATCCACTGACGGGGATGGAAGAGAAATTCAACGCTCTGCAAGAGGAAGTTGCCGAGCTACGCCGACGCCCGCCGACGGGGATGGGAGAGAGATTCGACGCTCTACAAGAGGAAGTTGCCGAGCTGCGCCGACGCCCGCCCACAGTTACACCGGGAATATCAGGAACGGGACAGAGCAGAGTGACGCCCCCAACCTTCGAAGGAAAGGTCCCGTGAAGCACTTACGTCAGTTCGAGGCGGCCTGTTCCATAAACAACTGGAACAACACGGAAAAGGCTACAGCTCTCATTGTAACACTGAGAGGGGACGCCCTTAATGTCCTTCAGGCCATCCCAACCGAATCTCAGGACTACGCTTCACTAATCACCCATGTGGAGTCCCGATATGGAGATAGCCATCTTAAGCAGGCCTGCCTGGTGCAGTTCCGGACCCGGGTACAAAAGAACGTGGAAACCCTGCAGGATTTCGAGACGGACATCGCACGCCTCGTAAGGCTCTCCTACCCTACAGCGCCGGCCGACTTTCTGGAGCAGGTAGCAACGCAGACCTTCATCGACAGGCTACGGGACTCGGACACTCAACAGGCATTGCGACTCGCGCGCGATAAGGCCCTGGCAGATGCGCTGAGCCACACACTTGTGTTCGAGACGGCAAAGCAGGCATCTAGAATGCACGCGCGGGTGCGTCAAGTGGACGTCGACGAACCAGCCAAAACCAACGAGACCAAGCCCCTTGCCGATGAATTGATGGAGGCTCTAGGCCGGTTCTTCAGTAGTCGCAGCACCACCAACAACGATGCAGCTGAAAGACGCCCGGAGAGGCGGCCTGGAAGAGGACTACCGACCGGCTGCACCTGCGGTAAGAAAGGCCACCTGAGCAAGGACTGCGGTGATCGCCGCCGCCGAGGGTATCCGTCGGGAAATCAGTCGTCTGAAAACCACGCGGCCCAGGGAAACGAGTATTAGCCAGCGTTGGGGGGGCAAAGGTTGGCTTGTGACAGTTGTCAAGCCCTGGCAGTCCAAGTCCGTGTGACGAAGTTACGGAGGGACAATAGTAGCCTGATGATCGACGGAGCCGTCAACGGAGTGAGCTGGCCCATGCTGATCGACACGGGAGCATCGAGGACCATCGTCAATCCCACCGTGATCCCGAAGTGGAGAGTGCAACCCACACAAAGAAACCTCCAACTAATAACCGCGACTGGGGAGACCGCACAGGTACATGGCGAAACATCACTGGAGTTCGTCATTGGTCGACGGGCGGTGAAGCATCAAATGCTCGTGGCTGATGTAGCAAACGAAGTGATCATCGGACTAGACTTTCTGGACCAGAACAACATCATCTTGGACCTGGGTACCAACACTCTCCACTACGGAGGTGAGGAACTTGCTTTGCAACCAGCACACGAGGCCATCGCCGCACGACAAGTAAGGCTGAGCGAGGACGTCATCGTTCTCGCCAGGACGGAGGTCAGCGCTGCCGTAATTGTCGACGGAACTGCTGAGGGAGTGGCGGCTGTCATCGAGCCAAAATATGAGGACATCCAGACAAAAGGATTGCTAATTGCCAAGACCCTCATCAACACGACGTCTCGGCCATTCATCCGCTTGTTCAACTTGAACGACTACGATATTACGGTTCACCGGAACACCACCCTTGGAGTCTGCGAGCCTGTTACATGGATTGCCCGCATCACAGACACGACGGACGGACCCCTGCAGACATCCGAAGAAGACGCGCCTTGCCAGAAGAACTAGGCAAGCTGTACCAAGGATCCGACGGCCATCTAGACGAGAAGAAATCATGCCAACTCCAGGACCTGCTACACGAATTCCAGGACGTCTTCTCCGTGGGGAGCAAATACTTCGGCAGGACAAGCTTGGTCCAGCACAGAATCGACGTTGGTGACAACGCACCGATTAGGGACCCATTCCGACGTGTCCCGCTCGCCAAGCACGCCGTCGTCGACCGGATGGTAGAGGAGATGAAGGAGCAGGGGGTGATCGAGCCATCACATAGCCCCTGGAGTTCTCCGGTCGTGCTAGTGAAGAAGAAAGACGGCTCCACCAGGTTCTGCGTGGACTACAGACGGATGAATGACTTCACAAAGAAGGACAGCTACCCTCTACCCCGGATCAACGACACCCTAGACACCATATCAGGGTCAAGATGGTTCTCCACCTTAGATTTGAAGAGTGGCTACTGGCAGGTGGAGGTCCACCCTAAGGACCCCTAGAAGATGGCGTTCTCTGTGGGCAGCGGACTATGGCAGTTCACCGTCATGCCATTCGGTTTGTGCAATGCCCCTGTGACCTTCGAAAGGCTAATGGAGTCTATTCTGAGGGGACTACACTGGAAGACCTGCCTGGTCTACCTAGACGACGTTATCGTTCTGGGGAGGAGCTTTGAGGAACACTACAGCAACCTGAAGGAGATCTTGAAGAAGCTACGGGCTGCCCAGCTGAAGTTGACCCCCAAGAAATGTCATCTTTTCCAGAAGCAGGTCCAGTACCTTGGGCATATCGTCTCCGAGGAAGAGGTGCGCAGCGACCCAGAGAAGACCGCAGCTGTGGAGGAGTGGCCAGTTCCGAAGGACAAGTCCCAACTAAAAAGCTTCCTGGGACTCGGCACATATTACCGTCGCTTCGTGAGGGGATTCGCCGACATCGCCAAACCACTGCATCGGCTGACCCCGAAGGACCAACTCTTCACGTGGACAGCAGAATGCCACAAAGCCTTCGAACAACTCAAGCTGGCTCTGTGCACCGCACCTATTCTGGCCTACCCCAGACCTGGAACAAGGTTCGTCGTCGATACCGATGCCAGCGACTTTGGTATAGGGGGAATCCTGTCGCAAGTAGTGGTTGGCGAGGAGAGAGTAGTGGCATATTTCAGCAAGACCTTGTCAAAGACAGAGAGGAACTACTGCGTCACAAGGAAGGAACTGCTCGTCATCGTGAAGACCATTGAACACTTCCACAAGTACCTGTAGGGGAAGAATTTCTCATCAGGACCGACCATGCATCCCTGCGGCGGCTCCTGAACCAAGCAGCCCGAGGGTCAACTCGCGCGGTGGTTAGGGAGGCTCCAACAGTACAAATTTTAGATCCAGCACAGGAAAGGCCAACTGCATTCTAACGCCGACGCCCTGTCACGAAGACCCTGCCCCGAAGACTGCACCTTTTGTGCCGGAAGGGACGAGAACACCGGGATACAGTGCCGAAGGACTACCGTGGAATTTCAAGGGAACTGGAGCCGCGAATCTTTCTCGCGGGCACAAGCGAAAGATGATGACCTGGGACTGATAGCCGAATGGAAGAGGGCATGTGTTCCAACACCCGGGTGGAACATTGTGAGCGACTGCAGCCCAAAATTTAAGTCCTACTGGGCGCAGTGGGACTCGCTGGTTATAAGGCCTCATCTGCCGTACCTGGGAGAGCACCGACGGGAAGACATCTCGGGAACAAGTCGTCGTTCCTAAGGCTATGGCGGAGGAAGTCCTGAAGGAAGTCCATGGAGGATCATCTGGTGGACACCTAGGGATAAAGAAGACCCTGGAGAAGCTGAGAGAGCGGTTCTACTGGATTGGAAGCCGAACAGACGTGGAGAACCACTGCGCGAGGTGCCACGATTGCGCAGCCAGCAAGGGCCAGGACGAAGACGAAGGGGCCTACTGAAGACCTACAACGTGGGCGGCCCCATGGAGAGAGTGGCCATCGATGTTGCTGGGCCATTCCCGTTGAGTGAGGCAGGGAACCGCTACATATTGGTTGTCAGTGACTACTTCACCAAATGGCCAGAGGCATATGCACTTCCTAACCAAGAAGCCGCGACGATCGCAGAGACCCTGGTGAAGGAATTCGTCAGCCGGTACGGAATACCCTTGGAGCTGCACTCCGGCCAAGGTAGGAATTTCAAGTCACAGGTGTTCCAGAACCTATGTCAGCTGCTGGGAATCCGGAAGACATGGACGACGCCGCTACCCCCTCAGTCCGACGAGATGGTAGAGCGATTCAATCGCACCATCGAGAACCATCTCCGGATAGTCGTCAGCGAGCACCAGAGGGATTGGGACAAACATCTTCCACTATTTCTCCTAAGGGATGATGATAAGGAAAAAAAAAGGAAATGGATTTCGGCGTGGAGACAAGTATTGGTAGATAGGATGAGAATCCAGCACATACAGAGAAATTTCGCAGTGCTACAACTAGGAGGAACCTAACTTTAGTGGGGGCCTGTTTCAGGCAAGCGGAGAGCGTTGAGTGAATTGAGGTTGCCTGCAAGCACTCGGTGATTGCACTTTCTCTCTCGAGCCGGTATTCCGGTATTATGGGGCCAGGTGATGCTCTGGAAAGACTAAATATGCTAAGGGAAAACGATTTACAGTTTTTCCCTTCAAAAAGGTTAGATTTTATTATGCATTTAAAAATGTTGGAAAGATTTGATTTGGAGTGATAATTTTTATTTCTGGGAACTGTTGGATCTCTGGCAAACCAATCGAATGCTCCCAGAAAGTGAAGAGAGAAAGTTATTTTGATGATTTTAGCGAAGTTGTTATTGTTTTGGTGAAAATCTTATACGAATACCAATTGTTGCCCTTATAGAAAACTAAGCTTTTATCCAGCAAGATGCCGAATAAAAGTTTAGAAAAGAGGAAGACCTCAACCCTACTTCAAACAAACCTTAAACTTTGAAAACAAACCATAAGTCAGAGAGAAAATCTCTACAAGTAGGACGCTTGCGGAGCTAGCTGTACTTGCCTCAATGACTTGTTAGAATTGGCTATGAAAACAAAGAAAACTTTGAAAATGCTGTTACTTGAAGTTTTAGTTTAAACGCAACAAGTAGTAAAGACTTTATTGTTTGAGGAATTATCCGTTTTAGTACAGACGACTTAAGCTTAGAGGAAGAATCAGGGAAGAGAAGGTCCGGCCTAATCGTGATTCTGGCGAAAAAGATAGAGCGAAAAATAGAAACAATTTTATTTAACAAGAAGTATAGAATTCAGAAACTTAACAATACTTAGATTGGGATATAATTTTGAGTTAAGAATAACAATTGTTTATAAAATGCCAAGGTCTCAGACCTAATAATAAGAGGTTTACAATTAACAATATTAAATATAGTACAAATTTCGAACTTGAGAAAGCACTAAAAACAAAGATTTTTAAAATGTGTGCTTAAGATTAGGAAATTTGAAATTTGCAACGACAAATGTATACCAATTTTAACTTTGAAAGTTTAATGGGCACGATTCAAGCACTTTTAGAATGCCCTTATGGCAATCGAAAAAGCTATAAACAAATGTATTAGATTCCTGATTGTAACAGAAAAGTAAGAACAAATCACAAGCGGAAATTACCGTTACTTTTAAATAGAAATTACCAGAGGTAATATACAAAAAATTGCACAGGTCGTATTAACGAAACCTGGATTACAATTAGTTAACTCATTTATGATTAGAAAAAGTACGATTCCCTAATTTTAGAATAGAAAGATACATATTAAAATGTGGACTAGCCACAGTTTATGCAGAATGAAGGTATTGTAAATCCGACAAATTGGGAGGGTGCCTCTATGGGCTAAGCCTCGTAGAAAAAGGAAAAAAAAAACAGTAGTTAAATCTAATTTAGTTTGTAAAGGTATTTGGGAAAGTGAAATGCGAACTTTAGGAAAAAGGCCTGGCCAGATTTATTGCTCTAACGGACGCGGCGTTGTTGATTGTTGTACCGGCACTGTTTTGCACTGAAGTCTATTGATGGATTGGAAAAGTTCACTATAGACCTCGTGCGCATGGCGATATTTTACCTGCTGGCGCTCCTAGCGACAACTCGCTCAGAACATCCATGTGGCGAGTGTGTGTACTGGCTTGTGCGGGAGAATCAAGTGTGATAGTGAATGAAGCAATTTAAAGCTGAAATGTCGTCGTCCATAGAGATTCACGTGGGCTTTCAGAAGATTCAGTGGGATACGTCGTATTTTAGAGCTTCTGCGCTAAAGAAAGGCAAACAGATCAATGAAAGTAATCACTTATTTCAGGTGAAGGAACGATTGGGAGAAGAAATACCCAGCTTCTGTTTCAGAGAAACGAGCATTAATCAACCGCCTTATGCTGTTAAATTTAAGGTAATATTTACCTTTCTTTTGGTCCACAAATCACATGTATATTTAGACTATTAATTTTAAATATAACTGTATCATGTATATTTGTCGCATCCATTGCCGTTGTAAATTATTTTTTCATTAATTAATGCTAGTCTTTTTTTTTAAATATATATTTAACAGATCGATTGCAACAGGAACATTCAGTCAGCCGAGTGTGAATGCAAAGCAGGCCTTTCCAAATGGTGCAGGCAGATTGCTGCGCTTTGCATTTATGTTAATACCGAGAAAGATTTTTCGAAGACTTCCTTCCTGCAACAATGGGAGAAATCTAAGAATGTTATCGTGGAATATTCTAAAGGTGAACATTTAGGAGATATGTTCAAGGATAGATTAAATAACCGGACAGTTTGTAGCGTGTCGGAAAGTGTGGGATTAGAAACATTCACCAAAACTGAACTATACGAGAAAATTAAAAATATAGACTGTGCTTTTACAAGATTGTTGAAGGCCGAGTGTGAAGGTGAATCCATAATTATCTCCGCTTCATTTGTTGAAGCTATCGTGGATGATGCTGTAGAACAGAGCGAAACAAGACTTACTTCAGTGTCTTCAGCAATTAGACCATCAAAACGTTAATAAACAGTTTAGATGCTATGGAATAAATTACTTGCCAAGTGGCAAGATATCACTAGTGCAAAAAAATTATGAGTCCATGTTGCCAACTGACGTCCTGAACTTTTATTTTGAAAACGTGAAAGTCACAAAATCGCAGAAGGATGCTATTGCGATTGAGACTAGGGCTCAATCTAAGAATCCTGCTTGGTTCCATGAAAGAAAATTACACATATCGGCCAGCCAGAGCGTACACAAGATTATGACACTGCAGAGTGGAGATTTTAATAAACTGGCATCTCAACTTCTTATTTCTAAAGACATAAACAGTCCTGCAGTGAGAGGGTAACAACGATACAGGATATGAAACACTGCCAGCTTTACACCCGCTAACTTATTTCAACAAGATTATGTTCGCTTTCTTTCGCTGACCGGTATCCACAAAAGCAATGCTTCTTATCCACGAGGTCCACATTAACACTACAGTATTGTTTTAAACAAGTGTTATAGTCATTGTTTGTTTGTTCGCACGGGGCATTGGCAGATTTGTCTGGACTTCTGCTTCGCAATTATTTCTCAAAGAAGAAAACAATATGTTCACCTCCGTCTTGTCACTATATAAGGTCACAATATCCGTCTGTGTGCTCGAGTCACTGAATGAACCATACTCCATCACACTTCCTTCACCCCCGTCATTTTCATGACTCATTTTTCGCCTGTTGTATCTCGCAGTTACTCTACTGCCCTCTCGTTGCTGGTGCTGATCCGATGAGTGTGGCTTCATGTAGAGCCTCGTATGTAACCAGGACTGTCAGGATCTCTTGTCGGTATTCCGTTTATAAAATGCCGACTACAAACACGTGAATTATTTGTAGGATGCCATGGTTTACCAACACTCGTGTCCAGTTTTAAAGCCACAGTCCAAGCGTTCCATCTATGAATGTGCTGTTTATTGTTTGGGAATACGAAGAACTTCGTCCCAGGCGGACATTTTCTGTAGGCCAAGTTACATCCAACCACAGAACAATTTGTTTTACTCTTTGTAGAACTTTCTTCCATCTCGAACTTTAATTCGCACCTCAACAAGCGCAGCCTGGTAGTCACGTTGCGTCACTTCACTGACAAGCACCACATGGACTATTGGAACGACTTGCCGCCAGAGCGCAGCAACATCCATGCACACGAGGTCTATTGCAGCACAGAAAGTTTATGAAGCGAAAAGTTTTTGAAGTTGTGGAGATCACTTAGTTGAATTTTGACATGTTGCTTGCGTTGTACAAGTTTTAAGATGCATATAATAGTTCCAGAATTGTGGCAACAGTTAATTGATGCAGTAGTAGTCCCTCGGTGGGGTAGCGTATTCCCTTATTTGGTATAGGAAATACTAGGTTTCTTGACTATTAGAAAGATTGGTTTACGTAGAAAATTCTAGAAATGATGACAGTTAAATGGGGCAAGAGAGGTCCCGCGGTGGAAGGCTAAGCTTTATAGACGGCAGTTCATTAACATGAATCCCTCGGTGTGAAAAAGTATTCCCATTTATTTTGTACAAGAAGTACTAAATATCATGTTAGAAAGCTAGCTTAGATAGCCATAGCCTGACAAAGGATAATCCCGCGAAGACGGTTATTGCACAACAGTGAGCAATACCACGCTTTCTATAAATTTAAATTTAAAAGCATTTAGCTCTTTAAAAACATTAAAATATGTTTAAAACATTGAAGTTTTGTACTTAGCTTCCTTTTCATGTAGAACAGGCGATGGTTCCTGGTGGCGGTTGGTTTAAAATATAGATATGGCGTCTAGTTTAAAATGTCTCATTAAAATAGGAGACTGGCCCTGAGATGGCTATGCACTGTACACTAGACGGCCGAACACGAAGTAAAAGAGCTGAACGGCGCACCAAGGGGGAACAAGGAGACGAGGTAGAGCGGGAAAGAGACAAGAGAATATACATCAGAATGACCAACATACAAAAATAACATATTTGTACAAGTGTAAATTTTCTTCATGAAGCAGTCTTCAAGGAGATGTTAGCTGGCGACAATGACGATGCCTGGTGGATTGGATTGGTGAGGAAGTCCTCTTTAAGTTCATAGAAATTGAAGAACTTCGGCAGTTAGCTGCTAGATGCCGCTAGGGTTTCCATAGAAGATACATGTCTAGAACAGACTTATACAAAACATAAGCAAGTGCACGGAGAAAATAGAAAAGATCACTGTTTGTGTATGCGAAGAAGGAATTAAATAAAATAGATAAATAGAAGAGCAGCAAAAGCTAACTCTAACTGACCGTGTATTCCAAAGAATACACCATGGCCTACCGCGCCGCCGTGCATGAAGCCACCGGGTACACACCAGCCCGGGCCATGTTTGGGAGGGAACTCCGTCTACCTGTCGACCTTGCCTTCGGCCGACCTGTGGACGATCCGGTCCCGGTAAGCCTGTATTGTCAAGAACTGGTCGACCGACTGGAGGACTTGCACGTGTTCGCAAGGAGGAGATTGCGGATCGAGACCGACCGAATGAAGACCCGATACGACCAGCGGACGGATGCCGGCAAATTCCACGAGGACGACCTGGTCTGGCTCTTCAACCCATTACGGAAGAAAGGCTTGTCACCCAAACTGCAGAAGTCCTGGGAGGGCCCGTACCGAGTCGTGAAACGGATCAACGATGTCGTCTACAGGATCCAACGGAGCCCGAGTGCGAAGATGAAGATCGTGCATCGAGATCGCCTGGCAGCCTACGGAGGGACACAGATGGACCAATGACTGACCGGGGAGACCAGCGTTTTAGGAAGGGGATGGTGTAACGGCTGAGCAGTTGTTTCATCACCTCGCCGCGAGATTCACAGTCCTCCCCAGGCTACCCCCTGCCTCTGTGTTAACCAGCGGTTTGCGCAACGAGAAGACAGCGGTGACACAGAGACCGTCTTGAACCTTCGCGGCCCATCCGGTAATGGAACTCTCGAGTAACCATGAACCCTGGTCTGCTCTGGAAACTTCTGTTGAGTTACCAACCCCGATATAAGAAGCGATCTGGCCAGCGAGGGACTGACTGTGTCTTGAGCGAGTGTGTTTTAACGAGTGCAACAGAAGTATCGCGGTGACGTGACGTGCGAAGTGCGAAACCCAGTGGATTGTTTCCTAGCCTGCGGACAGCGAAGCAGTGTGTAGTGGCCTGACCTGCAATAAAGCTAATATTTCTTTAAAGGACCATTTGTGTTGTGCTTTACCCACTGAGATCTAAATAACGAACGTGCTACAGTGGGATAGCGCGAAACAATATCATCTCCCTGATAAGTTAAAAATTACGGATTCTACAAATATTATTAGCCTATTTTCAATTTTGAAAAAATAGGCTTATGAGATCACCTTTTGTCCGAGTGTGTGCGTGTGTGTGTGTGTGTGTGTGAGGTGTGTGTGTGTTTCCCCCTAATAAAATCTAAACGGCTGGAGCGATTTCAATGAAACTCGGTAAGTTCATAGCACTATTCCGGGCGACCCCGACCGGATCTTTAAATTTTGTTACATCTCACCAATCCAACATGGCGGCTGTGCGAAATATTTCACCGCCATTCAATATCTCCGAAACTATTCGCGATATCACCCTGGAATTTATTACGGTGATAAAGGGAACTACTAGAATTTCACCTATGTAACTTTTGAAAAACTGGTAAGTACAAAACCAACATGGCGGCCACGCGAATTAGTGACTTTTAAATAGACGTTTCTCGCGATTTAGCTAACCAAACGCAATAAAACTTGGTACAGTATATGTTTATACACATTGTAATGCACCGACATCTAACTTCGTTCAATTGTTTACATAACCACAAGATGGCGGATGTGCGAAATATTTCACCGGCATTCTATATCTCTGAAACTATTAGCGGTATCACCCTGAAATTTTGTACGGAGATATAGGGCACTACTGGAAGTTCATCTATAAGACTTTCAAAAACCGGTTAACTGCAAAACGAACATGGCGACCAAGCGAATTTGAAAATTTTAAATAGAACTTTCTGGCGATTTAATGTTCCAGACGCAATGAAATCTGGTACAGAAAATGTCTATACACATTGTAATGCAATGGTATCTAATTTAGTTCAATTGTTACATAACCTCAAGATGGCGGCTGTGCGAATTTCGAAAATTAAGTTTTTATTTCTTGTGTCGTAATCATGCGATCGAAGTGAAAGGTTGAATAATAAACCTACGCAATAATTTTCCTTTAATGGTACATGACTCTATGGCCTATACATTTAACAATCCAACATGGCGACCATCCGAAATATTTAGACGGCTCTGAATATCTACGAATCTATTATAGCAATCAAACTGAATATTTTAATGTTCATAGGGGCTATGAACTTAAGTTCGCCTATAGGACTTTAAATAAACTGGTGATCACAAATCCAACATGGCGGCGTCGCGAAGTATAAATATTCACATGAACGTTTCTCGCAATTTAACCATCCGAGTGCAGTGAAACTTGGTACAGTAAATCCTTATAAAAATGTTAATCCACTGGCATCTAATTTATTTCAATTGTTTCCATAACCACAAGATGGCAGCTGTGCGAAATTTTAAAATCTCGTTTTTACTTCTTGTGTCCTAATCATGGCATTGAAGTTTGAATGCTACACGTACACTATAATCTTCATGTAACAGTACATAACTTTAGGACCTACATATATAAAATCCAACATGGCGACCATCCGAAATATTTAGTCGGTTCTCAATATCTACGAATCTATTACAGCAAGTGTTTAGTGCTTTTCAGTCGGTCAACACGTCGTGTCGGTCGTGTTGACCGACTGAAAAGCACTAAACACTTGTTTACTAAGGCAACATTGAAAATATGGCTTCAAACACCACAATCTATTACAGCAATTAAACTGAAAGTTTGTATGTTGATAGTGGCAGTTAACATAAGTAGGATATATGAAAATAGGCTGTATAGTTCTTCACGGAACTACTTGTTTTTTACATGCGAATGAAGAAATCAGCACTGAGGTAGCAAATAACTAACTCGGCGCTTAAAAGGTGCGTGTGTGTGTGTGTGTGTGTGTGTGTGTGTGTGTGTGTGTGTGTGTGTAGAATGAGGTACGTAGGTGTTCCATTACTTGAAGTAAGGTCCTATCCCAACATTAGCTTGGAAGGGGTGTGAATAATCTGTGATAATCTACACTGCCACTGTCACCGCAGGGATTCCAAATAGGCCAGTCATCTAAGACATTCTAGGTCGCAAAAAATTGCAAGGTTCTGATTTTTTGGGATGTTGATAGCATAGATACCAATAGTGTAAAACCAAGTTTGCAACCTCGAAAGACCTGTGGTGCTCGAAAAACCTCGAAATTTTCAGACGTTTTTCGGTTTTTGGCTTACAACATCCAAAATATGCATTCTATGGCAAAGTCACCAATTACACTTTTAAAGAAGACAAACGTACCGACACTTTGAGCGTAACTCCATCTCTGTATGTCTTATAGATCTCGAGATACAACTCTTCAAAAATGGTTTTTTTTTTTTTTTTTTTTTTTTTTTTTTTTTTTTTTTTTTTCAAAATGTTCGAAATTTGTAGTAAGCTAGTCTTTCGAACAAATTACCGTCTAGCATACTCATTCTACGAGGAACGTCATCAAAAGTAATGTTGTAGAGCAGTTATTTAGCTTTAATTTAAGCATTAGCAAAACGCTATAAGACCAATAGTTCTCTTGTTATCAGGTAAAACACAAAAATAGGAAATTGGATTTTTCAAAAAGTTTAGCCCGACGAATTGTAGGACTTTTTTTAGGATAAAAAATACATCAATCAGTGGAAAATTGTTTTAATGCAATATGAAATTGAATACAATTAATGATAATGAGTAATTTCTTATCAATATTGATGTCACAGTGGCGAAGTGATGGAGGGGCCTCAGCTAACACCAGCGACAGAAACACGCAACACGTCAATTACCTACTGTTTATTAATAAATTACAACAAAAGGGTAGGTATGTGATGTTAGGCTTGCCTGCACTCAGCCAGACAGTAGTATTCGTTTGGAAGGTCCCGGTTCTTCATACGGCTCTTCTTGGGGCTCCGGAGACTCCTGTGTATTTGGATCTGGATGTAAAAGGGGATCGTTGAAGTCGTTTTCTTCGTCTGACTCCGTCATTTCTAGGGTAGGAGAATTAAGGCAGGTCTTCCCCCGATAAATTTTACAGAGAACAGAGCAGTTCAGCCCTGCTCTCCGGCAGGAGCATTGCCCTGCTCCGCACTCTTTCAGGCACCTGTATGACAAGAATTTCAGCAGTTATAATACCTCCTAATTACAACAGATTCAAATGTTTTAATTCTAATCAGAAAAAATACCTTTGTCCAGCATTGGACATTGACTAGAACTGACCTAATACGAATGGATTACCTTACCTGCATGACAGGAGTTTGAGCAGAGTTTGCGGCGCTGGTTCCTTGTGTGAGGTCACCGGTGTCAGTCCCTGCTGACTTCTTGTCCATCCCCACTTGGTGGGCTCTTTCTCAACCCCCAACCACTGCTGCATCTGGTGGTATGTTCTGTAAGAATGTAGGGCAGCAGCCTTTTCGGTTGGGGGCAGACGAGCGAGGTTGACTTTAGCGCTGGCAGCATATCGGACAAATATCCCGTAACGCAAAGCGTGGAGAGAATCGTCTTTTCCACCGCCATGCAACGTCACGAGGCATTTGTTGCCAGCAGAGGCTATCTTCTCAAGGGTGGCGTTATTGTCCAGAAAAGTGGTAACCGTGTCAAGAAGGTCTATCTGTTTTGAAAGGACGCTCAACATCTTCGTTTTCCCTTGCACGAAAAGGGCAGAGGTGGTGTCGCAACCACTGAAGGCGTGGAGGAACAACTCTATACGCTGCCGAAGTCAGCGTCATTTCCGCTCCGTTGCTAAACAACTGGAGCAATACAACATGGCTCCCTTGCAGCTTGCTTCATCTTTGAGCCGTCATTATTTCCTATTTGTATCGTACAAAACTGTACATGCATGGATGTTCAGAGGCAAGAAAGCATAGAAAAGTATATTTTATACAGTAATTTAACATAGTTGTCCAATAAAGTTGTAAAATATTGCGTTCGAGATGCACATTACATCTTCGAGCATAGGTTGTAGAGATGTGGCCTACGATATTTAACTTAAATTAAGTGAAAACACGAAAATATAACATTTCTGGATATTGTGAATCACGTCCCGTATGAATGATCAATACTACGGAAAATATAGAATCGTAGGCCCTACCAGTAAGTGACGAATAAAATGAACTTAAGGTCTATCAATGCATAAGGGAACAGTTTAAAATATTTTGCATGAGAGTTTAGGCCAAATCTCATCAACGGCTTTAGAAAAAACAAAGACTGTATTTCAATACAATGTGTGTGTTACCACAACGCCTCATTTGTTTGAAAACAAATCAAATTATACCCTAGGTTTGAGTTAAATTAATTTAATGAGGTAGGCCTATACTATAGAGCCGGGCAAAAAGCTCTTGAGTTCCGATCGGTCTCGTTGGACGAGAATAAAAAACGGAAATGCTGGTTCCGGAACTGGTATTACCGATAATGTGGGCTCGATAACCATAATTCTCGACATTATCGCTCGTTCTCGCTTGGGCAATATGGCACTGCCTGAAGGCACTGAGGCTTGTTGTGTAAGGATTCAATGGAACTTGTTCATTCCGTTGACTAGAGTCTGTGCGAATTGGAAGAATCCACTCAACTTCAACGATATCATATTGACAGACTACCTAAGGTATATTGAGCATATCATCCTAATAACATACGGAAGGAGATTTTGATCGTCGGTCGGTATTTTTTGGTCATTAAATTTCAGCAAAAGGAAATTCTATTTGACGTGTAGGCTACATATTAAGATCTTTTCGTGTGGTGTCACATTCAAGCACTACCGTATGAAACTTTCTCGTAATAAAACCTGAAAATTAATGCACTCGCTATATTACTAATGCCCCTGTGATGCAACTGAGTTCTGTCGTATCATTTTTGTAGTAAGATACTGGTAAAGTGGTCGTCATAAACAATAAAAAGTCCTCTCGGCACGCCGGAAGGCGGAGGTAGATTTCACCAGACAAACTTGGGGCTAGGCGAAAATAGGCAGAATATGCAGATTTTCGTAGAAGGATCAGACCTCATTTATTGCGAGAAAGTATTTTATAATTGGAGCTTAATTAACTTTGTTTTTCGTCATTTTATGCATATTTTAAACATTTTATTGTCTTAGGGGGACGGTAACCTTCTTGTCATTTGGGGTACATTTTTGTACTTGTGGTCACACTGTCCTTATGCAAGGTTTCGACACTGATGGGTAACTATGTAACGGTCTGTTACTTTTTCACGCAAAATTATATCTCCCGCAGAGATTTTGGTTGGTTCCTCAGTTTAGGGGCTGCGACAACGCGGTCAAGTACCCCGTGTACTTTGGGTGAGTGTAGAATCTGTCTGATAAACAGTGTGAATTGTGATGGCTGTATTAGTCTGTAATTCAGGTAAGGACTGCAGACGGTCAATTTCACGCAGTAGTTCCTAATGTTGCTACCAGATACTACCGTCAACGACACCTAGCTCTGAACTTGGCTACGAGATGCCACCGCAACCAGCAACTCCGAACGAACGTTGGAACTTCCCCTCCAAAGGAAAGCATATTGAGGGATTTTTAGCGTTCTTAGAACATCTGACGACTTCGGCCGGCTTTGAACCCGCGAACTTTGGCATAGAAGTTCAGCATACTACCAGTTACGTCACCGAGGCCGCTTCTCACTTAGTCAGATGGAAAACTAAATGTGATCGCGTGCAAGTGCCTTGTCATGGCAACGTCTGATAGCACATCCTTCATCAATTTAGTAGTGTTGTCATGGCAACCACTGATAGC
The DNA here is from genome assembly GCA_946902985.2 of Meconema thalassinum. Classification (NCBI taxonomy): domain Eukaryota; kingdom Metazoa; phylum Arthropoda; class Insecta; order Orthoptera; family Tettigoniidae; genus Meconema; species Meconema thalassinum. The sequence continues at coordinate 474,190,857 of OX336390.1, read as the reverse complement.
TCTTGGCATTTTCTTATAATTCCGAAATCATTTTTCTCATCCCTTGGCGTAATGGTGGGTCATATCAAAAATTCTTTCAGATAAAAGTGTTAGGTAATTATTAGGGGAATACTGTCCATTTTGTACGGTTTTGATATTGTGCCTATTAAGAGAGATATGATAAATGTTCCCCGAAAAACCCACTTTTTCCCACCCCTTTGGTCAATGGTTGGTGCTATCAAAAACTCTTCAAACATGAATTTTTGGGCCTTATTCGACACATAGTATGAACTTTGAATGGATTCGATATTTCAAATATTAAGAGAGTTATAGCGATATATCACTGTTTCGAAAAAAGCCCCCCATTTTCACCCCCGTCGACCGATTGTGCCCATTAACGAACTCGACCGAGATTTTATAGGGATACATATTATGTAAAAAATTCAAATTGATTGGTGCAAAATTGCGGTAGTTATCGTGTCCACAAGAAAGTGATATATGTATGTATATGTATATATATATATATACATAAATTATATATAAACTTTTTAACTGACGGTGGTTTTGGGGTCTAGGGGATGTGAAACGTGAAGATATGTCGAAATTTTCCGGAAGTCGAAACATGGTACCCATTGCAATAGTTAGCTTTCTAATTAAATCTACCTAAAAACCAACCTATAACACACGAATACAGTCATCACAATTAACACCGGTTATCAGACAGATTCTACACACACCCAAAGTACACTGAGCTACATGACCGCGTTGTCGCAGCCCCTAAACTAAGGAACCAACCAAACCGAAGTACCTATTAAAATTGGCCTACGATTGTAATTCACGTGACTACCGGGATTATATTTTCGATCACGACCATCGGAGAGTTAATATTTGTGGATGCAAAGCTTCATCACGCTAGATTTCAGTCAGCTGTAGCTCTTTGAAAAGCTATGGTGCCTCACCCAGAAAAGATGACCCAGATGTGGCTCGCGACCCACAAGATTGAAACCACTTGCTTCGAGAAGGATCAGCTAGTGAATAATACGTAGAAGAGGACATGTTAGTATCGACACCTCAAGAGAAAGAGTTTGTGGTGTGAGCGCGGCGCGGTACGGCGGTGTGCGGCGCCGTCTGCAGTTGTACTAATAATGATTAATTGCGTGCACGCTGCGACACACTCGCTCATCATTAATCAACTCACTGGCATTTTACATCTCATTACCGCAGTGATACCAACTGCACGTTAACACTAGAATATCCCAAATGTGAGGGTCATTTTCTGACCTTTCTTTCTTCCTTCTTGCTGTCATTATTGCTTCAGTTAGTGACTAGGGACACCTAAGGTAATCATCCCCGTTTTCTTGGATGTGTTTACTAACTGCGATGCAGTAGTAACAGTATGGTTCAGTATTAATAATAATAGTGCAGTTGACTAATTTTTTAGGTCAAAAATTAAGGTGTACAACAACTCAACATGTATACACAAATTTTGTCGACATATTGACTTAAACCCATGTATCTTCTTCTTTTCCTCTTTCCTTTTCTGTCTGCTTTCCTCAACTCTAATGCCTTCAAAGTATCTCATTCCTCATTATTCAAGGGTTGATAAAGGCAATTCATTTATCTCTCACGGATAATTTATATTATTATTATTATTATTATTATTATTATTATTATTATTATTATTATTATTATTATTATTATTATTATTATTATTGTTATTTTATGTTTTGCTTCCGGTGAGTGAGACTGGAGTGAGTATGTAAAAACCTGCCGTAAACCATATGGCTCTTGTATGTAAATCAGCTCTCTATTTCTATTTTATAGTTCTGCAATACAAATTATTATTATTATTATTATTATTATTATTATTATTATTATTATTATTATTATTATTAGTTGCTATCCTTAAATGTCCTTCGCATTACATATGATCATTAGAAAATAACGCATACATTTGTACAGAAGACTAGAGTGTACGAAGCGAAATAATTCCAGATTGCTAACGAAGTATTTGTTCATTGATAATGCAAACATAGTTTTTCTCATGGGCATTCTCCACAACCATACTGTATATCTGCTCGTTCGAAGATTGGAATCTTGGTGCTGAATTTCTACCCATCATTGATAGGTTCACTTTTAGTGATAGAGCATTGATCTTGCCTTAAACAATATTTTGAATACAACAAATAACTTCTAAGTAATATACGAGTACATAATTATATAAGGTAAGTGGGAGAATATTCAGGACACAAGATTAAATGTCTCGAAAAAAATTCCGCGTATGAAAGTTGAAGGGAACCTAACCATTGATATTTTAAGTAACTGAACATTATAAATTAAACAGAAATATTCGTTCTTCTAAATTAGGAAGTCTACGGAGATTGACACTCTCTCAAGCCACTGAAAAGAGTAGGGCATAACGTCTTAACTAACTTGAGCACTATTGGTGGGAGATGATGTCTTTCTTGTCGTACTCCGCATTTGGCTCTAAGGTAGGCGTGAATAGTTTCGATGCAAAGTACCTAACTTTATTCTGACGGAAGTGTAATATTTGTTTTTCGGTCTTTTTGACCATGCTGCCAGCTCCAGTTTAAAAAAAGTCCTCTCGGCACGCCGGAAGGCGGAGGTAGATTTCACCAGACAAACTTGGGGATAGGCGAAAATAGGCAGACTATGCAGATTTTCGTAGAAGGATCAGACCTCATTTATTGCGAGAAGGTATTTTATAATTGGAGCTTAATTAACTTTGTTTTTCGTCATTTTATGCTTATTTTAAACATTTTATTGTCTTATGGGAACGGTAACCTTCTTGTCATTTGGGGTCCATTTTTATACTTGTGGTCACACTATCCTTATGCAAGGTTTCGACACTGTTGTGTAATTATGTAACGGTCTGTTACTTTTTCACGCAAAATTATATCTCCCGCAGAGATTTTGGTTGGTTCCTCAGTTTAGGGGCTGCGACAACGCGGTCATGTAACCCCGTGTACTTTGGGATGGCTGTATTAGTCTGTAATTCAGGTAAGGACTGCAGACGGTCAATTTCAAGCAGTAGTTCCTAATGTTGCTACCAGGTACTACCGTCAACGACACCTAGCTGTGAACTTGGCTACTAGATGCCACCGCAACCAGCAACTCGCAACGAACGTTGGAACTTCCCCTCCAAAGGAAAGCATACTGAGGGATTTTTAGCGCTCTTAGAAAATCCGACGACTTCGGCCGGCTTTGAACTCGCGACCTTGGGCATAGACATTCAGCATGCTACCAGTTACGTCACCGAAGCCGCTTCACACTTAGATGGAAATCTGAATCTGATCTCGTGCAAGTGCGTTATCTTGGCAACGTCTGATGGCTCATCCCTCATCAATTTAGTAGTGTTGCCATGGCAACCACTGATAGGTCTTGGCATTTTCTTATAATTCCGAAATTATTTTTCTCATCCCTTGGCATAATGGTGGGTTATATCAAAAATTCTTTCAGACAAAAGTTTTAGGTAATTATTAGGGGAATATTTTCCATTTTGTACGGTTTTGATATTGTGCCTATTAAGAGAGATATGATTAATGTTTCCCGAAAAACACACTTTTTCCCACCCCTTTGGTCAATGGTTGGTGCTATAAAAAAAACTCTTCAAACATAAATGTTTGGGCTTTATCCGACACATAGTATGAACGTTGAACGGATTCGATATTTCACATATGAAGAGGGCGCTAAAGTCAGCCGGCCGGCCGCTCGTGGCTGGCTCTTCTTATAGCATTGAGAGAGAGTTAAAATCTACGTTTTAAATAGGTCAATGGCCGAAATTAAACAAAACTTTACTTTCAAATCACGTAAATACCTTCAATAGCACGTATTACACTTTTCAAATGAGATTTCATTGATAATAACATTTTGTATCATTGAAACTGAGAAGCAGTTTTTCCATAAGGCAAGGCCTTTTTTTCCCCGATTTTACTTCAGAAATTAAAAATCAATGTGACTGTTAAAAGTGATGAAAAGTTACATGGTTGTAAAGGGTATTTGTTTAAGAATGCTTCTATAGAGATGGATCTTGCTTTTCTCCTGCGTGTTTCTATAAAACAAGCAGTTTTTAATGCCCTACACTTTCAGTCGTAATGCCGCTGCCGTAGAAGTTCGCTACTTAGCCGGAAGAGCGCAGGCGTAATGGGTCGGTAAGGCAGAGTGACGAGTTATTTTTAGCGCTGAGAAGAAGACTTACAGCTCATGTATTGTGTTCATTGAATAGGATTCTACTGTGTTTACTTTCGTTTTTAAACGAACTGTTAGTAGGTTAATCTTCTGTATACAGTGGTATTAATTCAACGAGTCTAAGTATAATTTATTGTGAAACATTTTTATCATTCACTTATTAATTAAAAGTACAGGGTCCTTCTTTTTTCTCCATCTAGCAAGTTCGTTATTGTTTTTTTAAGGGGCGGAACTGCGTGGTCATCTACCCCTGTCCATGTAGCAACATAGCAGCGCTATATCTCTCGCAATGAGTAACCCGTCTACGCATGCATTTTGCCGCTGCGCGGCTATGTCGCTAGACCGAAAAAAGTACCCTGTATAAAAATCATATCTATTGTGTTTTCACAGTATTGTCCTACACTAATACTCTGGTAGTTTCTTATATTTTAACTAATTATGAACCTACAGTACGGTATAAGATAAGCATAGCACTAAAAATATGAGGAAACTCATGGCGAGAAAAAGCTACTCATGGAAAGGAGTGACATCATAGCGGCGAGAACTGTATTTTTCAGGGTACCGGTACCGTAATGTACGAGATCGGTGAATCAGGGACATAAGTTACTGCATTTATTACCTTGATGAAGCGTAATGTAAGTCAAAACTATACAAGGTCAATGTACTGGAAAATAAGCGACGTTTCCGGAGGACTGGAATTTTGGTTAGGACGGTCGGCTCGAAATGCAACGTCAGTAGTCGCGTGGATTACAATCGTAGGCCAATTTTAATGAGTATTTCATTTGTTCTTCTTTTTTGGTTTAAAATTTTGATTTTCGATTTTATAAGAAGGATGGAGTATGATGAATATACTAATCATAGACAAATACCACAGAGGAAAGAACCGGAAGGAGATGCCTTCGCTGCGCTGCCTAGAGCAATATAATGTTTTGTTGTTTGAGTCTTCAGTCTTTCGACTGGTTTGACGCAGCTCTCCATGCTTTCCTGTCCTGAGATATAATATAATATTAATAAACTCAACCTGCAACAGAATTGCATGGATACAACTTACAACGGTTCAGTATCAATCGATATTGTAACTTTCAAGTATGGTAAATAATAGGCCTACTATATTTTTATGCTTCCTGGTCTGTTCTGTTCTGTTCTGTTCTGTCGATTCGTACCACCATAGGCACTACACGCCATTATTAGGAAGAAAAAAAACTCCGAAATAACCATGCACAATGCTCTACCGCATACAAGTCACAGAACACTAGGTTACGCCCACTTTGGACTCAGAACTTTGCTTCACTGGCACGAGCTCTGGGCAAATCCTCTCTTTCTTTCCTCCATGACAAATACATGAAATACCAAATATTTTGACATAACATGAAAACTTATATAATTCTAAATTTGAAAGAAATTTGGCAGTTTCCCGTATTGAGTAAAAACATGAAATATTTGCGAACAGATGAGTATTTTTCTACAAATAAGTCTTCCTTAATATATTCAGTTGCCCAATTCTATACAATGCTATACAAGCATGGGCACCCGCAGGATTTCTTTCCGAGGGGAGGGAGGCAAGTTGTATTTTTCATTTCTTTACCTACCTGTCACTAGCTGATGATGATACGTACCTCCGCCCCGCAATTTAGTTTCATTTCTTACTTGTTTCGTGTTATTCATTATTTGACTGCTCTAAAACCGTCGGGTACATATCTTCATGGCATGAATGGGAGGAGATTTTTTCTTTCTTTTGTGAATCATCGTCATAATGTTCATTTCTTAAGAACAAGTAAAATAAAAGTCCAGCAGTTCATTAGAATAGTAATGTTAATCCAGTTCGCCGATTTTCTAAATAATTGGAGATATTTTCAAATAATCACAAATTACTTAGTTAATTAAAACTGTGGAATTATCCCTACATCTAAATCAGTTAACTATCAGTATCCTCAATTTATGAAATAAACTGGTGTGACAATGAACAGTCGAAATATTCTCGGGATTCCAGGCCGGGCCCATGGCCCCTTCTTTCCCCTCCCCTACGGGCGCCCATGAGTAAAGCCCTACGCGGATGCGGGTATCCGCAACATTTTTCGCCATGCATATATAGTTTGCATGGCTGTGCGGATAGCGGATAAGCTGCGGATAATGTTTTGAATAAATTTGCGGATAGCTTTTAGAATACGATCCGAACTTGTTGAATTTCATTACTAGGACCCGGATGTCTATGAGATGACATATTTTTTTCCGTTATGTTATTTTCATGAGAAATGTAAGATTATTACTTAAGCTAATATCATTCAAATTAAGTCATTAAGCATAATTAACACTCCGAACTGAAAAGGGTTGCAATTCTGGCCGTGTAACATTCATTTTAAACATAGAACTTGACATACAAAGCCTAAAGGAACGACTTTCATCTCAAATGTGTAAATGTGTTGCTTTAATGCGTTATGCTTTATCTAATTAAAAATATTATAGTAATGCCAGTAGATTCGGATAACAGTCATGCGGATGTGGGACGGATGCGGATAACGCTTTGTTTACCGCGGAGGGCTCTACCCATGAGTTCAAGCGTAGTTCCCCAAATAGTCGAGTGGAATACAATTGACTATTTGGTACACCACTGGCACGCTATATAGTGACAATTGATGTAATATTTCACGGTGATTGTAATGGGAAGAACTTCTTGGAAAGTTACTGAACAGAATGTACGAAAATCTAGTGTATTATGTTCGTAGATATAAAACAAATGAACCTTGATTACAATAGTAATCTACGCGACCAAAGGAGGGTTAGTATCGAACTCGGAGAAATCTGACCATTGCCGTTCAGGAGAGACACGCTCGTTTTAAACTAAGGTTTACTGAATAATTACTGCCAGACCTCCGTCCACATTCAGTTATTATGGACAATGTGAGCATTTTCTCAGTGCAAATTAACAAAGCTCCGACCTCGAATAACAGAGAGGCTTACATTATCGAGTGGTTGTCTTCTAATGATATTCCCCACAACCCATCACAAACCAGAGTGGAATTGTTACTTCACAAATCCGCTCATTGTACGTACGAAATTGATGAAATAGCAAGACAACGCGGACACAGGTCCGACGAGAAGGAGGGGCAAATGGGGCTACAGCCCTGGGGCCCGAGCGTACTGAAGGGCCCGAAAGAGAAAACTACGGATCTTAATTGCTATATCAGTCTTTTAAATAAGTCCAAGCAAACTCTTGAAAGGTAAAGTGAGTAAACTTTAAAACAATGGTGATTCTTGGGCCGTTGTAGAGCGAAAACGTTGGGTCCAATTTCAGTTATTTCTAAAGAACTGTTATTTACCTAGGTATATACTGTAGTCTATTGGCAGCAGGTAAAATTTCAAGCGTTACAGTGCTAAAGGCAACTTAGAAAATGTAAGCACGCTACGAAATTTAAAAGTACAAAATTCACGAATGAATATAAAATGAGATTATGTCCCCGCAAAAGCAGGCTCGGACTTAAGAGATCCAGGGCCCCTCGGCACTTGACATTTGGGCCCCCCACCATCTCGAAGATATTTTGGAAATTTAGCAAATTAATGCACTAGTACATAACATATAATTTTTAATCGACTTTAATGACTCTAATAAACATCAGAATAATACAGTCTATGTTAGTATTGGTACGTTATTCTATAAAATGTATAGAATCAAACGACAAACATTCTTCTGTGAAAAAGAATGAATGACGTCATCATAGTCAATTGACTGCATTATTTCTGACTCTATGTACATTACAGAGAGTGAATTGAGCCTGGTCTCTCCTATGTTAGATCTTAAGCAATCCTTTACTCTCTTAAGCGCTGAAATCGACCGTTCTACTGAGCAGTTTGACGATGGTGTACACAACAGCATTCGAAGCGAAATTCCTACGTTTGGATAAATGTCGAAAAAGCCTTTTTCCGATATGTGTATAGCTTCAGTGACGATAACTCCATAACTTCATCATTCGACGACAAATGAGCTTGCAGGTGCAGACACTCGTTTTCCAAAGTCCTATCCAAGTCCCCCGGATAAAAAGTTATATAAGGTGGCTCCTTCACGAATGTCTTTAGATTCCAAACGATGTAGTTTCGTAAGAAAGTCAAACTTTTTACTTAACTCCTCATAAGCAGATAAAATTCCCCCACCGGGGCCCCTAGCCTGGCTGGGCCCCTAGGCCGGGGCCTTGTAGGCCTAGGCAGAAATCCGGCACTGCACAAAAGGCCTGGTTGGTGAAAATTCAATAAGTTGAATCGCTTCCCTTTCCGATATAATTTCACATAACCAAATATTGAAATTTTAATTTATTTTAAGAAAAAACATGAATATTAGGATTTCACGGAAAGAACTCAAATGTGGGGTGGCAGTCAATACCGTGGGGCCCAAGATCGCTCTCTATCGTCGCGGCCCTGCGTGGACATTGTGTAGTTTTGGTACAACCCAATTGTGGGCGCACGTGAAATCTTATGTTGCAAGAAAAAAACAATACGTTCCGAATAGCAGTCGTTTAGAATTACGGACGAAGTGACGATTGACAGCATCGCAACATCCCCTTGGGCAGGTTGCGTTAAGTCCTGCCGAAAGACTGAGGGAAGAAAACTGAGAAGTCGGCTGAGTGGAGGTTGAATGCTTACTGACTTGCTTGATAGCAATTAGCAACACTGCGCGAAGAGCAGTCTGGCGACATCGCAGTGAGTGTCTCTGTCTCTTTATGTCCAAAACGCTCTCTCTCACCTGCCACCATACGCGCTCTACTCTGTAGCATGGTCGGTAATGCAGATTACGCGACAATAGCGCTCACCTCTCAGGTGGCCATTTCTGGAAATAAAAGGCGATTTCCGACCCAAGTTTCGCCCCCTCTTAAGAGAGTTATAGCAATATTTCATTTTTTCGAAAAAAAAAGCCCCCCATTTTCACCCCCTTCGACCGATTTAGCCCAGTAACGAACTCGACCGATATTTTATAGGTATACATCTTCGGTAAAAAATTCAAAGTGATTGGTGCAAAAGTACGGCAGTTATCGTGTCCACAATAAACTGATATACATATATATATTGAACCCTTATCATTGTGTCCAATAATAATGTTTCATATCATTACAATTGCTGGAAATACTAAATACATGATATGCTGGATATTTGAGTAAAAATTGATGTAGCAAGCAAACTGGACTTGGCAAGTTGGGCTACGTGCTGGGTGGAAGCTACCGACAGTTTCACAACCAATGCTATTCTTATTCTTCTGAGAAAATCAGGTATGACGCTGAGGCGTACGTGACTCTCGATGCTTGGTCCAAGGCAAGGAGTGAGAGAGAGGAGAAGTGTCGTGACGTCAAAATAAGGGCGGGATTTGTAAGGTCAGAACTCCGACGCTAACTTAACTGACCAATGAGAGGATAGGACGCCAGAACATAGCATCAGTGTGTTTCTGCGCGCCAATCGGTTATAAAAGATCTAGCGATCGGTTTGCGTGTTCGGCCTCAGATTCGCGACCTGTGAGAAATTACAAGATTTTTGAGAGGTCACACATGATTATAGGCCCATTATTTAAAATATTGAGGAGCTGTTTCTCCCTCCATGGGAACTTTTAGGCTTTCTGTATATAAACAAATGTCTGAGATGAACCGGGGTACTCCTAATTATTCTTCGACAGTCAATTTAAGACGTCCTTATGACGGGCTATGTTTTAAAATTCTAGTTGTGTGTCGATAACTAAGTTATAATTTCATAATTTGTGAGATGGCAATTAGCCATAAGATAGGGAAAGTCTACGATTCTGCATAGGACTATATGAGGAAATAAAATACTCATAAAGCAGATAGAACAGTTTTAAAACTTTAATATAATTGTGTTTTTAACAGCGGCAAGATGTCGACCATGGAAAGAAGGCAACAAGTTTCATCCTCCATCACCATGAGTGTAATGGGCTAAAGGCCTATGGTGGGAGATGACGAGGCGGGAGGCCTCTGGAAAGCGGTTTAAGTGATGAGTATTAAAAAATTGATTTATTGAATTTGGACGAGGGGAATCGCGAGAGATGTGTGGAACTTTGTACAGATTTTATTTGTGTGGTTTAATTTAAATTTAGGGTTTGATTTCTTAACTGACATGCGTGTAGTAAATTTTAGCATTGCGTGACAATTATGTTGTACAGTAAATTTTGTAACTTAAATGTTGTCCTTATGTATACGTAATTAACGTATCAATAAAAAGTGTAGCCATAAATGAGAACCTAGGAACTACAATGATAAATGGACTGAATTAATGATAATGTAAAACTAAAACTAGACGTGGGGGGAAAATTAATGTTTTATTTGCTTTTATAACTCGGGCTAATTCTGATTCCAGTTATTTATTCTTTATTGTCATTTGGACAAGTCATGTGTCATTTATCTGAAGGGTGTGCTGGTTCATATGCTGCGACGAGATCTTCGAGAAAGTGCCACGTGTTTTTGGGTGTAAGTGTGATGATGAGGAAAGGTAAAGCCTGTCCTTGACTGCGACATCATTCCGGCAAATTAGTTACCCTTGGGGTAAGTTTAACCTGGAGATGTGTTCTTAAAAATCCCTGAGAGGATGTTTTGAGATAATGTGATATTTTGTTTTTACGCGTTTAACAGGTGGCGATTAGCAAAGGTTGCTGGACGCTGGCTATGGGCCAGAATCTATATTTAGCGTGGCACTCATTACTACGTTGGGGGAAGGAATCAGACACTTACTCAGATATGCGATAACAGACCCGGCTGTCCCCAGCTCTGTTATGACACGTAAATGTTTGCTTTAAAGCCTAATGAGTTAAGGTTATTTTATTTGGTTTAATTTGGGGAGTTGCCATGTTGTCGATCCGAGGTTTTTTAAAATCATGACTACGACTTATTTGTTCATTGTTTAAAACGCCAAATTTTCCGGCGTGAAATTAAAAATTTGTATTTGTTGTTGTTGGCTCTTATTTCCAAGGCCATTGTATTCATTATAAATATAATTTGGCAAACGGCCAAACTTGTTCGTGTCATGTTATGCTTTCCTAGTGTTTGTGGTATAAGGCGGTAATTCCGCAGCCCTTATTTTAAATAATACACACGTGTATTTGGTTGTGGTAATCTAAGGTTAGAGCATGTCAGTAGTGTATTTAAATATGTAATTGTTGTTCCCACATTTCCGTAATTCGTCTTCGCAGTACGGAGTTCGTTCCCGAACCGACTGTTTTGGTCGGAAACGAGCGCCCGTCAAAGTGCTCATTACTTGAACTAGTCTTAAAATGCGTGTCGCTCATAAATATTAAATTCTTGCACCATTTTATTTGTTTGTTATTTTTGGATCTTGTGATCCGTTTTCTTTTGTTACTTTGAATTAAGTGACATTGCAGTCACAACGCTTGTTTGACAGCTGTCATGCCGTGTTATCATGGTACGTCAGGCTGGTCAGTGTTAGATCTGTTCACGTGCGAGTGAACTATATAAGGGTGGTTTATTGTTAAGTGTTTTATGTTTGATTCAGTTATTAAAATTTTATTTGTTTGTAGATCCTGTTGTTTTCTTGGCTTTATAACAATTAGTTAACCTTATGAACCCTGGAAGTTATATTGATAGCATAAAATCTCTAAATCACATTCACAAGAATCCATTACGACCCCGAAATTTTGAATCTTGTCTACATGCTATTTTTCAAGGGTATAATATATATATACATACATAAATTATATATAACTTTTGAACTGACGGTGGTTTTGGGGTCTGGGGGATGTGAAACGCGAAGATATGTCGAAATTTTCCGGAAGTCGAAACATGGTACCCAATGCAATAGTTAGCTTTCTAATGAAATCTACCTCTGGTTGGTTCCTCAGTTTAGGGGCTGCGACAACGCGGTCATCTAACCCCGTGTACTTTGGGTGAGTGTAGAATCTGTCTGATACACGGTGTGAATTGTAATGGCTGTATTAGTCTTAATTCAGGTAAGGACTGCAGACGGTCTATTTCAAGCAGTAGTTCCTAATGTTGCTACCAGGTACTACCGTCAACGACACCTAGCTATGAACTTGGCTACTAGATGCCACCCCAACGAGCAACTCGCAACGAACGTTGGAACTTCCCCTCCAAAGGAAAGCATACTGAGGGATTCTAGCGCTCTTAGAAAATCCGACGACTTCGGCCGGCTTTGAAACCGCGACATTGGGCGTAGACATTCAGCATGCTACCAGTTACGTCACCGAAGCCGCTTCACACTTTGTCAGGCGGCTTCGGTGGCGTAGTCAGTAGCATGCTGAGCTTCTATGCCCAAGATAACGGGTTCAAACCCGGCCGAAGCCGTCGGATTTTTTAAGAGCGTTAAAAATCCCTCAGTATGCCTTCCTTCGGAGGGGAAGTAAAGCCGGCGGTCCCATGTCATAGATTTATGGCATGTTAAAGATCCTTCCACTAATTGCATCTGTGTGAAGCTAAATTGCATAGGTTAAGAATGTATACAACGCTCTTAGGTTTCTATGTTCGTTGCCAAGAGCCGACTGCGGCGGCGTCTAGTAGCTCAGTTCTGAACTTGGCCTCGTAGTCGTTGACAGTGGCGCTTGGCGGCAAATGTAGGAACTATCTGAAAAATTGTTAGTTGCAGTACTTAATTAACAAACAGATAACACACACTAATACAGTCATCACAATTAACACCGGTTATCAGACAGATTCTACACACACCCAAAGTACACGGGGCTACATGACCGCGTTGTCGCAGCCCCTAAACTTAAGAACCAACCAACCAACCACTTAGTCAGATGGAAATACTGAATCTGATCTCGTGCAAGTGCGTTGTCATGGCAACGTCTGATGGCTCATGCCTCATCAATTTAGTAGTGTTGCCATGGCAACCACTGATAGCTCTTGGCATTTTCTTATAATTCCGAAATCATTTTTCTCGTCCCTTAGCGTAATGGTGGGTCATATCAAAAATTCTTTCAGACAAAAGTTTTAGGTAATTATTAGGGGAATATTGTCCATTTGGTTTTGATATTGTGCCTATTAAGAGAGATATGATTAATGTTTCCCGAAAACCCCACATTTTCCCACCCCTTTGGTCAATGGTTGGTGCTATAAAAAAACTCTTCAAACATAAATTTTTGGGCTTTATCCGACACATAGTATGAATGTTGAACGGATTCGATATTTCACATATTAAGAGAGTTATAGCAATATTTCACTTTTTCGAAAAAAGCCCCCCATTTTCACCGCCTTCGACCGATTTAGCCCAGTAACGAACTCGACCGAGATTTTATAGGTATACATATTCGGTAAAAAATTCAAAGTGATTGGTCCAAAATTACGGCAGTTATCGTGTCCACAAGAAACTGATATACATATATACATAAATTATATATAAACTTTTGAACTGACGGTGGTTTTGGGGTCTGGGGGATGTGAAACGCGAAGATATGTCGAAATTTTCCGGAAGTCGAAACATGGGACCCATTGCAATAGTTAGCTTTCTAATGAAATCTACCTAAAGCGTAACGAAACAAAAATTAAAATTACTTCCCCTACCGAGTATCGAGCCCCGGCCCTTCCATTCATGAGTCCAGCCCGTAACCAATTCAGGCACTGAGACTCTTATGCACTGAGGGAAAATGTTACGAACATACACAGTGAAAACTTTTGCGTTGGATACCTGACTCTCTTTATCTCAAATGCTCCTATCAGTTTGAATAATATTCTCTAGTCGTCGGGCATTCGAAAAAATAATGTTACTTTCAAGAATAAGATTGATTTTATCTTTCGTCATAATGGCTTTGCCATATGCTTAAACCACCGCCATTACAATCGCGTTCCTACGCACGTGCTCACACGTTGCATCATGGGTGATAGAGAGAGCAACGATATTACCTTGTGATCGAACGAGCCTTTGGAGTATCGGACGAAGTGACATTCCCGCGGTAATGAGTTGTTCTCAGTGCAACTCCCGTCGCACTATTCTCACTCAAACTGTCATATCATTGGCATTTATGGACAAATCAGTGATGTGTTTGCACTGACATGATTAATACACCGCATGCCACAAACTGGTATTGTTTTCAAGCACAAAATCAGAGGTTTTAGTAGATGAAATTAATTGAAACGTTTCAGCGTAATATTTTCCAAGTGTATTTTCACCATCGCAGCCAACTATTGTACTATAGTTGCCTCTAATAACAACCAGTTACAAGGTGGAGAAGAAGATTGAAAGTATTCTTTAAAGCAAATTGCTAGTCAGTAGGGCTAAAAATTCATGAGTCATACACGAGAGACTTTCTTGTAGCTCTTCTCTGCTACGCCAATTATTTGAGTTTATTTTACTTTAGGGGCTACAACATAGTGATCATTTTTGTGTTCTTGTGTGTCAACTTTGTCTAATAACCTGTGTTATTATGGTGTCTGTAGTAGTGTGTGTATATTTGTAACTGAGGGTAGGAGTGGTAGGGAAGTGGCAGATGCGAACTCAATTCAATGTGATCTTCCTGGGGTGTATCACTTCATACTGTTTTAAATTTGGCAAATGTAAGAACGAGGAATGGTTTACATTCGGGAGTTATTACAGAAGGCTTTGACTTTACACGTGCAGCGGCTTGAGTGACACGTGCAGCGGCGTGAGTGAGTCAGCTTTTTCCTTTATATAGATACTCTCGATAACGCCGAGAAAAAAGGAGTTCCGGTATTATCGAGACTCCCACTCAGTACCGGTATTATCGAAACTGAAGATTCTCGTTCAGCGGAGAGACCTGGCCTTGAGTGCGCTTGGTGGGGGACGATACTAGCCATGCGGAAACTTACGATCCCATTCGGAACTAGAGCAACTTTGCCCGGCTCTAATATACTAACAAAAACATTATCTAGAAAATATGTATGCAACCCAGCCCTTCATGATTCAAAGTCATTACTTGACCAACAGAACTAAATAAAATCAGCCTACATTCCTGTTAGGGGCTAATGGCCTCAATAACCACCAACACCACCTACCTGCCATTTGGTACCGTATTACATAATTCACCACAACCTGTGATAAAATGACCTGTTACAACTACAATTAAACTCAGTTGCTCAATAACAAAAAGGCCTATTGTGAGGGGAGAAAAACACATGCACACTTCTCCAGGAGCATGTAAATTGAATCGCAGGGGAGTAGCCTACTTCCCAATAATATACCTGTACTTCCTGATATCTATTAAAGATGTTTGGTATAAACATTGCAGTTAAGTATTAAGCCTCGATATTTTGAATCGAATTATAGTTTTATTATAACTCATAATAACTTAAAGGTACAATAATGTAGCATTCCATAACTTAATTGAACTAGCCTAATTTTACTGTCCAATGTTTGAAAAATTGTCCAGATAAGTAATGCACAAGAAACTGACTAAGTACACACCTAGGTTATTATATTTCCACTTTTATTGATAACTTTATAGCATCACTGACTTTTTCACTAATAATTCATGCTGAAACGATTAAAACATTTTCTAACAATCTTGACATAATGCCATGATAGCATGGTTCGCCACTATCCTCATCACCTCATTTCTTGACACCACTGACTTTTTCATCGAGCTTCCCTGACAATCACAACAAGACTTGCCACTCCATCTCTCAGCAATAAGCAGTATTCATTGGCTTGAATAATGACACTATACGGTACTGTAATTTTATTGCAGGGTGTAGCCTAAAATATAATTGTTTTCTGAAAGTGCATAAAATAAAATATTTAGGCAGAAATTTTCAGTGTGGGATAGGCCTAATTGTTATTTGGAAACACAATTGACTGCTTAAATAAATTAAGTGAAAAATCACCACTCAGAAAAGTTGTAGGATAAAATTTATTGCTGTTAGTGGATCAGCTGTAAGGTTATGTAGGTTGTCGTTTATAATACTTATAGTACAAACCATATTTAATTACAACTACACTCCCCACATGAACCAAAACCCCCTTTATATGACATATATGCCCTAAATATCTCACTATATTAGATATACTGTATCCACTAAATGATGTTATAAATAAATATTTATAATTTATAGTACGCGCTTAGCAATTCTTACCTCAGGAGTGAGGTCAACTTTATTTATACTATCTCGCAAAATTCTCGTACTTTATCCATAAAATTGCACTTGTATTTAGTAGCTCCAACACCGTAGATGATCTTTACGGGAGGCGTTTGACTTATTTCACGCATATTACACCTTTTTATCCACAAAATTCAAGACGCTGCGCAGCTTTTATGCAGCTTCCTATGTATAAAATACCTAGCAACCAGGTGTTTGGGTCCAATGTGGCTGCTCCCATGTCGTTGCTAGGCGCGTTACTTCGGCAGCGTATTCCAGGGGGGAGTGAGAGATCTCCTCGAATGAATGATGTTGACAAGAACTGCTTGCAACCTGTTCCACCCCTGGCACTTTACTGGAAGGAAACATTTTGTTTGTTGGCGCCCAATCCATTTAGGAGCACCAAGAGGTCGATACCTTCTCCAGCGAATATGACGTGCTTGTACTCCTCGCTCTTTTCCAATGCTGTCCTCACAATGAGGCAGTCGGCGTCCTCTGGAGCTTGCTTTGTTTCGATCCCTTGTATACCCAGTCCAGTACACATTAAGTTGATCAGGCGCTGCTTGTTTTTTGGGCTGGACAAAAACTTTTCTTGGAGCACTTCGATCAGTGTCGATTCTTCAAAAAAGATATCGCTGCACGCTGAGGTTGCATAACGTCGTAGACGTTCTGCTGTTTTGTGCTCTTAGCAGTCCCCTCTTCTGGGTAGCCATCGAATACTACTGAGAATTTTTTTCCAAAATGGTTGGTCGTATAGGTGATAAAAGTAGCTACAATTTCCCTCACTGAGCTGTTCCGTTGCCATACAACCTTATGGAGCAAGTATCCTCCATCCACTACAACAAAATTTCTTAGTCCAACGGCGACGTTTTCTGGGAGGGGCGTAAAGGCAGAGTAGAACGATGATTTTGTTCCTTTTCGCATTCCCTCTTCGGAGAATAGAGCCATGGGATATGGGGCCAACTCGTATGTAAAGTGGTTATGTAGGTCGGTGTCAGACTGCAATGGGCGGCCTTATCGCTAAGACCGATTTCTTCCAGGCACCCAACCCCAAAAAAATGGCATTAATAGATACAAAACTTTCTTTGGCTTTTCCCAATTAATTGGGGTCGCCGGAGCCAAACAGGCTCATTTTGGTTTTGGCCGGGGATTTAAGGCCGGATGCTCTTCCTGACACCACGTGATTTTTCAGTTGAAAATTCCACCCCACTGTCATCGGGATTCGAACCACGGCCATCCGGAAGAAAGACGAGTAGCTGGGCCACTCCACCATCACGCTCCCCATGACATTAATGGATAACTGTGCAATATTGATAACAATGTACATTCGAAGCCCTATTTTTTTTAATATCCGATTTCCTTATTTTGTTTTTACATTATAACAAGAGAACTATTGAACCGATGTACCATTGGCTCAAAGGGGTCGAATCCATGTATATTTGTAAAAGGAAGGAAAGAAATATACAGTCTTAAATGGAACATAGAGAGATTTCAGGCAAGGATGCTAGCATCACGTTGTGTAAGAAGTTGAACCCAGGTGGCCAGGAAATGAGATCATGCCTGACTCATGGATAAGGAGCCGGTCACGAATATAAATAGAAGCAGTGTAAAGTTCCAGGCGTACGAGAGAGAGCACGTTTCTGAAATCGCTCTTACGTTGCATTAAAACGGCAACAGCGCAACTGTGCCAGAAGAAGAATAATTAAAATTAACCCATTTGGAAGAATAAAAGTAAGTAAATAAATACAGTACTGTTAATCATTTCGGATTAGAGATGTTTGTGTGGAGAAAAAGCTTTTAATAATTGCCCAGGAGAAAAGTGCAAACGTAGCATACGTCATCGGGGATTTACTGAGACCCGAGGAGTGGGGAATTTAAAAATCAACTGCAACACCCACACAGCTGAAGACTAAAAATTATTTAATATCTCAGAAATGCACGATCGATTTTCATGTGCAGTGAGGTCATGTGACGTTTAGAAAACGAGCTTTCTGGAGATATAATTTTTATAATTGTGCGACAATTATTTCAAAAGTTGGTCACGAAAAGGACTAGGATCTTATCTTTTTTTTGACTAAATAGTATAACAGTCCAGGCCAAGCCAGCCCAATCATGCAGTATTATTCCGTCCAGGGGACGTGAAGCTACATCACGCCGTATTCAAACGTATGAACCTCAGGGGAGGTCATACCGTACAACAAGTAGAAGCAGTAAATGCAGTTTCCGATATCCAAGGGCGTCGTGGTATCGATAACCAACGTGCATCCGTAAGGAGTAGCCAAAAAGTATTATTACAGTATCGCCGTGTGGAGAATTAGGAAAATCCTAGTTACAGGATTTAGTTCCGACAGTATAAAGTTTACAGTGAAAAGTTCAGTAATTACAGTCAAAGCAGGCTGCGAACTTAGAACCAAGGGCGATAGGTCTTAAATTAAACGACCAAAAGGATCATAACGGATTGAAGTACCGTAACAGCGAGATAAACATTCTATCAACTTAAAAGAACCCGAGTAGGGACGGACAGAATAAGGTTCGCAAAGTATTCTGGAAAGATAGGAATTCGAGAACCGAATAAGCGGAGAGGAGAAGGAAACTCTAGACATTGTTTCAAGGAAGCAGACGAACTATTAAAAAGCACTAAGATACGAAGAGTATTAGTTGCTAGAAATCAATAGGTCACCGATAGATTATCCGGGGGACCGTGGACAGAACAGACTTTTGCTAGACCAACCAATAGGGTCTAGAAAGGAGCCGTTCGAGTCAATAATAATAGCAGATTGTCAGGAACGGGATTTGAAGGAGTGCTATTCCAGGGAGGAAGTAGATGGTTGGAGACTTTCACATTCTGGCAAGATAGGAAGCCGACATTTACTAAATTTCACCCTTGGAGACGGGAGGTCAAGAAGTCACGCGTGATAAGCTTAATAGCAGCCTTAGTGATTAGAATCTCCAGTGTATTTTAAAATGTTATCAGTGTTAAATGTATTTGAATTAAATGTGTGTCAAGATATGTCAGTACATGAAATGAATCTGTACAAGATGGTGTAATCACAAAATAGTGGGCAAAAATGAAACATCGCAAGAGAAGGAAGGTCAGGGACCGACCTATAACATGTGAGTAAATATTTTCATTATGTTTTGGTGTTGGGAAAGTGTTTGAGTACAATCCACCGGAGTTTGAGGTAGAGGGATGTTTCTAAATAACAAATAACAGAATAAGAGCGCGGTCTGAACAAATAAAATTTGAGAAATTATAAATAATTATGTGAAAAGAATAAATATATGGAATAAAATGTCAGTGTATTTGAGGAATGTTATAAAAGCAAGCGTAATAATAATAATAATAATATAAAGGAAATATAAATAAAGATTAAATTCAATGATATGAAAGTAAGAGCGTTTGAGCCTTAATAAAAGTATAAAGACATGGTGTTAATGCATGTTCTTAAAATATAGCGATTATTGTCAAGGGAAAGGATTAATATAAAAATTGAGATATGGATCAATTGTTGATGTTGAATCTATCAGTTCTTTGGAAGTCGCTAGACCTTAAAATAATGTATAGCGCATTGTAGCGCATTAAAGTAAATTGTCACGCTAGGAATGCGTAGAATATAAAGGTACTTGGTAAATTACTTATGAGGGACAATTGATTGCGGTAATTGAGCCATATTAAAGTCCTCCAATAGTGACGTAGATCACGAGGCCATGTTTGTTATGTTGTATTGTAATAGGGAGCAAATGTATGGTATTATGAGCGCAGGTAATATAGGCCACGGCCGACCCTAAGTCGCATTTGTGTAAGTCCTCCAGTATGGGAATGGTTCCCGAGGCATGTTAAGGGAGTCGAACCCAGACTCGTCTAGTTGAAGCCCCTAAGTATTCGTCGTTGTATGTGAATTACTCTTACCAATCAATGATGACCCTTCATAATTAATAAATGCCAAGGTTACGAAAGTGGTTTATGAGCCTAATAATGTTGTTGAAAGTATATGAAAGAAACGCCAGGTCTCCCCAGAGAACTGAAGAGAAGAAAGATCTGTTTTAAAAGCATTGAGTATAGCGGCCACGCATGGGCAAGGCGGGAGGTTCCCCTCTTAGCCATAAATCTCGCCCGAGTGATTACGGTCCAACCCTTGTTATTGTAAGTGTGCTAGGTCAGAAAGGACCGCCTGAGAGAAGTAATAATACACCGTGAGTGTTTAAAAGTTGTTAATGACCCGGGATTTGAACCGAGGTCCTTGTAGATGAAAGTACCGCTTGCCAGTTCAGATCGTAGCTTTCTTATGTGATAATGGTCTTATAAGACAAATAAATAAATAAAAATCCCTAATGTAATGCTGTATGGATGTAGGATTCCATGAGTTCAATGAAGATAACTAGATTCCGGGAGTAATCATAGTTTTTGACTTAGTCAAGTAATCTTTTGTAACTCTGGAGTACACAAGTATTTTCCCGATCACTGTAGTGAATTTGTGAAACTTGAGAGAGATGGTAATGTTGAGAACATTGTGGAATGCCCAAACATTTAAGTAGAGAAGTAACATGTACTTTAAATATGATTATATATTTGTTTGATGAGAAGAAACTCATAAAATAGTTATTGAGGTGTATGAAAGAATGACACCGTTATTATTGGAAAGTATCGAGCCATTGGAGCTCGTGTTGATGATGAACTTTAAGATAGATACTTTATGGAAGTGAAAATCATTATGAGTGTTGGTTTGAAGGAAACCATGTATTCTAATACAATATTTGTTTGATTTTTACATATGCCTTGTTCACTTTGAACAAGTAGAAGGATTGGGTCAATAGTTTATTTGTTTGTAGCGCCATAATTTTGGTAAATTAAATGTTTTGAAATAGGAGTTGATTTTGTTGTTATTCTTGGAAGTGTATCCTCTATTTAATCCAAAATGTGTAAGTCACAGAGTGGGAGAACGTACCAAAACCCCGAAAATCCCGATTTGAGCATTGCTGGCATACTGTGATTTGCATATTTCTTGCTGGAAGGGCACAGGGGGGCATAGAAGTACTGTGCTTGGATTAATAACTAGAGGAACACTTAAGACGGTCATGTCATGTAAAAGTAAAGTAATGATAGGAATAGCTACAACATATAATGTTAACTGACCGCACGGGTCCCTGGAAACTCACACCGAGCAGCCCTGAATTAAAAACCCCCCAGCAAAACATATCTTTTTGGCGCCCAGTACGCAGGGATGAGTTTTCCTAGGGAAAACCCGAGTTTTCTCGAAAAATCAAAATTTTCATTAAAAATGGTTTTTCGAAATTTTGAATTTTTAAATACTTCCATAAAGGTTTCTGAGATTGAATAAAGATATCAAAAGGGTACGTTGTAGTAAACACCCGTACCAAAGTATTTTTTTTTAAAATTGGGACACAATGGTTCGGGTTGCCATCTCTCAAGCATGTACTAGCGATGTGGCATGAGTAGCCCACTGTATTCTAATAAGATGGTATTGAGTGAGGAATTGCAAGGGCTTTTGGAGGCTATAAAAGCTGATAGTAATGAGAAGTTGGAGGCTATAAAAGCCGATAGCAAGGAAAAGTTGGCGGCTATAAACAATAAATTGGACAGCCAACAGAGTACAAATAAAGAAGAGTTCGAATCCATAAATCACAATTTAGGATCTCTAAAAACTAATAGTGATAACATGGGAATTAAATTAGAAGCTATCGAGGCTAAATGTGTAAGAATGAACGATGAAGTGAAGGCTGAAATTGAGGGAATGAAAAAGGGGTCAAATGAACTCCGAGAGAGTATAGAAGGAACAATGGATACCAAATTCCAAGGTTTTGACACTGAGTTTGGGAAGAAGTTAAATGATTTAAAAGGGGAAATCACAAGTAAAATTGAAAAGGAAAATGGGGCACTTCAGTCAGGATTGCAAGCCCAAATAAATATCTTAAAGGAAAGTACGGTAAAGTCCCAAGCTAAATGTCAAGAAAATTTTGAAAATTTAGAAGGTAATTTTGGTTCTATAAAAACTAAATTAAATAGCATGGAAAAAACCTGTAAAGAGAATGTAAATGCATGTGAAAAGAAACTTGTAACCCAGATCCAAGGTGTGCAGGCAAAGTTAGAAGCTCAGATACAATCTAACAGTAAGATTTGTGAAACATCCCGGGATGAGATAAAAGAAAGTTTTAAGGAATTAGGAGACAAATTTAAGGGGGTGAAAGACCAAGTAGGAAATATCGAGGAAAAAGTCGATGGAGTTCAGGCCGAAGTAATTGAGATGAAAAATCAAAATCAGAAGGACGTGGAGAGCATGAAAAATCAATTTGAGCAGTTTATCGGGCAGGTAGATGATAACTTGAGGACGTACGAAGCGGAAATAAATAAAAAATTAAGTACATACGAAGAGCATCTCCAGATAGAAAGAAAACAACGAAATAAAGAAAATAAGGAAAATACCCATAAGATTGATGAAATAAGTAAGGGTATTAATGATGTTCAGGAAACCATAGGAACATTAAAGAAACAAGTAGGAAAAACCAATACTGAAGTAAACCAGGTCCAAGATGAATTAATGAGGGTATATAAGAGTCAAGGGGAAACTGAGGAAAAGCTTGAAGGAATTAAGGGAGAGATGGAGAAAAAAATCAAGGAGATACGAGAGGACTTAGATACCATAGGTGACGTTAAACCCGAAATTATAAAAGAACAGGTCATGGTCATCAAGAAAGAGGTAGAAGAACACTTAAATGAAATCCGGGATAGCTTCAGGGACGAGAAATGCCAACTCAGACGAGAACTGGAAACCAGTAAGAAAAATCAGGAAAGAATTCAAAATGAATTAGGATCCCGGTTGGAGAGGACTGAACATAAGAACAGTCAAATGGAAATTCAACTCATGGCTAATGAAGAAAGTGCCCGAAGAGAAAGGAAGTTAGAATTTGAGAGTCAAGATGAGTTTCCAAAGACAGGATGGGTAGATCCCCATGAACGAGGCACAGATCCAGATAGGGACTTAGGAGGGGAGAGCCCTTATAAGAACCCAGGATATCCGATGGCGATGTCAACCCCATACATGAACCAAACAAATGGTCAGATAATAAACATCATCAAGTCGAATGAGGACAGACCGGTGAAGTTTACGGGTAATAATGTGTCTATTACGCCTAAATACTGGTTAAAGGAAGTCGCAGAGTACTTGAACGAAATGAAAGTTCCTCAGGATCGGAGACTGAGAGCAATTGAGAAGCTGTTGGCAGGTGATTGTCTCACCTGGTTCAGAAGCTTCAGGTACACCTTTGATACGGTGGAAGGCTTTAGAGAAGCGTTTCTGAAACGATATTGGGCAGCAGATGTCCAAGAGAATTTGAGGCTAGATCTGTACTCTAGGAAGTATAGCACAAATGCCCCAACTAAATACTCAGAATTTTTCACCGCTCAGCTGTGTAAATTCCGGGAACTTGACATTGCTCCTGCCGAGAACGACCTGTGTGCCGCCATTGCAAGACAACTTCCTTATGAAATCCAGAGGCTGTTAATCTCATCAAAAGCCAGAAGTGCTGTGGAAGTGGAGAGCGTATTACGTCAATTAGATATGACGACTTCCCACGTTACTCCCAGGCATCAAAGACAGACTGAACAGGTACATATGACCAGCAGTCAAGAAAACAGAGAGAAACCATCGACCAGAAATCAGTCCACTAGTACTGATACTCAGGGACTGGGTCGAGAGTATGGACATCAAGAGCCCAGGGGAATACAGCCATACTATAGACGAGGATATCGAGGAAGAAATCCTAGGAATACGGGTTATAGGCAACAAGAGAACCGACCCTATAACAATAACGATCAGAGGCAAGATAACCGAAAGAGATGGGAAAATTATCCCAGAAGGAACGTAAGGCCAGAGGATAGGGACGATGAATATCGGGCCGAAATAGAAGAAAGATATCAGGAAAGTCTTCGTTACATGAATGAACGACCAGACGAACCTGAAAGACAAAAAGTTCGTTGGAGTGAGGCAATAAAGAACCGAAAATCACCCGACCGACTAGACGGAGCTCAAAGCTTGGAGCTACAAGCTCAATTGAAGAATGAGGGGAAAGGAAGCCCTCAGGATAAAAAAACGTCAAATTTAAATCATCAAAAGTGGAAACATACCAGGAGCTGGGAGGAGGTAGAAATTGTAAATTGGATAGCAAGACCAGATGAGCTGATTAACGATGATGTGGAAGGAATCCCACCTATTAAAAGAGAATTACCCATAATTATGCTAAGAATAGAAGGATTACTGGTCAGGGCATTAATTGATACCGGATCCACCATAAGTTTAATTACGCAAACCCTTCTAAATGAATTGGAAACAAGAGGCCGTGTATTGAAAATTCCCACATCAAGTGTAAAGATTAAGGGGATTATTCCTGAAAAATCTTTAACATGTAAATTTCAGGTATACATTGATCTGATCATGGGTAACGCTGAAATTTCGCAATGCTTTTTGCTGGTAAATCAATTGCCATATAATGTCATATTAGGTATTGATTTTATCCGTGAGAACAAGGTCATCATAGACCTAGCGCAAAATTGCATTAGGATTCAAAGAGAGGATGTGGATGAACAAAACATTAACCTACAGGAACAGGATGTGAAAATAGGAGAACAGGTATGGCATGTGGAAGAAGTAACGGAAGAAGGTTGTAAGGACATAGAAAAGATATTTGAAGTCCTAAATATAGAACTTGAAGATAGTTTGGAAACTGAGTTCGAAACCAACCTGTCAGGAAAAATAGAGGAAGCTAAAGTTAACCTCGAAAATAAGGAACAATTAAAGGAATTACTAGTAAATTTCAGGGACGTATTTGATTCTAAGCCAGGGAAGATTGAAAATTTTAAATACGCGTTCCAAGTCAATGATTGGGCACCGTTCAGACAAAAACCATACCCGGTTGCGGAAAAACATTACCCACAAACGAAGAAAACACTGCAGGAGATGATGAATGCAGGTGTTATAGAAAAGATGGCGACACCATATGTTAGTCCATTAGTAATTGTGAGTAAACCGGATGGCTCAGTAAGGGTGTGTTTAGATGCCAGGAATTTGAATGCAAAAATCATACCAGAAAATGATTCGGCACCACCCATAAAAGAAATACTGAGGAAATTTAAAGGCAAGAAGATTTTCACAAATATTGACATGACTTCTTCGTATCATCATCTCGAACTGGAAGAGAAAACCAGTCTTTTAACTGGATTTCAGTTCGACCAACAAACATATTGCTTCAGGAGATGTCCGTTTGGCTTAAAGACCGCGGGATCTGCCTTAATAAGAGCGCTTGATCGAAACCTGTCAGAGGAAGTGAAAGATTGCACTATTCGTTATGTGGATGATATTTTGCTTACCCCGGAAAACATTGAGGAACATTTGGAAAAGTTAAAGAAATTATTGGAAGATTTAAGAACGGCGAATTTTAAGATTAATTTGAAGAAATCAAATTTTTGTCAGAGACAAGTAACATTTTTGGGGCATGTGATTGATAAGGATGGTGTTAAACCAAATCCATGCAAATTAGAATCGATAAGAGATTTTCCCAGGCCTTTGAATGTGAAAAACGTTCGCCAGTTTTTGGGATTGATTGGATTTTTCTCCGGACATTGTCCATCATACACCAAAACTGTTGCACCACTACAGGACCTTCTGAAGAAAGGGGGCAAGTGGAAATGGACGGAGGAAACAGAAAAAGCATTTATAGAGGCCAAGGAATTGCTCTTAAATTATGTGAAGCTAGGATATCCTGATTTTAATCAGAGATTTATTATACAAACAGATGCATCCCAGATTGGAATAGGGGCAATGCTATATCAGGAAAACCCGGATAACCCTGATAAGAAAAATTATCTAGCTTTCACAAGTCGGAGACTGAAACCACACGAGAAAAATTATACAATCAGCGAAATCGAGCTGTTAGCGATATTGCACGCGCTGCAATATTGGCGAAAGATCGTATATGGGTTTCAAGTCACATTAAGGACGGATCATAAAGCCTTAACCTTTTTGATGAAGACTGATTTATCCAGTCAAAAGTTGATGCGTTGGGCTTTATACATTCAACAGTTTGATGTAAATATAGAGTATTGCCCAGGGAAAGAAAATGTAGTTCCAGATTATTTAAGTAGACAGCCAGAGTCCACTGAAGAGGAAGTAATGGCTATTGATTTGGAAGACAGGGATCAGCGTACTCTGAATGAGTTAAGAAGCATTGGTCAACGACAACGTGAAGATCCATGGATGAACATGCTAATATCTTTCCTTGAAGGAAGTTTGATAAGGGGAACACCGGCGTACACGGAAGCTAATAAGATAGCTCAAGATTACACATTCTATAATGGATTGTTATATAAGTTTGTGGACTCTGACCATACACGATTAAGGATCGTTGTACCTGCGATTTTGCAGAGAAAAATGGTATGGTTAGCCCATAGATCGTTCGGACATATGGGAGTCGACAAAACAGTTTCGATGCTGAAAGAAGCATTTGTATGGCCGAGACTGAGAGAGACTGTAAGGGATACGCTAAAGACATGTGATCTATGTCAAAGGATTAAACCAAATGCATTTTTGATGAGACAAAAGCCTATACCATTGTTGCCCGAGAGGCCAGGTCAAATCATTTCTATTGACAATTTCGGACCTTTGCCAAAGGCTAGGCGAGGAAATCGACACATAATGGTGGCTATGGATGTCTTCACAAAAATGGTTGTCCTTGCTCCTATACAGAAGACTAGTACCAAACAGGTGTTAAAACGACTCAAAGAAAAAGTGATACCGATTTTGGGAAAACCCGAGAATTTGTTGTCGGATCACGGTAGTTGTTTTACAAGTGTGGAGTTCAGACAAGAATTAGAAAGACTTGGAATACGTCAGATTTTGTCAGGTATTCGCCATCCTGAGGCAAATCCTGTGGAAAGAGTGATGAGGGAGACGGCCAAGTATTGTAGAATATACTGTGCCGAAGAAAATTGGAAATGGATAGATATCCTGGATATTATCGAATTTTGTATAAACAACACAATCCATGAATCTACGGGAGAGATACCAATAACGTTACATCGGAATGAGCAACCAGAGAGACCTTGGAGTCTGGTAATTCCTAGGCCAGCAGACGATCAGCCTGGAAGAGATGTAGGCATTAGAAGAGCCTTTGAGCATCTAAAAGCTCAAGCTGATAGAAGGCAAAGAAGAAACAGGCACAAGAGGTATCATCGGCCACTATTAGCAGGGGAAATGGTGTTAGTAAAAAGACCAGCCATTTCGGATCCAGGGAACCGCGTGTACAAGAAGTTCCAGAAAATGTACCACGGACCGTATCAAATAATAAGAGATTTGAGAAATAACGCCTATAGAATTCGGCACTGTGAAACGAATCACGAAGTGACCATGAACTCAGCGAATTTAAAAGTATATTACCCTCCCGAAGACTTCGATGAAGCCAATGAACAAGCCCTGGTCATGGAACAATTTAGAGATGATGAATCCACTTTTGACAGAAACGAGAGTAAGGTAGAAAAAGGAAACAGAGCTCAACCATTCGAGTGCGAATGCGAATTGGAGAAACTGTATTGGGAAATGAGAGAAATAATTGATTTGGTTGAAGAAGAAAATTTCAATTTAAGAAAAGAGAATGATGAAATAAAGAAACGGGTAGGGATAGACCACACCCGTGAGGAAGAATTATGTTCTGGAAACTTGTAGTCCAGACAAATAAGAAAGGAAGAAAGGGTAGGGAAAGAACGTACCCAACCTACACTATTACTGGATATGACTTAAAAGAAGGAAAAACAAAATATCGTGGGATTTTAAAGGAATAAAGATCAGAAGGTACGGATAAAGTTATGATGGCTTCGACAATTAAGAAAAAAATAAGATTTTTATGAATAATAGAAATAAATTACCTCAAAATTTTTCGAAAATTTATTTACCTAAGGAGGGGAGAGATGAACCCATGATTGGCTCAAAGGGGTCGAATCCATGTATATTTGTAAAAGGAAGGAAAGAAATATACAGTCTTAAATGGAACATAGAGAGATTTCAGGCAAGCATCACGTTGTGTAAGAAGTTGAACCCAGGTGGCCAGGAAATGAGATCATGCCTGACTCATGGATAAGGAGCCGGTCACGAATATAAATAGAAGCAGTGGAAAGTTCCAGGCGTACGAGAGAGAGCACGTTTCTGAAATCGCTCTTACGTTGCATTAAAACGGCAACAGCGCAACTGTGCCAGAAGAAGAATAATTAAAATTAACCCATTTGGAAGAATAAAAGTAAGTAAATAAATACAGTACTGTGAATCATTTCGGATTAGAGATTTTTGTGTAGAGAAAAAGCTTTTAATAATTGCCCAGGAGAAAAGTGCAAACGTAGCATACGTCATCGGGGATTTACTGAGACCGGAGGAGTGGGGAATTTAAAAATCAACTGCAACACCCACACAGCTGAAGACTAAAAATTATTTAATATCTCAGAAATGCACGATCGATTTTCATGTGCAGTGAGGTCATGTGACGTTTAGAAAACGAGCTTTCTGGAGATATAATTTTTATAATTGTGCGACAATTATTTCAAAAGTTGGTCACGAAAAGGACTAGGATTTTATCTTTTTTTGACTAAATAGTATAAAAGTCCAGGCCAAGCCAGCCCAATCATGCAGTATTATTCC
Source organism: Meconema thalassinum (assembly GCA_946902985.2). NCBI lineage: Eukaryota > Metazoa > Arthropoda > Insecta > Orthoptera > Tettigoniidae > Meconema > Meconema thalassinum. The sequence goes on along the minus strand of OX336390.1, from coordinate 474,161,924 downwards.
GTCCAGGGGACGTGAAGCTACATCACGCCGTATTCAAACGTATGAACCTCAGGGGAGGTCATACCGTACAACAAGTAGAAGCAGTAAATGCAGTTTCCGATAGCCAAGGGCGTCGTGGTATCGATAACCAACGTGCATCCGTAAGGAGTAGCCAAAAAGTATTATTACAGTATCGCCGTGTGGAGAATTAGGAAAATCCTAGTTACAGGATTTAGTTCTGACAGTATAATGTTTACAGTGAAAAGTTCAGTAATTACAGTCAAAGCAGGCTGCGAACTTAGAACCAAGGGCGATAGGTCTTAAATTAAACGACCAAAAGGATCATAACGGATTGAAGTACCGTAACAGCGAGATAAACATTCTATCAACTTTAAAGAACCCGAGTAGGGACGGACAGAATAAGGTTCGCAAAGTATTCTGGAAAGATAGGAATTCGAGAACCGAATAAGCGGAGAGGAGAAGGAAACTCTAGACATTGTTTCAAGGAAGCAGACGAACTATTAAAAAGCACTAAGATACGAAGAGTATTAGTTGCTAGAAATCAATAGGTCACCGATAGATTATCCGGGAGACCGTGGACAGAACAGACTTTCGCTAGACCAACCAATAGGGTCTAGAAAGGAGCCGTTCGAGTTAATAATAATAGCAGATTGTCAGGAACGGGATTTGAAGGGGTGCTATTCCAGGGAGGAAGTAGATGGTTCGAGACTTTCACATTCTGGCAAGATAGGAAGCTGACATTTACTAAATTTCACCCTTGGAGACGGGAGGTCAAGAAGTCACGTGTGATAGGCTTAATAGCAGCCTTAGTGATTAGAATCTGTGAAGTGTAAATATATAAAATTTGTGTTAAAGAGTAATTTTTTCAGTGTTTTTGTCGTGTATTATAAACGAATACACCAGTGTATTTTAAAATGTTATCAGTGTTAAATGTATTTGAATTAAATGTGTGTCAAGATATGTCAGTACATGAAATGAATCTGTACAAGATGGTGTAATCACAAAATAGTGGGCAAAAATGAAACATCGCAAGAGAAGGAAGGTCAGGGACCGACCTATAACATGTGAGTAAATATTTTCATTATGTTTTGGTGTTGGGAAAGTGTTTGAGTACAATCCACCGGAGTTTGAGGTAGAGGGATGTTTCTAAATAACAAATAACAGAATAAGAGCGCGGTCTGAACAAATAAAATTTGAGAAATTATAAATAATTATGTGAAAAGAATAAATATATGGAATAAAATGTCAGTGTATTTGACGAATGTTATAAAAGCAAGCGTACTAATAATAATAATAATATAAAGGAAATATAAATAAAGATTAAATTCAATGATATGAAAGTAAGAGCGTTTGAGCCTTAATAAAAGTATAAAGACATGGTGTTAATGCATGTTCTTAAAATATAGCGATTATTGTCAAGGGAAAGGATTAATATAAAAATTGAGATATGAATCAATTGTTGATGTTGAATCTATCAGTTCTTTGGAAGTCGCTAGACCTTAAAATAATGTATAGCGCATTGTAGCGCATTAAAGTAAATTGTCACGCTAGGAATGCGTAGAATATGAAGGTACTTGGTAAATTACTTATGAGGGACAATTGATTGCGGTAATTGAGCCATATTTAAGTCCTCCAATAGTGACGTAGATCACGAGGCCATGTGTGTTATGTTGTATTGTAATAGGGAGCAAATGTATGGTATTATGAGCGCAGGTAATATAGGCCACGGCCGACCCTAAGTCGCATTTGTGTAAGTCCTCCAGTATGGGAATGGTTCCCGAGGCATGTTAAGGGAGTCGAACCCAGACTCGTCTAGTTGAAGCCCCTAAGTATTCGTCGTTGTATGTGAATTACTCTTACCAATCAATGATGACCCTTCATAATTAATAAATGCCAAGGTTACGAAAGTGGTTTATGAACCTAATAATGTTGTTGAAAGTATATGAAAGAAACGCCAGGTCTCCCCAGAGAACTGAAGAGAAGAAAGATCTGTTTTAAAAGCATTGAGTATAGCGGCCACGCATGGGCAAGGCGGGAGGTTCCCCTCTTAGCCATAAATCTCGCCCGAGTGATTACGGTCCAACCCTTGTTATTGTAAGTGTGCTAGGTCAGAAAGGACCGTCTGAGAGAAGTAATAATACACCGTGAGTGTTTAAAAGTTGTTAATGACCCGGGATTTGAACCGAGGTCCTTGTAGATGAAAGTACCGCTTGCCAGTTCAGATCGTAGCTTTCTTATGTGATAACGGTCTTATAAGACAAATAAATAAATAAATAAAAATCCCTAATGTAATGCTGTATGGATGTAGGATTCCATGAGTTCAATGAAGGTAACTCGATTCCGGGAGTAATCATAGTTTTTGACTTAGTCAAGTAATCTTTTGTAACTCTGGAGTACACAAGTATTTTCCCGATCACTGTAGTGAATTTGTGAAACTTGAGAGAGATGGTAATGTTGAGAACATTGTGGAATGCCCAAACATTTAAGTAGAGAAGTAACATGTACTTTAAATATGATTATATTTTTGTTTGATGAGAAGAAACTCATAAAATAGTTATTGAGGTGTATGAAAGAATGACACCGTTATTATTGGAAAGTATCGAGCCATTGGAGCTCGTGTTTATGATGAACTTTAAGATAGATACTTTATGGAAGTGAAAATCATTATGAGTGTTGGTTTGAAGGAAACCATGTATTCTAATACAATATTTGTTTGATTTTTACATATGCCTTGTTCACTTTGAACAAGTAGAAGGATTGGGTCAATAGTTTATTTGTTTGTAGCGCCATAATTTTGGTTAATTAAATGTTTTGAAATAGGAGTTGATTTTGTTGTTATTCTTGGAAGTGTATCCTCTATTTAATTCAAAATGTGTAAGTCACAGAGTGGGAGAACGTACCAAAACCCCGAAAATCCCGATTTGAGCATTGCTGGCATACTGTGATTTGCATATTTCTTGCTGGAAGGGCACACTATTAGTCTTACAGCGTTTTGCGTATGCCTCAAGTTAAGGTAAATAACTACTCTACAACTTTACTTCCCATGCCTTTCCTCGTAGAATGATTATTTTAGACGGTATTTTGTTCGAAACACTAGCTTACTACAAATTTCGAACTTTATGGAAAACATGGCCCATGTTTGAAGTGTTGTATCTTGAGATCAATAAGACATACCGAGCTGGAATTGCGTTCAAAATGTCGGTAATTTTGTCTTCTTTAAAAGTGTAACGGGTGATTTTGCCATACAATGCATATTTTGGAAGTTGTAAGCCAAAAACCGTAAAACGTCTGAAAATGTCGAGGTTTTTCGAGCACCATGAAGTTAGCACAGGTCTTTCAAGGTTGCAAACTTGGTTTTACACTATTGGTATCTATCCTAACAACATACCAAAAAATCAGAATCTTGCAATTTTTTGAGACCTAACGCGATTTTTGTGTCTACGGTGACTGGCCTAAAACTCCAATCTCCAGACTAATAACTGCAGCTCCCTATTGCTGTGGTGAGCGACTTAACGCGCACGGCTACGCTGCGGGATGATATTAACTGGCGGCAATATATTTGATGCCAGCCATGGTATTAAATACCCACGCGCTCAATTTATATTCAGGTAAAAAAGGAGGAAATACGTATTAAATCTTATAATTATTAAAATAAAATACAGTATGTTTTAGTTAGAGCCCCCGTGGCTTAGGCGGCGGCGGAGTGCGACAGGCTCCGGCAGCCGGCACAGTTCATATCCTCGCCGCTAGATGAGTGCTTAATTCATTCCATCCCTGATCCGGTCGGAGACTGGAAGCAGGCTGTGGATTTTCATTTTCATGTTTTAGTTGAATTGCTCGCAGCCAGAAGTCGCACTTCTTGTTGTGCACAAACAACACAAATAGAATGCATCCACATTGAAAGAAAACAAAATGTAAAATGTTAAGCTGATCCTATACTTTCACTTAATGACAAACAATAAAATGAGTTGTTGTTAATTCGTTTGAGGGGCTTGGGACATCTTGGTCATCGGGCCCATGACTGAAGTGTGTATAACCTGTATTACTGTGATGACTGTAGTAGTGAATGTAACTGTATTAGGGGCAGGTATGAGGTAGGCGCCCCGGGACTTGAAGTAAGATCCTATCCCGGTATTAGAGTGGAGGGAGAGTGGAAAACATCACTCAGACTAGCCACTGTCAGCCCCGGGATTCGAAACTCCGATCTCCGGACTGTCTCAGCTGCCCTCGCGGCCGTGGATAAATAATGAATCCAGTTTACTGTATTGTTAATATTTCCTCTGTTTGAGAAACCTCCCCCACAGAATGCCACTGATTGGGAGAAATCAAGTTACCAATAGGCGACGCGTTAATTTAGGGGAGAATAATCCCTACAAATATGAGGTGAAATCTAAGCCTCCAGTTAATGTGAAAACTTCTCATAGGTTTGTCCCGCGGCGCGGCGTAGCCATGCTCGTCAAATCGTGCACCACAGCCGCGAGGGCAGCATCAACAAGTCCGGAGATCGCAGGTTCGAATTCCGGCGCTGACAGCGACTATAATTATTATTATTATTATTTTATTAATGCAGCCAATGGCCATGTACTTTTCTTTTCAGGATGTTCAGGGATGGGATATTGGAAGATAATCGGCCGTGGACCTAGACAGCGACTATAATGAGTGTGTTTTTCTCCCATTTATTTTTCCATACTTTCTCCAGGTAAAGGCCGGGATAGGACCTTACTTCAAGTTCCGGGTTGCCTACCTCATCCCTGTCCCTAATACAGTTACACACACTACTACAGTCATCACATAATTAAAGGTTATGAGACTAGCTCAACACACACTCAACTACACGGAGCTGATTACAAACATGTCCCCAGCCCCTAAAATGAATTAAGTACAACTCATAGGTTAACTCACAGTGCACCGCTCGAGTATTTTTGAAATTGCTACCGTAGACACTTCCCCCCTAGTGTCACACCATAACATCAATAACTGGTCGTCAACACACGTACAAATCCAGTGCAATACACAACCAATACGCCTACTTACAATTCCAGTGATTTGCCTTGACGACCGACTTTTCCTGCAGCTTCTGAGATATGCATGTAGCCCCTCCTTGCTCCCAAACGGCTGTGATCATGGTGGGCATTATAGGCTACTCGACCTTAGGGCTATAGATCGGTGTGCAACACGTAGTATTTGAGCCAGAGGAATTTTTTCCAATCTTATTCAGCTATCCCTTTTGATGTTGAAGGACATCAGAGAGAAGCTGGTATTCATAATGGTTAAAAGAGAAATGTGCAGGTATAGAAAATTGTCTGAAATTAGGGAAAGTAAACACAGCTTATCGAAGGAAAAAGAATACTTTTGGGGAAAAGAAGACTAAGTGCCGTAATATTAAGGACACGGATGGAAATCCTCTAACAGGGAAGAGAAGGTTGAGAGATGCAAAGCTTGCATAGAGAGTTTGTATAAAGGAAAGGAGATTGAGAATCATGTAATGAAAATTGAAGAGGAAATTGATGAGGATGCGAAATGAGATTTAATATTGAGATCAGAATTTGACAGAGCATTGGAAGACTGAAGCAAGAACAAAGTACCAGGCATTGATGATATACCGATTGATTTGATCAGGTTATTTCACTTGGTGTGTAGGATATATGAGATAGGGGAGGTACCCTCTGATTTCAAGAAGAATGTTATCATCCCTGTACCGAATAAAATGGGAGCTGACAGATGTGAAGATAACCGTACAATCAGCTTGATTACTCATGCTTCAAAGATCCTGTCTAGAATAATTTACAAGAGGATGGAAAGACAGTTAGAAACGGAGTTGGGTGAAGATCAGTTTGGTTTCAGGAGAAATGTAGGAACAAGGGAAGCTGTACTAAGTCTTAGGCTGATTTTGTAAGGTAGAATAAGGAAAGATAGGAGAACGTTCATGGCATGTTTAGACCTAGAAAAGGCTTTTGATAACGTTGATTGGACTAATGTTTGACATTTTGAAAACGATTGGAATAAAGTACAGGGATAGGAGGGTGATCTACAATCTATACAGAAACCAGACAGCAGTCATTCGAGCTGAAGAACATGAGAGAGAAGCTGGTATTCAGAAAGGTGTAAGGAATGGCTGCAACTTATCACCCATACTTTTCAATCTTTACATTGAACAAGCAATTAAGGAAATTGGTGAAAAATTTAAAGTGGAAGTGAAGATTCTAGGAGAAATAATTTCAACTCTGAGATTTGCCGATGACATAGTAATCTTGGCCGACACGCCTGAGGATTTGAATGAGTTTTTGAATGGTATGGACTCCGTCTTGAGGAAACAATTCATGATGAAAATTAATAAATGTAAAACAAAAATATTGGAATGCAGCCGAAATAAATCAGAAACCTCTATGGATATCAAATTGGCAGGTGAAAAACTAAAGGAAGTAGGAGACTTCTGTTACTTAGGAAGCAAAATAACCAGTGATGGACGAAGCAAAGAGGATATAAAAAGTAGATTAGCTCAGGCAAGGAAAGTATTTCTAAAGAAAAGGAATCTGTTGACATCGAATATAGATTTAGGTATTAGGAAGTCATTTCTGAAGGCCTTTGTCTGGAGCGTGGCACTCTATGGAAGTGAAACTTGGACTATTGGTGCAGCAGAAAAGAGGAGAATTGAAGCGTTTGAAATGTGGTGTTACAGGGGAATGATGAAGATCAGATGGGTAGATACGGTTACAAACGAAGAGGTATTAATACGAGTGGGAGAGGAGAGGTGTCTCTGGCAACTGCTAATGAAGAGAAGAGATAGGTTGGTAGGACCCATACTAAGACACCCCGGATTAGCAAGCTTAGTTATGGAAGGAAGGGTTGAGAACAAGAACTGTAGGGGTAGACCAAGGTTAGGATATGTTAAACAGATTGCCTCGGATGTAGGGTGTGCTAGTTATGTAGAGATGAAACTATTAGCTTAGGACAGGGAAGCATGGAGTGTTGCATCAAACCACTCAAAAGACTGAAGACTGAAACAACAACAACATAAATGCGGTATTAAATTGGTTTATTTATCACCAATAGAGTGAGAATACTCCAACTGCATATTCTTTAATAAAGAACTAATATAGAATTATGTACCGTAGCCTACATGTGATTGTGTGTGTGGAAGGCGGGGGAAGGTAAATAAAGCAACCTATTATCAACGTCTTAAAACTGTTTACAAACTATTATGCTGGCATTTTAAAAAAGTGTGTATTAATGTTCCTTCAGATATTATTATATTAAATAATAAATATCAGGAATACATCCAGAAGGAATTCCTAGTTTACTGCCAAAATAAAAACATTATCACATCAGCGCATTAATTTTATTCGGTGGTCTTATGGCCTTCAACAGCCAAGTCTACCGTTACTGACGGGTCTAAATTCTGGTATACAAAAGTACGAGTGCTTTGCAATGCTGTGGAAAGAAGCATCACATAGTAGCAGCTCCCTCACACATTTCCTCCAAGTACTCCAGCAATTAACCACGATTACCCTTTAAACTACTGGCATGCACTTCCCCCTTGCCCCACGGCGCCGCTGGATATCTGCTCGGGTGGCTGGCCACGGCCGGCCCACTCGGGATGGTGTCCTGCGGTCCACGGGTTCGATTCCCTCTACCAAGCCCTCACCGCACTTAATGCCTCTCTTGATGTTGACTCTGCTCTTGATTACTTATTTTGGTCTCCCGCTACTTTAATAATTCTATGAACCAACTGGCACACTTTGATTCTATATGGTTGCTGCATTCTACAACTCCTCAACCTTACCCAATTCCTATTCCTACCCCTTAACCACAAACCTCAGGTCATATTCTGGCCAATTTCATTCTAATATAGGCTACCATACCCACATCCTTAATCCATTCAGTTCAAACCAAATAATTTCCTTAACCCTTGATATAGCACAACCCTCTAGATGGGCTGAGAGGCTAAAATCACATGCAACGAAGCCGGCGATCGCTAGCATGGGTCAGGTCAGGTCAGGTTAGTAGCAGCTTTTTTATTTTCCGTGGGGGCTCCAAAATTACCCGTGATCCCCGCATGATGACCAACACTTAGCTAACGCCACCTCCGACATGTTCTTACTTCTAAAATAGTAGAAAATTACAGATGGTGGTTCGGATGATAGCCCTTGAAGCTTTCTGGTCTCAATACTTTACTCTAACACGCATCATCGTTTAGGGTGAGGTACCGGTATATAAATGGTTGCTTAAGTTGATTAAAGGCCAAGGGAAAAAATCATACAGTATACAGAAAGGAAAGATTGTTTACAGGTGAAATATGGCGTATTGGGTGATAGTCACATACAAGAATATTGGAGGTTGGGTAGGTAAGCAAATTGCATTCCTTATGTCGTAAGTTGGGTACTGAAGTCTTTCCTGGATAGGGAGCATTTCATAACTATCTGTCTCAACATTCCTTTCTAATCACACAACTCAAGAATAATTGGTGTTTCCCAGATTCCTTAGCCTTTATAATGAGTATTCCTCTTCCTTTACGAGTACCATTATCCATTGCACAATTAGAAACTGAGTTTAAGATACCCTACGTTTAAAAAAGTTGCAGTAGGTTACGTTGTTGACGTTAGGCTGCCAATCACAAGCAGTTCTACTAGTTAAGTCTATAGCTGCAACAAGTCACACCTATGCTTCTCTTCCCAATTTACGAAGATAAGACTGTGGGAATGGTGACAAGATTACACAGAAACGAGGTGTAAGGATGGTGACTAGAATACACAGACACGAGGTGTAAGGATGGTGACTAGTCGGCGCATAAATTATGTGCACTCGAGTTTGGAGATAGATAGCAAAAGGCCTACAGTGAAACAAGTAACATTACCATTTTCTCTGTTTATTTCTGCGTTGATTGATGATAATGTTAACTTTTGGAAATGTATTTTAATATCCTTTATGGCAGGTATTATGTAAAATGAACTGGATTTTGGCAGGTTTCGAGGGAAACGTCGACTTTAGAGTTTCACAACTCTCAACGCCGTTGTGCTACAGTACCTAAATTTGGATTTGTGTTGGTCAGATATGTTGCTTGTGTATATGTGAAGTTTCAAAATGTTATCTCTAACACAAACAACAAAACAATCAATTACGTGAAGGGCTCGCATTTCGAAACTGGACTCCCGTAGAAGTTCGTTCTTGGGAGCGGTGTAATCCACATATTTACAGACTAAGCGTTTGCGATATGTATCTATTCGCAATGTAAATAAATGGGTTTAGTTTATATGGATTGATATTGGCGGCTGTTGTCGGCAGGCGAGATCCGCAGGAAATTTGGTGCGCTGTTGCCGCATCGCTCACTGCCTGGTCTCGGCACAGAGTATGTTCAAGTAAAATGTATTTCGTTTTCACAATATCCGTCAGCTTTTCGACATTTTAGGAACATTTTCAAAATAAAACTATAAATAGATCTACTGTACGTATAACTCCATCCTGACAAGGGGAGGATACGATGCATGGGTCACCGATTCGAACCATCTTTAGAACACGTGTAGGGCATGACCAGGCGTATACCAGGTGCAAGTCGTACTTATTTATTTATTTATTTATTTATTTATTTATTTATTTATTTATTTATTTATTTATTTATTTATTTATTTATTTATTTATTTATTTATTTATTTATTTATTTATTTATTTATTTATTTATTTATTTCTAGACGGTACACAACAGGGCTCAGTGTGCGCCCCAATAACAGTGCACCTACACAGTAAAATACACTTTCTGATATTTCTACATTAAGTATTAATATCTAAATGTAATTATTAAAACTAGGAAGTTAACACAGATTGAAATGCATAGTAGTAAAATGCTTAATCTAAAGGTAATATAAAAACTAAATCTAAATTTTACCTAATGTCAAATATATAAAAAGCAGGTTTTGAAATTATTACATCGTAAACTAAAAGGTAACATTGATAACTAGGGTACAGGCCTATCCACATATATACATTGTTGATTCTGTTTTGTGTGATAATTTTATTTCAGGTATGAATTAGAGTGACTGGGTTATAATTTCCAAGAACGGTCTAATTGAGAGACAGAAATCTAGTTTCCAGTTTACACGAACCGCATCGTTGTAAATACTGCAAAGCCTCCATACAGGTGAATTATTATGTGAAGTAGTATTGGTTATATCATTTTTTAATGTTATAGTTGATCTTGTAGTAAAGCGAGGGATGTTGAAATTTAGGAGCGATAGGAAAAATGGGTTATCAATTTGACCGTTAATAACTTTATAAAGGAATTTCATATCATTCACTTTCCTTCGAGACTCCAAACTAGTCATGCCGAAATTCAACAAAAGTTCACCGTAGGGTACCATGTGTGGGTAATTGCCCGTTATTTTGAGGTGTAAATATCTGAGGAATTTCTTTTGAACTTGCTCAATGGATTTAATGCATGTTTTCTGCCAGGGACTCCATACTTGGCTGGCGTACTCGAGCATGGATCTCACCATGGCAATATAAAGGTTTATGCAGGTACTGGTCATAATGAATGGCTTAGTGTTTCTTATTATAAACCCTAACATGCGGTAAGCATCCCCGACTGTCTTTTGCACATGACAAGTGAAAGCAAGCTCTCGGTCAAACAAGATTCCTTGATCTTTCTTCTCGCTTACTGTATGCAATGACTGAGGTCCAATTCCATAAACAAATGTGATTGGGTTCTTCTTACGTGTAAAGGTCATAACAACACACTTCGGTACATTTAAGTATAATTTGTTTTCTATACTCCATTTGTGTCTATTATTTAGGTCATTTTGTAGTAGAGTGCAGTCATTAGCGGAAGAAATTGATTTAAAAATTTTGAAGTCATCTGCATATAAAAGACTATTTGAGTGTACAACGTGGCAAATCGTTTATCATTGCTGGAAAAATCAGAGGTCCAAGGTTCGAGCCTTGGGGTATTCCGGAATGAACTATGTATTCCTTTGAGACAATTTTCTGGAACAAAACAAATTGCTTCCTGTCTCTGAGGTAGGAGCTGAATAATTTGAGTAATGGGTGGGAGCATCCCAAAATACACAATTTGTTAAGAAGGATATCATGATTTACTGTGTCGAACGCTTTCTCAAAATCTGTAAATATGACATCTATTTGTCCTCCTTTATCTAACTCTTTAGATATAATTTGAGTAAAATTAGTTGCATTCGTCACCGTAGATTTCCTGGATAGGAAACCATGTTGGTTATCTGTTACGAGCGGTCTGAGAAATACTGATTTTCTGCCGTGCAATATGAATTCAAATACCTTGGCTACTGCAGATAAAATAGATATAGGACGGTAGTTATTAACTAGTGATGGATCACCCGATTTTAGTATAGGGCAGACGCGAGTGATTTTCCAGGCGTCAGGGAACGTAGAAGTTTGTATGGCTAAGTTAAATATAAAGTGCAACGGGTCCCTGAGACTTTCAGCACATCCTTTCACTACATACGGTGGAATATTATCAGGACCAGCCGACGACTTAGGTTTTAATTTTTTAATGCATTTCCAACCTCATCCTTTGAGACAAGTTTTATGTGAAGGGTGTTGGGAGTATTCGAATTGCAGGCTGGGACTTTGTATTGGTCTGACTGAGAGTCATAAACTGATTTGAAATATGTCGCAAAACCTTCAACAATGGAATCACCCTTGTCCAATTCTTCATTATTATATTTAAAGGTGTCGCATGTGTTCCTATTTATTTTCTTGTTTTTAATAAACGTCCAAAATTTCGTTGAGTCCCGGCTAATGTTTTGTTCAATATTACGGAAATATTTCTTGTAAGATAATTGAATGTCCTTTTTAATTTCTGATCTTAATTCTTCAAAACGTAGTCTATGATGATCTGAGTAATTTTTTTCTCTTCCTATGGTATTCCTTCTCCTTCAATTTACTTTTTGTTTCCTTAGAAAACCAGACAGGATATTTTCTGCCCGTTTGTCGTTTACATATAGGAACGGTTTCGCCAAGTACTGCGTTAAAAATTTGATAAAACAGGTCTACTGCAGTATTTACATCAGTGCACTCGTATATTTGACCCCAAGCGCCATTCCTCAACCGAGTGTACAGCTGCTCAAAATTGGCTTCCCGGAAGTTAAAGGTATCATTAGGCTGGATATGTACTTGGTGTCGACATATTATTAGAGATATTTCCACATCTAGGGCAGGGTGGTGGCGATCCAGCGGTAAGAGTGGATCAGTGTTTTCAGTTACATTTATGTTGGTTTTGTTGGATAAAACTAAGTCCAGCGTCCTCCCGTTACGGTTTAGTACTGAATTATAAGACTTTAGCTGAAGATAATTAATAAAATTTACGAGTTCTCTTGTTTGAATGTTGTCGTCTTTAATTAGTGTACTTTGTATTGTTGGGATGTTGAAATCGCCGAAGATTATTAAATTTTGATCATATATTTCTGTTCTGGATTCCAACCACCGGCATAGTTCCCTGTATGTTTCTACTTTTGTAGCTGGTGGAATGTACATATTACAGACATACCAAATATTTCCCCTGATGACCAGTTTCACTAATAGACATTCCAATGTGCCAGTCATTCTGTCGACCTTGAGTACCGTTAATCCGCTCCTGACCCCACCCCCTGCCCTGGCAAGCCTCTCAGCCCTGTACACTCTGTATATATCAGAACAGACCTCACTGTCAGCGATTTCACTAGATAACCAAGTTTCTGTAATTAGAATTTAGTCATACTGTTTGGTGATCAGGTTTTCATTGAATAAATCTAATTTTGTATTCATTCCTCCTACATTTTGATAATAAATGGATAATCTAGGTTTTGATACCATTAGAGAGTGGTCAGGTCATCCTCATTTCGAATTACGATGACCCGAGAACCTTCAGATTTGCGTATTTTAATATGTCCATTTCTTACCCACAAGAAAGCATACTCTTTCTCTCTTCTGATGCTCCTAGCTTGTGCCAGCAACTTCCTCTTTTCCGGGGATAAACTCTCGTTCACATAAATTACATTATCGCCAGGAAGACCAACGTGACGAGTGGAGAGATTCCGTTTCACCCAGCGTCGCTCCAAAAGACGCTCCTTGTCGTCCCGCCGAACGAATTTTAAGATGATGCCACTGTGTTGATGATTAGGTGACTTAGGCAGTCGATGACAGGCATCCACCATTGTTTCAGTGATGACCACATCCAGAGCTTGACCTACTTTCTTCACTGTTTCAACAATGTTTTCGTTAGGAACCTCCGGGACACCGTGTATTTCCACCGTATTCCTACGTGTGTACTGCTCAGATTCTCCTAGGCGGTTTTCAAGGGATTTTAGCTTCGCCTTAAGATTGACATGCTACTGAGTTAATGACTCAATGTGTCCTTTACATTCCTTAATTTCTATCTGCTGGTTTGAAATTAATGTTACACAATCGTCTAGTTTTTTATGGCACAATTCCATCGAATTACCTAGATCAGTCTCTCTCGCTCTTTGTTCGTCTTTTATGATTTTAAGTTGTTCTCTTAAATCTTTCAGCATTCCATAAATATTCTCCATTGATGGAGCGTCTTTGTTACTTACACTATCACTTATTGTTGCACTATAGTCCACACATTGCACACACAGCCACTCGGTGAATCTGTTCAATGTATTCACACACTTCTTGTGGAACCACTTTTTACATGAACCACACTGTACCTTTCCAGCCTTCCCCAAGCTACCACCACACTCTCCACAGTCGCCCATGTTGCCGATGCAAGTGGAAACTCCTATTTAACGAATTTAAGAGGAAGTTAGTAATTGTAATTGATGATGTTATTAATAACTGGTCAACGTATACACTTATATTGTTGGGTGACAAATATAGTTTAGTTTCTTCCTCGAATACACTCTTAAATACACAATGTGTTCGGAGCTACTCACTGCTGTGTTGTTCACTCAGCCGCCATGTTTGTATGGTGCGCTTCTCATCCGTTTCCGAGAAACTAATTAATTACAATCGCAGTGCGGCGTCTATGTGCGTTGTACGCTCGCGATAAGGCAACGAGCGCGTGGTACAGCGGTAAAACCTCTGCTTCGTAAGCGCGGGATCGCTGGATCGAATCCCACCGATAAACCGTTGCAATGTGCTGTGTTTTTGTTTTTTGTAACCATTGGCAATTTCAAACCAATACGCATAGCATGAGTCACTGCTCGCGGGGTACGGGGTGGTCTGATGGTTCATAGACGTGCAATTAATGAACAGACTGGGCCTTCAATGTATATATGTATAGGCTACATATAATAGAATACACCTGACCGTGTATAATACCAATGTATTTGCAATGCCGATACTGTACATTATGTAATGTCACAAACGTTGACCCCCATACAATGATTTCAGAATCCCTTCACCCGCTCACATAACACGTTATTACAATTGACTGCAAAATCAACATTGTTCACGACACCTACATTTGTACGAATTGCCAAGGTTTACAACAACAACAAAAACACATCACACTGCAAAAGCTCACCGGTGGGATTCGATCCAGCGATTCCGCGCTGACGAGGCAGGGCTCTTGCCGCTGCACCACGCGCTGGTTGGAGTCTTGCTAGCGTACAAAGCACATAGACGCCGCATTGCAATTGCAATTAATTAAATCATCGGCAACGGCTGAGATGCGCACCTTACTACGTGCACCTAATATACGCCTGGTCATGCCCTACACGTGTTCTAAAGATGGTTCGAATAGGTGGCCCATGAATCGTATCCTCCCCATGTTACCCTCTAATAATAAAATGCCTGTCCGCCCTGCAGATGCTATGTTTGCCGCTAGAGGTGCTGCATTCCCCCCTGCATGTTCAGTTCAGATGGCGGTATTTATACACATTGTGTACGCACGAATCAAGTTATGTTACTGAAACAAGGCAATTGTATTACGATGGTATAGTGTTGCGTGCCATTTTGTAAACAAGGCTCTAGAAATAATGTACCTGGAACTAGTTTTCATGAATTTCCTTGTCGAGAGTCAAATCAGAAAATTATGGATTAAAGCAATAAGCAGACAAGGTATGTAGCCTACGCTGGCATGCGACTGAAAATTAGGTAATATTGCATTATTGCTCCCGTACTGATGATGGTGATAATAATCTCCTGACCACCTCGTCGTGTAGTGGCTAGTGTTCGCTTTTGCGAATGGTTTTGTAGGTTTTGTTTCCCGTACGGTTTGAAACCTTTGTTCAATCTTTCTGCCCCATTATTTTACTTCGCTATAATTGCAGTATGAACGCGGTGTTCTGTTTATTTATTGTTTAGTTAACTTATGTTTCAATTGAATTGTTGTTCTTTATTATTTCTTGCCTACTCACCTTTTTCTGAAGTGTGTTTATCTAGACGCACCGCCCTGTCACACTTTCTCACAAATACTGCACTCGCATCAGCAGTATCCCTCGCAATGTGTATGAAGATATGCGCTGATTGGCTGTTGACACCCCTCCTCCCATCTGGAATGTTCGGCGCACTGTGACGTCATATCCACTATATATTGTCTTCATCGCCGTCCTACTGTGCCTGTCAACGTCTGTCTACATCCAACCACGGCTGCCTGCCTGACCACAACAAGGCCCTTATTGGGTCAGCACTGTTGGTAAACATCGTGTAGCTGGAACCACTCTACTCTAAGCGGCATGCCTCATTGTTTGGACTTTGTCGTGCTGGGCAAGTTCTGAGTCAACGACCTTCATCTCATCAACTCTGCAATGTGAAATTGTAACTGCTCGTAACCCGCCAGCCAGGTCACTTCCAAGAGATCTGTTACTGCTGGTTACATTTCGTCGAAGGAACTACAATCTATTTTTTTCGGAAGCCATGCCGAGACTTCCTGGAGGAAGCCTTTTTTTTTTTTTTTTTGGATTTTACGACCCGATCCCTGCGGGCCAGCTAACCCATGGCCGTGTTCCAGCACTACACTTGAAACTTTGGATCGTGCTGAACCAATGTTTCGATTCTGCCCTGTCCGGGCTAAACAATACTACTTCCTGCAACTGTCTGAGCGAGTCTCCAGCAGGACGATTTTTTGGGAAGATACACTGTATCAACTATCCAACCATTGGTAACGCCAACTTTAATCAAGCTTGTTTAATACATTTTTTCAAGGCCAAGCATTTTTTGCTTCTTGCTTTTTTTTGGATCTTTTCTTGAAAAGACTTTTTTAATTGCCTGTTACTTAGGCTTTTTATGCAATCGTATTGTAATTCATATTTTCTAGTCAATGTTTATTCTGAGTTTCCTGGAGAAACAATACATTTTGAATTGCCTTCTTTTAACTATCATTCTAATGAAAATATTTGTTATTAATTCAAAAAATCAAATAAATGTATTAACTCTAGTTATCAATGTTCGGTCTCTTCCTTGTCGCTCTATTTACATTCCAATGTGTGCCCGAAACCTAATCCTCTGCTAATTCCCAGTTGGGGTGCTACACCAACCACCCCTTTCCATGGTGCCGAAACCCGAGATCCAATCCGTTACCTTTACTCTGAGACCACATATTTATAATAAAGAAAAAACTGTGTAATCTAATATTTACTAAATATTTCAGTTTACCGTGGCCAAACGCGGGAGCTCTGCCGGGAACGCGAACAGTCCCATCATACAATAAGCAGCTTCATTCCTGGAGAGTGGCTCTCTGCCTGGCGTTTCAAGGAGTGTGGTGAGTTATTTTATACTTCCAGCGATGCCAGTAACAATTGATGACAAGTTGTTGAATTCACGGGCGGCTTATAAGGGCCAACTTACCCGTTTTCAAAAATATATATCCTCCTTACCCAAGGATGAACAAAATCTTGACATCATTTCCCAGCGCTTGAAAGCTTACGAGCAAGCTTACGAGAAGTATGATCTCGTACAGCTTGAAATTGAAATTAAATGTCCAGAGCAACAAGTAGAGAAGATGTTGAAAATAAATATTTTGAAACACACGCTCAGGCCGTAGCTCTAGTTCGCGCGTTAACCATGGAGTTAAGGGCAGAAGAAACTCTAGGGAGAATTAATAATGGGAACAATGTAAAACCATTATTACCTAAAATTGAAATTCCTCGCTTCTTTGGGAAAGAAGACAGGTGGCAATCATTTTTTGAATTATTCTGTTCATTAGTGCATGAAAGCACGGCAATTCCAGAAATTCAAAAATTCCATTATTTAAAATCTGTGTTAGAAGGCCCTCCCCTCCTACTTATTAAAGAACTTCCCTTAACAGCAGAAAATTATAATATAGCCATAGATTTACTTAAAGATCGTTATGGCTATGAAAGATTATGCATTCAAAGACACACACAGGCTTTATTTAACCTATCTTCCTTGCGTGCTGACAATCTGTCAACATTACGTGCCTTATGGGATACTGCTCAACTACATGTTAAAGCGTTGGCAAGACTGAACCAGCCAGTCGAGCACTGGGATTTATTATTAATTCATTTAATTACGTCCAAGTTTGATCCCACAAGCTTAAAAGCATGGGAGATTGAAATAGCAAATACTTCGTTATATACGGTACCTATGGTTCTTTGCTTGCATTCATAAACAACAGATGTCAAGTTCTCTCGGCCATAGCCTGTCATACGTCAAGTGGTGCAGATAACAAGTATAATGTTGTCAAACCAGTCAGTACCAAAGTAAACAAATCTGCTGTCTTTACTGTTCAACCTAACGCAACAGATTGTATTCTCTGCAAAGCACCTCACAGGTTATATTCCTGCATTGCCTTTAAAGCTCTTTCTACCGATGAAAGACGCAAATTAATAGCCCAAAGCAGATATTGCTTCAACTGTCTGTCAGTTAGGCATATGTTGTCTGATTGTTTATCCAAAAATACCTGTTCCCATTGCAAGGCTCAACATCATACCTAGCTTCACAGGTTTGAAAAGCCACGTCAGGCTCCTTCCCCTGGAAGTTCCAAAGATACATCCCCAGGAGCCAATGCGCAATCATATACCCAGAGCTCTAGCTTGATTCGCAGTTCCCAGGTGCTGCTGTCAACCGTGTTATTGAAAGTTCAAGATTCTTCGGGTAGATGGCTTGAAGCACGTCCCTTACTAGACAACGCTGCCACTCACGATTTTATAAGTGAACGCCTTATTTAAAAAAATGGTCTTCCTAAGCAACCTACATTAATTCAGGTTACCGGTATCAACAATAGCAATGTTAAATCTTTGCATTTTGTTAAAATTCATCTTAAAGATGATGTTAATTGTAATACAACATTACAGTTGAATTGTCTTGCCATTGATACGATTGGCAGTAATACCCCTAGCACTTCTTTTGAAATCAGAAATTGGCAATTTCCTCATGATATTCAGTTGGCAGATCCGACATTTAATACAAGCGCTCCAGTAGACATACTTCTCAGTGCCCATGTATTTTGGCAATGTCTCCTTGGCTCCATGGTCAAAATATCACCAGGAGTGTTCGTTCATCATACCAAACTAGGCTGGTTAGTAACGGGTCAAGTCCCTCGTAAGTCATTTCAAAATTTCTCACAATGTCATTTTGTTAATACAAGTCTTGATCAAAACTTAGAAAGATTTTGGAAAATTGAAACTTTAGAATCAGTTTCATCTTCCTCAGTTGAAAATGAAATGTGTGAAAAACTGTTTTGCGAAACAACTATACGCATTTCAGAGGGTAGATTTGTTTTAACCATGCCCCGCATGCATAATCCTCCTCTTCTACTTGAAATACACCCTAGAGCTCTTGGAGCACTATATGCTGTTGAAAGCAAATTTAAACGTGACCCTGTCGTCAAAACTCAATATACTGCATTTATCTAACATCTCTTCTACTTTAACAAATTTTACTCTTCCTGAGTTATCAGACTTGCCGGATGCTGGGAAGATTACAGGATCCTCTTCAATCGTTTCCGACTCTCCCCATCTCTTACAGCGATATCATTCCTCTTTCCATAAATTGGTAATGTTTATGGCTTATCTCCTTCTATGGATATATTTTGTAGTGAATCAACCTCTATTTTCTAAACCATATTTAACCCTTTCTGTGCTAGGTTTAGCCACTATAAAATTCGTATGGCTTGCTCAACGGGAATTATACTCTGAAGAATGTCAGACCTTTTCTCAAGGTCAATCCCTTAAGAAGTCGAGTAGGCTTTCCGCTCTCGCCCCTTTCTTGGATGCTGATGGCTTGCTGAGAGTCGGAGGACGTTTATCTTTGTCTGAACTCTCTGAGGATAAGAAACATCCAATTATTCTTCCCTCAAAATATCATGTCACCTCCTTGATTATTCGCCAGTATCATTATCAGCAACTTCATGCTGGCACTCGCGCATTACTTTCTGTCATTCGTGAAAGGTATTGGCCCATTAACGGAGTGCATGAAGTCACCTCTGTTATCCGGAAGTGTATTCCATGTTTTAAATCCAACCCTAAGATTACCGCTCAGCTCATGGGTGATCTTCCCACGTTTCGATCTGTGCCTGTCAGACCGTTTACCTTTACGGGGGTGGATTATTCCGGTCCCTTTGTATATAAGAAAAATTTCCCTGAAGCTAAAAATGTATTTCTGGAAAACTATATATTTCTCTTTTTGTATGCATGGTTACCGGAGCAGTTCACTTCGAACTGGTTACCAATGCCTCTACTGCTTACTTTTTGGCAGCTTTTGCCAGATGTTCTGCCCGCCGAGTTCTTCCTTCAGAAGTGTTCTCGGATAATGCTAAAAATTTTGTAGGAGCCTCTGAGCAAATTAAGAGAGCTCTTACTCATAATTCAGCGTTAGAAAAGATTACTGATTATGCTCACCAGAGGAATTTCAAGTGGCATTTTGTCCCTCTTATGCACCCCATCAAGGTGGACGTTGGGAGACTTGTGTTAAACTCACCAAGAAGCACCTTAGATGAGTTTGTGGCCGCACCCCCCTTTCTCACGAAGAATTTAATTCCGTAATTATTTTTATTGAGGGCATAATTAATTCTCTCCCTTTATATCCCTTATCTAATGACCCTTCAGATCTTCTGCCGTTAACGCCGGGTCATTTTCTTATTGGTGGTCCATTGAGTGCCTCTCCCCCTTTGTTATATTCTAATCCTGAATCTTCTTTAGCCATTTCTTGGCGCAAAGTTGAAAGCTTGCGCAATAATTTTTGGCGTCGCTGGAGGTTGGAATACCTCGGTTTGCTTCAGCAGCGAAACAAATGGCGAATGTCCTGCTCTAACGTTCAGGTAGGGGACTTGGTGTTTATGAAAGATCCCAGTTCCCCTCTTGTGTGGAATTTGGGTAGGGTTGTTGAGTGCTTTCCTGGCAGAGATGGTAGGGTCCGCGTGGTAAATCTAAAAACTTCTGCTGGTCATTTTCTCAGGCCTATCACCATGCTTGCTCCTTTACCACGCGTAGCCTAACTCTTGCGCTTTCTTCCTGCAATTTTTTCTCTCGCCCCTCCCAGCATGTTCGCTTTTGCGAATGGTTTTGTAGGTTTTGTTTCCCGTACGGTTTGAAACCTTTGTTCAATCTTTCTGCCCCATTATTTTACTTCGCTATAATTGCAGTATGAACGCGGTGTTCTGTTTATTTATTGTTTAGTTAACTTATGTTTCAATTGAATTGTTGTTCTTTATTATTTCTTGCCTACTCACCTTTTTCTGAAGTGTGTTTATCTAGACGCACCGCCCTGTCACACTTTCTCACAAATACTGTACTCGCATCAGCAGTAACCCTCGCAATGTGTATGAAGATATGCGCTGATTGGCTGTTGACACCCCTCCTCCCATCTGGAATGTTCGGCTCACTGTGACGTCATTTCCACTATATATTGTCTTCATCGCCGTTCTACAGTGCCTGTCTACGTCTGTCTACATCCGACCACGGCTGCCTGCCTGACCACAACAAGGCCCTTATTGGGTCAGCACTGTTGGTAAACATCGTGTAGCTGGAACCACTCTACTCTAAGCGGCATGCCTCATTGTTTGGACTTTGTCGTGCTGGGCAAGTTCTGAGTCAACGACCTTCATCTCATCAACTCTGCAATGTGAAATTGTAACTGCTCGTAACCCGCCAGCCAGGTCACTTCCAAGAGATCTGTTACTGCTGGTTACATTTCGTCGAAGGAACTACAATCTATTTTTTTTTTCGGAAGCCATGCCGAGACTTCCTGGAGGAAGCCTTTTTTTGGATTTTA
This sequence comes from Meconema thalassinum, assembly GCA_946902985.2. NCBI lineage: Eukaryota > Metazoa > Arthropoda > Insecta > Orthoptera > Tettigoniidae > Meconema > Meconema thalassinum. The sequence continues at coordinate 474,140,783 of OX336390.1, read as the reverse complement.
CGACCCACTCCCTGCGGGCCAGCTAACCCATGGCCGTGTTCCAGCACTGAACTTGAAACTTTGGATCGTGCTGAACCAATGCTTCGATTCTGCCCTGTCCGGGCTAAACAATACTACTTCCTGCTACTGTCTGAGCGAGTCTCCTGCAGGACGATTTTATGGGAAGATACTCTGTATCAAGTATCCAACCATTGGTAACGCCAACTTTAATCAAGCTTGTTTAATGCATTTTTTCAAGGCCAAGCCTTTTTTTTGCTTCTTGCTTTTTTGGATCTTTTCTTGAAAAGACTTTTTTAATTGCCTGTTACTTAGGCCTTTTTATGCATTCGTATTGTAATTCACATTTTCTAGTCAATGTTTATTCTGAGTTTCCTGGAGAAACAATACATTTTGAATTGCCTTCTATTAACTATCATTCTAGTGAAAATATTTGTTATTAATTTAAAAAAATCAAATAAATGTATTAACTCTAGTTATCAATGTTCGGTCTCTTCCTTGTCGCTCTATTTACATTCCACGGTGTGCCCGAAACCTAATCCTCTGCTAATTCCCAGTTGGGGTGCTACTCCAACCACCCCTTTCCAGCTAGCATTCTTGGCTGTCGCCCCCAGAGATCCATGTTCGAATCCAGGCTCCGCCAAGAAATTTAATTCTGGTCTGAGGGGTGGAACGGGGTACACTCAGCTTTATGAAATAAAACAGAATGGGTGGTTTATAGTCCCATCTCATCCTTCTTGGAAATGGTTTTCTGTGGTTTCCCACTTCTTCTCCAGGTAAATGCCGGGCTGGTCCCTAACTTAAGGTCACCTTCCAAATCATCACCGCAATTACAAATGCACACGCCGCAATGACACAGAGTAGCAGACACGGGGCTAAATGACCACATTTCTATTACGAGAGCTGCAATGGCCTACATTGGGGGGTATTTGGAAAGAGCTGTCGAGTCCGCCACGTTGCGTAGTGGCTAGCATTTTGGGCTGGCACTGCGGAGGCCCGAGTTGGATTCCTGGTTCTGAGGGGTGGAACGGGGTACACTCAGCCTCATGAGGCAAACTTGAGAAGAGGCGGGTTCGATTCCTACCTCAGCTATTCTGGAAGTGGTTTTCCGTGGTTTCCCACTTCTACCCCAGACAAATGCCGGGATGGTACCTAATTTAAGGCCACGGCCGCTCCTACCCAAATTTTACCTCAATTTCAAATAAAACACTATTACAGACGTTACAGTGACACAAGTTAAAGACAAATTCAACACACACCCAAGAACACGGGGCTACTTGACCACGATGTTGCAACGCCCCTAAAGAAACAACAACAATAACAACGAGCTTAAGTCCGTAGCCTACCTATATTACGGTATGTGAAGAGTGCTTGATAAAATTAGTAGTACGGTATCCAGAGTTAGTTAGTTGTTTCTTTAAGGGACAGAACACCGAGGTCAACTTCCCCTCGGTATCCAGAGTTCATCTTCAGTAATGTCAATAATAAAATTCAAAGATAGAGGTGGTCTCCCGTATCGTAAGCCAGGTTTTGTTTCGCTGGAAGAAGTAACGGACTGTATGGGCCTTGAAGGGCTTCTACAATGTGTTAGGGGTAGTTTAGAGTGTTATGTGGATAGGGGATGTTTGTGTAAGTGTTATGTGTGAGGTGGGGTGCTTGCGGAAGAGCTACCGAGTGTTCGGGGGTGACTGGTGAGCTCGGGGATGGAGTATTTGTAAAGGGGTTGATGATTAATTGATAACCTGTGACTGTGTGACGGTGCCTCAACTCGTGCGTGCAGCGTGTACAAGTAAGTGTTATGAGTAAACTTGTTGACTGCAGCTCTATGGTGAGTCGTCAGCTGAGCTGCTTGTCTAACGCTTTTAAACAATTAAGCGATACTGGGCCCTAATGGATTATGTGGGAGGATAGGAAATTATCCTACAAACAAATATAAGACCAAATAGATTTACTACAAGTAGGTTTAATGACTACTTTTCTTAATGAGGTGCAAATAATCCTAAGACCAGACTTCAGTATTACTGGACTTAGTGTGGCAACAAGACTGATACAAAAGTGTGCAAAGGGGTAGATTGTAAATGGTGTGTGGATGTAAAGGAGAAGTCCTCGCAGGTACACTTACCCCTAGATGGCAGCTGTCGTGGTGTTGACTGGCAGCACTTTCCCTGGACACAGTGTCTCTCTTTTATAATTGTGGTAATGCAAGGTGTGCGTAATTGACACATTCAGGGCTAACAGCTACCAGACTGGGGATCGTGTGAGATCAAGAAGGTTCAAAAGGGGTCATGTATGAGGTTACCAGAGTTCACTGAGGTGTGTTAAATTGTAACTTGTAGTGTATTTGGGGAAAGTGTTTAACGATGTGGAAATATGGGGTGAAAGTATAGTGCGGGGGTGTATCCCTCTATAGGGATTGGAAAAGGGTGTACCTAATGGATGTGGTACATCCTAAGGGATTTAGATAGAATAAGGTTTCGGGCACAAGAGGTGATAATGAAGGACAGGGCGGGAAAAGACCAAAATGTTAAAACTTAGATTTAAATGATATTTATTTAATATAAAGCAAATATATTGCAAGGAATGAATAGCTTCAAGGAAATTACTTTAAAATTGACAATAAAAAACAGTAACAATTAAAAATTACTGGTTTCTCCAGGAAACATAAATTGAGCTGTAACTAACTTTAAAGGATTAAATATAAAATTACTGAATAAAAGAAGCATAATAATTTAAATTCATCCCAGAGTAGATTTAAAACAAAATACTCTTCTGACGGAAAGAATCCGGACAGAGTGTATGAAGTGAAAGGGTTACCACCTCTGCTGTTGTGTGATACAGGAAGTATCAGATCTCCTTAACCATCTTCCGAAGGTAGGCCGGCTGCCGGAGGTCATCAGTAGCTGGCGGTAATTTAGTGCGCCCGCTCGGGCTTGTGCGAGGTCAGTCAGGCATACTCCAGGGTTCCGGGTTCGGAACCAGAGTTGATGATGGTAGATTCTCCTTTGGCGACCAGCATAGAGAGGCTCTTGGTAGTACCTCCCGCGGCTGGTGAAGTTATGTCCTTAGAATCAGGATTTGCAGAGTAGATCCGTGTTGAAGATTTGGTTGAAGTGAAGGCTGATGAGTTTAGACTGCCCGAGCAGGCAGCCAGATCCAGAAGAGAGATTATGCCGGCGGAGAAGAAACTCCGGCAGCAAGAGGTACCCCGAGAGGGCAGTAACCCCGGCAGGTATGTCGTGAGCAGGTGTGATCAGTGGAGAAGAGTGGACAAGAGTAGACACTGTAGGCCGGGAGACCTAAGGCTATATAGCGGTAGTGACGTCAGCGCGCCGAACCTTCTAGCATGAAGGTGTGGCGAGAGAGCAGCCAATCACAGCACAGCCCCATGCACATTGCGAGCGTTACCGCTGGAGAGAGCTCAGTACTCGTGAGAAAATGTGACAGTATGGTACGTCTAGAAAGACACTACAGAAAAAAGGTGAGTTGACATGAATATTATAGAAAAGCAATTAAACTGAAACACCAATATTAAACAAATCAGAACACCGCGTTCAGACTGCAATTCACGAAATTAAAAATAATGGGGCAGAAAAATTGAACGTGTGTTTCACACCGTAAGGGAAACATAGCCAACAAAAAACATTCGCAAAGCGAACATGCTGGGAGGGGCGAGAAAAAATTGCAGTAAGAAAGCGCAGAAGTTAGGCCTCGCGTGGCAAAGGAGCAATCATGGTGATTGGCCTAAGAAAATGACCAGCAGAAGTCTGCAGTTTTACCACGCGAACCCTACCATCTCTGCCAGGAAAGCACTCAACAACCCTACCCAAATTCCAAACAAGAGGAGGACTAGGGTCTTTCAAAAGCACCAAGTCCCCCACCTGAAGGTTAGAGCAGGAAACAAGCCATTTACCACGCTGCTGAAGCAAACCGAGGTATTCCAACCTCCAGCGGCGCCAAAAATTATTGCGCAAACTTTCAATTTTGCGCCAAGAAATGGCTAAAGAAGATTGAGAATTAGAATATAACAAAGGTGGGGAGGCAGTCAATGGACCACCGATAAGAAAATGGCCCGGCGTTAATGGTAGAAGATCTGAAGGGTCATTAGATAAGGGTGATAAAGGACGAGAATTAATTATGCCCTCAATAAAAATAATTAAGGAATTAAACTCTTCATGAGAAAGGGGGGTGTGGCCACAAACACGTCTAAGGTGCTTCTTGGTGAGTTTCACACAAGACTCCCACCGTCCACCTTGATGAGGTGCATAAGGGGGGATGAAGTGCCACTTGAAATTTCTCTGGTGAGCATAATCAGTAATCCTTTCCAGCGCTGAATTTTGAGTAAGAGCTCTCTTAATTTGCTCAGAAGCTCCGATAAAATTTTTAGCATTGTCTGAGAATACTTCTGAAGGAAGACCTCGGCGAGCAGAAAATCTGGCAAAAGCTGCCAAAAAATAAGCAGTAGAGGCGTTGGTAACTAGTTCTAAGTGAACTGCTCCGGTGACCATACATACAAACAGCGAAATATAGAGTTTTCCAAAAATACATTTTTTGGCCTCAGGAGAATTTTTTCTGTAAACAAAAGGCCCGGAATAATCCACCCCCGTAAAGGCAAAAGGTCTAGCAGGCGCAGATCTAAAGTTGGGAAGATCACCCATGAGCTGAGTGGTAATTTTAGGGTTGGATTTAAAACATGGAATGCACTTCCGGATAACAGAGGTAACTTCATGGACTCCGTTTATGGGCCAATACCTTTCACGAATGACAGAAAGTAATGTACGAGTTCCAGCATGAAGATGCTGGTAATGATACTGACGAATGATTAGGGAAGTGACATGATGCTTTGAAGGAAGAATAATTGGGTGTTTTTTATCCTCGGAAAGATCAGCCAAAGATAAACGTCCTCCAACTCTTAGTAAACCATCAGTATCCAAAAAAGGGGCGAGTGAGGAAAGCCTACTCGATTTCTTAAGGGATTGACCTTGGGACAACACCTGGCATTCTTCAGAGAATATTTCTTGTTGAGTAAGCCATAAGATTTTTGTAGTGGCTAAACCTAATTCAGAAAGGGTTAAATATGGCTTAGGAAAAAGGGGTTGTTCTACCACAAAATATTTCCATCGAAGGAGATAAGCCATAACCCTCACCAATTTATGGAAAGAGGAATATCGCTGCAAGAGAAGGGGAGAGTCAGAAGCGAGAAGAGAAGATCCAGTAATCTTACCAGCATCCGGCAAGTCTGATAACTCCGGAAGAGGAAAATTTGGCCAAGCGGAAGGTTCTTGCAGAAGCCAAGGGGGACCGTGCCAGTATAATGTCAGGTTAGCCAACATAAGAGGGGAACATCCCCGAGAAATGACATCTGCAGGGTTCTCCTTGCCAGATACATGATGCCATTGTTCAAAGTTAGACAATTGTTGAATTTTGGACACTCTATTAGCTACAAACACCTGCCAATGCGAGGGAGGTTTGGCAATCCATGCCAACGTGATGGCTGAGTCACTCCAAAAGTAAGTTTTGATAAATCGGATTTTCAAACATTGGCGGATTTTGACCGATAATTCAACCGCCAGAAGAGCAGCACAAAGTTCCAGTCGTGGCAAGGATAAAGATTTAAGAGGGGCCACCTTTGACTTAGCGCAAATTAAATTGGAAAAGAAATATGACTGGTCAAAATTGCGGCAAACAATATACGCACAACACCCATAAGCTTTCAATGAGCTATCGGCAAAGATGTGAAGTTCATATCCTCCACAGGAGGGAAAGGGAATAATCACTCGCGGGATAATAACATTGGAGAGATCTTCCAAACTATTTCTATAAGAAATCCAATTTTTTTGCAACTCTGAAGGAACTGGTTCATCCCAACCAGTTTTCAAGGACCAAAGGTCCTGCATGAAAAGCTTTGCTGTGACAATAATTGGCGCCAAAAATTGGAGAGGATCAAATATCTTTGCAATCTCAGACAAAATTTGCCGCTTAGTTTGAGGTTTGATGTCACTGAGATTAATTTTGAAAAAGAAAAAATCCTTTTGAGGACTCCAATAGATGCCTAGAGTTTTGATAGAATTACTTTCTTGAAGAAGCTCTACTGAGTCGTTATAGACTGAAGTTAATGGAAATTTAGAAAGAAATTCTTCCGAATTAGAGTTCCACTTGCACAAGGAAAATCCGCCTCCCAAAAGCAAAGCTGTCAAATCTTTAGAGACCTGCAGTGCTTCAGATACTGACTCAAATGAATGAAGAAAATCGTCAACGTAAAATGATGATTTTAACACTTCAGAAGCCTTAGGAGAATACAACGGGCCATCCTGTTCAGCAAGTAATTTCAACGTACGTATGGCTAAAAAAGCAGAGGGCTTTAGTCCATAGGTTAATGTTTTTAGCCGAAAAATCTTGACAGGTTTAGTAGGCTCGTCGCGCCAAAGAATTCTCTGAAGGTCGCGCTGTTGTTGATCGACCAAAATCTGCCTATACATTTGCTTGATATCAGATATCACTGCGATAGGGAACAAGCGAAAATTCATCAAAACAGAAGAAATGTCAGATTGAATTGGAGGGCCTGATAATAATGTGTCATTCAGAGAAGTTCCATTGGCATCCAATGCAGAGCCATTAAAGACCACTCTTATGTTTTCCTTTAAAATCTCATTCTTCCAAACTGGATGATGATTGAGGTAAATGACTTCAGATGGGGTATAAGAAGCATCATCTTTCTTGGTAACAACCTCCATGTGATCAAGTGCCTCATATTCCTCCATAAATGTGGAGTATTGAGTTTTAACAACAGGGTCACGTTTAAATTTGCTTTCCACAGCATAGAGTGCTCTAAGAGCCCTAGGGTGTGTTTCAAATAAAAGAGGTGGATTATCCACTCGGGGCATTGTTACGACAAATCTACCCTCCGAATTGCGTTTGGTCGTTTCGCGAAACAGTTTTTCACACATTTCATTTTCAACCGAGGAAGGTGAAACTGAATCTATAGTTTCGATTTTCCAAAATCTTTCTAAGTTGTAATCGAGACTTGTATTGACGAAATGACATTGTGAGAAATTTTGAAATGACTTACGAGGGACTTGACCCGTTACTAACCAACCTAGCTTGGTATGATGAACAAACACTCCTGGTGATATTTTAACCTTAGAGCTAAGGAGACATTGCCAAAATACTTGGGCACTGAGAAGTATGTCTACCGGAGCGCTCGTATTAAATGTTGGATCTGCCAACTGAATGTTATGAGGAAATTGCCACTTTCTAATTTCAAAAGAATTACTAGGGGTGTTACTGCCAATAGTATCAATGGCAAGGCAATTCAACTGCAATGTTGTGTTACAATTCACAGCATCTTTGATGTGAACACGAACAAAATGCAAAGATTTAACATTGCTATTGTTAATACCGGTAACCTGAATTAATGTAGGTTGCTTGGGAAGACCAAGTTTCTTAATGAGACGCTCACTTATGAAGTCATGGGTGGCGGCATTGTCCAATAAGGCACGTGCTTCAAGCCATCTACCAGAGGAATCTTGAACTTTTAATAACACGGTTGATAGTAGCACCTGGGAACTACGAATTGAGCTAGAGCTCTGAGTATAAGATTGCGCATTAGCTCCTGGGGATGCATCTTTAGAACATCCAGGGGAAGGAGCCTGACGTGGCTTTTCAAACCTATGAAGCAAGGTATGATGTTGAGCCTTGCAATGGGAGCAAGTATTTTTAGATAAGCAATCAGGCACCATATGCCTAGTTGACAAACAGTTGTAGCAATATCTTTTTTGAGCTATTAATTTGCGTCTTTCGTCGGTAGAAAGGGCTTTAAAGGCAACGCAGGAATATAACCTGTAAGGTGCTTTACAGAGAATACAATCCGTTGAATTATGTTGAACAGTAAAGACAGCAGATTTGTTTATTTTAGCACCGACTGGTTTCACAACATTAGATTTGTTATCTGCACTTCCTGACATATGACAGGCTACAGCTGACAAAACCTGACATCTATTATTCATAAACGTAAGCAACGAATCATAGGTATATGACGTGTCATTTGTTAGTTCCCTCTCCCATGCCTTTACGGTTGATGAATCAAATTTAGAAGTAACCAAGTGAATTAAGAATAGATCCCAATGCTCGACCGGTTGATTCAACCGTGCCAATGCTCTGACATGTAGTTGGACCGTGTCACTTAAGGCTCGCAGTGTTGACAAGCTTTCAGCTCGCAAGGTGGGCAGGCTAAATAAGGCTTGAATATGCCTTTGTAAACATAATTTTTCATTGCCATAACGGCCTTTAAGAAGCTCTATAGCAATGTTATAGTTTTCTCCTGTTAAGGGAAGTTCTCTTATAAGTTGAAGGGGTGGTCCCTGCAAAATGGATTTTAAGTAATGAAATTTCTGAATTTCTGGAAGTGTGGCATTATTATGTACTAATGAACTGAACAATTCAAAGAATGATTGCCACATCTCTTCCTTTCCTGAAAAATGCGGAATTTCAATTTTAGGTAGCAATGGTTTGATACCATTCCCATGGTCGCTAATTCTTCCTTGAGTTTCCTCTACCTTCAACGCCAGGGTCAAAGTTCTAACTAATGCCACGGCCTGAGCATGTGTATCAAAGTAATTACTCTCTACTTCTTCCCTATCTGATTGATGTTCTGGACTTTTGATTTCAATTTCAAGTTGCACGAGATCATATTTCTCGTACGCCTGTTCAAAAGCTTTTAAACGCTGAGATATAATGTCAAGGTTTTGTTCCTCTTTCGGTAGAGTAGCTAAATATTTTTGAAAACGGGTGAGTTGACCTTTGTAGGCCGCCCGAGAGTTTAACAGTTTATCATCAATTATTGGTGGCATGGCTGGAAAAGTTGGAACAACTCACTCACCAAAGCTGCTTGTGGCACCAGACAGACCTGCTCTCCGGAAAGAAACCAGTTGTATAATATGCTGGGATTGTTTCCGCCTTCCCGCAGATCTCCCGCGCTAGCCACGATATACTGAAATGTTGTTGTTGTTTGAGTCTTCAGTCTTTTGACTGGTTTGATGCAGCTCTCCATGCCTCCCTGTCCTGAGCTAATCGTTTCATCTCTACATAGCTCCGACACCCTACATCGGAGGCAATCTGTTTAACATATTCTAACCTTGGTCTACCCCTACAGTTTTTGTCCTCGACCCTTCCTTCCATAACTAAGCTTGCTATTCCTGGGTGTCTTAGTATGTGTCCTACCAACCTATCTCTTCTCTTCATTAGCAGTCGCCAGAAACATCTCTCCTCTCCCACTCGTCTTAATACCTCTTTGTTTGTAACCCTATCTACCCATCTGATCTTCATCATTCTCCTGTAACACCACATTTCAAATGCTTCAATTCTCCTCTTTTCTGCTGCACAAATAGTCCAAGTTTCACTTCCATAGAGCGCCACGCTCCAGACAAAGGCTTTCAAAAATGACTTCCTAATACCTAAATCTATATTCGATGTCAGCAGATTCCTTTTTTGTAGAAATGCTTTCTTTGCCTGAGCCAACCTACTTTTAATATCCTCTTTGCTTCGTCCATCACTGGTTATTCTGCTTCCTAAGTAACAGAAGTATCCTACTTCCTTCAGCTTTTCACCTGCCAATTTGATCTCCATAGAGGTTTCTGATTTATTTCGGCTGCATTCCAGTATTTTTGTTTTACATTTATTAATTTTCATCATGAATTCTTTCTGTAAGACGGAGTCCATACCATTCAAAAACTCATTCAAATCCTCAGGCTTGTCGGCCAAGATGACTATGTCATCAGCAAATCTCAGAGTTGAAATTATTTCTCCTTGAATCTTCACCCCCACTTTAAATTTTTCCCTAATTTCCTTCATTGCTTGTTCAATGTAAAGATTGAAAAGTATGGGTGATAAGTTGCAGCCTTGCCTTACACCTTTCTGAATACCAGCTTCTCTCTCATGTCCTTCAACTCGAATGACTGCTGTCTGGTTTCTGTACAGATTGTATATCACCCTCCTATCCCTGTACTTTATTCCAATTGATTTCAAAATGTCAAACAATTTAGTCCAATCAACGTTATCAAAAGCCTTTTCTAAGTCTACAAAAGCCATGAACGTTCTCTTATCTTTCCTTATTCTACCTTCTAAAATCAGCCTAAGACTTAGTATAGCTTCCCTTGTTCCTACATTTCTCCTGAAACCAAACTGGTCTTCACCCAACTCCGTTTCTATCTGGCTTTCAATCCTCTTGTAAATTATTCTAGACAGGATCTTTGAAGCATGAGTAATCAAGCTGATTGTACGGTAATCTTCACATCTGTCAGCTCCCACTTTCTTTGGTATAGGGATGATTACATTCTTCTTGAAATCAGGGGGTACCTCACCTGTCTCATAAATCCTACACACCAAGTGAAATAACCTGATCAGACCTTCATCTCCTATGCAGCGTAGCAACTCAATCGGTATATCATCTATGCCTGGTGCTTTGTTCCTGCTTAAGTCTTCCAAAGCTCTATCAAATTCTGATCTCAATATTAAATCTCCTTTCGCATCCTCATCAATTTCCTCCTCCCTTTCCATTACATGATTCTCAATCTCCTTTCCCTTATACAAACTCTCTATGTAAGCTTTCCATCTCTCAACCTTTTCTTCCCTATCTGTTAGAGGCTTTCCATTTGTGTCCTTAATATTACAGCACTTAGTCTTCTTTTCCCCAAAAGTATTCTTAATCCTTCGATAAGCTGTGTCTACTTTTCCTAATTTCAGACAATTTTCTATACCTGCACATTTCTCTTTCAACCATTCTTCTTTCGCTTCCTTGCACTTCTTGTTAACCTCATTTCTCAGACGTCTGTATTGAAATGTATAAAACAAATATTAGATTGCACCAGTTTTTTTGAATTGAATTTCAGGTCTCAGAATGAAGGTTCTGGGTTCGATCCCGGGTTTCGGCTCCATGGAAAAGGGTGTACCTAATGGATGTGGTACATCCTAAGGGATTTAGATAGAATGAGGTTTCGGGCACAAGAGGTGATAATGAAGGACAGGGCGGGAAAAGACCAAAATGTTAAAACTTAGATTTAAATGATATTTATTTAATATAAAGCAAATATATTGCAAGGAATGAATAGCTTCAAGGAAATTACTTTAAAATTGACAATAAAAAACAGTAACAATTAAAAATTACTGGTTTCTCCAGGAAACATAAATTGAGCTGTAACTAACTTTAAAGGATTAAATATAAAATTACTGAATAAAAGAAGCATAATAATTTAAATTCATCCCAGAGTAGATTTAAAACAAAATACTCTTCTGACGGAAAGAATCCGGACAGAGTGTATGAAGTGAAAGGGTTACCACCTCTGCTGTTGTGTGATACAGGAAGTATCAGATCTCCTTAACCATCTTCCGAAGGTAGGCCGGCTGCCGGAGGTCATCAGTAGCTGGCGGTAATTTAGTGCGCCCGCTCGGGCTTGTGCGAGGTCAGTCAGGCATACTCCAGGGTTCCGGGTTCGGAACCAGAGTTGATGATGGTAGATTCTCCTTTGGCGACCAGCATAGAGAGGCTCTTGGTAGTACCTCTCGCGGCTGGTGAAGTTATGTCCTTAGAATCAGGATTTGCAGAGTAGATCCGTGTTGAAGATTTGGTTGAAGTGAAGGCTGATGAGTTTAGACTGCCCGAGCAGGCAGCCAGATCCAGAAGAGAGATTATGCCGGCGGAGAAGAAACTCCGGCAGCAAGAGGTACCCCGAGAGGGCAGTAACCCCGGCAGGTATGTCGTGAGTAGGTGTGATCAGTGGAGAAGAGTGGACAAGAGTAGACACTGTAGGCCGGGAGACCTAAGGCTATATAGCGGTAGTGACGTCAGCGCGCCGAACCTTCTAGCATGAAGGTGTGGCGAGAGAGCAGCCAATCACAGCACAGCCCCATGCACATTGCGAGCGTTACCGCTGGAGAGAGCTCAGTACTCGTGAGAAAATGTGACAGTATGGTACGTCTAGAAAGACACTACAGAAAAAAGGTGAGTTGACATGAATATTATAGAAAAGCAATTAAACTGAAACACCAATATTAAACAAATCAGAACACCGCGTTCAGACTGCAATTCACGAAATTAAAAATAATGGGGCAGAAAAATTGAACGTGTGTTTCACACCGTAAGGGAAACATAGCCAACAAAAAACATTCGCAAAGCGAACAGGGATACAACAGGACGAAATGAGATCGGTTACGCTGAGCAGTCCAGGAATAGCACAAACATTAACTAAAATACTGATACGTGTTGCCCCTAGTGGCAAGTTTGTTAATTGGATTACGGTGGGTAGAAGCACAACACAATGGTCCTTTTAAAGGAATAGTAGTTTCATTGCAGGTCTTAGCAAGTTACAGTTCACCACACAATAAACACTGAATCTCACTTCATAAGACACTACTAGTCACTATAGCTACCACACTTAGCCTACTTTCACACTACTGTCCTCGCTATTAATACCTGCAACTCTGCCTTGTACACAAACTACAGTTATTTACGATAGCCAGTCACTCACCACTACTCACTGCTTCGCTGTCCGCTGGCTAGGGAACAGCCCACTGCATTTCGCAATTCACCACAATATCTCTGTCGAACTAGGTAAGTACACACTCCTCAAAACTCAGTCCCTCCGTATGATTCACACTGCCTCGCTGTCTGGAGAATCAGCCTCACTTGGGTTTCGTAACTTCGCACGTCACGTCGCCACACTTTGTCGCACAGGTAAAAACACGCACTAGCTCAAAAGCACTGTCCCTCCCTCGCTGGTGAGACCGCTTTATATAGGGAGGGTGGTGACTCAATGGACGTTTCCAGAGTAGGAGAGTTCACGGCTCCTCCCGAGAGTTCCATCACCAGGTACGCCGGGAACATTCCAGACCATGTCTTTGTTCCCGCTGCACAAGTAGCCGGCCGACAGAGACCAGAGGTAGCCTCAGGCGGCTGTGAGTCACGCGAGAGGGAATGAAGCAACCCCGCCCTTGTAACAATACTCTTGCCACATGTTTCTGAAAATCGTATTCTACAGTGTGGAGTAAGTGATCAACTTGAGAAACTCAGCAGGATAAAATTGCTTAAGTTTCTGGGCCCCTCGGTCGCTAACTACACCAATGACATGAGACTACGTATTGAGAAGAAAAACAAATTATGGGAAGAATGAATCACAAAAATTAAGAAAAGTCGTTCCTTTTCACTGAAACTGTATGGTACGCTGGTAAAAATATTCAGTGCAACCATCTACAGTACCACCCGTACCTTACTCTTGCACATACCAGACGGTTGTGTGTGCTATCTAATAAGGGAAATCCGCAGTTGAAACTAACTCCTGCTACTAAAAGATGAACATCTCTTATATTTTACATCATTCTACTCAACATTGTGAATTGATGTACTGTATATACCATAGTGTACAGGTAAGCCTACACTTTTTCTGGTTTTAGCTTGTGATAGCAATGCTATTACATGTTAATGTTATGTGGAAACTCAGCGCTGCAGTGGTCAATACTCACACTGCTAGGAGGACAGTGTTGAGTAGGCTTTATATTATTGGAGGCTAAGCTCCATCGTAAACTGGTTAATGTGAATGGATGGTCATCCTGCCTGGATTGGGGTGTGTGGAGTTGCACCCCGATCGGGAATTAGCAATGGATTAGGTTTCGGGCACTCAGTGGAATGTAAATAGGACGATATGGACGAGAACAAATGTTAATGACTAGCGTTGATACATTTATTTGATATTATAAACATTTAGATAAATAGTAACAAATATTTTCATTAAAAATATAAATTAAAGGAGGCAATTCAAAATGCCTGTTTCACCAGGAAACTCAAAATCAACTTGCAAGTAACCTTGACTAGGAAAAATTGCTAAAGATGATTACATAAAGGAAGCCTAATAGCAGGCAACTCGATAAATAATTTCATAGAAAAAAATCCATGACAAAAAAGTTAGAAATGTTAAAGGCTTGGCCTTGCATTATGTTAAATAAGTTTGATTTGTTTCCAATGGTTGGATACTTGACACAGAGTAGCTTCAATAAAATAATCCTGCGGGAAACCCGTTGACAATAGCAGGAAGCGATGTTGGTTGCCCGGGCAGGGCAAGTTAGTTCAGCTTGATTCCAAGGTCCGAGTGTAGACCATGAATTGGCTAGCCCGCGTAGTGCGGGTGATGAAGTCCAGAAAAGTTATTCTCCAAGAAGCCGTGATGTGGCTTCCAAAGGAGATATATAGTAATTCCTCCGACGAAATGTAACCAGCAGTGCCAGGCCTCTTGGGAATTACCTGGTTAGGAGGTTACGAACAGTTACGATTTCATCGTGTAAAGTTGTAGAGAGTTTGAGTGTCGAAGCTGTCGCCTAGATGAAGGTTGTTGACTCCGGACTGCCCAGCCCAGCAAAGTCCAAACAGGGAGGCATGCCACGTAGAAAGCCTCAGGCCAAACAATGTAGGTAAACAGTGCTGACCTAGGCTGCAGCAGTGAAGTGGTCACATAGACGTGGGCAGGCGTAGACAAACCCAGTAGAGCGAGGATGAAGGCAATATATAGTTGAAATGACGTCAAAGAGAGCCGAACATTTTAGATGGCAGGTGGGATGTCAACAGCCAATCAGCGCATAGTTCCTGATACAATGCGAGGGTTACCGCTGAGGCAAGCACAGTACTTCCGAGAAAGTGTGACAGGGCAGTGCGTCTAGATAAACACACTTCAGAAAAAGGTGAGTAAAGACAAGAATAATAAAGAACATCAATTCAATTTAAACATAAGTTAGCTAGGCAATAAATAAACAGAACACCGCGTTCATACTGCAATTATAGCGAAGTAGAATAATGGGGCAGAAAGATTGAACAAATATTTCAAACCGAACGGGAAACAAAAACTACAAAACTATTCGCGAAAGCGAACACTGCCGATAGTGTTTTCCTCTTGGCTGGTTCTGGATTTTCATCTCCCACATCCTCAGCATTCTCTTTTATAACCGAGCGAAGGGACACTCCAGGAAAATCTTCAACTCGCAGGAGCACCGGATATCGCTTATCGCCAATTTTCTCGCGCCCTCTGACTTAAAGACACTTCCATCAGTAATCAAAGAAGCCAATACGCCGACCGTGTACTACCAAAATATTTATAGTTAGGCTACATCTATTTACTCAGTGCTACGACCGGTTTTCACTAGTTCCTGCGTGTGCTTATGCGTATGTTCGTACTTGTGGTAAGTTATTACTGAGTGCTAACCTTACCTAAGGGAAGATGATGAGAGAGAAAAGGAGGTGGGTGTAGGAGTGGAAACAAGTATCGGTAGAGAGGAAGAGAATCCAACACAAAACATAAAGAAAATACGGATTTAGCGAAAAGTTCCACTTCACAAAGCTAGTGAAGTACCTAAAATGTGTGGGGACCTGTCTACGGCTAACGGTGAGTGCAGCGGGAGCTGGGGTCGCCTGCGAGCAATCGCTAAGTGCTCTTTCCCTCCCGAGCAGATATTCTGGTACTATGGGGAAGTGTGATACTCTAGCAAGGCCAGGTATGCCAAAAGGAAAGGACCTAGACACTTTTACTTCAAAAGGGTAAAATTTTACAAAGCCTTCTGAAATGCTAGAAGAATTTGAATTTGTCGTGATAATTTTGTTTCTAGACACTGTTGGATTTCTGACAGAACGGTCGATTGCCCCCCGAGTAGGAAGCGATAAAGCAACTTTATTGCTTTTAGCAATCGTTTTATTATTATTAATGGAAATTTCAAGAAAGTACCAATTGTTGCATCCAAATCAGGCTAAACTCGTACCCAGCAGGTTGCTGACTAAAATTTTAGAACAGAGGAAAACCACGGGCGTAACTTAAACAAAACCAAAATTTTGAAAGTAAACCACAAGTCAGAGATAAAATCTCTACAAGTAGGAAGCTGGCGGAGCAAGCTATACTTGCCTCCATGGTTTACTAGAATTAGCCAAGATAGCTAAAAGAAACTTTATAAATATTGTTATTGGAAGCTTTGCTTTAAACGCAACAAGTGATAGATTGTTTATTAATTCAGTGATTGCTTTTATCTTTGAATAGAAGTTAATTTTAAGGGAAGAATCAGGGAAGAGAAGGTCCTTCCTAACCGCTATTCTAGAAAGAAAGATCAAACCAAAACAACAATCATTTATTTAACATTATATAGACTTTGAAATAATTAACAATACTTAGATCTGTGATCTTAATTTAAGCGTAAGAACAACTTTTGGTTTGGTTTTAAATAAAAAGGTCTCGGACCTAATAAAAAGAAAGTTCAAAATGAACAATTTTAAAATCAGTTCCAGGTTTCAAACCTTTTACAAGCACTAAAATCACACAAGGATTTTAAAAGGATGTGCTTACAATTGAAAAATTAAAGCATATAAGGAGAATACTAGATGAATTACACTTTAACTAATATTTCTTTGTATTGGGCTTTAGGATACCAATTACTTAGAAAATGCCCTTTTTTGAGCGAAAAGGCTATACATTCCTGAGCAAGCAGGATAAACAGAAAGAGATTAATGAGAAGTTTCTATAACTTCTTCTATTTGCGCAGAATTGAATATATGATACATTTAAACGGGGCAGGTCACCTTTAGTGAAACCTGGATTAAACAATTTAACAATTAGAAAACTAGAGGTTCCTGATTACAACAGGAAAGATTACATATTTATGCAGAGTGAATAAATTGGACATGGAGCAAAGTTGAGAGGGCGCTTAATTTTAAGTGAGGCCTCGTTGAAAATGACTAAATAAGTATGCTAAATTATTAGTAACCAAAGGGGATCAGGAGATAGGAATTGTAGGATAAAATCCTGGCCAGTTTTATTAATATGAACGAATCACGACACGGTAGATAGTTGAAAGGACACTGTTTTGCACTAAAGTTTGTTGATAGGTGTTAAGATTTCACTATTGTAGCACTGAAAGTTCATGGAACAAGAGAAACGTTATTGCAGTTTATGGAGATACTTGGTTGAATTTAAATATGTTTTGTGCGTTGTGCAAGTTTTAAGTTGCAATTGATAGTTCCAGCTAACTTGAAGTTTTCAGCAATTTGACTGTATTGAGCGTAGTTCTTCACGGTTTGAAGTTAATTGTGAAGGGAAAAATCCAGAACTGTAATGCCAGTTAAATGGAGCGGTAATAATCCCTCGAAGGCAAGTTAAGTTTTAGAAAGTTATTAATGAGTTTGGCCAAAATCCCACGATGAGAGAAAGAATCCATTTTATATCGTGCAAGAAGTATTAAATTTCATGATCAGGAAATAAGCTTTTGTTATCTTGAGCTTGACGAAAATCCCGCGGTGGCAGTTATTGCACAATATCAGAAAATCAGAATATTTCTTGTAAATCCATTAAAGCTTTTCAGTTTAGATTAAAACCCATAAAAAGTTGTTTAAAATCACTGTACTTAACTTTGCATGTTCCTTGTAACCGTTATATTAAAAATCAGACCATGCGTCGATTTTAAAATTGTCTCATGGAGACAGGAGGCTGGCCTCTAAGAGGGAGCACCAAACTGTTCGCTTGACGACTGGACTAGAAGTGAGAAAGAGCAAAGCAGCACACGAGGGAACTAGGTGGGCAAAGAGGAAGGGGAAGTGAACAAAGGAGCATGTATCAGAATGGGAAACATATAAACAATAAAAACCCTGTACATAAAATTATTTCTTCATGGAGTAGGGTCTTCATGGAAATGATAGCTGGCGATGAGGACGACGCCTGTTGGAGCGGTATGAAAGTCCTCTTGAGCTCGGGGAATCCGAAGAACTTAGGCGGGTTGCCACGAGATACCGTTAGGTAGATTTCATAGAAGATACACATCTAGAACAAACTTAAAAAGCAACTTAGGCACATTGTTTGAGAAAGATAGAATACAGAGGGACCCTGATGGTGTCTGTAAGAAAGGAAATTAAATAAATGAATCTAAGGGGAAAAAAGCAAAGAGCAACAAAATCTAGCTCTAACTGAACGTGTATTCCAAGGAATACACCAACTTGTGCTCGTGAGTCAAATGGCGACTCCACCATCTGAAGTGGCTTCAATTCCGCCATCTTCTCAAGCTCCTTCAATGCCACGGCTCTCGGACTTCCACAACGATGAGGTGAGTGATATGGAAACATTAGAAATCAAAATGGCACGCAAGGCTCCTGGCACGCCTCCTTCTAGTGAACGTGCTAAGAAGCCATGCATTTCTACGGCCACTTCCGGAGCCACCAACACTCCTCCAAAACCTCAAGAGGAGCTGGGCATTCGGCGTCTATTGGATATAGACTCTCCGCTTCGCCGACTCGATCCATCTCGAGTAAAGGCCCCAATTCACTTCCCACCGCGGTCTCGCCAAGCTCAACAAGCCTTTTTTTTTTAGCGAATGGCTTTTTGTGCCGGGAGGGCCCGAGGACATGTTCGGCTCGCCAGTTTTGTAGCTGCTTCGAGGCGGACACCCAATGGGTGAGCTACAAGTACCGTCGCGTGTGGAGTGTTGTCTGGGGAGGAAAGTTTGAATGTAAGGACGAGGAGTTGGAAGGTAGCGGCTGTGGCCTATAGTTAGGGACCAACTCCGGCATTTGCCTGGAAGGAAGATGGGAAACCACAGAAGACCATCTTCAAGGTTGCAGGCGGGGGGATTCGAACCTCCTCGCCTCCCGGATGTGAGCGACTGCCAGCAGTCATGCCGCAACGACCACGGCTAACTCACCCGGTTACCCCCTGCTGTCCGCAACCGTAGTGTCACCACCCGTTCCCTCATCCCCCCTCCCGCCTACTACGTCGTGCGCCTAACCAGACTCATGCCAGAACAAAATCACCCCCGCCACATCCACCAAGTCCTTACCAAATTCCTTCCCAACCTCTCCGCCTACGGCCTCGAAATCCAGAGGACCAAGGAGGGTCACAACTTAAAATCAACTGAACCTCTATACAGCATCATCTTCAACACCATTGGTGTTGCCAATATCTCACCCTCCTGTCGGGTTCAAAATGTTACCATGGCCCAGCCATCGAGTCAACCTCCCCCATCTCACCGCCCCACACCATCATGTCGGCGGTCGTATATGGGGTCGAGCGCTGACAAGGTTGCCGCCCAGCTACAACTCTCTGGACATGATATCTTCAAGGTGGTACGGATCCACTGCACCTCTGGCCCCACCACCATGGTGCGGGTTCTAAGCAAGAGCGTTTCCACCATCGGCGCCCTTCTGCGCAACGGAGATTCTCTCTACTGTAAGCGTCACCGCGTGGAACTCTCCCAGACTCCCGCCCCACAACGAGTGCGTTGCGTCCGGTGCCAGAAGTTCGTTCATCCACCAGGAGCCATCTGTTCTAACTCGCAGGTATGTGGAATCTGTGCCCAGGACCACCCAACCACTCGTTGCGTCAACCGGGAGAACCTGAAGTGCGCAACCTGCGATGAGGCCCACCCCGCCTTCGCGTATTATACCGGGACAGGCCTCTCCCAGACCCAGCCAAACCCGGACAGGTTGTTCCCGTCCCGTTCCAAGACCTCCACACCCCTCCTGCCGGATATCCTACCCCACCCGCCACCACGGAGAACATCGTCCGTTTCGTGACGATGGTTCTCCAAATCGTCCTTCCTTTTGCCCGTTCATTAGTCATCTCCCAGATCCAACTCTCCACCCGTCTCACACTCAGTACCCACGTTGACATGTCATACAGCGGGAACAAAGTGCATTTTCCTTTTTCCGCTAAGTAACCTTCCTACCTACTGATGAAAAGCCGAATCTAACCCTCTATTTCGTCAACATCCGAACCCTCTCCTCCAATCGATCCTTGTTGGACATCTCCCTCTCCCAACATGCCCCGAACATGGTAATCCTAAATGAAGCCTTCCTTAAGCCCCATCAAGATATTCCCCCATTTGATGGCTACCAATTCTTTCGCGCCGATCGTCATTTCCAACAGGCGGGTGGGGTTGCAGTTGCTGTCTGCAGCTCAATTCCCACTTGCCAAATCTACCACTTTCCTGACAGCTTCATCGATTACCTAATTATCGACCTTATCTTTCCCAACAAAAACTTTCACCCTCGTCACCATGTACATGGTTCCTCGTTACCCACCCCCCATTGACTTCTTCTGTTACCTCGACATCACTTTTCCTAACTATTTTTTCGCCGCCGATATAAATATCACCTCTCATTCTGCCGAACAAGCCCGTCTTTTCCAGGACTTTTTGTCCGTCAACCAGGCCATGTCCCTGCCTTTTCCCTCCCCGACGCTTCCCTACTCCCAATCCACTCCAGATTTTCTTATGCTTACTCCTAATCTTGCCAACCTTGAAACTGTCGATATCCACCCCACCATTGGTAGTAACCACCTCCCTACCCTTATTACCCTGTAAAACTACCTACCTGCCCCATTCCAACCCACCCCTCACCCGCCTCCTACCTGACAATACTCCCAAACCGATTGGAACGCCTACCAAACAACCCTGACCGCTTTACTCGCCCCCTTTTCCTCCCTCACCCCTACCTCATATCCTGCCATTTTCCAAATCATCGAACGTGTCGAACAAGCCCTCATCTCCGCTGATTTGCAACATATCCTACGCCGCTCTTTCACCCTTCTAAACCCCCCACTCCTCCGCGAGCCATTCGTCTCCTCAGAACCGCCCATGAACTTTACCGCACTTACTGTTGAACCCGCGGCCCTGTCACCCTTACTGAACACCGTAAAACCGTTCGCCACGCTCGTTCCTTTATCAAAGCTATCCGACGCAAATAATGGAATGACGCTTGTGCCGACCTTTCCCGCACTCCCGATCCAGCCCTTTTCTGGAAAACCTTCAACCGCCTCTCTAAACTCCAAAAATTACACCCCAAGTACCCCCATTCTTCACAATGGATCCCCTGTCGCTTCCAACCAAGAAAAAGCAGATATGTTTGCCCACCATTATTCCCTCGTATTCTCCCCTGACATCGCCCCCCACCTTTCCCACCCCGACGAACCTATCATTCACGCTTACACCGATCCCAACTCCCCCCGCCTCACGCCCTCCTTTGCCCATCTTCCCTCCACTGATTATCACCACCCTCTCAATTCCCCTATCACTCACCTTGAAATACGCACTCTCCTTCAACATCGCCGTGGGTAGATTATAGGCTAGGGAATAACCCACCCACCAAGGGAAGATGATTAAGAAAAGGAAATGGGTTTCGGACTGAAGAAAGAGGATAGAAAAATAGGAGGAGAGCCCCACAAAATTAATAAGCTTCACTTTAAACACACTTAAAGGCGATTGCCACAGAAACTTAACCTCCTGATATCTAAAATAGGTACGAGCTTGGTCGAGGCTGACGGGAACTGCAGCTAAGACTTGGGCAGTTTGCCAGAGAGAGGCTTTAGTGTCTTTCCTCCCAAGCACGAATAAAAGTACTATAGGGAAGGGTGATGGTCTTGCCAGACAGATAGTAAAAGCTTTATTAAGCATGAACGAGGGCATAAACCTAGGAAGGGCTAGGAAAGCCAGGATCCTGCCTAACTGTAGTATCAGAGAAATGATGAATCCAAAAACAAATATTTAATTTATTTAACAATTCAAAGAAGCGTAACTTTAACAAATAAATATGTTCTATGTAGTTAACAATTTGGGGTCGCAGACCTCCAACAACGTTCAGAAATTGCTCCAGGCAAATGACAATTTTTAAGGTTTTTAAACCTTGTATTAAAATCTTGGTAAGATTTAATAAATAGGCAAAATGGAATAATTAAAGTTTTAACATTTACAGGAGTACAAGCAATGTACTATAAGAAACCTCTGAAAGAACATTCTAACGAGAATAACAACTTCGAAGATAACAAAATAGAAAACTTAAAGAATAAAAAGGAAGTTCCTACAACTTCTTATATTTAAACAGAATTACTTTATGAGAATTATACAAAGAGAGCAGGTCACTTACTGTGAACCTGAAAAGTTAATCAAAAGGAAGGTGCTAGACCTCCTATACTTTAAATAAGACTCGCAAGTTAAATGAGGCAGTTTTCATTTAGCGAGACCAAAAAATAACTCACTCAAGAGTTGAGAGAATTGTTTTCCCTGCTTTTGAAGGGAGGAACAATGGAAGTTTGAAACGTGTGCTAGACACATAATTATACAGAGATACTTAATGATAAACCAACAAAATGGAAGGGCACTTCTTGGAATGACACCTTATTGAAACAGACCTAGATTAAAAGTTTATTGCAGATTGTTAGTAAGAGGTTTAGGAAAGAGAAATGGGAATTAAGGAAAATGTTCATGGCCTTATTTGAATATAAGCGGACGATCGCGACGCGGTAGAAAAGTTGAGCAAGCACTGGTTTTCACTATAGTTCATTGAAATATATGAAAAGTTCACTGTGTAGACACAAAGTTTATGGAAAAGAAAGTTATTGCAATGATGAAAATAACTGATTTCACTAGATAAGTGAGAGTCTATTTCTTGAGAAAGTTGTAAATTACAATTAAATACGCTATAGAAAATTCCCGCGGTGGACGAAACTTCACTATGTAGTAATTTAGAAGTAAGATAATTCAATTTTAAATAGAATTCTCACAGGTACGTGAGAAATACATGACGGCAGGACTTGTAGATTGAGTACAGAATCTGGAAGGTTCCAGAACAATCTTAGCAGTAAAATGGGGCTAATGTAAATCCAGCGGAGGAACTAGCTTGTTGAATTATAGACAGCGGGTAATTAGATAATATCCCACGTAGTGAGAGGATTTCTCATTTGAATAGCTTAATAAAAGCTCTTTATGGTAAAGTCGGCTTATACAAGCGAAAGCTCAACATGGCAAATCCCACGAAGAATGATTATTGCCCCAAAATAAATACTTTCACACTGTCTATAAAAGTATCATTAAAAACACGTGGAAGTCAAAGCCATGAAGATGAGGTTAAAACTTGAAGAAGGTACTTATCTTTGTTGCATGTCGAAGTGAAGTTCCTCACTGATGCCTAGAGTTCCAACATGGCGTGGAATTTTAAAAAAATGCCTCGTTAGGTCAGGAGGCTAGCTCTGGTTGAGCCTTAACTGATTGATTCAACTGCCGACTTAGTAGTGAGACTTGCTCAACGAAGCACGGAAGGTCTTAGGAAGGGGAGAGAGTGGGGGTAGGAAACAAAAGGTATACATATCAGCATAACCAACTTATCAAAAATAAATTTTCTTCTTGATGGATGGTCTTCTAAGAATTGATAGTAGGCGATATTAGCGCAGCATGGTGAGTGAAACAGTAGGCGTAGTCCTCTTGCTCAAGGAGAAAATAGCTGGCGATAGTAACAAGATCTGGTGGCCAGATGGATATGTAGGTCCTCTTGCACGATGAGGAATTGAGTAGCTTCAGAGGTTCGCTACTAGATGACGCTAGGTGGGTCACAGAAGTTATATATCTGAAACATACTTATGAAGACGTAAGAGATTTGCCCATCAAGGAGAAAACAGAAGATCACTGTTGGTGTTTGGCAAAGAGGAAGGAAGAAATGAACATGCAAGGAGCAGTAGACATTATATCTCAGGTACCGTGTATTCAAAGAATACACCATACTGGGGGGACAAACACCAACAGGGAACAAGAAAAACAAGTAAACATTTGAAGGTAATGGAGAGATCAAAGACAGAGGTCTTGTGATCGGACCATTAATAGTTAAGACTCTGAATACCCTGACTCTCCTATCTCCTCCAGGGTAACACTCGGTCACTTTTCCAAAAGGCCAGACTAGGGGGGGGGGTGAAACATCCCTAACTAAGACCAAGTCTCCCACTTTAATGTCGGGAATGGAAAGAAACCACTTCTGTCTCCCTTGCAAGGAAGTTAAATATTCCAAGTTCCACCTCTTCCAAAAAGAATTGCGGAGGGCTTCAAGTTTACACCAAGTGATAGGTATATCAGAATCCCTGAAAGAATTAGGAAGGGGAGGATGGGCAGAGAGAGAAGTACGTGTAAGACAGTGACCAGGTGTGAGTGGAAGGAGGTCATCAGGGTCATTAGAAAGCGGAGCTAAATAACGAGAATTATCAACACTTTCAATCACAAAATAGCTGGAAGCTGAGAGAAATAAAGCACTAGTAAAGATTGCGATACAATGCAAAAGGAGAATTAACGAGTTTAAACAAAGCGTATAGAAACAAATACATCTATTCAGGACAAGAATATACCAAGTAAACAAAGGAACTATGCAAGTAGAAAGCAAGAACGCCATAGGTAACAACCTAGTAGCCATAAACAATGACCTTAAGTCATAATAAGTATCAAAGGGGTTACTCAGAAAAATACTTAAGTCAGCGAGAAACGTGACATAACAAGTACGAATGCAAAAACACATCGAATGTGACGACGAGAAAAAGTAAGTTTGTTCATCAATGAACATTAAGATTTCAAAATATGTAAGCAAATTGCAATACATGAGCGCGTGAGAAATACGCAACGAAGTTTTGAAGCAAGAATCGAAACAATTGTAAGATACGAGCGTGAGTAAGTGAGAGACGTAAACAAGCACGACCTTGACACACATAGTACAACGAGATAAGACATATAAATAGCTGAACGAGTCCTTAACTGGAACACGTTTATTTTGGGAAGTAGGTGAACGGCTTCTGTACTTGCAGTAGCGGCTCGCCAGACAATGGTTGGCAATCAGCCAAAGTTGAGATAAGAGAAACTTGCTTTGAACTGTGTCAAGCGTACAGGAAATAAACAACAACTTGACCTTACTCCGGCGTGTATACAAACAAGTTTGAAAAACAAGCAGTTCGGAGTACACAAACAACATTTGTTGAATCAGCTGTAACTTAAAGCAGATATTCAGGTTGAACAGCATGCAGTCAATCGTAACTTGGACGTGAACAAGCGATTTAAAGATATATGAAATAGAGTAGGAAATCAATTTCGCATAATTGAGAGGATCACGGAATCCGACAATTTTCAACAAAAAGAAGCTTAATTCTTCCGAGCAAAGAAGACAAGCTGGGACATTGAGAAGAAGGTTATGCATAAGAATAGTTATTCTAGATGCTATAGAATTCAGATTTTCAAACGGTTTCATAAGCGACTTCCAATTGTGAGGAAGGGGGGAGGAGCCGGCCGTGGCCATCCTTCTACATAGCGAAAGAAGTGAAACATAGCGTACAGCAAAGTGATGGAGACTGATAGCCATGGTTTTACACAAGGGGAAGATAGTTTTCGAGAAAGAGTTTAAGCAATTACCTGCTATAAAAAATGACATGAGAAGGTAAACGAAATAACACAAAGCAAGGCGAACTTGAATTGCCATTTTGTGCGGGAAGAAGGAAAAACCATTTAAACAACTTACAGAGGTAGCGTAGTTGTTCACGATAAGACATCGTTTCGACAAGAGTTTTTCAAAAATATTGAGATCTGAAACATGAGCGTTCTCTTTTTCAGAAATGGGATTTCTGTCAGCTGTAACGAAATGACATTGCGCTTTAGTTTGAAGACTGGGTTGTTTGATTTCACCAGTAATAACCCAACCAAAATCGGTGTCTCTGGCGACCACGGTTGAAGATAACTTGCGTGTTTGTTTGCGAATGCAATTCCAAAAAACATTGGCACTGAAAAGTACATCAATGGGACCTTGAGCATTAAACTGAGGATCAGCTAACCTTAAGTGCGAAGGAATCTTTAATCCGGAGGTGTTAATAGAGTGACTTGGAGTGTCCTTGCCAATACTGGTAAGAATGAGACAGTTTAAATTAAGATTGGTGTTTCTTTGGCAAACGTCTCTGATTTTCAATTTTGAAGACTGCAAAACTTGAGTTTTCAAATTGTCAATGCCGGTCACACTGATAGAAGTAGGCGATGATGAAAGACCTAGTTTTTTAATCAACGATTGCGAAACAAAATTATGAGTTGAAGCGGAATCGAGAAGACCACGGGTTCTAAACCAATTTCCAAATTTATCTTGGATTTCAAATTGTACAGTGGTCAACAGGGTTTGCGCACTATGAAAAGTTTCGGCGTTGGAAATGCAGGAAGAAGCATTAGTTTGTTCGGAGCTGCTCTGCATGGAGCTTGAAGAGGCGGGTGCTGATGACCTCGATTTATTGTGAACGTGCAATAAAGAATGATGCGGTTTTTTTACAATGGAAACAGAGATTTGATGACGTACAGTTCGAAGAAGAATGCTTAGGTGACAAGCAATTGAAACAATGTTTGCTATTTAAGACAAACTTCCTTCGATCTTCGACAGACAATTCTTTAAAGGATTTGCACAAATACAATGTGTGAAGCTTTTTACAGAGCGTGCATTTTAACGATTTGTTAAGCGGCCTGATATGTTCTCTGGCATGATTGAAAGGAGAACGGGTTTGCTTGTTTTCGACAGATGGGGGCTGATGTCCCTTTGAAGAAGCAAGTTTTTTTTCAAAAATTTGACACTGAGGATTCGTTTCGACCTTTTCGCACTGAAATGCGAGTGCTGTAAGGACTTGGCATCGGCTGTTAAGAAACGAGATTAAGTGTTCGAAGGAAAATTCTTCCTTGCGAGCGAGTTCGATCTCCCAAGCCTTTAAAGTTGAAAAATCGAATCTTGATGTAGCCAGATGAATGAGTATGGTGTCCCATGTTTGGACAGGTTGATTGAGTTGGTATAATGCTCTGACATTCAACTGTATAGAATCTAAGAGGTCTCTTAAAGAGGTGACGTCATTAGGTTTGACGGCTGGCAAGTTAAAAAGACAGCGTATGTGACGAGCTACACTCAAACGTAAATTGCCATATCTCTCTTTAAGGAGATTAAAGGCGATGTGGTAGTTGTCTGCGCTTAAAGGCAGTGACTCCACTAAGGCTAAGGCCTCACATTCCAAAGACGTGCGGAGGAAATAAAATTTATGTATGTCAGGGATCTCGATATTTTCATGAATTAGGGAGCAGTAAAGTTCGTAAAAAGAATACCATTCACCTTCCTTGCCTGAGAAGTGCGGTAGGCTTATCTTGGGAAGTAACGGTTTCGGTTTGTTCTCGTGAACTGAAGCGGGTGCGAACTGGGCCGGATTGATGACCCTAGTGTCCGGTTCTGAGATATTGCGAATCAATTGGTGGGCCTTTGCAATCCCTTCAAAGTACAAGGGTTCGACCTCGTCCCGATCCGATTGAAGTTCTGGGCAAGCGGATTCAATCTCGGTTTGAATTTGGTCATAATAATCATAAGACCGTTCGTACAACTTAAGGCGATGTGTCAAGATGTCTAAATCACACTCGGCGGGATTTAATTTGCTGATGAAATTTCTGAATCTAGTGAGTTGCCCTTTATAGGAAGAACGTCTAGCAATGAGAGTTTCATCTTTTTCAGTAGGAGCCATGATAAAGAGAATAAATTGAAATACAACTCACGAAACTGTAGAACCTTGGAGATGCTGTCAAGTTTGCAGCAGCGAATGGGTAGCAAGAACAGGACACACCAAAGGAGACGGGAGCGGCCTCTTTCCCGTTCACAGGCTTTGCATGACGTAGATATAGCTGAAAGATTCAAAGTAAATATTAATAATTTGCAGAATATTGCCAAATAGAAAAACTGAAAAAAGGACTCTCCCGGGTTTCGGCACCAATCTTTGGGTAGATTATAGGCTAGGGAATAACCCACCCACCAAGGGAAGATGATTAAGAAAAGGAAATGGGTTTCGGACTGAAGAAAGAGGATAGAAAAATAGGAGGAGAGCCCCACAAAATTAATAAGCTTCACTTTAAACACACTTAAAGGCGATTGCCACAGAAACTTAACCTCCTGATATCTAAAATAGGTACGAGCTTGGTCGAGGCTGACGGGAACTGCAGCTAAGACTTGGGCAGTTTGCCAGAGAGAGGCTTTAGTGTCTTTCCTCCCAAGCACGAATAAAAGTACTATAGGGAAGGGTGATGGTCTTGCCAGACAGATAGTAAAAGCTTTATTAAGCATGAACGAGGGCATAAACCTAGGAAGGGCTAGGAAAGCCAGGATCCTGCCTAACTGTAGTATCAGAGAAATGATGAATCCAAAAACAAATATTTAATTTATTTAACAATTCAAAGAAGCGTAACTTTAACAAATAAATATGTTCTATGTAGTTAACAATTTGGGGTCGCAGACCTCCAACAACGTTCAGAAATTGCTCCAGGCAAATGACAATTTTTAAGGTTTTTAAACCTTGTATTAAAATCTTGGTAAGATTTAATAAATAGGCAAAATGGAATAATTAAAGTTTTAACATTTACAGGAGTACAAGCAATGTACTATAAGAAACCTCTGAAAGAACATTCTAACGAGAATAACAACTTCGAAGATAACAAAATAGAAAACTTAAAGAATAAAAAGGAAGTTCCTACAACTTCTTATATTTAAACAGAATTACTTTATGAGAATTATACAAAGAGAGCAGGTCACTTACTGTGAACCTGAAAAGTTAATCAAAAGGAAGGTGCTAGACCTCCTATACTTTAAATAAGACTCGCAAGTTAAATGAGGCAGTTTTCATTTAGCGAGACCAAAAAATAACTCACTCAAGAGTTGAGAGAATTGTTTTCCCTGCTTTTGAAGGGAGGAACAATGGAAGTTTGAAACGTGTGCTAGACACATAATTATACAGAGATACTTAATGATAAACCAACAAAATGGAAGGGCACTTCTTGGAATGACACCTTATTGAAACAGACCTAGATTAAAAGTTTATTGCAGATTGTTAGTAAGAGGTTTAGGAAAGAGAAATGGGAATTAAGGAAAATGTTCATGGCCTTATTTGAATATAAGCGGACGATCGCGACGCGGTAGAAAAGTTGAGCAAGCACTGGTTTTCACTATAGTTCATTGAAATATATGAAAAGTTCACTGTGTAGACACAAAGTTTATGGAAAAGAAAGTTATTGCAATGATGAAAATAACTGATTTCACTAGATAAGTGAGAGTCTATTTCTTGAGAAAGTTGTAAATTACAATTAAATACGCTATAGAAAATTCCCGCGGTGGACGAAACTTCACTATGTAGTAATTTAGAAGTAAGATAATTCAATTTTAAATAGAATTCTCACAGGTACGTGAGAAATACATGACGGCAGGACTTGTAGATTGAGTACAGAATCTGGAAGGTTCCAGAACAATCTTAGCAGTAAAATGGGGCTAATGTAAATCCAGCGGAGGAACTAGCTTGTTGAATTATAGACAGCGGGTAATTAGATAATATCCCACGTAGTGAGAGGATTTCTCATTTGAATAGCTTAATAAAAGCTCTTTATGGTAAAGTCGGCTTATACAAGCGAAAGCTCAACATGGCAAATCCCACGAAGAATGATTATTGCCCCAAAATAAATACTTTCACACTGTCTATAAAAGTATCATTAAAAACACGTGGAAGTTAAAACCATGAAGATGAGGTTAAAACTTGAAGAAGGTACTTATCTTTGTTGCATGTCGAAGTGAAGTTCCTCACTGATGCCTAGAGTTCCAACATGGCGTGGAATTTTAAAAAAATGCCTCGTTAGGTCAGGAGGCTAGCTCTGGTTGAGCCTTAACTGATTGATTCAACTGCCGACTTAGTAGTGAGACTTGCTCAACGAAGCACGGAAGGTCCTAGGAAGGGGAGAGAGTGGGGGTAGGAAACAAAAGGTATACATATCAGCATAACCAACTTATCATAAATAAATTTTCTTCTTGATGGATGGTCTTCTAAGAATTGATAGTAGGCGATATTAGCGCAGCATGGTGAGTGAAACAGTAGGCGTAGTCCTCTTGCTCAAGGAGAAAATAGCTGGCGATAGTAACAAGATCTGGTGGCCAGATGGATATGTAGGTCCTCTTGCACGATGAGGAATTGAGTAGCTTCAGAGGTTCGCTACTAGATGACGCTAGGTGGGTCACAGAAGTTATATATCTGAAACATACTTATGAAGACGTAAGAGATTTGCCCATCAAGGAGAAAACAGAAGATCACTGTTGGTGTTTGGCAAAGAGGAAGGAAGAAATGAACATGCAAGGAGCAGTAGACATTATATCTCAGGTACCGTGTATTCAAAGAATACACCATACTGGGGGGACAAACACCAACAGGGAACAAGAAAAACAAGTAAACATTTGAAGGTAATGGAGAGATCAAAGACAGAGGTCTTGTGATCGGACCATTAATAGTTAAGACTCTGAATACCCTGACTCTCCTATCTCCTCCAGGGTAACACTCGGTCACTTTTCCAAAAGGCCAGACTAGGGGGGGGTGAAACATCCCTAACTAAGACCAAGTCTCCCACTTTAATGTCGGGAATGGAAAGAAACCACTTCTGTCTCCCTTGCAAGGAAGTTAAATATTCCAAGTTCCACCTCTTCCAAAAAGAATTGCGGAGGGCTTCAAGTTTACACCAAGTGATAGGTATATCAGAATCCCTGAAAGAATTAAGAAGGGGAGGATGGGCAGAGAGAGAAGTACGTGTAAGACAGTGACCAGGTGTGAGTGGAAGGAGGTCATCAGGGTCATTAGAAAGCGGAGTTAAATAACGAGAATTATCAACACTTTCAATCACAAAATAGCTGGAAGCTGAGAGAAATAAAGCACTAGTAAAGATTGCGATACAATGCAAAAGGAGAATTAACGAGTTTAAACAAAGCGTATAGAAACAAGTACATCTATTCAGGACAAGAATATACCAAGTAAACAAAGGAACTATGCAAGTAGAAAGCAAGAACGCCATAGGTAACAACCTAGTAGCCATAAACAATGACCTTAAGTCATAATAAGTATCAAAGGGGTTACTCAGAAAAATACTTAAGTCAGCGAGAAACGTGACATAACAAGTACGAATGCAAAAACACATCGAATGTGACGACGAGAAAAAGTAAGTTTGTTCATCAATGAACATTAAGATTTCAAAATATGTAAGCAAATTGCAATACATGAGCGCGTGAGAAATACGCAACGAAGTTTTGAAGCAAGAATCGAAACAATTGTAAGATACGAGCGTGAGTAAGTGAGAGACGTAAACAAGCACGACCTTGACACACATAGTACAACGAGATAAGACATATAAATAGCTGAACGAGTCCTTAACTGGAACAAGTTTATTTTGGGAAGTAGGTGAACGGCTTCTGTACTTGCAGTAGCGGCTCGCCAGACAATGGTTGGCAATCAGCCAAAGTTGAGATAAGAGAAACTTGCTTTGAACTGTGTCAAGCGTACAGGAAATAAACAACAACTTGACCTTACTCCGGCGTGTATACAAACAAGTTTGAAAAACAAGCAGTTCGGAGTACACAAACAACATTTGTTGAATCAGCTGTAACTTAAAGCAGATATTCAGGTTGAACAGCATGCAGTCAATCGTAACTTGGACGTGAACAAGCGATTTAAAGATATATGAAATAGAGTAGGAAATCAATTTCGCATAATTGAGAGGATCACGGAATCCGACAATTTTCAACAAAAAGAAGCTTAATTCTTCCGAGCAAAGAAGACAAGCTGGGACATTGAGAAGAAGGTTATGCATAAGAATAGTTATTCTAGATGCTATAGAATTCAGATTTTCAAACGGTTTCATAAGCGACTTCCAATTGTGAGGAATGGGGGAGGAGCCGGCCGTGGCCATCCTTCTACATAGCGAAAGAAGTGAAACATAGCGTACAGCAAAGTGATGGAGACTGATAGCCATGGTTTTACACAAGGGGAAGATAGTTTTCGAGAAAGAGTTTAAGCAATTACCTGCTATAAAAAATGACATGAGAAGGTAAACGAAATAACACAAAGCAAGGCGAACTTGAATTGCCATATTGTGCGGGAAGAAGGAAAAACCATTTAAACAACTTACAGAGGTAGCGTAGTTGTTCACGATAAGACATCGTTTCGACAAGAGTTTTTCAAAAATATTGAGATCAGAAACATGAGCGTTCTCTTTTTCAGAAATGGGATTTCTGTCAGCTGTAACGAAATGACATTGCGCTTTAGTTTGAAGACTGGGTTGTTTGATTTCACCAGTAATAACCCAACCAAAATCGGTGTCTCTGGCGACCACGGTTGAAGATAACTTGCGTGTTTGTTTGCGAATGCAATTCCAAAAAACATTGGCACTGAAAAGTACATCAATGGGACCTTGAGCATTAAACTGAGGATCAGCTAACCTTAAGTGCGAAGGAATCTTTAATCCGGAGGTGTTAATAGAGTGACTTGGAGTGTCCTTGCCAATACTGGTAAGAATGAGACAGTTTAAATTAAGATTGGTGTTTCTTTGGCAAACGTCTCTGATTTTCAATTTTGAAGACTGCAAAACTTGAGTTTTCAAATTGTCAATGCCGGTCACACTGATAGAAGTAGGCGATGATGAAAGACCTAGTTTTTTAATCAACGATTGCGAAACAAAATTATGAGTTGAAGCGGAATCGAGAAGACCACGGGTTCTAAACCAATTTCCAAATTTATCTTGGATTTCAAATTGTACAGTGGTCAACAGGGTTTGCGCACTATGAAAAGTTTCGGCGTTGGAAATGCAGGAAGAAGCATTAGTTTGTTCGGAGCTGCTCTGCATGGAGCTTGAAGAGGCGGGTGCTGATGACCTCGATTTATTGTGAACGTGCAATAAAGAATGATGCGGTTTTTTTACAATGGAAACAGAGATTTGATGACGTACAGTTCGAAGAAGAATGCTTAGGTGACAAGCAATTGAAACAATGTTTGCTATTTAAGACAAACTTCCTTCGATCTTCGACAGACAATTCTTTAAAGGATTTGCACAAATACAATGTGTGAAGCTTTTTACAGAGCGTGCATTTTAACGATTTGTTAAGCGGCCTGATATGTTCTCTGGCATGATTGAAAGGAGAACGGGTTTGCTTGTTTTCGACAGATGGGGGCTGATGTCCCTTTGAAGAAGCAAGTTTTTTTTCAAAAATTTGACACTGAGGATTCGTTTCGACCTTTTCGCACTGAAATGCGAGTGCTGTAAGGACTTGGCATCGGCTGTTAAGAAACGAGATTAAGTGTTCGAAGGAAAATTCTTCCTTGCGAGCGAGTTCGATCTCCCAAGCCTTTAAAGTTGAAAAATCGAATCTTGATGTAGCCAGATGAATGAGTATGGTGTCCCATGTTTGGACAGGTTGATTGAGTTGGTATAATGCTCTGACATTCAACTGTATAGAATCTAAGAGGTCTCTTAAAGAGGTGACGTCATTAGGTTTGACGGCTGGCAAGTTAAAAAGACAGCGTATGTGACGAGCTACACTCAAACGTAAATTGCCATATCTCTCTTTAAGGAGATTAAAGGCGATGTGGTAGTTGTCTGCGCTTAAAGGCAGTGACTCCACTAAGGCTAAGGCCTCACATTCCAAAGACGTGCGGAGGAAATAAAATTTATGTATGTCAGGGATCTCGATATTTTCATGAATTAGGGAGCAGTAAAGTTCGTAAAAAGAATACCATTCACCTTCCTTGCCTGAGAAGTGCGGTAGGCTTATCTTGGGAAGTAACGGTTTCGGTTTGTTCTCGTGAACTGAAGCGGGTGCGAACTGGGCCGGATTGATGACCCTAGTGTCCGGTTCTGAGATATTGCGAATCAATTGGTGGGCCTTTGCAATCCCTTCAAAGTACAAGGGTTCGACCTCGTCCCGATCCGATTGAAGTTCTGGGCAAGCGGATTCAATCTCGGTTTGAATTTGGTCATAATAATCATAAGACCGTTCGTACAACTTAAGGCGATGTGTCAAGATGTCTAAATCACACTCGGCGGGATTTAATTTGCTGATGAAATTTCTGAATCTAGTGAGTTGCCCTTTATAGGAAGAACGTCTAGCAATGAGAGTTTCATCTTTTTCAGTAGGAGCCATGATAAAGAGAATAAATTGAAATACAACTCACGAAACTGTAGAACCTTGGAGATGCTGTCAAGTTTGCAGCAGCGAATGGGTAGCAAGAACAGGACACACCAAAGGAGACGGGAGCGGCCTCTTTCCCGTTCACAGGCTTTGCATGACGTAGATATAGCTGAAAGATTCAAAGTAAATATTAATAATTTGCAGAATATTGCCAAATAGAAAAACTGAAAAAAGGACTCTCCCGGGTTTCGGCACCAATCTTTGGGTAGATTATAGGCTAGGGAATAACCCACCCACCAAGGGAAGATGATTAAGAAAAGGAAATGGGTTTCGGACTGAAGAAAGAGGATAGAAAAATAGGAGGAGAGCCCCACAAAATTAATAAGCTTCACTTTAAACACACTTAAAGGCGATTGCCACAGAAACTTAACCTCCTGATATCTAAAATAGGTACGAGCTTGGTCGAGGCTGACGGGAACTGCAGCTAAGACTTGGGCAGTTTGCCAGAGAGAGGCTTTAGTGTCTTTCCTCCCAAGCACGAATAAAAGTACTATAGGGAAGGGTGATGGTCTTGCCAGACAGATAGTAAAAGCTTTATTAAGCATGAACGAGGGCATAAACCTAGGAAGGGCTAGGAAAGCCAGGATCCTGCCTAACTGTAGTATCAGAGAAATGATGAATCCAAAAACAAATATTTAATTTATTTAACAATTCAAAGAAGCGTAACTTTAACAAATAAATATGTTCTATGTAGTTAACAATTTGGGGTCGCAGACCTCCAACAACGTTCAGAAATTGCTCCAGGCAAATGACAATTTTTAAGGTTTTTAAACCTTGTATTAAAATCTTGGTAAGATTTAATAAATAGGCAAAATGGAATAATTAAAGTTTTAACATTTACAGGAGTACAAGCAATGTACTATAAGAAACCTCTGAAAGAACATTCTAACGAGAATAACAACTTCGAAGATAACAAAATAGAAAACTTAAAGAATAAAAAGGAAGTTCCTACAACTTCTTATATTTAAACAGAATTACTTTATGAGAATTATACAAAGAGAGCAGGTCACTTACTGTGAACCTGAAAAGTTAATCAAAAGGAAGGTGCTAGACCTCCTATACTTTAAATAAGACTCGCAAGTTAAATGAGGCAGTTTTCATTTAGCGAGACCAAAAAATAACTCACTCAAGAGTTGAGAGAATTGTTTTCCCTGCTTTTGAAGGGAGGAACAATGGAAGTTTGAAACGTGTGCTAGACACATAATTATACAGAGATACTTAATGATAAACCAACAAAATGGAAGGGCACTTCTTGGAATGACACCTTATTGAAACAGACCTAGATTAAAAGTTTATTGCAGATTGTTAGTAAGAGGTTTAGGAAAGAGAAATGGGAATTAAGGAAAATGTTCATGGCCTTATTTGAATATAAGCGGACGATCGCGACGCGGTAGAAAAGTTGAGCAAGCACTGGTTTTCACTATAGTTCATTGAAATATATGAAAAGTTCACTGTGTAGACACAAAGTTTATGGAAAAGAAAGTTATTGCAATGATGAAAATAACTGATTTCACTAGATAAGTGAGAGTCTATTTCTTGAGAAAGTTGTAAATTACAATTAAATACGCTATAGAAAATTCCCGCGGTGGACGAAACTTCACTATGTAGTAATTTAGAAGTAAGATAATTCAATTTTAAATAGAATTCTCACAGGTACGTGAGAAATACATGACGGCAGGACTTGTAGATTGAGTACAGAATCTGGAAGGTTCCAGAACAATCTTAGCAGTAAAATGGGGCTAATGTAAATCCAGCGGAGGAACTAGCTTGTTGAATTATAGACAGCGGGTAATTAGATAATATCCCACGTAGTGAGAGGATTTCTCATTTGAATAGCTTAATAAAAGCTCTTTATGGTAAAGTCGGCTTATACAAGCGAAAGCTCAACATGGCAAATCCCACGAAGAATGATTATTGCCCCAAAATAAATACTTTCACACTGTCTATAAAAGTATCAATAAAAAACACGTGGAAGTTAAAACCATGAAGATGAGGTTAAAACTTGAAGAAGGTACTTATCTTTGTTGCATGTCGAAGTGAAGTTCCTCACTGATGCCTAGAGTTCCAACATGGCGTGGAATTTTAAAAAAATGCCTCGTTAGGTCAGGAGGCTAGCTCTGGTTGAGCCTTAACTGATTGATTCAACTGCCGACTTAGTAGTGAGACTTGCTCAACGAAGCACGGAAGGTCCTAGGAAGGGGAGAGAGTGGGGGTAGGAAACAAAAGGTATACATATCAGCATAACCAACTTATCAAAAATAAATTTTCTTCTTGATGGATGGTCTTCTAAGAATTGATAGTAGGCGATATTAGCGCAGCATGGTGAGTGAAACAGTAGGCGTAGTCCTCTTGCTCAAGGAGAAAATAGCTGGCGATAGTAACAAGATCTGGTGGCCAGATGGATATGTAGGTCCTCTTGCACGATGAGGAATTGAGTAGCTTCAGAGGTTCGCTACTAGATGACGCTAGGTGGGTCACAGAAGTTATATATCTGAAACATACTTATGAAGACGTAAGAGATTTGCCCATCAAGGAGAAAACAGAAGATCACTGTTGGTGTTTGGCAAAGAGGAAGGAAGAAATGAACATGCAAGGAGCAGTAGACATTATATCTCAGGTACCGTGTATTCAAAGAATACACCACGCCGCAACACGGCTCCTGTTTCGCGAGGCCTCTGACGTCCTCTTCCTTTACTTCGCCCAGATGTATAACACCTTCCTCTACACGGGTCATTTTCCCCACCATTGGGGAAATGTCAATATCCTTCTTTTTCTCAATTCCTCCAAACACCTGTCCGACCTCAACACTTACCGTTCCATATCCCACCTCCCCGTTCTTTCGAAACTTTTCGAACTCCTACTCACCAAACGCCTCTATCCGTACCTTCATTCTCTTAATCTCTTCCCTGCCCATCAAGCTAGCTTCCGTCCAAACTTCTCCACTCACGATCACCTATTTCACATCACCGCCTCCATCGACTACTTCTTTACCTCCCCCAATAACAAACACGCCCTTCTCCTCTGCTTCGATATCGAAAAAAACTTCGATAAATTTTGGTTCCCTGGACTTCTGTATAAGCTCTTACATCTCCCATTGACTATCACGTACGTCCGCCTTCTTGGCAACTTCCTCTATCACCGCACGGCACAAATCCTCATCCAAGTACCTCTTCCTTCACTTTCCCTATTCATGCCGGAGTCCCCCAAGGCAGCCCACTCTCTCCCCTTCTCTACGTCCTGGGGGTGTGGTGGCACAGCGACCAAGCTGTATGCCTCTCACCAAGGCGGACCGGATTCGATTCCCGGTCAATGCATGTGAAATTTTCGAAGTGACATGCCATGTCCTGTGGTTCGGATTCCACGTAAAAAGGAGGTCTCGTGGCTCATGATCGCGAGATTAACGGTTACGTTAAACTACAAGCTTCCTTTTCTCTACGTCCTCTATTCATATGACATCCCTACGCCTTCTCCCCCTCTTCGCTTATATCAATATGCCGACGACCTTGCCATTCTTGCCCTCTTCCCCCGTATTCACACCCTTGAACACCATGTACAAAGTTACCTACAGATCCTTCAAACCTGGTGCAACCATTGGCACATTCAAGTCAATCCCCAGACATCCAAATACATCCACATTAAACGCTCCCACTATCGTCGCCGTCCCACCTACCGCCTCCATTTTACCTTCAATAACTCCACCATCCCCCAATTAAACCATCTTAAATACTCTGGCATCACTTTTCAAAATAACCTGCATTGGAACCTCCACTTCGATTCTGTTTACAAATCCTCCCTCTCCCGTTTCCGAAATCTCCACCTCCTTACCGGTAAGACCTGGGGCCTACGGCCCCACCTTCACTAGACTTTCATTCATCCCACTTTCACTTACGCCTCTCTTACCTGGCTCACCGCCCACCCCTATCAATATTTCCGCCTCCTCACTCTTGACCGCCACGCCATGAAATCGCCTATCACTGCAAACCCGATACTCCCTCCGCCACCCTCACTGATATGCTCACCTTCCCGTCCGCACTAGCTCACACCCACTCCCTTCGTTTCGCCTACCTTACCCACGCTCGTCGCCAACATTCCTCCCAACCCCTCGAAGGTATAGAGTTATCTCCCTATGCCACTGCCATCCTAAACTCCACACACGCACCCCGGAACCGTTCATCTTTTTCCCCCGCTCTTAGACTAGCCCCCTCCTACACCACCTTTATTTTGTTCTGTACACATACTTCCACATATGCTATTACTAGCAGGTACCCGTGGTTTCGCTCGCGATCAAGACAATGGGGACGATGCAATTATTGCTGATAATTGATCAATTCTATTACAGCAATCCCGGCTACAGGTGGGTTCATTCTAATTCTGAAAATTCTGATACATACAGTATATTGATATGAGCAGCAAAGTGGGAATTTTATCGAGTTGTGGAAGTCAGCAGGGTACGATGTTACAGTACATTATGTGAACACATTTTAAAATTACGTTTTTGGTTTTGCCATCTTCTGCTGAGACATAACGATTTTGTTGTCCGGATACTCGCGAGCACGCCACATACAGTTGTCCATGGGAAAAAAATGGGTTTGTCTAAATGTACACCTGCTGCTAAGTGTGTGTCATTGCGCTTTGTTAACAGAAATTGCGAATATTGTTTGAAGAGGGAACTGCACTCTTGCACACTGGAATGGCAAATCTATCGGAATATGGGGAATTAAAAGTATTTTTCCTTAAGCTATTCTGGGCGTAATTTTGCCACACTTATTGATGATTTGAACGTCAATATGTCGCTATTAATAGACCTTTAGTAAAATATTTCACACCTTGGCCGGTGATGTACATTATGCAGTCTCTTCCAGTGTTACATCTCAGGGATTGAAATTCTCAAACAACCCTTTTGCCTCACATGCCTCTCTAAGTAATTAAAATTCCTGATTTTTTGTTATTTGAATCTTCAGTTTTTTGATTGGATTGATGCAGCACTCCATGCATTCCTCTCCTGAGCTAATCGTTTCATCTCTACATAGCTACCACACCCTACATCCGAGGCAATCTGTTTAACACTGGTCTACCCCTACAGTTCTTGTCCTCGACCCTCCCATCCATAACTAAGCTTGCTATTCCTGGGTGTCCTAATATGTGTCCTACCAACCTATCTCTTCTCTTCATTAGCAGTCGCCAGAAACATCTCTCCTCTCTCACTCGTCTTAATACCTCTTCATTTGTTACCCTATCCACCCATCTGATGTTCACCATTCTCCTGTAACACCACATTTCAAACGCTTCAATTCTCCTCTTTTCTGATGCACCAATAGTCCAAGTTTCACTTCCTTAGAGTGTCACGCTCCAGACAAAAGCTTTCAGAAATGACTTCCTAATACTACCCTACCAGGGAATTGTTGAATTGTTACCGCTAGAAGGAGAGCGCAGCTGTTGTGTATACATTACG
Source organism: Meconema thalassinum (assembly GCA_946902985.2). Taxonomy (NCBI): domain Eukaryota; kingdom Metazoa; phylum Arthropoda; class Insecta; order Orthoptera; family Tettigoniidae; genus Meconema; species Meconema thalassinum. The sequence goes on along the minus strand of OX336390.1, from coordinate 474,101,499 downwards.
TCATCTAGCCTCGTTATGGCTGCAGCGAGTGGCTTGCGGGGCAGGGGAGGGGGGAGGACTCATGTACAGCCATAGGCTACAATGAGAACACACCACACAGCGCACAGCCCAGAATGAATCAGGCACACAAGTAACGTCCATCGCAGGCGTATGGCTGGGCGGAGCGCATTAGTTCCGATTTCCGCCACCGGTAACAATTCGCTGGTCGGGTAGTACCTAAATGTATATTCGATGCCAACAGATTCCTTTTCTGTAGAAATGCTTTCCTTGCCTGAGCCAACCTGCTTTTTACTTCCTCTTTGCTTCGTTCATCACTGGATAGTTTGCTTCCTAAGTAACGGTAGTCTCCTACTTCCAGTAGCGTTTCACCTGCCAATTTGATGTCAATAGAGGTTTCTGATTTATGTCGGCTGCATTCCAATAATTTTGTTTAACATTTATTGATTTTCATCATGAATTCTTTCTTCAAGACGGAGTCCATACCATTCAAAAACTCGTTCAAATCCTCTGGCGTATCGGCCAAGATGACGATGTGATCAGCAAATCTCAAAGATGAAATTATTTCTCCTTGAATCTTCGCTCCCACTTTAAATTTTACTCCAATTTCCTGATTATTGTGTTTTTAAGGATCTTTGAAATGCGTTGCCCTCCCACATGGTGTAGATGCATTGTCAAAGGAAAACATTTCATGTTACGAACATGGGTCGCATAACCTGTACCGAAAGCTTCTGCAGATTTAACACAAGGCCTATTCTGAACAGCAGTTCCTTGAACTCAGATTTGCCAACATTTTATTGTATCTGTACATGTGGTATTGTGCGCGTTTAGACCGAATTCCGGACGACCACATATGCATTTCACCAAAAATCAGTCAGCACGAGAATCTAAACATCCCAGGGCGCCATAAGGGTTAAAGTGACTACAATAACACAATAAAAAATGCTTTACTGATTTTCGGCTCGATGCAACAATAAGGATAGAAGGAGATTTTCTGAAAATAACACAATTCTTAAAATTATCTCATTTTATTAAAATGTTTAAAAATTGACTGAACTAATGCTAGAATAGCATTATTGATGCATGACGGATCATACATTTATGTACACAAATTTACAGATTTACCAACACATGAACACTAAATATTTGAAACGAAAGCCAGATTGTTAGTCCTGTTGACTTCGTTCAAATGTACTATTTACAGTCGTAGGTTCTTCAGTGCAAATGAAATTGTCCAGCCTGATTCCTAACTTTTAAGTATTCACTTGTTGAAATTAAATGGTTTCACTCGATGTAGAAAAAATTACTTTGTTTTTGTTTCTCAAATAGTTGCAGAAAATAACTAACACTTTTCCAGGAATCAATATCTTAAAATTGGTTCAATTGTATTGTCATAACAATGGCTGGGTATAACACAACATCAATTTATATGGACGCCTGAGCATGGATTCGAAGAACTTCGATAAACAGAAAAAATTATTGTACCAACTGTTCTCGATCCAAAATAATTATTCTGAGTTCTTGACTCGATTATCAATTATGGTCAAAAATTATTATTAACAAAACATCAAATCTTTAAATATTAATTCAAACATTCAAATATCATTTGAAAATATTATTTAGAAAATTGTTTACAAAAATGGCTTTTGTTGCTATTATCAAAAATTGCAATTCTTAGACAGAAAGTCAAAATGTTAATCAATTAATTATATTACATAATATTTATACTAGGATCACAAATATCCTCTAAATTGTAGTGACTGTTCATGAAATAACAGTATTCATTTATTTATAGCATCTGCCCATTCTATTTAAATGTGTAAAAATTCACATAATCAATATTAGCATTAGACAACGGTCAAGTCTTCTCGTAATGAAAGGTAAATGTTAATAACAAAATCCGGGTCAACAAGTATTATGAAATATTTATAGAACACGTGGATAAACTGTGAATTAACCATGATGGCTCCATAAAATAACCCTTGGTTATAAATTCGATGAAAGATTGGCTTGTAACAATATTTCAACTCCCCAACATATTTTAAAGTCATCCAACCCACAATATGGTTGATGCTCCATTTTAACAACCTCATTCCAGCGACTTAATTGCACAATCAGAATGGCACATTTAACTATTTCCACACACAATAATTTCTTCCCAAATTATACATAATAATCAAGCCTTTGCTTGTTACTCAAACTGGAAGATTTATAAGCTGTAATTTTACCATCAGTTTAAACATTAATAATTTCACAAAGTGTCTATTTCTGGTCAAACGTTCTATCAAAAGACGTTGCTCATAATGATTTATATTTATAAAAACTCTAGTAAAACCCTGTTTTATACATTCTATTTGCTTCCCGTATCATTACTTTCCGTGTCTTCCAAAAGATTTAACTGCATAATGCAAGTGTAAAATGTTTCCATTGAATTACCCTGTTAGTTGAATGTGGGCGTGCGTTAACCATTAGCCTTCGGAAAAACAAGTATATGATCTAGTAAACTGTTTAAATATCCAATTTATAAATCACACAACATGATATGATTATTAGAAAATATAAATCATAATTATTATTATCTCAAAAAATCAGCATTATTATTATTATTATTATTATTATTATTATTATTATTATTAATTCCACAACTCAATTTAACGTTGCTAAATTATTCGAGAAATATCATACTCGACTTCTTAAATATGTATAAATATCCATTCCTCAACTTAAATTTATCATTAAATTTACAGTTACGACGGCTGATGACCGCGATTAGAAAAAAATATCAAAATCAAATAAATGCTCATTAAGCTCGTCCGTTGATTCAAATCATTGAGTCCTCATGTCTGAGTGTAAAAACTGCTCAGAACAAGGCTTCCCATGCCTCGCATAAATATTTGCAACAGCAAATTATCGAAGAAAAATATGTGTTGGCAAGACTGTAGAAAAAATGAGAAATTCCAGCTAACTACGCATAAAAATAATGCAAATTGTAGCTTACATTCTTGTAGATCTTGATGTTGAAGATAATCTGGTCAAAACCAGATCATTCCAGTCTTTTGTCTCCATTTGGACAACGTACTTAAATTCTTGTATCGGCCTCCATTGTATACCCGCAAGATGTCTAACCGGACATAGAGGTAATCATATTCGTTGCCTGATATTCTTGATGAAAATTGTTCATATTAGCTGCTTCAACAGCTGAAGTAATATTCTTGACAGGGGCAAGATCGAATTGATCCATGATGCAAAATACCAGATGTAACATGACCCAACTGTGATGCATTCAGTACCATGAATACTCTGACAATCTTATTCAGCACCGGTACAAGTTCTGATGTTGAAGTATCTGGGCAGAGTTTCTCACTCTCCAGACCATGCTAGGCACAGCTGGTTTCCCTATGTCGGCTAAATGAACTGAACCGTGCAAGAATGGTATTTGAAAAGTACTGACTTATTATCTTGGTTGGCCAAATAGTTACCAAGACAAAAGCTTGCTTCTGGCCATTGGATATAAAATAATCCAGTTTTAATATTTGTGGACTGTGGAAAAAAATTATAGACAAAGTCTATCATATGTCCGTGTAGCAGTTATAATTACCAATGTTCTGCCACAAAAGTCTATCACCTGAGTGATAACTTATGAAGAATCCTAAGTTCACTTGAAATAATTTCAAACACTTTTCGAAGTCCAGTAACCATGTACTGTCGTTGAATCGCACCAAGTCCTAACAACCGTGTGCTAGTTATAAGCGTAACATGGAATATGGCAACCATGTGCTCGTAGATTATCTTCACGACGAAACAACAATGTACTTAGCGACAGAGCGCTTACGAAGAAATAACATAATGTACTTAGCGACAGAGCGCTTACGGAAGTAACATAATGTACTTAGCGACAGAGCGCTTGCGAAGAAGTAACATGGTCCGCGGCCGTTTTATACTCTCCATGCGGACTCCTGACGTCACTGTGAGATATCTGCTCAAAATTAAAACATCTCATATCTCGGCTTTCGCTGGTTCGATTTTGTTGAAATATAGCACGTTCTTCTTCCCTTTTCCGTGCCAGTAATCAGGTACTAGTTCCATGTGTCTAATCAATCGGGAAATATTTTATCAAAATATAGCCTTGACTATGACAAACTTGCTACGTCACTTATAGTGTAAAAAGAATAGGGTAAAGTGTGGAAAATTAGTTTATCAAGCTTAAAATTGGTGGAGAGGTTCCTTGAATAGCCTGGATCAAAATACTAAAAGTCCCAAAAAATCCCTCATGGGGAACATGCCGCCATCTTGGAAACATGGCCACCATCATGGATTTCGTATCCAGCATCGCATTGAACGTCATAACTCGGTAACTAAGGGTGATAAGGACATGCGGTTTGGTCAGGATAACTTACCAGAATGCAGGCTATCATTTTGACACTACTTATCCTAGATAACAATCGAAATAGTTATTATAAATCACATAAACAAACTCTCATAGGGTAGCGTTAAAAGCCATCTTGATGTTCAATGTCGATTTTTCACCTTTTACAGTCATGGGATTGAAAAAAGTACCGGAATAAATGTTGTTAAGCACATCAAAACGTACAACAATATGTAATCAGCACTTTCGTAAACCAAAAATTACGGGTGTGAGAAGTTGTCAAACATGCGCATGAAACTCGAAGAGCGGTGCGCCGATTAGGGGGGCTTCACAATGTCGGTGCAACTGGTGATGTAAACATATTCTGTGGGCGCAACTATGCCCCTTTTTAATGATAAGTAAAAATTTGACACTTTTATATAGAAGGATAGCATCTTATAACCTAATAAATATTAAAAAGCAATAATTAATTTGTTAATAGAGTAACTTGGCGCTTTAAAACTCTCTTCCTTAGCTACGTATATTATATTTATATAGAAAAGGGAAGATAAACGTTATTATTAGAAAATAAATTAAGCAGCTAATTGCTTATTTCCTTTCTTATACCACACCATAAACACACTAACGTTTAAGCACATTACAATTTCTTTTGTACAAACACGACAAACACGGAAATGAGGAAATTCTGCTGCCACGGGACGCTGTAGTGCGGTGTGCCTGTAAAGGAATAAGGCCAACTATTAGTTATATCGTACGCGTTTAATATTGGTCATATTGTGTTGGTAAAAAAAACAACGTTACACTTGCCTTAATCTTGACGCTTTTTCTTTGGTAAGGTTGAACTTTCAGAAGAGTCGACTCTGCGGCGGAGAGGTGGCGAGGATCTGCATGGCAATTCTTCCGTGTTGTCCTCCTGTTCCTCACTCGCCATATCGTCAAGAGTATCTGGCTCTGGCTTGTTAGAACAACCATCACCAGTGCAATTGCTGCACATAGCTGAACAGGAGAGACCTTGTCTTCGGCAACCGCAAGATCTGCTGCCGCATCCAGTCGTGCACTCACAGCTGATGAGGTTTAGGAGGAATTCTGGTGCGGGAGGAGATTCTGTTGGAATCGGTAAAAATTTGCCGATTCTGTTCTTCTTCCCTCCCCACTCTGTAGGTGGAAGAGAGATTCCGCGCCATTCCTGCACTTGGTGGTAAACTCTTAGGCTATGCTGTCGAGATGCTGCTGATGTTGGTGGAAGACTTGAGAGGTCGAAGTCTGCATGGAGACGTCGTTTGACAATGGTCTTAAGGTACTTACTATACATTGTCTTGATTAGGCTATCTGTAGTTGTACCTCCGTATAACGCTACGAAGAATTCTTCCCCTGCCTTCACGATCTCTTCCACTGCAGCGTCTGCGCTGTTAAAAACAGCAACTCTTTGGCGAAGGCCTGGTTTATTGTTTAAAGTATTGAACAAGTGTACTTTCCCCTTCCTGTAGGGAGCCGAAGTTGTGTCGCAGCCGGACATGGCATGGAGGAAGAGACGATTGTCAGGCATGTCCCCAAGAGCCTTCTGCAATTCCGTAGAACCAAAGAGTTTCTTCGGATGGGCTTTTGATGGCGGCACCAGCATATAGACGTTTCTATCGCGTTCTGCAAGGCTCGAAAGAAGTACCAACAAATCGGTATCCTCTCCAACAATTGCCACATGACCTCCCATCTCTGCTTCCTTGATCGCTGTTGTCACGATGAGACGATCAGCATCAGGCTTGGCATGAATAGCTGGAATCCCCTTTTCTTTGAAACAACGACCTAAAAGTGCGACGAATCTTGATTTGTTTGAAGTGTTGGCTAGGAACTGATGCTGCGACGAGACCATTTGCACTTCCAAACCTACCAAAACTTCTTGGCACGTCGTCTCATGTGCTCCACGTCTTTCGTGATACTTTCAGAATAGCCGTCGAACACTACAATAGCTTTCCCTTGATAGTTCGCCTTGATGTACGAAATGTAATTCTTACAAACATCATCGAAGGTTCCCGATTTCGGCCATACCACCCGGTGCAGGAGATCTCCACCATCAAACACGTAGGTAACGTCTTCGGGAAGACAGGTCATTGGTGCACACAACTTCTCTATCACTGACCGTAAAGTTGATTTTGTACCTTTTCTGATAGTTGAAGCATCGAACAGCGCTGGCGGCAATAAAGCAAACTAGTATTCAAAGCAAGATTCAAGGTCCTCTTCATTGCGAAGGACACACGCAATCCGATGAAACAGCTGGTTCGGATTTACAGGTACGGTCTCACCTCGGACAACAACGACATTGCTCATTGCTGCAAGAGTGACAACTTTGTCCTTTCGTTGAAGTTTAACTTCGGCGAACGATTTCCCTTCCAGTTTCTTCAAAGTCGCGGTTCCTATATCCCAAGCTGTGTCGCAGGTCACCGTTTCGTCACCTATAACACCGGTTGATTATCACACCAAAATATCTTGAGGTTTGTTGAAAGGAGAATGTATACGTAGCCATTCTGTGAATGTTTAGAGATGCTTGAAGTCTCGCCTTTGGCAAGCTTGCCCAAGTTCCACGTGTTGCTGGGACGTGCTCGTGTTCACGCCAGCAAAGGATTCCAAAGCTTCCACCATCATCATTGAAGCTGGAATTGCATGTATCCAGCGTGCAAGCATAGCATCAGATATACCATGCCCTCGAGTCAACCCTCCTGTTGTCTTAAAATTCTTCATCAGGACTTGTTCGATGGTCATATCAGATCAAATCTCACTCCAGAATTTCGATGAACTACGCACGGTAAAGAATCATTTTTCCACAAGCTTCTTGAAATCTCTGGTTGCCATGGTCATCTCCAGGTTCGCCATTTGCTGGAGATAGACGTGGGCAGACTTCGCATAGTTCATATGCCCACCAGCGTGCAGGAAAGGCAGCATCTCCTGAACACAATGCAAATGCAGTTATTGTTTCTTTGAAATTATTTATTAGGTTATAAGATGCTATCCTTCTATATAAAGGTGTCAAAATTTTACCTATCATTAAAAATGGGGCATAGTTGTGCCTACAGAATATGTTTACATCACCAGTTGCACCGGCTTTGTGACGCCCCCTCCTCGGCGCGTCGCTGCTCGAGTTGCATGCGCATGTTTGACAACTTCTCACACCCGTAATTTTTGGTTTACGAACGTGCTGATTACATATGTTTGTGCGTTTCGATGTGCTTAACTACATTTATTCCGGTACTTTTTTCAATCCCTTGACTGTAAAAGGTGAAAAATCGACATTGAACATCAAGATGACTTTTAACGCTCCCCTATGAGAGTTTATTTATGTGATTTATAATAACTATTTCGATTTGTATCTAGGATAAGTAGTATCAAAATGATAGCCTGCATTCTAGTAAGTTATCCTGACCAAACCGCATGTCCCTATCACCCTTAGTTACCGAGTTATAACGTTCAATGCGATGCTGGATACGAAATCCATGATGGCGGCCATTTTTCCAAGATGACGGCATGTTCCCCATGAGGGATTTTTTGGGACTTTTAGCGTTTTGATCCAGGCTATTCAAGGAACCTCTCCACCAATTTTTAGCTTGATAAACTAATTTTCCTCACTTTCCCCAAATTCTGTCTAATATTCCTGCACTATTAACGTTCTGTAGGCTGCATAAAGCTTCGAAATGCTTCTTAGAACATTGGGAGCGCGCTATTCAAAACCTTTGCTCTGGACTTAGCATCTGGGCCTGTGCTCTCAAATCTGGACAACTGGATTTGGGCACAGTATATCACTGTAGGCTACCTCAACATATAGAAGACTGCTTTAAAAATCATGTATTGTGTAAATTTTGGAAAAGGTAGTGAGTGTGGTGTTTGCTGGAGTGGATACTCCTCGTAGAAATTATTTTCAGTAAGATAGACTGGTTCACAATTTTGTAAGTGCACATTGAGGTATGTGACGGCGGGATGCCTTAAGTGTTACGGAAACGGCAATAGCCGCCACAGAGCTTCGTTGCTACTGAGATAACGACCGCTCTTAACTATACGGGATTTGTGAGCCCAGTGTTCATGAAATTGAACGTAGCTATATCGCTACCTTTATTTAATTGCCGCTATTGTAGTGTTTAAAAATTAAAGGTGGTATTAGAAGGCGCTTTCCCTAGTTTTTTACCCCTGACACTACAGCCCATGAAGGGCCCAGGCCTTTCATGCGACCGCTTCCCAGCCATTTGACCTGCAGATGTTGTGGTGACGCGTGGTCAGTGCACCCCTCGGCCGTTAATCTTGTTCTTCGTGACCGGAGCGCTGCCTCACTAGCAGACAGCTACTCAATTGTCCTCACGAAGCTGAGTGCACCCCGTTGCAGCCCTCGCGTCAGTGTCTAAAATCTCTGACAGAGCCGGGAATCGAACCCGGGGCCTCCGGATGAGAGGCAGGCACGCTACCCTGTTCTTATTGTGTTTATATATATCTTGAAAAATATAATAAATGGATTGGCATTGCCTCCTACAGGGATATATAGAAAATCGGATGTCATACTGTTGCCATGGAAACGGACTAGTTCATCAGTTTATCAGAGCGAAGATAGTTTTCTGCGAATATCTTTGAAACTGTTGGTTTTAGAGCCTTAAAATTTGGTTTTCGATGTCCCACCGAGTATTGTTTCTTGCTTCGAGGGGTATAAAATGAGCTTTGTCTGATCTTTATGCGACAACTTCGATATTTTGTCCCGGTTGAGTATTTTTGGTGACTTTTCAGTTATGTTGCCCGTTCCACGAGAACAATGATTTATTTCCAGATGAAAGGCAGGCTATATGTTATCCCAGGGTATAAGCTATCTCCATTTCAAATTTCATCCAAATCCGTCCAGCCGTTTTAGTGTCAAGAGGTAACAAACTAACACACAGACACACACACTGATGTTCACAATTATAATATATAACAATAATAATATAGGGAATAGGGATATAGGAATTATTTCTGCTGAGGGGCCACAGTCAGCCCGCCTCTTTGTTTACTGACAGCACTACAAGTTCCTTCTATTTTATTCTATTATTTTCGCCATTTTCTTATCTCTTTCACATCGCCCCTGTCGCAGATACATCAACTATTTCTTTTCAATGCCACTATTACGTACTTTCACTTACCTTACTGTCTGTTTCGCTCTCCGGAACGGCTCCACGCATCGTCCTCCCAGTGTCACCAGTGCGACCAGTGTACTTCGCCTCTCGCTCGCCGCAAAACAACAAGTGCATTTAGTGATGCGTGTGCTTTCACTAGTGTATGTTTTTCTTTTAGCATGAACAATGGACAATCTTTCTATTCAGACTTCAATAAGTTACTTCTTATTTTTCTGTGCCATTACTAGTGTTTCTTTTCTTTACAGCAATATGAACAATATACATTCTTTTTCTGGACTTTAACTGCCTTACTATTCTGTGCTGTGCCTGTTTATGTGTTTGCCCACTGCAATGTTTTATGTTTTGTATTATGTTTTTTCTGAATAAACGGGGCTAGCGGGGTAATGCCCTGGCGAGTGCGGCGGGGTCTCGTCTGGGGGTCCGCCTTCGGGGTCACGGTGTTGTTCTGCGCCACTCCTTCGTCCTTCCTTAACTCTAATATTTTACCCAACCCCTTTCCCTCTCCTTGTTGAGCTGGGTGCCCGCGGGGCAGGGAGTCAATAACTCCGTTCAAGTCCAACTTCAGCACTCCGTAACCGAGCATTGTGAAGGTTTCTACTCCACAATATCCCGAGTGGAACTGGAAATTACACATTAAGACAATGTCAGATATACTATGATAAACAGTGACACTGATGTGTGTAAAGACTTCCCTTGACACATCTCAAAGGCAGAGTTGAACCGTGGGTGTTGACACTGGCGAAGAATGTGATTCTTCCGTCATTCAAGGCCCCTCATCCAAGTAATACAAAATATGTCCTTGACAATTTATAAAGGATTTATTTCATTTTATTGTATTTGTACTAGCTAAATATCCAGAGTTTGTTTGAATTAAATAGCTTCCTTTTACTAAACATCAATAAAATAATGTTGTTATGAACAAACAGGCGACAGTATAATAAATATACATGTAATTTCTTTTCCTCACTAATTGTATTATGAACTTGTGAATTAATTTGTAATTCATTATTATTTTAACTACTTTGATGTATTTATTTATTCATACATTTATTTATATTATTTAGTTATTGCCACGTCATGCTTCTGGGACTAGCTTTCTCTGTTTTTTCTTATTTTGTAACCACCGAGAGTCATTTTAATTGTAATGCCCTGCATACCAAATTGAGATTTAACAAGTAGTTCCGTGAAGAACTATACAGCCTATTTCCATATATCCTACTCATGTCAATTGCCTCTATCAACATACAAAATTTCAGTATGATTGTTGTAATAGATTCGTAGATATTGAGAACCGTCTAAATATTTCAGATGGTCGCCAATGTGGATTCTTATTTATGTACTATTACATGAAGATTATTGTGTACGTGTGGTATTCAAACGTCAGTAGTTAGTTAGTTAGTTAGTTAGTTAGTTAGTTAGTTAGTTAGTTAGTTATTGTTGTTTTAAGGGGCGGAACTACGAGGTCATCTGCCCCTATTCAAACGTCAATCGCATGATTAGGACACATGAAGTAAAAACGAGATTTTAAAATGTCGAACAGCTGCTATATTGTGGTTATGAAAACAATTGAAATAATTTAGATGCCAGTGGATTAACATTTGTATAAGCATTTATTGTACAAAGTTCCACTGCACTCGGATGGTTAAATCGAGAGAAACGTCCATGTGAATATGTATACTTCGCGTCGCCACCATGTTGGATTTGTGCTCACCAGGTTATTGAAAGTCCTATAGATGAACTTATGTTCATAGCCTCTATGAACATTTAAAAAATCAGTTTGATTCGTAGATACTGAGAACCGTCTAAATATTTCGGATGGTCGACATTTTGGATTGTTGTATGTATAGGCCATATACTTATGTACCATAAAGAAAAAGTATTGCGTAGGTTCATTATTCAAACTTTTACTTCGATCGCATGTTTACAACAAAAGAAACAAAAACTTAATTTTAAAATTTCGAACAGCCGCCATCTTGAGGTTACGTAAAAAATTGAACTAAATTAGATGCCAGTGCATTACAATGTGTACAAACATTTGCTGTGCCAAGTTGCGTTTGGATTATTACATCGCGAGAAAAGTCTATTTAAAACGTTCAACTTCGCTTGACCGCCATGTTGGTTTTGTAGTTACCAGGTTTACGAAAGTCACATAGGTGAACTTCTAGTAGTTCCCTTGATCATCGTACAAAATTTCAGGGTAATATCGGTCATAGTTTCGGAGATATTTAATGCTGGTGAAATATTTCGCACAGCCGCCATGTTGGATTGGTGAGACGTCATACAATTTGAAGGGCACGATCGGGGTCGGCCGAAATGGTGCGATGACCTTACCTAGTTTCATTGAAATCGCTCCAGCCGTTTAGAAGTTATTAGGGTCACACACACACGAATCACACACACAGACACACGGACAAAAGGTGATCTCATAGGCCTTTTTTTTTTTTCATAAAATAAAAATAGGATAAAAAGACACTGCAACCCTAAAATTCACACAACCCAAAGGTATACTGCCAGACACCGTTTCACAAAACGTCCTACAGGTGGAACTGTACAAGTATTTACTAATACAAAACAAACCTACTTAATATAAATGTACGGTACTACATTCCACCAAATGAAGCAGAGTAATTACGATGCTCTCTGGCGGGTCAGAAAGGTGAACGCCGCAACACAGGACGAACATTACTGGGGATCTCGCCTGCCGAAAACAGACACCCAAAACACAATACATATCAATCCATATAAACTAAACCCATTTATTTACATTACCGGTACGGATAGTTACATATCGCAAATATGTGGATTACAACGCACGAACGAACATTTACGAGAGTCTTGTTTCGAAATGCGAGCCTTTCACATAATCGATTGTTTTGTTGTTTTTGTTGGGGATGATATTAAAAAACTTCACATATACACTTGTGAATTAATTTGTAATTCATTATTATTTTAACTACTTTGATGTATTTATTTATTCATACATTTATTTATATTATTTAGTTATTGCCACGTCATGCTTCTGGGACTAGCTTTCTCTGTTTTTTCTTATTTTGTAACCACCGAGAGTCATTTTAATTGTAATGCCCTGCATACCAAATTGAGATTTAACAAGTAGTTCCGTGAAGAACTATACAGCCTATTTCCATATATCCTACTCATGTCAATTGCCTCTATCAACATACAAAATTTCAGTATGATTGTTGTAATAGATTCGTAGATATTGAGAACCGTCTAAATATTTCAGATGGTCGCCAATGTGGATTCTTATTTATGTACTATTACATGAAGATTATTGTGTACGTGTGGTATTCAAACGTCAGTAGTTAGTTAGTTAGTTAGTTAGTTAGTTAGTTAGTTAGTTATTGTTGTTTTAAGGGGCGGAACTACGAGGTCAATTGCCCCTATTCAAACGTCAATCGCATGATTAGGACACATGAAGTAAAAACGAGATTTTAAAATGTCGAACAGCTGCTATATTGTGGTTATGAAAACAATTGAAATAATTTAGATGCCAGTGGATTAACATTTGTATAAGCATTTATTGTACAAAGTTCCACTGCACTCGGATGGTTAAATCGCGAGAAACGTCCATGTGAATATGTATACTTCGCGTCGCCACCATGTTGGATTTGTGCTCACCAGGTTATTGAAAGTCCTATAGATGAACTTATGTTCATAGCCTCTATGAACATTTAAAAAATCAGTTTGATTCGTAGATACTGAGAACCGTCTAAATATTTCGGATGGTCGACATTTTGGATTGTTGTATGTATAGGCCATATACTTATGTACCATAAAGAAAAAGTATTGCGTAGGTTCATTATTCAAACTTTTACTTCGATCGCATGTTTACAACAAAAGAAACAAAAACTTAATTTTAAAATTTCGAACAGCCGCCATCTTGAGGTTACGTAAAAAATTGAACTAAATTAGATGCCAGTGCATTACAATGTGTACAAACATTTGCTGTGCCAAGTTGCGTTTGGATTATTACATCGCGAGAAAAGTCTATTTAAAACGTTCAACTTCGCTTGACCGCCATGTTGGTTTTGTAGTTACCAGGTTTACGAAAGTCACATAGGTGAACTTCTAGTAGTTCCCTTGATCATCGTACAAAATTTCAGGGTAATATCGGTCATAGTTTCGGAGATATTTAATGCTGGTGAAATATTTCGCACAGCCGCCATGTTGGATTGGTGAGACGTCATACAATTTGAAGGGCACGATCGGGGTCGGCCGAAATGGTGCGATGACCTTACCTAGTTTCATTGAAATCGCTCCAGCCGTTTAGAAGTTATTAGGGTCACACACACACGAATCACACACACAGACACACGGACAAAAGGTGATCTCATAGGCCTTTTTTTTTTTTCATAAAATAAAAATAGGATAAAAAGACACTGCAACCCTAAAATTCACACAACCCAAAGGTATACTGCCAGACACCGTTTCACAAAACGTCCTACAGGTGGAACTGTACAAGTATTTACTAATACAAAACAAACCTACTTAATATAAATGTACGGTACTACATTCCACCAAATGAAGCAGAGTAATTACGATGCTCTCTGGCGGGTCAGAAAGGTGAACGCCGCAACACAGGACGAACATTACTGGGGATCTCGCCTGCCGAAAACAGACACCCAAAACACAATACATATCAATCCATATAAACTAAACCCATTTATTTACATTACCGGTACGGATAGTTACATATCGCAAATATGTGGATTACAACGCACGAACGAACATTTACGAGAGTCTTGTTTCGAAATGCGAGCCTTTCACATAATCGATTGTTTTGTTGTTTTTGTTGGGGATGATATTAAAAAACTTCACATATACACAGAAATCAAATGTGACTAACACATATTCAAATTTGGATGCTGTAGCACGATGAAGATGAGAGTTGTGAATCTCTTAAAAGGGTGAGTCGACGATTTTCTCGAAAGCCGCTAAAACCCGCTGTTTCTTACATTATACCTGTCAGGAAGGATATTAAAATACCTTTATAAAAGTTGCATTTAACATCAATCACCGCAGAAATAAACAAGGAAAATTGTGAAGTTACTTGTTTTAATGTAGGCCTCTTGGTTATATTGCCATTTATCTCAAAACTCGAGTGCACATAATTTCTGTGACAACTAGTAGACTACACAGATACGAGATGTAGGGATTGTGACTAGTTTTCACAGATACGAGATTTAGGAATGCAATAGGATCCGATTTTAATGAAGTTTTCGTAACCTGCTGTCTGTTTCAATGCCTTTTACGAAATGCGAGTTTATCAATCGCCTCTAGGCTCTACATCTGTTTCTCTTTCCCTCTATATTATAGTTGAGTTCATTAGAGCCCTATGTTTACATTACATGGTTCCAGCATAGTTCAACCCATATAACGACCGTCATCCAACCTCCTAATTCCTAACTTCGGCTTCATATCTTCATTATATAAGCATCTCCGTGCCATTGTCCCATTCGTTTGTCCCGGCAATCATTATCACTATCTTCATACGCCTACATACAGTAAGTACGTGCAGCGGTGGGGTACTTAGTTGAGAAATACGTTTTTCTCTTTCTCTTTTTGGTCAGGGGTGTCGCCCACTACAGTTCAATGGTGTCGCCTCTATCCTTGTACCGTGCATACCATCGCTCTCTGCTGCACCTTCGTTGCTCACTATGTCATGTCTTCAGAAGCCACATATAGCCAATAAAAGGTAAGAAATACGAATATAAGATTTTAACTTTTTCACTGTAACATGTTCTCTTGTTAGCCTTTTCTTAATTGAGTCTCCCAATCTCACATTCTGGCGTATCGGCAAGAATTGTATGACGCACTCGCTGTTATATCTCCAAATCTGTCTTCGTCATCTATCTCGATTAACTCACTGCTGTAAATACTACTAACACTACTATTACATTTGAGTCTTTTCCTCTACACATTTACAGTAATCCCCACAGTCAACTCACGTATCAATATTGCACATGCCTGAGGACCACTGACTGTCCTCTGTTAGACCTCGCAAACGCGCTGACCGGCCTAAAACAGTGGCTAAACTGTAAACGTCCTGTTGTGTGGGACAGCCCAAGAGTACTGCAAATCGCCACATGCTTGTGTTTTAAAATTTAAATGTTGGCCAATTAGGAAATGAAACAGGAGGGTGATGAGGTGAGAGAAAGCGAAGATCATCGCCACGTCATAGCCTTCGAATGCGTGGCCTACGAAAGTCTTTCTCGTCGGCCACGCTTCGAATGCACTAATTGCATTTGAAAGATAAAAATTGGACAAGGATGACCAAAAAGGGAAGATAAAAGACAGGAACCTGGTTCATGCCAGTGGAAGCCACACCAGCCGCAGCTCAGGGTGTGTAGTCGCGAGCTCCAAGGAAAAGGGAGAATGTAACAACAAATCCAGACTAGCGCTTAGAGACAGTCCAGCGGGGCTGACGAAGCGACCCGAATACCCACGACCGCTACCGATCATGCATCCCCAGTCAGCTGTTCCTCGTTGAGGCGATCAGCGCAGCGGGGTAATAAGAACGTAAGTTACCCGAAACGTCACAACCTAGACCGATCATTAGGGCTAGGATTTTCATGTAAATACATATTATAGCAAACAAATTAAATTTCATTATGTCTGAGAAAATGTGTACGAACTCAAGAATAAGTATTGATTGGAGCACTTTGTGTTTCCGGGTGGGAGGTTCAACAGGTTGAAAAGTAGAGTCTCAGGCACTCACTGGACAACTGAAATAAACTAAAGTCCAGCCACTGAGTTTCCGACAGGGTTCTACGAGAAATTCCATGCCCTTATCTCCACTAATATATTTCTTCCCTTGTCCTTTCTCAACAGCTTATGAATTTCTTGGAAAATTCGTTTCATGTAACTGAGTTTCTAGTGAACAAATATTTACCGACTGTTTGGAATTACCGTATATTTCACTTGCGAATAAATACTCTTTTTTACAGTAAGAGAGAATATGTAATTTTAAATATATAAAGTAAAATTATGTTTTAAAATGTCATTTTGGTCAAATATGTAAAATAAAAACACTGAATATGTAATTTTACTTTAGAAATTTAAAATATGTAAAACAAACGTAATTATGATCAGATATGTAACAATAAAATGTAATTATATGATAGCTAAGGTTCTAATTCATTGACATTTATCATTTTTAGTTATGTAGAAGCAAAGGGAAAGAATATGTATTCACATTTCGGGTATGTTCTTATTGCCCCGCTGCGCTGGTCTGTCTCAACGAGGAACAGCTGACTGCCCCGCTGGGCTGTCTCTAAGCGCTAGTCAAATTCAGGGATGGTGAAAGATGCGAAGCATGCGGAGATAATTATCCCACCATGTGATTGCTTCATTGAGACAGGTAAGAAAGTCAACTTGAGTATTGTTAGCTGGTTTGCCATCTCTCAATTGCAGTGTCCAAAGTCTGCAAGTCCAAAGTCTTGACCTTGACTCGGTCAACACGTGCTGTGATGCCAAGGGACCATGTTGTAATACAGATGAGGAAATTTCCAAGTGCTCTTCATTAATATTCAAGTGGGTTTGTAACAACAGATAAGACAGCACCTGTTACACATCGCCACTAACGTGTGTCACTACTGCACGTGTAGTATTTCATTACCATGGTAGGTTGAATTCACATTTCGTAATGAGATGTAGGCCTCTTTTACTTTGCATACTACCTGCATACCGGTATTTACTGTATATTGTATATCCTGTCATATATTAGCATAATATTCAAATGGAAAATGATTTCTTTCCATCTAAGTATCACGTAAAATACTTTGTAAGATAAAAACTGTTGCTTCATGCTTCAATATTCCTCATGACCATGTAGCAATAATGAACGTGAATCACAAGAGCTAGGTCTGTTGGCTGGCCTTGATTGTACTTTAAGGATTGGTTTGACATTACACCGCCCCTAAAACCAGTGAGAGTAGCAACGTCCTTCCCCTATCTTCAGTCTCAATGAATAATTTGCGAGTCACGGATATTAAGCGTTAGCCAGGTTTAAT
Source organism: Meconema thalassinum (assembly GCA_946902985.2). Lineage (NCBI taxonomy): Eukaryota > Metazoa > Arthropoda > Insecta > Orthoptera > Tettigoniidae > Meconema > Meconema thalassinum. Next base: position 474,083,965 of record OX336390.1, on the reverse strand, counting down.
CTGTAGACTTCCTTGGCTTTCTGCTTGTAGGGGTTTTCGCCGGCCTTATAATTAATGAAACTTGATCACTCAACCTAAACGATGATGATGCTTGGGAAGTTCTGGGAAAGGCAGAAAGCCTCAAATGGTTATCATCAGAACCGCAATCTATTCCTTTTACTGTCTGTGGCTAGCAATCTTGATTGTCACCGCGGAGGCCCGGGTTCAATTCCCGGCTCAGCCAAGAAACGCAATTCTAGTATGATGGCTGGAACGAGGTACACTCAGCCTCATGAGGCAAAACTGAGAAGAGGTGGGTTCGATTCCTACCTCAGCTATCCTGGTTTTCCGTGGTTTCCCACTTCTACTCCAGGCAAGTGCCGGGATGTTACCTAACTAATGTCCACGGTCGCTTCCTACCCAAATCCTACCTCAATGACAAATACACACACTAGTACAGACATCACAGTGACACAGGTTATCAGACAAATTCTACACACACCCAAGTACACGGGGCTACATGACCACGATGTCGCAAAACCCCTAAAGTATCAACAACTAACTTCTACTAACTTAGAACTGGGTGTTGGCGAATTGAGCCAGCTAATCTTCCGAGTGGATCTTTGTTTCTTATCTTGTCATTCCATCCCACAGTCCTTTTTCGCCAGTTGCCCCATGCCAAGTTCTGGTTCTTCCGCTGAAATTATCCTCCCTTCCGTCCCCCACCACTACCACTGTGAAAACCCAAAATCTAAGGTAACTTATTTGTTCTTGCAGAATGACCCGCTGGCTTTGGGATTTCCTGTAAACACTCTGCCATGCAGGGCTGTACAAATTGCACAATTCACTGAAACAAACATTAGCCTATGCCTTAATTCTTTTAAAAGGCCACATCAGTTAAAAGTTACCTTAAACCCGTTACATTATTATTACTATTATTACTATTTTAATTATTATTGTCCTCCGTGGTGTATGGATAGCACGCTTTTCTCTTACCGAGGAGGCTCTGGATTAGATTCCAGCCAGAAACTTAAGATCTATATAAAGTTATTGGTTTTACGTCCCCTTTAACTACTATGGCCGGGGTGCCGGAATTTCGTCCCGAAGATCTTTAACGTGCCAGTAAACCTGCTGACACGGCTCCATCGCAATTACGCACCCACAAATGCCTAGTGACTGTGCCAGGATTCAATCCTGCAGCCTTGGGCTCAGTAGGCAAGAACGTTACCTCTGAGCAACGCAGCCAGTCACTTAACATGATTTGAGGGCTGGACACAATTGTCGTTTATTCATTTTGAAGGCTTGGCGATCATGTAGTGCTGTGTACTTTGGTGTGTGTGGAATCTGTCTGATAATCTGTGTTATTGTAACTGCTGTAGCGTACAATTGTGTACTTGTAATTTGGCTAGGATATGGTTAGAAGGGCGCCATGGCCTTAATTTAGGTACAATCTAGGCATCTGCCAGGAGTACAAATGAGAAACCATGGAAAACCACCTCCAGCATGGCTGAGGTAGGAATCAAACCCGTCTATTCTCAATTCTGCATCAGGAGAAGGAAAGCCTCGTGAGGACAATTAAGTACATGCTTGGTACGAGAAGTAGTGGTCCATGATCTAAAATCAAAGTGATGTGGCTAAGGGTCAAGGCTAGTAAACTACAGAGGTTGTCTCAATATAGAGCTCTTAGGCGAGGGGATCGCGGAGGGAAGGAAAAGGACGTGACGTCACACGTTTCCTCCTCGTAGCGCGCGAGGCGCGAGATATGCAAGGAAAGTCAACTTTCCAACACATTATATTGTATAGATTGCAGTGGTTTAAACACATGTTTTAAGCCCTTTTGTTTATAATCATGCCAGGCCAAAGATGTGCTGTGGTAGTTTGTCACAGTTATTATAAATTTGGAAATGACGTGTCGTTTTTCACGATGCCTAAAGACGCATGCCTTCGCAATCGGTGGATTGCTGCATGTAAGCGAAAAGATCATTGCAACCCTCAAACAAGTAGGATAATTATGTTCCCTCCACTTTAAGAGTGAAGACTTCGAATTAGACTACAGGGCCGAATTGCTTAATATAAAGCTAAGATTTCCAAGGAATCTAAAACCAAATGGCAAGTGAGCCTAGCTGGCCTACTCTTTAAGTTTTGATGACCTGCTAGGATGATTTTAAAGCTGTTAATATTTTTGACATATTTCGTACATGTTATCAGGGGCGTATATACATTTTTTTCGAAGGGGGGAAGGGGGGATGACTATCGTGAAAAATCGTGAGTACTTAATTAATTTTCTATTATAGCCTATGGAGTATGAATGGAAATATCTAAGTGGGCTACTTGTCAATTTATAAAGCAGAAAGGTAAACACTCATTTTCCTTCGCAAATTGATAATTATTTCATAAAAGTAGACTACTGTGAAATACATTGTATGTTGTACCCAAGTTGGCTTTTTTCCGGGGGGGATCTGGAGCGCCCTCAGCCCCCCCCCCCCCCCTTATATACGCCCATGCATGGTATTTTGTTTTTGGACAAGATGGAAAATTTCACGAGTAGTTCTCTTTGCATTGGTAAAAATTCTTTGCAAATATTCCAGAAAGCAGTCATCATTTCAATAAAATCCCTTTGACTTCTGTACCAAGATATGGCCCGTAGGCATAATACAAAGTACATTCTCACATTTAGGCTAAATCAAGATATACTGGAAAACCTCTTTTCACAATTGCGAACCCGTGGTGGCTTACACGATCATCCTTCTCCCCTTGACTGCATTTACAGACTGAGGATGATTATTTTAGGAAAATATCCAGGAGTTGTTCAAAAGCAAACAAACACTGCTGATCCAGATTCAGATGAATATGTAGTTGCTAAAGCACTAAACAAAACTGGCATAGTGTCTGAATCAAGTAACGTGCTTCCAGAACCAACCTTAGGGAGCAATGTGCAACCAGAGTCCTTCATTGTCAATATCATGGAACAAAGTGAGGAAGATGGCAAGGTTTATGTCGCAGGTTATGTAGCCCATAAGTTCCAAGATAAATTTCCACAACTTGGGAACTTAACCTATGGAATGCAAACTCAACACTATTATGCATTACCAACCTGGATTAAACACTTGTCATACGGTGGTATGACCGATCCCTCAGAAACTTGGCTAAACCAGTTCCGGCACACTTCAGCAAAATTCGTCATATTTTACGGAAAATACGGACTTAAAACGAGGCAAGAACGTTCTAAGAAGAACGACAGATTTTGTGTCGAGGGAAGTTCCTGACTTACCGTCCGGTGGGGTTGAGGCAGCTGTGATAACAATTTTCATCAGATTGAAACATTCCAATTCAATCTTGCATAAGAAGTGGTTATTGGAAGTCACTAACACCCACGATACTGCTACCGAGTCTAGGCAAATTTCCAAGAAATTCAAGAAGATCACAACAAAAAATGTAAGTAGGCTACATTCAGTTATTTTATCACCCATTTACCAGTAATTTCATGAGAATAAACTGTCCTTTGCGTACTCAACAGCTGATGTTGACAGTTTCGTTACGTTCCCCACATGGCGCATTTGGTATCTTGTGACGTCATCCGCCTTGTGAGCGCTGATTGGTGAGTGCAAATTGAGGCAACCTCTGTAGTTTATAAGCTTTGGCTAAGGGTGTCGTCGCGCAGGTTATTCGTCCCCCACAATTTGTAGGCTATGAACTGGGTTGCAGTCGGTTTGATGTTTGGGTGCTCCCAACCACGGGTTTGTTCCTGTTCGGTCCGCTCTCTCAGCTCTAGCAGAAAATATACATTCGATCTGCGAGTGAGTGTTTCGTCTTTCTCGTTAAGTTCTTTGCCTCGTGGTGATGAACACATGACTGCAGACCTGCGTTTTTCAAACATGGCGCTGCATTTTCATTGCATGTGACAAGTGGTACATTTCTTATAAATTACAGCAATATTTCTCCATTTACCGCAGATTTCTCAACGGATTTAATTTCAATACATATGTTTCTTGATATTCTGTGGTGGGAAAGTGCCCTATTCAAAATTTTTCTATATCTTGGCGCGATTGCTTGGACGTACCCGGAAAGTGCCCTATTCAAATTTTTTCTATATCTTGGCGCGATTGCTTGGACGTACCCCATTATTGTTGATTCATTGAGGGACTTTGCGACATCGTCGTCATGTAACCCCGTGTACTTGGTTGTGTGCGTGGAATTTGTCTGATAACTTGTCTTATTGTGATGGCTGTATTTTTGCGTGTAGTTGTAATTAAGATGAGCATTGGGAAGGAGCCAGCCGTGGCCTTCAGTCAGGACTCAATCCGGCATTTGTCTGGAGTAGAAGTGGGAAACCACGGAAAACTACTTCCAGGATGACGGAGGTGGGACGAACCCTCCTCCTCCTCTCAGTTTTACCTCACGAGGCTGAGTGTGTCCCGTTCCAGCCCTCAAATCAGAATTAAATTTCTTGGCAGAGCCGGTAATCGAACCCGGGCCTCCGCGGTGATAGCCACTACGTAACGAGGCGGACATATAATGCTCAATGAAATGTCATCTAAAAAAACTACTAAAATGAATGAAAATGACTTTTAAAAAACTATTCCATCAAACTGAAATATGGCGACAGTTTTACAGAGGATTTATGGAAGGAATCCTGTTTTATTCACTTCACAATTACCTACTCTCATTAAAATATAGTTGAATTTAACAAGGAAATGGCAGTTAAAATGTTGTTCTTAATCTTAGTGTTTTTTTGAACCATATTAATTAAAATCTCAATAAAACAAACTTCCCGGATAGACAATAAAGAAAAAAACTACTAACTTTCATTAAAATATACTTGAACTTAACAAGGAAATGGCAGTTAAAAAGCCATTCGAATTAATGAACTAAAGAAGGATGCAGCCGTGGCCTATTGGAAGGGACAGTTCCTGGATTTGTATAGAGTTGAAAATAGAAAAAACGGAAAACCATTTCAGGCTGGCTGCATGGTCGAAATATAATTGCTAAATAATATTGTGACCCTTGGTTAGTATATAAATATAATTTACACCAATTAAAAATTCAGTTCAGCGGGCTGATTGCCAAGCTACCCCAGCCCTTAAAATGAATCTCCAACTATTAATTATGGTACTGGTATTAAGTATGTTTTAATTTCATCTAATAGGTTAGGTTATTCAATGAAAATTGTTCACTTGGTTTATTAAAATTTAATTTTGTTCATTTATTAGTGTATGCATAGAAGATCGGGTAAAATGTTAGAGCTTGCTCTTACAGTAGGTTATATTAACGCTGTCAGTTTATCGAACACAATCTCATGGACGTCCATATCTGTGAAACTATTGAGGACATATCGTATTCTTTGTATAAAGTTCATCCACAGACAGTAGTTGTCACCATATCCAGAAAGCTAGGTCATACATATGTGAATTTATAGTAATTGACACCCCTGGGATCGTCAATCTGAGAGTCACCTCCCCTCCAACAGTTTAATGACAAAATGTTGGATCGTGTGTACAGTATGGTATGTGTTGGCTGCAGAGTGGGGGAAGGTATGGGAGGTTGCTAATGAGCTATCCCTGGCAGAATTGGACTATGAATTATCAAAGGGGCAGATCATGGTGGCCAGAAAAGTCTGTCCGATTTTATCAGTGTAATTAACTGGCCGAATTGGTTTGAGCCCTTAGAACTAACAGCATGTCGGAGGCGATAATGCTAACTACCGTATGTGTTGATTATAATGCGGGGGTGCTGGTACTTTTGCGCCCCCCCCCCCTCCCCTAGAAAAATGGGATAAAATGTTTAGTGGTTTTTAGCTTATTTTCATTTATGAAAAAATAAGCTTATGAGATCTCCTTTTGTCCGTGTGTGTATGTGTGTGTGTGTGTCGAATAAAATCTAAACGGCTGGAGCGATTTCAATGAAACTCGGTAAGGTCATACTACTATTTTGTCAACCCCCGACCGTGCCCTTAAAATTGTAATACGTCTCACCAATCCAACATGGCGGCTGTGCTATATATATCACCGACATTCTATATCTCCAAAACTATTCCTGATAACACCCTGAAATATTATACGGTGATAAAGGGCACTACCAAAAGTTCACCTATGTGACTTTCAAAAACCTGTTAAGTACAAAACTAACATGGCGGCCAAGCGAAGTTGAAATAGACTTTTCCCGCGATTTAACTACCGAGCACAGTGAAACATCTTTCAGCAAATGTTTATGCACATTGTAATGCACTGATGGCTGGATCCTCAGTTTAGGAGCTGCGACAACGCAGTCATGTAGCCCCGTGTACTTTGGGTGTGTGTAGAATCTGTCCGATAACCGGTGATAATTGTGATGTCTGTATTAGTGTGTGTTATCTGTTTTTTTTTTTTTCGTTATTTGTTTTTTTTTACAAGTAAGGACTGCAAACATTCAATTTTCAAGTAGTTCCTACTTTTGCCACCAAACGCCACCGTCAATGTCAACTAGTTCAGAAATACTGTACACTACTGTGGTGTCCAAACGTTAAGCATAAGTTACGAATAAGCAGAGCAACAGGAAAAAGACCGCAAATCGCACAACATACTGTATGCATCTACCAACATTACGTGTTCGCTCTGTATAGGAAAGGAGTATTCCCTGCTTTGACTACCGGCGTAACCGCAAGGTAAACACAGCCATTGCCTGCGCCCCATATTCCCTCAGTCGTGTTTGCCCTGCTATAGTGTGCGGAGTGTAGCCTCGTGGTGAGCGTGACAACATAATGGCACAACGACGCCATTTGGACCCCATTTTGCAGGATAGAATACTCGGCCGCCTGGAAGCAGGCCCGACACAGACCGAAGTCGCTGTATCCTTGAATGTGCTACAAAGTGTCATTTACACATACCTACACCTCGTGTCTGTGTAATCTAGTCACCATCCCTAGACCTCGTGTCTGAGTAATCTAGTCACCATCCCTACACCTAGTGTGTGTGTAATCGTGTCACACCTCTTGTCTGTCTAATCTAGTCACTATCCCTACACCTCGTGTGTGTGTAATCTAGTCACCATCCCTACACCTCGTGTGTGTGTAATCTAGTCACCATCCCTACACCTCGTATGTGTGTAATCTAGTCAGCATCCCTACAACTCGTGTGTGTGTAATCTAGTCACCATCCCCACACCTCGTGTGTGTGTAATCTAGTCACCATCCCTACACCTCGTGTGTGTGTAATCTAGTCACCATCCCTACACCTCGTGTGTGTGTAATCTAGTCACTATCCCTACACCTCGTGTGTGTGTAATCTAGTCACCATCCCTACACCTCGTGTGTGTGTAATCTAGTCAGCATCCCTACAACTCGTATGTGTGTAATCTAGTCAGCATCCCTACAACTCGTATGTGTGTAATCTAGTCAGCATCCCTACAACTCGTGTGTGTGTAATCTAGTCACCATCCCCACACCTCGTGTGTGTGTAATCTAGTCACACCTCGTGTGTGTGTAATCTAGTCACCATCCCTACACCTCGTGTGTGTGTAATCTAGTCACACCTCGTGTGTGTGTAATCTAGTCACCACCCCTACACCTCGTGTGTGTGTAATCTAGTCACACCTCGTGTGTGTGTGTAATCTAGTCACCATCCCTACACCTCGTGTGTGTGTAATCTAGTCACCATCCCTACACCTAGTGTGTGTGTAATCGTGTCACACCTCTTGTCTGTCTAATCTCGTCACCATCCCTACACCTCGTGTGTGTGTGTAATCTAGTCACCATCCCTACACATCGTGTGTGTGTAATCTAGTAACTATCCCTACACCTCGTGTGTGTGTAATTTAGTCATCATCCCTACAACTTGTGTGTGTGTAATTTAGTCACCATCCCTACAACTTGTGTGTGTGTAATTTAGTCATCATCCCTACACCTCGTGTCTGTGTAATCTAGTCACCATCCCTACACCTTGTGTGTGTGTAATCTAGTCACCATCTCTACACATCGTGTGTGTGTAATCTAGTCACCATCCCTACGCATCGTGTGTGTGTAATCTAGTCACATTCCCTACACCTCGTGTGAGTGTGTGTGTGTGTAATCTAGTCACCATCCCTACGCATCGTGTGTGTGTAATCTAGTCACCATCCCTACACCTCGTGTGTGTGTAATCTAGTCACCATCCCTACACCTCGTGTGTGTGTAATCTAGTCACCATCCCTACGCATCGTGTGTGTGTAATCTAGTCACCATCCCTACACCTCGTGTCTGTGTAATCTAGTCACCATCCCTACACCTTGTGTGTGTGTAATCTAGTCACCAACCCTACAACTCGTGTGTGTGTAATCTAGTCACCATCCCTACACATCGTGTGTGTGTGTGTAATCTAGTCACCATCCCTACACCTCGTGTGTGTGTAATCTAGTCACCATCCCTACACCTCGTGTCTGTGTAATCTAGTCACCATCCCTACTCCTTGTGTGTGTGTAATATAGTCACCATCCCTACAGCTCGTGTGTGTGTATTCTAGTCACCATCCCTACACATCGTGTGTGTGTAATCTAGTCACTACTCGTGTGTGTGTAATCTAGTCACCATCCCTACACCTTGTGTGTGTGTAATCTAGTCACCATCCCTACACCTCGTGTGTGTAATATAGTCACACATCGTGTGTGTGTAATCTAGTCACCATCCCTACACCTTGTGTGTGTGTAATCTAGTCACCATCCCTACAACTCGTGTGTGTGTAATCTAGTCACTATCCCTACACATCGTGTGTGTGTGTAATCTAGTCACCATCCCTACACCTCGTGTGTGTAATCTAGTCACACCTTGTGTGTGTGTAATCTAGTCACCATCCCTACACCTCGTGTGTGTGTAATCTAGTCATACCTCGTGTGTGTGTAACCTAGTCACACCTCGTGTGTGTGTAATCTACTCACCATCCTTACACCTCGTGTGTGTGTAATCGAGTCACCATCCGTACTCCTCGTGTGTGTGTAATCTAGTCACCATCCCTACACCTCGTGTGTGTGTAATCTAGTCACACCTCGTGTGTGTGTAATCTACTCACCATCCCTACACCTTGTGTGTGTGTAATCTAGTCACCATCCCTACACCTTGTGTGTGTGTAATCTAGTCACCATCCCTACACCTTGTGTGTGTGTAATCTAGTCACCATCCCTACACCTCGTGTGTGTGTAATCTAGTCACCATCCCTACACCTCGTGTGTGTGTAATCTAGTCACACCTCGTGTGTGTGTAATCTAGTCACCATCCCTACACCTCGTGTGTGTGTAATCTAGTCACCAACCCTACACCTAGTGTGTGTGTAATCGTGTCACACCTCTTGTCTGTCTAATCTAGTCACCATCCCTACACCTCGTGTGTGTGTAATCTAGTCACCATCCCTACACATCGTGTGTGTGTAATCTAGTCACTATTCCTACACCTCGTGTGTGTGTAATTTAGTCATCATCCCTACACCTTGTGTGTGTGTAATCTAGTCACCATCCCTACACCTCGTGTGTGTGTGTGTGTGTAATCTAGTCAGCATCCCTACACCTTGTGTGTGTGTAATCTAGTCACCATCCCTACACCTCGTGTGTGTGTGTGTAATCTAGTCAGCATCCCTACGCATCGTGTGTGTGTAATCTAGTCACCATCCCTACACCTCGTGTGTGTGTGTGTGTAATCTAGTCACCATCCCTACGCATCGTGTGTGTGTAATCTAGTCACCATCCCTACACCTCGTGTGTGTGTAATCTAGTCACCATCCCTACACCTCGTGTGTGTGTAATCTAGTCACCATCCCTACGCATCGTTTGTGTGTAATATAGTCACCATCCCTACACCTCGTGTCTGTGCAATCTAGTCACCATCCCTACACCTTGTGTATGTGTAATCTAGTCACCATCCCTACAACTCGTGTGTGTGTAATCTAGTCACCATCCCTACACATCATGTGTGTGTGTGTAATCTAGTCACCATCCCTACACCTCGTGTGTGTGTAATCTAGTCACCATCCCTACACCTCGTGTGTGTAATCTAGTCACACCTTGTGTGTGTGTAATCTAGTCACCATCCCTACACCTCGTGTGTGTGTAATCTAGTCACACCTCGTGTGTGTGTAACCTAGTCACACCTCGTGTGTGTGTAATCTACTCACCATCCTTACACCTCGTGTGTGTGTAATCTAGTCACCATCCGTACTCCTCGTGTGTGTGTAATCTAGTCACCATCCCTACACCTCGTGTGTGTGTAATCTAGTCACCATCCCTACACCTCGTGTGTGTGTAATCTAGTCACACCTCGTGTGTGTGTAATCTAGTCACCATCCCTACACCTCGTGTGTGTGTAATCTAGTCACACCTCGTGTGTGTGTAATCTAGTCACCATCCCTACACCTCGTGTGTGTGTAATCTAGTCACCATCCCTACACCTAGTGTGTGTGTAATCGTGTCACACCTCTTGTCTGTCTAATCTAGTCACCATCCCTACACCTCGTGTGTGTGTAATCTAGTCACCATCCCTACACATCGTGTGTGTGTAATCTAGTCACTATCCCTACACCTCGTGTGTGTGTAATTTAGTCATCATCCCTACACCTTGTGTGTGTGTAATTTAGTCACCATCCCTACAACTTGTGTGTGTGTAATTTAGTCATCATCCCTACACCTCGTGTCTGTGTAATCTAGTCACCTTCCCTACACCTTGTGTGTGTGTAATCTAGTCACCATCCCTACACCTCGTGTGTGTGTGTGTGTGTGTAATCTAGTCAGCATCCCTACGCATCGTGTGTGTGTAATCTAGTCACCATCCCTACACCTCGTGTGTGTGTGTGTGTGTGTGTGTGTGTGTAATCTAGTCACCATCCCTACGCATCGTGTGTGTGTAATCTAGTCACCATCCCTACACCTCGTGTGTGTGTAATCTAGTCACCATCCCTACACCTCGTGTGTGTGTAATCTAGTCACCATCCCTACGCATCGTTTGTGTGTAATATAGTCACCATCCCTACACCTCGTGTCTGTGCAATCTAGTCACCATCCCTACACCTTGTGTATGTGTAATCTAGTCACCATCCCTACAACTCGTGTGTGTGTAATCTAGTCACCATCCCTACACATCGTGTGTGTGTAATCTAGTCACCATCCCTACACCTCGTGTGTGTGTAATCTAGTCACCATCCCTACACCTCGTGTCTGTGTAATCTAGTCACCATCCCTACACTTTGTGTGTGTGTAATATAGTCACCATCCCTACACCTCGTGTGTGTGTAATCTAGTCACCATCCCTACACATCGTGTGTGTGTAATCTAGTCACACCTCGTGTGTGTGTAATCTAGTCACAATCCCTACACATCGTGTGTGTGTGTAATCTAGTCACCATCCCTACACCTCGTGTGTGTAATCTAGTCACACCTCGTGTGTGTGTAATCTAGTCACCTTCCCTACACCTTGTGTGTGTGTAATCTAGTCTCCATCCCTACAACTCGTGTGTGTGTAATCTAGTCACTATCCCTACACATCGTGTGTGTAATCTAGTCACCATCCCTACACCTCGTGTGTGTAATCTAGTCACACCTTGTGTGTGTGTAATCTAGTCACCATCCCTACACCTCGTGTGTGTGTAACCTAGTCACACCTCGTGTGTGTGTAATCTACTCACCATCCTTACACCCCGTGTGTGTTTAATCTAGTCACCATCCGTACTCCTCGTGTGTGTGTAATCTAGTCACCATCCCTACACCTCGTGTGTGTGTAATCTAGTCACACCTCGTGTGTGTGTAATCTAGTCACACCTCGTGTGTGTGTAATCTACTCACCATCCCTACACCTTGTGTGTGTGTAATCTAGTCACCATCCCTACACCTTGTGTCTGTGTCATCTAGTCACCATCCCTACACCTTGTGTGTGTGTAATCTAGTCACCATCCCTACACCTCGTGTGTGTGTAATAAATATTAAATGTTAAATGCAACTTTTATAAAGGTATTTTAATATCCTTCCTGACAGGTATAATGTAAGAAACAGCGGGTTTTAGCGGCTTTCGAGAAAATCGTTATCACAAGGTCGGGCAAGGTTGGACATCTCCAGCTGTAACGGAACAGTCATACTTAAACTATTTCAAGCCTCTTTCTTGAGTAAAACAAAATGTATAGGTAGGTAAAATAAAAAGTATCTCTCAATAAGAGATAACCTCTTGGGCTACCTACCACTACAGCTCCTCAATCAAATAAAAATAATAATCACTTACTACTAATAATAAAGTGTACCAGTTATACACTTTTGGAGAAATTTGGAAAAATCAATGATCCATGAGAAATGGGGCTTAATGCCGAGTAAAACGAGCCCGTACACAAGTCTCTACAATTAATCATTCCCGAAAATATCAGGTCGATGACCTACTAGTTTTAGAAATTTGGGTAAATAGGTGAGTGGTCCATGAGCCCTCACACGACCGTCTCCGATTAATCGTTCGGGAGATATCGGTAAGACGAACAGTAAGATATAGTCGCGTTGAAATAAAGTGGGTGGGTCAGGACTCTCCTTGGCTCACTACGTACGTAGTTTCTTCCACCCCTCAAACATTGTATGTTGTTGAATAGAGATTTAAGACTGTTAAATGGACACCGAGTACCGTAATAACTGTAGATTCCTTGTCAATTAATTTCAGCTTCAATTTCGGTAAAAGATGAGTGAATTGCTCATACTTAATGATTTTAAACATTTCGTTTCATGGTTGATTGCATGACAATGTGTTAAATTGAAATTTTTGAATGGCTGGTGCCTACAGTAGGTATTAGCTGTATTAGCGTATGTAAAGTAATTATTACGTGTATTTCCTTCAAGTATTTCCGATTTATTCACAATTAATTTTTCTAGTGCCTTTCCTATCGCTGATTATATAGCCTATATGTACAGTTGGTAAAAAAAAAGTATGCATACACCATGTTATTTCTGAATGTTGGTTTACTGTATATTGCCAGAGAACGTCATGTTTGCATTATGTAGCACGAAAAGTACCAATTATTCATACCGAAAAAAGAAAACCTTTTAAACTCATACATATTACAATGTGAAACAAAAACCATTCTTGAGGTAGCAAAAAAGTATTCATACACACCACAAATGAGACTTTCTACAGTATACAAATGCGATTAATATTTAGTATGCCAACCTTTTGCATTTATAATTGCCTGAAGCATCCTTGGCATGGATTTAATAAGCTTGTTCGTGAAGTCAGGTGTAATTTCAAACCAACATTTTCGCAAATTGTCTACTAGATGCGTTTTGGAGGAACACTTTAATTTTCAGATTTTGTTTTAGAAATGGGCCATAAATTTACAATGGAGTTAACGTTCGTGGGAAATACTTTTCGGGCGTTGTACAACAGCCACTCTCGCGTTAATCTTGTTGTACGGTATGCTTTGAGTCGTTGTTATGTTGAAATAAATAGGTGTTGAGTATGCCTGATTTCACAACAATCCTAGACAAATTACCCCCGGAGCACTTTGATGTAGCCCTGGGCATTTATGTTACCTTCAATTACGTCCAGTTCACCACTACTGTAGTCCCTTACCATGACATGGGCTCTTCTATGCTTTACTGTTGGCAGTACATTTTTGCTTTCCAGTTCTGTATTTGGTCTTGCCCAAACGAACTGTCGACCATCAGATACAAATATGTTAAATTTACATTCGTCCGAAAATAAAATAGTCTTCCAGAAGTCTTGTCCCATGTTTATATATTCCTTAGCGAATGCCAGCCTCTTCCTTCGGTTTATCTCACTTATAAAAGGCTTTTTCGCGCTGCTCTGCCGTTAATGCCTTCTTCAAGGAGCCGATTCCGGTTAGTTTGAGGTATAACAATCTTCACGGAACGTGAAGCAAGCAGTTTCCCTAGTTCAGCTGCACTAATTCTAGTGTTCTCTAACGCTTCACGCGAGATTCACGTTGCGAAATGATTCTTGGTCGTCCCTGTCGCTTTGCATTATCAGTCGATCCCGTCTTGAACTTGTTAATAATATACTGGGCAGTCGCATGAGATCGTTTCACCAGCTTCCCAATCTTCCGATAGCTGAATCCTCGTTTAAATAATGAAACTACGTGGTCTTTGCAGATGGCACTCAACTCTTCTGATTTCCGACCCATTTTGTACAACCGTCAGACGTAAAGTAAACAGTCTCTTCTAAGAACACTACGGTGAGTCGACCTTCGCTTGTCGTCACGCCCTAAGACGGCGGAAGGGTGTGTAACAGTCCAATGGTTACAAACATTGGACGCGTATGAATACTTTCTTTGCCTAAGAATATGCCTTTTGTTCCATTATTAACTAATATTTTCACGTCACTAGAATGTGTTTGTGTGTAATGTACTGTCATAAGGTCCTTATGCAATCCTATGAAATACCATAGACTGCAAGATAAATTATAGACACCAACACGGTAAAATGTAGTATAAGATTACTTTTTCTATCCACTAACCTACCTTTTATCTCCAGCCCATTGGCCAACAAGCAACCGCTGCTCAGCCACATGGCCTGCGGATTGCGGGGTGGCGTATAGTCAGCCCGACGTATCCCATCGGCCGTTAATCTTAACTTTATTGACCAGTGTCACTGTCTCTCTGCTCACAGCTGCTCAATTGTCCACTCGAGGCTGAGTACACCCAGTCCCAGTTCTAAAATCCCTCCTAGACAAGCATGCTAACCCTACACCATCGGACTGGCGATTAGGTGATATAGGCTTGATGAATCTAGATTAAAGCTGAAGGTGAGAAATCGTACTGACGCTGGAAAACAGAGATAAAATTAAAGGAATTGGAAAAAACATGTTAACGTACAGTAAGTCATTAAGAGCCAAGTTTGACCCCCTATGTGTCTTGAATAATGATATTCTAAATTCAGCATTTTATTGGGTGGTAGGGATTACCAGGGGGGGGGGGGTGTCTCAGGGATATTGAATACCCCCAGGACAAGGGGGTGTCCGAGGCTCCTCTCCCGGAAATATCTTAAAAATAGCATTAAAATGGTAGATTTTAAAGCCTTTTGAGAGACATTTACAAACACATGCCCAATTTTTACTTTAAAACCTAAGTCTAACTGCCAGATTTCTTTTGAGAAGAGGTAATTAAAACTGTTTCAATAATTTCTAATCCTAAAAGTACAGTTGTTAATTGGCTTTAAAACTTCTTTAAAAAAAATACCACAAAAACAATTATGGTACCGGTATACTAATAACTGAAACCTTAACTTTTGTCTTAAGCAGCGTTCAAGAGTAAGCTAGTAAGCTATTCACTTAAAATGCAATAGTCTTTCACTTGTAATGAAGCCTACGATCTGCGCATGCGCTTGCTGTAGTCTGCTTACTCGGCGAGAGTCGAGCGTGGATCTACTGTATACAAAAACTCGTTAACGAAACAGACAAACTAAACGGATGAGAAAAAGCAACATGGAGAAAGGCAGTTGAAGAGATGGTTATGTGAGTATATTTATTGTTTGGTTCTTTAAATAGTTACGGTAATTAATAAACTGAATCTTTAAAAATATTTTATACAGTATATGTTGTTTGGAAGCAGCTCGCACAATTAAGTCTGACAGGAATTCCTTGCCCATTCATAACTGTTCCCGGGCGAAGCCGGGGCGGGTTGCTAGTTGTTTGCACTAAATACTAAGCAAGTTGTGAATAACAGAAACAAATCTTCAAGGGAATACGAACATATTAAAACACTGTCCAGAACACACTAAAATACATTTCTAAGAAGAATAGAGCTTACCTCTAAACAGAAGAGACTTTCATTATTTTTTTCGCGGAAACGGTCAACTACCAGAGTTCCTTCACTTATTACTTTATTCGCCCTGGAACGACCCTTGCATGCTATACCGTTACTTATTTCTACGCTGCCAATTATCAGAAACCAGATCAACACTTCATGAGAAGACATAACAGGAGCGTATGCACTTTGTGACAGAGGAAACAGCTCTGTGCGTAGCCACAGATATACAGTAACACGTTTAGCACCTTCGAATAAGTTTGCCGTATATGCGTAAATCGGGGGTGGCACGTGGCGTTCATTTGCTTCAGTCTATATACTGTACATAGGCCTACCAATAAAAGAGGTCCATTCTTCACTAGCTAATTATGAGGACGTTATTGACAATTAGCTTTCTTCTCTTAATGAATACGGTCAATGGCGAGAAATGAAATACATACGAGCAGAGAGGTGAAGGATAACAATTGTCAGCAAATTAAAGAAACTATTACACTAACAGAAATTGAACCCTATAATCCTGTCAGTTAATGATGAGAGTTCTGAGAGAGCAGGCGATAACGTTGTTTATTATTTGAGTGGTTACCTGATTCACACAGCAGCAACGAAGATTGTGATTTGTACTTCCTGCATTTGGTCATTGGAAAGTGATTCCGAAACATTTAATGCTGTTAGTGATGTATGTATCCTCACCATGCTGAGAGACTTTGGCGGAAGTGAATCTAAATTTCGCAAATACCCGTCTTTATCTTTATTTCACGTGATGAAAAAAAAAAATCGTGTGGCCTCCTGAGATGCCGAGTGCAGGTCTTTCTAATTGACACCCGTGAGCTTAAGATGAGGAAGGCACATACACCCAGTCCCCGAGCCACGGGAATTAACCCCAAGAGATTAAAATCCCTAATGGCCCGGCCAGGAATCGAACCCGGGACATGGCGGACCAAAGCCTAGCGCGCTAACCTTTCAGCCACGGAGCCGGACATTTCACATGTAATGAAACGTGTAGATGCAGTAGTGGAGGCAAAGTTGGAGCAAGAAGGCGCGTTGTGGGGCGATATCTTTTCAGATTGTGTGGATATGATCTGTGAAGTGTAAGCTATAAAAGCTAATGTATGTCATTCACCCCCAGTGACAATCACTCTCAGCTTAAAATGTGTGACAATCGCCCCTAGCCCATTAGCCCCTAGCTGTTCATACCTGCGCGCGACTCACTGTCCGGTTAGTTAGTAAGTTATTGAGGTTTTAAGGGGCGGAACAGCTAGGTCATCTCCCCCTCACTGTCCGGCTCACTCCTCTGAGACAATGACGACGGGAAATTCCACAGGACTATCCCTTTCTCCCCAAGAATTGCAATATTATATATAATATATTAATATTTTTTTCAGGTAGCCCAAAAACATTTTGGGTTATAATAGTGATGACCGACTGAAAGAAATTTCTTTATTAATAAGTCATCACTGAAAAATGACTTCAAAGCTGTCTATACATTTCAAAGCTTATAATTACAACTTCCTGTGTTCCGAAATATGTGCTGCTCAGAGGATCATAATAATAACCCCTGACACTACAGCCCTTGAAGGGCCTAGGCCTACCAAGCGACCGCTGCCCATCCATTTGGCCTGCAGATATTGGGGTGACGCGTGGTCAGCGCATCGGGTCCCCTCGGCCGTTAATCTTGGTTTTCGTGACCGGGGCGCTGTCTCACGGTCAGACAGCTACTCAAAAGTACTCACAAGGCTGAGTGCACCCCGTTCCAGCCCTCACGTCAGTTTCTAAAATCCCTGACGGAGCCGGGAATCGAACCCGGGGCCTCCGGGTGAGAGGCAGGCGCGCTACTTCAACGCCGGCGCTCAGAGAATCATCTGTTACTATATTTCCCTAGGATAGTGTTTCATTACATTAAATGCCGGTCCAATTTCCGGGCGAAAGAAATGTCCAGGGAACTGAGATCCAGATCGTCTTCAAAATCATGCAGGTGGTACTAGCGTAACTTGGCCTCCGCTTGCCTGTCTGGCTCGCCTCTACTTAGTATAAAACTAAGTCCCTGATTCTTTGATGTAAAGGGTAATCTCGAGAACCACTGGATGGATTTTGGTGCGGCTTTCACCATTCTGTAAAGGGAATCTCGAGGAAGATTTCTGTAGAAAATGATTTATTTATGATCAAAGGGAGACAAGCAGTAACGATTTCAGATTTCAGTGAAAAGGTCGAAAATAGAACCTGGTGTCCGTGCACTTTTTAAGCTTACGCTGGGTAAACCGTTAAAAATATCAATATACTATGAGTGTAAGAATTGTTCAGCATGAAAAATTCTCCAAAAAAGTCCGGTGGAGCATATCTCTATCTTCGACACTTCGCCCACTATAAGTGTTTTTAGTTTGGACGGAAGGGGGATTTATGTCTCATGCATGTCAGATCAAAACTAAATATACTACATTAATCACACAAGCAAAGTATTTACAAAAAATATGTCCCATAAACCATAAGTTAATTTAACAAATAATAAAAAATATTATTTTGTACTCATCTCTTTTTGTAGTCACCCGTCAAAGAACATCAGACGCCATTCCCCAACTGGATGGTTCTTTATCTCATATCAGCCATCTGGACGGAGTGTTGAGAATTCCAAACTTCCTCTGCATTCATCGATGTCATCTTTGCGCTGATACAAAAATTAGGTTATTATACACTTTATGTCTGACTACTAAATTCGCTTGTTCAGGTACTAAATTCCCTGTCACTGTTCGTCGGCGAATTATCGACGCTACTGCCCCTATAACTATAGTACTATGACTATCTATCACTGAATTTAACACTTTACAATGAATATCTTGTGTCCTCGACACACAAAAATACAAGTCTACGTCCGTAGACGCACAGAATAATAATAATGTCTTGGCTCTTCGACACACTTATAAATGAACTGGCCCTTGGGTCTAGATGGAGGGGGATTTTATGTAAATATTTCTCGAAATAATTGTGATACAGGAATGAAATAAATATCACTGAACTCGTAATATTGCACAGGTCAAGAATATGCCCATTAATCCTAGAATCGATCGTAGAGATTTTGTCTAGGCGATTTCCCGCGTGAATACTAGCCGCCGCGTACCCCAGCCGGAGTTGGCGCGCAAGTAGGCATTCTCTTCTCATTGGTTCTCCATTTCTAATAATTTGGCGGTTTCTAGTAGATCTTGGCGTCTTGGGAGTGTCTATTTTCTTCATCAGCCATTCACGTTACTGCATCATATTTCTTCTAGGCGCGAATAACACAATGAACATACCAGAACCATGTCTCACCGCGCGTCGCTTCTAAAATTGAGGTAGCCACACCTGTCCTCGTGATACATAGCTATGCTATTTCTTTTCATAGCTCAAGTATTTAGCCTTTTGTTAAACTGATGCAGGTATGTCCCTACTGTCTCCAACAAATGCTTGAAATTTCCTCATCACTGTCTGGCTACTTTCATGATGCTGGTTGAAATATTTATTAATTGAAGAAATAAAAAGTAGAATCATTTAACCAACATAGGGTAAAGGGTTCACAACTCTCCCACTCACAAAATTTCGAACTTAGGAATAAAGTCGACAATTTTACAATACTTCCGTAGGCCAATTTGTTTTATTTCCAGAATCACCCCTTTTTCTTACTTGGTCTAGCCGCTCCTGTCTTCAATGGCATTTACTCGTTTTCATTTCCTGCTTGTCTCTCCCCTTTCCAATCTTGCGTGACGCTCTGATGCCTGCGGCAACACCTTGCTCGCCTCGTTAATGTTTGTCAACAACAACTCTATTTCCTCCTTCCCCACGTGCCGTACTCAACTGCTCCCCGTTGACTTTGTTGATAGTAGGACGTCCGTATATTCAAACAGCGTGATTATTTCGGCGCTACCATGGTTCACTTCGACGATATTTTTTTTAGGTTGGCAGCGTTGTAAACTGACATTGTTCCTGTGCTCAATTCTTTCACTCTGTAAGCATTATTTCCAAGGTTTCTTACGATAGAATAGGGTCCTATGAATTTCTCGCAGAATTTACTAAAGATTTTCTTTTCTGGGTCCGATGTAGCAGGTCGTTTCACCAAAACGAGCTGGTTGACTTCAAGATCACCGTGGAACCTCTTATTTCTTACTCGCCGTAATCTGCGGTCTGCTTGTTTTCTCATGTATGCTCTCGTTCTTTCAATTCGCAGGTCTGGTGCTATCATGGGATCTTGTGGACAGTTAATGATGCTTTTCCACGTTCTTACTGGGTACTCGTTCTTGTGTAGGACCATAGGGATTTGTCCTGTTGACTCGTGCCTGGTAGAATTCATGCATGTCTCTACGTCCTTAATTTTATCGACCCATTTGTGGTGTTCGTTCGGAATGAAGATCCTCAAATATGCAGTTACACATTTAATTACTCTCTCACTTGGATTAGCTTGGGCATGTCGGATACTGCTTAAAACATGTTTTATACCCATGTCTTCCATTCCTTTCTTGAATTCGGCGCTTGTGAAATAACTGCCGTGATCTGATATTATAAACTCTGGTTTTCCAAGGGTTGGAATAACTCTATTACGAATGCGACTGAGTACCTGCTTCGATGTTGTTTTCTGAATGGGGCATAGTACTACAAACTTAGAAAATACATCAATGCACACCAGCAAATGACGGCAACCTCTCCTTCCCTTCGGAATTGAACCAAGACAGTCCACCGCCAGTAGCTCACATGGTTTCTGAGGTAGCAATGGTCTAGGATATTGCCTCAGTAAATAATTATTTGGCTTTGTTCTCTGACACGGGTCGCAAGTTGTAATGACGTCACATATAGTTGTTCTCATACGTGGCCATGTAAATGTCTCTCCTATTGTCGCTTCGCACTTGTCTAAGCCCACGTGACCGTAACTTTCGTGCGTATGCCATGTCAATCCTCGTTTTAACGATGCAGGTACTAATATGCGTAACTTGGTGTGGTCATTATCTACCCATTTGTGCAGCAAATTGTTGACATAAACATATCTTCCTTCTTTGGCTTTCGCTTCTCGAAATGAAGGTGTTCCTGTAGGTAGTTGCTTTTTGAAGTATTTAATTAATAGCATCATCCATGGTTCCGCTTCCTGTTCTCGCTGTATCTCACGTAACTCCTCCAAGAATTTCCGGTCCTTCGGTGTTAACTCCAAGTGTTGTACCATCGCTGTTTCTTCATTATCAGGCTCTGGGTTCCTGCTGAGTGCATCCGGTATCACGTTCATCTTCCCTGGACAATGTTCAATTTCTATGCTGAACTGCTGAATGTATATAGACCAACGTGTCACACGTTCGCTTGCCATTGACGTCTTAAACAAGAATGTTAATGCCTTGTGGTCAGTTCTGACAATAATCGGGTAACCATATATTATTCGTTTCCATTGTTGGAGCGCATGAAGGATGGCCAACAATTCTAGCTCGGTTACAGTATAATTCCGCTCGTGCTTACGCAATTTCCGGCTGACAAATGCCAAATATGTTTTGTGCTGCAGGTTAGCTGGATCCTCTTGGTAGAGCATAGCACCTATCCCAATTAGTGAAGCATCCGCTTGGATTATAAATTTGTGCTTGAAATCTGGATATCCTAATTTAATGCAGTTTTCCAATAGCTGTTTTGTTGCTTGGAATGCCTTCTCACATTCCGCGTTCCATGACCATTTGTTATTTTTCTTTAACATTTCTTGCATTGGAGCTACAGTCTCCGTATAACCTGGACAGTTTTCTTTAAAGAATCCCGTTACGCCTAAGAAAGCCCGAATGTGCTTGACTCTCGTTGGTGTAGGGAAATTCTTTATCGCTTCAATCTTAGCTGGGTTTGGCTTCACTCCCTCCTTGTCAATGACGTGACCCAAATATAAGATCTCGCTCTTGAAGAAATGCGATTTCTTCAGGTTTACTTTGAAATTCGATGCTTTTAGGTTGCCCAATACTTTATCTAAATATTCCATGTGAGTTTTAATGTTGTCGGATGCCAACAGAATGTCGTCGATGTATCGCACCGTCATCTCCTTTACTTCCTCGGTTAGGTTCCGGTCCAGTGCTCGGATTAAAGCACAGCCCGCTGTTTTGACTCCAAAAGGCATTCTGACGAAACAATATGTCTGGTTATCGAATAAGAAGCCAGTTAGAAGCTGTGATTTCTCATCCAATTCAAGATGGTGGAACGAGCTCGTCAGATCGACTGATGAATAAATGCTCTTGTTTTTAAAGCCTTTTAATACGTCTCTGATAATTGGCGCTCTGTCATACTCAGGAAAAAATGAGTCTCATGTTGAGATTTCTGGCATCTAAACAAAGTCTAATAGATCCATTTGGTTTTGTGACTGCCAAAATCGCATTTAGATAAGGTGTAGGTGTCTTCCTTATCACTCCAGCTTCTAACATCTCATCTATAATGATTTTAACTTGACCACGATACTTTTCAGGAATTGGGTACAATCTGCTTTTGAAAGGTGACCAGTCCTCGACTTGCATAGAGTACTTGAAATTTAAAATTTTCCCAGGTACTGTATCAAATACTGTTTTGTGCTTCCTTAAAATCTCTTCCAACTGTTTTCTGTGTTCATCCCCAAGTTGAATGTCATTGAGCCGCTCCTGTAGTAACTCTTCAAATTGTGCATCACTGTCATCTCCTTCTGTTAATAAAGACCATATCTCCTGGGATTCTATCTCCTCATCTAGTTCCACAACAGCCCCTTCTACGATGTTATCTTCCGCCTTTCGTACCTCCTCTTCCGTCTCTTCTGATATTGCTTCCAATGCCCAAGAATTTACATCTCTTCCGGTAGTGATTTCATCCATATGCAATCCCACGTTTTTCAGCTGGTCATATTCTCTAAAACTGACTGTATTCTTGTGTAAATCTATCACTGTTTGATAGTCACAAATGAAATTTGCACCAAGAATTATATTGAAATTCATCTTTGCCATGATAATGAATGTTTGCCCAAAAGTATGTTCCAATATGTTCAGCTCTAAGTATGCCTGACGTTTACAAGTGATGGTGCGTTCAGGAATAACACCCCTCACTTTGAGCTGTGGTACCGGAATTACAGGAATATTCTGAGTCCGTCCCAACTCTCGAACCAAGGCCTCCGATACTAGACTGATCTGTGACCCCGTATCCAATAAACATCTTATATTAATTCCACCAATCCTTGCGTAAATAATGGGTAATTGCCTAATTTCATCGTTCCGTGGATTCACCGTCTCCTCCAGGCAGTCTTCTGGTAAAGCAATCCATTCTTGTATGTTCGCTACTATGCATCCATCTTCAACTTCCGACTGTTGTGTCTAGAGACTGTCTCCTTGATCCAAAATTAACATTTTTTTTAGCTCCATTTCGACTCCCATCATCCTTCTGTCGCTCATGTCCTTGATATTCCTCTTGTCTCAGTAGACTTCCAGCTTCCTCAGTATGTGTATCTGGGTTCTTTCTGTTCCCAATGGCCTTTTCCCATCTTCCTAGTTCTCCACCTTGATTAGCGTGTAACTCCTCTAAGTAATTTTGTGATTGAGCGTGCCTATCATCCCAGTCATCTCGATAGTTACGTTGATCTCCTTGATTTTGATCTCTCCTTACTTTCCATCTTTGATTGGCATTGTAATCACCGTATCTTCCATAAGGCCTGTCATTCCTTCGATTATCACGCCATTGTTGATATCCTCTCTGTTGGTATCTATTGTTGCCCTGGTATCTATTGTTGTAGTGATTTTCGTTACGCTGATATGGTCTGTTTTCCCCTTCTTCCTGGTTTCGCCTAGGTGTGGAGGTGCTTGTATTAGTACCCTGCGTTTTAGTATTTCCTTGTTTTGTTTTTACGACCTCTGTAGTGTTGACTAATTCCAGCTGTCTTCCTCCTCTAAAATGACTATGAGATGTGGTCTCGTCTATTTGCCGTAATATCTGCTCTGCATGTAGGGCCGTACTGACGTTCGCTGCGAATAGTACTTGCTGTACATTAACTGGCATTTGCCTTGCTATTGTCATCACCAAATCTGCTTCGTTTAATGGGTAATCTAGGTCGCGAAATTTTAGCATTTGCATGTTAAAGAAATCTGAGTATTTCGTCTGCTGGGTAGTTTGATATTTTCTAGAGTAAAGCTCCATTCTTAAACTCTGTTGTATGGCGGGAGACCAGTATTTGCGCAGAAACGCTAAATTAAAGTCTGACATGGTTCCAAATGTATATTTGAAACTTAAAAACCAGGTGAGAACATTTCCTGATAAAAATCTCTCCATCATTCTCAATCTACGTGCTTCAGGTACCCCAGTGTCATTGAAATGGTCTTCAATCTCTTTGATAAAGGCCTTAGGTGTTACCCCTGAATATTCGGTGTATTTCTGCGGTTTGTAGTCATTTGAGCGAATTACTTGAATAAGTTGTGTGGGCTGATGACCGTCCTGTGGTGTTGAGCTCCTATCTACGTTCTTGCGAAATCCTTCCGTGTTTGTTGTTAATGGGCTCTCTGCTTGAGTCTGACTTCCTGCTATGCTGGGTTGGGAACTATGTGAGTCATCCGGCTTGTCTTTCTATGCTCCCGTTTTAAATATAGATGATTGTTCTAATGAGCGGAGTTCGGCTTTAATGATCCTGTCTGTCTGCTCTTTAAGTTTATTTTTTACTTCTTGCTCCAAAGCTTGAATAGGCGTGTGGTTTTCGCCTACTGTTTTAAGAATGGTGGATCTTTCCTCTTTAGAATCAACATTCATTTTCTTCCAATCTTTCCTGATCTGTTCTTTAATCGTGCTTATTTTTTCTTCAATCTGGCTCTTATTTTCATCCTGACTATTTTCTATCTGGCTTAGCCTTTCGTCTAATGTACTCTTAAATTGTTCTTGTTCCGTTTCTAGGCTTTTCCACTGTTCCGCTGATTTTATCTCGAGACGGTCCATATCTTTAATTATGCCTGATATGTTCTCATCTACTGCTGATATTTGTTATTGAATGACCCTGCCACTTTTCTCCATCTCCTTAAATCGTCCTTCCAATTTATCCTGAGCTATTTTGACCTCGCTTGTATTCATTGTGCATGCTATTTCAATCTGCTCTAATTTAGCTAACACCGTTTCATTGAGAATGCTAAGTTTTTTTTATCAAAAATACTTTCCATTTTTTAATCTGCTCTAATTGTTTCTCATTATTTTTGCTTACATCAAGGGCCAGTAATATCATCTGTTGGTTTGTGTGCTCTTTCATCTCTGCGGTTAACGAAGCTAATTGGTTCGTGTTTTTATTATTTTGCGCCTCTAACTGTGAATTTATAGTGTCATTAATTTCACTCTTTAATAACCTAGCTTGTTCCGCCTGATATTCATTTTGCTCAATTCTACTGTTATTTAATTGTGTCCGCAATGATTCACTTTGTTCTAACAGTTTAGCATTTAGCGATTCACTTTGTTCTGACAGTTTAGTATTTAGCGATTCACTTTGTTCTGACAGTTTAGTACTTAGCGATTCACTCTGCTCAGATAATTTGTTTATAGATTGACTCTGTTCTAGCCTACTATTGTTTAATTGTGTCCGCAATGATTCACTTTGCTCTAACAGTTTAGTATTTAGCGATTCACTTTGTTCTAATATACTAGTGTTTATTTGTTCATATAACTTCGTGTTCAGCGATTCACTTTGTTCTGCTAATTTAGTATCCAACAATTCCTGTGTTCTCCTCGCTGCACTTTCAATGATCTCCTGGATCTGCGCCACCGTTGCCATGTTTTATAATTTATATGAGACATATGGGAAATGGCATACGCCAATGCCCTTTGACACGCACATAAATCCAATGCACATTTAATTTCTTTATCCTACTCAGTTCATTTATTTTTACCTTTAATCCCATTAGTTGATTGCATCTCTGAGTAGTTCTAGTTTTACTCAATTTAATTTTAAACCCAAGCACATATTTAGTCATTAAACAGTTATCCTGATCTGATATTAACACTGACTAATTAACAAAGTATCAATTGTCATTTTAGGCTACAGCCTCCTAATATTTCCATGAGTTTGACTTTCTACACAAATCTAGTTTTAACTTTATCATTGGGCGCCCGGTATCACATCTTAATTTTACTTTAATTTAAAAGACAACAACGTGAACCGTATTTTACTTTGCAAACTCCTGATTTTAATTTATCTTTCACACATTTGGCGGTATCCACTTCGCCTCAACTACTTTTAATAAAATATCACTTCCCGGTGATTAAATACTGTCATATCTGCCTGCACTTGCGGCATGCCAGTTTTACTCAAATACGCCACTATTGACATGTGTAATCTCCCCGTTACACCACAGTGAATAGCCCCACCGTTGGCCGCGCCAGTTTTCACCTATGAACCCTTCAGAATAGCAGTGTTTTATGCAAGAATCTTAGATCAAGGGGTCGCGTTCAGTTCATAGTGTGGTGTTTACGTCCGCCAAACAACGTGCTTTTCTGAGGCAAGGGTTATAGGATGAAAACTATAATTAAGAAGGAAAGGAGACAAAACGTAAGATAATAACAAGATTTAATAACTAATTTGTGCATAAAAGAATAAAACAAACAATAATAAACAAAATCCTCCCTGAATTTTCCCCTGACAGGAATATTTATCACTTTGAGGAGTTAGATAGCTCTCCCCTTTTCTAATAAAATGTGGATCCTAGTTCCACTACCTTGCATGTGAATTTATGTTCGCGTGATGACTATCTACGAGAAATGAGTACTTGGATGATCGTTCGTTCACAACGGGTTAACAGCCACGGTGCTCACGAACAATCATCTCGTAAATCAACGTTTATGGATATGGGCATAACATTAATAAAAATCCTTAAATCTAACTCTGACACACATATTACAACTCTACTATTTACAGGCATCTCTCTGAGACCCTTATTAGTGTGGTGACACACTTAACCAAATGAGCTGCCACAATGGCCAGATACTCAACAACAAGGAAACACAGCGCCGCACGTGACTCACGGGTCACTGACATGGAAAATAAACATAGAATAAACCAACAACAACAAACAACCTGAGTGGTTAGGATTACTTTATATTAACAAAACTGCATGTTAAAGAAAGCGCTTCGAAGATTATCGTGTTTCGTAGGCAACACCCATTTATTTAAACAATTTTACCTTTGATCAGTTTCTCACATTTATATTTATTTTCAAGTAATAGGGAGCCAGACGTGCACTCCACTAATGATGAGCTTGCTTGCGAAACTCAGCCAGCCCTTGTGACAACAACTCACCCTTTCCACATTACCAGTCATGTCCCCCTTCCAGTGTATATAAATAGCCGACCAGCTGGACTGTTATCTCAAGGAATCAACAGCAACTAACATCTCCTCCAACTCAACATATGGTCAGACAATAATCACATATCCATAATTGTCCTCGCAAGGATACAATATGAATCTGGTACCAAGCTGACAGAAATCAGTCTCTGCTGAAATTCCCGCTTGTAATACCACAAAATATATACTCACAATACACACATCTGGGACTGACATAACGCCTTTCACACGGGTCTGCTGAATTAGAGCTCGCAAACATTTAACACAATATTTAAAACTTACGATAGAGCTGAATACTCTTCGTCACAAATTACATTGCTCCAAAAGGCAATAATCACACTGAAACTGATCAATAATAAATCTCAACCAAATTTAATTACCCTCCAATCTACTATATAATTATATTAATTCAGTCCTACTTCTGAAACACGACATATCTCCGAGAGACGTTTTTAACCGCACTTCGTAACTTAGGCGAACACGGCCGTTCACATAGCTACGTTAGTTAACCCAACACAAAGAAAAGAACCTTCCATCAACTACAATTGTGCGAGCTGCTTCCAAACAAAAATGTGTCAGATCAAAACTAAATATACTACATTAATCACACAAGCAAAGTATTTACAAAAAATATGTCCCATAAACCATAAGTTAATTTAACAAATAATAAAAAATATTATTTTGTACTCATCTCTTTTTGTAGTCACCCGTCAAAGAACATCAGACGCCATTCCCCAACTGGATGGTTCTTTATCTCATATCAGCCATCTGGACGGAGTGTTGAGAATTCCAAACTTCCTCTGCATTCATCGATGTCATCTTTGCGCTGATACAAAAATTAGGTTATTATACACTTTATGTCTGACTACTAAATTCGCTTGTTCAGGTACTAAATTCCCTGTCACTGTTCGTCGGCGAATTATCGACGCTACTGCCCCTATAACTATAGTACTATGACTATCTATCACTGAATTTAACACTTTACAATGAATATCTTGTGTCCTCGACACACAAAAATACAAGTCTACGTCCGTAGACGCACAGAATAATAATAATGTCTTGGCTCTTCGACACACTTATAAATGAACTGGCCCTTGGGTCTAGATGGAGGGGGATTTTATGTAAAAATTTCTCGAAATAATTGTGATACAGGAATGAAATAAATATCACTGAACTCGTAATATTGCACAGGTCAAGAATATGCCCATTAATCCTAGAATCGATCGTAGAGATTTTGTCTAGGCGATTTCCCGCGTGAATACTAGCCGCCGCGTACCCCCAGCCGGAGTTGGCGCGCAAGTAGGCATTCTCTTCTCATTGGTTCTCCATTTCTAATAATTTGGCGGTTTCTAGTAGATCTTGGCGTCTTGGGAGTGTCTATTTTCTTCATCAGCCATTCACGTTACTGCATCATATTTCTTCTAGGCGCGAATAACACAATGAACATACCAGAACCATGTCTCACCGCGCGTCGCTTCTAAAATTGAGGTAGCCACACCTGTCCTCGTGATACATAGCTATGCTATTTCTTTTCATAGCTCAAGTATTTAGCCTTTTGTTAAACTGATGCAGGTATGTCCCTACTGTCTCCAACAAATGCTTGAAATTTCCTCATCACTGTCTGGCTACTTTCATGATGCTGGTTGAAATATTTATTAATTGAAGAAATAAAAAGTAGAATCATTTAACCAACATAGGGTAAAGGGTTCAGGTCTAAGGCTCAATTCACGGCTCCATTGTTGTTGCTGTTGTTTTTGATGTGTAACATCTTTCCACTCGGTTGCTGGATATTTTTGTGTGAGTGATTTTGAAAAATGGGACGGAAGTCGGAACGATCGAGCTGGCAGTGGTGGATCGAACGGAAGTGTAAGACGCACTGCCAACTCCATCGATCGATCCAGCTGGCAGTGGTAAGAGAAACAATGAGCGCGTGGTGTCGGAAATTGATACCGTGACTGTACTCTCGGTCATGTGGAATGTAGTCTATATGACATACTGAACGGTAAACGCTCATGCAAACTCTGGTGTCAAGTGATTGAAACGAAGCACATGGTACATGTTCGAAGTCTTCGTATCAGTATTTAAATGGTAAAATGCCTTTATATCAAACATTGTAAGTAGTCGGCATTGCCGGTATTATGTTTCAGCACAATGGCTATTCAAATATTAACCCACATAACGGTAATGCAGTCATCAATATAATATAATCGTTGTTGTTATACGAGAATTGAGCAAGCATTCATGAACTATTGCTGAATACATTCTCTTTACTCACAAGAGGGCCTATTCATAAGGCATTTTAAACTCAATTTCACGCAGGAACATTATCGAAACAAGCAAAATGTAATTGAAACTTAATTCCATAATGCAGTATTATTGGAACGTGGAAATAAGTCACCATCTTGTGCACAATATTTGCGTCATCGAAATAGCCGTGACTGTGACTCTAGAGATCTCGGGTTCGAATCCCGGACGGGGTAGATATTTTTGCTACCAGATTATCATTTTAAACGATATTTATCATATCAATATGCCTCTTTTAAACAGAATCCATATGAAATTACGTGTTGGTCTGTGAATCAAGAGGACCTGTTTATAAGGAATTTAAGGTTATGAGCGGTGTCGCATCTATTAATCTAGTTGATCCATATCGTATTCTTTATTTAGGCTAGTGCTGGTGGAAGCTACAAATCATCTAATAAAATGAGTTCCGTATTACACAAACTACAATATCTGTAAAACACTCCCTTTTACAATAGATTAATATGTGTGCCAATAATAGTATAAAATACCGGTGTATCAACAATTTCACGTGAGGTTTCTTCTATGTCAGATGTTACACATCATATGCGACAACTGTAAGGCTCGTATTTTTTGTGTCATTTGAGGGGCTTGGATATCGTGGTCATATAGTCCCGTGTACTTGGGTGTATATCCCGGACCTCCGGAGCAACAGCCATAAATTCTAGCCGCTACATCGCGGGGTGGTCAAGAAATATAATTTTGTCCAATATCTTGATGATTGCAGCAATGTCACAGTCTCTTTCATGGTGGTGTTTATATGGAAGCTACTGAGGTATGGGCGGGTGCTGCATTCGGGGTACAGTGTGAAACCCTCTACTCGTAGGGTCAGTTTTGCTGCACTAGCTCCGTGAGGAAAGTGCACCACTCCTCGCCTTACCTAGAGCTATTCATAATTGTTGGGAACTACACTCAGAGTTTGGCAATGGTCTGGCGCATTGTGCTGTCCCCAGACGGCGCTAGTGCTGTGTTCTCCGTGACTTTTGGAGGAACGGCGCTGTGGTTGTTAGCTCCATGATCGTTGTTGTGAAAATGAAAACGAGGCAAGAAAAATAAACGGAAGGAGAGATCGGACGTTTACGGTGGAAGCATGCCACATTAGAAAACAATTCCTGCCGAGTTTACAGAGCCTGTGAAGTAAGCAAGTGTACCCATGTTAAATATACTATAAAAATCTATTGCTTTTCAGTATTCATATAAGCCACAGAGATCCAGCGATAGCATACCAGCATACAGTCCACTTCCATCATTAACTCACATATTTCCCAGTCCTGAACAATAATATTAATTGCACATATTACTTTCATTTTAAAAAAACTCAGCAGGGCAATTAAACTTACTTTGACGTCATCCAGTCACTAGTGAAGGTGTAGCTTCTATTGCTGAGATATACTTCAGTACAGTAAACGAATATGCAGAAATGATCTACGAGTACTCTGCTCAGATGAAGGTAATATTCTAGAACTGCAAAATATAAAAACATTGTTTGTCTACTAATACAAATGTTATGGAGTTTGAAGCCTTTTTTTTTTTTTTTCCAGTGTTACCTTAGTAAATAAAATTTTGGTGCTTTTCAGTCGGTCAACGCGAATTTACCCAAAAGAGTTGGGCTATATTCTAATCTTGAAAAAACAAATACGTGAGATTAATAAATACACTAGGATGACCAATTTCGATCGTCAAGCGATCATCATCAGATCCATTACATTTAGTCTATAAAATCTATGTTTGAAAATACGGGTGAAGATATTTGCAATATGTACACTTATTTAGTTGCAGTATTGGTAATGCAACTTGTCGGTATATGTTAGTGGTGATCTATATCATGTTTGGGGAAATGCTAATAGTGGTGATAGAACTCCGGAATTTGCCTGTATGGAGTGACTCTATGGTTGTTATGAATGGTCAATTTTGATTGTAGCCTACTGTAATAATATGGGCTACTTGTCTGATTTGGGTTTCTTCCGTACTACAGCAACGAGCAGATTCCACTTCACTCGGGCAGTTGTAACAGTCACCTATTACAGAATGTCCCCCCTTCCCATGGGTTCCTTTAATTGGATTTATGAAAAAACCGGGCGAACATCTATATACTTATTTTTTAAGCTGTTTTCCCCCTGAGTTTGAGGGTCAGCCAGTTAGGACACTTTCTTTCATTTGTTTTTCCAGAATTTTCCCCCATCCCATGGGCCCCTTTAATTGGATTTATGAAAGAACGGTTGAACACCTATTTACTTATTTTTTAAGCTGATTTTTTTCCACTGAGTTTCAAACTTCTCGCCTATGTCGTTTAAGAGATACACGCTCCGTTAAGAATTCTTCAACCCCCACTTGTCACCCCTTTCACCTCATAATATACACCACATCGAAAAACCCTTAGACACTGTTGAGTCAGTGAGTCAGTCAGGACAGTTTGTTTTATATAATAGGTTTACAGGACGGAAAACTTCAGAACGGCGAAGAAATTGCTCAACGTTATAAAAAACACAGAGTAAGTGTGGCACGGAGTGGCTGACAGAGGTTCAAAGGGACCTACAACAGGTCAACATAGAAAATCTCGAGGACCGCACCGAGTGCCGGAATAAAATTTTAAAAAAATAAGTTTGAGCATAGACCATCACGACAGCCTGGAAGAAAATGGACAGCTGAGCGGAAGAAGGAGCTTTCTGAGAGGATGAATAGATTTTGTGAAGAGAAGCGGGAAAACGCCAGAAGATGAAATCATGTATTCAAGTTCAATCACTCTCCTAAAGGGGGAAAATCGATTAAATAATAATAATAGCAATAATGGTAATAATTATAATAACAATTTCTAACAAACCCACGGTTGAGAGCACCCAAGCATTAAGCCGACTGCAGCCCAGCTCATAGTCTACAAATTGTGGGGGACAAATAGCCTGCGCGACTACACCCTTAGCCACATCACCTTGATTTTAGGTCATGGGGTGCTACTTCTCATATCAAGCAGGTACTTATGTCCCCACGAGGCTGAGTGTACACCTTTCCTTCTCCTGATGCAGAATTGAGAAGAGGCGGGTTTGATTCCTACCTCAGACATGCTGAAGTGGTTTTCCATGGTTTCTCATTTCTATTTTAGGCAGATGCCGAGATTGTACCTCCAAACCACATCCTAGCTCAATTACAAGTAGGCCTACACAATAGTACGCTACAGTAGTTACAATAACACAGATTATCAGACAGATTCCACACACACCAAAGTACACAGCACTACATGATCGCATAGCCTTCAAAATGAATAAACGACAAAAGACACCCCTTTCAAGCCCTCAAGTCGGATCTTAAGTATGACTGGCTGCGTTGCTCAGTGGTAACGTACTTGCCTTCTGTGCCCAAGATTGCAGGATTGAATACTGGTGCAGTCACTTGGCATTTGTGGGTGCGTAAATACGATGGAGCCGTGTCAGTAGGTTTACTAGCACGTTAAAAATCTCTTTCGGGACAAAATTCCGGCACCCCGGCCACAGTAGTTAAAAGGGACGTAAAACCAATAACATTATATAGTTCTTAAGTTTCTGACTGCAATCTAAACCAGAGTCTCTTCGGTAAGAGAAAAGCGTGCTATCCATACACCACGGGGGACAATAATAATAATGTAACGGGTTTAAGGTACCTTTTAACTGATGTGGCTTTTCAAAAGAATAATGGCATGATGTGTGTTTCAGTGAATTGTGCTAAGACCCCAATGCAAGTTGTACAGCCCTGCATGGCAGAGTGTTTACAGGAAATTCCAGAGCCAGTCGGTCATTCTGCAAGAACAAATAAGTTATCTTAGCTTTTGGGTTTTCACGATGGTAGTGGTGGGGGACGGAAGGGAGGATGATTTCAGCGGAAGAACTAGAACTTGGCCTGAGGCAAGTGGCGTAAACGGGCTGTGCGATGGAATATGACAAGATAAGAAAGATCCACTCGGAATATAAACTGGCTCAATTCGCCAACACCCTGAAAGTTATATTCTAGCACATAATTTCTCAATGCAATGGCGATTGTTAGGGGTAAAACGCCAAGGTCATCTACCACAATTTTCTATTGCAGGCATCGTAAATTATGGATTATACGCATGTTCATATCTGGAAAGGAACATATTTTCTATACAACCTGTCTCTCAGTAAGTTGATAAACCAGTACACAATTCCTTACTGTTGTATTCATGCATTGTAGATACGCCTCATCGTGTCATCTTTCAACACACATTTTCCAGTGCTGGAGGTGTGTTTATGTGTGCTCTTTTGAGTAACAATGAAAGCTTTGATTTAATACAGGACATGCACTAGTAACGTAGTAAGACCATTTTGCTTTCTTAAAATATTAGGCCTACTGTTATGTTTCTTGTCTTAAATGACTACAACTTATGGATATCTCTAATATATAAAAGTGAAAGTCTGTATGTATGTATGTATGTATGTATGTATGTATGTATGTATGTGTGTGTGTATGTATGTATGTATGTATGTATGTATGTATGTATGTATGTATGTATGTATGTATGTATGTATGTATGTATGTGGGTTGGTTCCGTATACAAATCTACACCGTTCCACCAATCTCAACCATATTTTGCATACACATAGTTTAGGACCCAGAAGGAACCGCTGGCTACATGAATTTTCGATAGTCTTTCTCATTCTTCTGATTTCGGCCCTTTTGCACTCAAGCAGGCTAATCAAATCATAAAATATACTCATGAAGGAATGGCAAGGCAGATAGTTTCCATGGCAACATAGCTCAAGTCGAGACACGGCCGACTAGATGCCAATTGCGCTCTGCACTACCGGTATAGAAAATGAGGATCTTTACTTGAAATCCCGTTAGTTACTCAACTGCTCACACAGCACTGTCAACCGAGTTTAGCATAACAAAGACCTGACACTATCTTCTTTCTACTATATATTTGTCAAATACCACTCACTAACTCACTCACTCATTCATTTATTCATCACGAAATCTCAGAAACCACCGAACGGATTGGAATGAAATCTGGTATGCAGCTTCCTCAAGGGCCGCAAATGCCCACTAAGAGAGTATTTTTGGATATTCAGGTTCTAAAGGGATGTTAAGGGGGTAGAGCTGCAATTTCATTGAATAGCAATATCTCCAGATTGGTTTCATTGGGGATGTGATACTCGGCATAAAAACTCAACATTAAAAATAAAAAGACACATGTCTGAGGGTTTTTTGATGTGGTGTATATTATGAGGTGAAAGGGGTGAAAAGTGGGGATTGGAAGATTCCTAACGGAGCGTGTATCTCTTAAACGACATAGGCGAGGAGTTTGAAACTCAGCGGAAAAAAATCAGCATACAAAATAAGTAAATATGTGTTTGACGGTTTTCTTTATAAATCCAATTTAAGGGGTCCATGGGGAGGGGTGAAATTCTGTGGGGGGAGACAGGAAAGAAAGTGTCCTAACTGATTGACTGACTCACTCACTCATCAAACTCAGGGGGGAAAAAATGCTTTAAAGTAAGTAAATAGCTTTTCGACAGTTTTTTTTTTCAATCAAATTGAAGGGATTGATCGGGAGGGGTGAAATTCTGAAGAAAAAAAAATTGAAAGGAAATGTCCTGTCTCATTCACTCACTCATCATCGCCCAGCCAAAAATATTGAAGTTGGAAACATGACATTTCGGGGATATGTTCGTTGTATGTCAAAACCGTACACTAAGGGAGTTTTTTTTAATATTCGGGTTCTAAAGGGGTCTTAAGGGGGTTAAACCTGCATTTCATTAAATAACAATATCTCACGAGTGGTTTCATTTGTGGATGTGATACTCGGCATATAAACTAATCATTAAAAATAAGCAGACATGTGTCTAAGGCTTTTTCGATGTGGTGTATTATTATGAGGTGAAGTGTCCTAACTAATTGACTGACTGACTCACTCATCAAACTCAGGGGGAAAAAAACTGCTTTAAAGTAAGTAAATAGCTTTTCGACAGGTTTTTTTTGACCAATCAAATTGAAGGGGTTCATCGGGAGGGGTGAAATTCTGAAAAAAGAAAATTGAAAGAAAATGACCTGACTCACTCACTCACTCACTCACTCATCATCGCCCAGCCAAAATTATTGAAGTTAGATACATGACAGTTTGGGGATATGTTCATTGTATGTCAAAACCGTCTTCTAAGGGAGGATTTTCGGATATTCAGGTTCTAAAGGGGTCTTAAGGAGGTTAAACCTGCATTTCATTGCATAACAATATCTCCCGATTGGTTTCATTGGGGGATGTGATACACGGCATATAAACTCATTATTAAAAAGTAAGAAGACACGTGTCTGAGGGTTTTTCGATGTAGTGTATTATTATGAGGTGAAAGGGGGTGATAAGTGGGGGTTGAAGGATTCCTAACGGACCGTGTAGGCCTATCTCTTAAACGACATAGGCGAGAAATTTGAAACTCAGCGAAAAAAATCAGCTTAAAAAGTAAGCAAATCGATGTTCGACCGTTTTTTCATAAATTAATTTAAGGGGCCAATGGGGTGGGGTGAAATTCTGGGGGGGAAAAAGGAGAGAAAGTGTCTTAACTGACTGACTAACTCACTCACTCATCAAACTCAGGGGAAAAAGACAGCTTAAAAAATAAGTTAATAGGTGTTCAAGTGTTTTTTCATCAATCTAATTTAAGGGGCCCATGGGGAGGGGTGAAATTCTGGTAAAAATAATTGAAAGGAAATGTCCTGTCTGACTCACTCACTCATCACGCCCAGCGAAAACTATTAAAGTTGGAAACATGAAATTTTGGGAATATGTTCGCTGTATGTCGAAAACGTCAACTAAGGAATGATTTTTGTTTATTCGCGTTTTAAAGAGGTCTTAAGGGGGTAAACGTGCATTTCAATGAATAACGATATATCATGAGTTGTTTCTTTGGGGATGTGATATTCGGTATATAAACTAATCATTAACAATAATCAGACATTTGTCTAAGGCTTTATCGATGTGGTGTATATTATGAGGTGAAAGGGGTGAAAATTGGGTGTTGTGGGATTCTTAACGGAGCGTGTATCTCTGAAAAGACATAGGCGAGAAGTTTGAAATTCGTCGGGAAAAAACATCCTAAAATACAAGTAAATAGGTGTTCGGACCGTTTTTTCATAAATCCAATTTAAGGGTCCCTTGGAGAGGGGTGAAATTCTGGAGAAAAAAAAAAACAGGAAAGAAAGTGCCCTAACTGACTGACTCACTTACTCACTCATCAAACTCAGGAGGAAAACAGCTTTAAATAAGTAAATAGGTGTTCGACCGTTTGTTTCATAAATCCAATTTAAGGGGTTCATGGGAAGGGGTGAAATTATCAAAAATAAATGAAAGAAAATGTCCTGACTGACTCACCCAATCATCATCGCCCAGCCAAAATTATTGATGTTAGAAACATGAAATTTTGGGGATATGTTCGTTGTATGTCGATAACGTCCACTAAGGAAAGAGTTTTGGATATTCAGGTTCTAAAGAGGTGTTAAGGGGTTAAACGTGCATTTCATTGAATAACAATATCTCACGAGTGGTTTCATTTGGGGATGTGGTACTTGGCATATATACTAATCATTAAAAATTAGCTGACACATGTCCAATGGTTTTTCGATGTAGTGTATATTATGAGGTGAAAGGGATAAAAAGTGGGGGGTTGAAAGATTCCTAACGGAGCGTGTATCTCTTAAACGACATAGGCGAGGAGTTTGAAACTCGGAGGAAATCAATCAGCTTAAAAATAAAATAAATAGGTGTTCGACCGTTTTTTCATAAATCCAATTTAAGGGGCCTATGGGGAGGGGTGAAATTCTGAAAGAAAAACGTCCACTAAGGAAGGATTTTTGGATGTTCACTCTCATCGACCAACCAAAACTATTAAAGTTAGATGAATTATATTTTGGGGATACGTTTGTTGTGTGTCGAAAACGTCTACTAAGGAGGGATTTTTGGATATTCAGGTTCTAAAGGGGTGTTAACGGGGTTAAACCTGCATTTCATTGATTAACAATATGACACGACTATGACGCGATCGGAGCGAGGTTAAAAATGAGATGTTGTGTGTCTGTGTATTACTCAAACACGCAAGTACCACTGGTCCGATTTACATGAATTTTTCATGGAAGTAGCTGATTTACCTGGTCAACATATAGGTTACTTTTGATTTCAATACTTTTCACTATTTAAAGATGGCGACCATTTCAGTGACGTCACTACACCCTTTGGTTTCAAACTTTCATATTTCCATTTCAAATAAAAAGAGAACGCTAAGAAATAGCAAACTTTTGATGGCATATACGAGGTTTAAATTAACATTTTCTATCCGAAAGGTATCTCCAACGGTTAGCGAGTAAAACCTAAATTTGTGCTATAAAACACGGTCAACGCCGAGCGGTGTAGTTGGACAAAATGTTCCATCCTTAATCTCCCTCTGCGCAGCACCTCGCCTATCCCCTGTTTTAACTGTCACCTTCACATTTTAATTTATTTATGACGCGTAGCGAAGCACGGGTATTTCAGCTAGTTGTTTTATAAAATAGAAATTCTTGCTCTATACTTTATCACAACGAAGGTCATGTACCTCACATGGAAAATCCTTTTAATAGACGGGAGAGTCTTGAATGTAAAACAAGTAGGATATATGAAAATAGGATATTTAGTTCTTCACGGAACTACGCCTACTTGTTGGCTCGCCACACTCGAATAACCCTACTGTATGGGTGCAAACCAATGGAGACCTCATCCAGGTGCGCCAACAACAGCACGGAGGTTCAGGCATGTTTTAGGGTGGGATCATGTTTGGACGACGTACGCCTCTAATTCCTATCCACGGTAACATGACTGGTCTGGTGTACAAATATAACATCCGTAGTTACAGGTTTCACTGCCACCGTGAGTGAGGGCTTTCCATTAGTGGACGATAATGCTCGCCCCATCAAGCTAGGGTGGTCGATCAGTTCGTTTAGATGCATGGTATACGGAAATGGAGTGTCCTGCATATTCTGTGGACATGAATTGTATTGAACATGCATTGAAAGATCGTAAGAGGACGATATCGCACCGTCCCAGTTTCCCAACAATCATTCGGCTACTGATTTAAGCTGGAATAATCTGCCCAAACCAGGTTGGATCCGTTGGTGCTCAGTATGCCTCGTCGTCTCCAAGTATACCTTCGAGCTCGTGGTGGCCATACACGTCATTGATCTGTCCCAACATGAAAAAGACGTGTGTACCAAGTCCCACTTATATTATTCCTTTTGTGTTTCTGTCTGTTTTGCACATCAGATTGTGTGTTTGTTTTATCATTTCAAATGATCTTGTCGACTTCGTCGTTATGCTT
The DNA here is from genome assembly GCA_946902985.2 of Meconema thalassinum. NCBI lineage: Eukaryota > Metazoa > Arthropoda > Insecta > Orthoptera > Tettigoniidae > Meconema > Meconema thalassinum. The sequence continues at coordinate 474,045,353 of OX336390.1, read as the reverse complement.
GAGCCTAAAGTTATGGGGGACGGAGACGGAAGTGACGTCATGCAGCCACACGGGAAGCCAAAGTTAATGGGTAAAGGACGGCGAGTGCGTGACGTCATGCAGCCACACGGGAAGCCAAAGTTAATGGTTAATGGAGTCTGTTGTAAGAGTCCTAGGGCATCGAGCGACCTAGGGCTTTGAGCGAAGCGAAAAGAATACAGTGAAGACTCCTAAAGAGGTGTACAAGATGCCAGATAAGAATACAGGGTGACTCCTAAAGAGATATACAAGATGCCAGTTAAGAATACAAGGTGACTCTTAAAGAGGTGTACAAGATGGCAGAGAAGAATACAGGGTGACTCCTAAAGAGGTGCACAAGATGGCAGAGAAGAATACAGGGTGACTCCTAAAGAGATATACAAGATGACAGATAAGAATACAAGGTGACTCTTAAAGAAGTGTACAAGATGGCAGAGAAGAATACAGGGTGACTCCTAAAGAGATATACAAGATGACAGATAAGAATACAAGGTGACTCTTAAAGAAGTGTACAAGATGGCAGAGAAGAATACAGGGTGACTCCTAAAGAGATATAAAAGATGACAGATAAGAATACAAGGTGACTCTTAAAGAAGTGTACAAGATGGCAGAGAAGAATACAGGGTGACTCCTAAAGAGGTGCACAAGATGTCAGACCAGAATACAGGGTGACTCCTAAAGAGGTGTACAAGATGTCACACAAGAATACAGGGTGACTTATAAAGAGATATACATGCCAGATAAGAATACAGGGTGCCTCCTAAAGAGGTGTGCCGGATGTCAGAGCAAATTACAGGGTGACACTTAGTGAGGTGAACAGTATGTTAGATTCAATTCAAATACAGGGTGACCCTTAAAGAGGTTTGCAAGATATCAGATTCAAATAAAGGATGGCTCTTAAAGAGTTGTAAAAGATGTCAGACTCAAATACAGGGTGACCCTTAAAGAGGTGCCCCCGTGGGAAGCCAAAGTTAATGGGTAATGGAGTCTGTTGAAAGAGTCCTGGGGCTTCGAGCGATTCGAGAAGCCTTCTTGAGCCTTTCTAACATGTGTAGCATTTGTAGCATGCGTCATTTAAAATGATATAACGTCTAGTCTTTCAGACTGACTGTATTTTGTTTTACCTGGTCACTTGTCCTCCGTCTTATTGTTTCTTTGATTTAGAACTGTTGTGTGCTGTGTTACAATGTCCCGGAGCAAGCCGTGTGGTTCGAAAAGGAAGTATGAGATGATATTGCAAATCCGGATTTTGAATTTGAATGGGAAGAACAGGTTTTTTTTTTTGTTACTATGGGAAATGCGTCCAAGCCTGTGTGTTTTATTCGAGCAGCCGGTGCAGCGTGTGTTGCAGTTCTGAGAAATTCAATATAGAGCGGCACTTCTCACAGATGAATGCTAATATAAATTCTCAGTACCGGTATCCGGCCAGTTCAGCAATGAGAACAGAAGTTTCAAAGATGGCGTATGTTGCTCTTTCATGAAATACTGCCAGAAGATGGATCGATGTGATATCCGTGGATGTTAGTAAACAAAAATCTTCTTTCGTCAGAACGTGCGAATATTGTTCCCTCTCTGTAGATTAGTCGTCTCTGTAGATTAGGCTTCCCGCGCGGGCACCTCTTTAAGGGTCACCCTGTATTTGAGTCTGACATCTTTTACAACTCTTTAAGAGTCACCCATTATTTGAATCTGATATCTTGCAAACCTCTTTAAGGGTCACCTTGTATTTGAATTGAATCTAACATACTGTACACCTCGTTAAGTGTCACCCTGTAATTTGCTCTGACATCCTGCACACCTCTTTAGGAGGCACCCTGTATTCTTCTCTGCCATCTTGTACACCGCTTTAAGAGTCACCTTATATTCTTATCTGGCATCTTGTATATCTCTTTAGGAGTCACCCTGTATTGTTATATGGCATCTTGTACACCTCTTTATGAGGCACCCTGTATTCTTATCTGGCATCTTGTATATCTCTTTAGGAGTCACCCTGTATTGTTATCTGGCATCTTGTACACCTCTTTAGGAGTCACCCTGTATTCTTCTCTGCCATCTTGTACACCTCTTCAAGAATCACCTTGTATTCTTATCTAGCATCTTGTATATCTCTTTAGGAGTCACCCTGTATTTTTATCTGGCATCTTGTACATCTCTTTAGGACTCACCCTGTATTATTTTCGCTTCGCTCAAAGCCCCAGGTCGCTCGACGCCACAGGACACTTTCAACATACTCCAGTAACCATTAACTTCGGCTTCCCGCGCGGCTGCATGACGTCACTTCCGTCTCCGTAACGCAACCGTCTCCGTCCCGCATAACTTTAGATTCAAGCATAACGACGAAGCCGACAAGATCATTTCAAATGATTTAAAAATACGGTATGTTGTTCGCTAACGGTTGGTTGGTCCCTCAGTTTAGGGGCTGCGACAATGGGGTCATGTAGCCCCGTGTACTTTGGGTATGGGTAGAATCTGACTGATAACCGGTGTTAATTGTGATGGCTGTATTAGTGTGTGTTATCTGCAATTCAGGTAAGGACTGCAGTCGATCGATTTCAAGTAGTTCCTATTTTCGCTATCCAATGCTACCGTCAACGACACCTACCTGTGAACTTGGCTACCAGATGCCTCCGCAACCAGCACCTGGCGACAAACATTGGAACTTTAAAAACGTTAATCAAATCTAACCTAGAAATTTAGCTTCACACTAGTGTAGTTAGTAGAAGGTTCTTTTACATGCCGGTACCATAAATCTATGACATGGGCCCGCCGGCTTTACTTCCCTTCCCAAGGAAGGCATATTGAGGGATTTTTAACGCTCTTAAAAATCCAAAGACATCGGCTGGGTTTGAACTCGCGATCTTGGGCATAGAAGCTAAGCATGCAACCAACTACGCCACTGAAGCCGCTGCGCTAATGGTGAACAAAGGAAACAGAAGACAGCGCAACTTCCTCAAATCCATACCTCCCACAAAACTAAACAAGGAAGCCGTTGGGTGAATTGTGCTAGTACAGAATGCAGATCCTATAGATGAGATGCATTAAAATTAAACTGTTATGACATTATTTTTCGGGCTTTATCTTAAAACTTAAATGAATCCCCCACTTGAGCCTGTTTTAATAAACCAATAAAATTGCATATACTGTAGTAACTTCTTCGTGAGTTGGCCACCCCTGGTCTAAAGTAAGAAACGTCGCCCTGCGTAATATTGCTGAAGGGGCCTGGATCTCCAATTAACTGCAGGAAAAAATTCTCACTTCTAAATATCGTCAATTTGTTTGAAAAGTAACCAGACCAATGAAGGCTGAAAAGTTTTATTTCAAGTGTTAGTCATTAGTCTGACTGAGCTAGGGTGCATCAATTTTGCAGTAAAACAAAGGTACGACTCAATGACCTACCTAAATTAATTATTACTTTACTGCTAGCGATTGAATGCCTCTAAAAAGTATGCTAACATCTTTAATACTGTACTTCAAACTAGCGAGCCCATGCGAGAACTCTCGCAACTATATAAACCACCAGTCCGCTTTATTGGTATGCGGGATCGACGCACACAGTTCTGGCAGGGGCCTATTGCCTTATTGATTTGTTTAATCGCTCTTTTTTTTTTTTTTTTTTTTTTGAGAAATTGTCGATATTTACGAAATCAGAGGGTAATTCGTCACTGCTGTGGGAAATTCTCTTTCTTCTGAAAGCTCATTTGTTACGATCGGTTACTTGTAGTCCGGCTTCGTGGTGCAGAGGTAACGGTCTCACCTGATGTACCCAAGATTGCAGGATCGAACCCTGGCGCTGCCAGTTGGCATTTGAGGGTGCGCAAATGCGAGGGAGCCGTGTCAGTAGATTGACTGGCAGGTTAAAGATCTTCGGGGAACAATTCCGGCACCCCACCCACCGTCTCTAAAAGCCCCAGTAGGCCTACTGTAGTTAAAAGGGACGTACAACCATTAACATCATTATACAGTGAGTTCCTCTCATAACTCGTCCGGCCAGCGCACCGAGCTTATCTCCCGTTGACTCAGCACTCACGGCTCGGCATGCATAGCAATAAGAACAGAACAGCACTTGGCTCATTTTATCCGTGCATGACATGAGATAACCATATTAAAATGAAGAAAGGAAGAATTAATAAACTAAGGTCGTACCTTATGTCAGGAGATGTTGGAAATGTTCTCCCTACATCCACACATTTCCGGCATCGTCTTAGGAAACTCCGATTCACACGCATAAGTTCGTCTTCGGTAATTGAGGCCGGGATGGTCGAACTCCGCTGATGAGGTTAAACCCAAACAGTCCTGTCAGCTCACGCTAATGGGTTTGGGAAGAGAGTGGGGGTAGGCAACCTGTCCTGAAATGTTTGTAAGACATGAGTTGACTGACAGCTACATACACCTGGACCCCCTGGAGTTTCCGTAGATATAATCCGTGCAGCGAACATGTTATCCATGCACAGTATGCACAAAGAGTTGGAGAATTGAGAATTATAGGAAACTATAAATTTCATAAGTGTCAGTTGTCAAAACGGGGCCAACAGTGGAGGTGTCAAGGAATGTTCTGCCCATTTATTTACAAATGGTGGTAACTTTCTGTTATGTGGGTCTCACAAACACGAACCATGTACGACGATTAATCAAGAATTTATTTCGAACAGTGTAAAAAGAAATGTACGTGACAATATATGTGCATGGCCATCGAAGTTGATGAGAAAGGACATACTTGCTGCCCCTAAGCACTTGTCTGATAATTTACTATCAAATGGCATAGAGAGGATTTAAAATAATATTGCGACTGAGAAACTTACCACCTCTGCCTCAAAATAAGCAAGAAGTTCATGATACTCTAGCCATTATGGACATTCGATCGAACTTAGAAGAAATTTCCAACACCCCTGGCACTACAGCCCGTGAAGGGCCTAGGCTTACCAAGAGACCGCTGCCCTGCCATTTGGCCTGCAGATATTGGGGTGACGCGTGATCAGCGCATCGGGTCCCCTCGGCCGTTAATATTGGCTGAGTGAACCCGGTTCCAGCCCAAACGTCTGTTTCTAAAATCCCTGACGGAGCCGGGAATCGAACCCGGGGCCTCCGAGTGAGAGGCAGACGCGCTATCCCAACACCACGGGGCCGACTAAAAGAAAATATGCTTCTGGTAAAAGACAGAGAGAATTACATTATTATGTTTTCTACTGCATCAAATTTGAAATACTTGTGTAAAAGAGAAACTATCTTTATAGACGGAACATTTAAGTATTGTTGTATGTAAATGAAGAGAAACATGATAAGTTAGAAATAAACACGCCAGATGTTCGTATGAGCCGACTCAGATGGTGGGGTCATGTGAAGAGAAAGGGGGAGGAGGGATTACCTAAGAAGTTAATGAGTTCGGCTGTAGGGCGTAAGAGAAGTAGAGGTAGACCTAGGAAGCGATGGTTAGATTCAGTGTTGAACGATTTCAATGTAGAGGTGTAGAAGCAGAGGACGCCGCAGTGGTAACTGCTAATAGGGGATCATGGAGGTGACTTGTTCACAAACAGGGGCTTGCAGACTAGACTGGAGGATTGGGAAGGAGGTGGCTGTGACCTTAAGTTAGGAACCTTCCAGCATTTGCCTGGAGTAGAAGTGGGGAAAACACAGAAAATAACTTCCTGGATGGCTGAGGTGGGAATTGAACCCATCTCTTCTCAGTGTTTCCTCGCGAGGCTGAGTGTACCCCGTTCCAACCCATTGACCAGAATTAAATTTCTTGACAGAGCCAGGAATAAAACACGGACCTCCGTCAAAAAATAACGGAGAGCTCTCAGTATTCACGTTGTAACCTGTTTTATAAGCTTTAAAATGATATAGACTATACATTAACATTTTGGTTTTCGTTATATTAATCTCAAATTATAATAGCCGCCTTGTCAAACAATTAAAAGACGTTTAATATTTGAATTAATACGTACATGTTTCGATATACAATGATACCTTCGTCAGCGTAGATTGAAATAATAAAAGAATCTTAAAAACTATGTTAACAAATGCCAAAGTGAAAATGGATATCTTTACAAAGTACACATTAAAATTTAAATAAAATGAAAGGTCACAAAAAACAAGAAAAATACATAAACGAAACAAGACTAAAGTTAATATAAATCTACCTGAATAGATTGTCTACATTATACTTCTTCATTATGGTTCAATATAATGAATCGGATCTCCTGTTGATTGCAAACAGATGTTGTTTCCACGTATAAAGAATTGGTGAAATGCGTAACAATTTTTGACTGATAAAGTCCGCTAACCTTGAAAAACGTTCTAGTTGAACCCAAACTTTCTATATTAGGCCTATATTAGACTAGATTTCTTCAATACGGCTCAATAATAATATATTGCTTGCCACTGTGGGTGAGTGGTTATAGTGTCGGATTACTAACCCCAAGCTTGCAGGTTCGCTCCTGGCCGGGGTAAGTGACTTTTTTTTTTGAAAAGCGGCAAAAATTACGACATATCATACGATGTTGGCATGTCAAAGAACCCATTTGAATTCAGTAGGCCGTGTTCATAATGACAAAATTAATCTCGGGATTTTCCGCCAACACAAAGTTCTTAATTTCTCTACTAGAAAGCGCTATAGTGTCAAGGAGCTTTAGATATCTAACCTCCTTGACTTTCATAATGCTTCAAGGAACAACAAAATTCGACATGCAAGCTACCCTCTGGGTGTCAAATAACAAAGCTTGCACCCGGCATCCGAGGCCATATGATATTATTATTATTATTATTATTATTATTATTATTATTATTATTATTATATATTGAAACGGATGTAGCTGATGGATGCTATGGGATGTTATTTCCAGCCAGGCATACCGATATGGAACAATGCGTAAAATTTTTGAAGTCATCTAACCTTATAAAGAGTCCTGTTGAAATATATTTGTGGTTACAATATGTTGTTTCCAGATGGTCGAACACCGTAAATATGTTTTATAAATGACAAGCTGTACCCGGCATGCGTTGCAATGCCAATCAAAGAAAGTGTTAACGTTGAAATTCTGTTTCTTGAAGTGCTTTTGGATACACAACATGTTTTTCAATTTCCGTTATCTGCCTCTAAGCTGTCGTAAAATGGATTTACTAATTTAGAATCATTCGTGGGAGCGTGCACAATAACATTCAAGAGTTTCATCGCAATCGGATGAATGGCATATGAACATATAGGGGATTTTGTTTGAACGATTCGTGCGCTGTCACTCATTTGTTAGTTCTACTCGTACGCTACTTATAGTGAAATGGATTTACTAAGTCGAAACCCTTCCCTGACGTGTACACAATAACTGATCAATGTCTCATGGCAATCGGATGAATAGTATGTGATCGCATACCGGATTTTGTTTAAACGATTCACGCCCCGTCACTCATTTGGTGAATCTACTCGTGCGCTACCTACTGTAAAATGTCTTTTTGTAAGTTAGAAACCGTCATGCAAGTGTCCACAAACATCTCACCCAAGTTTCATTGCTATCGGACTAATGGGGTATGAAGACATAGGGGACTGTATTGAAACGCTCCGCGTGTCGTCGTTCATTTGTCGAATCTACTCGTGTGCTACCTACTGTGAAATGTATTTACTAAGCCAGAAACCTTCCTTGGAGTGCCCACCATATTTCACCCAAGTTTCACCGCTAACGGCAGAATGGTATATGATACGGGACTTTGTCGAAACGCTTCGCGCGTAGTCACTCATTTGTTGAATCTAAACGTGCGCTTCGTATTGTAAAATGGATTTACTGAACCCTTCAGAATAGCAGTGTTTTATGCAAGAATCTTAGATCAAGGGGTCGCGTTCAGTTCATAGTGTGGTGTTTACGTCCGCCAAACAACGTGCTTTTCTGAGGTAAGGGTTATAGGATGAAAACTATAATTAAGAAGGAAAGGAGACAAAACGTAAGATAATAACAAGATTTAATAACTAATTTGTGCATATAAGAATAAAACAAACAAAAATAAACAAAATCCTCCCTGAATTTTCCCCTGACAGGAATATTTATCACTTTGAGGAGTCAGATGGATCTCCCCTTTTCTAATAAAATGTGGATTCAAGTTCCACGACCTTGCATATGAATTTATGTTCGCGTGGTGACTATCTACGAGAAATGAGTACTTGGATGATCATTCGTTCACAACGGGTTAACAGCCACGGTGCTCACGAACAATCATCTCGTAAATCAACGTTTATGGATATGGGCATAACATTAATAAAAATCCTTAAATCTAATTCTGACACACATATTACAACTCTACTATTTACAGGCATCTCTCTGAGACCCTTATTAGTGTGGTGACACACTTAACCAAATGAGCTGCCACAATGGCCAGATGCTCAAGAACAAGGAAACACAGCGCCGCACGTGACTCACGGGTCACTGACATGGAAAATAAACATAGAATAAACCAACAACAACAAACAACCTGAGTGGTTAAGATTACTTTATATTAACAAAACTGCATGTTAAGGAAACCGCTTCGAAGGTTATCGTGTTTCGTAGGCAACTCCCATTTATTTAAACAATTTTACCATTGATCAGTTTCTAACATTTATATTTATTTTCAAGTAACTTGGGAGCCAGACGTGCACTCCACTTTAATGAGCTTGCTTGCGAAACTCAGCCAGCCCTTGTGACAACAACTCACCCTTTCCATAATACCAGTCATGTCCCCCTTCCAGTGTATATAAATAGCCGACCAGCTGGACTGTTATCTCAAGGAATCAACAGCAACTAACATCTCCTCCAACTCAACATATGGTCAGACAATAATCACATATCCATAATTGTCCTCGCAAGGATACAATATGAATCTGGTACCAAGCTGACAGAAATCAGTCTCTGCTGAAATTCCCGCTTGTAATACCACAAAAATATATTCACAATACACACATCTGGGACTGACATAACGCCTTTCACACGGGTCTGCTGAATTAGAGCTCGCAAACATTTAACACAATATTTAAAACTTACGATAGAGCTGAATACTCTTCGTCACAAATTACATTGCTCCAAAGGCAATAATCACACTGAATCTGATCAATAATAAATCTCAACCAAATTTAATTACCCTCCAATCTACTATATAATTAGATTAATTCAGTCCTACTTCTGAAACACGACATATCTCCGAGAGACGTTTTTAACCGCACTTCGTAACATATGCGAACACGGCCGTTCACATAGCTACGTTAGTTAACACAACACAAAGAAAAGAACCTTCCAAAAACTACAATTGTGCGAGCTGCTTCCAAACAAAAGTGTGTCAGATCAAAACTAAATATACATTAATCACACAAGCAAAGTATTTACAAAAAATATGTCCCATAAACCATAAGTTAATTTAATAAATAATAAAATATTATTTTGTACTCATCTCTTTTTGTAGTCACCCGTCAAAGAACATCAGACGCCATTCCCCAACTGGATGGTTCTTTATCTCATAGCAGCCATCTGGACGGACTGTTGAGAATTCCAAACTTCATCTGCATTCATCGATGTCATCCTTGCGCTGATACAAAAATTAGGTTATTATACACCTTATGTCTGACTACTAAATTCGCTTGTTCAGGTACTAAATTCCCTGTCACTGTTCGTTGGCGAATTATCGACGATACTGTCCCTATAATTATAGTACTATGACTATCTATCACTGAATTTAACACTTTACAATGAATATCTTGTGTCCTCGACACATAGAATAAAAGTCTACGTCCGTAGACGAACAGAATAATAATAATGTCTTGGCTCTTCGACACACTTATAAATGAACTGGCCCTTGGGTCTAGATGGAAAGGGATTTTATGTAAAAATTTCACGAAATAATTGTGATACAGGAATGAAATAAATATCACTGAACTCGTAATATTGCACAGGTCAAGAATATGCCCATTAATCCTAGAATCGATCGTAGAGATTTTGTCTAGGCGATTTCCCGCGTGAATGCTAGCCACCGCGTACCCCAGCCGGAGTTGGCGCGCAAGTAGGCATTCTCTTCTCATTGGTTCTCCATTTTCTGTAAATTGGCGGTTTCTAGTAGATCTTGGCGTCTTGGGAGTGTCTATTTTCTTCATCAGCCATTCACGTTACTGCATCATATTTCTTCTAGGCGCGAATAACACAATGCACATACCAGAACCATGTCTCACCGCGCGTCGCTTCTAAAATTGAGGTAGCCACACCTGTCCTTGTGATACATAGCTATGCTATTTCTTTTCATAGCTCAAGTATTTAGCCTTTTGTTAAACTGATGCAGGTATGTCCCTACTGTCTCCAACAAATGCTTGAAATTTCCTCATCACTGTCTGGCTACTTTCATGATGCTGGTTGAAATATTTATTAATTGAAGAAATAAAAAGTAGAATCATTTAACCAACATAGGGTAAAGGGTTCACAACTCTCCCACTCACAAAATTTCGAACTTAGGAATAAAGTCGACAATTTTACAATACTTCCGTAGGCCAATCTGTTTTATTTCCAGAATCACCCCTTTTTCTTACTTGGTCTAGGCGCTCCTGTCTTCAATGGCATTTACTCGTTTTCATTTCCTGCTTGACTTTCCCCCTTCCAATCTTGCGTGACGCTCTGATGCCTGCGGCAACACTTTACTCGCCTCGTTAATGTTTGTCAACAACACTCTACTTCCTCCTTCATCACGTGCCGTACTCAACTGCTCCCCGTTGACTTTGTTGATAGTAGAACGTCCGTATATTCAAACAGCGTCATTATTTCGGCGCTACCATGGTTCACTCCGACGATATTTTTTTAGGTTGGCAGCGTTGTAAACTGACATTGTTCCTGTGCTCAATTCTTTCACTCTGTAAGCATTATTTCCAAGGTTTCTTACGATAGAATAGGGTCCTATGAATTTCTCGCAGAATTTACTAAAGATTTTCTTTTCTGGGTCCGATGTAGCAGGTCGTTTCACCAAAACGAGCTGGTTGACTTCAAGATCACCGTGGAACCTCGTATTTCTTACTCGCCGTAATCTGCGGTCTGCTTGTTTTCTCATGTATGCTCTCGTTCTTTCAATTCTCAGGTCTGGTGCTATCATAGGATCTTGTGGACAGTTAATGATGCTTTTCCACGTTCTTACTGGATACTCGTTCTTGTGTAGGACCATAGGGATTTGTCCTGTTGACTCGTGCCTGGTAGAATTCATACATGTCTCTACATCCTTAATTTTATCGCCCCATTTGTGGTGTTCGTTCGGAATGAAGATCCTCAAGTATGCAGTTACACATTTAATTACTCTCTCGCTTGGATTAGCTTGGGCATGTCGGATACTGCTTAAAACATGTTTTATACCCATGTCTTCCATTCCTTTCTTGAATTCGGCGCTTCTGAAATAACTGCCGTGATCTGATAATATAAACTCTGGTTTTCCAAGGGTTGGAATAACTCTATTACGAATGCGACTGAGTACCTGCTTCGATGTTGTTTTCTGAATAGGGCATAGTACGACAAACTTAGAAAATACATCAATGCACACTAGCAAATGACGGCAACCTCTCCTTCCCTTCGGAATTGGACCAAGACAGTCCATCGCCAGTAGCTCACATGGTTTCTGAGGTAGCAATGGTCTAGGATATTGCCTCAGTAAATAATTATTTGGCTTTGTTCTCTGACACGGGTCACAAGTTGTAATGACGTCACATATAGTTGTTCTCATACGTGGCCATGTAAATGTCTCTCCTATTGTCGCTTCGCACTTGTCTAAGCCCACGTGACCGTAACTTTCGTGCGTATGCCATGTCAATCCTCGTTGTAACGATGCAGGTACTAATATGCGTAACTTGGTGTGGTCATTATCTACCCATTTGTGCAGCAAATTGTTGACATAAACATATCTTCCTTCTTTGGCTTTCGCTTCTCGAAATGCAAGTGTTCCTGTAGGTAGTTGCTTTTTGAAGTATTTAATTAATAGCATCATCCATGGTTCCGCTTCCTGTTCTCGCTGTATCTCACGTAACTCCTCCAAGAATTCCCGGTCCTTCGGTGTTAACTCCAAGTGTTGTACCATCGCTGTTTCTTCATTATCAGGCTCTGGGTTCCTGCTGAGTGCATCCGGTATCACGTTCATCTTCCCTGGACAATGTTCAATTTCAATGCTGAACTGCTGAATGTATATAGACCAACGTGTCACACGTTCGCTTGCCATTGACGTCTTAAACAAGAATGTTAGTGCCTTGTGGTCAGTTCTGACAACAATCGGGTAACCATATATTATTCGTTTCCATTGTTGGAGCGCATGAAGGATGGCCAACAATTCTAGCTCGGTTACAGTATAATTCCGCTTGTGCTTACGCAATTTCCGGCTGACAAATGCCAAATATGTTTTGTGCTGCAGGTTAGCTGGATCCTCTTGGTAGAGCATAGCACCTATCCCAATTAGTGAAGCATCCGCTTGGATTATAAATTTGTGCTTGAAATCTGGATATCCTAATTTAATGCAGTTTTCCAATAGCTGTTTTGTTGCTTGGAATGCCTTCTCACATTCCGCGTTCCATGACCATTTGTTATTTTTCTTTAACATTTCTTGCATTGGAGCTACAGTCTCCGTATAACCTGGACAGTTTTCTTTAAAGAATCCCGTTACGCCTAAGAAAGCCCGAATGTGCTTGACTCTCGTTGGTGTAGGGAAATTCTTTATCGCTTCAATCTTAGCTGGGTTTGGCTTCACTCCCTCCTTGTCAATGACGTGACCCAAATATAAGATCTCGATCTTGAAGAAATGCGATTTCTTCAGGTTTACTTTAAAATTCGAGGCATTCAAGTTACCCAATACTTTATCTAAATTTTCCATGTGAGTTTCAATGTTGTCGGATGCCAACAGAATGTCGTCGATGTATCGCACCGTCATCTCCTTTACTTCCTCGGTTAGGTTCCGGTCCAGTGCTCGGATTAAAGCACAGCCCGCTGTTTTGACTCCAAAAGGCATTCTGACGAAACAATATGTCTGGTTATCGAATAAGAAGCCAGTTAGAAGCTGTGACTTCTCATCCAATTCAAGATGGCGGAACGAGCTCGTCAGATCGACTGATGAATAAATGCTCTTGTTTTTAAAGCCTTTTAATACGTCTCTGATAATTGGCGCTCTGTCATACTCAGGAAAAATGAGTCTCATGTTGAGATTTCTGGCATCTAAACAAAGTCTAATAGATCCATTTGGTTTTGTGACTGCCAAAATCGCATTTAGATAAGGTGTAGGTGTCTTCCTTATCACTCCAGCTTCTAACATCTCATCTATAATGATTTTAACTTGACCACGATATTTTTCAGGAATTGGGTACAATCTGCTTTTGAAAGGTGACCAGTCCTCGACTTGCATAGAGTACTTGAAATTTAAAATTTTCCCAGGTACTGTATCAAATACTGTTTTGTGCTTCCTTAAAATCTCTTCCAACTGTTTTCTGTGTTCACCCCCAAGTTGAATGTCATTGAGCCGCTCCTGTAGTAATTCTTCAAATTGTGCATCGCTGTTATCTCCTTCTGTTAATAAAGACCATATCTCCTGGGATTCTATCTCCTCATCTAGTTCCACAACAGCCCCTTCTACGATGTTATCTTCCGCCTTTCGTACCTCCTCTTCCGTCTCTTCTGATATTGCTTCCAATGCCCAAGAATTTATATCTCTTCCGGTAGTGATTTCATCCATATGCAATCCCACGTTTTTCAGCTGGTCATATTCTCTAAAACTGACTGTATTCTTGTGTAAATCTATTACTGCTTGATAGTCACAAATGAAATTTGCACCAAGAATTATATTGAAATTCATCTTTGCCATGATAATGAATGTCTGCCCAAAAGTGTGTTCCAAAATGTTCAGCTCTAAGTATGCCTGACGTTTACAAGTAACGGTGCGTTCAGGAATAACACCCCTCACTTTGAGCTGTGGTACCGGAATTACAGGAATATTCTGAGTCCGTCCCAACTCTCGAACCAAGGCCTCCGATACTAGACTGATCTGTGACCCCGTATCCAATAAACATCTTATATTAATTCCACCAATCCTTGCGTAAATAATGGGTAATTGCCTAATTTCATCGTTCCGTGGTTTCACCGTCTCCTCCAGGCAGTCTTCTGGTAAAGCAATCCATTCTTGTATGTTCGCCACTATCCATCCATCTTCAACTTCCGACTGTTGTGTTTTGAGACTGTCTCCTTGATCCAAAATTAACATTTTTTTTAGCTCCATTTCGACTCCCATCATCCTTCTGTCGCTCATGTCCTTGATATTCCTCTTGTCTCAGTAGACTTCCAGCTTCCTCTGTATGTGTATCTGGGTTCTTTCTGTTCCCAATGGCCTTTTCCCATCTTCCTAGTTCTCCACCTTGATTAGCGTGTAACTCCTCTAAGTAATTTTGTGATTGAGCGTGCCTATCATCCCAGTCATCTCGATAGTTACGTTGATCTCCTTGATTTTGATCTCTCCTTCCTTTCCATCGTTGATTGGCATTGTAATCACCGTATCTTCCATAAGGCCTGTCATTCCTTCGATTATCACGCCATTGTTGATATCCTCTTTGTTGGTATCTATTGTTGCCCTGGTATCTATTGTTGTAGTGATTTTCGTTACGCTGATATGGTCTGTTTTCCCCTTCTTCCTGGTTTCGCCTAGGTGTGGAGGTGCTTGTATTAGTACCCTGCGTTTTAGTATTTCCCTGTTTTGTTTTTACGACCTCTGTAGTGTTGACTAACTCCAGCTGTCTTCCTCCTCTAAGATGACTATGAGATGTGGTCTCATCTATTTGCCGTAATATCTGCTCTGCATGTAGGGCCGTACTGACGTTTGCTGCGACTAGTACTTGCTGTACATTAACTGGCATTTGCCTTGCTATTGTCATCACCAAATCTGCTTCGTTTAATGGGTAATCTAGGTCGCGAAATTTTAGCATTTGCATGTTAAAGAAATCTGAGTATTTCGTCTGCTGGGTAGTTTGGTATTTTCTAGAGTAAAGCTCCATTCTTAAACTCTGTTGTATGGCGGGAGACCAGTATTTGCGCAGAAACGCTAAATTAAAGTCTGACATGGTTCCAAATGTATATTTGAAACTTAAAAACCAGGTGAGAACATTCCCTGATAAAAATCTCTCCATCATTCTCAATCTACGTGCTTCAGGTACCCCAGTGTCATTGAAATGGTCTTCAATCTCTTTGATAAAGGCCTTAGGTGTTACCCCTGAATTTTCGGTGTATTTCTGCGGTTTGTAGTCATTTGAGCGAATTACTTGAATAAGTTGTGTGGGCTGATGACCGTCCTGTGGTGTTGAGCTTCTATCTACGTTCTTGCGAAATCCTTCCGTGTTTGTTGTTAATGGGCTCTCTGCTTGAGTCTGACTTCCTGCTATGCTGGGTTGGGAACTATGTGAGTCATCCTGCTTGTCTTTCAATGCTCCCGTTTTAAATATAGATGATTGTTCTAATGAGCGGAGTTCGGCTTTAATGATCCTGTCTGTCTGCTCTTTAAGTTTATTTTTTACCTCTTGCTCCAAAGCTTGAATACGCGTGTGGTTTTCGCCTACTGTTTTAAGAATGGTGGATCTTTCCTCTCTAGAATCGATATTCATTTTCTTCCAATCTTTCCTGATCTGTTCTTTAATCGTGCTTATTTTTTCTTCTATCTGGCTCTTATTTTCATCCTGATTATTTTCTATCTGGCTTAGCCTTTCGTCTAATGTACTCTTAAATTGTTCTTGTTCCGTTTCTAGGCTTTTCCACTGTTCCGCTGATTTTATCTCGAGACGGTCCATATCTTTAATAATGCCGGATATGTTCTCATCTACTGCTGATATTTGTTGTTGAATGACCCTGCCACTTTTCTCCATCTCCTTAAATCGACCTTCCAACTTATCCTGAGCTATTTTGACCTCGCTTGTATTCATTGTGCATGCTATTTCAATCTGCTCTAATTTAGCTAACACCGTTTCATCGAGAATGCTAAGTTTTTTTTATCAAAAATACTCTCCATTTTTTCAATCTGCTCTAATTGTTTCTCATTATTTTTGCTTACATCAAGGGCCAGTAATACCATCTGTTGGTTTGTGTGCTCTTTCATCTCTGCGGTTAACGAAGCTAATTGGTTCGTGTTTTTATTATTTTGCGCCTCTAACTGTGAATTTATAGTGTCATTAATTTCACTCTTTAATAACCTAGCTTGTTCCGCCTGATATTCATTTTGCTCAATTCTACTGTTATTTAATTGTGTCCGCAATGATTCACTTTGTTCTAACAGTTTAGTATTTAGCGATTTACTTTGTTCTGACAGTTTAATTTTTAGCGATTCACTTTGCTCTGACATTTTCGTATTTAGCGATTCACTTTGCTCTAACATACTAGTGTTTATTTGTTCAGATAATTTTGTATTCAACGCTTCACTTTGCTCAAACATACTAGTGTTTATTTGTTCAGATAATTTTGTATTCAACGCTTCACTTTGCTCTAACATACTAGTGTTTATAGATTGACTCTGTTCTGATAATTTAGTGTTCAACGATTCACTTTGTTCCGCTAATTTAGTATCCAACAATTCCTGCGTTCTCCTCGCTGCACTTTCAAAGATCTCCTGGATCTGCGCCACCGTTGCCATGTTTTATAATTTATATGAGACATATGGGAAATGGCATACTTCAATGCCCTTTGACACGCACATAAATCCAATGCACATTTAATGTCTTTATCCTACTCAGTTCATTTATTTTTACCTTAAATCCCATTAGTTGATTGCATCTCTGAGTAGTTCTAGTTTTACTCAATTTAATTTTAACCCCAAGCACATATTTAGTCATTAAACAGTTATCCTGATCTGATATTAACACTGACTAATTAACAAAGTATTAATTGTCATTTTAGGCTCCAGCCTCCTAATATTTCCATGAGTTTGACTTTCTAAACAAATCTAGTTTTAACTTTATCATTGGGCGCCCGGTATCACATCTTAATTTTACTTTAATTTAAAAGACAACAACGTGAACCGTATTTTACTTTGCAAACTCCTGATTTTAATTTATCTTTCACACATTTGGCGGTATCCACTTCGCCTCAACTACTTTTAATAAAATATCACTTCCCGGTGATTAAATACTGTCATATCTGCCTGCACTTGCGGCATGCCAGTTTTACTCAAATACGCCACTATTGACATGTGTAATCTCCCCGTTACACCACAGTGAATAGCCCCACCGTTGGCCGCCAGTTTTCACCTATGAACCCTTCAGAATAGCAGTGTTTTATGCAAGAATCTTAGATCAAGGGGTCGCGTTCAGTTCATAGTGTGGTGTTTACGTCCGCCAAACAACGTGCTTTTCTGAGGTAAGGGTTATAGGATGAAAACTATAATTAAGAAGGAAAGGAGACAAAACGTAAGATAATAACAAGATTTAATAACTAATTTGTGCATATAAGAATAAAACAAACAAAAATAAACAAAATCCTCCCTGAATTTTCCCCTGACAGGAATATTTATCACTTTGAGGAGTCAGATGGATCTCCCCTTTTCTAATAAAATGTGGATCCAAGTTCCACGACCTTGCATATGAATTTATGTTCGCGTGGTGACTATCTACGAGAAATGAGTACTTGGATGATCATTCGTTCACAACGGGTTAACAGCCACGGTGCTCACGAACAATCATCTCGTAAATCAACGTTTATGGATATGGGCATAACATTAATAAAAATCCTTAAATCTAATTCTGACACACATATTACAACTCTACTATTTACAGGCATCTCTCTGAGACCCTTATTAGTGTGGTGACACACTTAACCAAATGAGCTGCCACAATGGCCAGATGCTCAAGAACAAGGAAACACAGCGCCGCACGTGACTCACGGGTCACTGACATGGAAAATAAACATAGAATAAACCAACAACAACAAACAACCTGAGTGGTTAAGATTACTTTATATTAACAAAACTGCATGTTAAGGAAACCGCTTCGAAGGTTATCGTGTTTCGTAGGCAACTCCCATTTATTTAAACAATTTTACCATTGATCAGTTTCTAACATTTATATTTATTTTCAAGTAACTTGGGAGCCAGACGTGCACTCCACTTTAATGAGCTTGCTTGCGAAACTCAGCCAGCCCTTGTGACAACAACTCACCCTTTCCATAATACCAGTCATGTCCCCCTTCCAGTGTATATAAATAGCCGACCAGCTGGACTGTTATCTCAAGGAATCAACAGCAACTAACATCTCCTCCAACTCAACATATGGTCAGACAATAATCACATATCCATAATTGTCCTCGCAAGGATACAATATGAATCTGGTACCAAGCTGACAGAAATCAGTCTCTGCTGAAATTCCCGCTTGTAATACCACAAAAATATATTCACAATACACACATCTGGGACTGACATAACGCCTTTCACACGGGTCTGCTGAATTAGAGCTCGCAAACATTTAACACAATATTTAAAACTTACGATAGAGCTGAATACTCTTCGTCACAAATTACATTGCTCCAAAGGCAATAATCACACTGAATCTGATCAATAATAAATCTCAACCAAATTTAATTACCCTCCAATCTACTATATAATTAGATTAATTCAGTCCTACTTCTGAAACACGACATATCTCCGAGAGACGTTTTTAACCGCACTTCGTAACATATGCGAACACGGCCGTTCACATAGCTACGTTAGTTAACACAACACAAAGAAAAGAACCTTCCAAAAACTACAATTGTGCGAGCTGCTTCCAAACAAAAGTGTGTCAGATCAAAACTAAATATACATTAATCACACAAGCAAAGTATTTACAAAAAATATGTCCCATAAACCATAAGTTAATTTAATAAATAATAAAATATTATTTTGTACTCATCTCTTTTTGTAGTCACCCGTCAAAGAACATCAGACGCCATTCCCCAACTGGATGGTTCTTTATCTCATAGCAGCCATCTGGACGGACTGTTGAGAAT
This sequence comes from Meconema thalassinum, assembly GCA_946902985.2. Classification (NCBI taxonomy): domain Eukaryota; kingdom Metazoa; phylum Arthropoda; class Insecta; order Orthoptera; family Tettigoniidae; genus Meconema; species Meconema thalassinum. Next base: position 474,026,376 of record OX336390.1, on the reverse strand, counting down.
TCCAAACTTCCTCTGCATTCATCGATGTCATCCTTGCGCTGATACAAAAATTAGGTTATTATACACCTTATGTCTGACTACTAAATTCGCTTGTTCAGGTACTAAATTCCCTGTCACTGTTCGTTGGCGAATTATCGACGATACTGTCCCTATAATTATAGTACTATGACTATCTATCACTGAATTTAACACTTTACAATGAATATCTTGTGTCCTCGACACATAGAATAAAAGTCTACGTCCGTAGACGAACAGAATAATAATAATGTCTTGGCTCTTCGACACACTTATAAATGAACTGGCCCTTGGGTCTAGATGGAGGGGGATTTTATGTAAAAATTTCACGAAATAATTGTGATACAGGAATGAAATAAATATCACTGAACTCGTAATATTGCACAGGTCAAGAATATGCCCATTAATCCTAGAATCGATCGTAGAGATTTTGTCTAGGCGATTTCCCGCGTGAATGCTAGCCACCGCGTACCCCAGCCGGAGTTGGCGCGCAAGTAGGCATTCTCTTCTCATTGGTTCTCCATTTTCTGTAAATTGGCGGTTTCTAGTAGATCTTGGCGTCTTGGGAGTGTCTATTTTCTTCATCAGCCATTCACGTTACTGCATCATATTTCTTCTAGGCGCGAATAACACAATGAACATACCAGAACCATGTCTCACCGCGCGTCGCTTCTAAAATTGAGGTAGCCACACCTGTCCTTGTGATACATAGCTATGCTATTTCTTTTCATAGCTCAAGTATTTAGCCTTTTGTTAAACTGATGCAGGTATGTCCCTACTGTCTCCAACAAATGCTTGAAATTTCCTCATCACTGTCTGGCTACTTTCATGATGCTGGTTGAAATATTTATTAATTGAAGAAATAAAAAGTAGAATCATTTAACCAACATAGGGTAAAGGGTTCATTACTAAGCCAGAAACCTTTCCTGGAGTGTACACAACAATTCACCAAACATTTATCACTATCAGACGAATGGTATATGACCTTATACGGGACTTTGTTGAAACGCTTCGCGTGTCATCGCTCATTTGTTGAATCTACTGGTGCGCTACCTATTGTAAAATGGATGTACTAAGCCAGAAACCTTCCTTGGAGTGTACACAACATCTCACCCAAGTTTCATCGCTATCGGATGAATGGTATATGATTTTATATGGGACTTTGTTGAAACGCTTCGCGCGTCGTCCCTCATTTGTTGAATCTACTTGTGCGCTGCCTATTGTATAGTGGATTTACTAAGCCAGAAACCTTCCATGAAGTGTACACAACATCTCACCCAAGTTTCATAGCTATCGGACGAATGGTATATGAATGCATACGGGACTTGTTTGAAACGCTTCGCGTGTCGTCGCTCATTTGTTGATCCTACTCTTGTGCTACGTATTGTAATATGGATGTACTCAGCCAGAAACCTTCCCTGGAGTGTACACAACATCTCACCCAAGTTTCATCGCAATCGGATGAATGGTATGTGAACGTTTATGGGACGTTGTCGAAACGCTTCGCGCGTAGTCACTCATTTGTTGAATCTAAACGTGCGCTTCGTATTGTAAAATGGATTTACTAAGCCAGAAACCTTTCCTGGAGTGTACACAACAATTCACCAAACTTTTATCACTATCAGACGAATGGTATATGACTTTATATGGGACTTGGTTGAAACGCTTCGCGTGTCATCGCTCATTTGTTGAATCTATTGGTGCGCTACCTATTGTAAAATGGATGTACTAAGCCAGAAACCTTCCCTGGAGTGAACACAACATCTCACCCAAGTTTCATCGCTATCGGATGAATGGTATATGATTTTATATGGGACTTTGTTGAAACGCTTCGCGCGTCGTCACTCATTTGTTGATTCTACTCGTGCTCTACCTATTTTTAAAGGGATTTACTAAGCCAGAAACCTTCCCTGGAGTGCACACAACATCTCAGCCTAGTTTCATCGCTATCGGACGAATGGTATATGAACGCATACGTGACTTTGTTGAAATGCTTCGCGCGTCGTAGCTCATTTCTTGAATCTACTCGTGCGCTGCCTATTGTAAAGTGGATTTACTAAGCCAGAAAATTTCCCTGAAGTGTACACAACATTTTACGCAAGTTTCATAGCTATCGGGCGAATGGTATTTGAATGCTTACGGGACTTTGTTGAAACGCTTTGCGTTTCGTCGCTCATTTGTTGAATCTACTCGTGCGCTATCTACTGTGCAATGTATTCACTAATTTTGAAACCTTCACGTAAGTGTATACAACATCTCACCCAAGTTTCATCGCTATCGGACGAATGGTATATGAACACATACGGGACTTGTTTGAAACGCTTCGCGCATCGTCGCTCATTTGTTGAATCTACGCGTGCGCTACCTATTGTAAAATGGATTTACTGAGTCAGAAACCTTCCTTGGAGTGTACTCAATATCTCACCCAAGTTTCATCGCAATCGGATGAATGGTATATGAACGCATAGGAGACATACACACCCACAGACATACAAACTATCACGTAAAATTGATTTTTATATATATAGATAGAAGATAGATAAAGCCATCTAACTAACTAACTAACCTCGAATAAAACCAGAGGATCCTACTCTGTATAACTAGCTGTCCAAACGGGAGATTTATTTCATATCATAATTCAATTTGCCAAGTATATTTATAGGTTGAATGAAATACTTGGACATTGATGGGCCAAAATATATGGATAAGTCGAGAATAAACTCAACTAAGTATCTTCAAGAAACAGTGTGCGCCAACAAGGAATATGCAAATGAAATGTAATGCAATGTGACAATAACAATGTTTCATTTAGGTATATTGCTACTAAATGTAGTTTAGTGGGGTTACCAGTGCAGTGACAAATTTCACACCCCACAAAAAAAAAAAAATAATAATAATAATAATAATAGCGGTTGTTATATGAAATATTAGTAGAATGAGTATTTTGGTTAGTTATTGGACTAATACAGGAGGTACATTTAAACACAATTCCCCCCCACCATGATCGTTTCACTTTGATCCCCCAATTTATACATTTGCAGACTTTAAGAAATCACCTTGTGGTAAAAGTTATTTTTATTCTCTTAAGACTTAAACGATGTGTCATAAAATTTCTACATTCGATTTTGTTCTTATACCAGTACTTCGTCTTGATTGAATGAAACTACTAAGAAGATGAATTATTTTCATACCGTCAAAGTTTTAACGTTAGCTCCACGAACTGTCAGTGGAAGTAAAGCTTTTGTCTGCAGTTTTGCACCTTGTAGCAGAATACATAATTATAAGCATTTGGTCCCCGCAATATCGTTGTAATGCTCATACTGGTGGTTATAACTTTCATATGATAACATTTTTACAAAGCTACAACATACAAATTAAAATGTGCATATTGATTTGTATAGTAAGCCTAGAATTTCTAATGAGTGGTATGGACTACGTGTTTGAGATAACAAGAGTAGATAGTGAAGATCATCGCAGGTTGATACATTCCGTTAATATTACTACCTTCACGTCCAGTTTGGAGTGGGGGGGGGGGGGGGCAGGGCAGTAAAACACGCCTCAGGCAACTTCCCCTGTTAGGATTTTCCTAATTGACCCCCGTAGAGAGAACTCATTAGCGGAGCTCGGTATCACCCATTGAGGCTATTTCTCTCCGGATATGTTCTTTCGGTTCGTCCAACGTGTGAGGGTTTCTTGCATACACTTTATTCTTTAAGTTCCCCCATAAGTAAAAGTCACAATCGGTTAAATCTGGGGACCGTGATGGCCATAAGTCAGTACTAATAACACGGTCTTCAAAAATTTCCTCAATTAGGTTTAATGTGTCATGAGCTGTATGCGCAGTGGCAGAGTCTTGCTGAAAATATCCACTTCGAGAGTCAGTGTCAGTCAGTTCGTCAAAAAATGGTTTTAGTATATTATCCCTGTATCTTTGTCCATTAATTGTGCCCTGAAAAAATGTAGGTCCTATAATTCTGTATCCATTCACTGCGCTCCATACTCCGACCCGTTCGTCATGAAGAGGAATTTCGTATATGCGATGGGCATGGGCGCCCGCAGGATTTTTTCCAGAGGGGGGCCAAATTATAATTTTCATTTCATTGCCCCTCCATTTTCGTTTCATTTCTTACTTGCTTCGTGAAATTCATTACTGTATTTTACTGTTCTGAATCCGTTGGCTACTTTATGGCAAGATTGGGAAGAATGTTATGTTCCTTGTTCACAGTTTTTGCCCATGAAAGATCGCGTTTCTTCTTTTGTGATTAATTGTCATAATGTTGAGGTCTCAAAAAGAGGTAAAACGAGTAGTTCCGTGAAGAACTGAAGCTTATTTTAATATATCCTACTTATGTTAATTGCCTCTATCAACATACAAAATTTCAGTTGATTGCTGTAATAGATTCGTAGATATTAAGAACCGTCTAATATTACGGATGGTCGCCATGTTGGATTTTTATATATGTAGGTCTTACGAGTTATGTAACATTACGTGAAGATTATTGTGTACGTGTAGTAGGCCTATTCAAACTTCAATCGCGTGATTAGGACACAAGTAAAAACGAGATTTCAAAATGTCGCACAGCTGCCATCTTGTGGTTATGAAAACAATTGAAATAAATTAGATCTCAGTGGATTAACATTTGCATAAGCATTTGCCGTACCAAGTTTCACTGCACACGGGTGGTTAAAATGCGAGAAACGTCCATTTAAATATTATATTTCGCGTCGCCGCCATGTTGGATTAGTGCTCACCAGGTTATTGAAAGTCCTATAGGTGAACTTATGTTCATAGCCTCTATGAACATAAAAATTTCAGTTTGATTGCTGTAAAAGATTCGTAGATATTGAGAACCGTCTAAATATTTCGGATGGTCGCCATTTTGGATTATTATTTGTATAGGTCATATAGTTACGAACCATCAAAGGAAAATTATTGCGTAGGTTCATTATTCAAACTTTTACTTCAATTGCATGATTACGACACAAGAAACAAAAAACTTAATTTTAAAATTTCGCACAGCCGCCATCTTGAGGTTATGTAAAAAATTGAAAAAATTTAGATGCCAGTGCATTACAATATGTAATCACTGTACCATATTTCACTGCGCTCAGATGGTTAAATCGCGGGAGAAGTCTATTAAAATGTTTCAAATTCGCTTGGCCGCCATGTTCGTTTTGTACATAACAGGTTTTTGAAAGTTACATAGATAAACTTGTAGTAGTGCCCTTTATCACCGTACAAAATTTCAGGGAGATATCAGTAATCGTTTCGGAGACATAGAATGCCAGTGAAATATTTCGCACAGCCGCCATCTTGAGATTATGTAAACAATTGAACTAAATTAGACGCCAGTGCGTTACAATGTGTATAGACATTTGCTGTACAAGTTTCATTGCGTTTGGATTGTTAAAGTGCGAAATAAAAGTATAGTTAAAAGTCTAAAATTCGCTTGGCCGCCATGTTGATTTTGTAGTTACCAGGTTTTTGAAAGTTTCATAGGTGTACTTCTAGTAGTGTCCTTTATCACTGTACAAAATTTCAGGGTGATATCAGTAATAATTTCGGAGATATTGAATGCTGATGATAATTTATATTTCGCACAGCCGCCATGTTGGATTGGTGAGACGTGATAGAATTTGAAGGGCACGGTCGGGGTCGGCCGAAATGGTGCTGTGACCTTACCGAATTTCATTGTAATCGCTCCAGCCGTTTAGAAGTTATTAGAAGGGGAGGGGGCACTCCCACACCACGCACACTCATAAGCACACACATACACGCACCCGGACTAAAGGTGATCTCATAAGCCTATTTTTACATAAAATGAAAATAGGCTAATAATAGTGGTATCACCATGTATCGACAATAATATAAGGATCAAGCGGTTCATTAAAATGCTAATGTAAATCCAGTTCGCCTATTGTCTAAATACGGTAACTGGAGGACATATTTTCAGACTTTTCCAAATTACTGAATTAAATTAAACTGTGGAAATATCCCTACATATGAATCTGCATAATAATTCAAATAGCACTGTTTCCAAATATCTAGTTTGTACTGGCCGTTACAGCGGATCCATCACGTTTTTCCTCTTCTTAACAAGCTATCAGGAATACTTCGCATTGCTCTTCTTAGCATAACGCATTTTGTGCGAAGTGATAAATTCCTATTGTCCGTTGCTCGTACTTGTGACGCCCATGGTTTTGGCAAATCATTGTTTTAGAAAGAAAATATTTCATTTGATTATTGCTGACCGTTGAGTAAAATATATAAAACTCACTAAATCATCCACTTCTTACTTAGTCGCTTTGATAACGACAAACATCGCAGGATCATTCAACTATTATACATTCGTACTTAAGAATGTCACGTAAATGTTCCTTGAGTTAAGAGCCTGCCTATGTCTATAATGTAATTTTCTTCTTTCAGGAGCACATCATTATTAATTCCCCCCTTGAACTTTGGCTTTATCTCCTAATTGATCTACAGTATATTGAATTGTAACTTTCAGTCGGTCAATACGACTATAAGCCCAATTAAATTCGGATTAAATTAGTTTCTCTGCTCATATAAGTAGGCTACATGTTGCGCATCGAAAATTGCCTTGCAAGAAGATTCCATTGGAATCATATAGTCAACAACATTACGAAGTCTGTCAGTATTGAATTTACCATTTTGTCTCAACTGATCTACCGCCTATATTAGATTGAGAGTGCGAATCTCAGTCGCTTTGATAACGGCACAAAAAACACCTCAGAACAATTTAACTACAGTATTAGCCTATAAATTGCTTCGATCGTAAAATATTTAACACTACAGGTTAAGAATCTACAACAATGGTAGATTGCTGTTCATTTGTAGCAATAATTGCTCTATTCTCAAGAAATGGACCACAGTTCTATGGCACACCTTGAATAGAAATATACGGCATTTCGCAGCACGAATAACGATCGCAGTAAGGCAAAACGGCGCAAAATTAAACGAGTGTACAACACAGTCAGGCCCGTATTTAGAACTCCTGAAGCCCCTGGGCAAAATAAAAAATAAAATAAAAATGTGTTGCTACCCCTGACTTAAAATACGTACGTATGCAAATTTATTAAAGTGTCCGTAACATATGGGGCTGTTTCTTCACTGAGCGTATATTTAACTATGAGCGGCGAACACTAAAAATAATTATGTGTTTACTAAAATTACAAATAGAATAAAACTTAATACAAAGAATTTACATTTAAATTTTAAAAGCTGTATCATACTGAACTAGTGGCAAAAACACCAATTACTTAAATAACAAGTGGCTACCTTCTTGCCTTACCTTTTGCAAACAAGATTAGGATTTCATTAGTCCGATTTCACTTTCAAGTCAGGTTCAAAAGCAAGAACACCAAGATGACTAACACAATCCCGTTTTGTGTGTCCTTAAATAATCAACATTGCAAAAGTGCGACAATGAATTCCCTTGTGTGTGTGTGTGTGTGTGTGTGGAGGGATGGAGTTAAACTTTAATAACTTGGCGTTTAATGCCCAAGCGGTTTTGTACAGTTTTCCAGAATTTTTTCCGCCCGTAAAATTTGCCACCGTGGGCAGCTGCCCTGTTTGTTCCCCCGTAATTACGGGCCTGAATACAGTAATTGACCCAATATTGTAAGCACGATCTTACGCAGTGTTTTACTCGTCAGCAAAGGAAACCTCGTTTTAGGGGCTAAAATCCGCTATCGGTGTTGCAATGTATATAAATATATCCAGAACCTACTTTCATATCGTCACTGCCAAAGTGACCACTTTTGATAGTGTTGGGTAAACATACGGTATTTAACACTAGGCATAACCATATTGAAAAATTGAGCTATGTTTCCATTGGTGGTCTAGTCAGTGCATGACATCGTTAGAACCATAATATTTTTGAATATAAATACATAAGTTACGGTATTACGTCAGCAACAATAAAGAAGTTTTCTATTGTAACATTTGCCAGTTGATTATCAGAAACTTCACATTCGGGGCACAGTCAGTGCCTGTGAATGCTGTGAAAGGTTAAACTCATAGGGTTAGGACTACTGTTCTGACTCAGTGAGGAAAGCAATGGCAAACTACCTCACTCCTCTTCTTGCCTAGAACGCTTCAAAATAGCACTGCCTTGGGTTTTTGTGGGTATCTCCTCACATAACGTAACGGCGGTACTTTTTGAGGATCCAACCAGCCTTCGGGCTGACTACCTAACAGACAGACAGACAATTTATAAAATAAACTGGTGACAATGACCAATCGAATATCAACATTCTCGGAATTCCAGGGGTAGGGGGGCACGGCCCCACCTTGCCCCTCCCTGCGAGCGCCCATGGCGATGGGGGTTTTCTGTACTCCAATGTCTGTTATTCTGCGTCGAAACATAACCGTGTAAATGGAATCAAGCTTCGTCCGAGAAAAATATTCAGCGTGGATCAATTGTTTCATCATGAACGCTTCGTAACATCCAATTACAAAATCGTACCCCCTTATCATGATCACGTGGATGCAGTTCGTGTACTACAGTAATCTTGCATGGCTTCAGTTTCTACATTTTCGTAGCCCGCCATGCTGAGGTCTTCGAAACCCCGGCTTCTTGTCCAAGTCGTCTTAGGGATTTTGTAGGCGTATGTTTTAATCTTTCTGAGATTTCATTTACTTTTTCCTGATTAAGTACACGTTTTTTAACACTTCGCTTCTTATCGAGTAAAGAACCAGTTCCTCTCAATTTCTTTACGAGATTCCACACGGTATCTCCATGTGGAGAGCGTACACCTGGAGAATGTGTTATGAAACGTCTAACGACTTCTTTGCAAGACTCTGTTTTCACATAATTATCGTACATAAATACCCTTTTTTTTCTACCGTGTACACACGTGGAGGCATTATGAGAATTATACCCCAAGTAACACTTCACAACTCGAGAACAGTTGGAGCGACAGATTAACACTAACGTAATACACGTTATAAGCACGGACCAGAACTGGGAAGTGCGCGCTGTGGAACAGGAAGTGATCTGTCAACTCAAGGAAGATAAGCTCTATGCGTTGGCCGGACGAGTTATGAGAGGAACTCTACTACTACTACTACTACTACTCCTCGGCGCTACAGTCCATGTAGGACCTTGGCCTCTCCAACAATCGTTGCCCAATCCTGACGATCTTCTGTACGTTTCCTCCATCTTCTTACTCCCATCTTGCGTAAGTCGTCCTCCACGTCATCCAACCATCGTTTCCTAGGTCTTCCTTTGCATCTTCTTCCACCTGGCTTTCCTCTATAGGCCTTTTTAACCACTCTATCACCTGCCATTCTCTCCACATGCCCCAGCCATTTTAGCCTATTACTCTTTACTTCCGAAACTATATCAGGATGCCCATATAATTCCTCCAATTCTTTGTTTTCCCGTATTCTCCATCTTCCTGCCTCATTCACTGCTCCACAAATCTTCCTCAGTATTTTCCTTTCCCATCTTCTCAAAAGCTCCTCTTCTGCCACAGTCATAGTCCATGTTTCCGAGCCGTACATTACCACTGGTCTTATAACTGTTCGGTACACTGTCACCTTTGATCTTCTACTGAGGATGCGCGCTTTGAGGATTTTTACCAGTGCCCAATAAGCTCTATTACCGGCTGCAATTCTTGCTTTTATTTCTTCTCTTGTGCTATTATCTTCAGTAACCAGTACTCCCAAATACTTGAAACTTTCACACCTCTCAAAATTCACCCCCTTTAGGTTTATAAATAAATTTATATATTTATCTTTCTCCACAGTATTTTCCTAGATAATAATAAATATTGAGTTTTGTTGTAGTTCACTCGTAATCCTACTTCTTCTGATTCCTTTTCTAACCGTCCCAACCCTTCTTCTAGATCTTTCAGTCTTCGTGACAGCATACCTACATCATCAGCCAACGCTAGATTTTGGCTCATACGGTTTAACAGCGTGCCTCCTGGATTGCTGATATCTATCTTCCTCATTACTCTCTCTAGTACTATATTGAACAGCAGCGTGGACAGTACGTCTCCCTGTCGTAAGCCTTGGTTTACCTCAAAAACTTTTGAGAGTTTTCCTTCAACTTTAACTCGACATTTTGTGCCAGTAAGAGTCATTTGCACCAATCTGATTAGTTTGGGTGGGAATCCCATGTCCATCAAGGCCTGATACAGAGTTTTCCTTTTTACACTATCATAAGCCTGTTTGAAATCCACATATACAGGGTCTTTCATAGAAAATAAGAGCGCCAAGCAGCGGCTTTGTTAATCGCTGCTGCGCTCACCTTGGCCGAGCTTTTGGCGCGCCAAGGCCAAACCGTGTGTACAATCCTATATGATGCAGCGGCCTTGCTAGCGAGTGTACAATGCTGAAACCTTACTTTAGTTAGTTAGTTAGTTATTGCTGATGAAACCGAAACCCCTATAGTATTGAAAGCGCACGCATAGTACATACGATGGCTTTTTTTTTTCAAGTTCCGATTGACTGTATAAAAATAACAGATTAACATTACCAAACTTGACCTTGCAATAAGCGTGCAGTTGCTCAGTCGCCAGTCTAAACTCAAGTGCTAACATGGTGAGACAGTTATCATTGCAACATCGTATTTTTTACGTGAAACTTATTTTAAGTACGAAGCGGCTCGGCGGGTACGTGATGCATTTGTTCAACAATTTCCTGATGAAGTGCCACCTTCACCAGCACAGATTCACGTAATTGCAAATAAGTTTGACAATACTGGCTCGGTGTTCAATAAAAAACATGCCAGCACACGAACAGTTTTAACAGAGGATGAGCTAGATGACATTGGCGAGAATCTTGAACGGTCTCCGAATAAATCACTCACAAAATTAGCACAAGTAGGGGTTTCGGTTTCATCAACAATAACTAACTAACTAAAGTAAGATTTCAGCATTGTACACACGCTAGCAAGGCTGCTGCATCATTTAGGATTGTACACACGCTTAAAGCAGGGGGCCTTGGCACGCCAAAAGCTCGGCCAAGGTGACCGCAGCAGCGGTTAACAAAGCCGCCATTGGCGCTCTTATTTTATATGAAAGACCCTGTAATTGGTGCACATCCACATTATATTCGTAACACTTTTCCATTATTTGCCTTATTGTGAAGATATGGTACGTCGTCGATCTACCCTGTCGGAATCCACACTGGTATTCTCCAAGTCTCTCTTCAACAAGAGGTGTAAGTCTCATAGCCATTACCTTCGCTAGGATTTTGTAGACCACACTAAGCAGTGCTATGTCACCATAATTTTCACACTTTGCTTTATCATTCTTCTTATGGATTGGGCAAATAATGGCCGTGTTCCACTGTTCTGGCATCACCTCCTTCTCCCATATCTCCACAATCAACTGGTGTACCAGCTTTGCCAAATGTTCCCCACCACACTCAATCATCTGTGCTGAAATATTATCACCTCCTGGGGCTTTGTTATTCATTGTGGTGTTTGAAGCCATATTTTCAGTGTTGCCTTAGTAAACAAGAGTTTAATGCTTTTCAGTCGGTCAACACGAATGTACCCAAAAGAGATGGGTTATGCCCTAATCCTGAAATAAATTACATGAGATTAATAAAACACTAGGATGACCAGTTTCGATCGTCAAGCAATCATCATCAGATTCATTACACTTAGGCTACAAAATCTATGTTTGAAATACAGGTGAAAATATTTACAATATGTACAATTATTTAGTTGCAGTATTGGTACTGCAACTGTCAGTGTATGCTAAATGCAGTATATATGTTAGGTGAAATGCTAAATGGTGATAGCTATCCGGAGATTGTACTTTAGAGAGATTATATGGTTGTAAACTATGGTTAAACTATAAAATTTTAGGCTAACTACTTATCTGATTGTCTTCCGTACTACAGCTACTCGCAGTTTTCGTGCTCACTGGAACTCACTGTGCGGTCGACTGTGGTGGTTATCTTAACGACTGGTTTTTCCCTGCCTTCTCCCCCCCTGTCCCTACGTGCTGTGGTGAGTGATAGCGATGTGTTTATGTGAGGTGTTGCCAACCTAGATAAGATGTATGTTATTGAATGAGGTGGGTCTACAACTATTAAAGACCGTGGATTAGCCCTCGTCACGCGTGGAGCATAACCCATTCGAACTAAGCGTTGACGGTCTTATGAGGACGTCCCGGCACCTTTAATACTGCCGCGAATATGGGCCTTGGTTTATTGCAGAAGAAAAGTACATCGTACACCTGATCCAGATAACATTTACCTACTAAAAACCCCCTAATTTCCCCCCTTTTTTATCTAGCTTGGCTGTGTCGCTAAATTGTGTTTTGCTTCCGACAGGGTGTGTTTTTTAGTAGCGTGAAGAGGGGTGAGCTCTCCATGAACGTGTGTTCATATAAACACATCGCTATCACTCCCCACAGCGCGTAGGGACAGGGGGAGAAGGCAGGGAAAAACCAGTCGTTAAGATAACCACCGCAGTCGACCGCACAGTGAGTTCCATTGAGCACGAAAACTGCGAGTAGCTGTAGTACGGAAGACAATCAGATAAGTAGTTAGCCTAAAATTTTATAGTTTAACCATAGTTTACAACCATATAATCTCTCTAAAGTACAATCTCCGGATAGCTATCACCATTTAGCATTTCACCTAACATATATACTGCATTTAGCATACACTGACAGTTGCAGTACCAATACTGCAACTAAATAATCGTACATATTGTAAATATTTTCACCTGTATTTCAAACATAGATTTTGTAGCCTAAGTGTAATGGATCTGATGATGATCGCTTGACGATCGAAACTGGTCATCCTAGTGTTTTATTAATCTCATGTAATTTATTTCAGGATTAGGGCATAACCCATCTCTTTTGGGTACATTCGTGTTGACCGACTGAAAAGCATTAAACTCTTGTTTACTAAGGCAACACTGAAAATATGGCTTCAAACACCACAATGTTCACGGCTAGTCAGGCAAATCGTGAAGCCAAGAAATTCAAATCACTCAGGCTTAAACTCATGAATTTAGACAAGTCAATTTGGTTCAACAAAAAATGTATAGAACTAAACCTCACCCCTAAATACGTACCAATTAAAACCGTACCGAACACACCAGCCTCGATCATTTCAACCAAACAAGCCAAAGCTCTTTGGATAAAAAACGAATTAAGATTTGCATACATAAGAAAGCAAAAAATTAACCAACAATTATACGACATTCAATTGCAACTAAGTAATTTCTGGCACGCAGCCCAATGGGACAGCTTCACCGAGCACCTACATGACACCTTCAAAATCAGAGCAACGAGGAAGCATGAAACGCTAGAAAATAAATTAAGAAAACTAGGAGAAACACAGAACCATCAATCTAACGAACAACACACGAATAACAATGAATTCAATTTCCACAGCAGAGTAAACAACAGAACGAACGTAACCTTTTCTCAAGGTGAAATGAATATGTTAGACAAAGGTTTGAAATACAACTGCACAGACGCACACACGAACCACAATATAAAACAGTTAATCACAGATATTGAGATAGCCAGTCACAAGCTCCCAGCAGAAGACAGGGAATTAACCAAAAATCTCGCCACCAACGAAGCCAAAAAAATCCTCAAACGAGAGGGCGATAGCAATAACATTCAAAACAACAAACAACTCAAAGAAATAAAGTTGTTGAAACAAAAAATAAAAGAACATGACTTAATCATCACAAAAGCAGATAAGGGAAACACTACAGTAATTTTGAACAAAACAGAATACATTGAAAAAACAGTCGAATTCCTAAACAACAACGAAATCAAGGAATTAACCAAAGACCCCACCAACAAATTCCAAAAACAAATAAAAAGTGCGCTAAAAGAAACAGAATACATACTGACCAAAGCCGAAAAATCAAAACTAATAAACATTGTAACGTGTTTTTCGAGGGGTTTTTATGCAACTGGCATAAGTCAGTAGGAAGCCATTCTATATTTATTTACGCGGCAAATTGTTCAGCCAAGAGAATTTTTCATGTTAATTTATTATTATTATTAATTTATTATAATTATTATTTAGATATTTTCGGAGCATTTTATAAAAATTATTAGCATTCAGATAGGTTTTCTATGTTTTAGAAAACGCTATCATGCAAATTATTACGAACGACGATATCATAGAAAATTATCTGATTACGGAATTTTACGGAGTTTTTGTCAGTTAGGGTATTTGAGAGAGATGACTCACTGGGAATTCAAATACAAGCTGATTCCTGTCGAGAAGCATGACGCAATCTTGGGTCGCATCGTCAAGGAAAGGCGAATTGTTGAAACGGAACCCTCCCGCCGAGTGTAATGACCCAGAGGAGGGGAAGATCGCGTGGTGGAGCAGCCAATCAGGGAGGACCACGCAAGCTGAAGTCGGCTGAAGAGGGGGGGAGCCAACGTGTGCATATATCGTTCGACGCGGCGTGGAACGAGGACATTCTGTGAGACAATCTGTATAGTTCTTAACGAGTGTGGTTTACGCGGGAGTCGCTCCGATGTTCCGTGGAACGTGGACTATCTGTGAAATACTTGACGAGTATGTTGTACGCGGGAATCGCTCCGATGTTCCGTGGATTGGAGGACTAACTTTTGTATAACTTAACCAGTGTGGTTATACGAGTGTTTGGGTCCGATGTACGGACCATAGAATTATCTAATCTACCAGAATATCATCAAATTTCGACGGAGATGACGACGTCCAGGAGACTGTGGGAAGCACACAGCATCATCAAGTACGAGGGAAATGCTTTGGCAATTTCCAGTGGTAAGCGCAAATGACGCAGAAATACGCAATCTCTCATTTCTCGTTGTTTTACATTTCATATTTCAGTAACTTCATAGCTTGGAAATAAGAGTAAAATCAATTTATCAAACTCCGTTTTCACGTAATTTTCTATCGGTAATATTAAAATCGCAACGCTCCAATTTAAATTTTATACTTATTATTATTAATTTTGTTATACTTGTTTTATATAATAAATTCATTTCTTTTACAATGCAATCTTTGCTTTCAGTAGGTAGCATTAGATATAGACCAATTCCTTCTCCTGATACAATTGTTTGTTGGGTTAATGATCAAATCATACCACGATCTGAGTGAATAGAGTCTTGAATGTGTTCTGCCAGAGCTAGACGTTGTTAAATACAAATTTAGATTTCAACATTGCGTTGAGGTCTTGGCGCCCATTAAAACAACATAGCTTAGGCAAAGGTAAACAGTTACATTTCTCACCCAACAGTTAGGGGCAGTCAAACCATTACAACATGAACCCGAAAATACCGTCATTGAGGGGACAACCAAAAATACACAAAAAGGAATGCCCAATGAGACCAATAGTCAATTGTAGGAATGTCCCTAATTACAAAATCAGCAAAGAGTTACTAAAAATCTTAAAATGCCGTCTTTCCAACGACAAAAACAACTCTGTAAAGAACACAACAGAACTAGTAACAGCATTGAACACCCTACAAATGAAACCTAGCTTCAGGCTAGTATCCTTCGACGTAACTAACATGTACACCAATATTCCGATTATTGAAGCAATCAACACTATCGAAAACAACTTAAAATCCAACAATTCGGTAAAAGAAATTGAAGAGATTGTGAGATTACTGAGGGTCGTTCTCACCCAAAACGTGTTTCAATTCGACAATAAAATATACACACAGAGAGAAGGCCTAGCAATGGGATCGCCTCTAAGTGGGTTAATCGCTGACATCTTCATCAATGCACTAGAAAATGCGTTCTTAGAAAAGACTTCAACAAAGGGAATAGTAATATGGAAAAGATACGTAGATGATGTAATTTGCATCTACGATACTGAACTAACAAGCGAAGAAACAATTCTCCAATCCATTAATAGCCTTCACCACTCTATCAAATTCACTAAGGAATCCGAAATAGACCGGAAAATAAATTATCTCGATATAACTATTGAACGTAAAGACAACGACCTTTCATATTCCATATTCCGGAAAGCAACACAAACCTCGCATGCAATCGACAATCAGTCTAATCACCCCAGTACGCACAAACTAGCGGGTTTCAATTCAATGGTGCACAGGGCTTTAAACATACCCATGTCAAAAGACAACTATAATAAGGAAATAAGAACTATTATGCAAATAGCAAAGGAAAACAACTTCTCGCCAAGCAAAATAAATCAAATTATAGCCAAACATAAAAATAAAGATAAAACGATTCCCAAACCGGACAGTAATGAGAAAAAATTTGCGCGTTTCAACTATGTGAATGCGAATACATATAAAATCACTAACCTATTCAAAAAACAAGGCATGAAGATAGCTTTCACGACGAAAAACACAACCGCTAGGCACCTCCTAAATAGTAATCTAAATAAACGTGACCCGTATTCAAGGTCAGGGGTATATTCTATAACGTGCCAACGCACCGATTGTCAAGCTAATTACATCGGGCAGAGTGGAAGGCGAGTAGACACACGTTATAATGAACATAGGAATGCGATAAGATACGGAACACATTCAGCCGTGAGCGAACATATGTGTGACGCAGGGCACAGCTTTACCAACATAGAGTCGGACCTTAAAATAATCCATCACGAATCGAAAGGCAGAGCTCTTGACATAAAGGAAGCAATCGAGATACACCTAGCCAAACGAAACAATCCCTACAATCTAAATGAACACACGTTCATGGAGAGCTCACCCCTCTTCACGCTACTAAAACACACACCCTGTCGGAAACAAAACACAATTTAGCGACACAGCCAAGCTAGATAAAAAAAGGGGGGAAATTAGGGGGTTTTTAATAGGTAAATGTTGTCTGGATCAGGTGTACGATGTACTTTTCTTCTGCAATAAACCAAGGCCCATATTCGCGGCAGTATTAAAGGTGCCGGGACGTCCTCATAAGACCGTCAACGCTTAGTTCGAATGGGTTATGCTCCACGCGTGGCGAGGGCTAATCCACGGTCTTTAATAGTTGTAGACCCACCTCATTCAATAACATACATCTTATCTAGGTTGGCAACACCTCACATAAACACATCGCTATCACTCCCCACAGCACGTAGGGACAGGGGGGAGAAGGCAGGGAAAAACCAGTCGTTAAGATAACCACCGCAGTCGACCGCACAGTGAGTTCCAGTGAGCACGAAAACTGCGAGTAGCTGTAGTACGGAAGACAATCAGATAAGTAGTTAGCCTAAAATTTTATAGTTTAACCATAGTTTACAACCATATAATCTCTCTAAAGTACAATCTCCGGATAGCTATCACCATTTAGCATTTCACCTAACATATATACTGCATTTACCATACACTGACAGTTGCAGTACCAATACTGCAACTAAATAATTGTACATATTGTAAATATTTTCACCAGTATTTCAAACATAGATTTTGTAGCCTAAGTGTAATGGATCTGATGATGATCGCTTGACGATCGAAACTTGTCATCCTAGTGTTTTATTAATCTCATGTAATTTATTTCAGGATTAGGGCATAACCCATCTCTTTTGGGTACATTCGTGTTGACCGACTGAAAAGCATTAAACTCTTGCTTTGTTATTCCTCAAGCTTTTAATTGCCAAACTAACCTCCTCCAGCGTCGGCACGGGTACTGGCATTGCATTAGTGTTATCCTTGCACCATGGTTGGATATCCTCTTGACCCTCCTGTTCTAGCAATACCGTCTCTGCAGTAGCATTGAGCAGCTCGCTGAAATATTCAGCCCATCGATCTAAAATCTGTTCTTCTCCTCCTATGAAATGTCCTTCTTTATCTCTGCAGAAAACTGCTCGGGGTTGAAAGCCCTTCTTCACTTCCTGTATTCTTGTATAGTACTTTCTTACTTCTTGATTATTGTATTCTTCTTTTAGCTCTTCAATCCATTTCTTCTCTGATACGTGTTTCTTTCTTCTACAAATTCTATCTGCCTCTTTTCTTTTTTATGTTCTTCTGTATTCTTTCTCGTTGGTCTACTTATCATTTTCTCCCATGTTGCATTTCTCTCCATTATAGCTATTTTACATTCTTCATCGAACCAGATTTGTCTTTTAATCCTCTCTTCTGTCCCCAGTACTTCTTCTGCAACTTCGTGTAGTGCGTCCCTCATTATACTCCATTGTCCTTCTACTCCCTCTAAATCTCAATTTTGTTTAGTCTCCTACTTCTTCCGTAAATGTGTTTCATATTGTTCGGCAGTTTCTTTTTCTTTTAGTTTTAAGACATTATACCTTCTAGGGCAGGGGTTCCCAACCTGGGGGGCGTGAAGTGATTTCCGAATTACGTTTTTTTAACTCGAATATTACAATTTTGTAAAATAAACATTTTTCTAATCTCTCCAAGTCAATCGTTCAAAAGCACTGGTAATTGCCAACTGTCGGCACACACCTTTGCGGAACCGCGAGGTTGGAGGTGAAATAAGGAATTTGCTGTGTAGTAAGGAGCAAAATCATGCCAATTTAATCGTCTCGTTGGCATATCTTTGTGATTTCTTTGAAGCTTTGAACAGTTTGAACTTAAAGCTCCAAGGCAAATACTCCAATATTATGCATTCCTGGAAAAAAATACAGTTATGGAAACGCCGGCTTCAGTTGAACAACTTCTCATCCTTTCACCGCCTTAATGAAATTTTGCCGGAAAATGAACGTGATCGTAATAAATATAGGTGCAATTTCAGTCACATTTGGATTCATTGGCACAAGAATTCAACTTCTACTTTCCTGTTATCTCGTCGGAAGAATGGTCCTGGATGTTAACAAGAAATTCGTTCGTCATTGACATTGAAGCACTGCCAACACAGCTTCAAGAAGCCGCCATAGATTTGAAGTGTGAATCAAAGCTAAAAGATGATTCTAAAATATTAGGACTGGGTGACTTTTGCAGTGTATCCTGTAATAGCCAAATTTGAATTGCGTGTCATTGTCCCAATTTCAAAGACATATTTATGCGAGTCAGGAATTTTAACGCTGAGTGTCATAGAAACAAAGCAGTGCTGTCGGCTTGATGCTGCAAGGTCATCTCCGCTGTGCTCTGTCAAATATCAAACCAAACATACCGAATATTACCAAGAGAAAACAGTGTTAACCTTCTCACTGACATTTGACTAATTTAAGGATTTGTTGTAAAAGTGTGTTCTTTGTATTGTGCTAAAATGAAGTTAGTATGTAATAGATAGGCCTATTCCATTATGTAATGTTATTAGGTTAGGTCTTTATCCTCCGCGTCAATAGAAGAGGTTATAGAAGCGATGAGTGGTGGGGAGGGGGGGGGGGGGGAGAACGGGGGCACGATGAACTCCCGTATCTGAAAAGGGAGGCGTCAGATGACAAAGGTTGGGAACCACTGTTCTAGGGTATTTCCTCATCTTTCCAGATCTGTACGCTGCTATATGCAGTCTATATTTTACACTTACCACGAAATGGTCAGAGTCACAATCCGCTCCTCTACAACTATCAACTTCGAGTATATCAGATGCGTGTCTTCTATCAATTACCACATGGTCAATTTGGTTGAACGTGGTTCCATCTGGTGAGCACCACATTACTTTCCGTATATTCTTTCTCTGAAGCCATGTACTTTTCACAATCATTTCATTTCCCATGGCAAAGTCAATGAGTCTCTGCCCATTATTATTTGACACCTCATGCAGACTTTCTTTCCTACCGTCTCTCTAAATGCTTTATCTTTTCCCACCTTCGCATTGAAATCACCTAACACGATTTTTACATCTTGCCTTGCTATACCCTCGAGTTCCTGTTCAAGCTGACTGTAGAACGTATCTTTCACCTCATCCTCATCCTCTTCTGTGGGGGCATAAACACATATAAAGGTGATATTAAAGAATCGTGCCTTAATTCTCAAAGTACATATCCTTTCATTCACAGGCTTAAAATTCAGTACCGCTGTTTTATTTCTATTATCCACGAGGAAACCTGTGCCACCTATCCTTCCACTGTCGCCTCCACTATACATGATTGTATGGTTATCACTTCTCAATATACCATCTCTTCTCCATTTGATCTCTTGGATCGCTGCCACTCCTATACTATATTTATCTATCTCTTCCTTAATAAGGCCCTTCAACGCTCCAGGTCTGTTCAATGTTCTCACATTTCAGGTTACTATGTACTGAACCCTTAATATAATTATCATGATATTAGTGTTCATATTTTTGCTCATTGTGGAGTTGTAAGATGGAACTTATTTGAAGGCACTGCTGGAAAATGTAGGCCTATGTTGAAATAAGATTTTACCTGGGGGAAGCAAGGCGCGCCTCATATCCTGCCAGAACAATGAATGTAGGCTTGTAGTGGAATGCAGCCAGAACAGCAGAAATAACCTGAACACCGTTAGAACCGAGGTCAAGAGCCGAGTTTGGCGCCAAGAACGTATGAATCACCGTGCAAATGTCTTTGTAAGCAAGGGAGAAGTTGAAAAAGGCCAGTGAACAATGGAAATATATGCTGTCGTCCACGCCTACTGGGGCGGAGCCTGGAAATATAGCGCGAAGTTGTAAATTGCACCCACAAATGAGAAGAGGGCACGCGGACTTGTTCGCGCTACTCTGAAAGCACGCTGTCACTTGGATTTATGGAGGGAACTCGATTGTGATTAATCCACCGATCAAAATCAGATCCGCACGCATGAGGATTACGGTTCGAACCAAGGCGAGTTCTTTGATACAAGTTACATGTCTGTGCGACGTCTGCTCAAAAAGATAGATATTTTTCTAGTACCACCCCCACTTTCGGGCTGATAATGTATAAATACCAAGTGAGGAGTTCACTCGAGGTTCTTTTTGAAGGCATACTTTGAAGGCGCAAGCTACGCGCTTTTGTTCTAAATCTACGTTACTTTTGAAAATGTTCCATGTCTGTGGACTTAGCGAATTTTCGTGTCAACTAAGAGTAAATACATAGACTTTGAACTTAATCATTGCTGATAGGAGATGTATTCTAATTCATCTCGTGTATATATTATTTTAAGTGTTTTGCGTGTGAAGATTTAGTGAGATAGCACCCTGCTATAAATTTAGGGCCAGTCGACGATTTTATATTGCTCAATAGGACTCGTAGATGGATATAGCAGTCTACTCGAGCAATTTAAGAAGGGATAATAGTGTGAGGAATATATTTTAAACTGATAAACATTTCATTCAAGCAGCGTCAACAATGGAAAACGTGGTGTACACATCTCGAAGAAGGAAGTCCATGCTGGAATCAACTACGGTGACGATGGTTGCTTGTTAAGCATCATGAATGGGTCATGACGAGATGCATCAGTTCTGAAGGAAGCCATTAGGATGAGTACAAAATTATCTATTTCATTATGTAGCCTAACTTTGGTTATTGGGGATCCTTGTATATAGTCTTGTATTTTTGTGTATTTTTCTTGTTGTGTGTGTTTCGTTTTAACCGGCTACTACTTTAAATATGGAACTCATTGTGGTTATTCTGTTGTTTATTTTATGTAAGATTTGTGCGGGACAGTAGGTTAAATTGTACTCGCGTGAACAGTGTGCGTATTTTGGCAAATACAACACGTGAGTGAACTGAATAGTTGATGACAAGTGAAGCTTGGGTTAGCTAACGTAATTATAGCATAGGGGGGAAATATGAATGTTATTAGTGAAGGTTTCGGATTACACAGGCTGTAATGTTATGCGATATTGCATATTTTTATAGCAAGAAGCCGTATGCTTCTGTGGTAATTATTTTGAAATATTTGGAGCACATTCTTATTATTGTGTTGTTGGAACACATTTCTGAGAGGTATTGTCTGCGATCGGATGCATTTTTATGAAGGAGAAGAGTTGAACCATGGCAAGGTATTACTTACTGCACGGGGTGTGACCAGGGTCACCTACCTGGCGGCTGCAAGTTTCTAAATCAGAGCGCTAATGGGAGTGGCTACTGATAATTATTCTACAGTCCTAAATTGCGGGATGTAATGTTGGGGATGAATCTGTGATTTATGTGTTTTATTTCAGTTGGTGTATGCTGAATCTCTACGGTTCTCAAAGCTGTGGCTTGAAACATGACCTTCCTGGTATTGCAACACATTGCCAAGGGCTAGTGGAGCCCGTACTGCGAGCTCAGATCACAGATAAAGATAGCTGAGGCAATTAGTGCCGTGTTCGGTGTGCTCATATAAGATAACGATCAGTATTGAAGCCTGTATAACCAGAAGCTACTTGGATGATTAAATTTGGCAGTTCTTCATATCAAAAATTCAGTTCAGGAATTTGTTGGTTTGTATTTTTTGTTCTTGGTTAGCTACTGTCTCAATAATTTTGTTGTTATTTTTGAAGCATTTTTTTGTGCGCATATTGTATCTTTGTTGTGTCAGGGAAACAGGAGGTTTTCCCAAGTTTTAGCAGCCGATGACCACGATTGAGGGTTCACGATATGTGTATGTGAGACCTATTTTAGGCAGATTGATTTTGTGTGCATTTAGCACTTATGTAAGACTTCACACGGAAGTATTTGTAATTTAGTTAAGGGTAGAGTAGCTGGTTAATTATTATTTACTTGTTAGCCATTTAGTGTGGAACCCGATACCAAGGTGTGGTGAAATCGCTCATGGATATGCAACCTGCGACTTCGTTCTATGGAGGCATATCATATGACCAGCGTACTTATCCTAAGCTAAGCTTTATCATAAAACGTCGCACGCAAAGACACAAGGATGAGATAAGTAAGGACTTGGTCCATGTATTTCATTTTTTGGACAGCATTTGAAGCTGTAATTTTATTCAATATTGGGGAGTGGAGTTTCTCACGTCCGTAGGTCTTAACCTGCTCCCTGGGTGGTGCTAAACGAGCAACAGTGATCAGGCTGCCAGACTACCCTAGCGATCTCCTGGCTATTGTACATGAAAATGAAAAATAATTCAAATGGTTCTTTTCAGAACCAACAGGCAAAGACCTTCGGGCCTACGCTTAAAGTTCTTCATCTAAATATAGAAGGCATAAGTAAATCCAAATGCCACTACTTGTCAAAAATCCTATTAGATGAAGACATCGATGTGGTTGCTATTCAGGAAACACATGTGGTGGACGAACATCAATTACAAACCAGAGGGAAAATATCAGGATATGATATCGTAGGTGCGACATACCACCATGCATATGGCACAGCTACATATGTTCGCAGCACCATTGAAAATGCTTCATTGCTCACAACTAGCTCTAAATATGACATTCGCACTGTTGTCATCTAAGTTGGAGACTTCATCATTACAAACATCTACAAGCCTCCACTTTCTCCGTGGCCCTCCCAGATGATTCAGGTACAAAACCATCCAGCCATCTATGTGGGAGATTTCAACAGTCACCATGTAGAATGGAATTATAGTGCCACCGATTCTAATGGAGACACTCTCATGAATTGGGTCGAGGAACATGATATTCATCTTATATTTGATGCAAAAGATAGAGGTACATTTAGATCTGCCGCATGGAAAAAGGAGTTCAACCCAGACCTATGTTTTGTTTCCAGTGATCAAAATAAACAACCTCTGTTTACTTCACGGAAAGTACTTCAAGATTTCCCACGTAGTGAACATCGTCCTGTGCGTCCTGAGGTTGGAATGCAGATACCTCTGGTAACTTCTTATCCTCGCCCACAATGGAACTTCAGGAAAGCAGACTGGAAAGCGTTCTCGAGTGACCTTGATAAATGTGTCAGATGGATACCGCCAACAAGCAACAACTATGAGAGATTTGTGGGTGCTGTAATTGCCACGGCAAAAAGACACATTCCTAGAGGTTACAGAAAGGAATACATTCCTGGATGGACTGATGAAAATGAAAAGCTATACCAAGAGTTCCTTTCCAGTGGCGAACAAGAAATCGGGGATGAACTGCTTCATAATCTAGACAATGCCCGAAGAGAAAGATGGATTGAAACTGTAACATCTATGAATTTCAGAGAATCGAGCAGAAAGGCATGGTCATTGTTACGGAAGCTTGGTGGGGCCACTCCCATCGTTCGTAAAAATCCTGCAGTTACTCCAAACCAAATTGCTGCTCATATAGTTCCTTTGTCTAGAACACCGAGAGACAGAAATCATACAAGAAATATCAAAAAGCAATTAACCAGTCTGAAGGCCACAAGCCCCCTTCATTCGGAATACACTAGACCATTTAGTGTGCACGATATCGATGCAGCTTTAGAAGATATGAAATCTGGTAAAGCACCGGGATTTGATGGGATTCACCCCGAGTTTCTGATTAATAGAGGAGAAAATACGAAACTATGGTTATCTAGGTTTCTAACTTACATTCTTCGAACAGGCAACCTACCTCGCTTATTTAAAATGAGTAAAGTCATTGCAATCCTAAATCCAGGAAAGCCTAGTGAAACACCAGAGAGCTATAGACCAATAGCATTGCTCAGTGCATGCTATAAACTACTAGAAAGACTAATCTTGAATAGAATTGCTACAAAAGTGTTCGAAACGATCCCTATTGAACAAGCAGGATTCAGACCACAAAGAAGTTGAGCCGATCAAGTCCTGTCATTAACTACCTTCATCGAAGCAGGATTCCAACAAAGACTAAAGACTTCGGTAGCATTTGTAGACCTAAAGGCAGCTTACGACACAGTGTGGAGAGAAGGCGTTATCAGTAAACTCCTTAAAGTGATTCCATGCAGGAGTCTGGCTCACCTTATAAACAACATGCTGAGTGACAGAACATTTCGCGTAGTCATGGGAAGTGAAATCAGCAGATCCAGCAAACTAAACAATGGACTTCCACAAGGATCAGTGTTTGCCCCACTTCTGTTCAATTTATATATTTCAGATATACCCCCCCCCCCCCCAAATACAGGAAATTTGGTTATGCAGACGATTGGGCACTTGCCACTAACGACCTATGCTTCGAGGAGATAGAGGAAACGCTGACAAAAGATCTCGCTGTTTTAGGAAACTACTTCCGAAAATGGAGACTCCAAACAAGCATGAGTAAAACAGAAGTTTCTTGTTTTCATCTGAACAACCAAATGGCTTCAAGGGATCTCAAGGTATACTTCGATAACACTTTTCTCCGCCACAATAGACACCCCAAATATCTGGGTGTTACACTCGATAGAACGCTGTCGTTCCAAGAACACTTGAGAAAGAGCGCTGCCAAGATTCAGACACGCAACAAGATCATTCGAAATCTAGCCTATGTGGTACTACTTGGGGTGCAAGTGCAACTACTTTACGTTGCTCAGCTCTTGGCCTGGTTTACTCTACTGCAGAGTATTGTGCCCCTCATGTGAAGAGAATAGATGTTAAATTAAATGACACAATGAGAATGATCACAGGTACGATCAGATCAACTCCTATTCAGTGGCTGCCTGTATTAAGCCATATTCCCCCACCCCACCTCCGCAGATGCAATGCTTTGATGAATGAATACAAAAAGATCCAGATTAATCAAAGACTGCCCATTCATGAGGATATCCACCACCTACATATAGATAGACTGAAGTCAAGATATCCACCCATCTGCACGGCGGAGAATCTGGCAATGAGTTATTTCAACCTTACTGAGAAATGGTCTAATGAATGGAGACAATTCGCCCCAGCAGAGTCGTTGAAAATGTCATGCATCACACAGAAGGTACCTGGCTTTGAACAACCTCGGAAAGTATGGTCCAAGCTAAACCGGATCCGAACTAACCATGTTGTGTGTGCAGATCTGCTATACAAATGGAGGAAAAAGTCATCATCTTGTTGCGACTGTGGTGCTGAGAGGCAAACTGTGAAGCACATTTCCCAAGAATGCCTACTGACCCGTTTCGACGGAGATATAAAGGTGAGTATACACTTGCGCGCCGCGCACTGCGCGCGGTGCGTGCGTCGCGCGTGTGTTGCTCGTCCAGAATTATTATTTAGACGAACCTCCCGCGATCCATAGGAAACCCACGAACATTCTCTAGTAAGTTTGGAGTGTGGTAATTATTATCATGTCTCGGCCGCACGAGGAAAACCTCGCGATTGCGGCGATTAGAGTGGTGCGGCTTTTTAATGGCAAGTTTATGCAAAAAGAAAAAGAAAAATAAACGACGACGACGTTGGTGATACACTGACCTGTTTAAAATAAGGAATGGTGCGGAGCTAATGATGGACTTGAAGTCACAAGAAATAAGCGGCAAGTATAAGAATTTTACTCGATTGTCACCTTCTGACTTTGAGAATCTGCTGCAGAAGATTGGACCCCACATTTCCAAAGAAGATACATATTTCCACCCTGCGATTTATTTTACTTTTCTCACGCCGGTAGGAAGACAGCAGAGATATCACCTTCTTCTTGCATTGGTCCGCAGATATATCCATCTCAGCTCCTATTTCCCTCCAGGCCTCTGCCTTTAGTCTAATGGTTTCTTAAAATGATCCATATGTTGAGGTTCCCACAGAAGAGGCTTTTTGCGATAAGCATCGATTGTGAGAAGTTCGTTGTTTTTCGCGCGTATCTGATTGCAATATTTGTGCGTTTTGAGTGGTGATAATGGAGTGATAAAACTGATCGATGCTTATCGCAAAAAAGCATCTTCTGTGGGATCCTCGACATAAGGATCATTTTAAGAAACCATTAGACTAAAATCAGATGCCTGGAGGGAAATAGGGGCTGAGATTGATATACTGTATCTGCGGACCATTGCAAGAAGAAGGTGATATCTCTCCTGTCTTCCTACCGGCGTGAGAAAAGTAAAATAAATCGCAGGGCGGAAATACGTATGTTTGGAAATGTGGGGTCCAATCTTCTGCAGCAGATTCTCAAAGTCAGAAGGTGACATTCGAGTAAAATTCTTATACTGGCCGCTTATTTCTTGTGACTTCAAGTCCATCATTAGCTCCGCACCATTCCCCTTTTTTTTAAACATGTCAGTGTGTCACCAACGCACAGTGGGACGAAATCGAAATCTAGGGGGACAAAATTAATTTTACGTTTTAATCATGAATTTAGAGTGAAAGCAACGTATATAATTTGTTTACTTCATAATAAACATCAGTTACACCTTTTTTAAGCTACGTCTACACATGCAAGAGTTAAGAAGAAAGTGACGCAGAGTGACGTGACATACTAAAAATCTAAGTGAAAATATAATTTAAAAATAATAGTTAAATATTATATAATGCAAATATAGCTATAATTACGTAACAATTACGCCCATTAATAACTGAAACACGTTACAAAGATCATACCTTCAGCTGCATGACCATCTTAAAGCATCACACTAACCACAAGACAACCAAACCACAGCCACTTACATTCACCCTCCAATTCAGACTGCTCGAACAGTGGTGACAGATTTACACTAAGATGCGTTTATATCCCAGAATAGTGAGCAGCAAATTATATGAGAATGCTGTAGAAGTAATATATTTTGATTTTTAATTATGAAAAGAAATAATTTTGTCCTCCTAGATTTCGATTTTGACCCACTGTGCAACGTCGTCGTCGTTTCTTTTTCTTTTTGCACAAACGTGCCATTAAAACAGCCGCACCACTCATCACCGCAATCGCGAGGTTTTCCACTTGCGGCGGAGACATGATTATATTTACCACACTCCAAACTGACTAGTGAATGTTCGTGGGTTTCCTATGGATCGCGAGAGGTTCGTTTAAATAATAATTCTGGACGAGCAACACACGCGCGGCGCGCAAGTGTATACCCACCTTAAGAGAATTTTTCCTGGGGACGCCACAAGCGATTAACTATGTAAATAGTATAAATATAGATATGTAGCTCACGTATACGCCATACGATAAATAAATAAATATTCAATATAACTGTTTGTTTCATTGTTGTTAGTTTTTTTTTGTGATTAAAGAAATGTGTCATTTGGGTTATTTGGTTGTTATGGTGTCTATTTATCGGTGTATTAAAGTTGTTTATCTGTTAAATTTTGGGTCATGATTTCTTGGTAGTTATATTCTCCTTATGTTACCTTGTGATTATGGAAGCAAAAGTACAAAATTATCCAACCTTGCGACATGGACTGAACACCCCCGAATATTAGTCTCGTGTACGCTTCTACAAGGGGACAGTACATATCATTTCTCCGTTTACATTTTCCTTTTCCTTGGATAGGTCGTTTATCATTATCATCAGTCCGGCTATTATTGTATTGGAGTTTCATAACAGACTATTTTTTTCGATGTGGGGTTGTTAGCCCCATGATCAACCCCCAACCTGGAGGACCAGGGTATCCCTCTTTGTCTGACCCATCACCTTTGACCTGTCCGGCATGGGAGGCCCTACCAGGAGCTCACGCTCCCGCCGGCATAGCTCGCAGGATCATTTGGGCTCTCAAGCCCCCACATCACGACAAGATGAGGATACCCTCGTGAGGGATGAGAGAAACTCACTGTAGGCTATTTCACGAGTTTCTTTATGTACTATTGAGACGATTTGGAAGATTTTGGTACAAACCACACATTATAACTCCCTCTGGTTTAAGAGCTTGAGTTACCTTAGCGTTTTATATATTAATTCATAGCCTAATGATGATACTTGGTAGTTGATACTGTATTGATTTTGTTACATGGTCCTGCTCCTTCACCCTCTCCTCAATAAGTGAAAGAAGTCGGTGCATCTAATTGGAAAAGACGACATTTCGATCCGAGGTGATAAACTTTCCAGGTGGCTGCAGTAGAGATCGGCCTATAGTAAATAGTTCAGTTGTCCTACGTTGGCATCACCGAAAATTGGCTTCTAAAATGTATATGCAGTAATCGGTGCCAGAGGGTCTGAGTGTTAAGGTCAATGTCTCATACTGATCATATGAATAATAACCTTCATACAGCATGTGGAGCCTCAAACATCCACATCTCCTAAGAAAAGTCAGTGTAAGCAATGGGCTGACCTCGGTTCATATTATTGCGTCGTGGGACGAGGGAACTGCTGAGCTCTACTGTACTGTATCTCTCCGAACTGCTCCCCTCCACAGAGCACGCACAACAGTGTTAATCTATGACGTATTGTTTTCTTACTACAAAACTTCATGAAACAACGTCATACCTTGTACATAACACATGCCTGAAAATTAGTGGTTTATCTATATAGCTATGCAATATATTTGACTGCTGATCTGTAACAAAATTGCATCAACAACAAGAGGTACAACTTATGGCCCTCCAGGGGCTCACAACTTGTGGGACGTGGATTGGTGACCACGGGACCCCAGCTGAGTTCGGCACTGCTTCCACTTACTTGTGCCGGGCTCCTCTCTGTTATCTTTCCTATCGACCTCCCTTGGCCAACTCTTGTTCTTTTCCGACTCCGACGGTATTAGGGTATCCGAGGCCTAGGGAGTCTTTCACTTTCCCACCTTAATTGACCCTTGTCTCATCTTTCCTGATCCCTCATTCTTCGAGGTGTCAGACCTCTTGTTTTCTTTTCATTGTATCTCCTGCCTTCTGCTCAAGGCCCTCAAAGAGGCAGGCTGTGTGTAGCCCCACCATTTATTGTGCACCCTGGATTGTGCTATACCCTCAAGAGCTCACGGCTGGTGAGTTCGGGAGTTGGCACCCCCGAGGGCTTCCTGACTGGGTCCGATTTTTCTCTTTCTCCCATTGCTTTTGGGGTGGTCCCTCTCCTCTTTACCTTTCCTGGCTTTCCTTCCTTCCAAGTTCTTTCATTCTCATTCTTCGAGGGTTGAGGGCATTTCCTTTCCTCCTGTTTTTTTTTCTCTTAATTTTGTTTTCAATTTCCTCTTCTAGTATGTAACTTAGTTAGTTTTAGGTTTAGTTTCATTTCATTTACTTGTTCACCATCACCCAAACCATTAGGGTCCGATAACCCAGATGTTAGGCCTCTTAAAACAACCATTATCATCATCACCATCATCATCAATAATGTAATTTTTTCTCCATCTTGGCTTTCATCCAGGTTTTGCAGTAATGATGTCATCGTAGCGAAACTACCTTGCCCGTTCGAAATATCATTGTCACTGAAGCCGGCAAACGCTTGCTCTTCGGTAGATTTCCATGATCGTGCGAGCTTATTAGCAGCGGTAACTTTCCCCCATGACTTGTTGACTTCATGAAGAGCATCCAAAAAACTAAAGTCTATTCCTTTTATAGCATTTCTCAATAACTTGGCACATACTAAAATGTTGATCTTGACAACCTCGTTGTGGTCTAAAGCCACATTGGTTTTCATCCATCTTATTCGCGACCAATGATCGAACTTTATTTTCTACAATGCGGAAATGCCTCAGGCCTGATTACACTTTAACCAGGATACTTATCGAAGAAATACCCCTACCTTGAAATATTTGTGTTTGCCTTGCTTATAAATATGGGCGATTAGGGCCTACTGCTTTTGCCAATTTAGAGGGCTTCCATTTCAATTCGATTATCCTATGTAACCATTTCATCCCTGCTTTCCCACTATGTTTTACAATTTCTGGCCGAATTCCATCTACCCCTGCCGCTTTGTGACATTGTAGTTTATTTACCACCCTTTCTACTTCTCCAATTGTGATCCTGTTCCCGTCCTCATTCACCTCCTGCATAATCTCATAATCTGCCACATAAGTCTCCATTTACATTTAGCAAGTTTTTGAAGTATTCTTGCCTTCATTCCAGTGCTTTCTTAGGTTTTCCGTAGTTTCCCACTTCTACTTCAGGTGAATGTACCTGCATTAAGGTCTCAGCCGCCTCCAACCCAAATCCCATCCCCAATTACAAATACACACACTAGTACATTTATCACATTAACCCAGGTTATCAGACCCAAGTACACGGGCTATATATCTATGATGAGGATAGCGCCTAATGAATCATCAACAACAAAAAAAACATCATATATATTATTTCAGTAGTATAGATCCCTCCTGCGGCGTTCACAAGCGACCGATCGTGACAAATGAGCATTCAAATGAAAGAGAATAGACATCAGCAGTGACTTATTGTACTATAATTTCATAAATATCTATAATTTCTTTAAAAAAAAATTTTTTTAATAATTTACGAAGTGTGCGATTTGCAAACATCGTTGATGTATGAAAATACGCTCCATAATTGCAGTCCGCGGGCCGCTGTGACGCCTGTTTCATGTCATTAACATTCTGAGGTCTTTCCTATATCGCGAAATGTAAATAGTGTTCTATAATCATTTGGTTGAAATAAAAAAGATAACCTTTCACCTTAAGTCTCTCATTATTGGAGAAAGTGTGATTTATGAACATGCGAGATTTCTCGCATGGGTCCGCTAGTCTATACTAATATAATAAAGCTGAAGAGTTTGTGTGTTTGTGCGTTTATGTGTTTAAACGCGCTACTCTCTGGAACTACCAGTCCGATTCGAAAAATTCTTTTTTTATGTGATAGCCAGATTCAAGAGGAATAGTTTAGGCTATGTAGTATTAGGCTACACCTCTCAGATAACCTAAAAGATTGATTTTTGTTCAGTAAGTCGGTAGAACAAGCGCTCCCGAACTGCTCTATCGGCATGCGCTGGCGTTATGGTTAGTGATACGTATACCGTTTCACCGATCTGAACCAAAAATTGTATACTTACCCTTTGGAACCCTGCGAGTAACACTGTTCAATTGCAATTTCGGACAGATCCCTCCATTCCCTGCATTTAGGCCCTTTGGCACAAATCTACACCGTTTCACCGATCTGAACCAAAATTTGTATACATACCCTTTGGAACCCTGCGAGTAACACAGTCTGCATGAAATTTCGGACAGACCACTCCAATCCCTGCATTTAGGCCCTTTGGCACAAATATACACCGTTTCACCGATCTGAACCAAAATTTGTATACTTGCCCTTTGGAACGCTGCGAGTAACACTGTCTGCATGAAATGTTGGACAGACCACTCCATTCCCTGTATTTAGGCCCTTTGGCATAAATATACACCGTTTGGCACAAATATACACCGTTTCACCGATCTGAACCACATTTTGTTTACTTACCCTTTGGAACCTTGCGGGTGACACTGTCCACTTTAAATTTAGGACAGACCACCCCATGCCCTGCATTTAGGCCCTTTATTACAAATCCACACCGTTTCTCCTAATTGAACCAAATTTTACATACACTTTGAAACCCTGCTGGTAACACTGTCCACTTGATATTTTGGACAACGCTCTCCATTCCCTACATTTAGAATAACAGACAAAATAAACTTGAAAACCACGTATTTAGGCCCTAGAACCATACATGTCAGTAGTAGTGTAACTGTAAGTGTATTTTAATAAGTCTATTGTTGACGGGCAGTTCGGGCTGCTTCACGTCTCCCAGCATTCTGGTGCAGAATTGCGAAAATAGTTGCATCTAGCGCTGTTTATAAATTGCAGTCACGGGGAGCGATTAGTGCAAAATGATCTCTTAGGCACCTTAAAACAGTTATCATCATGAAAATATTATGCCTCGGTATAAGTGCAATGGTGTTGGTGCAGTACATTGAGCTTACCAGCTGCAATAAGTGTTTGTGCTTTCAAATTTAGCTTCAATTATTCCGAACCTTATCGTTGAGCGCTATGTGGCGATAAATGATACTAATGCTACCTCAGTAGCTCGGGACAGCCGAAGTTTTCCAAAGTGTTCTGATTATTTTCCTACGGCGCTATGCGACAAAAGACGACACTATTGGTCTCTACATTTCTAACAGCCAATGATATATAGGCCCTAGGCAGTGTCTTTTATTTCACTTATTCCTCTTTCTAATATTTTTTTTAAATTTGTTTGTAAATAACATGTGTCAGTGCTCTAGTTAGAAAATAGCCGTTTTCCTATTCATTATTATCATTATTATTACGGGAAAATGACCTGAATGTTACGTCCATTATACTGTACTACTTATCACCCCCACTACAACCACCACTACCACCACCACCACAAAATGTTATGTTTTTAAAATATATTTACTGTTAGTTTAAGTATCATGTGCCAGTTCTGTAGTAGTATTCATTATCATCCATAAAACAAATAAATCCACCGGGCGAAGCCGGGCACTGCTGCTAGTAAGAAATAAATTGGAACTGCCTGCGTGACTTAAAAAGACCAATCGTTATTGCAGTTATTAAACTTATTTTCCTTAGAATTTGCGTGCTTGCTGAACATGTTTAACTAATGTTACATTATAATCCTACCTTAAGGCCTAAAATATATCCTCTTCTCCCTCTTCAAAAACGAGAAGTTGAGCCTACAACTGTAGGGTACCGTAATCATAACGTTTTCCTGTAAACTGTAGTTAAGGCAGCATTTGTACACTCTTTTCAAACCGAATTTATTGCACATAATAGCATGAAGTGTTTCAATTTTCATTCTATTTCACTACTTAGATCTGGTCAAATTCAATATACTGAACAAGTAAAAACGCGTTCAACGTCAACGTTTGAATATGGAAAGAGACAGGGCAAGTAGGCTAAGTACGGTAAGCTCACCAAAGGGATAACCCCTGTTGAGTCGCGATATGCAGGGGCAGATGACCTCGCAGTTCCCCCTCTTAAAAATACTCCTCATTATCATCAAAGTACACTTTCAATGACACTAGCTGACAGTGGCGGATCAAGGCCTTGTGGGGCCCTGGGCGCTATGATAAGGAGGGGCCCTCAACAATAGGAAATTAAAAATTATCAAATCAAATGGAAAATAGTTCGGTAATAATAATAATAATAATAATAAAATAAAGAATAGTTACAATATTTTGAATACACTACAGTACATTTTTTAAATAATATGAAAGGAACCTTTAAGTCTCCTTGAAGTAGATCATGTAAACTATAAAATATTAAAATATTACTTTGCTACTTTTTCCCCGGCTTAAATCTTCTATTATTTCACTGAAATCTAAACTTGCTAAGCGGTCACGGCAGGTCATAGCTGCACTGAATAAATGAATATGAATTATTAATTTGTTTGAAAAGTATAATTAATTAATTAAATTTAAAAGAATCTATGGCGCGGGGCCCCGGGCGGTCGTTCTCCTCGCCCTCCCCTAGATCCGCCCCTGCTAGCTGAGGAGGACGTGATAAGTCAACGGAGAGGAAAAGGGAAAATGTCCTGTCCTTTGTGATATTATGTTAGCTGCAAAGTATTCTAATGGTAGGATGATAGAGAATGCGAAATATACCATTGAAGTTCAGTCAGGTGCGGTTGAAAGCCGTGGTCCATATGTTGAATTGCACGGCGCAATTCGTGACTTATTTTGGCATTTGAGTGTGTGACATTTTTACATTTTAATTTGTCACTTGAGTCGCCTCCGTAGCGTAGCGGTCAGCATGGTTAGCTGCCGCCCCGGAGGTCCTGGGTTCGATTCCCGGCTCTGCCATGAAATTTGAAAAGTGGTATGAGGACTGGAAGGGGGTCTACTCAGCCTCGGGTGGCCCTAATAAGTAGAGGGGGTTCGATTTCCACCTCAGCCATCCTCGAAGTGGTTTTCCGTGGTTTTCCACTTCGTCTTCGGGCAAATGCCGGGATGGTTCCTACTGTAAGGCCACGGCCACCTCCTTCCAACTTCCGTGCCTAACCTTCCCACTCTTCCCATCCCTTCATCAGGCATCCTGTTCGCCTTGCAGGTGAGGCCGCCTGGGCGTAGTGCTGGTCACAGACCCCAGTTGTATCCCAGCCTCAGAGTCTCAAGCTCCAGGACACTGCCCTCAGTGGCGGTAGAGGTGGGTTCCCTCGCATAGTCCGTGGGAAAAGGCAACCCTGGAGGGTAAAACGATAGCGAAAAAAAAAGCGAAGAAAAAAATTGTCACTTTATTCTGATTAAAGAAGATTGGTTGGTTCGTTCCTCAGTTTAGGGGCTGCGACAACTTTGGATGTGTGTAGAATCTGTCTGGTAACCAGTACTGGATTACCCATTAGGCCCGACTAGGTCCAGGCCTAGGGCTCCCAATTAATTATCTGGGGCCCCCAAAATTTTATTCCGAAGATTTAGAAAAAAAATATGCAGAACTGAGACAGTTTCAGCATTATATTAAATTACAATGTCCTTTAAAAACTGAGTTCACTCATTCTGGACTTTACGAAATTCTTATTCGAGACAAGTTTGAGTCTGATTTTCCGAACTTTGAAATTGCTTTTCGCATTTTCCTGACCCTCATGATAACAAATTGTGCTGCGGAGCGCTCGTTTTCAAAATTGAAACGGATCAAAAGTGTGCAAAGAAGTAACATGTCACAAGAACGATTAGACATGCTAAGTTTAATGTATATCGAGCCAGATGTTCTGCGGGAAATTGATTTTGATGACATTGTAGAAGATTTCATTGACAAAAAAAATTTATATATATTTTACAGAAGTAAAAAATAGTATGATTTATTAAATTGTCCATCAAATCATCTGAAATGTTTTCAAATAACGATGATTGTTTCAATTGAAATCTATACTAATATAATAAAGCTGAAGAGTTTGTGTGTTTGTGCGTTTATGTGTTTAAACGCGCTAATCTCTGGAACTACCAGTCCGATTCGAAAAATTCTTTTTTATTTGATAGCCTGATTCAAGAGGAATAGTTTAGGCTATGTAGCATTAGGCTACACCTCTCAGGTGACCTTCAAGATTGATTTTTGTTCAGTAAGTCGGTAGAACAAGTGCTCCCGAACAGCTCTATCCGCATGCGCTGGCGTTATGGATAGTGATACGTACACCGTTTC
The DNA here is from genome assembly GCA_946902985.2 of Meconema thalassinum. NCBI lineage: Eukaryota > Metazoa > Arthropoda > Insecta > Orthoptera > Tettigoniidae > Meconema > Meconema thalassinum. The sequence continues at coordinate 473,990,743 of OX336390.1, read as the reverse complement.
ACCTATTTGAACCAAAATTTGTATACTTACCCTTTGGAACCCTGCGAGTAACACTGTTCAATTGCAATTTCGGACAGATCCCTCCATTCCCTGCATTTAGGCCCTTTGGCACAAATCTACACCGTTTCACCGATCTGAACCAAAATTTGTATACATACCCTTTGGAACCCTGCGAGTAACACTGTTTACATGAAATTTCAGACAGACCACTTCATTCCTTGCATTGAGGCCCTTTGGCACAAATCTACACCGTTTAACCGATCAGAACCAAAATTTGTATACTTACCCTTTGGAACCCTGCGAATAACAGTCTGCAAGAAATTTCGACAGAACACTCCATTCCCTGCATTTAGGCCCTTTGACGCAAATCTACACCCTTTCACCAATCTCAACCAAAAGTTGTATACTTACCCTTTGGAACCCTACGAGTAACACTGTTTACATGAAATTTCGGACAGACCACTCCATTCCCTGCATTTAGACCCTTTGACACACATCTATACCGTTTCACCGATCTGAACGGCAATTTGTATACTTACCCTTTGGAACCCTGCGAGTAACACTGACTGCATGAAATTTTGGACAGACCCCTCCATTCCCTGCATTTAGGCCCTTTGGCACACATCTATACCGTTTCACCGATCTGAATGGCAATTTGTATACTTACCCTTTGGAACCCTGCGAGTAACACTGACTGCATGAAATTTTGGACAGACCCCTCCATTCCCTGCATTTAGGCCCTTCATCACAAATCTACAACGTTTCTCTTAATTGCACCAAATTTTACATACACTTTGAAACCCTGCTGGTAACACTGTTCACTTGATATTTTGGACAACGCTCCCCATTCCCTACATTTAGAATAACAGACAAAATGAACTTGAAAACCACGTATTAAGGCCCTAGAACCATTCATGTCCGTAGTAGTGTAACTGTAAGAGTATTTTAATAAGTCTGTTGTTGACGGGCAGTTCGGGCTGCATCACGTCACCCCTACCAGTGTTTTAGTGCAGAATTGCGAAAATAGTTGCATCTTGCGCTGTTCATAAATTGCAGTCATGGCGGGGGGGGGGGGGGTTAATTAGTGCAAAAAAAATTCTTAGGCCCCTTTAAACAGTTATCATCATGAAAATATTATGCCTCTGTATAAGTGCAATGGTGTTGGTGCAGTACATTGAGGTTATCAGCTGCAATAAGCGTTGGTGCTTTCAAATTTACCTTCATTTATTCTGAAACTTATCGTTAAGCGCTTTGTGGCGATAAATGATACTATTGCTACCTCAGTAGCTCGGGACAGCCGAAGTTTGCCAAAGAGTTCTGATTATTTTCCTACGGCGCTATGCGACAAAAGACGACACTATTGGTCTCTACATTTCTAACAGCCAATGAGATATAGGCCCTAGGCAGAGTTGGGCAAAATACTCCCAAAATGTATTTTCGATACTAAATACAAAATACTCACTCAAAAGTATTTTAGATACAAAATACAAAATACACATATAAAATTCCTGAAAATACAAAATACAAAATAGTGTTTTAAAATACATTTCAAAATACAAAATACTAAAAAAAATTGCTTATCTTCAATTCAAACCTTTCAAAATAAGAGTATTATTATTATTGTATACTGCATATATTATTGTTATCGTAACCTGGATGGGTGTGCGCATTAACGTGCAAGGCCAGAGGGTTCAAATCCCACAGTCAGCCTCTATGAAATGGTTTTCCCGGACGGTACTTCCTGATAGGCCATGGCCGCTTTCTTCCAACCCCTTGCCTTAATTCATTTCGTTTGCCATCAAGCCCTGTGGTGAGGATGGCATCATGAATGTCATCCAGCCGTGAAAACCATTGCCACATAGAAACTTACCTCACCTCGTCCCCGAACCCATAAAATGGGGAATGTGGACATTATTATTAATATTATTGTTATTATTAATATCATCGTATGACATAAGCCACCTGGTGGAACCTTTAGGTAATCTGCTAGGAGTGCCATGGGGTTTTGCCACCCTTCAATATCCGACTTCATTGGTCGTGAATCAAACTACCACTAATTCACCAGAGTGAGACAATAATATTTTGTATACATTTGTAAATTTATTTTTATATGTACTGTTTACACTGGGTGAAACTCTTGAGAGAACGCTATCTTTCAAAGATTATCTAACAAATACTACTGACAACCGCAAAACGCAGAACATCATTTTGTGGAAACTTTGTGGTTCCACTTACTCTCCAACACCAATACTCTCTGCTGTTGAGCTGTTGACTTCGTCTAATCTGTCACTGAATACTGTGCCCTAGTTTGGATAAAGAGATTGTTGTCGTCTAATCATTTAGGGGCTTTGTGACATCGTGTTCATATATCCCCGTGAACTAGGACGTGTGTGGAATTTGTCTGAGGACTTGTGTTATTGTGATGGCTGTATTAGTGTGTGTACTTGTAATTGAGAAAAGGATCGTTGAAGGAAGCGGTTATGCCCTTAATTTAGGTACCATTCCGGCATTTGCCTGAAGTAAAAGTGAGAAACTACGGAAAACCACCTCCAGGATGATTGAGTTGGGAACTAAAAGCATCTCTTGTATGTTTTGCTTCAGACGAGAATTAAATTTCTTGACAGATTCGGGAATAGAATTCGGACCTCAGGGGTGACAGCCAACCATATTAACCACTGCGTCACGATCTCTCATGTCGAGATAATAACACTGTGTCTGATCTCGGGAAAATTCTGGCCTACTCCAATTCATTGGCTCCCAGTACTAAGTCATATTCCTCCAGCTCACCTACGAAGATGCAACGACTTACCGTGAGAGTACATGAAAATTGTAAAATAACACCATGACGTGAAGACATTGCGCATCCACAAATCAGTAGGCTTCCTTCGAGACATTCACCCAACTATCTGATGGAGAATCTACTAGTATAAGTAGCTACCAACTTTAGGGGCGGTCCCAGGGGGGGGGGGGGAATGCCCCCCCCCCCCCCCCAAACTGTCTTCAGGAAAGAGAAAGGCAGAGGGAAGAGTACAAAGGTTTGACTTGACAGTTCCAATTTAGACATTTTTCGATCAAACGCTTATAGTGTATACTTGCGGGAGAGAAGCGACGCGATGACGCATACATCCAGTGTACCAACAAGAAGTTCCGTGACGAACTAAAGAGCCTACTTTTCTTAAAATTTAAGATTCATCCCATTGATTAATCTATATAAATCTATCTAGAATAATGACGAAATTAAGTTGGTAATATCGAAATTTCTAATTAGTTCGAAATACTGCATACGTGGCATAATGTAGCCTAATAAAGAACTACAGTTGGCAGCCCTGGTGACTGAATATATTCTCAGTTCCATCTCTTAAGGTATATAATACAAAATTTGGTTGAAGTCCAATGGATAGCATGGACGTTACATGCAGTTAAACATTGGATCTAACAGCGTGCGTAAAATCATGTTGGCTACAATGACATACATGTATTGGTCAGAAATAATCTGCAATAATATGATCTATTGTTGTGTCAATTTTGAATGAAATCCATTAGTTAGTATAGAAGTTACATGCATTTTAAAATTGGACCTATCAGCAGGCTTAGAATCATGTTGGCAGCTCTGACGTATATTAGTTACTCCAAATTAATCTAGAATGCCAGGTACTATACGTGTGCAAAGTTTAGAGCTATTGGCTTGCATACTTTCTGATATATTGATATTAAGGTAACAAAAATAGATACAGCATTTATTAACAGTTGGCAGCCCTGGTTACTCTTAAGAATCGGCATAGTCATATATGTTATGTTACACATAGCACACACGAAATTTGGTTGAAATCCAAACGATAGTATAGAAGTGTCATGTATTTAAAGTTGTTCCTCTCAGCAGGATTAGAATCATGTTGGTAGCACTGACTATATAAGTTACTCCAAATTAATATAGAATGTCAGGTACTATACGGGTGCATAATTTAAAGCTGCCGGCTTGCATACTTTCTGATATATGGGTATTTGGATTTAAAAAATTGAGAGCATTTATTAACTGTTGGCAGCCCTGGTGGCTCTTAAGAATTCGCTGAGTCATATCTGTTTTTGTACACATAGCACATACGAAATTTGGTTGAATTCCAATTGATAGTGTGGAAGTTATACGCATTAAAAATTGGACCTATCAGCAGGCTTATAATCATTTTGGAAACACGGCCATACATGGCCTCCTGGAAATGAAACTGCAATATTATTGTCTATACGTGTGCCAATTTTGAAATAGCTCCCATTCATACCTTCCAAGATATCCAACATGGAGCTCAAATTTCAATTGCGATTTTTCAGCAGTTGGTAGCACTGACATCATTTTCAAATATGGCCGTGAGATATTCAGGTATAGATCTTTACTCCTACCAACTTTTGTTTCGATTGCTGGAGCCGTTTAGGAGTTGATAGGGAGGGGGGGGGGGGACACACACAGCCAGACAGACAGACAGAAGGACAGACAGACAGACAGACAGACACACATTTGCCCGATCTCATAAGTCTACTTTTTCCTCATTTTTGCAAAATGTGAAAAGTAGGCTAAAAATGTTTCTCCTATGACGGAGCCCGAGCCCGGCGCCCGGCCGGCCTGCCCTTTTCAGCATCAGGTGCTTTCGGGTGTCTTGCTAGTGATTAACGCTACTCCGGAGCGCTCGTTTTCGACATTGCGAAGGCTGAAGGACTGGCTACGGTCCCGAATGTCGGAAGAAAGGCTAACCGGATCAACGAAAGTCTGTGTGGAGAAAGTAATTGATCGGTTTGCCAAAATGAAAATGCGATTGGATGTCGTTCTTTGATCAGATACCTACATTAAATAGATTTAAATTTTATTATGTGTGTTATCTTTCTAGAGTCTATTCGACCCTCTCCTCGGTTTTTATAAAACTAATAGGTTATTATATGAATTTCAGTCCTTATGATATTATGCGACATGCTACCAGTAAAAAATTAAATAGCTCCCCCCCCCCCCCCCCCCCCCCACACACACACACACACACACACAAAAAAATCTGGCTGCGACCGCCCCTGACCAACTTCTACATTCTGGAGACATGGTAAGATGAATAGAAACCGTTTGTGGCCCCCGAGTGTTGTGAAGGGCGCTACCGAGCTGCGCGTATTGGTTTTCTCCACGGTGGTCAATTAGGAGAATCCTAACAGGGGAAGTTGCCTGAGGCGTGTTTCACAATCCCGCACTCCAAACTGGACGTGAAGGTAAATATTGTCGGAATGTGTCAACCAGTGGCGGTTCTTGCTATAGCGCAATGGCGCAATGAACCCCCATTAAATTTGACAATATATTTAGCATTTTGTCCCTATATGTAACAGAAATATTTGCCAGAAAACAGCGCGGAGTTCAAATGCAGTTAACGAGCGCGAGGAAGTGAAGCCGGCGCAAGATCTGGTTTGAACCCCCAGTCTTGGTCAATCTTTCCTGCAGAGAATAGGCGAGTAAGGTAGAGCGGCGGCACGGGACATGTAGCGGGGTTTAGAAGGGAAGGGAACAGTTGATACAAGCCAAACTTGTATCCGTCCTACACGCATGCGCAATAAGATTGCTGAATTCGTTCACTAGTCCAGCGACACAAGCCCTTCAAGGTTGCGGAAACGATACACTCCGCCATCTCTTGACGTGTTTGTAAAATAAATGCGGACAATGTGAATATACAGCGAAAGTGCTCACCAGGGGCGCTTTTGAAAGGGTGTTTCAGGGCTGCCACATTAGACTGTTTATATGCATCCGTAATTTATCCATGAATGTATCTATATAAAGTAAACTACCTAGATATTTATTGCATTTGAAGGCTAATTAAATAAACGATTCAGTTAGATTGAAATAATACCAATAAAATAGCGGAAGAAGGTGTCTTGTTAGTTGTTACGCTCCGGAGTTATCCAACTCACTACTGTAGTTCCACTATTTTCTCAGGTTTAAGTTAGTCACACTGTCAAGTGCTGGAACGTAAATCACTTTCAGTATTTCCTTGAGCCTATTAACTGCGTGAAATTAGTGACTGTGTAATTCGATTATTTTTTCCGCGTCCTCCAGGGGCTCACATCTAGTGGGACGTGGGTTGGCGATCACGGGACCCCAGCTGAGTCCGGCATTGCTTCCACTTACTTGTGCCGGGCTCCTCACTGCCTTCTTTCCTGTCGACCTCTCTTGGTCAACTCTTGTTGTCTTCCGACCCCGACGGTATTAGGGTATCCGAGGCCTCGGGAGTCTTTTCCTTTCCCGCCTTCATTGGCCCTTCTCTCACCTTTCCTGATCCCTCATTCTTCGTGGGATCAGCCTTCTTTTCATTACAGTTCCTTTTCTGTTTAGGATTCCTGACCTGTTTTTATGAATTGGCTCCCGGTATCTCTAAATTACATTTTGTGAGTTTTTTTCACTCAACCACATTTTGTAAGTTTTTCAATCTACATTGCACTTTGCAAGTATTTTCGACCTAAACTCCATTTTGTAAGTATTTTCAATCTCAATTGCGTTTCGTTAAGTACAGTATTTTGAATCGTGGGCTTCCACATATTGAGTATTTTGAATCTACCATACATTTTGTAAGCATTTTCAAATTCAATTGCATTTTGTAAGTATTTTGAACCTCACTTGCATTTTGTACGTATTTTCAATTTCAATTGCAATTTGTAAATATTTTGAATTTCAATTGCATTTTGTTGAGTATTTCGAATCTACATTGCATTTTGTAAGTAATTTGAACCTAAACTACATTTTGTGCCAATCTAAATTCCTTTTATGAGTATTTTCCTTCTAAATTACCTTTACCTTTTATAAGTATATCCATTCTTCATTTTGTGAGCCATTTCAATCTGATACTCGATTGCTGTAAGATTTGAAGTGTTGCATGATCTTAACCAGGCTCATTATCAGACGGAGCCTGTCATACAGGTGCGTGATTGTGCGTGTGTTTGAGAGAGAGATAGAGACAGAAAACTTTGAGCTTCACTAATAATGATGATCCAGGGTTCAAGTTCTGGTTGAGGCGAATGATTTGAACTCACTGTGATTGAAATCGCTCATTGTAATGTTCATAACTATCTGTACGAAATTTGAGGTACCACATGTATACTGTTTATCTTTGTAGTAGATTAAGGGTCCGCCATTTAATCCCCAGTCAAGGAAGTCACGAGCCGCCACTGGTGTCAACATGCCCTGATCTTTTCTGTGTTCTTCAATATCTACTCTTGTTATCTCAAAGATTCATTTGCAAGTTTTGCCATTATTCCAGAGACCTGGATTTCCATAGCCTTGCACTTAAAAATAAAGTACAGGCGTTTTATTTGTGTTTCACAGTTTCTATTCAGATCAGCACTTTTTAATTTTTATGTTGTAGCTCGAATGCAACTTATAGCTTGCACTTTGTGCTTTAAAACGATATGGTGGGAATCAAAATGGTTATATGTATTCTGCTACAAAACAAGGTGGATTCGTAAATAAATGGGCAGAATATTATTTGTTCGAACACCTCTACTTTTGGCCTAGTTGTGACAACTCACACTTAAAAAATGTATAGTTTCCTATAACTGAACATTCTCCACTTCTCTGACTGCACATAGATAACATGTTAGCTGTACTGTACTGATTATTATCTGGGAAACTCCAAGGGCCCAGGTGTATGCAGCTGTCAGTTAACTCATGGTTTAACTAATATTTCAGGAGAGGTTGCACACCCCCACTCTCTTCCCAAACCCATTAGTGTAAGCTGACTGGACTCTCTGGGCTTAACCCAATTAACGCAGTTCGACCATCCCAGTTGTGAATTGCCACGCACCAAAGGAAGGCCTCCTGGAATTGAACAATAAAGAGGGATCTGGATCAAATTAAGAGGAAGCTTGTATTTTTACGTGACGTTTATCTCGCGAACATGATACACGTGACCTCATTTTTACGTGGAATCCGAACCACAGGACATGGCATTTCGCTTTGAAGATCTCGCATGTATTGACCGGGAATCGAACCCAGTCTACCTTCGTGAGAGGCAAACAGCTTGACCGCTGCGCCACCACGTCACCTGGAACAAATTAAATCGGGTCCGAACACACCAACCACCTTCACTACAAGCGCAAGAAATGCCTTCTTGCTGCGATATTAGCGCTGCCAAGTAAACAGTGAGGCATATTATTCAGACTACCCTCTGAGATCCTAAAGTGGTGATGTAAGAAATCTGCACCAATGAACACTATAGTCAATTGATTACACATGTTTAATTTATACATTCGGTTGTAAATTCTCCTTTGTAAATAATATGCCACAAATAAAATAAAAATAATAATAACCCCCCCCCCCCCCATTCCCTTAAGTTTCTGGTTATCCAAACCTGGAAATTCTGGGTCACTTATTATTATTACTGTTATTATTAGACTATTGCTACCACCAACAAACGGCGGTAGCTGCGGCCCAGTTATCTGCAGTCTCGGTAAACGTGAGTTCGAAACTCACCATCGGCCATCCTTGAAATGGTTTTCCGTGGTTTCCCCATTTTCAACTTCGGGAAAATGCGACAGCATTTTCGAATAAACCACGGTCGCTTCTTTCCAATTCCTTGCATAGTTTCATTCACCTTAATTCATATCGCATTAACTCCTCTCATGAGGTTGGCGACAGAAAGGGCATCCTGCCGAATAATCAACCCACCACAAGAAAGGGAAAAGTCATCGACTCACATTTCCGTCCCAGTTGACACGGGAATAATATACAATATAGTTATCATTTTTATTACCGTATTATTATCATTTTATCATGATCGTCATTACCGGACGCGGTTGCTACACTCGATAACGCGCAGAGCTACGTCATGGGGCCAATCTATCTGTGAACTACGTAGACGCGATGGTTCGAGCCCCACCGTTAGCCGTCCTTGAAATGGTTTTCCGTGATTTCCCCATTTTCTGGGACGGTACCTCCTGACAGGCCACGGCCGCTTCCTTCCACATCCTTGCCCAGTTTCATTCAACTTCATTTCATCTCTCATTAACTCCTCTCATGAGGTTGGGTTCAGCAAGGGCATCCAGTCGTAAAAGCACCCCCTCCCTCACATAGACTTTCATCGTATCTCATCCCCGACCCAGTTAAAACGTGAATAGTAGACTAAGGGGGGCGAAATTCATACATTATCGTCATCCATCCTTAACGTATGCAACTATCCAAGACAATTAATGAGTTCGAAGTTTCTTTTTCTGGCATTGACAGCGGCCATCCTCGTTGTGAAGTTTGCTCGTATTTTCCCACTATCCATTTAGGCACATGCAGGAATGGCACCATATTCCAAGTCCCAGGACATCTGATCAATCCTAGACCATAATGAATACAGCCACGCATACTAACTACTACAGAAACCTCACTAACACAAGTTATCAGACAAATTTAACACACACCTAAATACATCGGGCTGATCAAGATTTTCTAACAACCGCCACAATATTTATTTTCGTCTGCCGCGTGTCGCAGTGGCTAGAAAACCTGCGAAGAGCGAGGTTTCGATTCGTACCTTAGCTTCCTGGAAGTGTTTTTTCGTGGTTTGACCCTCTTACTTCAGGCAAATGCCGTGATGGTTCCTAACTTAAGGTCACGGTCATCTCCTTCCCAATCCTCACCTAAATTTTTGAAAGGCGGCAAAAATTACGACACAATGTCATACGATGTTGGTATGTCAAAGAACCCATTTGAATTCAGTAGGCCGTGTTCATAATGGCAAAATTAATCTCGGAAGCTTCCGCCAACACACAGTTTCTCAATTCTCTACTAGAAAGCGCTATAGTGTTCAAGGAGCTTAGCTATCTAACCTCCTTGACTTTCATAGTGCTTCAAGGAACAACGAAATTCGACAAGCAAGCTACCCTTTGGGTGTCAAATAACAAAGCTTGCACCCGGCATCGGAGGCCATACGATATTATTATTATTTCCTAAATTTCAAATAAACACACAACTACTACCGGTACATTGACTCACAATAACACCCACAATTATATAACTTATATACAGTAGACTATATACACACACCCAAGTAGACGGGACTAAATGATCATGATGTCAAAGTCCGTCAAATGAAACAATAGCAACTTATTTTTCAATTCAAAGTTGTATACGACTGTTAGGCCTACACTGCTCATACAGGAGATTATTGCCGCGTTTTGTACAGCCCTTGTGTGAACACTCTAGTTAACAGGTTCAGACAGCCTCATGCGTTTGGGAGGGTACTGCTTGAAAAGGCTTCCAAGATTAACCAAGCTGATAACACAACATCCGGGAGACATTCCTCCAGAGACTTTGTTCTAAATGCATCCTAAATAAATAGCATTGCACATGGTCTTACAAGGTTGGTGTATTGCTGGCACAGTTGTATTGATCTCAAACTTACCTGTGTCATATCTACCAATTAACTTAAGTTTTGAAAAGGGAAGATAATGGAGTATTAAACAAAATTACATAATGCAATGATTGTATTTTGATTATATTTTATGTAGTTTGAAAATACAAAATACTCATGAAAAGTATTTTCGATCTTCTTCTTTCCCTTCAGCTTTTCCCAATTAATTGGGGTAATCTGTGGCCGGAGCCAACCAGGCTCATTTTGGTTTTGGCCGGGGATTTAAGGCCGGATGCCCTTCCTGACACCACGTGATTTTCCGGGTGAAAATTCCACCCCGCTGTCACCAGGATTCGAACCCCGGCCGTCCGGGTGAAAGGCGAGAAGCTAAGCCACTGCGCCATCACGATCCCCATGAAAAGTATTTTCGATACAGATACAAAATACATATTTCAAAATGTATTTTCGATACAAAATACAAGATACAAAAGTATCGAAAATACGTATTTTAAATACATGTATTTTCGATACTGCCCAACTCTGGCCCTAGACAGTGTCTATTGTTTCACTTACTGTTCTTTCTTTTTTATTTTTGTAAACTTGTTTGTAAATTACATGTGTCAGCGCTGTAGTTAGTAAATAGCTGTTTCCCTATTCATAAGTATCATTACAGGAAATTGACCTGAATGTTACGTCCATTATACTGTACTACGTATCATCACCCCCACTACAACCACCACCACCACAAAAAGATATATTTTTAAAATATTTTTACTGTTAGTTTAAGTATCATGTGCCAGTTCTGTAGTAGTATTCATTATCATCCATAAAACAAATAAATCCACCGGGCGTAGCTGGGCACTACTGCTAGTGTATGTATATATGCATAGGCATATATGATTTAATAAAAAGTGTATTATTCATCTTGAGAAAAAACACTCTTGTATATCCTTGTATATACAGGAGCTAAAAATAAAAATTATTTGAAAAAAATAAAGGGGCCCCAAAAATCTGAGGGACTTGGGCCTCATTTTACCTTAATCCGGCACTGCTGATAACAGGTGTTAATTGTGATGGCTGTATTAGTGTGTGCTATCTGCTACTCAGGTAAGGACTGTAGACGATCAATTTCAAGTTGTTGTTGTTGTTGTTTGAGTCCTCAGTCCTTTGAGTGGTTTGATGCAGCTTTCCATGCCTCCATGTCCTCAGCTAATCGTTTCATCTCTACGTAGCTACCACACCCTTCATCCGAGGCAATCTGTTTAACATATTCTAACCTTGGTCTACCCCTACAGTTCTTGTCCTCAACCCTTCCTTCCATAACTATGCTTGCTATTCCTGGGTGTCTTAGTATGTGTCCTACCAACCTATCTCTTCTCTTCATTAGCAGTCGCCAGAAACATCTCTCCTCTCCCACTTGTCTCAATACCTCTTCGTTTGTAACTCTAGTCGCCTCCGTAGCGTAGCGGTCAGCATGGTTAGCTGCCGCCCTGGAGGTCCTGGGTTCGATTCCCGGCTCTGCCACGAAATTTGAAAAAGTGGTATGAGGACTGGAACGGGGTCTACTCAGCCTCGGGTGGCCCAAATGAGTAGAGGGGGTTCGATTCCCACCTCAGCCATCCTCGAAGTGGTTTTCCGTGGTTTCCCACTTCGTCTTCGGGCAAATGCCGGGATGGTTCCTACTTCAAGGCCACGGCCGCCTCCTTCCCCCTTCCTTGCCTATCCATCCTGACCTTCCACTACCTTCCCTCGTGATGCCCCTGTTCGCTTTGCAGGTGAGGCCGCCTGGGCGAAGTGCTGATCACACCTTCCCAGTTGTATCAATCCCGACCAGATGTTCCAAGCTCCAGGACACTGCCCATAGAGGCGGTAGTGGTAGTGGTGAGTTCCCTCGCTGAGGGTAAATTGACTAAATAAATAAAAATAATAAAAAAAATTGTAACTCTATCTACCCATCTGATCTTCATCATTGGGTGCGCTGTGCTTCTGTGACCTCACTGGTCACCACATTTCAAACGCTTCAATTCTCCTCTTTTCTGCTGCACCAACAGTTTCACTTCCATAGAGTGCCACGCTCCAGACAAAGGCCTTCAAAAATGACTTCCTAATACCTAAATCTATATTCGATGTCAACAGATTCCTTTTCTGTAGAAATGCTTTCCTTGCCTGAGCTAACCTACTTTTTATATCCTCTTTGCTTCGTCCATCACTGGTTATTTTGCTTCCTAAGTAACAGAATTCTCCTACTTCCTTTAGATAGATAGATAGATTTTTATTAATTCCATTTGATCAAATACATGCATTCAATACATTTTTGATATAGGACACGTCAGAATTTACATGCATAAAATAAAAGAACTAACAGGTATATATTACTAAGATTAAAACTATTTATAACTTATTATAATAGCAAATCTTAATAGATACAATCTTATTGCACAACTATTTACACCTCACTCTATTATCATAATATGAAAACTTAATTCTATAAATACAACAACATACAGCTAGGTATTAAAATTAAATTAAAAAAGTAAAATATAGTTATAGATTCCATCACTCCTATACGCTAAAATATTCAACTACTGAGTAAAAACAATGGCACTGCAGATAAGCTTTCAACATTCTATCAAAGGTTTTTATTTTTGGGGCCAGTTTTATATACTGGGGTAGTTTATTGTATAATTTAACTCCAGTGTGAAAAGTTCCTTTTTGATATATGCTTGTGTGTGTGTGTGAAATATGAATGTTTTGATTTTGTCTTGTGTTATGCCTATGAACATCATTGTTTGTTTTAAGAAAAACATCTTTATTCATTAAATTCTTTTTAAAAAACATAATACTTTCAAAGATATATATGCAGGGCAGTGGGAGAATGTTTAAATCTTTAAACAGAGGTCTACATGATTCTCTCGAGTGTACATTTGCCATAATTCTAATCGCTCTCTTTTGTATCCTAAACGTGCTTAGTACATCTGGCGACATACCCCAAAATATGATCCCATATCTTAAGTATGAATGGAAATAAGCAAAATAAGTATTTCTTAATGTGTGCATGCTAGTGCAGGTTTTCAAAATACGTAACGCAAAGCACATCGAGTTCAGTTTAGTATTCAGATATTGTATATGTTTATTCCATTTCAAGTCTTGTTGTATCCATAGTCCTAAAAACTTTGTTTCTGATTTATTTTCTATTTGATGACCATTTAATGTTATATTGGGCATCGCAGGATTCCTATTCTGTATAGTGTGGAAATTTAGACATACTGTCTTTTTATAGTTTATTATGAGGCGATTATCTTGTGACCATTTGGTTAACTCTCCTGTAACGGAGTCAGCAGACTGCTGTATGACCTGTTTAGTTTCACCTTTTATTACGAGTGTTGTATCGTCCGCAAACAAAATTTCCTTATGTGAATGAACGTTCTGTGTTATATCATTGATATATAGAAGAAAGAGTAGTGGGCCCAAAACCGATCCCTGGGGTACTCCAAATTCAATAATTCCCTCATTGGACAATGTTTCATTAAGTAATTTGGTTCCATCATCCTTGTGTCTCAAGCTTACTATTTGTTTACGCCTTGTTAAGTAAGACTCTATCCATTTATTAGCTAGACCTCTAACACCATATTGATTTAGTTTGGTAAGGAGGATTTTATGGTCAACTACATCAAATGCTTTCGATAAATCCAAGAATAGGCCAGTTACATGTTCCTTATTGTCAATTAATTTCAGTATACTATTACTACATTCGTAAATTGCTGTCTGTGTAGATTTTTCCGTTCTAAATCCATGTTGTGAGTTTGATAATATTTTATTTTTTTCTATGAAACTTATCAGTCTCTTATACATAATTTTTTCCACAATTTTTGCAATACCAGTTGGTAAGGTAATAGGACGATAGTTATCTAATTCATCTTTTGAACCATTTTTGTGCACTGGAATTACTTTTGATAACTTCAAAATATCCGGGTAAGTTCCTGAGAGAATTGAACTGTTTATTAAGTGCGTAAGTGGATTTATTATATTTTCTGCACATTTCTTTAAAATTGCATCAGGGATGCCATCAATGCCAGCACAGAATTTATTTTTTAGCTCTTTTATAACTATTCTTACCTCTTCACTTGTGACATGATTTATAAATAAAGAATCACTGCATATATTTATTTTATTATTAGAATTTAGTGTATTTACCTGTGATTTATTTAATAATTTTTGCGGAATTTCCAGAAAATAGTCATTAAAAGTGTTTGCTATTTCCTCTGGATTATTAATCACTTTATTATTTCTGGTCAGTGTAATGTTCCTTTGTATTTTAGCAGATTTTCCAGTTTCTTTCTTTATTACAGACCACATAGCCCTGTTTTTATTAGATGATTGGGAAATAAAATTATCATTATGCATTTTCTTTGCTAGTCTTATTACCTTATTTAATATGCTAGTGTATTTTTTGTAGTATAAATTGAATTCAGGTGTTGTGTGGTATTGTTTATATAATTTGTGTAGAAATTTCTTTCTTTGACATGAATTTATAATCCCTGTTGTTATCCAATTGCTAGTTTTGTTATTTTGAACAGTTCTTCGTTTAAAGGGGAATGCTATTTCAAAATAGTGTCTTAGGGTACTGTTAAATGCATTAAATTTATCATTTACATTTTCTAGTTCATAAATTTCTGACCATGTTTCCTTATTTAATAAGTCATTGAAATATGTAACATTTGATTCAGTGAATGACCTGCACTTTGATTTTACTCCATTATCATTATTATTGATTACTTCGGATACTTCAAAACTTAGTATTTGTCCATGGTGGTCACTAAAACCCGGACAATAGACTTCTATTGAATGGTGATATTTATCTGTATTTATAAAAATTTGATCAGGAGTGGTTTTACTAAATTTTGTTATTCTTGTTGGTGTATTTACTGTAGGTTTCAGTCCATAGGAAATTAGTAACTGGTTTAATAATTCACAATTTCTATCAAGTTTTAAGAAATCCACATTTACATCCCCACAAATTATTATATCGAAATTTACTTTGCTCATGTTATTGAGTAACAATTCTAGTTTATCTATAAATAGAGGAAACTTTCCTGACGGAGAACGGTATACGCATACAATTATTAACTTAAACTGCTGAATTTTTACGGCAGAGAATTCAAAATCCTGTTCCATAATTAGATAATCATAAGCTGTTATCTGTTCATGATCTAAATTATTTCTTAAGAAGATGCAAGTACCACCATGGCTAATATTAGATCTAGAGTATTTACTAGCTTGTATAAACCCTGGGAATTGAATTAATTCGAGTTGTTCCTCTTTCAGCCAATGTTCTGAAATACATAGTGCTGAGATGTCTTTAAGTTCATTTTTAAGCATTAGATTTATGTAATCAATTTTATTATAAAGAGACTGGACATTCTGGTGGTAAATTTTAAATTTGTTACTTTTGCAAGCTTGTGTTGGTGATTTATTTACATTATTATTATCATAATTGTTATTATTATTGTTGCTAGTCAAATCCGAAATACCATTGTTGCACTCCGTTAAATTTGACTTCAAAAGATGTGAATGCCAAACCTCACGTTTGGCTTCTTCTACCAGTTTCCCTGCTTCCACTCTAATGATATTACTGTTGAATTATTCTTACCATTTGAATTTACAATTTTGCAGATTTCATCACTAAGATACTCTTTTCCTAATCTATTTAAGTGTAGGCCATGCCGAGTGTGGAACTTCCTGTCTAATTTACTTACATCTACAATTTGGACATTTGGAAAACTCTTACAAATTTTATGAATTTTTCCATTTGTAGCCTCTATTTCTACATTTACACATGACTTGGGAATTAAATCGTGTCACCTTTGTAGCTTTTCACCTGCCAATTTGATGTCCATAGAGGTTTCTGATTTATTTCGGCTGCATTCCAATAATAAAAGTACCAAAAGCACCAAATGCTACCATCAACGACATCTAGCTGTGAACTTGGCTACTAGATGCCTCCGCAACTGCCACCTGGCGGCGAACGTTGGAACTTAATAGAGCATTAATCAATATTAATAATATATCCCCTTGTAAGTTTCATGCTTTACGCAGTTAAATAATATTTACATTTCGACATTGTCTAACATAAAAACGTATTTATCTCCAAATACGTTGAAGTTGGGTTTAATTCTTCCACTGAAAAGTGTCAGCAAAAAATGTCAGCTGGCGTGGCGTAAATTCGATGGATGTGAATGTTCTTCTTATACTCTTTGGAACACATTTGCAAGGTATGAACCAATGGGTGCGCTGTGCTTCTGTGACCTCACTGGTTCTTGCAAACAGCAGGAAAAATTCTTCCATGTCGCTTGAGTCATTTCATTTCTCAGTTTGCATATGAAACCGTATCTAGCTGGACGTGAGATTCGTCGCGCTCTGTTTTAGCACAAGAACATCGTTGAATTTGGAAGTGTCAACCTCTTATTTGGCAATACATTCCGATAAAACAATGGGTATTAAGGATAAGGTAAACCTAGTTTTTAAAACTAAGATATGTATTTATTGCTGTAGTTTTTATTTCCATTCCTCCTCTAGTAAAGTTATTGTTTTTTAAGGGGCGGAACAGCGATGTCATCTGCCTCAAATCCTACTCTGAGATTACTTAGTTACTGTTTTTTCTTTTAAATTAAAATGTGAGAATTTGTGTGCGTACATTAGGGTTTGTGACATATTATGGGACATAAGCTCAGATTGTTTTCGTTTTCATTCTTTCAAGTACGGTATGCTTTGGTCTTTTGGTGCGATGCCTGTGAAATGTCCTAACATATCAATCAAGTAGTGGAAGATAGCATTAATGACATTACTTATTGTTACATTCGCATCGGTAAAAAGAGAGCATCGAATTAGAATACCAGTTTTTTGGAAACGTTTAAATTTTTTTATGGTTCGTGAAGAGTGGTCAAGGTACGAAAGATGGGAGGGGGTCCAGATCCAGTGCTATCATACTATACGATTAGTTTCTATTATAAATTATTCCTTTTTGATATTATATTGGCTTCCTTGTCAGATGTGAGAAAATTATTGCCAGACCTCAATTATTGATTTGCTGTAGGCCAAGTTTTTTCATTGGATACGACGTTCATATTGACGTTACTTTGGAACCTGGCACAGCTCGGAGCAATTTCGTACCTGTCCCGCCCCGCCCATGCAAAGTATTTTTATCCCTCTAAAAGGCCATCCATTGGAATTTGATGCTGGTAGGGGTATCAAGGGGCGTCTTGTCAATAGGGTAGGTGACATGGCAAGACTCGCGATCTAAATATTTAGGGGTAGGCCTAGCTTCTTCCTCCTATTATGAAATGTGGCAATGATATGGACAGTCGCGTCAAAACCTATTCAAATGTGATTGATTAAGAAAATATCCCCTCTCGAGCTCTGTAGAGCTCCCAGAGTAGCTGTACTCTTTTCTACCTTTGTAACGGGGTATATGCATCGATTGCAAGATCTTCATAATATCAGTTGTTAAAGTTGGCAGCCGAGTTGGCTTACTATATATATGTAGAAAATTGCAATTTCTTGAACTGTGCGAGTTTGTTATTGATCCTGAACGTCTGGAGCCTTGTGTGCAGTTAATCAATGAGGGCGCTCATGGAACTGGAGGTGCATGTAAGATGTGCGAAACTGTAACCCGTTTTGCGCGAAATCAATAAGTGTTTTACATATTTTGTAAGTGGATTATTCTTTATTTAATAGATTGCATTTGTGACATAGACTAATAAACACGACGCACACCAGCAGTTCATTTTGGGGGTTATGGGGTGGGGTGGGCGATTTGATATTCGTGGTTGACATCCCGAGTACGTGCCACCGTCGTTATCCTTCATCAAATGACGTACGGTACGCCGTAAGCTAACTGTGATGTTAATAGCTCTAATCTGTTATAGGTTTTATTGTTTAATTTATATTTTGGGGACATTTTGGTGCACAGTAGCCTACATGAGAGTGTGTGAAATCTCTATGGCATTGTGGAGTTCAGAAGTAACATTTGAGAATATGCTACAGGAGGCTATGTTAGAATGTATAAATACTTTACAGGAAGTTACCCGAGAAGAAGTGTTTTTGGTTTGGAGGGGTTTCAAAGTTCTAAAATAACATTTTGGTTCACAATCACTTGTAGACCTACTTGGCCTGCAGAAAATCGGAGTTTAGGGGAGGTTACAGAACTTTTTGTTCTAAACAAATTATCTGAGTGGAGAATCGGAGAACCATAATTTCCTGAGTGTTGGTTAGATGACGAGTTGTTGTTTTAAGGGACAGAACAGAGGGGTCATCTGCCCCAGTACATAGTGCCATAATTTTGTGGATAGGTTAGTAGCCAAATTCATCCCCGAGATTATTGCGTAAGCCAATCGTGGCTCAGACAGACGTCGATCTCTCATCACTATATCTCTGGATCAAATATTGGGAGGTGTGTGGAACTTTCCTTGGACAAAGAAGCAGAACTGATTAGAATGAAAGAAACAGGCATAAAAGGAGGTCTCAGACAAATCTTTCTTAGGCCTACCATAGATTGCATTGGTCTCAAGCACTGCTTTATGTAGCTACAGATGAAAAGGGGCTAAGTTGCCTCTATAGTCTGTACACGAAGCTTTTCAAACACAAGGGATTCAAATTCAACCACTGGCCGTACTTGAAATGGTTTTGCATGACTCTCACTTCCACAACTAGCCAAATGCCAGGGCACTAGCCACTTCCAATTTCTTGCCCAGTTTTTCTTCAATCATTTCATCTATTGCTAATCCTGCTTCAAAAACCATCCACCATCCCGAATCTCATCTTATCTCTCCCTTGACCCCATAGGAATTTTGAAATTTATTTACAGTGCTCTTATACTAGTTAAGAAGATTCTGATGAGCAGGGTTAGGATTTTTTGGTGCAAATTTTAGATGAAAAAAAAAAGAAGAGAAAAGGTGCTCAAATAAGGTTAAAAAAAAGGGACAGAAAGGTGCTGGTTTATTCAACTAATTTTCTCTTTCCTTTATTCTAGTTTATTGAATTACAAACAAGTACATCAAATCACTCGTCAAAAGAAGGGAAAAACATGAAGCTGTTGTACTTCAAGACATTAAACATCTCTACATTTTTAAAAGTAAGTCTGTTTCTATTAGGAGATAGAATGTCTTTGTAGATGCTAAAGCTTCTTTCGACATCCACAGAAACCAGTGGTGCAAACCTTGTATTCACTCGGAATTGCAACTCAACTGATGTGGCGAATTCCACAATGTCTGGATTGTTCTGAAGATTAGACTCAAGTTTGTCTTTGGCAAAACCATCCAACTGCTCCCTCACGGAAGTAAAAATATCCCATTGTATTTCCTTTTAACTGCAGTCAGGTACTTGTAACTATGGACACTATATACTGTAGTTCTGTCTGCAAATTATGTATTTTCTCTGGTAACAGAAGTTGCTGTGCCTTGGAAATCGTACCTTTGTTGGCTGGATCCAAAGAAAGCACAAACTCTCTTATTTTGTCAAAATTCTAACACAACTTAGCAGCACATTCAATCCACGATCCCCAGCGAGTAATGACTGGGAAATTTGGAAGGGACAGGTCAGTGGTTTCCCTGTAGGCAACAACACGATTCGGAGCTTTCAGTAGAATCTTCTTCAGGGCAGAGAAAAATTGATTTGCGATGTCGTATTCGTTCCTTATGGATTTACAAACCCTGTGAAGGGCATGAACCAAGCATGTCACATGCCTCAATTGTTTAACAGCTGAAACCATGTATGGAGTCTGGTCCGTAACCACAGGAAGTTTTTCAAACTCCATACCAGTAGGCCAGGGTTTTTGGCAGAAGTCCATAATTGATTGCATTACTGTATTGGCATTGGCTTTCTGCAGCTCATACATTTCTAACAACATAGGCTTAACGTTCTCCCCTGCTAAGGGAAAAACTAAATGTTCAGAACATATCGTTCCATTGAGTCTACGGTTTCATCCACAATGATTCCCACATCGCAATCACACACTTTCTCCTTGATTCTTTGTATGGTTTCTCGGTAAAGGGGCTCCATGTAGATTTTCATAAAGTACTCTCATCGGGCATTGACATCTTTGTGTATTTTTCAAGAAATACTTTGAAGGCTGGATGGGTCACCTTATTGAGTGGAATTCCTGCTTGTGTATGAGCTGTACGCAAATCAATGTTTATTTCCTTCAAATTTTGGCTTTTTGAAGAACTCTTCTTGAAGTACATCGCATAACAGTTCCATCAGTGTCTATGAAATCTTGGATTCCATAGCCAGAGCAATAAATTGGGCACTGGACTCCTTTGGCATGGTAAAATCTATTAGTATACTCGTTTAGTAATGTAACAAAGTGCTAACAGCAGTTCACTTGCTAACTCAATGCGACTATCACACAACTCACTCTTGCGCTCGCTCACTCACTTGCTGTCCACACTCTCTTATAACACCGCAACAATTACCAGAATGTTCTCATTCATGCTGAAACTGCAGTCGCAGCGATTTCTAGTAGCTTCAAGCAGAACCCAGTCTCCATTCTCGGGACTACGCGGGTGCGGTTACAGACATCTCTGCGTCACCAGCCTCCGCCTCCATGTGAACAAATGACTTCTCTTACAGTAACAAACTCACATTCAAGAACAGAAGGCTACTGATTCGGGTGGGATAGAATCACTCATTGTCAATTGCATTATTGCGGGCTACATTATAGCAGTAAAGCAACAGAAAGAAGTTTTGTTGAACACACAATTATTTTCCTTTGTTGGAGGTGTGCTTTCAACTCCCGCGTGGTGTTGACTGAAAGAGGTAGGCGTGCTATTCGCACATACACAGCAAGCTGAGGTGATATTAATTGAAAAATAAATATTTTCTATTGATTAGAAATCTATACTAATATAATAAAGCTGAAGAGTTTGTGTGTTTTATGTGTTTAAACGCGCTAATCTCTGGAACTACCAGTCGTATTGGAAAAATTCTTTTTGTATTCAAGAGGAATAGTTTAGGCTATGTTCAATTTCGGACAGACCCCTCCATTCCCCGCATTTAGGCCCTTTTGCACAAGTCTACACCGTTTCACCGATCTAATAACTTGACGGACATATTGTCGCTAGGCGACAACGACTAACACTGTATCATGACGGTCAACGCCGCACCATTAATGAACAGGTTGTCACTGGGCAACAACGATTTACTCTGTATCATGATAGTCCGGTAAAATTTGCTAAAGGACACGTGGGAAAACTGACCGATTGACAATCAAGGATTGTATTGGACTGCAGTATTCTCTATGCTATCGTATGCACAGTTATTATTTCATTTGCGGGGCTTAGACATCGTGGTTATGTTGCCCCATGCACATGAGTGTGTGGGTGTAGAATTTCTGGGATAACCTGCGTTATAGTGATTGTTGCACTAGCATGTGTAAATCTATATATATAAAGCACAAAGTTTGTCTGTTATGTATACAAATCTACACCGTTTCACCGAACTGAACCAAAATTTGTATACTTACCCTTTGGAACCTTTCGGGTAACCCTGTCAACTTTAAATTTCGGACAGACCACCCCATTCCCTGCATTTAGGCCCTTTGGCACAAATCCACACCGTTTCACCGATCTGAACCAAAATTTGTATACGTACCCTTTGGAACCCTGCGAGTAACACTGTCTGCTTGAAATTGCGGACAGACCACTCCATTCCCTGCATTGAGGCCCTTTGGCCCAAATCTACACCGTTTCACCAATCTCGACCAAAATTTGTATATTTAACCTTTGGAACCCTGCGAGTAACACTGTCCACTTAAAATTTCGGACAGACCACCCCACTCCCTGCATTTAGGCCCTTTGGCACAAATCTACACCGTTTCACCGATCTGAACCAAAATGTGTGTACTTACCCTTTGGAACCCTGCGGGTAACCCTGTCCACTTGAAATTTTGGACAGACCACCCCATACCCTGCATTTAGGCTCCTTTTCACAAATCTACACAGTTTCACCGATCATAACCAAAATTTGTATCCTTACCCTTTGGAACCTTGCGAGTAACACTGTCCTAGGGGCCGATAACCTCGATGTTAGGCCCCTTAAAACAACAATTATCATCATCGAGTAACACTGTCCATTTACAATTTCGGACACCACCCCATTCTCTGCAGTTTGGCCCTTTGGTCCAAATCTACACCGTTTCACCGATCAGAATCAAAATTCGTATTCTTACCCTTTGGTACCCTGCGAGTAACACTGTCCACTTAAAATTTCGGACAGACCACCCCATTCCCTGCATTTAGGCCCTTTGTCACAAATCTACACCGTTTCACCGATCTCAACCAAAATTTGTATACTTACCCTTTGGAACCCTGCGAGTAACACTGTACACTTAAAATTTCGGACAGACCACCCCACTCCTTGCATTTAGGCCCTTTGGCACAAATCTACACCGTTTCACCGATCTCAACCAAAATTTGTATACTTACCCTTTGGAACCCTGCGAGTAACACTGTCCACTTAAAATTTCGGACAGACCACCCCACTCTCTGCATTTAGACCCTTTGGTCCAAATCTATACCGTTTCACCGATCTAAACCAAAATTTGTATACTTACCCTTTGGAACTTTGCGAGTAACAATGTCCACTTAAAATTTCAGACAAAACACCCCCACTCCATGCATTTAGGCCCTTTTTCACAAATCTACACAATTTCATCGATCTGGACCAAAATTTGTATACTTAACCTTTGGAACCCTGCGAGTAACACTGTCTACTTACAGTTTCGGACAGACCACCCCATTCCCTGCATTTAGGTCCTTTGGCACAAATCTGCACCGTTTCTCCGATCAGAACTAACATTCGGATACTTACCCTTTCGTACCCTACGAGTAATACTGCATGCTTGAAATTGTGGACAGACCACTCCATTCCCTGCATTTAGGCCCTTTGGCCCAAATCAACACCGTTTCACCGATCTCAGCCAAAATTTGTGTATTTACCCTTTGGAACACTGGGACTAAAACTGTCTGCTTGAAATTGCGGAGAGGCCACTCCAACCCCTGCTTTTAGGCCCTTTGGCACAAAACTACACCGTTTCACCGATCTCAAATAATTACCCTTTGGAACTCGACGAGTAACACTGTCCACTGGAAATTTCGGACAGACCACTCCATTCCCTGCATTTAGGCCCTTTGGCACATAAATTATCTACGTCGTTTCACCGATCTCAACCTAAATTTGTATACTTACCCTTTGGAACCCGACGAGTAACACTGTCCACTTAAAACTTTGGTCAGACCAGTCCATTCCCTGCATTTAGGCCTTTTGGCAAATATCTACCCTGTTTCACTGATCTGAACCAAATTTTACATGCTTACACTTTGGAACCCGACGTGTAACACTGTCTAAATGAAATTTCGGATAGACCATTCCATTTACTGCATTTAGGCTCTTTGGCAAAAATCAACATACTTTCACCCATCTCAACCAATCTTTATGTGAGTTACTTACCCTTTGGAACCCAAACGAGTATCACTGTCCACTTTAAATTTCGGATAGACCATCCCTTTCCCTGCATTTAGGCCTTTTGGGACAAATCTACACAGTTTCACTGATCCTAACCAAATTGTACATACTTACCCTTTGGAACCCGATGAGTAACACTGTCCACTTGAAATTTCTGACATACCACTCCATTCCCTGCATTTAGCTCAGGAATCCCTCGGGGTTGCCAGCTTCCTAACTCATCAGCCATGAGCCCTTGAGGGTGTACCAGAAGTGGTGGGGCTACACACACCCTGCCTCTTTGAGGGCCTTGAGCAGAAGACAGGAGATATTATGAAAAGGAAAAGAAGGCAGACCCCTCGAAGAATGAGGGCATCAGGAAAGATGAGACAACGGCCAATTAAGGCGGGAAATTGAAAGACTCCCTAGCCCTCGGGTACCCTAATACAGTCGGTGTCGGAAGAGAACAAGAGTCGACGAAGGGAGGCAGACAGGAAAGAGAACTGAAAGGAGCCCAGCACCAGGAAGTAGAAGCGATGCCAGACTTAGCCGGGGTCCCGTGGTCGCCAACCCTCGTCCCACAAGTTTTGAGACCCTGTGTTATCTGCTGTCTATGCTGATGCCAGCACAGGGTCGTTGCTCAAGCTACTGTGGTGTTGCGAAAGAGTGATTCCCCGGCCAATCTAAATACGGCGGGGAACCCTGAACATGTATCATCATATTTATCATCATCTGCGATCATCTCAGGTTCATGCAGCTTGGACCCATATTCTTTGCCGAGCAGTATGCCATAAACTCTTTCACTAGACTCATCGAGTACAGGCCTAAGCCAGAAAATAAGGTTGAGACTTTGGAAGACATCGAAGCTAGACATCTGAATTACCTATATCAGTTTTAAAATTACACCATGTTCGTTTAGTAGTCATTTTTTCATTACCTTATTATTATCATCTTAAGTGCAAATGACCTAGATGTTACGCGCATCATACCACTAATCACCACCGCATAAAGTCTTTCTCGACTGTGATTTTTAAAATATTTTTTTTATTACAGTACATTGTGTACATTATAAGTTGAAGTGTCAATTCCATACAGGTAGTAGTTTCCCTTATCATCCTCATCATAAGGGCAAATGACCTAGATGTTACGCCCATTACACCATTGATCACCACACACAATAAGTCTTCCTCGCCTGTGAATTTTGAAATATGTATTTCTATTACGGTAGTTTGTAAGTTTGACGTGTCAATTCAACAGTAGTTTTCATTATCATACTTATCAAAAGGGCAAATTACCTAGATATTACACCCTCATTGTCTTTGGGGACAAATGACCTAGATTTTAAGTCCATTCTATTTCTGAGGATACTTTGAGACATTATCATTCCACTGGGCAAGGCCGGGTACTACTGCTAGTACGGTATAAAGCTCAATGTTGGTTTGTCTGTTATTTATACAAATCCACACAGTTTCACCGATCTGAACCAAAATTTGTATACTTACCCTTTGGAACCCTGCGAGTAACACTGTGTACATGAAATTTCGGACAGATCACTCCATTCCCTGCATTTAGGCCCTTTGGCACAAGTCTACATCGTTTCACCAATCTTAACCACATTTAATGTACTTACCCTTCGAAACCCTGCGGGTAACACTATCCACTTGATATTTTGAACAACTCTCTCCATTTCCTACATTTAGAACAACAGACAAAATGAACTTGAAAACTAAGTTTTAAGGTCCTAGAACCATTCATGTCCGTATAGTGTAACTGTAAGAATATTTTAATAAGTCAATTGTTGGGCTGACAATGCGAGCTGCATCACGTCGCCCCTACCAGAATTGCGAAAATAGTTCCAACTTGCGCTGCTTATAAATTGGAGTCGCTGGGAGTAATTATTGCAAGAAGATTTCTTAGGCCCCGTAAAACAGTTATCATGAAAATAGTATGCCTCTGTATAAGTACGATAGTGTTGGTGCAGTACGGAGGTAATCAGCTGCAATAAGCGTTGGTGCTTTCAAATTTACTTTCATTTATTCAGATCCTTTTCTTTGAGCGGTGTTAGGTTCACTTCTTAATAAATCACATAGACTCCTCTAGAATGCATATTTTATTATTTGTTGTGGAAAGGTTCACAATTCACACGATACACACCATATTGATTTGACACTGAACTTCACTGATATCAAAGACTATGTCAAAGATACTGCACTACACTCTTGTGCTTGCTGCCAACACAACATTCTCCCACCTTGAGTTGTGGAAACAACTCAACAAAACAATAAAATAACATAACACATATATTTTCACAAAATAAATGAACACAGAAATAAATAAGTCACTCAAAATATCTCTTTGGTTTAACCACCACTCTCCCACTACTGGTTTTGATGAGATCAGAAGTATTAGTAGATGGTTTAACCGTTTTTGGATTTTTCTCCTTCTCATTTTCATTCCGCTCAACTTGCAGTCTTAAAGCATGATCTTCTCCAGATGTCACTTCAAGTGGATACACCCTCTGTACTGGCCTGAGTAGCTCTCCTTTTGTAGTCACCAAGCGAACAACTCTCACGACACCACCTTTGCCAGGGATGACCTCCGTCACTCTTGCCAGCGGCCAGTCAGGTCTCTTCGTGTTGTCACTGGCTACCAGTACTACTTCACCTACACAGGGTTTGTGATGACTTTTCCTAATGTGGTTCTTCTGTATTAGCTGTCCAAGATATTCATTCCTGAATCTTACCCTTAATGTTTCCTTTACTTTCTGTCTGTACCTGAATCTTCTGTCAAGTTTTATGTCCTCTATCATGTCGATATCGGGCATTCCAATCTCCTTGACTTCCTGTAGGAACATTGCAGGGGTGATAGCCATCAAGTCTTCTCCATCATTGGACAGGTAAGTAAGTGGTCATGAATTCATGACAGCTTCAATGTCACACAGAACAGTCATCATTTCTTGGTACGACAGACATGACTTTCCCAGAACTTTCCTGAGCATTTGTTTGAGGACACCAATCAGCCTCTCCCACCATCCTCCCCACCATGCTGCAGTGGGAGGATTGAATTTCCATTTTATTTGGTGTACAGAACTATATTCAGCAATTTTATCCCACTGAATTGTCTCCAACATATTGCAGGTGCCTTGAAAGTTTGTCCCATTGTCACTATAGACAATCATTGGCCTTCCACGTCTGGACACGAAGCGCCGAAAAGCTTCGAGGAATGTTGCAGTAGCCAAAGATGTTACTAGCTCCAGGTGTACTGCACGAAAAACCGCACACGTGAACAGACAGACCCAGGCTTTCTCTCCACCTTTCAAAATCAGAGGCCCGGCAAAGTCGACCCCTGTTATTTCAAAAATTGAGGCTTCTCTTACTCTGTCTATGGGGAGATGAGTTTGTTCTGTTTCAAGATGTTTTCCATGGTACCTTCTGCAGACAACACACGTCTTAATTGCACCCTTCACCGTTCTCCTTCCTCCAAAGATCCAATATTTCTGTCTGAGCCCGCTGAGCAGAATCTGGGTTCCAGCATGACATAAGTCTTTGTGCTTCTCCCTAATGAGAGCGTGAACTGTTGTATGCTTCGCAGGAAGGATAGCAGGACAACGGAAAGCATAATCATCTTTGCGCGATATAATTTTTGTTTTCAGTCTCATCACTCCCTCATCATCCATGAAAACACATAGTGAGTTGAATCTTTCATCCTTATCACCAACAAAACACTCCTTTTGTATGAACTTCATCACGACTTTTTCTGCTTCTGTGGTTTCTTCAATGGATAGTTCGGTAGTTCTTCTATTATTTTTCTGTCGACAATTATACAGAAACCTCAAGATCCATCCTATCATACGAACTGTTCTACGGAAACTTGAGAAATAGTCAAGGTGCCATTCTTGGGTATTGGACTTGTCTTCTAACACCGTCATAGTGTTGACTTTCTTTTTTCTTTCTTGGAAGACTTCATCATCGTTTGTTGAAATTTCGGAGCTAGGCCATTGTGTAGTGGATTGTTTTAGCCATTTTGGCCCTTCCCACCATCTCTGTTGAAGTAACTGTTTTGTGCTACATCCCCTTGATGCCAGGTCAGCCGGATTCATGGTTCCTGGAACATGCCCCCACTGTTCTATTCTGGACAGTCTTCGAATTTCTTGCACTCTGTTCCACACGAAGGTCCCCCAAGGTTCGTCTAACTTGATCCAGGACAACACAGTCGATGAGTCACTCCAATAATAAGTAACGATTTCTTTTGCAGTTAA
The DNA here is from genome assembly GCA_946902985.2 of Meconema thalassinum. Classification (NCBI taxonomy): domain Eukaryota; kingdom Metazoa; phylum Arthropoda; class Insecta; order Orthoptera; family Tettigoniidae; genus Meconema; species Meconema thalassinum. The sequence continues at coordinate 473,962,639 of OX336390.1, read as the reverse complement.
TGTTGGCAGTACTGACGTCACTAGTCGAACCCCTATTGTAGCTGCTAATAATTCCAGGCGTGGTATGGTGATACTCTTCTTGGGTGCCACTCTTGTCTTGGCTTGTACAAATCGTAGCTCTATATTGTCAACCCTTTGTATTCGCAAGAATATAACTGCAGCATACGCAGTTTGACTGGCGTCGCAGAACACGTGAAGAGATATATCTTCAACAGACTGGACACTACCGATCAAACATCTAGGAATCTTAATCTCAGACAGCTGAGATAGTTCTGCCAACCACTTCATGAATCTTCTCTTTGTTGTTTCGTCTACTCTGGTGTCCCAACCCAAGTCAGTGGCCCATAGTTCTTGCAAGATTAATTTTGGACAGAGAAATACCGGACATGAGAAGCCAATAGGGTCAAACACCTTATGTGCAGCACCTAGTATAGCTCTTTTAGTGATTACATCATATTTGAAATCGTTAACATGAGTTAGATTCAGTTCAATGGTATCTTCTCCTTTATTCCAAATGAGCCCTAGCACATGAGTAAGATTTTCAGCTGTACCATCCTGAGAATACTCCCACCCTCGGAGATTGAAAGATGCCTTATCCATTATTATGCTTGCCTCTCGCATGAATGAATGAAGGTCATTTCTGTTGTTAACACTAATAGCACAGTTATCCACATAAAAACATTCTTCCAATCTTTCTATTGTTGAAGTTGAGTAGGAACTATTATCGACTGTTTGTCTCTTCAACTCGTTCAAGTGGAGTTTGATGGTTGCCGACAATAGGAACGGAGAACATGCAAGTCCAAAGACAACTCTATTGTGACGGAACACTTCTACCTTCCCTGTACTTTCCTCCTCCCACCAAAGGAATCTCAGAAAATCACTGTCTCTAGGATTGACACTTATTTGAAGAAATGCTTTTTCTACATCGGCCGTCACACCGATCTCATTTTCTCTGAACTTCAGTAGCGAACTAGGGATCAACTCTATGAAGTTAGGCCCTTTTTCAATACATTCGTTCAGAGATGGAGCGTTTCTCTGCTTCGCCGAGGCATCAAAAACAGGCCTGATCTTGGTGGTGCTGTTTTCTTTGAAGACAGGTCGGTGAGGTAGATAGTGTCCACTATTCTTCAGTTCTTCTTCAGGTACCCTCTCGATGATTCCTGGCTCCAACCAACTTCGTAAGACATTATCGTACTCCTGATAATGTTGTTCAGCTTGTAGTTTCTTTGTAGTGATTTCTAATCTGTGCTGAGCAATTTCTTTGTTGTCAGGGAGAGGTGGATGTTGTTCACTCCAAGGCAGACATACTTCATATCTGTTATCTTCATTCAGTCGTGCAGTCTCAAGGAAGTTATTTCTAACACGCTCATTCCTCTCGACGATAGATTCTTTCACAACAGGGTCAGTAATTCCAAGAATTTCTAAGTCCCAGAGATCAGAAATTCTTGTATGTTGGGAAAACAATGATGACATTAATAATGATGCCGAATCCCTTTGGGTCTTGTTACCTATGACTTTTCCCATTAGTGTCCACCTTAGGGAAGTCTCCACCAAAACTAGGCCACATTTTAGTTGATGTTTCCTCCCAGTGAGCAGTTCACCCGCCTTATCGGCCCCAATCAGAATCTGCACAGGCCCTCGCTCTAGTGCATCAGTTAAACATATTTTCAGATCCCTTATCTCCTCACTCCAAGAACCATTCTTAATATATGGGACATCTTCACAAATAATCTCTTGGCTTAAAACTTCCAGCTCCTTGGAATAGTTTCCCTCCAATCGCTTTAAACTTATTCTGTAACAGTCGTGTTTTGCTTCTCGAGAACGTACTCCACCAAACAAGGAATGTATTAACGTTTCCTTCCTGATTGACTGATACCCCATTTCTTCGGCTAGGTCACGTGCAATGTAGGATTTAGTAGACCCAGTATCAATGACAGCTCGTACAGTTTTTTGTTTATCCTTTCCTTTAACGACAACTGCCAGGGTTTGCAAGTACACCTCAGGAGAACAAGACACATTAGCTAAAGCCTTATCCACATCATTGACATCCTGGAGAACCAAATTCCTGTCTCCCTCGTAATTCTGTTTGGACACACTTTCATTTTCTTTGTCACGGAGCTTATAACACATTAATACCACATGTTTACCACCACAAACAATGCACCTGACAATCGACTTACAAGCTCTACTTGCATGGCCCTTCTTTAAACAATTGAAGCAACAGTGTTTATCAGTTAAGATTTTTCTTTTCTCCCCTACAGTCATTTTTTGAGCTTTAATGCACTCTGGGCTCGAATGAGGTTTAAGACAAAAAAGACACTCCTGTCTCTTAGAAACATCAGCAAACAAAGCAGAAGCAGTAGGTATATTTGGTTCAATGACATCCCTTGGTTTCTTGTCTCCCTTAATCTTAGATCCTTGGGATGTGCTAATACTAAACCCTTTCACAGCCAATGAAATTCTTTCTTCACTTACTACTTCATTTTGAAGAAAAGCCATAAGCTGCTGCAAACGATCTTTGGATACGGAATCACACCTGAAGGAAGTATTCCTCTGCCATGCTCTTAATAGGTCTTCTGGCAAAGATGATTCAATTAGGGGATACAGCATTGCAGTACATTTTTCTGTAGTAACGCCTAAACTTTCCAGCGATCTGAGATGTGACTCTAATTTATCATACAAGCTACTCAGTGTTGGCCTTTCTTTGGAATTGACTGCATTCGTCAATACTAGTTTGAGCAATTCACGAACATAAACTTCCACCTGCAAGTCCTCTCTACCAAATCGAGCTTGAAGACTCTCTATAGCTTTGTCATAATTCTCGGCAGTGGGTGGAAAACTAGTAACTAATTCATATGCTCTGGAACCTTCTGTCATAGCCTGAATTAAATATTGGAATTTATCTTCCTTCCCAATGTCCTCATCCTCGTGAATTTTACGGAACTGGCTCCAAAAATATAACCAATCAATTATTTCACCAGAAAATTTCTTAAATTCTATTCTTGGAAGTCTATATTTCTTTTTATCACGAACATTGTCATTCACTACACTTTGTGGAGGGGTAATGGAAACAACGGGATTCATAAAACGTGTTGCTTTTGTTCTACAGCTAAGGAATTTGTGTTTGTAATCATCAGCTGATTCACATTCCGTTTCTATTTCGTCATCCTCACACTCGTCGTCTATCATCTGTTGAAATATTAATCCATCTAAATTAGAGATATCATCATACTTTTCTTGAAGGATTTCAAGTTGCACTTGCACTTTTTCCGTTTCAGTTTGATCATCTTCTAACAACGCCATTAGTTGATCGTGTGAGCGCGTAAATAACCGCCGCTTTACGGTTCTTTCTTTAGCGAGTCTTTCCATCTTCTTTCTTCACGGGAGCCTTTTACTATGAATGAGTCCTGTCACGGTCGCCATAAAATGTTAGGTTCACTTCTTAATAAATCACATAGACTCCTCTAGAATGCATATTTTATTATTTGTTGTGGAAAGGTTCACAATTCACACGATACACACCATATTGATTTGACACTGAACTTCACTGATATCAAAGACTATGTCAAAGATACTGCACTACACTCTTGTGCTTGCTGCCAACACAACAAGCGGTATTTGGCGATATGACACTATTGCTACTTCAGGAGCTCGGGACAGCCGAAGGTTTCCAAAGTGCTCTGATTATTTTCCTATGGCACTATGTGACAAAATACGACACTATTGATTTCTACTTTTCTAACAGCCAATGAGATATAGGCCCTAGGCAGTGTCTTTTGTCACATACTCCTCTTTCTAATAATATTTTTCAATTCGTTTGTAAATTACATGTGTCAGTACTGTAGTTAGTAAATAGCCGTTTCCCTATTCATTATTGTCATTTTCATTACGGGATAATGACCTGAATGTTACGTCCATTATACTGTACTATTTATCACCCCCCACCACCACCAAAAAAAGTTAATTTTTAAAATATTTTTTTTTCTGTTAATTTAAGTATTATATGCCAGTTCTGTAGTAGTATTCATTATCATCCTTAAAACAAACTATTCCACCGGGCGAAGCCGGGCACTATTGCTAGTCTTATACAATACATTTGAATTAAACTTAAAAGAAAAAAGGGGGGGGGGGGAAGTGGTATTATGGACATAATTGGGGGAGGGGAAGGGGATTATGGACATGGTTAGGGGAAAAAGGGATAAAGGTCCCAAAACAGGAAAAAAGGTGCATGAAAAATGACTCTTTTCGCAACTAGAAACAAAATTTCCCACTATGATAAGTTATCTTTGCAAATAGCTGAATTTACCCTAAGAAGAAAGGGGTGCACCTAAAAATCCTAACCCTGCTGATGAGCCAGTCTACAGTAATACAGGTAAACCAAAACGATTCTTCCATTAATTTCCATTTGAGATGTTATCGTTCTTTTAATGAGGGGGAGTGAGGTCATTTGCAAGTTTTGCCTTTTAGTTCCCAGTCTAATCTGAAAGTCCAAGTTTGTGAAGGAGTTGCCTCCACGATCCCCTATGCCTCTTCTGTTTCTACACCTCTCACCTTGAAATCGTTGAACACTGAATCTAACCAGATCTACCTCCTCTTCTCTTTCCCTCTATATAGCCGAGGTAATCGCTCCACTCCCATTCTCATCACATGACCCCACCGTCTGAGTTGGCTCAAACAAACTGCTTCATCTTTTTATTTTATCAAGAGTTCATTTCTAACTAAACCTTTATCTCTGAAGTCATTATTATTATTATTATTAAACTTATTATTATTATGATTACTATTATTTATTTAGCATAGATCATACAATAAGTATGGAAGGTCTAGCTTAAAGGGCAAGCACCACATACATAATTTATGCTTCACTGGCATCACTTGCGGTACTGTAAATCTACATTTTTTTCGTGTAATATTTACATGTTTTACAAAGCTATTTACAGTACAGTACCCTCCTGCCATATTTCCATCTATTTGTTCCAGCAATCATTTAAGCTTCCCTGATATATGTTACCTCTAGCTTATGCATGAGATATCCTGAATCGATCGAGGTCTCGCCCCTATGCAGCAATGTCTAAATACTGAGTGACGTAGCAAGAGTTAACGAGGCTGCACTAACTGATTTCTTGTCGAATGCAGTACATCTTAAAAGAGAACTCACTGTATTGGCTTTTCTGCATCTCGACTATCTCTTACACTATATTACCGTCCTGAGAGAATACGCAGCCTAAGTAGGCCTACTGTACTTAAGAAGATATACCTGCTCCAGCATAGTTTTTTTGGCATTTCTTCCCTAGGCTACTGACCTAATGATCAGCGGACATTTGGTCCACACGGTTAGTTTAGTTTATATGCCAGATGGCTGCTTTACTCATGGTCTTTCTATCTATCTTATCCGGTCTTCTGCACTACATTTCATTAGGACATAAGATTTATCAATCCTCAAATGTCCACTGTTTTCTTTGTCTACTTTATTTAATGTCCACTGATACTTTTGTCCACCATTAGGTTTGGTCCACTTTCTGTTAGTCCACGCAGATTTTTGACACTAAGATTTAGGGCTATTTTCAGTCCACTGTTAGTTACAGTGAAATCCTTATAAAGAAAGCTTAGTGATGTGGGACGGGTAAATACCCAGTGGGAAGGTAAATATAAATTGGGTATTTACCCAGTGGTTTTTTAAATACCCAAAATGAGGGTATTTTCAGTTTTTGAGCTTTGAACAACACTTTTTGATGTGTTGATGAAGTGTTGGACAAATAAGAACTGAAACACAGGTATTTGATGCCTTAAATTGAAATCAGGAACAATATTGATCCTTAAAAAAAAAAAAAGAAGGAAATTGGATGTCCAGGTATTTTTGGGTATTTATATGTTATGTTTTGACACTGTAACCTAGTCTTTATTTAGTTTTTTTTTCCTTAAACTAAAGTAAAATATTGAATAAAACCTTTTTGTTGTTTTGTGTTTTAAATTTTTAATAAATACCAAGAGGTAGCAGAACTATGGAAATATGCAAATGAACAAACCATCTCCAACCTCCATAAACGCCTCATCGATGTATGGAATTCGGAACAAATACCAGAGGAATGGAGAATGGCTGTAATCCACCCAATTCATAAAAAGGGTGATAGATCAGACCCGAACAACTACCGTGGGATTTCTTTGCTTGATGTAACATACAAGATTCTATCTAGAATTATCTTGACAAGAATTCAACAACAACTCGATCAAGAATTAGGAGAATATCAAGGAGGGTTCCGACCAGGTCGCAGCTGTCCGGATCAGATCATCAGTCTGAAATGGATAATGAAATATCATAGAATGAGACAAAAGGATTTGGTCATTACTTTTGTGGATTTTAAGAAAGCTTATGACAGTATCCATCGAGGGTCATTACTTAATATCCTTAGGGAATTTGGGTTACATCAAAAGCTTATCAACCTCATCGGCGTTACTTTGAAAGATACTAAATCAAAGGTTAAATTTCGAGGCACCTTGTCTGAACCATTTGATATCCGGACTGGACTTCGACAGGGAGATGGTCTATCACCGTTATTATGTAATTGTGTTCTTGAAAAGATCATGCGTGAGTGGAACAAAACTTGTCCTCCAAATGTAAAGATTGGTACTAATATAAAACTGAATTGCTTGGCCTTTGCGGATGACCTTGCACTGCTTGCAACCAGTATAGATGAGGCTAAACACCAAATTGAAGAACTTGGGTCTATTGCAGCAAAAGTAGGACTTCAAATTTCATTTGAAAAGACTGAAATAATGGCATCCTTTGATGTGGAAACACAAGCTATTACATTGATCAACAATAAAGAAATTAAAGTTGTACATAAATTTAAATATTTAGGGGAGATTATAACATGGAATTTGAATGAGAAAGCGTCAATCGAAACTAGAACAACAAAGTTAAGACAAGCGCAATATATTACTTGGTCTAGTTACAAAAAAAAATCACTCTCCATAAATGCCAAATTACGACATTACGAATCAGTTATTAAACCGGAAGCAATATATGCTTGTGAAACACTTTTCAAGTTAAACACTCGATCAGTTACTGACACATTACAGAAGATTGATAGAAGAATTCTCAGAACTATAATTAATAAAAAACATCAGGTGGATGGTCAATGGCGTCTATTACCAAATGAAGTGGTTTATAAAGAAAGTCTATAGTCGATACTATGCGAAAAAGACGAATTGCTTTTTTTTTGTCATATCTCACGCCTGCCGGATACCAGACAATTAAAAGTATTATTTAATTATTTTTTCAAAAGTAAAACAAAGAACTCTTGGTTAATGGAAATTCAAAATGATCTGGATGAACTCGGCTTGACAATGTCCCAAATTGCTAACAAAGATGAGAAGAATATCTTGAAAAACAAGAACATCCGACTTCCCTTAAAAACCTTTACCCGCAAAACTTACACTATAAGCGACGCAGAGAGAGCGGCAAGGTCAACTAGAATGAAAATGTTTTGGGAAAAGAAGAAAAATAAGAAGCTGAATCTTTAATATTGTTTTTGAGATATGTATATACTTGTTTTGGTTAAGTGCTCCAATGCGGGCGTAACATATGTAAATAAATAAATACCAAGAGATAGAGAAGGTCGAGTTTTATTAGGATACTGGAAATGAGCAACAAAGATGTGGCAGGGAAAAGCTACTTTTGTAGTAATAAGAGTAAGCTATTTGCATATTAATTGAAAGTGTGTGCCAAAACTCAAAAGGTAATAAAATATATTCAATAGAAAGGACATTTGAAAAAGAAAAAAAATGCTTAGTAAAAGTGCTTTTAAGTTATTTTTCATTAAATTCTAAATATTAAAGAAATATTATTTTTTTAAATCATACTATAAATAACACAAATGCATGTCAGGAAGTTTTTGTAGTATATGGGCTCTATAATGGGTGAAGATGTACTGTATGCCAGCAAGCATATGGGTTGGCAACACTGCTTAGCTCATCCTACCCAGAATTCAAACTGACACTGTACTTCCCTCACATTTTCTATTCTTTGTTTGATTTTCTATTTACTATTTACTAGCCTTTTTGGTTATTTGATTATTTATTTTATATATGAACTAGCAACCCACCCCGGCTTCGCCCGGGAACAGTTATGAATGCAAGGTGATAGGCTACTTCTAACGGAGGTCTTATAAGATATCCTTGTATACGACATTAAGTCTTTTTCCCTCCAGCAGTGAACACAAAAAGATTTCGGTTTGATGTAACAAGCGATAGAGCCACATAAAGCTGTCCATGAGAAAAACATTCTCCATTAAGATCAACTCCAGTCACGCTAAGTGTCTGATCCTGTGCTTTGTTTATAGTCATGCCAAAGCAGACTCTTACTGGAAATTGTACTCGTTTGAAACGATAAGGCAAATCTGAAGGAATCATAGGGATTCTGTGTACTAAGACAGTTTCTCCTGTACCACAGCTAGTTAAGATAGTTGATTCAATGAAACAGTTTTTCAAAGTTTTCACTGCCAATCGTGTCCCATTGCATAACTTTGGTGGTTGTAAATTACGTAGCAATATAATAGGCACTCCTACTTTTAAAATAAGCTTGTGTGGTGGCAAGCCAGAAGGAAATAAAGAATTTAGGAATTCTGTAGGCTAATGAACAGCTTCTTCACTATAGACTACTGCGTCTAGCCTACTGAGTAATATAGTAGAGCCTGGGCAGTGAATTTGGAGAACACCAAGTCATTAGTTTTCACAACTTGTTCGTTTGTCGGCGATAATATTGCTCTTTCTTTAAACCATGAACGAGACGTGTTAGATAGGCCATGGATTTGAGGATAAACGCTATCAATCAATTCTTGAATACTGCTTACTAAAGCACAGAAATCGTCACTGAGGGTAATTTTTCCGTCAATGACCGGTAAATCTCCATTTCCGACTCTGAGTAACAAATTAGCAAACAAACTATTATCTTCTGAAGAAAAGATTAGCCTACTCTCATGTTAGTTTTGAGTGCCAATTTGTTATATCTGGCCAGATGTAAGATATTTTTAGTGAAGCGTTCACTTCGTCGGCTCTCGTTCCTCTGGTAACAACTGGTAAGATTTGACGAAAATCTCCCGCGAACAAAACTGTGCAGCCACCCATAGGTGTGTTCCGATTCCTTAGATCACGCAAGGTCCTGTCTGCAGCTTCAACGGAAGTTTTGTGTGACATTGTAGCCTCATCCCATACAACTAAAGAACAATTTTGGATTAAACTGGCAGTGTTACTTTGTTTTGAAATATTACATACATTTCCATCATCACTGCTGACTTTCAAAGGAAGTTTAAATGTTGCATGTGCTGTTCGTCCTCCTTCCAAAAGAGTGGCTGCAATTCCAGATGATGCGACGGCAAGAGCAATATTACCACCAGACCTCACTTTGGCGAACAACACACAAATCAAGAACGTTTTGCCTGTGCCTACAGGGGCATCGAGAAAAAATATCTTACCTTCCTTCTTAGTGTTATAAGCTTGTTTCTGATCGTGGTTCAGACGGTGTTCTTCTTGAGCAACGGTTTGAAGGTGCCGAGAACGAAGTCTTTCTTTCTCTTGTGGCAATCTAGAAATTATTTGTTGCTCTGTTTCATTGTTACGTGATAAGCACTTTTTTATTTTGCGATGTCGATGAACTATGACCTATATCCGTTTTACATCTCGGCATGATAGCTTAACATCACTGACTGCACTATTAATTATATAATAACGAATTCTTGTCAGACGTAATTTAAGAATGGCGAGGTGCATGAAACACAAATCCCCCTTCCGTCCAATCTTAAATTGACTGTGTATTTTGCGGAACAGAAAGTTCACAGGCGAAATGAAGAAAAACCGATTTGAACTTCCAGGGAAACTCCAAACACAACCAGCCTTCTCTGAAGTCTTAGCTCAACACGACTCGACGTTTTGCTGCTGGCTGTATCTGGGGTAATAGCTCGCCTGCTAGTTAGGCTGTAACAGGGGTAATAAGACTTGCCCTTAGCTAGCTCGTAAACTGTCGCCTCAATATTAGAATGGACATGGTTGGAAGAAATGAAAACTTAAAAATACTTATCGTGGGCGATGTCTTGAAGATAGAGATATGCTCTCCTGGATTTTATGTAGAACTTTTCATGCTAAACAATTCTTACTCATAGTATTTAGATAGGTTTAACGGTTTGCCCAAAATAAACTTAAAAAGCGCTCGGACGCCAGGATTTTGTTTATTTTTTCGCTGAAATCGTTACTGCTCTGCTTCCTTTGATCATAAATAAATTATTTTCTACAGAAATCATCCTCGAGATATCCTTTACAGAATTGTGAAACCCGCATCAAAATATATCCAGAGGTTTTCGAGATTACCTGTGACATCCAAGATCGGGGACTTTGTTTTATACTAAGTAGAGATGATTTTACTTGTTTTATACTAAGTAGAGATGATTTTACTTGTTTTATACCAAGTAGAGATGATTTTACAAACTGTTCTGAAAAACTGTACATTACACCTTCTGTAGAACTTGGCCAATGCTCTGAATAAATTTCCCCCAACTTTTATCTCAATGTTTGCAATAACAACAAAAAAGTCTAGTTCAATTCTAACCCTGAGTTTTTAAGGTTATAACTATAGAATTTTATCTCCCGATCTAATTCCCAATTCTAATTCTGTTTTTAAGTCCCAATTCTAATTAAATTTAATTTTATTAACTATCTAATGTTGTTACATTTCTAAAAAGTTAATGTAGAATAGTTTGCATAGTTTAAGGTTCAACTTACCACGACACAGGATTTTTAATGAAAAATCTAAAATACCCGGGTATTTACCCAAATTGGGTATTTATCCGGGTATATACCCTGGGTATTTACCCCGGTTTATAAATACCTGGGTATTTTACATCACTAAGAAAGCTTTTCAGTCGGTCAACATGAATTGTGCCCAATTACATCAGGCGGAAAACGAGTATTTACATACCCTACAAACTAACACGCTACTTACGCACAAATACCGACTTAATTGGATGACATGTTTCGAACGTCACGCATACATCCTCGGATCCTGTTCACTTAGGCTTAACTAGTGTACAATGTTTATGAATCACACTTCAACACAAATAAATATATACAATACAGTATTTATATTACATAAGTTTGTAAAAACTTGTGTAACATGTCAACTATTTACAGACAGTATTATACACTTCTATGGTTGTTGCGTTATCATTTATATACCGTAATAAAAATGAATTGCTAAATGTGTTGCTAAGCGCAAAACTCGAACGGCTGGACTAATTCGGCTAATTTTTTTCTTCGAATATTCGTTCAAGACCAAAGAATGTTTTTATGGAGATAAAAATTGGGAAAAATGCCCAGAAAATGTAAAAATGCCACTTTTCAGTGCCTACCATGTGTTGCTATTGTTACCGATGTGGCGGCAGTAGCACAGTCTGCCAACAGATACCGCCACGTGCAGAGTCTAAGTTGCGATTGCTATTAGTGAATGTTCGAGGACCAACATAATTCCAACATTTATGAACTGTTAATGGTGAATTGTGTGGCTCTTACAGAAGCCTGTCTACGTTTGCAACTGTTATAAAATGGCGCTCAATGGGATCAGACTCTTAATGGTGCTGTAATTTAGTCACAATCTCATCAAATACGAACATTGTTTTCTATAATTCTATCAACATGCTTCCCATCAAAACCAATTGATTTATGGATAAAATACAAAGATTATATGTGTGACGATATCTTGCATCAAATGCGCATTACAACAGGAAGTCCACGTTTACAAATCAGTGAAGAAATGTACAAGAGGCATTGATATCAATTGAGAACATGTGCTTGATTATGTCAAACAAAGTATTATCTCAATTAGGCATGGCCGCACCCAATCGGCTGATTCCCAACACTTTTAATCAAGTCGCAATGCGAAAAAATGTACGATTTCGATGCTGTAAGAGAATCAGTTCGAAAAAATCTTCCGCTGTTGAACCAACAACAAAAGTATGTATTTGATAATCTTATGAAAATTGTAAATGATGGAACTGGAGGGATTTACTTCTTGGACGTTCCCGGGAGTACAAGAAAACCTTTTTAATTTCATTGATTTTAGCAAAAATTTGCTCACACAATGAAATTAAACTCGCACTTGCTTCATCAGGCATTGCAGCTACATTGTTGGAAGGTGGTCGAATCGCCCATTCAGCGCTAAAATTGCCGTTGAATATGCAAAGCAATGAAACTCCGATCTGCAACATTTTGACGAACTCTGCAATAGCAAAGGTTTTGCAGAAATGTAAATTGATAGTGTGGGATGAATTCACATTGGCGTAAAAGAAGTCTTTGGGAGGCATTAGACCAGAGATGGCACAATTCGGCTCATTGAGCAGCACTCCGCTCCGGCAGGAGAAAGCAGAGTATGGCTCTCACCAGTTAACCTTGTAGCTGCTTGCACAGCTTGCCGTTACAAACGGCGTATCATAACAGCTTTATACTTGTGACCTGTTTGTTGTTCATTAGATAATTAGATTATGGTGCTACGTACATAGGCTTAATTATATTCCTTTTATTAGGTTGTGTGTAGGAAACATAAATAATTACTTTAACAACTGATAAGTACACACTCCTTTGCCCACTACCAATAGTCCTGAAACTACAATAAGCCAACCTAACGACTTGTTTAGAACACAAGGAACGAAAACTTGCTCTAGGAGTACAGAAATTAATACATGAATAAATATCATTCCCCATAAACAAAACATAGGCCTATGTGTTCTTATATATCTGAACTGTCATTCTGCAGAGGAGGAGGTGTGCGTATCCTTTCGCGGAAGCAGACAGGTTACATTTGGAGCGATCTTGCACTTGTAATTCGAAGAACAGCAATGAGATGTGCTTCAGTTAAGAGTGGCTCTTCATGGAGATTTATCTTCATTAGAGAGAGAACAGTTTCTCACACAGATATGTTGAACCAAACATTGATAGAAGTTTGGCAGTCATTTTGTGCATGTTTGGAAAACCTGTTTGCGAAAACTGTTCATAAAAATGTGCTAAGCTTGTTCGTGATTCATATTTAGTGTACAGCCGTACACATAATTTAGGCCTACTCAGCCCGGTACAATGCTGTACCAATGCTTGCGCCTTGACAGCGCATATTGCCATCTAGTCGTTTCAGCACAAACTATTAGCGAGCAGTCAGCTGGTCCCAGCTCCTTGGCTCCGCTCGCACTCATGCAGTTGGCTCCAGGAGCTGCGCTCTCTCATTGCCCTCCTATGCATTAGACCAAACCCCCAAGGGCAGTCCTTGAGTATTTACGGCATTGATCTTGAGAACCGATGTTTCTCGCATGGCCAATTGTATGTTGCCTGTTCCCGTGTTGGCGAACTATACTCTGAATTACCAATAAAGCTCGCTGACAGCTGTCAAAGTTAGCACGTGGGGAAATGCTGCGTTGCCACTGAGACAGATCATGACTCATAACTAGGGCACGGATTTATATGCACTAAAAAACCTGAAAATATGCATGCAAATATGCACTAAAAAGTTAGAATATATGCATGGAAAATAATGAAATATGCACTTAAAACATGCAATTTTATTCACTTACCTATTTACAAGTATCATTTGTTGCAAAAAAAAGCATCACAATAGGTAACTAGTAGTCTTTCAATGTTTTCTGGAGACAAACTATGTCTATTGTCCGTCAAAATGAGTTTATAGGCTGTGAATGATCGTTCTACATCAACTGACGTGATTGGACAGTACTTATACGCGGGCACCAAAGTTTCGGAGCATACATCTGGCAAGGATACCCTAGCTCCACTCAAGTATTGACTAATTAACTTAATCTTCTTCAGTCCTGGGTTCGAATTCAACACCTTTTCTAACTTGCATTTAATCTTCTCTCCAATTTTGCCTGGAGCGGAATTCAATGAAGATGCAGCTTTCTCAACGAGATCGAGTGATTCATGGAGGGGAGTACCAGTAGATTCTAAGCTCTCAATGGATTTTGGAAGTTTAGAAAAATGTGCATGAATGAAATTCACATCTTGATAAACAGTAGCAGTTTCAAACACAACTTTTGCATCACGGACACACGCAATATGCTCATCTTCAAGTTTTCACATCTTGATAAACAGTAGCGGTTTCAAACACAACTTTTGCATCACGGTCACACGCAATATGCTCATCTTCAAGTTTTGTAACCAGTTCTTTCACTTCATTAAAATTCTCCTGATCAAATGATAATGCAGATGTCCCCCATCTAGTCAGGACAGGTTCAGGTGGCAAAGGAACTTCAGGTAGACAATCTTTGTAGAACTGGACACAAGCTGGTGCTTTCAGAAACAGCTTCTTCCCACATCCAATTAAATTGTTAACAGCTGGAAACTGTGTGCATATTTCTTCTGCAATGCGGTGTAATCCGTGCGCTAAACAGGGTAAGTGTATGAGTTTCGGATAAAATACTTGGAGGGCCTTTGCTGCTTTCAACATATACGAAGCTGCATCTGTGAGCAGTACAAGCACTTTACAACAATTATCCGCAATTTCAGATGGCCACAATAGTCTCAGAGAAGCATTTACAAATCTTGCTATTGTGCTATGGTTGGTTTTCTCTAGTACTTTACAAACAAGAAGATGTGGCTTACCGGGTTCGTCTGGATGTAATTTACCAACCACGAAATTTGCTATGTAACGGCCACATGAATCCGTTGTCTCATCCACCGATATCCAGACATAGTTCCTTCCGATATCAGAACGGATCAATTCCAGGTTAGATTCATATAGCGGAGGTAGGTAATTTTTCCTAAGAGTTGATTCATCTGGTATTTTTTGATTTACACAAAGAAATGATCGCAGAACTGGATTGTTGAATTTATTCCATGGATTGTTGCTGCATACGATTCCCTACAAAGATCATTTGAAAATGTATTAAGAATACCGGACTTAGGCTTTACCTGCGTAAGAAGTGGTTGTTGTGGTGTGCTGTTCTTCTCCTCCTTTAATATGTGCAGTTGTTTTTGAATGCTGTTCCAGCTGAAATTTCTTTTCACATTTTACTTCCTTTGAGCAAACTTGGACAGTACACGATGACACCATCTGTTGAATAGTCCCTATTACCCGACACCCACCGATTTAGTAAATCTCTTCTCCTGCTCTTTTCCTTAGGCATTTTTAGAAACTAACACTTGAGATGCAGGGCATTAAACTGGAACGTAACTAGTGAACTGAAGATACTTCTGTCCTGATCAATTGCCCAACCCCCTGAGATTATCTACTGTGGTAGAGAACGGAATTCCGGGAAGTCCAGCCAGCCTGCCTACCCATACCTAAGCTATCTGTTGCCATTGTCAGTTGAGAAAGTAAAGTGCCGTTACACAGAGAGTCGAAAACACCAATTAGTGAGGGATGCACATAATATAGGCAACTAGCTAGGGATGCACAAAACAGATTTATTTTAGTAGTTCTTGTAATTGTCCTTAAATTCAGACATATATACCGGAATATGCTGTTACGTTGGGAAGAATTTACACGAAGAATGGAAACAGATGTAAGTGGCAGTAAAAGGATGCTGTATGGACTTCTAAGAAGTAAGAGGAAAGAAAGAGTTACTACAAAGCTAGTGAAAAAGGAAGATGGAGAGTTGTTAACACACCCAGAAGAGATAAAGGGACGATGGAAGGAGTATTTCGATAAGCTATTGAATGTGAGCAATGGTACTGGTGAGATGGAAGTGACACAACCTGACGACTCTATAACAGAAGATGATATAACAATGCTGGAGGTGGAATTAGCAGTACAGAAAATGAAGATGGGAAAAGCAACAGGGGTGGATGAAGTCAGTGTAGAAATGATAAAGGCTGCTGGACCTGTTGGTATGCAATGGCTGTATCGACTGCTAAAGTGTGTGTGGAAATGGAAATGTGTACCAGAAGACTGGAAGAAAGGGCTAATAATACCAGTGTTTAAGAAGGGGGACAAGAAGGTGTGTGATAACTATAGAGGGATCACCCTCATATCACAGATAGTAAAAGTACTGGAAAGGATATTAGAAAGAAGAATGAGAAGAAAGGTGGAAGGAGAGTTGCAAGAGGAACAGTATGGCTTCAGGAGTGGAAGATCCACAGTGGACCCAATCTTTAGCTTGAGGCAGGTGATGGAAAAGAACTGGGAATATGGAGAGGATTTGATCATGACTTTCATAGATCTAGAAAAGGCATATGATAGTGTCCCCAGAGAGAAGGTATGGGAAACCATGGTTAAGAAGAGACTGGGAAGAGAAATGTTGGAAATGGTGCAAGCAATGTACAACAACTGTGTTAGCAGGGTACTGACCCCAGTTGGAAAGACAGATTGGTTTAGGAACAAGACTGGACTAAGACAGGGGAGTGTGCTGTCACCTCTCTTGTTCATAATGGTAATGGATGAAATAGTAAAGGAAACAAAGGAAGCATATGAACATAAAGAAATGAAGTTACTGTTATTTGCAGATGATATTGTGGTCTGGGGAAGGAACACCGAAGAAGTGCAAAAACAACTAGATGCACTGAACGAAAATATTCAGAAGTATGGCCTGAAAATCAGTATAGAGAAAAGCAAGACCATGGTGATGACAAGAGGGGAAAGACAAGGAAAGGGCACTGTGAAAATTGGAAGTCAGAGTTTGGAAATTGTGGACACGTTCAAATACCTAGGAAGTGAATTGATGCAAACTGGTAGGTTGGACATGGAGATTGGCAGGAGGGTACAGCAGAGCAATGCATTCTATCAAAGTGTAAGAAAACTTGTTTGGGATAAGGAAGTACCAAGGAAAAGCAAGGAGGTAATGTATAAAGTGTACTATGTACCCATATTAACTTATGCAGCTGAGACTTGGACCCTGACAAGCAGGCAAGAGAGTAGAATCCAAGCCAGTGAAATGAAATTCCTAAGAAGTATGATAGGAAAGACAAGGAAAGACAGAGTGAGGAATGAAGATGTTAGGAAGAAAGTTGGGATGGGAAAACTAAATGAGAGAATTGAGAAGAATAAACTAAGGTGGTTTGGACATGTAAAGAGGATGGAGGAAAATAGAATACCAAGACAGATGCTGGAGGCGAAGTGCAAGGGTAAGAGACCAAGAGGAAGACCTAGAACAAGGTGGATGGATTCAGTGAAGAACGGCGTAAGAAAAAGAAATCTGGACTGGGACAAGATCGTGGAAGAAGAATGGTGGAAGGAAAGAGGAAAGTGGAGAAGTGCCATAAATACCCCGACCCGGCAGGAGCTGGATAAGGGGAAATGATGATGATGATGATGCTGTTACGTCTAGAATATGCACTAATCCTCAAAATATGTCAAAATATACATATGCATATGCGCATATGCATTTAAAAAATATCCGGGCCCTACTCATAACATTCCAAGAGGCTTGCAGGAAGACACAATACTGGGGAAGTTAGCCCCCCTGCCTTGCGCTCTAATGACCGTGACGAGTGAAGACATACTTAGTCAAACCATGTGCTTATTGCTGTGTCGGCATACATTGCAACATTGCTCACTGTTGCCATGGAGACCGTTACCCCTCTCGTCTCCACTCCTCGCCTCACCCATCAAGCGTATGACAGCTTTCCACGAGCATCTTTTGTAAATCACAGTATAGGCCTGTCTACTTTGTGTACGCGCCAGGTAATCAAACAAAAAATATTGCTTATCGTAAAGCATTACAATGAGAATATCATTTAACCGAAGAATTTTCTTTGGAACTGGTCAGTATTATTACATGTGCAAAAAGTATTTCATTATGTGGCAGTATGTTATTAGCCACACCCAAGAATTGTGACCATGTGAGGAATAATAATAATAATATTAATATAGTATGGCCTCGGGTGCCAGGTGCAAGCTTTGTAATTTGACACCCAGAGGGTAGCTTGCATGTCGAATTTCGTTGTTCCTTGAAGCACTATGAAAGTCAAGGAGGTTAGATATCTAAGCTCCTTGAACACTACAGCACTTTCTAGTAGAGAAATTAGGAACTTTGTGGTGGCGGAAATTCCCGAGATTAATTTTGCCATTATTTGTTTATTTATTTATCGTATGGCTTTTAGTGCCGGGAGTGTCCGAGGACATGTTCGGCTCGCCTGAGTCTGTAGCTGCTTCCAGCGGACACCCTAAAGGGTGAGCTACAAGTTCCGTTCAATTTCAAGTAGTTCCAACTTTCGCCACCAGATATCAATGATACCTAGTGGTGAACGTTGGAACTTTGATAGAGCGTTCTGACGAAATCTAACCTAACAATTTGTCTTTACACAAGTTTAGTCTCTGAAAGGATCTTTTACATGCCATAAATCTTAGACATGGGACCGCCGGCTTGCCATTATGAACGCAGCCTACTGAATTCAAATGGATTCTCTGACATGCCAACATCGTATGACATACGTGTCATATTTTTGCCGCCTTTCAAAAATCACTTACCACGGCCAGGAGCGAACCTGCAATCTTGGGGTTAGTAGACAGACACGCTATCCACTCACCCACCGTGGCAAGCTACTTACGCTAGTGAAAACAGCAGTATTTTTTAATGGAATTTTCTCTTCATAGTGTTGATTGGAATGAGTGTTTTCTATGATAATTATTTGCCCAGAAGAAAGATGATTACGATTTGGCACATTATCTTCACGGCATCAACTTATCAAATTACTCAGTTTGCAATGGAGGATAATTATGGTTCAGTGAGAGATTTCAAGACCTCCCAAACAGTTTCCAACTACGCAACAGTCAGTCGGGGTTATTTCTGGGTAGTGATATGCTGATATCTTTTAGAGCATTTCCTTAGTCACTATGAAGATATTAATATTGCTGCAGCTACTGAAAACACATACGGTAGTTTCTTAGTAACTTTTGGTAGCAGTAAAAAATTAGCTCATTTCCTGTTGATGTGATTTGCATTATTCTGATTTTTGCATGCAGTACAGACTGAATTGGAGTTCAATACATAGTCATTTATTTCGACAGAGTGACGTCTGTCGGGTCATCTATTTATTATTAATGTGGATTAAGAATGTTTCCTGTTTGTTGAATTATTATGAATAATTTCAGTATTTCTATTTCGTTATTATTGTTCTAAATCAATGGTTCCTATTTAAATTATTGGCCTAATTGTATTGCAATGTCTCGTGTGGTGAATACAGTTACAAAAATACACAAATGCACTAATAATAATAATATCGTATGGCCTCGGGTGCCTGGTGCAAGCTTTGCTATTTGACACCCAGAGGGTAGCTTGCATGTCGAATTTCGTAGTTCCTTGACTATGAAAGTCAAGGAGGTTAGATGTGCAGGTGTGCAAAGGGGAGTAAGGAAGGTAACTGACAACTTGAAGCGCCGCGCATAGAGAAATCGACATGAACCTCCAGCACAGACTTGACGAGACATGCCTGAGGAAGAACTGCTTTTGATGTTACCTAAAAGGAATAAGTTGCAACGACTGATTAATGGACATAAAAATAGAGGTCAACCTGCCAGAAGGTGGGGTGTGCTTACGTTATTGATGGTGCAAATACCAAGATCTCTTTGCCTGAGGCCTGTAGTGTGTTTACTGCGGAGCTCTTTGCCAACTATGAAGCTCTGCAGTTTGCAATACAGGATGCATACCTGCCAACTCTCCCGATTTAGGCGGGAGACTCCCGATTTCAGACCATTTCTCCCGCCCTCCCGCTTAACGTATTAAATCTCCCGATTTTTCAAAAAACCCACGCGTAATTTCGGATTTAATATGTCGTCTATCGAACGGATCGACTTTACGTGTTTTGAAGTTATATCTCGATACCGCAGTTTCGCTTTGTATCGATAATCGACAACTGCGTACTAACTCCCGCGTCGCGTCCTGCTGTTATAAAAAGTTGGCTTCGAATAAGTCTTCGTTTGAAATCGGCTTCGAATAAGTCTTCGTTTGAAATCGTCGAAGGTTAATTCAGCGCTTGTTCCTAGATGTGTTGCATAATGACCAGTGGGTGATAGGTAGTTGTACGCTGCGGAATATTGTATCTGTTTCACACGTGAAATTATATGATTTGTGTATAACTTAGTTTGATGTTGTTGGCGTTAATATGCCGGTAGGTTATTGTGATTTTTCGAACTGAGTGATTGCGTCGGTTCGTCGGTAATAAGGCGAAATGATATGTGACATTTAAAAGTGTGTACAAAGATCACATTCCCAGAGTGTCTACCGGTAACGGAAGTAACGAATTTTACAAATGGGTAACGGAAAAGTAACGAATTTTACATACGGGTAACGAAAATTTTCCGAAGGCGGATTGAATCATTTAAACTTGCGCCTCTAAGCTCAGAGATTGCGATGGAGCGAGTTTCACGCAAGCGGCGCCAATTGCATAAGCTATATTTCCCCGTTCCCGACCTCGAGGAAATGCATACTGAGGATACCCTTAGTGGTATACATCGTTCAGCGTATATCGTCGGCATCAAGATGACTTTTAGTTTTGTGTGAAATAATTATGTGTTATATTAGGAAGCCTGACTTTTCGCGAGACGTTTATTCGTGAAAACTTCTGAAATTATTCAGACACCTCGCATTTTTCGCATTTATTTGGAGACTATTAAATTGAAGTCCAGAAATAACGCTAAATAATTTAATGTCGCGATCTTGCGAAATGTTACCGTTTTGAAAAAGATTCGAAATACGTAGGCTGTAACTTATTTTAAAAATCTGTCTCGTAAATTTGCGACATCCAGTATGGTTAATTCGAAATTCCGTTATATGTCGATTTTTCCTTCTAACTTGGGTTCCATCGGATATATTATAATCTAACCGGTTATTTCGAAAACTTGTATAACTTTTATAATTCGTGATTCGGATTTGAAAGAAAACGTGTCCTCTAGTCGTATTATTCGTGTAATCCTCTCCGAATAATTCTTAATATTTGATACCTACTTCGAACATTCATACTCAAGACGGCCGGCTGACCGCACGACTTGCCTGCGGGAATCTCGTCAAATGGACCGAGATCGACGTCAGTAGCGTAAAATCAAAAAACCCGTCCCCTATCGTGAACTTGTGACCACGAGGTCTGCGGGAATCCCGTCAAAGATGATTGGGCACCAATCACGAAACATTCCGAAACCTACTCGCTACTTTTCCCATGACCGTATACTTAAAAGCGTACGGGGAGCGAGAAGTGCATCTACCCACTTAGAAATGACAGCCTACGTAGCGTCGCGATACTAATTTCTCCTCGTGATCTACCCTGAACTGATGAGCTCCCAACCACAGCATAGGGACAGCGGGAATCACGGCGCCGGCCATACAACTTGTCCATAACTACTCGTGAATTTTAACCATGCCCAACCCTGAGCTTGCATCCACCAATCTGTGAGGACGAATAAACAATCGTTCAACGGCCGGGTGCGGCGCGGTATGCATAATATCGCGAGGACAACTTGAATCTCGTAAAACGGCTGAGAGCGGCAGCGATTGCGATACATCGCGATATTTCTCCGCATTCAATGACGAGAACAACTGTATTTTTGTCAAACGGACAGCAAGTGGCGCCGATTGCATAATAATGCTATATTTCCTCGCGCCCGACCTCAAAGACAATGGAAATCTCGTCGAACGACTAAAAGTGACACCGATTATTAAATCGCGATATTTATCAGTGTTCTATCGCGAAAACAACGGGAATCTTGACAAACGGGTGAGACCAGCGCCGATCGTGTAACATCTTGAAATTTCGCCGTACTTGACTGTGAAGACAGAATTCGGTTACAATCATGTAACGTCCCATAAATTTCGTCGTGATCTACCGCGGGGACAAAGGAAATCTCGCCACGGTCAAGAGAAGAGCAGAGCAACCTCTTGGCAATTATAAAAACGCCTTGTGCACAAGACGACATATTAGCTGAAACAACTCATTTGATAATAAATTTCTAGTATTTATTTATTATTTTTGAAATTGTTGTAACTCCCTAAGTGAATTGTATTTACCGCTTTAAACACAGTTCATTGCTCTCTTTCTCCACCGCGTGATGAGCCCATTTGCTTGCAGACCGCAGACGTATCTTGAATTCAAAGGTAACTAAAATTAACTAAAAGGTAGCTAAAAAGTAACTAGTTTTTACTTCATCCTTAACAGTAGACACCCTGATTCCGCATATAACTGAGTCAGGAAGAGGCGCAACATTTGCATTTTGTAGTGTCTGTAGGTGTGATTTCAGTATCTCGCATATTGGAAAGGGGGACATTTCATTTTCCAAAATTAAGTTTTTTGTAAATACATTTCCTAGCATGTTAACAGACACTCAAGTCAATTTTAATGAGGAAATGGATGCTTTACATTCCCAATTTTGTAACTTCCAACTTGAGGATGTGACATCTATTGAAGAAGAAGAGAGAATTGATGTGAAGTGGGCACTGGTAGGCCAAATGATATGTAGTGGTGGGGTACTCAAGTTATGCTTTCCATTCTGACCATTCCGCATAGTAATGCAGAGTGTGAGAGGATGTTCAGGTCATCTCTCTCTGACAAGACTTTGGACAAACTTACAACTCTGAAGTCGATTCAGAAAGAGAAGTGTTTTGAGCAAGAATATAGCAAGACCTTTTTGAAGAGGGCAAAATCAGCCTCAGTCACCTGCAACAACGACCAATAATATGATCTTCGATACATATTTGCTGCAATGTCTTAGCCTATGTATGTATTATGTAGCGTCCTCGCCCCCCCCCCCCCCCCCCCCCCCTCCCCGTCGCCGCGTCGAATCTCCCGATTTTTCACTTTGAGAGGTTGGCAGGTATGAGGATGTACGAATCCACTTTCTCGTGTGTACAGACTCTTTGAGTTCATTGCAGTTGATTGCTACATGTTTCCCGCAACATCCCCTAGTGCAGCAAATCCACGACCTACTAGCCGGGTTGTGCCGCGCTGACACTCGAATCGCCTTTCTGTGGCTTCCAAACCACATGGGAATTGATGGAAATGAGTTAGCGGATCAAGCTGCAAAAGAGGCGGTATCACTACCACCTCGACCACCCGCTAGAGATATTCGCTCTTAAATTACGCCTACAAGTTTTGGCATTTTGGGAGCGTCAGTGGCTAGCTGACCCAATACCAAGTAAACTGAGAGCGATAAAGGGAACTACTCGTGTGTGGCGGTGCTCTTTCCGGTCACGGAGGGAGTCAGTCATTTTGTGTAGGCTAAGGATAGGTCATACAAAACCCACTCACTCGTACCAGATGAGAAGGGAAGACCCGCCCACTTTGTACCTGTGGAGCCGTATTCACTGTGGCCCACATTTTAACATTTTTCTTTTAACGAAGAAACCTTGGTTTGCAGATGACACTCAAACTTATATTAGCCGATGACGCAGTGGCTGCTGATCTCGACATCCGCTTTATAAGTGAGAGTGGGTTAGGGTCAGCAATCTAAATTTTCCACTGAATATTGACTCAACGACTTGTTTGTTTTTGAATGATGATTTTTGTTTTATCATTTCAAATTATCTTGTCGACTTCGTCGTTATGCTTGAGTCTAAAGTTATGCGGGACGGAGACGGAAGTGACGTCATGCAGCCACACGGGAAGCCAAAGTTAATGGGTAAAGGACGGCGAGTGCGTGACGTCGTGCAGCCACACGGGAAGCCAAAGTTAATGGTTAATGGAGTCTGTTGTAAGAGTCCTAGGGCATCGAGCGACCTAGGGCTTTGAGCGAAGCGAAAAGAATACAGTGAAGACTCCTAAAGAGGTGTACAAGATGCCAGATAAGAATACAGGGTGACTCCTAAAGAGATATACAAGATGCCAGTTAAGAATACAAGGTGACTCTTAAAGAGGTGTACAAGATGGCAGAGAAGAATACAGGGTGACTCCTAAAGAGGTGCACAAGATGGCAGAGAAGAATACAGGGTGACTCCTAAAGAGGATTATTAGATGCCACACAAGAATACAGGGTGACTTCTAAAGAGATATACAAGATGCCATATAAGAATACAAGGTGCCTCCTAAAGTGGTGTGCAGGATGTCAGAACAAAATACAGTACCAGATGCCAGATAAGAATACAGGGTGACTCCTAAAGAGATATACAAGATGCCAGATAAGAATACAAGGTGAAGGTGTACAAAATAGCAGAGAAGAATATAGGGTGACTCCTAAAGAGGTGCACAAGATGTCAGATAAGAATACAAGGTGACTCCTAAAGAGGTGTGCAGGATGTCAGAGCAAAATAAAGGGTGACACTTAACAAGGTGTACAGTATGTTAGATTCAATTCAAATACAGGGTGACCCTTAAAGAGGTGCCCACGTGGGAAGCCTAAGTTAATGGGTAATGGAGTCTGTTGAAAGAGCCCTCCTGAGCCTTTCTAACATGTGTAGCACTTGTAGGATGCGTCATTTGAAATGATATAACGTCTAAGTCTTTCAGACTGACTGTAATTTTTTCCGTAATTTTTGTTCGTTATTTATAATTTTTTGTTTTATTAATTTTAGGTCTTCTCAATTTTAGGTATCCACATCTAAATTTTAAATTCCATTCCAAATTTGTATATTTTAATCTGTGTTAAGAGGGGCAGATGACCTCGTAGTTCCACCCCTTTAAACAACAATAAGTAACTAACCTGCCAGTCCCGCTTCATTGCAAGACATTGATATTCCAGATGGGTACCTTGTTACTTGTGCTGGAGAGAGGTTCCTTTTGTACGATTCCGGACCAGAAGCTGAGAACAATATACTTATTTTTGCCACAATGGAGTACCTGAGACTGCTCTCTGCTAACCCAATAATGTTTGTGGATGGTACTTTTAAGATGGCGCCAAATCAAATCAGTCAATTTATTTCCATTACACTGTATTTTCCAAGGGCATGTCTTGTATACGCTCTGACTCAGCGGAAAGCGGAGGATACTTATAGACTGCTGTACAAACGTGTTATGGGTTCAGCTCGAGAAGCAAATATCCATATACATCCTGAAACTATCATGATGAATTTCGAGTTGGCGAATGGTAACGCAGCTCGACAAATTTTTCCAAATGCAAACACAAAGGGTAGCTTATTTCATTGGTCTCAAATCGTTCTGGCATCAAATTCTGTCAATGTGATTAGTAGCACAATGTAACACCATAGGGAGTGAAGTTCGGAAGCAAATTTCAATGCTGCTGGGTTTACCATTTGTTCCCATGGAAGATGTTTAATTAATGTCGGAGGATCTGGACGGTATAGTGGAATATGTCGAGCGGGTATATGCAAAAGGAAGACAAGCTTGAGGCCAACAAAGAGCCCTATCCTGCTTTCCTGTGTGTGCGGACTCTTCAGGTTAATTGCAGTAAATTGTTTCAAGTTTCCCTCAATGCCCATTAGTGCAGCAAATCCACAACCTTCTATCTGGGTTTTGCAATGCTGACATTAGAATCGGCTTTGTGTGGCCACGAGGCCACCTGAGAATTTCGGGAAATGATTTAGCAGATGAAGGTGCAAGAGAGAGAGCATCACTACCACCTCAACTAATGGAGCTGATCCAAACCCTGTAAACTGAGAGCAATGAAGGGAACTTTTTGTTGTTTTTATTGTTTACGTTGTTCGTGCGATATTCTTGGTACAACGTGCTTATTTTTTTCATTTTTTGTGTAATTGATCTTGAGTACATCTGATCATGAGAAGAGCAAAAGGATTGTTCAAGAAACTAAATAACAAAGGAAATCTGTACAACATAACTTATCCAGGTGTAAACGAGGTTGAGTGAGGTTAGGGATGAACGTTCACCTAGTAGGCCTACTTCAGCTCGACACATTGCTACACCTTCAAGTTCCCGAAAAAGAAATTTTGTTCCGGCGAGTTGTGTAAATACAAAAAAAAGCTGCAGCAGCTGGTACTTTAGATAAGTTTACCCACAAGACCTCTATACCTGAAGCTGTTATGTTGGCTACAAAGAGAGTTTGTAGAGATTTGGCAAATCCAGATCTACTGAAGAAATGTCTGACAGGGAAAACACAAAACTTGAATGAGTCAGTCAACAGTGTATTGTTGTCAAAAGTACCTAGAAATGTATTTGTGGGGTACCATACAATGAAGCTTGGTGTGTATGCTGCTGTCATCACTTTTAATGATGGCAATACTGGTAGACTGAATGTCATGGAGGAGCTGTGAGTGAAGACTGGTTGGAATACAAGAGCCATACTGAAGGAACTGGACAAGGTGCGAGTCAACAAGGCAGAGCTACTGGCCCCAAAAGTGCTCAAGGATGCAAGATATTTGAGGAGGAGGAAGAAGAGGAAGCACTCGGACAATGTAAGAGATTATGAAGACTACACTGCCGGCGCATTTTAGCTGTTGTTTCCATTGAAAAGTGAGGTACAATCTAAATTAATTTTAATTGCAATATCTGAAAAACTATTTTTTTTTTAGACAAATGACCCGTTATCTTCGGTTCTATAGAAGATATTACTCTTGATTTCTTTTCACTGTTCATGTATTATACCCTTGTAATACAACAACTCTAGAATGGTAGAGATAGCTTGTAATTTGAAGAAATGTGCACTATCATTGACAAAAAGAAAGGTATAAAAAATGAAACAGAGAAAAGAGTTCTATCCCTACTCCTAGAATATGCATGTCAATAAAACTAGAGGAGTAAGTACATAAATCGTGTATAAATAATCTGCAAAAGTTTCACTACTTTGCAGTAGTTCTTGAGGAAATGGGTCATGAAAGTAGCAAATTTAACATTAGCGGGATAGGCCATTCATAATCTCCTTAAAATTGGCATTGCCTTCCTAACATTGCGTTACTTATTCCTCCTATTGATCCACCGCGATCTTCCAACCTCAGCAGAGGGACGGCGGGAATCACGTCACGGCATTCACGAGCGGCGCCGACCCTATAAAATGCCCATAACTGCTCATGAGATTTAACCATGCCCAACC
Source organism: Meconema thalassinum (assembly GCA_946902985.2). Lineage (NCBI taxonomy): Eukaryota > Metazoa > Arthropoda > Insecta > Orthoptera > Tettigoniidae > Meconema > Meconema thalassinum. The sequence continues at coordinate 473,935,734 of OX336390.1, read as the reverse complement.
GAACTTGCGACCGCTACTCTCAGGCAGAGACAGTCGTTGAACGGCCGGCTGCGGCACAGATTGCGTAATATCGCGTTATTTCTGTGTCCTACCGCGAGACAACGCGAATCTCATAAAACGGCCGAGAGCGACGGCGATTGCTTAACATTTTGCAACATTTCTCCGTTGTCAAACGGATAACAAGCGGCGCAATTGCGTAATAAAGATATACAGTATTTTCCCGTGCCCGACCTGAAGGATAATGGAAATCTGGACAAACGACAGAGCGACACAGATTGTGTAAATCGCGAGGTTTCTCAGTGTTCTACCGTGAAGAATACGGGAATTTCGGCAAACGGCTGAGATAAGCGCCTATCGTATATTTCTCTGTACTTGACCGTGAAGACAAAATTCGGTGACGATTACGTAACGTTGCAATATTTATTCGTTCCCTGTCGCGAGGACAAATTAAATTTCGTCCAACGGCCGAGAGCAGAGCAACTTATGGGTAATCATAACTTCTTGTACACAAATTGAAGTGATGGAAGACATTTTTTCAGTGTTGCCTAATTCTATTAAAGAAAGCTTTCCAGTCGGTCAACACAAATTGTGCCCAATTACATTAGGTGAGAAACGAGTATTTAGGCCTACATACCCTAACCTAAAAGAAACGAGATATTATTACAAACACTCTTTGTTTGTACAAAATGGGGTAGTAAATTGATGACGTGTTTCGAACGTCAAATGTTCATCCTCTGATCCTGTTCACTTAGCTTAATTAGTATACGATGTTTATGAATTACACTTAATTACAAATATACAGGGTTACCACAAATGATTTAAGCAATTTCATGTACATTTATTATTCACACATATACAAATTAAAAGAGAAACTCGTCAAGTTTTTTTGAGTCTGCTTGATACAAATGCTCGATGTTCCCTCCTCGCGTCAACTCTTGTCCAACTCTTGACTCCACAAGCTGGAGCATATCCTGGTCAATTTTAGCTACTGCCGCATGGATCAGATTCCTTAAATCAACAAGATTAACTGGCATTGGAGGTACATAATCTTCATGTTTATTAAACCCTCATAAAAATATATCACACAGGGTCATATCAGGCGACTGGGGAGGCCAGCGCATAAGATACCGATCTGTAATTGAGGCCAGTCCAATCCAAAGTTCAAGGAGTTGCCTCTCTTATTCACTCAACGGTTTCGTCGGAGGCGGACGGGTGACCGGTGGATTTTTTCTTACAAATACATCCCGTGGTTACACATTTTGAATATCTTACACGTACAGTATAGTGTTGTTGTTTAGAGGTTCCTTGTGAAATCGTGTGCGGAAATGTCTTTGAACAGTGATTACAGACTTTTTGAGTAAAATTCAAGAACACAATAAGCACGCTCCTCGCCTGTCACCGCCATCTCACATACTGACACGTAGCCGCCTAGCGGCCGACCAGTATACTAAGCCTCTCCGCAGTAACCTTCAGACAAAACTTGATTTATTTATCTATCGTAAGGCTTTTAGTGCCGGGAGTGTCCGAGGACATGTTCGGCTCGCTAGGCGCTGTAGCTGCTTCAAGCGGACACCCATAGGGTGAGCTACAAGTTCCGTTCAATTTCAAGTAGTTCCAACTTTCCCTACCAGATGTCAATGATACCTAGTGGTGAACGTTGGAACTTTGATAGAGAGTTCCAATGAAATCTAACCTGGAAATTTAGCTTCAGACAAATTTAGTCTGTGGAAGGATCTTTTACATGCCATAAATCTATGACATGGGACCGCCGGCTTTACTTCCCCTCCGAAGGAAGGCATACTGAAGGATTTTAACGCTCTTAAAAAATCCAACGACTTTGGCCGAGTTTGAACCCGCTATCTTGGGCACAGCAGTTCAGCATGCTACCAACTACGCCACCAAAGCAGATTACAAAAAAAAACTTCATGACTTTCTCTTATAATTGGTATATGTGTCAATGCTGTAAGCTAGGACTTCCTATAATACATGTACATAAAATCACTTCAATCATTTGTGATATTCCTGAATAATACTGTATACAATGTTTAGATTACATAAGTTAGTAAAAACTTGTGTAATACGTCAAACTTATTTACAGATAGTATAGTTCACTTCTATGTTGCATTATTATTATTCTTAATGTGGTTTAAGTATGTTCCCTGTGATCTATTGAATTATAGGGGATGTCTCATCAGTAACGTCGTATTTTAAAGAAAATATAATTTGGAAACTTTTCTGACCTAAAATTAACACTAGAAAGACGGCTGCGATCATTTTGACCGCTTTCATGTTTCTTGATACGATTGTTTCTAAATAGGTTATCTTTTACCATTGAAATATCACGACTTTCCTCAAGTTTCTGAGTTAAGTTATATTTATATAAAATATTTTATTCAAAGGTTTTATTGCCACTGAATAAATCAGTGTTTTACCTTGAATGACAAGAGCGGTCAAGATGACCACCATGAAGTTCTCCCTAAAAGGAATGTCATAATTTGTTCCTCGGTTTCTTTTTCCTTGCGTGTGCTAGCAACCACATTTCCACGTCTTTCAAATTCAAACATTTATTGTTGCGTGTTTCATCGGGTGGTGCGAGACTTCAGTTTGTTGGATAAGAATTTGTTGAAATGTCTAGACGAAAGGGACTGACTTGTCTTCAGTTTCTTTTTGAACTGAGTGAGAATTCTAGTGATGGTGACGGTTGTAGTGATCCAGAATTTGTGGTTCCTGTTGGAATCGAGGAATACATAAATCGCTCTTCAGAGGAAGGGGAAGAAACACATTCTGATAGCAACAGCTCGAGGCCAGCAACCGATAATAATCAGAGTATCATCTCCACACCAGCCAATCTTCGTGTTTGTGATGGATTTGAGTAGAAAATACTGAATCAAGGCGGTTGTGAAAGGTAGGTTTGGTGCACTAAACGTCATGAAGAACAAGAAAGGGCCTATTCCTTAAGCAAGGAGGCATATTGGAGGGAATGAGGCTTCATTGGGCGTCTGTGGTTTTCCGAATCCGTGCTAAAGCATATTCAAAAGTGCACCATCGAAGAAGCTCATAAACAATTGGAATCAGATTCATGAGATGTTTCTGTAGTAGAACTTGAAGCTTTCATTACGTTAGTGTACGCAAGGGGAGCCTGTGTTCTTCTTCTCTAGATTTGAATAACATGTGGTCGAAGAAATGTGGCCCTCTGGTCGCCTATTTGCCGAAAACATGTCGTATGACCACTTCATGGAAATTTTGAGGTTCGTCCAGTTTGACAGACACAATGCATTGGACTCGGCTTATCAGCGACAAATTTGCCCTAGCTTCTGAGATAGTTTCCTTTTGTTGAAAACTCGCAGCTGTGCTTTACTGCCGGTGAATACATCACAATTGATGAACAACTCCTACCATGTAAATCACGTAAGTTCATCCAATACATGGTGGAAAAACCTGAAAAGTTCGGATTGAAATTTTGGTTGAAAGAAAATATTTCTTAATGGTTTCATGGGAAAAGATGAAGAAAGGGACAGAAGTCTGCAACTTGGTGAGTATGTGTTTTTGAAGCTCATGAATCCATTTCTCTGACAACTTTTTTTACATCACAGAGGCTTGCAGACTCATTGCTCACTAAAGGGACGTCTATCGTTGGTACCATGTGACCAAATCACCGAGAACCTCCACCACTTTCCAAAGATGCAACTGGAGAACACTTTTCGTAAAAGATATTGGTGAATGGCCAAAAGACTCTTAGTGTGCCGGTGCAAGCCAAGGAAAAATGTTTGTATCCTGAGTACCATGCACAAGCAGGTTGAAATATCTGACAATGACAAAAAACACCCGAATACTGTGATATCTTACAACTCAACAGTGTGGAGTGGATGTTCTTGACCAAATGAGCCGCTTGTACAGCATCAAGACGATGGCCTGTTTACATCTTCTACAATATACTGGATTTCGCAGCTATCAATGCCTGCATTTTATTTCGCACATTCGGACATTTTTCAGAAGATGCTTCATTTTGAATCCTCCGAATGAACTAAGATTGCCACACTGTTGGACCAATAGGCAACCAGCAATCCAATTCTTGTTCGACTTGCGACAAGGCCACCCGTGGAAAATGCCAAGGATGCTGCATCAAGAAGGTTTATTGTAAGAAATGTCAGTGATCAGACAAGCAGTAAGTGATGTGCTTGCCAAAAGTGTCATTGGTAATAACTGATTTAACCAACTATGCTGTTGTACTGAAACAAAAATATATAGTGTAATGTGGATGCGTAATGTATAGTAAAATGTTGTTTGTAGGAAAATGCAAGTAGTAAAATATTATGTTGTATCTGAAATAAAATTGAAAATATGATAATTCTTATTAAATAATACAGGGTCATTATCTATGTGCGCCCCAATAAACACGGCTAGCTAAGCCGGCTGTGACTGGCGCAGATCGCGGGCGCGCTTACATTGGTTCAGCCGTTGGTGGGTGCGCACTTTTACACTTTTATCAAACATGTTCAATAATGTGTACTTAGCCGATGCTGAAAATGTCCTCCTCTCTTGTACCACACACCTGACATCTTCTGATGAAAGAATGGACAACAATTTCCTCTAATTTTTGTTCTGTAAGAACACAACGTTGTCTGTTAACATTTTTTAAATTTATGGAACCTGTTTCCTTGAATTGTTTAGCGAGCCTCCTAATTGTACTAGCATTAGGCACAGGTCTTCCTGGAAACTTTATTCGAAATTTTCGTCTAGTTTCAAAACAAGATTTTCTGCTTTTCATATACACTGAAGAAAATGGAAATTGCAACACCTTGAAGGCATTGGTCGTTTGTGTTGTTTTTTTTCTTCTTTCTTCAAGATATGGAACGATGCCATGTAAGTATGTAAACGATCCAAGTTTCAGACCCATTGGATTGTTGCTACAGGTCTCCCCACGTGATTGGTCGCGGAGGAATCAACTCCAGTATACGGACTGGTGTAGCGTAGTTGACTTGCAGTCTGTGCAGTGAAGTGTTCCCCGTCAAACATGCCTCGACGACAGAGAAGAGCACGCTATCAACAACTGTCGCCGTTTGAGAGGGCTTGGATAAATGGGCTGTGTGAGGCTGGATTATCGCCAAGAACTGTCGCTGCACGTGTTGGCCGACAGGCATCTACGGTACAACGTGTATGGCAGCAGTGGTCAAATGAAGGTAACCACGCTCGTAGACCTGGCACAGGCCCAGCGCGACTAACAACTGTGAGAGAGGATCGCCGCATCATTCGGATGGCCCGGATGAAACCCCATGCAACAGCAGCACAAATTCGAGCAGCTGTGGCTCCCCACGTTACACAACAAACAGTTGGTAATCGCCTGCGTGCAGCTGGCTTACGATCCCGTGTCCCTGCAGAAGGTCTTCCATTGATCCCACAACAGCGACGTATAAGGCTGGCCTGGTGTCGAGAACGATCGGCGTGGGTCGACGAATGGCATAGGGTCGTCTTTAGTGATGAATCGCGCTTCTGTCTTGCCCGCAGTGATCACCAGAATCGTGTGCGCCGACGTACCGGGGAGAGGGGCCGCCCAGACATTATGGTCTGGGGAGCTATTGACTTTAATGTGAAATCACAATTAGTGCTTGTTGAGGGCACTAGGACTGCTCGACAGTACGTTGATAGGTTACTCAATCCAGTGGTTGTCCCTATGATGGCGAACATTGCTAATGGGATGTTTCAGCAGGACAATGCCCGGGTTCACACTGCACGCATCTCCAGAGAAGTTCTCCACGACATCACAACCTTAGGATGGCCCGCCAGATCCCCGGACCTCAGTCCTATTGAGCATGTGTGGGACATGATGGGTCGACAACTGGCCAACCGTCCTCAGCCACCCACAACTCTGGAACAACTGACCGTGCAGTGCAGCAAGCATGGGCCACAATTCATCAGGAAGCGATCCAGGGCCTTATTGACTCCATGCCTTGCCGAATTCATCAATGTATTGCAGCTCATGGTGGGCACATCCTGTATTGATTGTTGTCCAAACTTGCAGTCAGAGGGACCTGAAAGTGTAATCATCGAATCACAACCGAACACTCGTCCTGCATGTTCAATTGCAGCAATGTAGCACCACTCCTTCTGGGTGTTGCAATTTCCATTTTCGTCAGTGTACGAATTATGGATATACACACGTTCGCGCAATGTGAATTGGTGTCTAGGCATGACCAACAATCACAGTAATCGCAATACTCACTAAACGTGCAACCCTAACGTCTAAGCTTTACCGATACATGTCCATATGAATGACAAAACACTTGTGAACACTAATTCTATCTTATAACACCCAATTCTATCTTATATCCTAATATTATTGTGAATAACTTCAGTAATGATCTAAACCAGGGTGGTCCAACCTTTAGTTACCCGAGGGCCAATCAAACATTAGTATAGGAATGTGAGGGCCAGAGATATTCCAGAAAGAAAACGTATTACTTATTTTACTCAAAAACATTTATTAAAATATATATTAAAATGAGTTTAATATTGCTAGTTTAATATACCACTTCATTTTACTGTTGAGAAATCAGTGTGATGATTGGCCCTGCTTTCCTGATATAAGTGTGTCAATGTCCACTGTAAGTTCAGTAAGGCAAAGTCTCAGGCTCAATTCCAGTGCAGAACTTTCAATTCGATTTCTCGTTTTTGATTTAATTTGTTTGAGAGCAGATAAAGCACTTTCGCACGCATACGTACTGCTATACAGCGATAACACTTGCAGAGAGAATTTAAGCAGTTCAGGAAAACGTTCTTTAGAAATTAGTTTCCAGGAATTTTCAGGGACATCACACTTTTTAGTCTGGTAGAATGGGTCTGCCTGAAGATCACAAATGTCCATTTGAAGGTCGCAGTGCACCTCACTCACTTCAATATCCATGAGGTTGTTGAACAGTGCAAGTTTTGGTTTTAGGGAGTCAAAATCCTGGAATCTGTTCTGGAACTCTTTCTTGATATCTATTATTATTTCATGAAACATACTAAAATTTGTCACATTTTTTTCTTTTTTCAACTGCTGACAAGATGGGAAGGTGCCATATTGTTTGCCTTCAATGCAATTTACATTAAATCAAGTTTTTGCGGAAGCCCTCAATATGTCCATAAAGCTGGGAGATATTTTGTTTTCTGCCTTGTAGTTTCAGGTTTAAAGCATTTAGATGCGATGTTAACTCTGTCAGAAAAGCAAGATTATTTAAAAACTGGATTTCTTCCAGTTTTTATTGATACTCGTGCCCAATGTTTTCATTTTTGAGAAAAGGAGGAATTTCATTCCTCAAACCAAAAAACTGTTGCAAGCAATTTCCAGCACTTAGCCAACGCACTTCACAGTACAATGAAATGTCACCATACTCAGCTTCCAAATTGTCCAGGAATGCAATAAATGCTCTGTGTCTACAGGCTTTATTACCTCCCCTGATTAAATTTACAGTATTTACAACAGTTTTCATTGTCTCACTGAGCCTTATAAATTTTCCACAGAGAGCCTCCTGGTGGATAATGCAGTGGAAAAACAAAAAATGCAATCCTTTTTCTTTACCCAGTCCCACTAAACCAATGTTAGGACCAACCATTGCTTTAGCTCCATCTGTTGCAATGCCAGAGCACTTCACAAAACCTCCATATTTAGAAACGATATCATCCAGTGCGTTGAATATGTCAATACCTTTTTTGCTGGTTTCTAATGATCTTAATTCCAACAGTTCTTCATGAATTTCATGAATTCTTCGTTTATTCTTCTGACGAAGATAAGGAGCTGGCCGATGTCAGCTATAAAGAGTAAAATTCACATTTTTCCAAACTGCTCTTGAGAGAACCTGAAACTTCACCAGCCATATCATTAATTCTTCTATTAACTGTCTGATGAATCAAGGAAACTGTTTCAAAGTACAGGGACTTTGTTTTATATGTGACGGGGATTTTCGCTCGACCACGTTGCGAGCCTGTCTCCCGCCAAGCACTTAGCCGTAATTCGGCGCCCGCCCGGTACTGAGTCATTGAGTATAGGAATTTGAATGTTACGTAATAAAAATCGCATTGGAACAGCACACTGAGCACTAAACACATCAACAATTGACTAAACTGAACCTCACGGTGTTAAAGCTCTCAGCAGACTGCAATGGAGGGACACTTGTGGCGCCAAGAAGCGCATTACGGCAAAGTGCTTGGTGGGAGACCGGCTCGCAGCGCAGGCGAGAGGGTAAGCGAAAATCCCCATCACATATAAAACAGTCCCTTAGCTATCCTATTATCTCCAAATGAAGTGCCATTTTTACAGCACATCTCTTAATGAGCTCACCATCCCTGAAAGACTTTTAACTTTTAGCTAGCTCTGAACATACCTCATAAGATGCCTTTAAACCAGCAGTGTTTGATGGTTGGTGAAATATATTCTTCTGTCTTGTTAGTTTCTGCTTCAAATCATTAAACACACAACTTCTGGCACTTCCCTGGTATTGATCGTATTTTGATTTATGCAAGCAGGTGTATCTATTCACGTTATACTCCTTCGAAACACCTAAGACTTGAGAACAAATAACACACTGCGGTTTTCCATTATGTTCAGCAAAGAAGTAACTTTCCTGCCACTTTGACTGAAATTGTCGTTTCTCATCTTCAACATGCCGTTTAAGTCCCGCCATATTAGGTACCGTTCTCGCAACAATGATGACAACAAACTCTCGTCGTACTATATCTCTCGAACAACCTCTCTCGTCAAAAACAACCTCTTCGAACCGCCCTGAGCTCCCTTTTATAGGGAAATCCGCCGCAGCTCACGAACGATCGTGAACTTATCTGCAGCCAATCACTGGCAGCCAACCAGTTGTGGCCTAGTGACGGGGCAGCTTCTCGTGACGTACGTATTCTTGGGTAGACAATTCTGATTACTGGCGTATTTTTCGGGATCTTTCCTTTCCCACCTGGCTCCTTCGTAACATTACTGAATGAAAGTTGAAAATTAAAGTAGGCACGCCACGGATTATAACTGTCGAAGAGTAAAGGGCAGTAAGAAGGGCAAGGGCCAACAAAAATGAACAGGTGGGCCGCATGCGGCCCGAGGACCACACTGATCTAAACTATTCTTCAAAGTAGAGACCATCATATATTGTCTTGAGCCATCTCTCAGCGAGGTTTCTTATCCCGCGATGGTGCCAGTCTCTGGGTTTTGATGCAAAGAATTTGGCAAGACCCACTTCCACAGCTTCAATGTTTTCGAAATTTCTTCCATGCAAGAAATGGGTCATGGACCAAAAAAAATGGTAATCTGAAGGCACAAGAACAGGGCTGTATGCTGGATGTGGTAGCAGTTCGACTCCTCCCAATTCCTGAATTTTTATCATGGTCGTGCTGTATGAAGTCTCTCATTCTCCTGCTGCAAAAGAACTCTATTTCGGTTAACTAATGCTGGGTATCTCAGCCTCAAAATTTTATGAACTCAGAATAACGATCCGCATTGACTGCACGCCCATTGGAACAAACTCCCAGTTAATCACTCCTTCAAAATTCCACCAGGCACACATCACTTTGGGGCTGAACCGATCCTTTTTAGCGATGACTTGGGCAGGTTGACGGGGACTGAGCCACTGTTTCGAGGCGTCAGCATTGTGGTAATATACCCAATTTTCATCACATGAGACAATTCTACTGATGAGTCTATCATCCATGGGGTTACCGATAAGCTGACGACAGATATTCACTCTACTTTGAGCCTGTTCAGGGGTCAATTCATGAGGTACATATCTACAGCTTCTTAATCTGGCGATGCACGGTATCTTTTAATGATACATTCTTGCAATTACGCAATTCTAGTCATGGCCTCCTGTAAATATCATTTGGTAACCAAAGAAAACCAAATCTATCTTATAACACCAAACCTAACAAGTAGTTCCGTGAAGAACTATACAGCATATTTTCATATATCCTACTTATGTTAATTGCCTCTATCTACAGCACATACAAAATTTCAGTTTGATTGCTGTAATAGATTCGTAGATATTGAGAACAGACTAAATATTTCGTATGGTCGTCATGTTAGATTTTATATATGTAGGTCCTAGAGTTATGTACTGTTACATGAAGATTATTGTGTACGTGTAGCATTCAAACTTCAATCGCATGATTAGGACACAAGAAGTAACAAGGAGATTTTAAAATTTCGCACAGCTGCCATCTTGTGGTTATGGTAACAACTGAAATAAATTAAGATGCCAGTAGATTAACATTCGTATAAGGATTTACTGTCCCAAGTTTCACTGCCCTCGGATGGTTAAATTGCGAGAAACTTCCATGTGAATATTTATACTTCGCGTCGCCGCCATGTTGGATTTGTGATCATCAGGTTATTTAAAATCCTATAGGTGAACTAAGTTCATAGCCCCTATCAACATTAAAAAAGTTCAGTTTGATTGCTATAATAGATTCGTGGATATTCAGAGCCGTCGAAATATTTCGAATGGTCGCCATGTTGGATTGTTAAATGTATAGGCCATAGTCATGTACCATTAAAGGAAAATTATTGCGTAGGTTCATTATTCAAACTTTCACATCGATCACATGATTACGACACAAGAAATAGAAACTTAATTTTAAAATTCACAAAGCTGCCATCTTGAGGTCATTTAAACAATTGAACCAAGTTAGATGTCGGTGCATTACAATGTGTATAAACATATACTGTACCAAGTTTTATTGTGTTTGGTTGGTTAAATCTCGAGAAACATCTTTTTAAAAGTCTCAAATTCGCGTGGCCTCCATGTTTGTTTTGTAGTTACCAGGTTTTCAAAAGTCACGTAGGTGAACGTCTAGTAGTTCCCTTTATCACCGTAAAAAGTTCCAGGGTGATATCGGGAATAGTTTCGGAGATATTGAATGGTGGTGAAATATTTCGCACCACCGCCATGTTGGATTGGTGAGACATAACAACATTTGAAGGACACGTTCGGGGTAGCCTGGAATAGTGCTATGAACTTACTGAGTTTCATTGAAATAGCTCCAGCCGTTGAGAAGTTATTAGGGGGACACACACACACACCTCACACATACACACACACACACGGACAAAAGGTGATCTCATAAGCCTATTTTTTCAAAATTGAAAATAGGCCAAAAAATTACATTACTTATGAGACATCCTAATATTATTGTGAATAACTTCAGTAATGATGTTGTCTTGTACACGAGACGATATAATACACACATCAAAAAAAGTTTTGCATCACCTCGGTTCCAAGAGTTCCGGAACCGTTAAATACAAAGGGAATAGAGATCAACACAAACAACATTTCAGCTCGTTTTATTGCTCATGAGACCCACACATTGCATGTTGTACCATCATACAGCTAGACTTTCAGCATTTGTGGTCCAGATTGCAGTACACACCACTACCTCTAATACCCAGTAGCACGTCCTCTTGCATTGATGCATGCCTGTATTCGCCGTGGCATACTATCCACAAGTTCATCAAGACACTGTTGGTCCAAATTGTCCCACTCCTCAACGACAATTCGGCGTAAATCTCTCAGAGTGGTTGGTGGGTCAAGACGTCCATAAACAGCCCTTTTCAACATATCCCAGGCATGTTCGATAGGGTTCATGTCTGGCGAACATGCTGGCCACTGTAGTCGAGCGATGTCGTTATCTTGAAGGAACGCATTCACAAGATGTGCACGATGAGGTCGAGAATTGTCGTCCATGAAGACAAATGCCTCTCCAATATTCTGCCGATATGGTTGCACTATGGGTCGGAGGATGTCATTCAGGTATCGTAAAGCCGTTTCGGAGCCTTCCATGACCACCAGTGGCGTACGTCGGCCCCACATAATGCCACCCCAAAACATCAGGGAACCACCACCTTGCTGCACTCGCTGGACAGTGTGTTTAAGACGTTCAGCCTGACCAGGGTGCCTCCAAACACGTCTCCGACGATTGTCTGGTTGAAGGCATATGCGACACTCATCGGTGAAGAGAACGTGATGCCAATTCCGTGGGGTCCATTCAGCATGTTGTTGGGCCCATCTGTACCGCGCTGCATGGTGTCGGGGTTGCAAAGCTGGACCTCGCCATGGACGTCAGGAGTGAAGTTGCGCATCATGCAGCCTATTGCGCACAGTTTGAGTTGAAACACGACGTCCTGTGGCTGAACGAAACGCATTATTCAACATGGTGGCATTGCTGTCAGGGTTCCTCCGAGCGGCAATCCGTAAGTAGCGGTCATCCACTACAGTAGTAGCCCTTGGGCGGCCTGAGCGAGGCCTGTCATCGACAGTTCCTGTATCTCTGTACCTCCTCCATGTCCGAACAACATCGCTTTGGTTCACTCTGAGACGCCTGGAAACTTCCCTTGTTGAGAGCCCTTCTTGACACAAAGTAACAATGCGGACGCGATCGAACTGCGGTATTGACCTTCTAGGCATGGTAGAACTACAGACAACATGAGCAGCGTACCTTCGTCCTGGTGGAATGACTGGAACTGATCGGCTGTCGTACCCCCTCCGTCTAATAGGCCCTGCTCATGCATGGTTGTTTACATCTTTGAGCAGTTTTAGTGACATCTATGAACAGTCAAAGGGACTGTATCTTGGATACAATATACACAGTCAACGTCTATATGCCGGAGATCTGGGAACCGAGGTGATGCAAAACTTTTTTTGATGTGTGTAGTTGAAACGGCTCGTTTGATATTCATCCAATATTTATTTCATTTTTATTTAGTTACAAATTATTTGTTTTTAATTCACCTATTAATTTCTTACTTTTGTTGTTTATTTATTTAATTAGGTATACATAGTTCTTTATTACTTATATTTCTAAACTTATTCAGCAAACATTTCCTTTCTAAAATTGTTCAGCAAGTGTATCTTTCGTAAATTGTTCAGTATTCTGCTTGTAAAATTGTCCATAAAATATTCTCTTTTTAAATTGTGTGAAAAAAAAATTGCATTTTCAAGCCAAATAATTAAATATGTAATTGGCAAGTGGCTATAATTTTATTTAAAGCTGTAATACAATCTTGCATACTTAGTTTGAATATTATTGCAAATGTCCTCCCTCAAATCCTGCACTCGGTCTCCTATCCATCTGAAAGTTGGCATCTCCCTGCAACTAGTGTAAAAAGCAAAACTGTAGTGTAATTTGTTTTTTCTAATTTATTTTCTAGATGTCTTGTGACACCAGTGAGATGCGTGAGAAGGCTGCCAGACTCTGCCGGGATTATCTGTATGGTGTCTGGAAGCACATTACATCTAAGGACATTGTATTGAAAAGGATCAGGTAACATATACAGTATCTTTCAGCTGTAGTTAAAAGGGACGTAAAAACAATAACATTATTATGTTATCGACTGGAAAGCCTCCGTGGCTTAGGCGGCAGCCCGCCGGCCTCTCACCGCTGGGTCCGTGGTTCAAATCCCGGTCACTCCATGTGAGATCTGTGCTGGACAAAACGGAGGCAGACAGGTTTTTCTCCGGGTACTCCGGTTTTCCCTGTCAAAATTTAATTCCTGCAACACTCTCCACTATCATTTCATTTCATCTGTCATTCATTTAATCATTGCCCCAGAGGCGTGCGTCAGGCCTCGGCAGCCGGCACAGTTCATATCCTCGCCGCTAGATGGAGGCTTCATTCATTCCATTCCTGACCCAGTCGGAGACTGGAAGCAGGCTGTGGATTTTCATTTTCATGTTATCGACTGGCTTGAGGTAATGATAGCTATTTCAAGTGATGCTGGGTGATTGAGGTATTCTGCCCTTTCTCAAACACGATATTTTTATTTAGCGTATGGCTTTTAGTGCCGGGAGTGTCCGAGGACATGTTCGGCTCGCCAGAGTCTCAAATACTATAGTAAATTCATGGTAAAAATAAAAACAAGGCTATAACCTTGCAGAGGTGTTGGTAGCAATTTGGCAGTAATCCATACTCTTCAGATCATATCTAATAAGTAGGGCTAGAATTTTTACGTAAATAAAGATTTTTTTATGTAAATACATATTTTAAGCATTTTTTCTATAAGTACATAAATTCCTGCTTTTCACTTATTAGCACATAAAAAGGCATCATAATATTTACAATTTTTAAATCGGTATGCTAGATCTTTCAGTTTATTGAATTTTTGTTCTTGTTACTTCAACGGGGAAGAACCTGTGAGCTATCTAATCTTCATGCAGAGCGTATGTCAGCTTGCAGCAGTGCTATTCTTAACTTTGTTGCCCCGTGCCACTCACTGTGGAAGCCGGGGATTCCCTGGTCTATAGCCATATTTCACTACGTGCTAGACCTACCCCTTCCAGCTACCTGGAACCAGTGTCACTCACATGCAGTTCTACGATGCCTAAAGTAAAAACTACAAGTTATAGTCTTTTGCAGAATTTAAAGATAATGTTACTTCTAATAGGGGCGTTCTGTTCTGCCAACAATGTGGGAAAGCAGTCAAGGCTGAACAGCGATCTCAAGTTACAACAAGGGCTAGAAACATATTGCCGCAGTTTCGCGCCTTCAGAATAAGTGTTTCACGATAATCGTCGGTCTTTTGTTATTGACAACCTGAAGATGTATCTCCTTATGTATTGTTATGCTTCAGCAGTCAGTGAGACATAGCATAAATTGCATTCGTGAGTATTGCATATTGTTTATATTCACATTAATAAACTGAATTATAATTGCATATTTTTATTTTTTTGTCACATATTTCAGGCATTTTTAATACATAAAAAATAAATATTTTCCCGATTTTTAGTACCTAAAATCCGAGCCTAAGTAATAAGTAATGGTCAAAGAATACTCTCAGCTGGCGCTGTACACATTGATAGTATTTACTGTGTGCTTGAATTTACTTTTACAGCAAATTATGATTGTTTTATTGAAGTATTATCTTAGAGCTCAATTTATTGTGCTTTATAGCACTCGTTCATTCTTCTTCTTAGGACAGTCTCCCTCCAATAATTATTGGTGTGTAAGGCAGCCTGCCATGGCACTTTTGAAAACACAATCAATTTAGTCTTGACTACGTTCATGAACAGTACGAAATGTTCACTGTGCTCCACGATGAGGTTCATGTTGTTTTGAAGGTCTGATAGACTGCTGGCCAACACTACTGTATCATCAGCGAAGCAAATGTTACTGATAACATGACCATTGATCTTGGTGCCTGTGCTCATATCTTCAGCTGCTTCTCTGAATACAGCTTCGGAGTGGATGTTGAAAAGGAGTGGGAACAAAACACACCCGTAACGTACGCCCTTCCATATTGCCATGCTCTGATGTAGCTCCCTCTTTCCTGACTTCTGCTGTGTGGTTCCAATAGAGTTGAGTGATGATACATAGTTCGGTATAGTTGTTTTAAGGGGGCGGATCAGCAAGCCCCTATGATGATCGTAGATTTAAGTCTCTCTACAAGGTTTTGGGTGCATACACTTTAACATTCATATCTAATCACCTCAGAGAGAAAATAGCCTTAAAAGTTTTCACACCATTTCTATACTCTGTATTTCAAAAGAATGAACGTGAAGGAAATGGCGGGAGCTTGGAACAGCTGACCGCCACGGGCTCCTATTGGCTGGATTTTGACAACTAATACCATAGGTTGCCAGTTTATTGTCATACATTCAGTCGCCTGTTAACTGTGTCGGAGTTTGTTTCATTGCCATTGCCATCGTTTCATTTACTTTAAGCATAGAGTCAATAAGTTGTAAATAGTACCGCAGGAAGAACGTGGGAAAATGCTGGAAATCCAGCTGGAGACCGCGCGCGCCAACCTGTAACGGCCGGTTATCGTTCATTTCGACATCAAACTATTTTCATGGTTAGCCTTGTTTGTTCAATTCAATTTAAATATACTTAATTTGGAATACATGCGTGACGTACAAAATAGGCTATGTACATTTAGTCTTAATGTTTACGTATCCAGTAATGTTTCATTGCATACCGTAGTGTTCAAATTAACGCTTGTCATTCAATAACCTACAAATCGACAATGTAAAATCACTGCAATATCGCCACAGAACAGCTTGTTTGTGTGCTTGGTGCTAAATACTTTACCTTAACATCACGTGTGTGGAGGCTATTATTAACCGTACAGAGTCGCGGTACAGTGAGTGAGTGTGTGTGTGCTTGGTATTGTCATGATATTTCTGTGTTCTGTGTTAACTGCTGTAAACTGTGAAAGACCTTCACCCAAACTCTTGTTTCGTCTTGAAGGATATAATCATTGCATGGCGAGTGTTGATATATTCATCATCATATTACTTTGTGTTTGTATTTAGTATTATATTTGTATAGCTGTCGAGTATTTAGCCTCTTTCTCGTATTTATTGAGTAACGGCGACAAAGTTAGCATAGCTTCGGTGTGGTATTTATTCATTTTATACCGTATTTCTCTATTTGAATGTCCTCGGCGTTGAATCAGGATCGACATTAGCATTATATTGCGCATAATAGTACTGAAATAATATCCGAAGTGTAGCCCTGTGTATTAATCGAATCAGCTGTTCTACATCAACAATAAAAACTTGGCAACACAGCTCAGCTGTTCCAAGCTCCCGCCATTTCCTTCACGTTCATTCTTTTGAAATACAGAGTACAAACCCAACCCCAAACTGGGTTTTACCAACTCAGCGTTCTTACTTACTTCCTGGTTGGCGCTACAGTCCCTGAAGAACCTTGGCCTACTTTATCACCTGCCTCCATTCATCTCTATCTTCCGTCTTCCTTCTCCAGTTCCTGATTCCCTGACTCCTAACGTCGTCTTCCACATCATCTCTCCACAGTCTCCTGGGTCTTCCTCTTCTCCTTCTTCCATCCGGTCTTTGTGTGAACACATTTTTGACACTACGCGATTCTGGCATTCTCTGTACATTAACAAGTCATGTTTCTGCCGAAGGTCTTTCTATTTCCCTACAAATTTCTTGCAGCCAAAGTTCTTTCGCCTCCCTGCATTTTCTACGCACTGTTCAGCTTTTCCTACTTGTCACTCATTCATTAAATAAATATATTTGGTGAAAACAAGAATGACTTCAGAGTCCTGCTAGGCCAATTATATGGCCAATACACAACACCGCACCCCTGCAACTTGTCACCAGGTGACTATACATGTGTGGTTGAGAGTTTGGTATTAGTATTCCATAGTATTTGCCTTTCTCATTAGGATGGAAAATTGGTCTGATCTTTGGACAGCAACTGAAATACCTAAGGTCCCCATTTCAAATAGTGAAGTGATATTGATGTGGAAGAAATTGTAAGGGGAGAGAATGCCAGTTTGGGTTACTGCATTTAAGCAGGTGGTCTATTAATTATTAGTCTTGTGTACCTATAGAACACCCGCATTTTGACACCTTCACTACAGAATACTCCCAGAGTGTGTTTTCTTCATGGCTGTCAGACATTCCATATGCCCATTGTTACATCAAATCAAGCTGCCCTGCTGGAAGAATGCAGCAACTTATTTGAAGAGAATCCTTTTAGTGAATAAACAGTGGAAGCTGAAAACAAACTCATTTAGTCTATAAAAGAGACTAAAAGGGATCAATAGATTAGAAGTATCTAAGACTAGGATCTAACAGAAGAGAGCTCCATAAACCATGGCGACTTTTGAGTTGCCTAAACAAACCTTACTACACCATTTAACATGGTTGAATTAGAGAAAGCTATCAAGCAGAGTAAAACACAGATCAGCTGGCATGAGTGTGTGGCGACTAGTGAGTGAAGTGAAGTGAAAAGTGTTGACTCCTTGTAAAAATGTATATATTCATGGGAGCATCTTCGTTCTTCTTTCATTAATGGCAAACCATATGACTGTACTTACATGATTTTATGTGGATGTAGCATTAATGAACATGTTTGATGCCAAGATAAATTAATTATTTCATAAAGCATCCACAAGTGATATTCGAATAGAGCAAATTGATCACTTTGGTTTAACAACAAAGAATGGATTCTCCAACTCCTTAACAGCTGCACGAGTAGATATCAAAATTCCAAAATGGGTGGGAGAGCAGAGTAATAGCCCTGCTGTTTTTTTTTATATCTTGGCAAGGTGAATTTTGTTCTAGTAAAAGTTGCTTTGGACGACAGATGAGTCTCTCAGTTTATAGAAGATGAATTAAAAGTTCATAAGGTGCCTGGAGGGGTATTTGTTGTTTTATCAGCAGCATGCAACACAGGAAATCCTCAGCTATTACTAGTTTGGTGTACAACCTAACCAAGGATTTAGCTTAGCCAGGCTCACTGGCACTCTTCTACAGAATCGCAGCTGAAACAAAATCTTCGAAGATGCAAGTACTGTCTGTATGTGCTTTTCATTTGAGAAATAGGGATGCCTCTTGTAGGTTAAAAGTAGTATGATCAAGGGACAGACTGGAGTACTGGTTGACACACCACAAATCTTATTTCATTCAAGAAGTATTTAATGATATCCAAGTCAAAAGTTTCCACCAAGAACGATCGTGAAGAGAACTGATAGGATCACAGTGGCGTCATCAACCTGAAACTATCCAAACTTCTGCCCTGGCGTTGTTATTCTGCTGTTTCTTATAATTCAAGTTCTTGCCAAACAGTTAGATGTAGCTCTCGATGACACCTGCAGAATCATAACTGTACGCTGTTTAAAATCCACTCCTGTTGATGAATGGCTTTACCACCTTGCAGGAATGACTCGACCTACTGTTCGAAGAGAAATGGCACTGAACAAGGAAAGGAAGTTGAGCAACAAAAGAAAAACAAAAAAAATGCATCCTTTCTATGGGAATGAACCACACACGCTAAGACTGAAGTCCAGGAAGAGTTTTCAAGTAACATCAAAGGCACTTACAATCAATGATAGAAAAGCTAAATCTCCCTTTCCTCAGACTGGAAAAGAGTATCGGAAACTTACTACCTGGCCATGAAGTCTCGGAATAGGTTAAGATCAAGAGTAGGCAGATCCAGAGTTAATCTGGCAAGATGGGGCTATGCTAAAGAAGATAGGGTAGTGGCAAAGAACAAACTCATAAACATAAGCTGCAATGTTGACTTGGTCCAACATCCTGCATGGGACATCAGGCCTTGGAGAGAGAGCACTGAAAGGTTATATGATGATTGTATCTATGTTAATATGCTTATATATTTTTGATACAAGAAGAATAAATTAAGGACCGTGATTGGACTTAACTTAATGATTTTGGGGTAAGACATTGAGAAACAGATGTTACCATGCAGGACCACAAACAATACTTTCTCAGTTAGCCATTATTTGTTTGAAATAATAATGATATAATAACTTATGTAAAAGCATGGCCATTTTTCTTGAAATATTGTGGGGGAAAAAATTGTATATGCATTTTCATTCAAAATTAGAGCAGAACTAGAAGGGTTAACCTTATTTAATTTTTTCAATGAAGAAACTTGCAACCCTTTATTTCTAGTGAAACCAATATACTGTTATTATTCTTCAATTTTATGTCTTGATGTCATACCATGAAGTTTTCCCCGACTGGTCGGATAAGGGAATGAATATTTAGTGCGTCTTGTAGATATTATGTCAGCTACTCGATTCAGAGCTGACTAACCATCCCAGGCTCGTGGGAGTTTTGATAAGATAACCTCTCTTCGGTTTACACTACACAGCAAGTTGGTACAGTATTCTAAGATGATGATGCATTCATTTGCAGTAACTGGAGAGCAGTGCTTTTGCACTGTGCAGCATTCCTTACAGCAATTCTTGGAGATTAAAAGACAACTCTTTTATGAATACCTTCTTATCAATAATTAATAAACAGCAATTTAACTGATTGGAAATCATTGCTTTCCCTAAATTGTAATTTTGATGTTGTCATTGTGATTTTAAATTTAAAGTGTTTATATAGTACCCTTTAGGACAGAATGGGGAATCTCTTCCTCATGCCCAAGGTTGTGGGTACAAATCACAGCACAAATGGGTGGCATTTAAGGAACCTATTTTTGTGGCATTTAAGGTACCTATTTTTGTTATAAGACAAAATATGGAAAAACACTGGGAATATGGAAAAGACATGACAATGATCTTCATTGACTTAAAAAAGGCATATGATAGCGTCCCTAGATACAGTGTTTGGTAAAGCCTAAAATAAAAATACAAATGATAAAAGCGATGTACAGTAATTGTTGCAGCTGTAGATAAAACAGGATGGTTTGAAATGAACATGGATTAAAACAAGGGAATGCACTCTCACAATTGCTATTTATAATGGTGATGAATGATATAATAAAGGCAACAGGAAGCATACACAGGTACAAGAACGAACATAATCCTATTTGCTAATGATGTTCTGATTTTGGGAGAGAATGAGAATGTGGTCCAAGAACAGCTGGCTATACTGAAGGAAAGTATTGAGAAACGGGAAATGAAAATTGGTGTAGTGAAGAGTAAGACAATGGTAATGACGAGAGGAAAGAAAGGAGAAGGGATTGTTAAAATTGGAGATGTAGACCTGGAAGTAGTAGAGCACTTCAAATATTTAGGAAGTGAATGGATGGAAAATGCAAGATTGGATAAGATCAACAAAAGAAAACAATGTGGGAGTGTTTCCTATCATTAGGTTCGGAGTTTAATTTAAGATAGACATGCCACTGAAGGCTAAAGAAGTGCAAGACCTATTACTTAGCAATAATGATGTATGGAGCAGAAGCTTGGCCGATGACTAGAAGAGATGAAAGTAGAATACAGGCAGCCGAAATGAAATTCCTGAGGAGTATAGTACAGAAGACTAGGAGAGATTGAGAAAGGAAGATATTTGAAAGGAAGTGAATGCACAGAAGCTGAATGAGCTGGAGCAGAACAGATTGAGATAGTAAGGACATGTGAAAGGGATGATCGATGAAAGAATAAATATATACAGGGTGTTACAAAAAGGTACGGCCAAACTTTCAGGAAACATTCCTCACACACAAAGAAAGAAAATATGATATGTGGACATGTGTCCAGAAATGCTTAATTTCCATGTTAGAGCTCATTTTATTACTTCTCTTCAAATCACATTAATCATGGAATGGAAACACACAGCAACAGAACGTACCAGCGTGACTTCAAACACTTTGTTACAGGAAATGTTCAAAATGTCCTCCGTTAGCGAGGATACATGCATCCACCCTCCGTCGCATAGAATCCCTGATGCAGCCCTGGAGAATGGCGTATTGTATCACAGCCGTCCACAATACGAGCACGAAGGATCTCTACATTTGGTACCGGGGTTGTGTAGACAAGAGCTTTCAAATGCCCCCATAAATGAGTCAAGAGGGTTGAGGTCAGGAGAGCGTGGAGGCAATGGAATTGGTCCGCCTCTACCAATCCATCGGTCACCGAATCTGTTGTTGAGAAGCGTACGAACACTTCGACTGAAATGTGCAGGAGCTCCATCGTGCATGAACCACATGTTGTGTCGTACTTGTAAAGGCACATGTTCTAGCAGCACAGGTAGAGTATCCCGTATGAAATCATGATAACGTGCTCCATTGAGCGTAGGTGGAAGAACATGGGGCCCAATCAAGACATCACCAACAATTCCTGCCCAAACGTTCACAGAAAATCTGTGTTGATGACGTGATTGCACAATTGCGTGCTGATTCTCGTCAGCCCACACATGTTGATTGTGAAAATTTACAATTTGATCACGTTGGAATGACGCCTCATCCGTAAAGAGAACATTTGCACTGAAATGAGGATTGACACATTGTTGGATGAACCATTCGCAGAAGTGTACCCGTGGAGGCCAATCGGCTGCTGATAGTGCCTGCACACGCTGTACATGGTACGGGAACAACAGGTTCTCCCGTAGCACTCTCCATACAGTGACGTGGTCAACGTTACCTTGTACAGCAGCAACTTCTCTGACGCTGACATGAGGGTTATCGTCAACTGCACGAAGAATTGCCTCGTCCATTGCAGGTGTCCTCGTCGTTCTAGGTCTTCCCCAGTCGCTAGTCATAGGCTGGAATGTTCCGTGCTCCCTAAGACGCCGATCAATTGCTTCGAACGTCTTCCTGTCGGGACACCTTCGTTCTGGAAATCTGTCTCGATACAAACGTACCGCGCCACGGCTATTGCCTCGTGCTAATCCATACATCAAATGGGCATCTGCCAACTCCGCATTTGTAAACATTGCACTGACTGCAAAACCACGTTCGTGATGAACACTAACCAGTTGATGCTACGTACTTTTGTGCTTGATGCTCATACTGTAGAGCAATGAGTCGCATGTCAACACAAGCACTGACGTCAACATTACCTTCCTTCAAATGGGCCAACTGGCGGTGAATCGAGGAAGTACAGTACATACTAACGAAACTAAAATGAGCTCTAACATGGAAATTAGGCGTTTCCGGACACATGTCCACATAACATATTTTATTTCTTTGTGTGTGAGGAATGTTTCCTGAAAGTTTGGCCGTACCTTTTTGTAACACCCTGTATATATTATGCAAATTTCTGTCAATCAATACATATAAAATACCTTATGTGTGAAATTAGTGGTATGTTTCGGGGCATTCTAGCTCCCTTCATCAGCCACTCAATCACAAGTATATAAATCGTCAGCACATTCAAAGAACACTGAAATACTACTCTAAAAGAAATGGCACATGTTAAAAATGGTAGGTGAAAAACTCCACTATGTTAAAAAACAGATAATAACTAAAAAACTTAACATTAGACACATTCTGCACTGTAAAGTGCCTTGTTGCATATTGGCATTAAAATTGATAAAAACAACTGCTCTTATCTGATGACCTCACATACGTGATTAAAACTGTCCATAAAATAGTCCACATTAACATTGCTCTATGAACTCTTTAATGTCCTTGATAACTAAACAGTCGGTGCAGATCCAGTGGAGAGAATGTGGAAAAATCGAAGAAATCCCAGTAATCATTGCATGTCTGTAAGTGAAAAGAAAAGAAAAACCTTATCAATAAATCATCTGCAAAACGGTCCCATTGGACACTTCAGGCAAAAAACTAACACTTACTGTGGGTCTGTAGGGAGATCCTCCGAACTCTGTGGACTGCCGAATCTTTATGTGGCATAAATTGAAAAACTTATGCAAGTTACTGCATATGAAAGCCCTCATTATTTTGTCCAAAAACAGGCAAATGTGGAAAATAGATTTAATTATCGGAACTCTACAATAGTCGGCCCATGTTAGGAAGTCTGGATATTGAAAAATTTACGTCACCTGAGAGAGGAAATAAGAGACAATAGCTGGCAAGGAGATTAGTGTCGACATCTGCTCGCCACACCTAGGGAGAAATATCGAGGAAGGGAAGTACCAGTATTTGAGAGAGTCCTCAACCAACACTGTGTGAGAGAGACGGAAAAAAACGGTCACGCTCTTTGCATGATATGTAAATAAGATGTGGATTTAAGGTGGAATAAAGTCACAATTTCATGTAGTAAAGAACATCAGAAGATATAAAGTGTGCAAAGATCACTCCGCACAAGCCGTGTACTGGGATTGGTATATTTGGACCAGTTTCAGGAGATGATGATGCTACTGGAATTACATAAAATCCAGCGATTGATCATTGATTTAAATGGCTTAGTCGGAATCGGCATGCTTTTTACTATAAGATGAGACATGATAATGACAGCATTTCTACAGGTGAAAGAACTAAGGTTCTCCACCTATTGTTGGAGGCCAGACAAAGTATACAGTGCTGAAAAAGAAATCTTAGCCCATCATCTAGCGCTGCATTTAAATTGAAATACCAGTCCAAGTACATGTACATCTGTTAGTGCAGAAATAGAGTGTTCGTCAATAAATCGTGTTTTATTATAATGCAAATGACATAACATGATGTCATTGATATATCAGATGTACTTTTTGCCAATGTGCATTACATTTGCCAACATTTTTTTTTTTAATATATATGTTTTTATTTGAAGGTCTGGAAATTGGGGGTGTACTTTAGATTTGAGTATATAAGGTAGCCTTGTTAAATTTAATAGAAGTCTTCCCACATATGACCTGATTGTGATCTGAGATGTACTAGTGTGTTCAAAATGCTATATTTACTGGCAGGTGGCTAGTCAACCTTGTTTTCAATGTTCTGAGCTAAACAATCCTTCATTTAATCCACAAACTAAAGCTAGTATTGCCTTCGTTTTAGATGAAGAGTTACATTGCTACCAAGAAACAGTAGGCTCTATACCTCACCATGTAACTTTGTTGCAGTGGAGGAATGAGCAACTACCTGTATCATGTATCTCTTCCTGCGTCGATGCTGCCACGTACATCAGAACCTACGCAGGTGCTGCTGCGACTGTATGGGCAAATCCATGGGGAGCATGCTCTGGAGGGACTTATCACCGAATCTGTGATCTTCACCTTGTTGTCTGAGCGACGACTTGGTCCTAAACTTCATGGCATCTTCCCTGGTGGCAGACTTGAAGAATATATTCCTGTAAGTTTCCAGTTTCACTGTTGGTTTATTATACTTCATCTAATATTGCATTTTGAGAATATTCCTTTATCATTTAGACCTACTTCGGATCCCCAGTTTCGTATCTACTCTTCGGTAAAGTTGTTGCTTTCTTCTTCTTCTTCTTCTTCCAATAGTCCCTCATTTTCGGATTATGAGTCAGTCTTCTTTCTTCTGTCCACTTAGCTCCTGTAGTATTCTTACTTTTGGGAAAACACCCAAAACGACCTGATGAAACAACAGACTGTCAAGAGTTTGTCCCAGTGGGATATCTAGTTGTTCCATATCTGACTTAACTGACGGAATCCATTTGTACTTGGAAGCCTTGCCTCTTCCTGTTGATGTGAATAACCTGTTCGTGAGTCGTCCAGAATCCTGACATGCCAAGTGTCCATAAAAGGTCAGGCATCTTTACCTTATAGACATGATGTCTTCCTGGTGTTATACAATTCATCACTATGACGTATTCTGTAATTGCCTCCTCCTCTCTAATTGGACCTAATATCCTCCTCAGGATCTTTCTCTCTTTGAACTCTAGTTTTCTGAGTGGGCCCTTTCTGGTCATTACAAGGCACTAGGAAGCATACAGAACAGATGGCTTGACGACAGAGTTATAGAGTGTGAGTTTGAGGTTCTTGGAGAGGCACTTAGATGAATACATATACTGTACAACAGGAATGATAAGCCCTTTCAAACTAGGTATATCTGGCATCTATGGCTAGGTTCTCGCTCTTATTCGCAGATATCCATTCTCTTAAGTACTTAACTGCAGGTACCTTTCGTGTGGTAGTGTCTGCTAGAGGAATATTAGAAGGGGTCTCTTTGATATTGGTCATAGATTGTCTTTTGGATGTTGATCTTCAAACCAGTCTTAACCGCTACACTATAAGGACTCTGTAAGTTGTAGGTAGCCTCCTCTATATTATTTGCCAGAATAATGAGGTCATCAGCAAAGGCTAGGCAAGCAACGAAGAGGTTGTCTCTCTTGTAACAAAGCTTCAGTTCAGCTCCCGGTGGTAGCATCGTTCTCCATTCCCTAATGATCTTTTCCAGTGCACAGTTGAAGAGAATACAGGAGAGACCATCACCCTGTCTAACTCCTGTTCTGATTGGAAAGATTTCGGATAGTTCACTTCTGAACCTGACCGTGGGCGTCGTGTTTCTCAGAGTGGCTTGGACTAATCGTAGGGTCTTCCCACCCAGACCAAATTCCTGTAGTATGGAGAAAAGGGTATCTCTATCCACAGTGTCATAAGCTTTCTAAAATTCTACTATAGTGCGGAACAAACCATTGGAAGCCTGAAGGTCACGCGTAGTCGGTGCGCTGTTGTCCTGCACGTTCTCGCATCTAGCACGCGACTGAAGGTACGATGCAATAACATGGCAACACCGCCGGGCGCGGGGTGGAGAGCGGAGCGGAGAGCCGGTTGACCTTCAGGCTTCCAATGGTTTGTCCCGCACTATAGGACCACCAACCAGGGATGTCCACCTCAGTTCGTGTAGGTGGAAACTGTCCTAAGATTGTGTATCTGTTCTGGGCAAGATTGTCATACAGAAACCAGCCTGGTATTCACCTAATTGTGAGTCTACCTGTGCAGTGACTCTATTGAGCAAGGCTACAGAGAGGATCTTGTAGGTAACCTCTAACAAGGAAATACCCCTATAATTGTTGAGGTCTGTCTTAGTTCCCTTGTTGAGGGGATAAATCACAGCAAACTTCCAACCTTCGGGTAGTTGTCCATATGTTTTTTATGATTTGATAGGTGCTCTGTAAGGACTGGTCATCTGGATGTTTCCACATCTCTGCTACTATGCGGTCTTCACCTGGAGCCTTGTTGTTCCTGAGACCATTCGAAATGTTCATTATTTCTTCTCTTGTAGGCAGTTGATAATCAGGGTTCCTGTGTGGAGGCTTATGGAAAAAAAAGCATTTTTTAGGTTCCTCTGCGTTTAGTAGCTTCTGAAAGTAATTTGCAAGAGTTTTAGTGCAGTATTTATTGTTTAGTTTAAGTTTTCCATCTGGCCCGCGGAGGATGAGGCTAGGAGCTGTGTACTGGGCCGTTTACTTCTTAACCCTGGAATGCTAACTATTCGTAAATTTTACGATCAGGGAAACTTTTTCAGTTATTTTTTCAAATTCGGGCCGCTTGATAGCACCAAGCGTCTCAGTACCTTCCTTGCTCACTCCCCACTCCTCAGTATGCTGTAAGCAATAGGCGTGGATGGTATGTGTGCACCGTTACTCAGACGCGATCGTAAATTTTACGAGTGATTAGCTTTAACACGAGTTTAGGCATGTTGTTGTGTGTTTACGTTTTCATATATCATATTTTTCATATTCATATATAAAAGTGCAGACTTGCTTACACACTGAATATAAAAGTAAAACTTTTCCAAACATTTCATGTGTAAAAAATCTTATTTTAAGACAGTATCACATGAACATGTAGATAAATTCTAAATAACTATGTAAAATAATTTTTTGATGATCTAATAAAGATTTTATCATGTCAATATGCAGTATCTATACAGTGAAACCTCTATAACGGACACCCTTGGGACCGCAAATACTGTCCGCTAAAGAGGGGTGTCCACTATAGAGAGAGTTAGAGAAAATTATTGCAATTTGGCACATGTACTTGTGCAGTATGTGTACTTACATGACAACGTAGGGTTACGTGCGGTGAAACAGTCCAGTTTCGCCCGCATTTAAAATGTATTCCGGTGAATAGCCATCGGTGACGGAAGGCAATTTTTCTTCCCAGCTTGAAGCATTATCCATATCTACAGTGGAGGATTCTCCGCAAATTGCTATAAATTTTATATTGTGCCGCTTTCTGAAATTCTCGAGCCGGCCGTTCGAGGCTTTGAAATCTCCTATACCTAATTCTGCCGCGAAATCCAATGCTTTGGCTTGTATCATTGGTCCGGACACAGGGACGTTCTGACATCTTATTTTGCTGAACCACCCTATCACTGACTTATCAAGAACAGCATCATTACCACTTTGAAACAGTCCAATTTGCAGCTCATATCATTAACCTCTTAACCGGGGAGTTTCCACCGACAAAGTACAGTGCACTCCCGATAATTCGCGTGCGAATAATTGGCTTTGCGGTTAATTCGCGGGTCTCCAAATATATTCTAAATAGAAATTCTCACTGCAACTAATCATCATGCTAAGTAAAGCAATCTCTGTCATTTAAAAGAATTTTCGTGCGACGCATTGCGTAAAGACTAAATCATTGACATTCGAGAAGACTGAACTGCGTTTCTCTGTGATGGAACAGTAGGCCTACTTGCGCAATGTTCGAAACATACGAGCAGGTTGCCGCGAGTGGTACCATAGCATAGTTTTCCTTTATCTTTGAAGCCCAAATAATTCAAGAAGAATGCGCTTTCACTGGGAACCTACCCTCCCTTTCCCAACAGCCACACTAAATGGTCGCTGACCTGTGAGTTGTGAAGGGTGGATGCGCGGACAGCGTATTGTAAACAGCGATTAATGCGTAGTGACGTAAACTTTCGCGAGACCGAGAGCGTGTTTGTTGGATGCTCTTCATGCAGTCAACCAGTCATGAGAGATAAATACCGCTACAAAAGCAAGCTCTTGCCGACATCTGTAACGACGATATTTCGAACGGGCAAGTTAGACGCCGATAAAGACGATTATGATTAAGACATGAAAGCAAAGATGAAATAGCACGGAGTTCGACTGTTGGTGAGGAAAACTGAGATCCAGTTGATATCGAGTGCGGGAGTGATGCAACGGAAATCCCGAAAGTTTCCCACAGAATCTAGTCAAACTTATCTCTTATATAGAAAAACGAAATGAATTTTAGTTCTCTTATAACGTTTTCTTCGGAAATGTGCACTCGAAAATTAGAATAAACTATCTAAGAAACAAAACGGGATGACTTTAAAAAATATATATATTATTGTAGGCATAATCCACATAGGCCTGCCTCTAGACTAGCATGTCTTATAAGACACTACAATGAAGTGTTTTAATTATTGTTTTGCGTTTCAAGCATATTTCAATATTTTAATCAATAGTTTTGTTTTTACTAGGCTTAACAAAAATAACTGCGGATAATTCGCGGTTTTCAGTAATTCGCGGAATTTCGTGCATTCATTACCGCGAATTACCGAGAGTGCACTGTAACATCCGTAGTGGGGAATATATTTTGACTGAAAAAGAGTTAATTCGTCACGCCCATTATAAAGATGTGGGTGACGAGTTATCTAGTCACGCCCATTACACTTCCGCGAATGACGAAGGAACTCGTCTCGCCCATTAGAGTGCAGGCATGAAAATTTATCTAGTCCTTCCTGATTTTGTTTTAAAATTCAAACCATAATTAATGTTTGATTAGACTTCTTGGAACTACATTACAATGAGACTTCGTCTGACACAACCAAGAAAACAATGTCACTGTTGTAATGAAAATCCACAGCCTGCTTCCAGTCTCCGACCGGGTCAGGAATGGAATGAATGAAGCCCCCATCTAGCGGCGAGGATATGGACTGTGCCGGCTGCCGAGGCCTGACGCACTCCTCTGGGGGCATGATTAAATGAATGACAGATGAAATGAAATGATAGTGGAGAGTGTTGCTGGAATGAAATTTTGACAGGGAAAACTGGAGTACCCGGAGAAAAACCTGTCTGCCTCAGTTTTGTCCAGCACAGATCTCACATGGAGTGACCGGGATTTGAACCACGGACCCAGCGGTGAGAGGCCGGCGTGCTGCCGCCTAAGCCACGAAGGCGTATCACTGTTGTAATAAAGTACATTATTATTACAGGAGGTACATGACTGTGTTCTACAACAATATAGCTTGACAATCAGCACAAAATGAAAGTAATGGACTGTACTGTACATCATGTTACAAAAAGAAATGCCAGACAATAGTCTTCAATATAGTTCTTCTTCATAGTCTATTTACAATGGTACGCCTTGAAGCACAGAACTACACAAAGTCCAACCTTGCAATCTGGGCACCAAAATCGACTTCCTTTTCTAAGACCTTTGTCGTAACACACTATGTACCTCCTTGTCACACACTTCTTTCGGTCACTGGACGGAATGAAGTCTGGGAAATGCCTCTCTGTGAATAGTGTTGGTGCAGGTTTCAATGATGGCCTTCCTACTTGTGGGCTTCTCACTCCATTAGCTGCTTCTCCAAGATTCTCTTCAACTATCTGTTCGCCCAGCTCAACCAGAAAATGCAACCTGTCTTGTTTTCCTCCATTTTTCGTGTACAGCTGATAAGCGTTGAAACAATGTCTAGGAAATGCATAGAGAGTTGGAAGTAGTACTTCTTTACTCTTTCTCGCGCAATAGCATATGCCTCCATTTGCCCGTCGCTCTTCTCCACTCCACCCATATTCGTATTGTAGTCCACTGATAGCTCGGGTTTCCGTTCAGTTTTGTTCCTTTTCTCAACATCTATAAAAGTATCGTCGTGAATTGTACTAATCATAGTAACTTCCCTCTTATCTTTCCAGCAAAGGACCATAATCTTATCCTTATATCTGGCAATGTGCTCACCTTTCTTCAACTTTTTACTCTTGAGAACATCAGGTACCCCACGGCGATTTATACGGATCGTTCCCACCATATCAGTGTTCATGCTACAGAGTTTCAGCTAACTGGTGTTTTAGATCCCTTAGGAGGGGTAGTTGGATCTAAAACGGAAGTGTTATTGTGTTAATTTATAAGAGGATGCCTGAAAGGGGGTAGCTTCCCGTAGCTGGGTAAGCTGACCAGTGTAGTGTTGTTTAGTGTTAGAATGCTAGGGGGTGCTCTTATAAAGGACGTAGGTGTATTTCAGGGGATGGAACTTAGCGTACAGGTCAACGTGCTAGTCGTCCAGCTGGCTGGCTGGTTATATAACCGACGTGCACGCGTCAGCGATATGGCGGCACGCTGCTCCTGGCAGTCCACGGGAAATACAATGATACCTGCGCTAGCAACTGTTTGGCTACTGTATGTCACGTCTAATCGTGACGGGAATTAGGAAAGGAGTTAGGGCGTAAAGAGGCGTGTAAACAGTAATACAAGTGTAGAGTACTGACCAAGTGTTGATTGGTCAGTAATATGGAATTATGAGTCCCTTTTAGGGGATGTAATAAATGTCACAAAGTAAGTGTACAAGTTTGTAGGACAGGTCACAAAATATAGGAACTCTGAACACTGCTGACTCACCTGATAACGGACCGGGCCTTCGGCTGATGCACTGTAAGACTGGTAATTGAGAGAGGGACTGCCCTCCTTAAGGCCTCCCTTTATAGTCTCCGGCGTTGTGCTGTCAGTATTCCGCTGCATAGATACCCCAGTTAATTATGTGTCGCTGTTTGTGGTGTGATGCAAGTATTTGGCAAGCTTCCCAGGCTGGTTAGCTGCCCTTGCGGTGTTATAGATGTTGTTCTGGACTTACAAGATTTGCCAGTTGGGGGTGGTTAAAATAAATGATGGGGGGGATGGCCTCCAGGGGTTGCAGACCCCTGGGGGACTGTACAAGCCTCTTCCCCCATTTAGTTCGCGAACGGGAACGGAACGTGAGGTCGGGATGTTGACGTAGCAGATGTAGTTGATGTAGTAGTTCTTGGATCTTCTGTTGGTGTCCTCCTCGTCGTATAGATGCAGTGATGTCGTGTTGATGTGTAGGTGTGAGATCAGCTCGTGTTCAGAGGGGTGGGTTATGGGATATACATATATATATTTGACATTGACGTTGACATTGTAAAATAGTGCATGAGAAAAATTGACATTGACATTGTAAAATAGTGCATGAGAAAAATTGACACTGACATTGACATTGTAAAATTAGTGCATGAGAAAAATTGACATTACATATTGAAAGTTTCAGAAAAAAAAATACATGGTTCTGCTAATTATGCGGTACATTGTTGTGCAGGGAGGAAAAAAACCCAGGGCTGGACGGATGATTGCGCCGTCTGCCCTATCTTAGGGAAAAAGTGCTCCCTGCAATGAGAAAGATAGAAGAAGTAGACAAATAGGTGTTCCAGGGTATAAGTTAAGGGAAATAATCAAAATGTGTTTATTGCGTTGGGACAAAACGGAACACCTTTACAAGCTGGGAAGTTAGAAGAAAGAAAAATGAAAGAAAACAAATCAAAAACGTTGTGTGCATGGGATCTTAACAAAAAATATACCGTTTACTGTGTTATTTGGAGATGTGCATATATTAACACTTAGGAATATCAGTTATCACCTCTGTAGACAATGTTGGGGTGCGAGGTATTATATATATTTATTTATAGTAGAATAATTGCCCGTGGGCGCATTGATGTATGTTAAGCTACCCTTTTACAATTAAGAATTACAATTACCTTATATCTAGCTTAAGCGCGCTAATTTCCTATGATTTTAGTTTGTATGTTACCTCGCGTGCACGCTACTCCTTGGTACGTACGCGCCGTCTCACGGCTAATCCTTCACGGCCACTTCCTGGTACGGTTTAGTGGTCGTACCGCTTGAAATGTATTCCTATTCTGTAAAGCATTCCCTGTGGGTGAATGCTTTCACACTTGACAATGAGAGTCGCCGCCACAAGTCGGTTGCGCCCTCATTGCCGTAATTTGCGCCGCATTTTTGATGCCTTATGTTTGTCTTGTTTACGTTGATCTGCCAGCGAGCCTGATACCCCACAGGTATCAGCCGTGCTGTGCAGATTTTTAGAGTGTAGCTGTAAAAAATGTGGTGATCATGTGAGTGAAGATGATTACAAGTATCAAATATAAATTTATGTTCGACCCTCACTATTATGTGTCAGATAACTGTATCATAATGATGGTCATTATAACACTGTTTTCCATTATGATACAGTTTCTCCAGCCAATCAGAGCTCGTTCATTGACCAATTAGGTAACGATAACTTCGCGCATGCGCTCACAATCCAACATGTCGGACATAAACACAACATCGAACTATAATAAATTACCGACATGGAATACCCACCGTCCATATGTTCGCGTAAATAAACTGGCGGATATGAGACAAGAAATAGCACTGTACCTTAAAATCACCAACACTAATTTCTTCACAGCGCATTGTCTTCAACTGACACCGGTGACAATATTACTGAGGGACGGCAGATGTAAACATATGGTTTGCATATGGCATTGCAAACACACAGAGCGCATGCGTCGGTCGTTCAAAGCTCTTGAAAGGCAGAGATATAACACCCAACGCTCGCTCTGCGATCACAAAATTCCAGTAGCTGACTCTCAACAGATATTTATGAATATTTATGTTAAAACATACAATAAAGTTATAATTATCGTCGAACATAAACAGTCGTATGAAACTCGCCTATAATGGTAATTAAGACACTTGTATGGAAATTATAAAACTCGCATACGCTAGTTTTATAAAAAATACTCGTGTCTTAATTATAGCCATTATAGGCTCGTTGCATAATGTACTATAGTGCGCAAAGGTAGAATACAATAACATGATGGCACTAATAGCATGCTGCTGCTATATGGCAGCGAAATTATAGTCACCAGTGCCATACTCCTGGTGATGATGCCTGAAAGGAAATGGAGAGGTTAAGAAAACATGTAAATATCGTATATTTTCTATGTTGCTTCCTGTGGCAGTGTGTCCACAGTCTGAAGCTGTTTGTTGCCTGAAAAAAAATGGCAGGATTAGTGTTATTTGCTGTTTGCTCGGGCTTACCCTATACGGTGCCGTAATGTCGTTTCTTATGCTGCAGGTGTTTATAGATAACCTAATTAATCTGGTTAATCTACTTAACGTATTACCGTGATACCATTCCTATTACTATGTTATCTTAATATGCTATCTTAATATGCTGTCGGCCTTACCCCGGTAGCGGAATTTTAGTTACCGGGTGCCGATATATTCTACCTCAATTATACTTATTTTAATATATTATAATGTACTATCATGTATTATAGTGTATTATCATGTATTATAATGTGTTATCGGACTTACCCTGATGACGGGTTTATCGGTCATCAGGCGCCGAGCGGCGTTATCTTAACACTACTTATCTTACTTATTAATAAAAAAAAAATGGCTGCTATTACTAAGCCGAATGGGTGGCCTTACTCTATTGCCGCAATGTGCTGTGCCGTACTTGGCAACAGCGGTTAATGAATTTGCTTAATCCTAAGTTGCGTACCAAAGTGCAACTGTCTTACTTGCTAAATTTTGACCAGGGCGATCGCCTGAGGCAATTTACTTCCTCAGGGCACCACCCGTACGAATCCTAGAAACACCGGTTGTCTCTAGAATCGCCGGATTCCGTCCCTTTAATTCTAGTTGTCGACGTCTATTCTAGGTCTTACCAACTAGTACTAATCTAGTCACAGGCGGCTTACGGTGCCACAAAGCAAAACCGTTTCGCCTGCTGTATCTTCCTGCTCATTACCGTTGTTTTTCATACGTTGTCATAGTTGGGTCGCCCACTTTAACCCCTTCGAGTTGCTCGCTATGCCACTCATTTAATGCCCTAGGCTGCCCGCTGCGTCGCCATTTATGTGGGCATTGGACATTGTCCAATGGCATAATATTATCTTCGCCTTTATTGGCAACCGTAGTATGCTTTACGCAGTAATAATAATCTCTTCACCTTTATTGGCAACCGTAGTATTTCACTCCCGCGCCTAGGAGTCTTGCTTCCCGCTGTAGAAGCCCTACTTACTTATATTTAACTAAGAGTCTAGTCCTAGTTTGGTCGTCTCGAGGGTCAACTCCTGGGTCCAGCGTGGAGCTAGCTATTTCTCCTACCATCCTCAGAAAGTCTCCCCTGCAGGTCTTGGCTTCGACGACCGTGGCACATAGTGGGTGTAGCATCTCTTCCTCCTAGGAGCAGGCTAGGCATACCTAGGATTCCGAAGCTTGCCCGCGCCAGGCCGTGAGTGCCTCAACCTTACGTGGTTCGTCTGTTTAGTCTAGTCGTTAAGTTACTAGGGTAACTAAGCTGTTGAGCCAACTGGGGTAAGGGTCAACATCCCCTTCCCCCGCTCTGCTCCAGTGTGGTGCCTTTGGCCTTCGGCTTGTGCCGCTATCACCAATCAGTGTGTTATCAGAGTCCTTTTCACGTAAAAATATAAGCGTAACCTGTGTAAATAATTTATTTTGTATAAAATGTAAAATTTTTCAAGTGTTGTGGGGTTGTAGAGCTTCTAAGTGCATAGACTACTTTAGGTCTACTGTTGCTATGTCTGCTTTCCAGCGATAATGCTCTGTTAACCTTTATGGAGGTGTTAGTAGGGTCTATGGCGTTAGGTACCCTGTTATTAGGATCTGGGGGTAGTTATTCGTAGAGTAGGCTGAAAGCATGGTAGGAAGAGGTTGCGCATTTTTGGGCTCCAATAAATGGTGGCCTTGAGCCGGTAATGCTGCTAGGATTGCTCTTACAATGAGTGGACTGGGGCGGGTAATTCCCGGGATTGCAAAAATATAAAAATTCCATGCAGGTTTGATAGTAATAACCCTTGGTAAATGGATGGGATACTCCATGCATGTATCTGGATATGAGGCATCCGCACTCATGTAAGGATAGGTGTAGGGTGAGGCGTAATAATAATATGTCCCTGTCATGCGGGAGTATTTAATTTTAAAAAAAGTGGTTAATATATGATTGTGGCCTCATCTCTCATTTGGAGATGCGCATTATGCTTAATTGTTGTTTGCCGACCCACCCCTAATACTCAGGTGTTAGCATCGAGATCCCGGGCGTAGGAAGCCCTCTCTTTAAACGCATGAAGTCTATCAACCCCGATGTATACTTTGTAATGTAGTGTAGCTGTTTTCATCGTGTCTGTATGTTTGTGTTGGTCATGTTGGACGTGGGAAGGTCATGGAAGGGGAATTAGGTATTCAAAATGGTAGCCTGTGGTTGGTATGTCGGTAATCCCGCTGGGATTATCCACCTATGCTTCTGTCATTCTCCCTTGTTCCATGTTTGCTTTCTATCCGCTTCTTGGGATAGTAAAGCGTCGTGACGCTGTGACGTCACGGCCTAATTTGGTCTCCCCTTTTGTAGTGTGAATGTGGCCAGTGGTCGTAGTGCGACTGGCCATGTCCTAATCGCCTGTAATGATTTTTGAGAACTGAAATCGAGAAAGGAAGTTATTAGGGGGGGGGTCTTGTTTCCTCAGAGCCCCTGTCTGTGTTCGCTCCTGATTAGTGAGCGCGTGTGTGACTATGTTCCGCTACACCACGCGGACGGTTGGTCTGTTATAGGCTAAGTCCTAATGTGTATCGCGTGTATGGGCAGGAGGTGCCCGTGGCCTGTCAACGTCTTTGAGAACGTGCTCCTATGGGCCCAAGATAAGTTCCGGTCTGTCACGTCTGTCCATTGCTAAATGTCACAGTTGTTTTTGCAGTGCTAAAAAAAATGTGTGGCATTATGATTGCTTTGCGCTTGTGATTTCACGGTCACTGCCGATATAACAATAGTGCCTGTCGGCAGCAGTGTTGCGATGTGGTGGCCTCTGCAAGTCAGCGGTTTGTATGTGTAATGGCAGGCTCGGACGTTATGTATGTCAGCTGCCGGAACGTGCTTTCTTGCACGTATGTGAGTGTTGTCACTGTTCGGGATTCCGGGCGGACCAATGTAGCAATTTGTCCTATTTAGCTAGTACTGTTGTGTGGCCACTATTCCATAAGACCTTTGTCTTACGAAATTTTCATACCTGTGTCTGGGAAATGTATTTTCTATGTCACGTGTAATTTGAAATTTTATGCCTGGTTTTTGGCGGGAGGAAATGTGGTATTCCCTGTTCATGTACCTGTATGGGCCAATTTCGGTGTGGTTGGAAGCCTGGACAGTTGTTTTCCATGGTGTCCAATTTTTGCTGGGTTTCAGACCCGCGATCTCATGTCATTCTCTGTGTTCTATGTCTGCGTTGTGTTTCTGGGATTTAGGTGTCCTCAGTGTGGTTTTTGCTTGTGTCTCTCGTACCAAAAATACCGTTGGTTAGTTAGTTTTTGGTACGAGTGTGGTGTGTGGTTATGATTTCGGACCCGGCTTGCCGTAAAGACTTGGTATGATGCTATCTGTGCCGTATATATTATGGCACATGTACCGTGTATTCAAAATGCGCAGATGGGAATACGCATTCCTGTGAAGAGTTTGCGTATTTTTGAATTCTCCTCATAGTGTAATTTGGGGAGTTATGAGGTCCTTGGATCTGGCGTGAATGATGGCGTTTGTCCCAGCTCACTTGGAGTGGTCTTAGCCTGTCTACATGTATGAAGGTCGCCCAGTCACGATTGTCATATTGCTGATAGCGGTAGTGTTGAATTACAATGGCGTGCGCACTCGCTTATTAGTTGTTCTGACAATGCTCATGTCTCCGGCACGCGTATGTGTGAACTCGAGTGCTGTCGGTCATTGCGAGTGGGGCTTTCCGCACTGTAAAAGAACCTTTCATTATCTACATTTGTGTTCCCAAATACTGTGTTAACTGTAACTTGGGTCGAGTATGTCTCTATCCCTGGTACAAAATGTCGTTATACACGAGTGTCTCCGGGCCGCTAGTCGCGTGTTTGGTGACTATGTGCCGGAGTTGATTTGGTTGTTTTTCATTTATGAACATCTGTTAGTGGAACTGTCCCAATCTGTTTTAGCTTCCTCACTTTCCTATCCTGCAACTGGATAGCTACCCGACCTTATATTCCTGGTATTCAGAAGGTTGCGGGTTTTGAGACCGTCTTTACCCAGAGTAATTGTTTCTGGTGCCATTCTAGGCTGTGTCTCCGGGACAGTTTGGTAGTGTATTACTGTTATGTGACAATGTAAATTGACTGTGTGTCTTCCAAAAATATGTAGGGTTTCCCAAAGTCTGGGATTTTCACCCTATGGTGTGTTTGCGTTTTAGCTTGCGTGTTGTTATGGAGGTGAGAAAAAGTCGTGTTATAGGCAGTGTAATGTGTCACGTATGCCTATGGATTGAATACATACAGTTCAACTTGGCCACCTTCCTTTCTCGGGATTAATGCGTGAGGCAAAAAAAATGAGTTATGCCCCGCTCCGAATTAAGAGAGCACTTTGGGGGGGAAAAAAATAGAGAAACTATATTGTATCTCGCCTGCCCACTGCTTTATGCTTATTAAGGCGGGTTGCCGGGCGGCGATAGTCTGTAAGAATTGTGTCGTAAGCAATATCAGAAATGTTTAAAAATGAGGAGGAGGTCCTGAGCGTACCATCCACCTATTTGGTGACGTTGGTACGGCAGTAATCTAGTTACGTCTCAGGGGAATCTACCGACACTGTCTAGTACACACTGGGAAGGTCATTGCAAGACGTACTTGATACATGTGTATCCACGTCACGAGCAAAGCCAGTGCACTATGGGAGGCGAAACTCCACTCCAAAGCAATTATAACCTTACCTTGGCATTGAATATATAATTTTCAAAAGAAAAATATGTATTGTCCGTTGAGCCATTATATATTTAAACACAAATTGTGCTAAATGTTCCGGCATAACTCAACAAAATGACAGTGTTTCGCCCAGGTGTGCTATTG
The DNA here is from genome assembly GCA_946902985.2 of Meconema thalassinum. Classification (NCBI taxonomy): domain Eukaryota; kingdom Metazoa; phylum Arthropoda; class Insecta; order Orthoptera; family Tettigoniidae; genus Meconema; species Meconema thalassinum. Next base: position 473,897,761 of record OX336390.1, on the reverse strand, counting down.
GGCTCTTCAGTTGGTTAAAACACTCCTCACCAAATTTTTGAAAAATAGTTTGCGATTCTTAATTCTTGCCACGGTTATGGCTCTCGCCCGTCACAAGAGAATCTGTCAAACTGTGGGACCGGAACATAGAACATTTAGTCATTCCTACTTAGAAAGACCCGTCTAAGCTCTATGCTGTGATTTGATGCTTAAACTGTGTTCAGAATAGCTCTTTCCGGCCTTAAGCCGCGTGGCTCGCCTGATGGGCTTCCGCTTGGCTTTGGATATTAGGAACTTTACGCTATCCAAGTTATAATATGGACCAACCATGCTCAATAACCATGGATGGCCTGAGGAAAAAAAAATGCTAGGGGCCCAAAAAAAAAACAACCAAGAAGAATATTGAATTCTATACTGTTGGTTTAGCCATGTTACACTGCATATACATGAAAAAAAATGTGCCGTGTATGTTTGTGAGTCTCCGTTTGTCTGTTGTCGTATCTCACGTGTAAACGAGCTTACGTGTGTCCCTAATATAGGTGCAAGTGACATTAGTTTATTTTTGTGTCCCTGGTGGAAGTCGTTATTCCCGTCCGAGCGTCCTAGCTCTGAAAGGTGAAGACTTCCGCCCTGTTACGAGGGTATAGGCCCCCGACATCCATTGGGGCGCTTCTTTGCCATTTTTCGGAGGAGTTTGTAGCAAAGTAAGCCTGGGCCTACTTCCACCGTAACGCCTGTCTGCTGGTCTGAGTGTGCCTGTACTCGAGGGCCTAATTGCGCTCTGCGCTACCCTAGTAGGGTTTACGGGGGTGTGTGTATTTCTGACTGAGTGGTTTTGTGGGGTAGGTAATAACACCTTTCCAATACCCCGTGTACCGTGTGTTAGTGCCTGGTCAAAATGTGCGGCCGTGTCTTGTGCATCCTGAGGGCCTGAATGCAACACCCTCTTATGCATTCGCACCTGGGGTACGAATGCCGGTGCTCACCTCCGTTCTGGCAAACTTGCCCTTTGAACTGGCGGTAAAGGCCGCTTAATTGCCTGTCTCTGCCCTGGCAATGTAGTGGCGTGTAGCCTGACCGCTTTCTGGCCTGTGGCCACGGTAGACTCCTGCCATTGTGTTTGCCTATCTGTGTGGGTGTGTGTAGGCTCAATGTGCTGTAGGGCGGGCTCTACGTCCTCAGCCCATGACGTGGTTACCTCCCGTTTTATCCCTGTTGTCATATGTACACGAGGGTCCTGGCGTCGACTCCCTCTCGTTCGTCCGTTCAGAGGGGATTGACGTAGGTCCTGCTCCTCGGTTTGGCAAAATTGCCTTCTGAACCGGAGCTAAGGGATGTGTAATGGTGTACGCTTGTCCCCACAGTGTATTGGAGTCTAACCTGGCCATCTCCTGGACTGTGGCCACGGTGAACTCCTTCCCATGTGTGGCAGTACGTGGCGAGAGGGACATCCTCGCAAATTGCCAAGTTAGCGTATCTACGCTTATGTCCTCTCTCGGCTGGGCTGGTGGCCCTGCCATGTACTAGAAAATGGCCTTGTTATTCTGGAGTTCGCGGTACTCGTCCCAAATTTGGGTGTACTGCCTGTTGAGGCTCATGGCCTGCTCAGCGACTTTTGTGCCATTGGTCCTTATGCGCTGGTGTTCCCTGATGAGTGTTTCCCATTGCTGGAACATGAACTCGTGTCGGCAATGTAGTTGCCAGTGTGCTTTAATGATTTGTGTACGGAGGGTGAGGATTTTCGCCCGAATCTTGCGATTCTTAGCGCTGCGGAGTGGCCGGACAAGTGCTCTTATGATCCGCATATACTGGGCGTGCAGGAGCTGCTGATACCTTCTGAGGTAGTCCTGCCTAGTTTCAAAGACTCTGTGCCAAGGAATTAATTCCTGGTACTCCCCAATGCTCCTCAGCACAGCTAGGCGGTATAGAGGGGCCATACTAAATAAAGTGTATGCGTCTTCTAAGAAAAAAAACTGTGCGTGTTTATCAGTGTATCCTGTGTCTCTCTGATTCTTTCTGGGGCTGGGGGGTTGGTTTGCTAAGAATTTCCCCTGTGTAGACAGTGCGAAGCAAAAAAAAACTGCTTTCTGTCTGAGAGGAGAGAGAAAAAAAAAATTCAGTCTCGCTTGGCTATATGCGGTACGGGCCGTTTTGACCACGAGAACTCGTTGTATGAGTCCTATTTTACTGTGCGTGGTACCCGGCCTCCACCATCTGTTTTAGATCCCTTAGGGGGGGTAGTTGGATCTAAAACGGAAGTGTTATTGTGTTAATTTATAAGGGGATGCCTGAAAGGGGGTAGCTTCCCGTAGCTGGGTAAGCTGACCAGTGTAGAGTGTTGTTTAGTGTTAGAATGCTAGGGGGTGCTCTTATAAAGGACGTAGGTGTATTTCAGGGGATGGAACTTAGCGTACAGGTCAACGTGCTAGTCGTCTGGCTGGCTGGTTATATAACCGACGTGCACGCGTCAGCGATATGGCGGCACGCTGCTCCTGGCAGTCCATGGGAAATACAATGATACCTGCGCTAGCAACTGTTTGGCTACTGTATGTCACGTCTAATCGTGACGGGAATTAGGATAGGAGTTAGGGCGTAAAGAGGCGTGTAAACAGTAATACAAGTGTAGAGTACTGACCAAGTGTTTATTGGTCAGTAATATGAAATTATGAGTCCCTTTTAGGGGATGTAATAAATGTCACAAAGTAAGTGTACAAGTTTGTAGGACAGGTCACAAAATATAGGAACTCTGAACACTGCTGACTCACCTGATGATAACGGACCGGGCCTTCGGCTGATGCACTGTAAGACTGGTAATTGAGAGAGGGACTGCCCTCCTTAAGGCCTCCCTTTATAGTCTCCGGCGTTGTGCTGTCAGCATTCCGCTGCATAGATGCCCCAGTTAATTATGTGTCGCTGTTTGTGGTGTGATGCAAGTATTTGGCAAGCTTCCCAGGCTGGTTAGCTGCCCTTGCGGTGTTATAGATGTTGTTCTGGACTTACAAGATTTGCCAGTTGGGGGTGGTTAAAATAGATGATGGGGGGATGGCCTCCAGGGGGTGCAGACCCCTGGGGGACTGGACACTGGAATACCAGTTATCTAGTTAGAATGTGTATCCTTTGTTCAGTAAATCTTGTGACAGTTCGAGGACTACTCTACTTGATATAGGAGTATTGGGATACAAGTTCCCAAAGTCTGTATCCTTCCCAGTATATACAATAAAATTCCAAATGTACCCTGAACCACTCTCACAAAGAACAAACAATTTGAAACCAAAGCGACTTCTCTTCGATGGCATGAATTGCTTCCACTGCAGCCTTCCTTTCCACAACACTAGCGATTCATCCACACTAAAGTTTTCCGGTGGTGTGTACAATTCTTAACACTTCCTGCGAATTGGATTCAAAATAGGCGAGAGTTTGAACAACTTTTCTCTCATGTTGGCATCAGTCTTATTGTCAGCAAAGTGACAAAATTTCAACAATAATGAAAACCTTTTCTCACTCATCACTTTGCTGAAGAATGGTGTTGAGATGGAATCCCTGCGAGTAAAGTACATTTCGTAAGATGGCTTCTTTATTATTCCTTGAAAAATGAGAAGAGTTCTCTCTCCTGTGATAGTCTGAGTCCAATCCCGAGCTCTCGACTGTTGTTTTAGCACTGTATGAGTTTCGAAAAACTGTTCTGCATATTTATTTGTCTGCTCATATATTAGATTGATAAGTTCCTCATCTATAAACTGGCTAAAATAGAACAATGGGCTACCTTTGTTTGCATCACTTATGTCAATATTTATTCTACTGTCCGATACAAACTTAAACGGAGCTTGAGGATTACCTTGTCTAACCAGGGCGAAGTGGCTGCATCACTTGTAGGCAAGCTAGTAGTATCTTCTCCCTCTTCATTCTCAGAAGCAACCTCACTGTCACTTTCACCACTTGTGTCGATAACATCACTATCCAAAGATAATTCATCATCTAATTCATCTGAGTCAATGAGATGAAGAATACTTTCATCATCCAAAGGAGCACGTTTCACCATTACTGCACAGAAGACAATGTTTGTGTATTGAGAAATTGGCGCGCATTGTGGCGCAGCAAGCTGAAACCTACTGACATCTACTGTGACTGTTCCGGTCACAATGTTCCCAAACCCTTATTTGGTTGACTGCAAGAGAAGTCAGGTTAGGGTAATTTGTTCATACCATTTCTTTTCTTGTTCATCATCATCATTTAGGTTGTAGAATTTCATTTTATTTAGTGTATATATATCTTGTGTATCTCGGGGACTCAGTCAGGAATATTTCATATAATTTGTATGGGAGATGTCAGTATACAAGACAGCGGATTGTGTAGGTAAGCTACAAGATGTTGCAACAGCAGGAAACTCTAGGCCAAATTTAGATTGGGCCGAGAATAACTTCCCTTGTCTTGAAGAAAGCTTTGTGTAAATTGTGTAAGGTTCTGACGTCAGAGAAGAGTTTCGCGCCACGAGTTGTAAGAAATATACATGGGTTCGAGATTATTGGTGTATTTTGTATGGGTTGGAGGGTATCATGACCCTGGCGGAGAAAGACGAAAACATGTGTTTACAAGATGAGAGGTGGGATTTTCGTGTATAGCGGGGCTTCACTTCTATTGTAGCGTCTGATTGGAAAGGTCGCGTTCTCGTAATTTGGCGTAGGCCTATTTGGAGAAACAGTTTTGTTGAAAGCATGGCTTGTGAATGTACTCGAAACGGCTACATATCACAACGATGTTATCTCTGTTAGCACAATTCAAGTTGGGTACGGAAGCACATTCATTTCTCTCGCAGAGATGTGGCTATGTAAACCAGTAAACATCTCTAACCTCAAACCACGTGTGGAAAATCTTAGAAATGCTGGGGAGAACTGATCTATCGAGCATGTCTCGTAGATTATCTGCTAGATCGTCGATGAGTGAGTAACAAACATCTTTATATTCCAACATTCATTTTGGGTCACATGTTTTCGTCATTGCCGAGGAGAGAAGATAGTAAACCATAGTCTGTTCGACGAGAGTCCCCGCCATATGTTTAAAGTTGATATTAATACACATATTTTGAAGGTTATAATTAGTTTTCTTTATAGGGAATTACACCTAATAGTTGAACGCCCAAATGATACCAGTTAGGTTGACCAAATGTGTGTCCAACACTCCACGACCCTGCCATTTCAATTGTGTGGTATATGATGAAGTACTTCCGATCAAAAATAGGAGGATGATTTTGGGAAGTTTTAAATCAGTCGCCCAAGAAGGGCTGGTAAAAAGTTACACTACGGAGCAATCATAGAACTACACTCAACAGCGTAAGAGACATGAATACTCGTCCCCCCCCCAGCAGATAACAATTTTCAAGTGCTCTAGACGAGTTACCTCCCGTCATTACCCGATTGAGTAGCAACAGTTAGTAGACGAATTAACTTGTCATGCCCGGTTAAGAGGTTAAGACGCCATGCTTTAATTATCTCCTTGATTTTTCACAATTTCTGCTGCCTGTGTCTTTCCAATCTTAAACACTTCACATGGTTTCCGTACACCACATTTCTCACGTTTGTGATAATCTACAATGTCTACTTCCTTTTTTAAACTCTTGAGTCATACATGGTTCCGTATTGACAATTGTGAAATTACGTATATATAGACAATTGTTACCGCCCAGTCAATACTATTCATTAGTTGAACTATAAGGCATCCAACGTTTAGAATGAAGCACTGGTTAGATAGGGATATTCTTCTCTCTTTCTGTTGCACGTGAGACATGTATGACGCTGTCATTTTCTAGTAATCCACTGTTGCCATATCAGTTGAAAATTTTTCTTTGTCGAAAAAACAGCATATTTGGGTAGAACTATGTTTTGCCGATCGTTTTTTTTCCTTTATTAGAACTACGTAAACTTGATAGAAATGCTAGAAAAATTGGATATCCATATATTTTTTTTAAACGATAAACTGTCCCCTTTTTAGTAAAATCGATCTTATATCATGTTGCATTGACTTTGTGATGCCTATTTTTCACACACGTGTAGCTAAATGTGCCGTCTTGATGATGGATTATTGGAATATTTTATACTGACAATATTACAATTTTCATGCAGGTAAAACTTCTGAATATTCTCTCATAACTGAATCATCATCATCATTTCCCCTTATCCAGCTCCTGCTGGGTCGGAGTATTTATGGCACTTCTCCACTTTCCTCTTTCCTTCCACCATTCTTCTTCCACGATCTTGTCCCAGTCCAGATTTCTTTTTCTTACGCTGTTCTTCACTGAATCAATCCACCTTGTTCTAGGTCTTCCTCTTGCTCTCTTACCCTTGCACTTTGCCTCCAGCATCTGTCTTGGTATTCTATTTTCCTCCATCCTCTTTACATGTCCAAACCACCTTAGTTTATTCTTCTCAATTCTCTCATTTAGTTTTCCCATCCCAACTTCCTTCCTAACATCTTCATTCCTCACTCTGTCTTTCCTTGTCTTTCCTATCATACTTCTTAGCAATTTCATTTCACTGGCTTGGATTCTACTCTCTTGCCTGCTTGTCAGCTGCATAAGTTAATATGGGAACATAGTACACTTTATACATTACCTCCTTGCTTTTCCTTGGTACTTCCTTATCCCAAACAAGTTTTTTTTACACTTTGATAGAATGCATTGCTCTGCTGTACTCTCCTGCCAATCTCCATGTCCAACCTACCAGTTTGCATCAATTCACTTCCTAGGTATTTGAAAGTGTCCTAAATTTCCAAACTCTGACTTCCAATTTTCACAGTGCCCTTTCCTTGTCTTTCCCCTCTTGTCATCACCATGGTCTTGCTTTTCTCTATACTGATTTTCAGGCCGTACTTCTGAATATTTTCGTTCAGTGCATCTAGTTGTTTTTGCACTTCTCCGGTGTTCCTTCCCCAGACCACAATATCATCTGCAAATAACAGTAACTTCATTTCTTTATGTCCATATGCTTCCCTTGTTTCCTTTACAATTTCATCCATCACCATTATGAACAAGAGAGGTGACAGCACACTCCCCTGTCTTAGTCCAGTCTTGTTCCTGAACCAATCTGTCTTTCCAACTGGGGTCAGTACCCTGCTAACACAGTTGTTGTACATTGCTTGCACCATTTCCAACATTTCTCTTCCCAGTCTCTTCTTAACCATGGATTCCCATAGCTTCTCTCTGGGGACACTATCATATGCCTTTTCTAGATTTATGAAAGTCATGATCAAATACTCTCCATATTCCCAGTTCTTTTCCATCACCTGCCTCAAGCTAAAGATTGGGTCCACTGTGGATCTTCCACTCCTGAAGCCATACTGTTCCTCTTGCAACTCTCCTTCCACCTTTCTTCTCATTCTTCTTTCTAATATCGTCATCATCATCTTGTACAGTTTCCAGCCCCAGGCTGGGTCTGTTTGGAACATAAGCTTAGCCACTTAGTTCTTTCTTCCCACCACCTCTCCGCTGTCACTCTGGTCCAGTCCTCGCCTCTCTTCTTGACACATTCCTCCACTCCTTTTAGCCATCTATCTCTTGGTCTTCCTCTTGGTCGTTTCTTCTGCATCTCGTGTATCCTCTTGGGAATCTCCTTCTCATCCATTCTCTTTAAGTGTCATACCACCTCAGTCTTGATGTCTCAATCCTACCTTGCAAGGGCTCCTCTTTCACCATTTCCCTGACCTTTTCATTCCTCACCCTGTCTCTTCTTGTTACTCCGATCCTACTTCGCAGGAACTTCATTTCACCTGCCTGTATTCTGCTTATGTCTCTTTTCTTCATTGTCCAAGTTTCTGTAGCATAGGTCAGTATCGGGATATAGTAGCTTCTATATAACACTTCCTTGCTTTTTTGTGGGACATCTTTATTCCACACTAAGCTCCTAATGCTTCTCAGAAATGCTTCTGCCTGTCTGCCACGTTCCGTAATCTCTTTGTCATTTCTCCCATTTTCCTCCACTATACTTCCCAAGTACTTGAGACTTTCCACCTTCTTCAGCTGTCCACCTCCAAGTGTTATCCCTCTCATTGGTCTGTCCTTTTTCCTGGTCGTTAACAGGATCTCACATTTACTGAGTTGAACTTCCATCCGTACTCTCCCACTGTTTCTTCCCAAGCCTTCAGTTGCTCCTGAATTTCCTCCTCCTTGTTTCCCCAGACCATGAGATCATCTGCAAACACCATTGCTTTCATCTTATCTTCTCCTATCTTTCCTGCTATCCCTGTCATTACCTCATCCATAACCACAATAAATAGAAGGGGTGACAGCGCACTACCCTGTTTCAGGCCACTCATTTGTCTGAACCAGTCTGTTCTTTCCCCTCGCAACTTTCACACAACTCACACTTCCACAATAAATCTCCTTCACTCTGCCTACAGTCTCTTTTTCCACTCCCATTGTAACTTGTTTTTCGAGGGGGGGGGGGGGTTATGCCACTGGCATAAGTCAGTAGGAAGCCATTCTATATTTATTTACGCGGCAAATTGTTCAGCCAAGAGAATTTTTCATGTTAATTTATTATTATTATTAACTTATTATTATTATTATTATTATTATTATTAAGGTATTTTTTTGGAGCATTTCATAAAATTATAAGCATACAGATAGGTTTTCTATGTCATAGAAAACACTATCAAGCAAATTATTACGAACTACATTATTATAGAAAATTATATGATAACGGAATTTTACGGAGTTTTGTCAGTTAGGGTATTATGAGAGAGATGACTCACTGGGAATTCAGATACAGGCTTATTCTTGTCAAGAAGCATGTCGCAAGCCTGGGTTGCAGCGTCAAGATAAGGTGAAATAGTCTGGAACGGCAAACGACATCATCCGCGCGCCGTGTGTATTGAGCCTAAGGAGGGGTGTAGCGGGGTGGCACAGCCAATCAGTGAGGACCACGGTAGGTGGAAGTCGGCACCGGAGTGGGGAGCCGACGAGTTCATATATCGTTTGGCACGCCGTGGAGTAAGGAACAATCTGTGTAGAACTTAACCAGTATGGTTGCGCGTGTGAGTGGCTCCGAGGTTCCGTGGAGTGGGGGACTATCTTTGTAAAACTTAACCAGTGTGGTTGTACGAGTGTTTGGCTCCGATGTTCGGACCATAAAGTTATCAAATCTACCAGGATATCATCAACTAACGAAGAAGATGACGACGTCCAGGAAACGGTGGGAAGCTCTCTTCATCATCCAGTACAAGGGAAATGCTTCGGCAATTTCCAGTGGTAAGCGCATATGACGCAGAACTACGCAATCTCTCGTTTCTCTTAGTTTTAAATTCAGTATTTCAGTAACTTCATAGCTTGGGAATAAGAGTAAAATCAATAATTTATCAGACTGTTTTCACGTAATTTTCTAGCGGTAATATTCAAATCGCAACGCTCCAATATAAATTTTAAACTTATTATTATTTTTAATTTTGCAATACTTGTTATATATAATAAATTCATTTCTTTTAACCATGCAATCTTTGCTTTCAGTAGGTAGCATTAGATATAGACCAATTCCTTCTCCTGATACAATTGTTTGTTGGGTTAATGATCAAATCATACCACGATCTGAGTGAATAGATTCTTGAAGGTGTTTTACCAGAGCTAGGTGTTGTTAAATACAAATTTAGATTTCAACATAGCGTTGAGGTCTTGGCGCCCATTAAAACAACATATCTTAGGCAGAGTAAATATTTCAAAGGGCAAGTAAGGACCAGTCAAAACATTTCATTTGTACGCTCAACGTGGAGCAAAGCAAAACCGTTTCACCATGTTTTCCATTGCTTTCCAAACCTTCTCCCTACACACACTATCATAGGCCTTTTCGATGTCCAGGAAGGCCATCAACAGATCCTCTCCAAATTCGTAGTGGTGTTCCTGGAGCTGTCGCACTGAAAATATGAGATCCACTGCTGATCTCCCAGGTCTGAATCCATACTGCTCCTCTCTCAATTTTCTCTCCACTTTGGCTCGTATTCTACTTTCTAATATCTTTTCATATATCTTGGCACAGTAAGGTATGAGTGTGACTCCCCTGTAATTACTGCACTCCTTTCTGCTTCCTTTCTTAAATATTGGGACAATTAATCCTTTCTTCCAGTCTTCTGGGGTCTTTTTCTCCTTCCATATCACCCTCATCACACGGTACAGCCACTGTTTCCCAACCTCCCCTGCTGCCTTCACCATTTCAACACTCACTTCATCCACACCTGGTGCCCTTCCTCCTTTCATCTTGTCTATAGCCATTTCCAGTTCTCTCCAAGTCAGGTCCTTTTCCATTCCTGTGTTGTCTTCTCCATCTTCCAATACATTGTCTTCCTCCCTATTACCATTTGGATTCAGCAAATCCTCAAAGTACTCTTTCCACACTGTCTTGAGTGTCTCTTTGTTGTGTACCTCATTTCCGTTTTTGTCCATCATTACCACATCCTCTCGCACACCTCTTCTCTTACTTTTGACCATCCCATAAAGTACTTTCTTATTTCCTCTGCTGTCTTCCTTCATCATCTCTGTCCACTTTACCATCCACTTCTTCCTCTCCTCTGCGACAATTTTGTTTGCTTCTTTCTTCTTTATCTTATAATCTTCCCTTGCCAGATCAGTTCTTTCCTGGAACCACACTCTGAAAGCCTTGTTCTTCCTTCCTACAGCTTCTTTTACTCTCTCATTCCACCATGGTGTCTCTTTACACCGTTTTCTGTTGCTTGTTCTTCCACATACTGCCACTGCAGCTTCCACCATTGTGTTTTTGAATTGCTTCCATTCCTCTTCCCCTGTTTTAGGATTGTCTGTTGGCATCCTTTCCCTTATTATCTTCTGGAATTCTTCCTTGATTTCCTTTTCCTTCAGTTTCCATACTTTGATTCTCCTTTCCTGGTACTCTGTCCTCTTGCTATCCTTAACAACTCCCAGGTTCATTACAAGTATTCTGTGGTCGCTATCTAAGGCCTCTGATGGTATTACCTTTATATCTCTGACACTTCTCTTCATTTCCCAGTCGTACAGCATGTAATCTACCAAAGATTTCTTTGTTAAATCACTGCTGTACCACGTTACCTTGTGGCTTTCTTTCTTCCGGAACCAGGAGTTGCCTACCACTAAACCGTTTCTCTTGCAAAAATCCAGCAACTTTCTCCCTTCTTCATTCCTGCTGCCCCATCCTTCTGCTCCCATTACATTTTCATATCCTTGCCTTTCACTTCCTACATGTGCATTCAAATCTCCCATGATAATGATGCTCGGACCATTCAACTGCTGTTGCAGCTCCTCCTCAAAGTCTTCCTTCTCTTGAGCTGTACATCCAACTTGAGGGGCATATACCTGGGCTATCTCCAGGCTTCTTCCCTTTACAGTTACTCTGATCTTCATGATCATCATCATCATCATCTTGCACAGTTTCCAGCCACTGACCGGGTCTGTTTGGAACACAAGCCTCTCCAACGTCTTCTGTCTTCCCACCATCTCTCAGCCTCCACCCTTGTCCAGTCTTCTCCTCTCTTCTTCACGCTTTCTTCCACCCCCTTCAGCCACCTGTCTCACGGTCTTCCCCTCGGTCTCTTTCCTTCCCACTTCGTCTCATGTACTCTCCTGGGTATCCTCTTCTCCTCCATTCGTTTTACATGTCCATACCATCTAAGTCTAGATTTCTCTATACCATCCTGTAATGGTTCCTCCTTCATTAATTCTCTGGTCCTCTCATTTCTTATTCTGTCCATCTTGGTAGCTCCAATACTGCTTCTCAAGAACCTCATCTCACTGGCCTGTATTTTGCTCTTCTCCCTTCCTTTCATAACCCAGGTCTCCGAGGCATACGTCAGGATAGGGACATAGTACGTCCGATATATGATCTTTTTGCTGTTCTGAGGGACATCCTTGCTCCATAACATGCTTCTCACAGTCCTCCGAAATGCTTCTGCCTGCCTCCCCCGCTCATTTATTTCTCTATCGTTTCTTCCATTATCTTTTATCAGGCTTCCCAGATACTTGAAACTCTCCACTTTCTTCAGCTGTTCCCCACCAATTGTTATTCCCGTTGTGGTTCTTTCCTTCTTCCTTGTTGTGATCACCATCTTACTCTTATTTATGCTAAATTTCATTCCATATCCTTGTATTATTCCTTCCCACACGTCCAACTGTTCCTGTACCTCCTCCTCCTTGTTTCCCCAAATCATCAAATCATCTGCAAACACCATTGCTTTCATCTTTCTGTCCCCAATTACTTGTGCCACTTGGGTCATTGTCATCCATCACCACAATGAAAAGTAACGGTGACAGTGCACTTCCTTGTTTCAGGCCGTTTCTCTGTTCCAACCAGTCTGATCTCTCTAATCCCACTTTCACACAGCTCACGCTTCCCTTGTACATCTCCTTTATCCTCTTTATAGTCCATTTCTCTACTCCTCTATCCTCCAGGGTCTTCCATACTTTGTTTCTGCATACACTGTCATATGCTTTCTCAATGTCCAGGAAGGCCATCAGTAGATCTGTTCCATACTCATAGTGCTGTTCTTGTAACTGCCTTACAGCAAAAATCAAATCCACTGTGGACCTTCCTGCTCTGAAGCCATGTTGTTCTTCCCTCATCCCTCCTTCTATCCTTGTCCTAATTCTCTTTTCCAAAACTTTCTCAAAGATCTTTGCACAATGACTCATCAGTGTTATTCCCCGATAGTTTCTGCAATCTGTTCTACTACCTTTCTTGAAGATCGGGACAATGATTCCTTTTTTCCAGTCCTCTGGGGTCTTCCTTTCCTTCCATGCTGTCCTCATCACTCGGTACAGCCACTGTATCCCCACCTCTCCTGCTGCTCTCACCATCTCCACACTCAACTCATCCACACCCGGTGCCTTCCCTCCTTTCATCTTGTTCACTGCATCTTCCACTTCTTTCCATGTTAAGTCCTTTTCTGTTTGCAGTTCATCTTCCTCTTCCCCGATTTCTTCCTCCTCAACATCTTTTCCATTTGGGTTCAGAAGTTCTTCAAAATATTCTTTCCACATTTTCTTCAGTTTTTCCCTATTTTCTATCTCTTGTCCCCTTTTGTTCACCATTCTAACATAATCCGTAGGATCCTTCCGCCTCTTATTTTTTATCATCCCATACAGGACCTTTTTTGTACCTTCACTATCCTCCTCCATCATCTTCGTCCACTCTTCCATCCACTTCCTTCTCTCCTCAGCCACCACTCTCTTCGCCTCCTTCTTTCTTTCCTGGTACTCTTCCCTTGTCTCTACCGTCCTATTTTGATACCACCTCCTAAAGGCTCTATTCTTTTCCCTTACTATATCTTTTGCCTTCTCATTCCACCATGGTGTTTCCTTCCACCTTTTCTTACTACTTGTCCTCCCACATACTGCTTCTGCTGCACCTACTAGTGTCTTCTTAAATCTAGCCCATTCCTCTTCCACCCCTCTTTCATCATCTGTTGGAATTCCTTCCTTTACCATTTTGAGGTACTCGACCCTTCTATCCCCTTCTTTCAGTTTCCATATCCTTATACGTCTTTCCTGGTTCTCAGTCCCTTTCTCCTCCTTACTCCCTCTCAGGTTCTTTACCAGCAATCGATGGTCCCTATCCAGGTTCTCCGATGGTATAACCTTGATGTCCATGATGTTCTTATTTAGTTCTTTCTCATACAGTATATAGTCGACCACAGACTTCCTGGTCAAGTCATCACTGTACCATGTGATTGTGTGGCTCTCTCTTTTCTTAAACCAGGAGTTCCCATCTAGCAGGCTGTTCCTCTGGCAGAAGTCCAACAGTCTCTTTCCTTCCTCATTTCTTCCGCCACAACCCTCTGGTCCTAGAACACTCTCATAACCTTGTCTTTCTCTTCCTACATGGGCATTGAGGTCCCCCATAACGATCATATTTCTTCCTACCAGCTGCTTCTGCAATTCCTCTTCAAACTCCTCCTTCTCTTCAGAGGCGCAGCCTACTTGTGGAGCATACACTTGCACTATTTCTACGGTCTCTCCCCTCAGTGCTACTTTCACTTTCATCATCCTATCACTTATTCTCCTCACTTCTTCCTTTAAACCATCTCGTACTACTACTCCCACTCCATTCCTCTTTCCCTCTTCGTTCCCACTCCAGTACAGTCTATAGCCTTTTCTCAGTACTCTCCTTCCTTCCCCTTTCCACCTTGTTTCTGCCAATCCCAATAAATCCAACTTCCTTCTTTCCATCATATCCACTATCTCCTCCACCTTCCCCGTCAGCGTTCTTAGGTTTAAAGTTCCAAATCTTAGTCCGTGTGTACAGCCGTGTCGTCGTCTATTAAATCCATCCTGTCCGAGGCTCGTTCCATTTTTGAAAGCATTTGGTTTCATCCACTACTGGCTTGCTGGGCCTATCGTAGCTTCACCAGAGCCCCGTTAGCCGTCACTTTTCAGGGTTCCTGTAGGACCTTCGCAGCTACCGTAACTGTCCCGGGGCACACGAAGTCCCCACTGTACTTCGCCCTTACAGGCAATCCCCTACTTTGTGCCGTTGCCAGTTTCCCACGACGTGGACGAGGGGTTGGACTTATGATCCTGTCACTTATTCCCTTTACCTCTTCCTTCATTCCATCTCTCACAACTACTCCTACTCCGCTGCTCTTTCCTTCACTGTTCCCACTCCAGTACAACCGGTACCCTTTTCTCAGTTCTCTGTGACCTTCTCCTTTCCATCTTGTTTCTGCCATGCCCAGTACATCCAGTTTTCTTCTCTCCATCACATCTACAATCTCTTCCACTTTTCCTGTCAGTGTCTGTATGTTTAATGTCCCAACTCGTAGTCCATTATCGTCGTCATTTGCATCCGTCCTTTCCGAGGCCTGTTCCTGGTTTGAAAGCAAATATGATATCCACTACTGGCTTGCTAGGCCTATCGTAGCTTCACCAGAGCCCCGTCAGCCGTCACTTTTCAGGGTTCCCATAGAGCCTTCACAGCTACCGTAGCAGTCCCGGGGCACACGAAGTCCCCACTGTACTTCACCCCTAGAGGCAATCCCCTACTTCATGCCGTTGCCCGTCTCCCACCACGTGGAGGAGGGGTTGGATCCTTTCCAGTATTTTTACTATCTGTGATATGAGGGTGATCCTCTATAGTTATCACACACCTGCTTGTCCCCCTTCTTAAACACTGGTATTATTAGCCCTTTCTTCCAGTCTTCTGGTACACATTTCCGTTTCCACACACACTTTAGCAGTCGATACAACCATTGCATACCAACAGGTCCAGCAACTTTATCATTTCTACACTGGTTTCATCCACCCCTGTTGCTTTTCCCATCTTCATTTTCTGTACTGCTAATTCCACCTCCAGCATTGTTATATCATCTGCTGTTTTAGAGACGACAGGTTGTGTCACTTCCATCTCACCAGTACAATTGCTCACATTCAATAGCTTATCGAAATACTCCTTCCATCGTCCCTTTATCTCTTCTGGGTGTGTTAACAACTCTCCATCTTCCTTTTTCACTAGCTTTGTAGTAACTCTTTCTTTCCTCTTACTTCTTAGAAGTCCATACAGCATCCTTTTACTGCCACTTACATCAGTTTCCATTCTTCGTGTAAATTCTTCTCAACTTTTCTTTTCTTCTCCTACCACTTTCTTACACCTCAGTTTGCTGTCGTGATACTTCCTTTTGCTTTCTTCCGCTTGATCTCGGTTCCATTCTTTCCATGCAGACTTCTTTTCTTTCACTGCTTTCCTCACTTCCTCATTCCACCACGGTGTCTCCTTCTCTTTAACTCTTGTTGACGTCCTACCACAAGCACTCTCTGCTGCACCAACAAATGCCTTTTTAAAGTGGGACCATTCCTCTTCTATGTTTTCCACTTCAGTAACTGGGATTTGTTGCTTCAATCTCTTCTGAAAATCTTCCTGTACAGTTTTGTCTTTCAATTTCCATACTTTTATTTTACTTTCTCTGATCTCCTTTAGGTTTTCCAATTTTTCCCATCTAAATTTTGCCACCACAGCTCTATGGTCCCCATCAAATGCTTCTCCTGGTAAAGCTGTCACATCTATCAGCTTTCTGCGATTAGTCCTTTCCACCAGAAAGTAGTCAATTACTGATTTTGTTCTTCTATCGCCCCAACCATATCTCGTAATTTTCCTGCTGTTTTTCTTCCGAAACCATGAATTACCCACTATCAGTCCATTCCTTTCACAAAAGTTAACAAGTTCCTCTCCTTCCCGGTTCTTTTTCCCATATCCATATGGTCCAATGACTTCTTCCTTTCCTTGTCTCTTGTTTCCGACTTGTGCATTCATATCTCCCATGATCACCACTTCTACATCTGAAATTACTCTTTCTACATCCTCCAGGAATACTTCAATATCTTCTTCTCTGTTTCCAGTCTGTGGTGCATACACTTGTATGAAGTCCATCACGTCATTTTTCATCTTCATTCTAATTTTCATTATTCTGTCACTCACACACTCGACCACTTCAACATACTCCTCCAGTTGTTTCGAGGTTATCAGTCCCAGGCCATTTTTTGCCTCTTGGCCACCACTCCAGTATAATGTATATCCTTTCCTCAATTTCTTCCTTCCTTTACCTTTCCATTTCACTTCACTCAGCCCCATCAATCCAACATTCTCCCTCTCCATGAAGTCTACCACCTCCTCCACCTTGCCTGTCAGGGTCATGACATTCATGATTCCCACTTTCATTTCGGTTACTGGTCGCCCATTTCGCACAGTTCCCCCAGTACCAAAAGAACTGCGCGTCGCCTGCAGGGTACGCCCTATCTCCGAATCATTTGAAGTGCCATTTCCATTTTAGGCTATTATTACGATGGGGTCGCCACTCCCAAAGGCATTTTATGAAGCTACTGCCAGCTATTATTCAGGCCGCCCCTAACATGGAGAACAGACGCCCTTGCAGCCACCCCTAACCTGAGAAACAGACGCTGCCAATTGATGCTGTACTCATACTATTCCCTGAGTACTGGGTTGCCTCTTCCGCAATCTCCACCGTTCCGAAGGCCATCTTTTCCGCTGCAGATTCCGTTGAGGTCTTCGCACGTAACCCTGTGCACGGGGCCTATGTTATACCCCATAGGACTGGGTCCTCACCAGAACTTAGCCGGTACTGTAGTTCCATCGTATATTACAGTACCGTTGCCCACCCCCGCGATGTGGACGCTCCTGGCAAGAATTATCCATGTAGCCAATTATAATTGCCTCATGGATCGGGTTAAGGAGCTGTCTAAATCCAGCCTCCAAGTTCATAACTGAATATTCTCTCATAACCACATAGCAGCATTGAAAAAGTTCGTATGCTGCCAACTTTTCTATTTTTAAAGATAACCATGTCATGTCAGTTTGAGAGTTGTAGAGGAATGTTGGAAGAAGTTTTCTGCCTGCTTATCCAGAGTGTTGGTTTAATTGTTTACTCAGGCCGGGCTGTTCATTGACCGCAGATTATATGAATGAAGTTTCGAAGGACAGCGGGGTGCAGCTTGCTACTCACAGCTTTATTACTGTGCCCTCCGAGCTTGTATTTCAGTAGTACAGCAGTCTCTCTTGAGTGTGTGTGCAGCAGTTCTGTTAGATTTAACATGTTGTATTTTACGTATTTCACGTACAACAATGGATAGTTTTGTGAAAAGAAAGCGTGGACAAGTGTTCAGAAGGGGGGGGGGGGGGAACAGGTTGTAATTAATGTGTTCAGTTATTTTAAGAATCTTAAACCTAACGAAAGTATAAATAATTTAGTCAACGAATCTGCTCTGGCCACAGGGATATCAAAGACTACCATTTTTAAAATACATAGTGAGAGTGGACAGGGTCCAGTAGTCGCCACGCAAAAATAAGCTAAGTAATACACTTCGCAAGAATAGCAGGAATGTTTAATATGTATGTCTACCCCTTATTATTCCCGTTTTCCAACGAGGTCGGGGTTGAGATGTGATGGTTTTTACGGCCGGATGCCCTTCCTGACGCCAACCTCATGAGAGGAGTTAATGAGAGATGAAATGAATGATGGTGAATGAAAGTGGGCAAGGCATACCTGCCAACTTTTACGGTTTGTCCGTAAAATTTACGGAAAGGCAGTGTGTTTTACGGTTTTACGGATGAACTATTAAATTTTACGGATTTACGTACTGTACCAATTTTTTTAAATTCGCGCCAGAACAAGCTTCCGCATGCCGCCGATACATTCCTGAGTGACCAGCGTACATTCAATACATCGCTCTGAACATTCATCCGATCGTTATCAGGGCGTCTACCGGTAACGGAAAGTAGCGAAAAATAGTTGCTTTTTGTCTGGATATTTGGAGGTAACAACAATTCGCTGAGGTCAGTTTAAATCATTTAAACTCGCGCCGGTAGGCTTACAGATTGCGATGGAGCAAATTTCACGCAAGCGGCGCCGATTGCGTAAGCTATATTTCCTCGTGCCTGCCTTTAAGGAAATGCATACTGACTACTGAGGATACCTTGAATGGTATCCTACCGTATACATCGGTTTAACGTATATTTTAGGCATCAAGAAAAGTTTTTAGTTTTGTGTGAAGTATATTTCTTTTTTATTAGAAAACCTGACTTTTCGCGGCACGTTTATTCGCGAAAGCTTTCGAAACAATACAGAAACCTCTCATTTCTGTTAGTGGCCTCTAAATTTGGAGACTATATCAAATATAAATCCAGAAATGACGCGGAAATAAGTTAATGTCGCAATCTTACGAAATGATACCGTTTCAAAAATAAATATCACAAAAAGGATTCAAAATACATTTATTTTAAAAATCGAACCGTCTCGTAAATTCGACATCCAGTAACTTATGGTTAATTCGAAATTCCGTTAAATGTCGCTGTTTTCTTCGAATTCGAAAGAAAATGTGCCCTCTTGTATTATTCGTGCAATCCTCTCGCAGATTAATTCGTAAAATTCGATACCTACTTCGAACGTTCATTCTTCAAAATCACATTTTCAAGATGGCCGCCTGACCACACGACTTGCTTGCGGGAATCTCTTCAAACGGACCGAGATCGACACAAGTTGCGTAAAATCATAAAACCCGTGCCCGATCGCGAACTTGTGATCACGAGGACGGCTGGGTGCGGCGACGATTGCATATTAACCATATTAACGCGTTCTCGGTGGCCAGCCGCGAGGACACGTGAATCTCGTAAAACGGTCGAGAGCGGCAGCGATTGCGATACATCGCGATATTTCGCCGGATTCGATGACGAGGTCAACTGGATTCTTGTCAAACGGACAGCAAGCGGCGCTGATTGCGCAATAATGCAATATTTTCCCTTGCCCGCTCTCAAGGACAATGGAAATCTCGTCGTACGACTAAAAGTGACACCGATTATATAAATCACGGTTTGCGATTTTTCTCAGTGTTCTATCGTGAAAACTACGGGAATCTCGTCCAACGGCTGAGACCAGCGCCGATCGTGTAACATCTCTATATTTCTCCGTACTTGACTGCGAAGACAGAATGTGAACGAATTTTTAGCCTGATAAAGATGAACAGGATACTGTTCAAGTTATTGATCTCCAATGGAACTCTGGAAGCCATTTCCATTTTGAAGACCAGTAGTTCAGAAGCAATACAAACACATATAATATTGACTTTCTAAAGAAAGCAAAGCAACACACATCTTAAACTATTAAATCAGACCCTTATAATGTCATCGGTTACTGTAGTATTTTATATGAATTCTGTTGAACTCGTAATTTTTTGAAGTGAAGAAAATACATGAATTTTGTCCTGAATGAATCTCTGAAGGCTATTTCTAGTTAGAAGACCAGGGAGTTCTGGTCCCTGTTATGCCAACACTTATTTCTCCAGACGTTTTGCAGGAAGCTAAAAAAAAGCCACGGCTATGCATTTAAAAATGCAAGTAATTTCCAGTGAGTGATAAGTGTATTACCTAGGTATATTATTTCAAGGAAGTCCTGTTATATCTATGCTCCAAACAAAAATTCACCACACCTGCTTCTTGAGAGTCTACAAATAATTGGCGTATGATGTAAATAGATAAGGTTTCATTGAAATATCCTGTTCAAAGCATGAATTACTCTATTTTGTTGCCCAGGAGGATTATTGTTTCAAACCGGGGTATGTAGAAATTCGTTAGATTTTTTTGGCACAAGCGAGTTTTACTGAAAGTCCTTTTTGAAAGTTGGCAGGTATGGCAAGGATGTGGAAGGAAGCGGCCGTGGCCTGTCAGAAAGTACCGTCCCAGCATTTGCCTGGTGTTGAAAATGGTAAACCACGGAAAACCATTTCAAGGACGGCCGACGGTGGGGCTCGCAGCCACGCGTCTACCGAGTCAGCAGAGAGCTTGGCCCCATGGCCTAATGCTGCGCTTTAGCCAGCGTAGCCACTACTGTCGGTAGCAGGAATGTTTAATATAATGACTTTATAATGACGTTATAGTTAATTTAATTTAATTTCGTTGTATGTGTTATGTTAGCCTACTATTAGTATTATTATACAGTACTTAATTCAAGTCTTCGTCACTGCACAATCGCTGAATGTGCGGAAAGTGTACGCGAAGCGCTTTGTACTGCCTCCTCTCATGGAGTGGCAACCCTGTCGTAACGCGCCATAAGACCAATGCTTCATTCTAAACGTTGGATGCCTTATAGTTATTTACTTGTCATTCTTGGTACATGTTTCGAGACTTTTAATATTATTGGTGTCTTCATCAGACAAATAACATCGCGCTGAGTTAGTCCCGTTCGAGGCCTTATTCACCCTGTTTCTATAACCAATTGTTTCTTCATGTTTTTATGTTTCATCTGTACTTTTAACTGCAAGATGTGTTCCTTTTATGTATATTTTTCATCATCACAATACCATCTTCATTCTTTTCCATGTTAATTTCTTCATGTTAACAAATGTTTTATTGCTGCCTGATGTTATTTGGCTGATTTAAGACACCAATAATATTAAAGGTGTCGAAACATGTACCAAGGATGACAAGTAAATAACTTGTTCTACTAATAAATAGTATTCACTGGGCGGTAACAATTGTTTATATATACATAATTCCTCTTTTAAAGTTAAACATTACGAGGAGCCATTTCAAATGCACTCACTTGCTACTGTAGCGCACAGGTCCTACAATATATTTAAGAAGTTTCACGGTAAAACTGACCAGATAGTGAAAGTATGAATTCCCTTATCCCGGCCATTTCAAGTTCAATGAAACAATGAAAGCGATACCGTTAGGCCTAGGTTTATCTTGCAGGAGATAGGGGATGGGAAGGTCAGCGATAACTGGCTTCCAGGAAGCACAGGATGTGTCGAAAGTTCATTAACACAACAGTGTGTTCATACAAGACTAGTAGACCTACAGAGATGCGATTTCTTTTCAAAACAAGTATCTGCTAAGAGAGTTTGGTTGAGTTTTTAAAATGCGGCCGGGGTGTCTGTGTCCGTAAAAGCGAGTGTCCGCATAAGAGAGATTAATTACTAATATATTTAATAGAAAATTGTCCACCTTAGAGGAGTGTCCGTAAGAGAGGTTTCACTGTACAGTGGAACTCGGATAATTCGAACTTCTATAATTCGAAATCGTCTTTAATTCGAATATCTTGCTTGCTCCCTAGCATTTTGTATGTAAACAATGTTAAACGATCGTGGATAATTCGAATATTTTTTGGTTAATTCGAACTCTTTACGTCAATGATAAAGCACAGTATTGTATTTCATAACTCGTATATTTTCTAAACAGGATCAGGAACGATCGATTCAGAGTGGGGCAGAAGCATCCAATTACGTCTTACAACTCAGAATATTTTTTTAAAATCAACACAACCTATGTGATTCTGTTTTTTCAGTCACTAAATGCCATAGATTCATATTATTACTCGTGAGAGAATTAAATCGAGAAAGCAATCTACCATCTCGGCCTTTTTTTTTTTTTTGGCAATGTGTCCAGTACTGTTCTACATACTAATAGTATCTAAATAATATAGTTTAGGTTTTTTTTTTTTTTTTTTTTTTTTTTTAGTCAAGTTGAAATATTTTTGTTTAATTTGAATTTTTTAATTGTCCCTTGAAGTTCTAATTATCCAAGTTACACTGTATATATAAAGCTCAATGTTTGTCTGTTATTTGATTCCCAGTCAATGCATGTGAGATTTTTGATGTGAAATGCCATGTCCTGTGGTTCGGATTCCATGTTAAAAGGAGGTCCCGTGGCTCATGATCTCCAGATTAACGGTCACGTTAAACTACAAGCTTCCTTCCTTTTGTCTGTTATTTATACAAATCTAAAACGTTTCACCGATCTGAACCAAAATTTGTATACATACCCTTTGGAACCCTGCAGGTAACCCTGTCTACTTTAAGTTTCGGACAGACCACTCCATTCCCTGCATTTAGGCCCTTTGGCACAAATCTACACAGTTTAACTGATCTGAATCAAAATTTGTATACTTACCCTTTAGAACCCTGCGGGTAACACTGTCTACTTTAAATTTCAGACATACCACTCTATTCCCTGCATTTAGGCCCTTTTGCACACATCTGAACCGTTTCTCCCATCTGAACCAAATTTTACATACTTAACCTTTGGAACCCGACGAGTAACACTGTCCACTTTAAATTTCTGACAGACCACTCCATTCCCTGCATGTGGCCCTTTGGCGCAAATCTACACCGTTTCACCGATATGAACAAAAATCTGTATAGGCCTACCTACCCTTTGGAACCCCGTGAGTAACACTGTCCATTTTAAATTTCGGACAGACCGTTCCATTCCCTGCATTTAGGCCCTTTAGCACAAATCTACACCTATTCACCTAATTGCACCGAATTTTACATACCTACCCTTTGAAACCCTGCTGGTATCACTGTCCACATTAAATTTCGGACAGACCATTCCATTCCGTGCATTTAGCATGAGTACAGCACAAGTTGTTTCCCGTCATTCGGTAGTGTTCAAATTACCGCTTGTCATTCAATAGCCTACAAATCGACAATGTAAAAACACGGCAATAATGTCGCCTCAAAGCAGCTTGTTTGTGTGCTTGTTGCTAAATACGTCTTTACCTTAACATTTACGTATGTGGAGGCTATTATTAACCGTACAGAGTCGCAATACAGTGAGTGAGTGTGCTTGGTGTTATCATGATGTTGTTTCTGCGTTCTGTGTTAACTGCTGTAAACTGCGAACGACCATCACCCAAACTCTTGTTTCATCTTGAAGGATATAATCATTCCATGGCGAGTGTTGATGTATTCATCATCAGATTCCTTTGTGTTTGTATTTTGTATAGCTGTCGAGTGTTGGGCCTCTTTCTCGTATTTATTGAATAACGGTGATAAAGGTGGCATATCTTCGGTGTGTTATTTATTTATGTACCGTATTTCTCTATTTGAATGTCCTCGGCGTTGACTCGGGATCGACATTTGCATTATATTGCGCATAATAGTACCGAAATGATGTCCAATGTGTAGCCCTGTGCATTATTCGAATCAGCTGATCTACTACAACAACAATAAAAACTTGGCAACACAACTTAGCTGTTCTAAGGTCCCGCCATTTCCTTCACATTCTTTCCTTTGAAAGACAGAGTATAGTACATAGCAGTTTCCCTATTCATTATCATTACGGAAAAACGACCTGAATGTTACGTCCATTATACTGTACTACTTATCACCCCCACCAGCACCACAAAAATTATATTTTTAAATTTTCTTTTTCTGTTTAAGTATCATGTGCCAGTTCTGTAGTAGTATTCAATATCATCCATAACAAATAAATCCACCGGGCGAAGCCGGGTACTACTGCTAGTAATTATATAAAGCTCAATGTTTGTCTGGTTTGTCATTTATACAAACCACACAGTTTCACCGATCTGAAACAAAATGTGTATACTTGTCCTTTAGAACCATGCTGGTAACTGTCCTCTTTAAATTTCGGACAGGCCGCTCCACTCCCAGCATTTAGGCCCTTTGGCACAAATCTACACAGTTTAACCGATCTGAATCAAAATGTGTATACTTACCCTTTAGAACCATGCAAGTAACAATGTCTACATGAAATTTCGGCCAAACCACTCCATTCCCTGCATTTAGGCCCTTTGGCACAAGTATACACAGTATCACCGTTCTGAACCGAAATTTGTATACTTATCCTTTGAAACCCTGCGAGTAACACTGTCTACATGACATTTCGGACAGACCACTCCATTCCCTACATTTAGGCCCTTTGGCACAAATCGACTGTTTCACCGATCTGAACAAAATTTTACATACTTACCCTTTGTAACCCGTAGAGTAACACTGCTTGAAATTTCGGACAGACCACTCCATTCCCTGCATTTAGGCCCTTTGGCCAAAATATACACAGTTCACACATCTGAACCAAATTTCACATACTTATCCTTTGGAACCCGACGAGTAAAACTGTCTACTTGAAATTTTGGACAGACCACTCCATTCCCTGCATTTAGGCCCTTCAGCACAAATCTACACCGTTTCACTGATCTGAACCAAATTTTACACACTTACCCTTCAGCACCCGAAGAGTAACACTGTCTACATGACATTTCGGACAGACCACTCCATTCCCTACATTTAGGCCCTTCGGCACATCTAATTCGTTTCACCGATATGAACCAAACTTGCTGTACTTACCCTTTGGAACACAGTTATCATGAAAATATTATGCCTCTGTATAAGTGCAAGGCTTTTGTGCAGTACATTTAGGTTATCAGCTGCAATAAGCGTTGGTGCTTTCAAATATACTTTCATTTATTTCGATCCTTTTCCTTGAGCACTATGTGGCGATAAATGACACTATGCTACTTCAGGAGCACGGGACAGCTGAAGATTTCCTAAGTGGTCTGATTATTTTCCTACGTCACTCTGCAACAAAAGACGACACTATTGGTCTCTACTTTTCTAACAGCCAATAAGATATAGGCCCTAGGCAGTGTCTTTTATTTCACTTACTCTTTCTAATCATATTTTTCAATTCGTTTGTAAATTACACATATCAGTGCTGTAGTTAGTAAATAGCAGTCTACCTATTCATTATTATTAGGGCCCGGATGTTGATGACATGTCATCTTTTTACTGAGCTCTCTAAAACATGCTGAAGTACATAGAAACTCCGGACGGGCCACCCCGTCTTCAAATATGTAATTTTTATTTTGCTTCTTTTTCATTTTTTGCTATTTTTCCATTTTAAGTCCATTTTCTTAAGTTTGGTAGATTTTTTGGTCTTATTTTAGAGAAATCTGCCTTTTAAGGTAATCTTTTTCCAATTTAGTTATGTCACAGCTTTATATGAGGGAGTTAAATTTCTCAGAGTTAAGGAGAAGCTAGTGGCTGGTACAAGAGAAAATAAATATTGAAATATTGATTCCATTTCCTTAATCAAGCGGCTGGAAATTAGTCTTGGCAACAATCGTGGCGAAATTGCTGGGGGTATTGCATCAAAACTGAAAAAAGTGCTGGACAAAAACATTATGCTAAATCTCAGACATTCTTTGTGGCAAAAACTACTGCATGGATGGGATTGAGAAGATTTAGCAGCAAACGACCTTCCTCACTTCTAGTAGGCCTATGCTCCGATCACATCAGTTGATGTTGAACGCAGCTTTTCGAGATATAAAAACTTGTTGGCTGATAACCGCAGATTATTTACATTTGACATCAGAATGACATTCGTAGTGCACTGCAACTCAGACTAAAGTAAACATAAACTTTTTGTTAAGTGCTAGAAATCTATTTTGATTGACTTTTCAGTTTTGAGCTTAAGATGTCATTTTAGGTAGATTTCATTACAAAGCTTTCACATCCCCCAGACCCCAAAACCACCGTCAGTTCTAAAGTATATATATAAGAACAACACCAGAAATTTTTACGAGACCTTTAGAGAAAATATAGCAGGCTTTCAACCTCTAGTTTATGCTTCCAACGACCTGATGGATCTCTGGAAACAAATACGAGCAATAATTGTGAAATTCTAGCTAAATATTTCAGCCCACTCCTTAATTGCGAAGCACCTTCTGAACAACTTCAATTTGCAAAACCAGTGCCCAACCATTATTCACTCCCACCATCACATGAAGAAATAGTGGACATAATCAAGTCATTAAAAAACAATAGAGCCCCTGGTGAAGATGGACTTATTGCAGAAGTTTGGAAATTATATCATGAACACATAACACCGAAAATTCACAGAATATCAGATGTCTGGAAAACAGAGAAAATCCCAAAAGAATGGAAGAGTGCTTTGATACACCCACTCCATAAGAAGGGAAGCAAAACTGATCCGAATAATTATAGAGGAATTTCACTTCTTCCAGTCGCTTATAAAATTCTCTCTAAAGCTTTGCTGAATCGACTCGAGCCACAGGTAGACCACCATATTGGAGAATATCAGGCAGGTTTCAGGAAGGGAAGGTCCTGTATTGAGCAGATCTGGAACCTCAAGACCATACTGCACATCCGACGATGCAGGAACACTACAGTCACATTTGTGGATTTCCAAAAGGCTTACGTTGGTAGCAACAAGTGTAACGGTTTGGCTGCCCCTAACTGTTGGGTGATAAATGTAACTGTTTACCTTTGCCTAAGCTATGTTGTTTTAATGGGCGCCAAGACCTCAATGCAATGCTGAAATCTAAATTTGTATTTAACAACGTCTAGCTCTGGTAGAACACCTTCAAGAATCTATTCACTCAGATCGTGGTATGATTTGATCATTAACCCAACAAACAATTGTATCAGGAGAAGGAATTGGTCTATATCTAATGCTACCTACTGAAAGCAAAGATTGCATTGTAAAAGAATAGAATTTATTATATAAAACAAGTATAGCAAAATTAATAATAATAATAATAAGTTTAAAATTTAAATTGGAGCGTTGCGATTTTAATATTACCGATAGAAAATTACGTGAAAACGGAGTCTGATAAATTATTGATTTTACTCTTATTCCCAAGCTATGAAGTTACTGAAATATGAAATATAAAACAAAGAGAAACGAGAGATTGCGTAGTTCTGCGTCATTCGCGCTTACCACTGGAAATGGCCGAAGCCTTTCCCTCGTACTGGATGATGCTGTGAGCTTCCCACAGTCTCCTGGACGTAGTCATCTTTGTCGATATATGATGATATTCTGGTAGATTAGATAATTCTATGGTCCGTACATCGGACCCAAACACTCGTACAACCACACTGGTTAAGTTTTACAAAAGTTAGTCCTCCAATCCACGGAACATCGGAGCGACTCCCGCGTGCAACCATACTCGTTAAGTTCTATACAGATAGTCCTCGTTCCACGGCGCGCTGAACGATATATGCACACCTCCGCATCCCCACTCTTCAGCCGACTTCCAGCTTACGTGGTCTCCACTGATTGGCTGCTCCCTACGCGCTCGATCCCCACTCTGGCTCACTACACTCGGCGGGAGGCTGAAGTCTTTTTCCGTTCCATACATCCGCCTTTTCGTTAAGCTGCAACGCAGGATTGCGTCATGCTACCCGACAAGATTAAGCCTGTACTTGAATTCCCAGCGACTCATGTCTCTCAATATACCCTAACTGACGAAACTCCGTTAAATTCCGTAATCATATAATTTTCTATGATATTGTCGTTCGTAATAATTTGCTTATAGTGTTTTCTAAGACATAGAAAACCTATCTGTATGCTTACAATTTTATAAAATGCTCCGAAAAATACCTTAATAATAATTATAATAAATTAATAATAATAATAAATTAACATGAAAATTTATCTTGGCTGAACAATTTGCCACGTAAATAAATAGAGAATGGCTTCCTACTGACTTATGCCAGTGGCATGAAAACCCCTCGAAAAACACGTTACAAGACTAGAAGAATTAGGAGTTGGCAGGAAGACCAGGGCCATCATCCAGGAAACATTATTGGGCACTACCTCAAAGGTGAAATTCATGGGAGAAATCTCTAACTCTTTTGCAATACATACTGGAGTTCGACAAGGGGATGGTTTATCACCACTCTTGTTCAACATCGTACTGGACAAAATCATCACAGAAGGGGAAAAGCATGTGAAAGGTATCCAAATTGGAAAGGAGAAAGGGAAAAGAGTCACTGTGAAATGCCTGGCCTTTGCAGATGATCTGGCCATCTTAACAAGGATGAAGCCATATTAGCGCTAGAGAAACTACATGATATCTCCAGTAAAACGGGACTTGATATTTCCTATGAAAATGCACAGTATATGGATACCAAATCAACAGGAAACATCACCTTGCGAACGCAATATGGAAAAATCTCGCAGGTCACTCACTCACTTCAAATATTTAGGAGAAGCCATCCAACCCACAGGATTGAACACAATTTCTAATGCATATAGAATAGTAAAATTGCAGAAGGCGTACAAGCTGACCTGGAATCATTATAACAAAAGAGCAGTATCTCGCAATGCAAAACTGCGCCATTATAACACAGTTGTCTTGCCTGAAGCCTTGTAAGCGGCAGAAACCACCGTCATTAGAGGAATGACAAGAATTCATGATATTGAGAAACAGGAACGAAAAATTCTTAGGAAAATCCATGGCGCTGTTTTCCGTAATGGAATTTGGGTCAGGAGACCAACAAAGGAACTTCATGAAAACACAGACACCATTATAGATAAATTTAGGAAGAGACTTCTGCAGTTCTGTGGACACATATATAGGATGGATGAGAACAGACTCACTAAGAAGATTTTCAATATCGTGAATGCAAGTAAATTAAAGACCAGTTGGATAAAAGAAGTGCATGAAGACATGGAATTACTTAAAATCTCTGAAGACGACATTAAGGACAGAGAACAATTTAGAAATAAAATCAGAAACACGAAAATTGTACAAGTTTCAAGGAAAGACACATCAGGGAAAAAATGGACTGAGGAAAGAAAGAAAAAGCACAGTGAACTAATGAAGAGGTTTTGGGAAGAAAAGAAGAGAGGAAAAGGAAGTGAAGCTGTGATTGGCTCAAGTTCTCACGCTCTCCTGAAGGGGAATAATCGGAAATAATATATACATGTATATAAGTTTCTTGTGGACACGATAACTGCCGTAATTTTGCACCAATCACTTTGAATTTTTTACCGAATATGTATACCTATAAAATCTCGGTCGAGTTCGTTACTGGGCTAAATTGGTCGAAGGGGGTGACAATGGGTGCTTTTTTCGAAAAAGTGAAATATCGAATCCGTTCAAAGTTCATACTATGTGTCGGATATAGCCCAAAAATGTATGTTTGAAGAGTTTTTTTATAGCACCAACCATTGACCAAAGGGGTGGGAAAAAGTGGGTTTTTCAGGAAACATTAATCATATCTCTCTTAATAGGCAAAATATCAAAACCGTAGAAAATGGACAATATTCCCCTAATAATTACCTAAAACTTTTGTCTGAAAGAATTTTTGATATGACCCACCATTATGCCAAGGGATGAGAAAAATGATTTTGGAATTATAAGAAAATGCCAAGAGCTATCAGTGGTTGCCATGGCAGCACTACTAAATTGATGAGGGATGAGCCATCAGACGTTGCCCTGACAACGCACTTGCACGAGATCAGATTCAGATTTCCATCTGACTAAGTGTGAAGCGGCTTTGGTGACGTAACTGGTAGCATGCTGAACTTCTATGCCCAAGGTCGTGGTTTCAAAGCCGGCCAAAGTCGTCGGATTTTCTAAGAGTGCTAAAAATCCCTCAGTATGCTTTCCTTTGGAGGGGAAGTTCCAACGTTCGTTGCTGTCTGCGGTGCCATCTAGTAGCCAAGTTCACAGCTAGATGTCGTTGACGGTAGTATCTGATGGCAACATTAGGAACTACTGCTTGAAATTGACAGTCTGCAGTCCTTACCTGAATTACAGACTAATACAGCCATCACAATTCACACCGTTCATCAGACAGATTCTACACTCACCCAAAATACTCGGGGTTACATGACCGCGTTGTCGCAGCCCCTAAACTGAGGAACCAACCAAAATCTCTGCGAGAGATAAAATTTTGCGTGAAGAAGTAACAGACCGTTACATAGTTACAAATCATTGTCGAAACCTTGCATAAGGACAGTGTGACCAAAAGTATAAAAATGGACTCCAAATGACAAGAAGGTTACAGTCATCATAAGACAATAAAATGTTTAAAATATGCATAAAATGACTAAAAACAAAGTTAATTAATCTCCAATTATAAAATACTTTCTCGCAATAAATGAGGTCTGATCCTTCTATGAAAACCTGCATATTTTGCCTATTTTCGCCTATCCCCAAGTTTGTCCGGTGAAATCTACCTCCGCCTTCCGGCATGCCGAGAGGACTTTTTTGAAATATCTGTGTGTATATTATTATAAGATCATTTTCTCCATTTTATAGTGCATTTTTCGAATTTTTAGGTAATTTAAAACAGTCATTTTTGAAAATTGTAAGTGCATTTTTTAAACTCTTTTACAGCAACAACATCCGGGCCCTAATTATCATCATTACGGGAAAATGACCTGAATGTACGTCCATTATTCTGTACTACTTACCACCACCACAAACATTTATATATTTTTTTCTTTTTTCTGTTAATATAAGTACATGTGCCAGTTCTGTAGTAGTATTCATTATCATCCCTAAAACAAATAAATCCACCGGGTGAAGCCGGGCACTACTGCTGGTATTTAATAAAATGAAAGTTCACAACAGATAAATGAAATGAAAATCCACAGCCTGTTTCCAGTCTCCGACCGGGTCAGGAATGGAATGAATGAAGCCCCCATCTAGCGGCGAGGATATGAATTGTGCCGGCTGCCGAGGCCTGACGCACTCCTCTGGGGCAATGATTAAATGAATGACAGATGAAATGAAATGATAGTGGAGAGTGTTGCTGGAATGAAATTTTGACAGGGAAAACCGGAGTACCCGGAGAAAAACCTGTCTGCCTCCGTTTTGTCCAGCACAGATCTCACATGGAGTGACCGGGATTTGAACCACGGACCCAGCGGTGAGAGGCCAGCGTGCTGCCGCCTAAGCCACGGAGGCTCACAACAGATAAATAAAGTTTTTAAACTTTTCAGCCTTATTAATTTCCAACATAATCGGAGCTCATAAGATTTACGAATGGTTAGCCTTAACGTATGTCAAAGGAAGGTTAGCATTCTATGGTTAAGTCCCTTGTACAATCTCTTTAGTCGTTTCTCTGAAAATTATTT
This sequence comes from Meconema thalassinum, assembly GCA_946902985.2. Classification (NCBI taxonomy): domain Eukaryota; kingdom Metazoa; phylum Arthropoda; class Insecta; order Orthoptera; family Tettigoniidae; genus Meconema; species Meconema thalassinum. The sequence continues at coordinate 473,866,616 of OX336390.1, read as the reverse complement.
TCAACCTTTTGCATTAGACTCCTGAGGTAATTCCTCATGGCTCTGCGGATGGTGTTAGGTTTGCATGAGGAGGGCTTCATAATTGGCTTCATTTTTTTGTTAGTTCCACCTAGTCCAGGTTTTACGCATTTCTTCTATAACCTCATCACAATTTGTACCCCACCATAGGTGTTTGTCTTTGGTTGATGAGGCAGGGATAGTTTCCTCGGTGGCCTCCAACAAGGCCTTTTGTAAGGCAGGCCATCCTTCTTTCTGAAAGTCACAATCCTCATCGTGTAGTTGCAGAGTTTTGAATTTGGGTATTTTATGACTATAAAGATTTGGTTGTTTCCTAAAGGGTTGTAATTAATCTTGACAAGTGAAAGGTCTATGTCTATGTTGGCTCCTCGTAATCCCTTTATGTTCTGTATGTCCATATGATGTTGTCGTGCTATAGCAACATGATCTAACTGGAATTCAGCAAGCATAGGATTTGCACCCTTCCGGGTTTTGGCCTTTCTAGGTAAACGTTTGAAGTCTGTTGATTTTAGGACCAGGTTGTACTTGTCACAGAGTCCAATAAGACGTTCTCCATTTCTATTTGTTATCTTGTGGACTGGATAATGGCCTGCTATCTTTCGGTACTTCTGCTCCTTCCGAACTTGTGTGTTGCAGTTTCCCATGAATATGATGGAATGGTGGGGTGGGATCATATCCAGAGTTTCTTCTAAGGTGGCCCAGCATTGCTCTACGTATTCCAGGTTTTTCTGGTTTGTGTCTTTTGTGAGTGCATGAAAATTTACAATTGTTTGCTCTATTACAAGACCTGAAGGATAGTGAGGAGGTCCTTCCGTTAGGTGAAGTGAATTCTAAACTATGGTCTACCATCTTGTGGTGTACCGCAAACCCAGTGCCAACTTGTGGGACTGTCTTGATAACTCTTTCACACCAGGTTTCCCCTTGAATATTCTGTACACTCCGGACTATTGCATTCTCATCGGTAAAATATGTCCCTTGTAGTGCTGCTATCATGACCTTGTGCTTTTACAACACGTCAAGTGTTTGTTTGAGTTTACCTACTTTCAGTAGAGAATTAATGTTATTGTAGCAAAGTACTCGGATGTTTCTCTTTGGTTGTTGTTTAATAGAGTTAGATATAAGTTGGAAGCAGTGGCCTCGGTGGCGTAGTCGGTAGCATACTGAGCTTCTATGCCCAAGATCGCGGGTACAAATCCGGCTGAAGTCGTCGGATTTTTTAAGAGAGTTAAAAATCCCTCAGTATGCCTTCCTTCGGAGGGGAAGTAAAGCCGGCGGTCCCATGTCATAGATTTATGGCATGTTAAAGAACCTTCCACTAATTATACCTGTGTGAAGCTAAATTGTATAGGTTAAGAATGTAAACAACGCTCTTAGGTTCCTACGTTCGTTGCCAAGAGCTGACTGCGGTGGCGTCTGGTAGCTAAGTTCTGAACTACCAGTGGTTGACGGTGGCGTTTGGCAGCAAAAGTAGGAACTATTTGAAAAATTCAAAAGTTTGCAGTCCTTACTTGAATTAAAAACCAGATAACACACACTAATACATTCATCACAATTAAAGCCCGACTCAGGAATGTCTGCCGCGACGCAGTTACGCACTTTAATTCGTTCACACCTCCTCTGGCACACATGACACGTCCTGACTCCCCGAGTCTGGATGTAGCAACATCGTGCAATCTCTGCTTGGACTTGGCCTTGATAACATAATGCTACGCAATGTAGACGAGAGCTTCGCTCACCCGCTCGTCATTGTGCAATGACTTGGCAACATTACATTGGCTCCCCAACTCAGCAACGGCTCTTATCAAAGCATGTTTTAAAATAACATAAGGAGCAAACTACTGGGCGTAGAATTGTGATTCATGTTTCTATATACTCAGTAAAATGCTGCCTTTCATCCTACTTTTATGTAGAAACCGTATCCTGTCAAACATGACACCTCGGTGCGCGTGACGCGAGCAGTCAGTCGTACTATGGACAGTCCTACTCCCCTCCCACTGTTCTGAAGCCACGCCTGTCCGGTCATATCGCGGCAGAAACCGCTGGGTCTGGCTATAACACCGGTTATCAGACAGATTCTACACTCGCCCAAAGTACATGGGGCTACATGACCGAGTTGTCGCAGCCCCTAAACTTAAGAACCAAGTTGGAAGCATGAAGGTGCAGGTTCCCCAGATTCCGATGGCCTGCATGGGGTAAATTTCTGAATATTCGTTGTCTTCATGTATCGAGTATTACGAGAGTCGTAATGGTGGTTACCTATGAAGGTAACGGGTTTTTAACTATCAATACTGTGGAATTTCGTTAGCACGTTCTCGTTTACCATGTTTTCCCGTTAAACACGGTAATTTTCTCAAGTCCCAGTCCCAATCCTACTAAATACATGTTGACATATCCCCTTAATACGTTCTCTATTCCTGCTTACGACGATCAAATTTCCGTTGTACTATTTGTTAGCGAACCGGATGTTATTCTTACTATATATGTAAAGCTCAATGTTTGTCTGTTATTTATACAAATCTACACCGTTTCACCGATCTGAACCAAAATTTGTATACCTACCCTTTGGAACCCTGCAGGTAACACTGAGCACTTTAAATTTCGGAGCGACCACTCTATTCCCTGCATTTAGGCCCTTTGGCACAAATCTACAACATTGCACCGATCTGACACCAAAATTAGTATACTTCCCCTTAGGAACCCTACGGGCAACACTGTCCATTTCAAATTTCGGACAGACCACTCCATTCCCTGCATTTAGGCCCTTTGGCACAAATCTACACCATTTCACCGATCTGAACCAAATTGTACATACTTACCTTTTGGAACCCGACGAGTAACACTGTCCACATTAAATTTCGGACAGACCACTCCATTCCCTGCATTTAGGCCCTTAGGCACAAATCTACATCGTTTTTCCGATCTGAACCAAACGTTATGTACCTACACCTTGGTACCCAACGAGTAACTCTGTCTACTCGAAATTTCGGACAGACCACCCCATTCCCTTCATATAGGCCCTTTGACACAAATCTACACAGTTTCACCGATGTGAACCAAATTTCGTATACTTCCCCTTTGGACCCCACGGTTAACACTGCCCACTTTAAATTGTGGACAGACCACTCCATTCCCTGCATTTAGGCCCTTTAGCACAAATCTCTACAGTTTCACCTAAGTGCACCGAATTTTACATACTTAACCTTTGAAACCCTGCTGGTGACACTGTCCACTTGATATTTTGGATAACCTTCTCCATTCCCTACGTTTAGAATAACAGACAAGATGAAGTTGAAGCCACGATTTAAGGCCCTAAAACCACTCATGTCCGTAGTAGTGTAACTGGAAGAATAATTTAATAAGTCTTCTTGTTGGCTGGCAATGCGGGCTTCATCATGCAGTCTCTACCCATGTCGTGGTGCAGAATTGCAAAAATAGTTACATCTTGCGCTGCTTATAAATTGCAGTCATGGGGAGGAAGTGAAAAAAGATTTCTTAGTCCCATTAAAACAGTTATCATGAAAATATTATGTCTCTGCATAAATGCGATGCTGTTGGTGCAGTACATTGTGGTTATCAGCTGCAATAAGCGTTGGTGCTTTCAAATTTACTTTCATTTATTCCGATCCTTATCCTTGAGCGCTATGTGGCGATACATAACACTATTGCTACCTCAGAAGTTCGGGACAGCCGAAGTTTTCCAAAGTGCTCTGATTATTTTCCTACGGCGCTATGCGACAAAAGAAGACACTGTTGGTCTCTACCTTTCTAACAGCCAATGAGATATAGGCTCTAGGCAATGTCTTTTATTTCACTTACTCCTCTTTCTAATCATATTTTTCAATTCGTTTATAAATTACACGTGTCAGTACTGTAGTTAGTAAATAGCAGTTTCCCTGTTCATTATCATTATTAGTTATTGACAGAGTAGACGATTTTAGTATGTTTTGACGGTGTAGAAGTGGCTTGAGCTATGATGCAACACAGCTCACGTGTCTCTCTCTCCTGCTGCCCTTTCTCCCCTATCCCTTTGTTTATTTCTCACGTTCTTAGTGTTTTCTCAGACTTCGCACAAATTCACGTCTAGTTACGACCTATTTTATTTCGTGGTTCATAGAGGATAAGAAGAAAGTACGGCAGATAACAAATGATGAGAATTTGAAATACATTAGAGACGTGGACTGTAATCCTCGCATGACGCGTGTAGATAAAGCGCGAAAGTGAAACATTCCTCGGTCTACACTGAACACGATTCTCGGCCAAAGGAAGGAAATCTAACGTGCATTTGAAGAAGGGGTGAGCGGCAAAAGGAAACGTGTGCGATAGGGACAGTTTCCTGAACTAGAAAGCGCGTTATTGAAGTGGTTCAAGCAAGCTCATGCTTCAAACATACCAATCGACGGAACCATAGTTCGAGCACAGGCCTGTAATTAAGCAGCGCAGATGGGCATCACTGATTTTAAAGCTTCGAATGGGTGGATCGAGAGATTCAAGAATCGGCACCAGCAGGTGTTCAGATGTGTGTGAGGCGAGGCTGCTAGCGTAAATACCGATACAGTAGAAGCGTGGATAAGTACGACACTTCCTCAGCTTCTCGAAAAGTACAGCCCTCGTGATGTTTTCAATGCGGACAAAACAGGCCTGGTTTTTCTTTTCACCTCTTAACTGACAAAACCCTAGCATTTAAAGGAGAAGAAGGGGGGGGAAGTTGAATAGAGAGACTGACAGTCCTGTTGAGCTGCAAAGAAAGTGGAACGGAAAAGTTGGTTCCACTGGTAATAGGAAAAGCGAGGACCATGCTACTTTAAAAATGTGCGAACATTTCCTTTCAAGTACACATCCAACGCAAACGCCTGGGTAACAACAACAATATTTGAACAATATTTACGCGCGCTGGATGCAAAAATGGGTGCTCAGAACAGGAAAATCTTGTTCGTTGACCAATGTGCAGCATATCCCACTGACACGGCTTATCTTACAGGTTGACACGTGTGATCTACGGCCGTATTCCCACGCTCTTGCTGAGGTAGACGTGTGTGAGCACCGATCTAATTGGGTGTTTTATAAAGCTACTATGTACTGTATATCGTATTGTAGAGTGTACAGGTTCAGTAAACAATAAAAATACACGTAAATGGCGTTATTTCCTTACTGAAGCTAAATTAACCGGAGTAACCGGAAACTTCATAAGGAGATGCCGATTATGTTTGGAAGTGGATGGGGAGCATTTTCAGCATCTACTGTAAATCATGGCCAGTAAAAGTGCATGGTAGGCTACTGATTTTAAGCACCTTATTCTTCCGTACATATGCACGCGTGGTCACCGGCAATTGCGCCGTTACTGGCGGAGCGCGAGAACGTGAGCAAGAATGTCCTTGCTAAGCAAATATAAAGACCCTGTATTATACTGTAGTGTAGAGGTACAGTAATTCATTTTTATGTTATTTATTCCCTGTGTAAGTTACTGATAACCTATGTTTATGTTGTGACTGTAGTAGTGCATGTAATCACTTACTAAGGTCGGCGATTTAACGCACACGTCTATGCCGTGTTCTTTCTTCTACGTTGTAAATACAGTATGGCGTTTTTCGGTAGTATGTCCTCCCGCATTTCACGTCCACATTTTTCTCACGTCCACATTTTTCAGTCCCTTGAAAAACATACTAACGAGATTCCACTGTAATATAATTTAATTTTGTTACACATTTATTTAAGAAGTATAATCTCTCACTGACCATGTGCAGACACAGACATTGACACAGATACAAAAATAAATTTCTTTCCCTAGGTCAGGGATGCCAATATACATTTAAAATTGTGGTTATGCACATGAAATATCCGTGAAAATGGCGAATTACGAAGATAGAATACAAACACACAAATACAGAATTTGTGTTTGTTACCAAAATGTGGATATTTTTGTGATGGCTGTGAGTTTGTTTCGTCGCCTCGCCGCGTGAGTCACAGCTGCACCGGGCTATGCTTTGCCTCTGTGCGTTACCTACGCCTTATGCAACGGGCTGCGAGGACAAAGGGATGGTCCAGAATATTAGTGACCCAGCTAGTGATGGAATTCTCGAGAAGCCGTGAATCCTGGACAATTCTAGAAGCATTCATTGAGTCACCAGCCTGCTATTTAAGCGGCCTCATCAGTGAGGGAGGGACAGTGTTTTTGAGCTAGTGTGTGTTTTTACCTGAGCGACAGTAGTGTGGTGACGTGACTTGCGAAACCCAAGTGAGGCTATTGCATGCAGTGAAGTGCTGTGTGAATTGCGAAACCCAGCGAGATTCTTTCCGTGCCTGCGGAGCAGTGTGTAGCAGACTCGTAAGTAGCCTAAAGGTAGTTAGGGTACTCCAGGGAGTGTACAGGTATTTCGGTGAGTGACAAGACTGGCTAGACACAGGTCAGCCTAATTAGTGAACGGACAGCTGCTCGAGAGAGTGAAAGGGAAGTGTTCCCAGTCAGAGGGGAACTAGAGTGAGCTACTAATTGCTTGTATCTGTTTATTGTGCAGTGACCTGTAACTTGCTAAGACCTGCAATAAAAATACTATTTCTTTAAAAGGACCATTGTTTTGTGCTTCTACCCACCGTAATCCAGTTAACGAAAGTGCCACAAGGGGTGGCACGTAACAACTGGTGTCAGAAGCCGGATTACGAACTCAAGCACTAGCACAACACCTGAAGGTCCTGGTTTCAAAACCCGAGCAGGTCATTTTACCACAGTTCTCTAATTTTCTTGTGAGTGCATGCCCTTTACAAGACAAACAACTAAAATGGAAGCGCAGTTGACAGCATTGCTAGAAAAGTTAAGTGGCATGGAAACCAAGATGGAGGCCGGCCAGAAGAATTTAGAGGATGGCCAGAAGAATTTAACCGAGGACCTAACATCCAAAATAGAAGACAGCCAGAAGAAGTTAGTAGAGGACCTAACTTCCAAGTTAGAGGACGGCCAGAAGAAGTTAGGCGAGGACCTAACCTCCAAATTAGAGCACAGTCAGAATAAGTTAGCCGAGGACCTGAAGAAATTGGAACAGGGTCTGCGTCAGGAAGTCAACACCATCTGCCAGGGCCTATGTGAGGAAGTCACAGCAGTAGAAAAGATGTTCGACGCCTTACAAGAGGAAGTTGCCGAACTGCGCCAACGCCCACTGACGGGGGTGGAAGCGAGATTCAACGCTCTACAAGAGGAAGTTGCCGAGCTGCGCCGACGCACGCCCGCCCACAGGTACACCGGGAATATCAGGAACGGGACAGAGCAGAGTGACGCCCCCAACCTTCGACGGAAAGGTCCCGTGGAGCACCTATTTACGTCAGTTCGAGGCAGCCTGTTCCATAAACAACTGGAACAGCACGGAAAAGACTACAGCTCTCATTGTAGCGCTGAGAGGGGACGCCCTTAACGTCCTTCAGGCCATCCCGACTGGATCCCAGGACTACGCTTCACTAATCGCCCATATGGAGTCCCGATATGGAGATAAGCCATCTTCTGCAGGCCTACCAGGTGCAACTCCGGACCCGGGTACAAAAGAACGCGAAAACCCTTCAGGAGTTCGAGATGGACATCGCACGCGTCGTAAGGCTCGCCTATCCAACAGCACCGGCCGACTTTCTGGAACAGGTTGTGACACAGACCTTCACCAGCGGGTTACGGGGCTCGGACACTCAACAGGCGCTGCGACTCGCACGCAATAAGACCCTGGTAGATGCGCTGAGCCACGCACTTGAGTCCGAGACGGCAAAACAGGCATCTAGAATGCACACACGGGTGCGTTAAGTGGACATCGACGAACTAGCAAAAACCGAGACCAAGCCTCTGGCCGACGAATTGATGGAGGCGCTAAGCCGTTTCTTCGATAGTCGCGGCACCACCAGCAACGACACAGCCGGAAGACAACCAGAGAGGCGGCCCGGAAGAGGACTACCGACCTCCGGTAAGAAAGGCCACCTGAGCAAGGACTGCGGTGATCGCCGCCGACGAGGGTATCCGACGGGAAATCAGTCGTCTGAAAAACGCGCGGCCCAGGAAAACGAGTATTAGCCAGCCTTGGGGGGGGGGCAGAGGTTGACTTGTGACAGTCGTCAAGCCCCGGCAGTCCAAGTTCGTGTGACGAAGTTATGGAGGGACAATAGCAGCCTGATGGTCAACGGAGTGAGCTGGCCCATGCTGATCGACACGGGAGCGTCGAGGACCATTGTCAATCCCACCGTGGGCCGATAACCTAGATGATAGGCCTCTTTAAACAATTATCATCATCATTATCAATCCCACCGTGATCCCGAGGTGGAGAGTGCAACCCACACAAAAGAACCTCCAACTAATAACCGCGACTGGAGAGATTGCACCGGTACATGGTGAAGCATCACTGGAGTTCGTCATTGGTCGACGGGCGGTGAAGCATCCAGTGCTTATGGCTGACGTATCAAACGAAGTGGTCATCGGACTGGACCTTCTGGACCAGAACGACATCATCTTGGACCTGAGTACCAACACTCTGCACTTCGGGGGTGAGGAACTTGCTTTACAACCAGCACACGAGGCCATCACCGCATGACGAGTAAGGCTGAGAGAGGATGTCATCGTTCCCGCCAGGACGGAGGTCGGCGCTGCCGTAATTGTCGACGGAACTGCTGAGGGAGTGCTGTCATCGAGCCAAAATATGGGGACATCCAGACAAAAGGATTGCTTATTGCCAAGACCCTCATCAACACGATGTCTCGGCAGTATGTCCGCCTGTCCAACCTGAACGACTACGACATTACGGTTCACCGGGACACCAGTCTAGGAGTCTGCGAGCCCGTTACCTGGATTGCCCGCATCACAGATACGATGGACGGACACCTGCAGACGGACAACCGAAGAAGACTTGCACTGCCAGAAGAACTATAGAAGCTGTACCAAGGATCCCAGGACCATTTAGACGAGGAACAATCACGCCAACTTCGGGACCTGCTACACGAATTCCAGGAGGTCTTCTCCGTGGGGAGCAAAGACTTCGGCAGGACAAGCTTAGTCCAGCACAGAATCGACATTGGGGGCAGCGCACCGAATAGGGCCCCATTCCGACGTGTCCCGCTCGCCAATCAAGCTGAAGTCGACCGGATGGTGGAGGAAATGAAGGAACAGGGGGTGATCGAGCCATCACATAGTCCTTGGAGCTCTCACGGTCGTGCTAGTGAAAAAGGATGGCTCCACCAGGTTCTGCGTGGACTAGGCGGGTGAACGACGTCACGAAGGACAGCTACCCTCTACCCAGGACGACGACACGCTGGACACCATATCAGGATCAATATGGTTCTCCACCTTGGATTTGAAGAGTGGCTCCTGGCAGGTGGAGGTCCACCCTAAAGACCGCGAGAAAACGGCGTTCTCTGTGGGCAGCGGGCTCTGGCAGTTCACCGTCATGCCATTCGGTCTGTGCAATGCCCCAGCGACCTTCGAAAGGCTAATGGAGTCCATTCTGATGGGACTACACTGGAAGACCTGCCTGGTCTACCTAGACGTCATCGTTCTGGGGAGAAGCTTCAAGGAGCACTACAGCAACCTGAAGGAGATCTTGTTGAAGCTACGGGCTGCCCAGCTGAAGTTCAGCCCCAAGAAGTGTCAGCTCTTCCAGAAGCAGGTCCAGTACCTTGGGCATATCGTCTCCGAGGAAGGGGTGCGCACCGACCCAGTGAAGACTGCAGCAGTGAGGAAGTGGCCAGTTCCGAAGGACAAGTCCCAACTACGAAGCTTCTTGGGACTCTGCTCTTATTACCGTCGCTTCGTGAGAGGATTCGCCGACATCGCCAAACCACTGCATCCACTGACTGAGAAGGATAAACTCTTCATGTGGACAGCAGAATGCCACAGTGCCTTCGAACAACTCGAGCAGGCTCTGTGCACCGCACCTATTCTGGCCTATTCGAGACCTGGAACAAGGTTCATCGTCGATACCGATGCCAGCGACTTTGGTATAGGGGTGTCCTGTCGCAAGTTGTGGACGTCGAGGAGAGATTAGTGGCCTACTTCAGCAAAGCCAGAGAGGAACTACTGCGTCACCAGGAAGGAGCTGCTCGCCATCGTGAAGACCATTGAACACTTCCACAAGTACCTGTACGGGCAAGAATTTCTCATCAGGACCGACCATGCATCCCTGTGGTGGCTCCTGAACTTCAAGCAGCCCAAGGGTCAACTCGCACGGTGGTTAGAGAGGCTTCAACAGTACAACTTTGAGATCCAGCACGGGAAAGGACAACTGTATTCTAACGCCGACGCCCTGTCACGAAGACCGTGCCCCGAAGTCTGCACCTTCTGCGCCAGAAGGGAGAACACCGGGATACAGTGCCGAAGGACTGCCGTGGAACTTCAAGGGAGCTGGAGCCGCAAATCTTTCACGCGGGCGCAAGCAGAAGATGATGACCTGGGACTAATAGCCGAATGGAAGAGGGCCTGTGTTCCCAGACCCAGGTGGAACATTGTGAGCTACTGCAGTCCAAAGTTAAAGTCCTACTGGGCGCAGTGGGACTCTCTGTAAGGGATGGCCTGATCTGCCGTACCTGGGAGAGCACAGACGGGAAGACATCTCGGGAGCAAGTAGTCATACCAAAGACTATGACGGAGGAAGTCCTGAAGGAAGTCCATGGTGGATCATCTGGTGGACACCTAGGGATAAAGAAGACCCTGGAGAAGCTGAGAGAGCGGTTTTACTGGATCGGATGCCGAGCAGACGTGGAGAACCACTGCGCGTGGTGCCAGGATTGTGCAGCCAGCAAGGGCCCAGGATGAAGAAGACGGGGTCCACTGCAGACCTACAACGTGGGCGGCCCCATGGAGAGAGAGGCAATCGATGTTGCTAGGCCATTCCCGTTGAGCGAGGCAGGGAACCGCTACATATTGGTCGTCAGCGACTACTTCACCAAATGGCCCAAGGCATATGTGCTCCCTAACCAAGAAGCCGCGACAATCGCAGAGACCCAGGTGAAGGAATTCGTCAGCCGGTACGGAGTACCCCTGGAGCTGCACTCCGACCAAGGGAGGAACTTCGAGTCGCAGGTGTTCCAGAACCTATGCCAGCTGCTGGGAATCCGGAAGACAAGGACGCCGCCGCTACACCCTCAGTCCGACGGGATGGTAGAGCGATTCAATCGCACCATCGAGAACCATCTCTGAATAGTCATTAGCGAGCACCAGAGGGATTGGGACAAACATCTTCCACTATTTCTCCTGGCCTACCGCGCCGCCGTGCATGAAGCCACCGGGTGCACACCAGCCTGGGCTATGTTTGGGAGGGAACTGCCTCTACCTGTCGATCTTGCCTTCGGCCGACCTGGGAATGATTCGGTCCCGGTAAGCCAGTATTGTCAAGAACTGGTCGACCAACTGGAGGACGTGCACGCGTTCGCAAGGAGGAGACTGTGGATCGAGACCGACCAAATGAAGACCCGATACGACCAGCAGATGGATGCCGGCGGATTCCACGAGGACGACCTGGTTTGGCTCTTCAACCCATTATGGAAGAAAGGCCTGTCACCCAAACTGCAGAAGTCCTGGGAGGGCCCGTACCGAGTCGTGAAACGGATCAACGATGTCGTCTACACGACGACCACGAGTACAGCAGAAATCGCTGGAAATGGCCCAAAAGCGGCACTGGTTGTATAGACATCACGCTTTTCCATGTCAGACCTCAAACTCCAAACTGGGGGAGCATTGGGAGTTCCATCAAAATGATAAAGAGCAGTGCCATCACATATCATTGTACCTATTCGCATTAAGATATTTTTCAGTGTCCAATCACATCAACTTGTGACTATTAGGACAGCTGGAATATCGCCCAACCAACTGAGAGCAGTACTGATTGCATAACTATGCAATATTATTGTTTCCAGCCACAAATTCCAAAAGTGTCTCTATTGTCAGAAGAACTTGCACTGAAATCACTATCTTCTAAAGAATGTAATATTCTAGCACGGTTAGCCATGATTGTGTGTTTATATTTGCGGCAGCAGGCACTAGTCTCGAATCCTAAATACGACTGTCATTTGTAACCTGTATGACTATGAGATACACATCTAGGTAGACTTACTTTACGGAGAAAATCAGAGATTACGACTGTTAGACTGTGAACCCTAAAGAAACATACATATCCATGGAGAAATCATAAAGCATAACAGAATTGTAACGGAAATTTCCATCATGCAAGGCATTGAGTTAATACATAGTCCACTGTAAGTGTGCTTATGCTGCAATTGGTGACAAATTTTTAACAACTTAAAACACTTGTATTTAAAATAAATATATACTGTTGCAGACTGTTTCGTAGAGTGATACAAGTGGAATAATAGTATTGAAGGAATATTGATCTTTTTTCATGGGTTTAGAAAGAATACTGAAGAGGCGCATGGACACGAGTTTTTTCTTCGAATTTCTTCATTTAAACTGTCTTGGCTCAGCTTCCTTTGGAGATGGTTGAATGTTCCTACATATACAATCCTTCGTCCAAAAATGATTTATGGTATGGTGGAAACCGCATCAAAATCTAACCAGTAGTTCTCGAGATTGGACAGACTAAATCAACAACTTTTTTTATATTGTGTATAGATAAATCGACTGCTAACAGTGCTTGTGAGTGTGTTTCATCCCCCTGCCTTCAAAAAAGTAATATTTAGTGAATGTCTCTGCCATGATTTATATCACCAGGAGGAAAATACTATCTCTTGGGTTCATATTATTAACATGAAAATCTATTTGTGCCATGTATCGTTGAGTGTTACCATATTTATTTTTTAACATAAACTTGATTATATCCATTTTACAGGCACGTGCACTCAAGACAAAGGAACTGTGTGATCCACGGTTGAGTCCACTGATTGCTGAGAAAATGGCACTAATTCACAAGCTAAACATTCCCATCAGTAAGGAACCTCGTTGGTTGTGGGATACCATGAATAGGTATGTATCTTTCTCTTTCTATTTGAGTTATATGATAAATCATATTTATAAGCTTGGCTAAGGAAACCTACAGCGCTGAAACATATTGTGGATTACGATAAAATCACAGGACTGCATCTATTATTCACACTGGGGTGCCTCAGTAGGTCCCATGCAATATGACAGATAGTATTCAGAAATTAGATGTTCCCATACCTTCGTATCGAGCATCCAGTACTTGGCCCTATACGCTGAGCGGCTGACTCTCACAACGAGGGAGTAAACAGTGATACATAGAAGAGGATTTGACATTAACATAACAGATTACTCTCAAGATATGTGTAGAATATATTTACCCACAATATCAACTTTGAACCAATTCTATCGGTGTATTATCCAGAGTTGGAAACTGACAGTTCGGCAGAGAACTGTTGAACTGAGGGCAGCGTTGCCACGAATGCTGTTGGCCACCACGTGCGTACATCCACCCTCCCGCTCTTTTCCTCATGCTCATAATATAATTATCACCGTTATTACATTTGTTATATTTTTACTCAGATAGTTTTCAAAAATCTTAAACAAAGCAATGCTTAAAACTGTTCGGTGCACACTGTAAAATAAAATAATAGCCCTTCAAATTGAGGAGAGGTCTAAAATATTGTAATGAATATCAAAAGCAATATTACGAAAAATATCATAAAGCAAATGTGTTCAAAGTGAAACGACACATGTGATTGTTTACGTGATATTTAGGTATTTATATTTCCTGTAGAAAAAGTTTCAAGGCACAAGAAACACAACCCGTTCGACAATAAGTTTTTCAACCTCTGTCAAATTGAATGCTTTATTGTTAGTCCCAGAAGCCTCCGTGGCTTAAGCGGCAGCACACTGGCCTCTCACCGCTGGATCCGTGGTTCAAATCCCGGTCACTCCATGTGAGGTAGGTGCTGGACAAAACGGAGGCAGACAGGTTTTTCTCCGGGTACTCCGGTTTTCCCTGTCAAAATTTCATTCCAGCAACACTCTCCACTATCATTTGATTTCATCTGTCATTCATTTAATCATTGCCCCAGAGGAGTGCGTCAGGCCTCGGCATCCGGCACAGTTCATATCCTTGCCGCTAGATGGGGGCCTCATTCCATTCCTGACCCGGTCGGAGACTGGAAGCAGGCTGTGGATTTTCATTTTCATTATTAGCCGCAACGTATTGCTTAACATCAGGCCAGCGCGTGACTGAATGGAATTAATGGTTTGTCTGTTGTTCGGATATTTTCACCCTCCCTTTCAAAAAGATCCCGCGCGGTGATAATCGTTTTCCTTCCCTGGCTTCGAATAGGTACACCTCGGCCAGGTCTTGACAATTTTCGAACTGGAGAACTGTATTTACCCAGTGGCGCCGAACTGTCAGATTCCAACTCTGGAAAATATACCTATAGTGGAGAAAGGAAGTAGTGACAAGGAAATTCATCCCACAGGCTTTTAGCACCAGTATAAGTACAGTACATACTCAGGGTGTCTACGACCCGGGAAAACCGGGAATTCTCAGGGAATCGTGAATTTCTGGATTAATCAGGGAAAAATCAGGGAGTTTCTTTGTTAATCAGGGATTTTTCTCAGTTGGCTATATCCCATAAAAGTGGAAGCAATACTTTCGAATTTCGCGGGAAGTTATCGCTCGCTACTGATGACAGTGCTCAGCCAATGAGCAGTGCCTTCTCAAGCTCAACTGAACGCATGATGTGGCAACCTTTCCGTTCGCCTTCTGCGCAGGTGCCAACTACGCCATTTTATTGGGCCTTGAGCATTTTGTTCGTTGCGATCGGTATTGCCAATTTAGCGATTTTATCGGTAGATATAGCAACTTTGGCGACAAAATATTTTAAATTTAGTATTGTTTATACATGATTCGCTCGGAAACAGTTAAGAATGCATTTCGTGACGAGCGCTTTTTTCCCCCCGATGTCAATGAACTACGACCTAGGCCTATATCTGTTTTACGTCTCGGCATGATGGGTTAAAATCACTGACAGGACTATCCATTATGTTATCATGGAGATAGCATGAGCAACGAATTCTTGTCAGACGTAATTTAATTGCGAGGTGCATGCAACGCAAATCCCCCTCCCGTCCATTCTTAAAACACGTATAGTGGGCGATGTATTGAAGATACAGATATGCTCTCGCGGACTTTTTTGTAGAATTTTTCATGCTGAAAAATTCTTACTCGTAGTATATTGATATTTTTAACGGTTTGCCCAGCGTAAGCTTAAAAAGCGAACGGATGCCTGTTTTTTTTTTTTTTTTTTTTTTTCCGACCTCATCACTGACATCCCTACTACATGGCTTCCTTTGAACATAAATAAATTATTTTCTTTTTATACTAAGTAGAGATTTAGGGACTATTTAAACTCCCGTTAGCGACCGAATTTTGACTACTACTGGGTGATAACGGGCTACGTAAATTAACGTTTTCTTACAGTGCTTCATTCTTGTGTAATTTTCTCCTCTCCGCCGTTCATTAATCAAAATACTACGTGTTATTTCCGAACTAAGGTCTTTGTTCAACGAAATGCAGATAGGTATATTGTTGTCTTGATAATGCTTTCGGTACTGGAAGTGAGGTTTTATAACACTAATCAGTTACCGCGTATATTGTCAAGTGTTAGCATGGCACGCGCGGAACTGACAGTGCGATAATCAGTTCAGACGAGTCTGTTGACGATAATAATAAGAGTGGAATTGACAATCATAGCCGTGAAAGTAGTGACGATGAGGTTGATGGATGGACAAGTAAGTAAAGGTACACGTACTTCTCGTGCTAGGTGTACTTCAGTTGCCCGGTCTGCAGTAAGGAATAGAGTAGCGCGCGCCCGGGTAACAAGGTGTTAGACCTGGGTTGACAATACTGTTTGCGCGGCTTTTCCATCCCGGTATTCTTTGATTATTGTCTGCTCCTACGTTCCTTAGCTAGGCTAGAACTTATGTCCAATTTTGTTTTTAATTGTGCCCAGGAAATGTTTTAGCAACACCTTTCAAACTCTAGCTTGTATTACCAAGCAGACTTTGTTAAATTATTTTTAGCGGATTCGGTGGTGTAGTTGGTAGCATGCTGAGCTGCTATGCCCATGATCGCGGGTTCAAACCCAGCCGAAGTCGTCGGATTTTTTAAGAGCGTTAAAAATCCCTCAGTATGCCTTCCTTCGGAGGGGAAGTAAAGCCGGCAGTCCCATGTCATAGATTTATGGCAAGTTAAAGAACCTTCCACTAATTACACCTGTGTGAAGCTAAATTAGGTTAAAAATGTAAACAACGCTCAGGTTCCTACGTTCGTCGCCAGGAGCCGACTGCGGTGGCGTCTAGTAGCCAAGTTCTGAACTAGTAGTTGTTGACGGTGGCGTTTGGCGGCAAAGTAGGAACTACTTGAAAAATTCAAAGTATGCAGTCCTTACTTGAATTAAGAAACAGAAACACACACTAATACAGTCATCACAATTAACACCGTTTATCAGGCAGATTCTACACACACCATAAGTAGACGGGGCTACATGACCGCGTTGTCGCAGCCCCTAAACTGAGGAACCAACCAACCTAAATTATTTTAGACTGATAATAGTTTGTTTGGCGTTGAAACATCATTCATAATGCTTTCCTTCATTTAAATGTATTTATAAATTAATAAATTGATTAACTCAATTACTTCTGTCATGACGAGGTGGACCTAATTGAGAGTGAGAACTTGGAATATGCCTCCCTTCGTTCCTTGGATATGTGTAAATTACTGTGTAGGCCTATATTCAGACTTATGCTACCGAATATCATCATTCCTGCGACGTAGGATCAGTGATTTAAATGGTAATGAATGGTTTTACCAATTAAATATTGGTCTAAGATGATCACGCTCATTTGGTGGCACCTTGATGTGTGTATTCAACCTCCCTATGTCCCTTTTATTGGAGGCATTTACCGTAGTGAAAGCAGCATGACCTTGCTTATTTTACTGGACAACAAGTTCACTTATATTCTATTGAAATAAATTTATTTTCACAACTGTTTCCCTTGTGCCGCCATTGCTCACATCTGTTTGGCTCCTGGAATTTCCGAGAACAGGAAACATAAAACTTAATCCTATTTTCCATTTGCTTTCCTGGATTACATTTTCCTTCTTGTTCCTGGAGAGCGCTTAAAACGAACCCAAAAATAGCGTGCATTTCATCACACTTCCTGTTCCCGGGCGAATGTGTAGCAGTCTTTACTCAGGGAATTCTCTCATTAATCCTGGAAAAATCAGGGAATATTCAGGGAATTCTTTTAAGATGAGTTGGTAGACACCCTGATACTCTTGCTACAGGCAAAGTTTAGTATAGCGTATAGGATTTCAGTGTTCCTTGTGACAGTTAGGTTTGAACCCTAATCAAATGACTTTATTAATTTATTTTTTTAGTAATCACTGTTTGACAATTGTATATGTTCATGGTGATAGGGAACCTCTTCAACACTTGAGCAATGCGGCAATAAACACACCTGACCTAATCGTTTCATCTGTACATAACTACCACACCTTACATCAGAGGCAATCTGTTATCGAAACTGTTCATCCTAGTGTACATTTTTTTCAGGACAAGGGCACCACCCATTACAATTGGGTACAATCGTGTTGATCTACTGAAAAAAAAAAACATTAAATTTCGATTCCGTAAGAGAGTTTTGAGATTTGTATGGGGCAAAGGAAAAGATGAAATGTTTTCATCCATGACATTCTTCTTAATTTGTAGTTTTTGTGTATAATCATTTGTATGATTCTAAAGATTAGTACTAAATTTGCTACAGGTGGCTTCAGAACGTGGAAGCAGACTTGGTTGAACTTCAAGAAGCAGATATTGAAAACAAGCTGGTTATTGACAAGCTCAGAGGTTATAATTTAAGAGAAGAAGCCCAGTGGTTGAGGTATGTATTGTATGGGTTGACAGCAAACTCTTTTTGAGTTATGTTATGTCACATGAAGAAATGTGTTGTCTCTTAATCACCCCACAGCATGACTATGCTCTTAAAATTGCACATCACAACCGTGATAGGTAACTGCCATCTTGAGTGTGGTATTCCCCTATGTTTTTCCATACTCATTTGAGACAAATGCTGTTTTTTTGTTTTTTTTTTTTTATATCAAGTTGCAAGGCACCTTTCCCCAATTCCCGACCCTAATAATTACAGTTACACAGACATTACTGTAATCATTGGCAAAACTACCAAGTTATTGAAACAGTATTACCACACATTTATAAACACCACATATTCGTGGTGTACCGCCTGGAGTCTTCTTGCTCGTAATAATCACTGTCCGCACAACATTACATTAAACATAGGTACAAAGAATAAACCTAAAGTTTAATCATTGCTTATCTTGTGTATGGTACTTGAAAGTGGCAAAGGTTAAACAACAATACATCAATGATATAAAGTGATGAAATAATAATAATAATAATCTATCAATCTCTACTAGGCTACAATAATCAAAACCACAACAGTAAGAGCTTGCTTTTCGAGTTCATGATCTGGTATGTCGTATTAATATTCTCTAATGACCAGGGTGTTTCAACCACATGAAGAATGTAGACAAATGTAGATGTATGATAACTTCATTACGGATCTAAATTGTTTTACAGATACCGGCACGCAGCTGTGCACTTGACCTGTAACCCTCTCCGTACCAGGCTATTATTTTGTACCAAATGCTTAAAACCAGTAAATTTCAACGATATTCATTAATTTTTATCACCGCAACCAAAAGACATTGATGGAATTAATTTTGTCCTTCTACAATAATATATCCATGCTTATTGATTTGTGAAATAAAATACTCTTGATTTTACATTTCTTATAGACATATAAAACTTTCAAAAAAAGAATTCAAACAAATATTCAGTGTTCACAATACTGTACACATTAATTTATCTTCACTGTGAAATGTGTTTGTAATGAATTTCTGACCTACTTATTTACTTTGAATCAAATTGGTTCTTTGTGTGAAAACTTTTGAATTTACCAACAGTGCAAGGACGAGATTCCGCTAACCAGGCCCGTAGAAACGCCGGGGAGGAATTTGCATTTGTTTGAATGAGCGACCAGATAAAAACTACGGGCTTGGCGATCTTCGAAAGAATTGAGGCCCGTACGAACTATGGGCTTGGTATGGAGAGTGTTAAAGCTCAGCGGTAGGAGCGGGGTGTAGCGTGGTGCAGTAAACGTGATGAAATCTTCCCTATCTGAGAACATTGGTGCTCGTGAATGTAGGTTCTCACAATCGGACATAGACTCGCTGCATTAGTATACCGGGGGAGTAGGATGGAAAAGTGCAGAGCTACGTGCCGGTATCTGTGCATTTAGTCAACAGAAGATAATCATTAGGAAGAGGCTCTATTCCACAACTTGTGAACACGAAACCCTGCATACTTTTCCCTGGAGTTTCTTTCATGCTGAACACTTTGGACAATAATTGTCTCAACTTCTTTTAGATTGTATGCTTAATAATTGTTCACCGTAATGTACAGTATTGTTTAACTTTGGCCCATGCAGTAATAGGTTGAAAATGAGATAAAACAGTCCATCTCATTGAGGAACGTTGATAATAGGTTAGTGAAGTGTATCAAACTAGTCTTTGGAAAAAAGACTTGTGGTCAATTACCATCATTAATTGCAGCGACAT
This sequence comes from Meconema thalassinum, assembly GCA_946902985.2. NCBI lineage: Eukaryota > Metazoa > Arthropoda > Insecta > Orthoptera > Tettigoniidae > Meconema > Meconema thalassinum. Next base: position 473,846,991 of record OX336390.1, on the reverse strand, counting down.
TGAGAGGTATGCATAGCAACAAACTAGCGCACTGTTTTCATGTCCTAGCGAACAAACCTAAAATTCCTTCTCTTGAAGAACAACCATAGGCTGTGTTTTGATCTCCTAAAATTTTAATAACGATCCCCCCCCCACTGACCGTTTTGAAGATGTCATTTTGGTCAGAACCGAAGCTCTAACCAGGACTTACGAGGAGGTGTGAAACAATAATTTTAATTATTCCTCAGATCATGGTTGTGAAACAACTCCTCACTGATTGGCTGGACAGTTGGTCTCAAGGCTGTCGTCCTTCCCGCCACACAGCCACGATCATCCTGCTCTCATTCTGCCATTAACCACTATTCAACGTAAGATGCTCACAAACATAAATGTTCATGAAGATGGGTGACTGGTGGAAATACAAATTTTAGAAGCCGTTTTTAGTTAGAGATTTGTGGTTGGCATTGTGGTCATTGGGCGATCTCGTTATCTCGTAGATATTAAAATAAATAGTTCTATTTCAGGGGCCTATCACTGAGTTTATCAGAACAGTAACTATTATGAATAGCAGGGCTTTATTAAGATTTTGCCGTACCTTTACGGATTAGTGTTGGGGGGCTGAGATTATTTGTGATTAATATTTTGGGGTTTAATAATGTTTCATACAGCATTTTTGTTATGTATGTATGAGTTATTTGACAGTTTTTTTTTTTTAATACCCATTACAATTGGGTACAATAGTGTTGACCGACTGAAAAGCATTTAATGTTGTCTTTACTAAGGCAACACTGAAAAATGGCTTCCAACACTATAAAGACTTGGATTGATGTTCACTTGACGAATGATACATTAACAAGTCATCCTCGTAATCTCTGCAATTACCATAATAAAAACATTTACCATCCAATATAATTGGTAGGGATAGGAATTTTTCGGTGATTTCAGAGTGAAAAAAGCGGTAATTTAAAGTGGCAAATTCGGTGTTTTCAAGTGCACTTTTCGGTGCTTTCAAAATGATAAATTTTGGGTGGGATTTTTTTAATATCATGGATAACATGCATAACATAGCACATTTCAGTCATCCTTCAAAGTATACTTCAGTGAATACATCCAAATTCTCTTGTGACAAACGGTGACGCATATCACATGCTAGTGTAAGCTGAAAAACAAAAGTTCACAGTTAGCGTTTGAACAGGGTATCCAAATGGTTTTCAACACAGATTCTGAGAACTTTGGAAATACAAATGTCATTCCTTGCAAAACTCCAACAATGTCTGTCATGGTGCTGTCATGCATCTGCTTTTCGATTAAAGTTTGCAGTTCGTTGTATCCTCTTATCACCTCACTTTCTCCCAGTGTTCCACAGAATGGCAACTTCTTAATTTTCTTTGCAAGGTCCTCATTGATATTCATTGGCACTATTTCTGCTGGATCAAACGCACACATTTACAAAAACCATTTTTTTTTTGCCATTTTCAGGGTTATTAAAAATGTTACCACCCCTCGTCCACGTCGTGGGAGACGGGCAACGGCACAAAGTAGGGGATTGCCTGTAGGGGCGAAGTACAGTGGGGACTTCGTGTGCCCCGGGACCGTTACGGTAGCTGTGAAGGTCCTACAGGAACCCTGAAAAGTGACGGCTAACGGGGCTCTGGTGAAGCTACGATAGGCCCAGCAAGCCAGTAGTGGATTAAACCAAATGCTTTCAAAAATGGAACGAGCCTCGGACAGGATGGATTTAATAGACGACGACACGGCTGTACACACGGACTAAGATTTGGAACTTTAAACCTAAGAACGCTGACGGGGAAGGTGGAGGAGATAGTGGATATGATGGAAAGAAGGAAGTTGGATTTATTGGGATTGGCAGAAACAAAGTGGAAAGGGGAAGGAAGGAGAGTACTGAGAAAAGGCTATAGACTGTACTGGAGTGGGAACGAAGAGGGAAAGAGGAATGGAGTGGGAGTAGTAGTACGAGATGGTTTGAAAGAAGAAGTGAGGAGAATAAGTGATAGGATGATGAAAGTGAAAGTAGCACTGAGGGGAGAGACCGTAGAAATAGTGCAAGTATATGCTCCACAAGTAGGCTGCGCTTCTGAAGAGAAGGAGGAGTTTGAAGAGGAATTGCAGAAGCAGCTGGTAGGAAGAAATATGATTGTTATGGGGGACCTCAATGCCCATGTAGGAAGAGAAAGACAAGGTTATGAGAGTGTTCTAGGACCAGAGGGTTGGGGTGGAAGAAATGAGGAAGGAAAGAGACTGTTGGACTTCTGCCAGAGGAACAGCCTGCTAGTTGGGAACTCCTGGTTTAAGAAAAGAGAGAGCCACACAATCACATGGTACAGTGATGACTTGACCAGGAAGTCGGTGGTCGACTATATACTGTATGAGAAAGAACTAAATAAGAACATCACGGACATCAAGGTTATACCATCGGAGAACCTGGATAGCGACCATCGATTACTGGTAATGAACCTGAGAGGGAGTAAGGAGAAGAAAGGGACTGAGAACCAGGAAAGACGTATAAGGATATGGAAACTGAAAGAAGGGGATAGAAGGGTCGAGTACCTCAAAATGGTAAAGGAAGGAATTCCAACAGATGAAGAAAGAGGGGTGGAAGAGGAATGGGCTAGATTTAAGAAGACACTAGTGGGTGCAGCAGAAGCAGTATGTGGGAGGACAAGTAGTAAGAAGAGGTGGAAGGAAACACCATGGTGGAATGAGAAGACAAAAGATATAGTAAGGGAAAAGAATAGAGCCTTTAGGAGGTGGTATCAAAATAGGACGGTAGAGACAAGGGAAGAGTACCAGGAAGGAAAGAAGGAGGCGAAGAGAGTGGTGGCTGAGGAGAGAAGGAAGTGGATGGAAGAGTGGACAAAGATGATGGAGGAGGATAGTGAAGGTACAAAAAAGGTCCTGTATGGGATGGTGAAAAATAAAAGGCGGAAGGATCCTACGGATTATGTTAGAATGGTGAACAAAAGGGGACAAGAGATAGAAAATAGGGAAGAACTGAAGAAAATGTGGAAAGAATATTTTGAAGAACTTCTGAACCCAAATGGAAAAGATGGTGAGGAGGAAGAAATCGGGGAAGAGGAAGATGAACTGCAAACAGAAAAGGACTTAACATGGAAAGAAGTGGAAGATGCAGTGAACAAGATGAAAGGAGGGAAGGCACCGGGTGTGGATGAGTTGAGTGTGGAGATGGTGAGAGCAGCAGGAGAGGTGGGGATACAGTGGCTGTACCGAGTGATGAGGACAGCATGGAAGGAAAGGAAGACCCCAGAGGACTGGAAAAAAGGAATCATTGTCCCGATCTTCAAGAAAGGTAGTAGAACAGATTGCAGAAACTATCGGGGAATAACACTGATGAGTCATTGTGCAAAGATCTTCGAGAAAGTTTTGGAAAAGAGAATTAGGACAAGGATAGAAGGAGGGATGAGGGAAGAACAACATGGCTTCAGAGCAGGAAGGTCCACAGTGGATTTGATTTTTGCTGTAAGGCAGTTACAAGAACAGCACTATGAGTATGGAACAGATCTACTGATGGCCTTCCTGGACATTGAGAAAGCATATGACAGTGTATGCAGAAACAAAGTATGGAAGTCCCTGGAGGATAGAGGAGTAGAGAAATGGACTATAAAGAGGATAAAGGAGATGTACAAGGGAAGCGTGAGCTGTGTGAAAGTGGGAGGAGAGAGATCTGACTGGTTGGAACAAAGAAACGGCCTGAAACAAGGAAGTGCACTGTCACCGTTACTTTTCATTGTGGTGATGGATGACATAATGACCCGACTGGCACAAGTAATTGGGGACGGAAAGATGAAAGCAATGGTGTTTGCAGATGATTTGATGATTTGGGGAAACAAGGAGGAGGAGGTACAGGAACAGTTGGACGTGTGGGAAGGAGTAATACAAGGATATGGGATGAAATTTAGCATAAATAAGAGTGAGATGGTGATCACAACAAGGAAGAAGGAAAGAACCACAACGGGAATAACAATTGGTGGGGAACAGCTGAAGAAAGTGGAGAGTTTTAAGTATCTGGGAAGCCTGATACAAGATAATGGAAGAAACGATAGAGAAATAAATGAGCGGGGGAGGCAGGCAGAAGCATTTCGGAGGAGTGTGAGAAGCATGTTATGGAGCAAGGATGTCCCTCAGAACAGCAAAAAGATCATATATCGGACGTACTATGTCCCTATCCTGACGTATGCCTCGGAGACCTGGGTTATGAAAGGAAGGGAGAGGAGCAAAATACAGGCCAGTGAGATGAGGTTCTTGAGAAGCAGTATTGGAGCTACAAAGATGGACAGAATAAGAAATGAGAGGACCAGAGAATTAATGAAGGAGGAACCATTACAGGATGGTATAGAGAAATCTAGACTTAGATGGTATGGACATGTAAAACGAATGGAGGAGAAGAGGATACCCAGGAGAGTACATGAGACGAAGTGGGAAGGAAAGAGACCGAGGGGAAGACCGAGAGACAGGTGGCTGAAGGGGGTGGAAGAAAGCGTGAAGAAGAGAGGAGAAGACTGGACAAGGGTGGAGGCTGAGAGATGGTGGGAAGACAGAAGACGTTGGAGAGGCTTGTGTTCCAAACAGACCCGGCCGGTGGCTGGAAACTGTGCAAGATGATGATGATGACCACCTGTGTATTGCTTCATTTAATAATTCACAAAATTTGCAATCACGAATTTTTCCTATCCTAATAATTGGGCATCAATTCATGTTAAATGGTTGAAAGTTATCAAAACAAAACTGGTCAAGGACTTGAAAGAGAGTACCGGTACTAGGTACATACAAGCTGAGTAAAAAAAGATTATTTTAGATGTTTGGAATATTTAAATCAGTGAAGGAGTTGATAGCAAGGATTTTTAAATTACCATAGGTTACGGATTAGCAACCAGTCGCTGAGAAATATCCCTTAACATGATTAGTAGCCTATGTGCAGGTTAGGCCTACAAGCTTTTGAGAGGGAGGTTTATTCTACATACCTGTAGCACATAATATGAGCCTCTCATTAGAGCTTTGTTTAAATGGATCGATGGTACCGTACTGGGTTCATCTAGCTACTTTTTATGCATCTTTTGAATGTTAATCTTTGAAGCTCTTTAGCAATTAATAAGTTATTATAGTAAAACCTTCACAACTGGGGGGGAAATAATTTGTTGGTAACATTTAATGAGAGCAAAATCTTGAAACACTGTGATTTATGTGGTTGGTATCAAGTTAAGTTAGGAAAAATGAAAATTAGAAGTCCAGAGCAAGTAGAAGAAGTATTACCAGGCTGAGTTGAAAGACTCTTGGATGCAAATCAAGTTATTAGTTAGTTATTGTTGTTTTAAGGGGCAGAACTACGAGGTCATCAGCCCCAGATGTAAATAAAGTCTCACTAGTTAGACTTTAGGGTGACCTTTGACATGAGCACTATAATAAATTTTGTATCAACATGGCCTGCAGTAGGTCTTACTCTATGCATCTGTTCATGTTTAAAAAATAACCTCAGTCTGCAGGTTAATAAGGTATAGTAGGCTATCTATAATCTATCTCAAGCAAATCCAAGAAGTTACAGGACTGAGAAACTACGTATCAATGAAAAGAGCAGCAACAGTACCGGAAGGCTACTGCTTGGTATTATTCTGTGACAACAGACCAGTCTGTGGACCAAACACTCGATGATCTATAATCTTGGAAATGCATATACATTAGGTACCTTGCTTCATTATTTAAACCATAATATTTGTGCATAAATACAGTAAAGGCATTACATTACATTAACGAATCAGCTGTTTGGTAACACCACAGGTTGGGGTGTTATAAAAATTTTGGGAGATTGAAACACCCCGTATTCACCCCAGAAATACAGCTAATCAGATAAATACTACACAACATACCCAAGAACAATGGACTGGTGACCAAGAAGTCCCTATAATAAATTACTACTGCTCTTTTCATGGAGTATTTGAGGTCTAGTTACTATTTCCAGTAGAATCTTGATTTTACACGATCTCGATTTAGTGCCTAAATATTCAGGTTCCAGAAATTAAAGAATAATGTATCGCCGGCTCCGTGGTGTTGGGGTAGTGTGCCTGCCTCTCACCCGGAGGCCCCAGCTCCGTCGGGGATTTAAGAAACTGACATGGGGGCTGGAACGGAGTGCACTCAGCCTCGTGAGGACAATTGAGTAGTGTCTGACAGTGAGACAGTGCCCCGGTCACGAAAACCAAGATTAACGGCTGAGGGGACCCATCGCGCTGACCATGTGTCGCCCCAATATCTGCAGGCCAAATGGCTGGGCAGTGGTCGCTTTGTAGGCCTAGGCCCTCGTGGGCCGTAGTGCCAGGGGTTATTTTTATTATTATTAATGTATCACTATAAATTTTAACATAAATCGCCTTAGAAAATAGTATGCTCAAAATCTGGTTTCCCGTTTGAAGTAAATAAAACATAAGTTGCTAATGGTGATTTTAATCCTTTGTCTGCACATACAGTGGTTTATTAGTCATTAGATTAGCCCATTGAGTTGCAGTTTTTTGTGGTAAAAATTGCCCGTGGATTGCGATTTAATTTTCCTTAAAATACATCATTTTTGCTAACAACTTAATTTAACTTTCAAATACTAACCTAACAATAGTTGAGCACAGTGTGATCGATCATGAAAACAGTCATGTACATGCAGTGCCACCTTGCATTGTTGGCATTCATAGCAGGATTCACCTCTATTTTTACCCCTGTGATTTTTAGCATTATTGTCATAACTAGGTTTCGGAAGTTTAAGACCTAAAGAAATACAAAATATGCCCTAAAAACTAGCTAAATATGACCTAAAAACTATAAAATATGACCTAAAAAACTATGAAATATGACGTGAATTTTTGGGATAGGTAGAGTATCACTTACATACAGTAAATGCTAAATGACGTCCGTAGAGAAGCGCCTTCTTGGAATCAGGTCTTCTAAACCTGCTATCTGCCTGTTCAGGGAAAAGAAAGAAAAATATATCCACTACACTATTCGGAAATCCTGTGTTTGAAACTCGACGCAGATAACACGTACCTTGTTAACGGCGCCTCAATTTAAACAACAATGCTGATAATCCAAATATGGCCAAATATGACCAAAACAATAAAAATGGCCAAAATATGCATTTATAGGCAACATCAAATTGCTTTCAACGTGGTCAGGGACCCATCATTCAAACTTATTTTTCAGATTTCTGGTAAAATGAGCTCGGGAAAAAATATGACTTTTGCTTAACATCCGAACCTTAGTCATAACAGTCCCATTTACTGGATGGAGATGCTTTGCTTCCCATTGTTGTTATCTTGGTAGGAAAGTGACCCATTGTTTGTCCTGCAATCTCAGTGGTTTATTTCCTGCACTGGGACGGGCTCTAGTGGGATAATCAGGCAGACGAACACACTCAAAAACTGATCCTGAAATTAGGAAAGCTAACCCTTCTTTTTGCTGGATTCAGAATGTGGTGAACAACCCTTGAATTCAATATTGCCATGTCGAGCACATATAAATATATTTTCTTGTACTCTCTGGCATATCATCTCATTAGGTGGTATGATGCAATGTGTTGGTCATGTGAATTAACACCTCTCATTCCGGGATTTAGTCCACAGCCATATTTGGTTTCAGAACTAATTTTCCCTCTTCTGATTCTGGTCTCAACAAAATTCAGTCTTTGATGCACTGTTGAGAGAAAATGTACTTTCCTTTTATCAACCCATTTTGTAGCCAAGATTCTATTTGTGGAGGCAAGTGTCATTTCCCTATTCATAAGGTTTGTTGATGCAAACTGGGTGGCATACTTTTCCTATTTGAACGCACAGTTCCAACAGCATTGATATTTCTCTGCAGTAAATGTCTGAAAAGAGTAGGTTAACTATATCAATTTTCCATAATTGGTTCTCCACGATCCCAGTAATTCATCACACAATCGAGCACAATCGCTCTACTACATACCAGTTTTTTGGCACCACCTACAGTATTCCATCAACATATTCAACTCTTTACCAACATATAATTCCAGCTGTAACTGGTGTGAGAGCAGCAAACTTGTAGAATTTTATTCCAAAGCATGCCCTTTTTTTAGGGTTTACTGGACAAATTCCAAGCGCAGGCACGGCTGGTGATAGAAGGCTCTCAGGCTCTCTTGAAAGATTCTATAAATATATCTCTTTAATAAAGGTATTTATAATTTAAATTAATTAGAAGTATTTGTTAATTTCACTCAATCAATTCAGCCACAACAGTCAATATATTTGGAACTATTGATAAAAATATGTTCTTCATATTGTGCCCAACATAGTACCCTAATATAAGCACGGATTGGCAACCCCGCGAGAATGCTAGCGCAAGGCATCGCATGTTAACGCTGTGTGTGAGACGGCAAGGTTGAGTGACGTCACGCGTACCTGAATATTATCGCCGCCAGAGTGTGCCGCTGCTGACCAAGTGTTCGGCCGAGGTGTTTGGCGACCTGTCACATCGAGGAGACAGACACTGGCTTTTTAGTGCGCGCATGTGAAAGTACTCCGTCGTGATGAACGTGAGGGGCTTTATATCCGGTCGTGATTGCAAAGGACCGTGAATGCTATATCGCCGTGTATCGGGAGTAGATTTTGTTGCAGTCTATGAAAGACCCTATAATTACGTATCACCGAAGTTACCGTGCGCAATCGAAACATTAGACGGCCGAGATTTGTGTGCATAATTGTGAAAATGCTTTTGGCTTGAAAACGAAAGAACTAACTTCGCATGCGGGCTACATTACGGTATCTTGTATGAACGAACGTTCAGGAACGATCGAGCACTTGCCGTCGTAGGAGGACTCGCTAATGCAATTTGTGATTTGAGGATGCAAATGAACTTCATGAATAGCTGTGAATGCTTTCAACTGACTGCCAATATAAAGCTTGTGAAGACTAGTTGATAGTAGTGTTCCAATATGAACTGTGTGTGGCGCAGAGACTTGTAATTTCCAGAATGGAATTAGGGCATTTTCCAACTTGTGCTATTGGAGTGTCCGTGAAAAATTTGGAGATGGAAGTATTTACTGAAAATATGGAGCACTGAGCCGGTACATGAGGAAACAAGATAGAGTGATAGCCATGCCAGAATGAAGCCATGAGACCACCATAATAACCACATCAAGGGGGTTGGAGATAGCCACCATGGGGCTGGAAGGTCCCGGGTTCGGTTCTTGCAAGAAATTTGGAAGAAGACTGAAGAAGATGGGATTCCTGCAGCTTTGGATTTGGAAGCAGATGGTACTGGATGAAGATGGGCATTTCTTCATTAGATCCGGAGATTCTTCACACCAGGAACATAGGCCTACTAAGCTTGTACCATTCTTTCCTATTTCTTAGAGTTGGTGAGCCAGAATATTTCTTCATTTTGTAGTTGAGTGGTTTGACTACTCAGTATTACTCTATATCATGGAATTGTGCTAATATTGAACTAAAGTAGAATTGAATTTAGATAAAATGGTGAAGGAATTGGATTAAGCAAATTACTGGTGAATTAATTGATTGATAATAATAATAATTATTATTATTAATAGCCAGATTTATTCTAAGTCTACGAAGGAAATGTGAAGTAATATTTCCCATGGATGGGCTATTGGATGTGGAAGGACATAACCCACATTGCCTTATTCTACGATCCAGTTAATAATATTTTGCGGATATTCTATAAATCCATCTCGACTTCTGATGATAGGATTTTGCTACTTTTGGACATTGGAACTTAATAGGAGCATGCCTATATTTTTGGTCGAATACTTGATAGTCTATTCGACGGTATTTTCGATGGAATATGCTAGATGCCTGTAACTAATTTGATATTGAGAACTATAGTGAAATTCAGGTTTAAATTCTTGGATCTTAACTTCAGATATTGGCGGATATTATGATTTGCTAAGTATAATTATCAGTTTAATACTTGCATATTTTCTTCTCCCATACTCTTTGCTTGGGGAATTTGAATTATTTCAAGCACGTTTTGCCATTTTTGCTTGAACGTTTATACATTTGACATTGCTATTAGTCAGGCCTACATTACCTAGGTATATCATAATTTATACATGCCAATTATGTGTTTGAAGGGAAGCCATAATGATTATAGGGTAATAATTATACATTTTTCTGCACTAAAAAGTTGGTGTGTTTGTTTAAAAAAGAAAACTAGATTTAAAAAAAATAAAAGAGAATAATTCAACCCCCTTAGTGCCAGGCCTGAGTGATCACAGTATGCCAACAGTGCCAGACAGATTTAGATGATTTTGCAGGTTTACACTCGCAGGGCTATATAATTTACAATAACCAACACAATGGCTTGAGATTTTCCCTAAATGCTAACTAGAGAACTCACTTACTTCTGAACTACACTTTAACATTATCATGCTCATGTTTATTCAAAATAAAAATATTTTTGGAACATTTTCAAAATACGAAAAATTTAAAAAAACTGAAATAAAACAAAATATAATTAGAAATTCAACTCGCAGATAAGTAATGTTTACTTCTCTGTAATCTCCCATTCCCGATGAATAAACACGTAAAATATCACTTTATTATGTACAATAGTTTGGGAGTTATCTTCACTAAAGATAAACACAACACACAGAAAACATGTTTACAAAAATATAGGCTTCAGAATTTACCCCTAACCTCCCAGGTGAGGGTTGGTATTTTGCATCTTGTCCTACCTGAACTTCACGGAAATAATGGAACTGCTGGATATTGTTGTCGTCATCGCTACTACTGTCATTCTGAAGGTCATTATCACTGTAACTATCGCTGTTTACCTTAGGCCTAAAATCACGCGGTCGGATGTTTACATCAATCCCGCCGCTATCACTTTCACTTTCCACTTTCTCATCTATTGGAGGATTACATTCCTCATCCGAGTAAATATCCTCCTCTTCACTCAAATTAATTATTTACGTACGTAGCCAGATCATCGCCGTCAACTTATTTTTCCCGCTCGACGCCATTTTACTCAATGTGTCATAGATGTTACACGGCGCGGATGAACACAGATTTCTAAAATTCACTGAGCCGGAAATAGGAAACTTACGCGTCATCTAGCGACTTAGTTAAAAACTACTATCCTTTCTCTGTGGAATCAACGCATATGGTGCTGCCTCCTGGCAAATCAAACAGTACTAAATATGTATAAACACGGCCGACTGAATGCGCTCATACCGGCCTAGACAATGAGACCTTTTTCATGAAATTTTGTTAGTTACTCAACTGCTCACACAGCGCTGTTCACCAAGCATTGCACGACTAAGACTTATCTCTACTTAGTGTAAAACAAAGTCCCCGATTCTTGGATATCACGGGTAATCTCGAGAACCACTGGATGGATTTTGATGCGGCTTTCACCATTCTGTACAGGTAATATCGAGGAAGATTTCTGTAGAAAATAATTTATTTATGATCAAAGGGAGCCAAGCAGTAACGATTTTAGATTTCAGTGAATAGGTCGAAGAAAGAACTTTACGTCCGTGCGCTTTTTAAGCTTACGCTGGACAAACCGTTAAAAATATCAATATACTATGAGTGTAAGAATTGTTCAGCATGAAAAATTGTACAAAAAAGTCCGCGTGAGCATATCTCTATCTTCGATACATCGCCCACTATGTGTTTTTAGTTTGGACGGGAGGGGGTTTTGGCTTGCACCTCGCCATTCTTAAATTACGTCTGACAGGAATTCCTTGCACATTCATAACTGTTCCCGGGCGAAGACGGGGCGGGTTGCTAGTGACACTATTATATTATCATTATAATTCCCACAATATCAAAATGCAAATTATATCACAAAATAAAATAGCGTGCTAATAAATCTAAGAGAAATTAGACATACCTTGCACCTCGTTACAGTTGAATTCGATCAGAATCACTCGGTTTTCATTAAAGTTTATGCATTTTTCTGCTGAACGGTTTGGAAGTTCGGCAACAGGAAACTAGGACTGTTATTTACTTAAAATATTCATTTTTGTATTTTTGTACTATTTGTGTTCATGATTTCATTACATTGTCAGAATTACCGACAGTAGTGGCTACGCTGGCTAAAGCGCAGCGTTAGGCCATGGGGCCAAGCTCTCTGCTGACTCGGTAGACGCGTGTGTTCGAGCCCCACCGTCGGCCGTCCTTGAAATGATTTTCCGTGGTTTCCCATTTTTCAACACCAGGCAAATGCTGGGACGGTACCTTCTAACAGGCCACGGCCGCTTCCTTCCACATCCTTGCCCAGTTTCATTCATCTTCATCCATTCCATCTCTCATACTGACGCGCAGGTCGCCCACAGGCGTCGACTAGAAAGACCTGCACTCGGCCTCTCAGGAGGCCACACGAAAAAAATGTCAGAATTAATGCTTTAATTAGTAGGGTATACTATTCAGTGTACCTATTATAAATAAAAACCGTGGGGTTTCTCACCTCCCCATATTACGAAACCCGGTTGCCTAATACGGGGAAAGTGCACTTTTAAAGTTAACAATAATATCAGAGGGTATTACAACATCAAACGTGCCCATATTTGTAATTATAGTATATCGCCTGAGGTTTACATTGGTGAGAAAACCAAAATTATTCCGTTCCTTCTCATGTCTAATGTGAGCCCTATAAAAAAACCTCCCCATATTTGGCGACTTTCCTCTACCCATTTTTAGAAGATACCTTATGCACTGGACAGCTGAATCCGTGATTAATTGTATAGGTAGCTTCGTAAGTCTCAGAACTCAGGAAGTCCTTTCTAGCAGCGTTACTAGCAGCTTTCAAAGTTTCAAGGTAAGAAAGAAAATATTCCTCTAGCCAGTTTAGGCGACTGACATTTAATGAGAAAAAAAAATGCCCTTTATCTGGATTTCTAGACTGAATATGATGATATGTGATGCTTACGTCATGCATAGCGAACCATTTATTAACGTTTTTCAAAGAAAATGGTTGCTTCTGCGTCCATGAATGTGTACCCTACGCTTCCGGGTACATGCCTATATTTTCTTTCAGTGTACTAATGGCACCAATAACTTCTGACGAGAACACTTCCTTGGCACGCCGAACATTCATTTTTTCAAATTTAGTGGGTTCGATGTGTTTTTAGTGAGGTGTCTGACCGGTTTGACGATCTCACCCTTTTGCATTGTGTATAGTAATGACAAGTATTTCCCTGAAATTATTTCAGTACCATCAGTCATCTCTCGTTACAGAAACTGCGTTCTAATGTTTTTGTTTTCTTTTAGAATGTGACAATGATCAAAACTAAGAAATACATTCCTAGACTCGTCGTATGGGTGATTGACCATTGGTTGCAAATTCCCTCCCCCTAAATGCCTCATCATTGTAGTGTTAGTTTTGTGATTATCAGAGACAGTTATTATAATTATGAAACTGCATTGTTCAACCTCGAGAATAACGTCCAGCAGGAGTTTATGTAAGTCCCGTCCTGACAGCTGCTTCGTGAAAAAGAAGGCACACGGTATCTGATAATTTGTCGAAAGATCTCTTAGCACAAAACACAACACACGATTAGCTGCTACTTGTTCCCGGCTGTAATTTTGATCCTCTCTTTCCTTTTAATGAGACGGTGCTGGAGTAGTGTCCTTGTACCCGAAGAAGGTGCAAGGTATGTCTAATTTATCTTAGATTTATTAGCACGCTATTTTATTTAGTGATATAATTTAATTTTGATAATGCGGAAATTATAATGATAATAATTATATAGTGTCACTAGCAACCCGCCCCGGCTTCGCCCGGGAACAGTTATGAATGTGCAAGGAATTCCTGTCAGACGTAATTTAAGAATGGCGAGGTGCAAGCCAAATGCCCCTCCCGTCCAAACTAAAAACACTTATAGTGGGCGATGTATCGAAGATAGAGATATGCTCACGCGGACTTTTTTGTAGAATTTCTCACGCTGAACAATTCTTACACTCATAATATAGTGATATTTTTAACGGTTCGCCCAGCGTAAGCTTAAAAAGCGCACGGACGCCAGGCTATTTTTTCGAACTTTTCACTGAAATCGTTACTGCTTGGCTCCCTTTGGTCATAAATAAATTATGTTCTACACAAATCTTCTTCGAGATCACCTTTACAGAATGGTGAAAGCAGCATCAAAATCCATCCAGTGGTTCTTGAGATTACACATTTAATATACGTACTGTACAGCTGATTCCTTATCGCTCCTATAATGGGAGGGGAGTGCGCTCTACCGGCAACGAGTAGAAACTTTCCAATTACATGTTATACATGGGTTCTGACTGGGAATGTCAAGGCCGGTATAGAGCGCAGCTCGTATTGTCGGCCGTGGTATAAAAGAGCGGTCTGTTCAAACGACGATATATCGTTGTTGGCACTTGAGGCATAAATACGGAACAACAATATATCATTGTCTGGTACTCTAAGGGTTAAGGTGATAATTCACATATGCTGTGAACAATTCAAGGAAATGGTTTGAGGATTAATCATGGTGTTTAATAAATAAAAAAATAAAAAATAGTAGGATAATGGAACACTTGGTGAATAAAAAAAGATATATATTACTTATAATAATGATTATTGGTGTGAGGTCATTCAAAACGGCATGATACGTAAAGTATAGGCAAATGATTGTAAATTAAGCACTCATATAAGCATATGAATGATAAGTCTAATCACTTTGCATTTAGTCAAGTGGACTACATTACCTAGGTATATCATAATTTATTCATGCCAATTATGTGTTCGAATGGGAAGAAATATTCACTTAGTTATCATATTACAGTGAAACCTCGTTAGTACGTTTTTCAAGGGACTGAAAAATTTGAATGTCAAAAGCGGGAAAGCGTACTAATGGAAAATAATAATTAAACTTCATTAATTTGTATCAGTAAGGGAAATGTAAAAAACGCGTTAATCAGAAGTGCCGCGTCGTGGCGCCTGCTACTGTCTTACTTTTAAGAGTCGCCTATACCTGTTATGTCGCAACCCTCGCCCCCTTGTTGGCCAGGAATGTTATCTCAGAGGGTCGGTCTCACATTCCACTATGGGTGGACAAAGAATGCTTTCAGGGCTGACGAAAATGCGATCGTACTACGCGATGCGCGGCGCCTGCTACTGTCTTACTTTTAAGAGTCGCAACCCCCGCCCGCTTGTTGGCCAGGAATGTTATCTCAGAGCGGTCGGTCTCCAGGGTGTCGACAACCCGGGAAAACCGGGAATTCTCAGGGAATTATGAATTTCTGGAATAATCAAGGAAAAATCAGGGAATTTCTTTGTTAATCAGGGATTTTTCTCAATTTGTCGATATCCCGTAAAAGTGGAAGCAGTACTTTCGAATTACGCGGGAAGTGATCGCTCGTTACCGGTAACGAAAGTAACGAATTTTACAAATGAATAACGAAAGTGACGAAAAAGCAACGAATTTTACAAACGGGTAACGAAAATTTTCTGTAGGCGGGTCGAATCATTTTAACTCGCGCCGCTTTTCTCAGAGATTGCGATGGAGCGAGTTTCACGCAAGCGGCGCCGATTGCATAAGCTATACTTCGCCGTGCCTGAGCTAGAGGAAATGCATACTGTGGATATCTTGAGTGGTATAGGCTACATCAATTCAACGTATATTTTCGGCATCGAGGATACTTTCTAGTTTTGTGTGAAATATTTTTCTGTGTTATTAGGAAACCTGACTTTTCTCGAGACGTTTATTCGCGAAAACTTCCGAAACTAAACAGAAACCTCTCATTTCAGTTATTGACCTCTAAATTTTGAGTCAAATTGAAGTCCAAAAATAACGTGAAATAATTTAATGTTGCTATCTTGCGAAATGTTACCGTTTCGAAACAAAAATATGAAATAGCTTCGAAATACTTAATAACCTACCGGTATTTTAAAAATCTGTCTCGTAAATTTGCGACATCCGGTATGGTTAATTCGAAATACAGTTATATGTCGATTTTACCTTCGAACTTTGGTTCCATCGGATATATAATCTAACTGGTTATTTCGATAACTTGTATAATTCGTGATTCGCATTCGAAAGAGAATGTGCCCTCTTGTCGTATTATTCGTGCAATCCTCTCAGAATAATTCATAATATTCGATACGGTACCTACTTCGTACGTTCATCCTCCAAATCACATCCTCAAGACGACTGGCTGACCTCATGACTTGCCTGCGCGAATCTCGTCAAACGGACAGAGATAGACGTCAGTTGCGTAAAATGATAAATCCCGTCTCCTATCGAGAACTTGTGACCACGAAGACTGCGGGAATCCTGTCAAAGGTGATTGGGCACCCATCACGAAACATTCCGAAACCTACTCGCCACTTTTACCATGACCGTATACTTAAAAGCGTACGGGGAGCGAAAAGTGCATCAACCCACTTAGAAATGACTGCCTACGCTGCATCGCGATACTAATTGTCCCTCGTGATCCACCCTGAACTTATGAATTCCCAACCACAGTATAGGGACAGCAGGAATCACGGCGCCGACCATACAACATGTCCATTACTACTCGTGAATTTTAACCATACCTAACCTTGAGCTTGCCTCCACTATTCTGTCAGGGCAGATAGGCAGGCAATCGTTGAACGGCTGGATGCAGCGCCGATTGCATAATATTGCGAGGAAAACTTGAATCTCGTAAAACGGCCGAGAGCAGCAGCGATTGCGTTACATCGCGATATTTCTCCACCTTCAATGACTAGGACAACTGGATTCTTGTCAAACGGACAGCAAGTGGCGCCGATTGCGTAATAATGCTATATTTTCTCGTGCCCGACCTCAAGGACAATGGAAATCTCGTCGAATGACCAAAAGTGACACCGTTTATCTAAATCGCGATTTTTCTCAGTGTTCTATCGTGAAAACTGCGGGAATCTCTTCAAACGGCTGAGACCAGCGCCGATTGTGTACAATCTCGATATTTCTCCGTACTTGACTGCAAAGTCAGAATTCGGTAACGATCACGTAACGTCGCATACATTTCTTCGTGATCTACCTCGGGGACAAAGGAAATCTCGTCAAACGGTAAAGAGCAGAGCAACCTCTTGATATTAAAACAACGTTTTGTGCACAAGACGACATATTAGCTGAAACAACTAATTTGATAATTAATATCTAGTATTTTTTATTATTTATTTTATTTACAGCTTTATACACAGTTTATTGTTGTTTATCTTCACCGCGTGATGAGCCTCTTTGCTTGCAGACCACAGACGTATCTTGAATTCAAAGGTAACTAATTTTTACTTCATCCTTACAGTAGACACCTTGATGACAGTGCTCAGCCAATGAGCAGTGCCTTCTCAAGGTCAACTGAACGTATGATGTGGCAACTTTTCCGTTTGCTTTCTGCGCAGGAGCCAACTACGCCATTTTATTGGGCCTTGAGCATTTTGTTCGTTGCGATCAGTATTGCCAATTTAGTGATTTTTTTGGTAGATGTAGCAACTTTGGCGACAAAATATTTTAAATTTAGTATTGTTTATAAATATACTATGTGAGCTGCCTGAATAGGATTGACATTTCAGCGGAAATTCCACGTCAGTCATCACCGCTCTGCCTCTTTACCAATCCATGTTCGCATAGTTGATGTCACAATACTCTGCGTTGCAATATTACCGCCCTCGTGCCTCAGTGCCTGGTCAGCTTTATCTCTGGCTTGTACAGTTTGGCAATCTCGTTCTCAGACCCCATGGCGAGACGAGAACTGCCAATCCTATTCTGAATGCATTACGTGACAAGCGTTTTTTTTTTTTTTTTTTTTTTTTTTTTTTTCGATGTCAATGAACTACGACCTAGGCCTATATCCGTTTTACGTCTCTGCATAATGGGTTGAAATCACTGACTGGACTCTTAATTATATTATCATGGAGATAGCATGTACAACAAATTCTTGTCAGACGTAATTTAAGAATGGCGAGGTGCATGAAACTCAAATCCCCCTCCCGTCCAATCTAAAAACACGTATAGTGGGCGATGTATTGAAGATAGATATATGCTCTCGCGGACTTTTTTTTTTTTTGTAGAACTTTCCATGCTGAACAATTCTTACACTCATAGTATATTGATATTTTTAACGGTTTGCCCAGTGTAAGCTTCAAAAGCGCAGATAGGTATATTGTCTCGATAGTGCTTTCGGTACAGGAAGTGAGGTTTTACCGTGTGTATTGTCATGTCAAGTGTTAGCGCGCGCCCGGGCAACATGTGTTAGACCTGGGTTGACAATACTGTTTGCGCGGCTTTTCCATCCCGGTATTCTTTGATTATTTGCTGTAGTTCTACTGTTAATGCTTTAGTATGCTGTTTGAAGTTTACGAAAAATATAACATTTGTGCCATTGTGTGCTAAATCTATAGGAAAACTTATGGTGTGCAATAATTTCCAGGGTGTTCTTGTGCTGCTGTTGATATATGATTTAGCCCCTAAAATACGTAGTCGTTCAAACACGTGGTTGTGCTACCCCCGATTATATCGTGTGCTATTCGATCTGTGTCTACTCTTGTGCATCGAGGCAAATAACCTCTCGCTCTGCTTACGAATATTTCATTTGGGATACCTTGTACTTTATACTGTAGTGATCAAAAGGCTTAACGGAAGCTCAAGCACTTGTGCTGTTGTCTAGCTCATGATCACTATGAGGTTGTTATGTGATCATCTGAAGTCCACTTGGTATCTTTACCTTGTAGATGCTGCCAGTTATGTTCAGGCTGGTTCACGATTGGCCCGGGAATGAGAACGGGAAGCTTGCTGGCGCTCTGGTTAACCACAGGAACGGGAACAAGGAAAATGTTTGATGTTTATGTAATATGATGGATATGCCTAGTGCCCTTAAATGCATATTTATTGCTCCTACGTTCCTTGGCTAGGCTAGAACGTATGTCCTATTTTGTTTTTAATTGCGCCCAGGAAATGTGTTTGTAACACCTTTCAAACTCGGCCTTGTATTATCAAACAGACTAGGTTAAATTATTTTAGACTGATAATGGTGTGTTCTGGCCTGTCGAAACATCATTGATAATGATTTCCTTCATTTAAATGTATTTATAAATTACTAAATTACTAAATTGACGAAATTAATATTATATAAACAGTATTTCATACCAATTGTAACATATGGACGGGAAACACTGGTAACGAATAAAAAGCAAAATAGTAAGACACAAGCAGTAGAAATGAATTTTTTAAGAACGTCAGCTAAAAAGACAAGAAGGGATAGAATTCAAAATATTGAAATGAGAGAAGAGTTAAATATGGAACCGTGAAATCAGAAGATACAGAAAGCAAGGTTACGTTGGTTCGGACATGTAAAAAGAATGGGTAAAGAAAGAGTAGCAAAAAGGGAATTAGAAAGAGAAGTCAAGGGAAAGAGACCAGTTGGAAGACCGAGAAGAAGGTGGTTGGACCAAATTTTGAAGGACATTGGAGAAGCTGGGTTGGATGTGGCAGAAGTGATGGAACAGTAAAAATGGAGGGACCGAAAGGCTTGTAAAGGCTTGTAAACCACACCCGGGTGGCTGTAATGGGACTTGGATGATGATTACTCAATTACATCTGTCATGACGAGGTGGACCTAATTCAGAGTGAGAACTTGGAATATGCCTCCCTTCGTCCCTTGGATATGTGTAAATTACTGTATAGGCTTATATTCAGACTTATGCTACCGAATATCATACCTGCGACGTAGATTAGTGATTTCAATGGTAATGAAAGGTTTTACAAATTAAATATTGGTCTAAGATGATCCCACTCATATGGTGACACCTTGATGTGTGTATTCAACCTCCCTTTGTCCCTTTTATTGGAGGCATTTACTGTAGCATGACTTAACTGACCTTGCTTATTTTACTGGACAACAAGTTCACTTATTGAAGTACATTTATTTTCACAACTGTTTCCCTTGCGCCGACATTGCTCACATCTGTTTGGATCCTGAAATTTCCGAGAACAGATAACATAAAATTTAATTCTATTTTCCTTTTGCTTTCCTGGATTACATTTTGCTTCTTGATCCTGGAGAGCGCTTAAAACCAATCAAAAATAGCGTGCATTTCATCACACTTCCCGTTCCCGGGCGAATGTTTAGCATTCTTTACTCAGGGAATTCTCTCATTAATTCTGGAAAAATCAGGGAATTCTTTTAAGATGAGTTGGTAGACACCCTGGTCTCACTTTACACTAGGGGTGGACAAAGAATGCTTTCAGGGCTGACGAAAATGCGATCGTACTAAGCGATGCACGGAAAAATGTGCGACGTGATAAATGAGGTACTTTTACATTCTCATCAGATAAGAATCGGGACTTGAAAATTACGACGTGATATGCGATAAAACGTACTAATGAGGAACGTGTTAACGAGGTTCTACTGTATATTGAAACATAAAATTTGAATTTTGTGCAAAAAGATAATGAGGGGTGCACATTTGTTGCAACATTATGAGTAATAAGAGTAATGAGACTCTGAAATAACTTGTAAAATAATTTGGAAATCATAATATTTAAGACAGACCTGAGATGAGTGTCTAATAGATTTGGAAGACATGGATATTCCACTAATGAAATTTATTCTTCTATTTGATAGAATGTAGATAACAAGTTGTATAATAATTGTAAATAGTGAATTCAATCTTGATTTAGTGGTCAAGCTAGACCAATATTGCTATGGCAATACAGTGGAATCTCGTTAGCACGATCTCGGTTACGACGTTTTCCCGTTTAACACAATGATTTTCTAAAGTCCCAGCCCCATTCCTACTAATTACTTTTTTCTTTAGCGTATGGCTTTTAGTGCCGGGAGTGTCTGAGGACATGTTCGGCTCGCCAGTGTTGTAGCTGCTTCGAGACGGACACCCAATGGGTGAGCTACAAGTACCGTTGGGGCGGAAAGTGGGAATGGAAGGTCGAGGAGTTGGAAGGTAGCGGCTGTGGCCTATAGTTAGGGACCAACCCCGGCATTTGCCTGGAAGGAAGATGGGGAACCACAGAAGACCATCTTCAAGGTTGCCGGTGGGGGGATTCGAACCTCCTCGCCTCCCGGATGTGAGCAACTGCCAGCAGTCATGCCGTAACGACCACGGCTAACTCACCAATTACATGTTGATATATCCCCTTAATACGTTTTCTATTCCCGCTTGCGACGATCAAATTTCCGTTGTACTATTTGTTAGGGAACCGGATTTTATTCGAATTTTATTATAAAATTAGTCATCTTGAAAACACGATGCGATATTGCTTCCTATTCTCTGTTAGTTATTGACAGTGTAGATGATTAGTGTGTTTTGACGGTGTGGAAGTGGCTTGAGGTATGTCGCAACACAGAAGATAGCTGACGGTGTAGAAGTGGCTTGAAAGCTATGACACAACACGGAAGATAGCCGACGTGTCTCTCTCGTGCCAGTAGAACATGCTACCTATAACGCGTTCTTTGTTTCGAAATACACTACAAATTGGCGTGCGTATGCCGGCCAACCACTAGTGTCTCGTTCTTCCGTGAATGCGGTAGCGTGCGTTTGACGACCGGCCGCCCCGTCATGTCGTGTAGCGTGAGTTTTAAAGCCCGTGAGCACAGAACCTTTAAACACGGTCACGTTGCATATTTTGCCACGCTTCGCTTTAGTACTGTACCCGTTCATCCGAGGGATGCGATGATCCATTTGCCATTACATCGCATACCTGGCTTCCCAGGCCAGAGTGGAGTTAAATGAACATGAAGTCAAATAAGGAATGTATCGGAAATTCAGTTGAAATATCACAAAAGCAGAGGGTAACACGAGATAAAGTATCTCCAGGGTCGTTACGGGCTTAAATTTAATAAAAAATAACAAATTGAAATGGGCGCCATGAACTGAACCCCTAGCAAACCACATCCTTTCTGGTTAAGCCTTAATTAAGACAAAGGAAAGGATTGGGAAAACCTCATCATCATCAGATCACAACTAAGATAAAACCAAATTTATTTAAAGTTTGATAGTCAGACAGAGAAATTAAACACAAACCCTACCTAAGAGTATGGTCGAATGCAAACGTTAGGTTGTCATTGTCCTCAAAATCGAACCATCTCTGTGCTATTTCAGAGTATATTTCATCCACATAAAATATAAAAATTGACTAAAGTTCGCTTGGGTTCTCAGGGCCACCGTAGCACTATGTCTTTGCGTCACTGACATCTCGTGATCGCTGAGACCTAACCTTTCTTTAATTTAACATCAGGAATGTGGATGTCAATAAATATGAATCTGTCTAACAAAATATCCTAATAACACATATATTCTAATATTGACTTATTTTCATGGCTTATATGGCACTATTCAAATGCTGAAAATCTCAATAAATGCTCCTAAAAATCTAACAATTAATTTATACACTATATTTACACTGTCACTGATTATTGCTTGGTTGTGAATCAAAGAAAACTTCACTATTCATTGGTTATCATCATCATATCAAAATTAAATATCTCTCACATTAGTTCTCATCCCAATATTCATTATATTCAAGTCAGAATAATTAATTTATTACCATCAAATCATTAAAATGAATATTATATTCATCAATTCATTATATTCTTCAATTATCCACACACTCTCATTTCATTATCTCATTCAGATTAAATCATCTCAATTCATCCATTTAAATTGTTTAATTCATTAATTCAAGTTGCAATTCATCAAATTATTTAAATCATATTTCTTATTTAAATTCATTTAAATTTTATTAATCATCAGTTTCTTTAATTATCACCTTTCAATTCAGTTAATCATCAGCTGTTTAATCACCTATTAATTTATTTAATTCAGTTAATTTATTCAACCTTTAATTCATCAATTTATTTAATTTATCAATTTATTCAAATTTTAATTATCAATTTATTCAAATTTTAATTCATTGGGTCAGATCATTAATATGCTTAAACTTCAGATTATTATTTTATAAATTATTATTATCAGAAAATCTCGGATTATCAAAATTATTTATTTAATTTCCTAAAAAATTGTTTAATATAGGTTATAGAACGTTGTCTTACAGTTTTATCACTTCCAAGTTATATTTCGTATTTAATTATCATGCCAAAATAATGTATTGCCTTCACAAAATCACGTTGGATCTCACTATCCAAAACTTCACCACATAATCTCACTTTATCAAATACCATATTTGAATACCATAATTATTCCATATAACACCATAATTATTCCACAACACCATAACTATTCAGCGCACAGCATGAATCTTCAAAAATATGCTAGACTGGGTTCAACAACCTCATGTCTGCCTCAAAATACTCATTGGCAATATTGCAAACTTCCACTTGGCAACCTCCTAAAATACCTATCAAAAATACTTCACATAATCACGTTGCATGATCCACAAAAATATATAACTGGCTTCAAATTATTAACGCACACAATCTATAAGAACTGTAATTAATCTGGTCATATCTAGACAACTTCTTAAACAATAAGGAAAATTACCTTAGTAATCGTAATTCAATTCAAGATCTGCTTTCAAATAGAGCATAAATTCTCTTAAGATTCTCAAGATTTACTTCAAAGAAAAACACCAATGTGTTATAATACCTCACATCAAAAATATCTAATACTGATCTGCCTCAAAATAAATTCTGACCATAAATGATTCATCTTACAAGATTCAATTACTTGAAATCCTTCTCAAAGGTATCAAATCACTCACAAAGAGTATCAAAAGTATCAGCTGTTAAATGAATGTACTCTCAAAAGAGTATTGCAACAAAATATTGGGTTGGCAAAACAAGAATTACAAAATGTAACCCTGCTGACATTTATTTTTAATTTATTTAACAAAATTCGACTAATGTGTGACTCGTAGTTTCTTGTTTAATCCTCTTACGATCATAAGTACACTCGGATGATAAAATGAGGCCCTCGATTGGCAGGTAAGGTGAGTGCCACCACACAACGCCTAAAGCGACAGGCCCTGCCCCGTAGACTATCATGATAATGCCCTAAACGATGGGTAAGGTGAGTGCCACCACACAATTGCTAAATGCAACAGGCCCCA
Organism: Meconema thalassinum; assembly: GCA_946902985.2. Classification (NCBI taxonomy): domain Eukaryota; kingdom Metazoa; phylum Arthropoda; class Insecta; order Orthoptera; family Tettigoniidae; genus Meconema; species Meconema thalassinum. The sequence goes on along the minus strand of OX336390.1, from coordinate 473,822,960 downwards.
TCTCGTAGACTGATGAGTGAGTGTACAAGATTGGAATCAACAAGACTCTAGTTGTCACATAAAAGCGATATGCATTCACTTGAGTGAATAAAATTTTAATATCGCCAAACAATCCAACAAAAAAATCCCTACTGATGAATTATACATACTCGCTAGTATGCAATGAACTGACGAAATAATTTAAATTATCCAATTGCAGATCACGAGTTCGAAACACTCTCCAAAAAAAATATATCTATCCATAAACAAGAAATACTATCCTCACAAAAAAAATCTAAAAAGACCTAAATTCTGTCTAATAAAGTCAACCAATGGTGAGAACGTCGTATAACTGTGCCTGCCATATCATATGGTAACACCATATTCTAGCAAATGGAGCAATAAAGTATCTAAGCCATGTCGAAAAATAATAGTAGAACTCCTACTAGAAATATATACAAGTATGCCCAGTGTTCATGAAAAATCATATCAGGAATGCCATAACTCTTACAATACCTTCATATTCCAGATGTTAATATAATTCAAAGATCGCCGATAATCCACGTGTGTATCACAAATTTCTCGATAGATCGACGAAAACGCTGTATCACCCACTGAACTAACGCTTGACTTCATATTCCAAGTGAATCTGATGTTGTATATCCTCTTCGTCAGGAACCGAATCCATCGCTCGGTGGTGCCATCACGTCTCCGTATCCGCCTAGCCCGACATGATGAACTGAAGATTATCCATCACGGATATTGTCCAAACTCTTCCATAAAAGTTCAAAAATGTAGAGTACCCCATACTCTTCGAATATGTCACGCCACTGTCCCATAAACTATTCGGTTGGCATATGACAAAAATGTTAATCTCCACAGCGGCTGAATTTCACTGGTAGAAAAAAAAAAATTATCTAGAAAAGTGTACTGATTTGTTAAACACCCTGTATCTGTGTTTGTAACCGAGATATTTCATAACTGTTCATGATATGCAACTATTGTGCCGCACGTGCCACTGTTCACGAAGTGCATACGCTTATAACTGTTCACTTGCCAAAAGCAATAATGTTGGACTGACCCCATGGTCGCCTTAAATATTTCGGTCTGAAATGCATCATAAAATATGCCGTAATACCGCTGAAATATGTTCAAGTCCATTTAAAAGTCCACAATAGAAGTGTGTAATTGCAATTGGACTGCACAATTGGACTGTCGAAACACAAGTCCAAACATATTAAGCTTGACAAAATGTCGAAGTAATGTTCAGCTGCTTGACTATCGCCTTATTGTAAAATGTCGACCACAGCACGACACGTTCTGCCTCACTGTCCTTGTATAATGCGAGGTTGAATACTGGCCTCATTATACCGCTTCGCTGTGCTATTCTGCATTGAGAATGTAGCTCAAATAATGTTCTCAATCTTATCGTAATGCTGCGTATTGCTTTGATAAACTGTAAGTTTGGAAAAGCATTGCTGTTTCACGTAACTATTACTGCGATGTTGAAAAGACATCTGCCTGAACACCGGCTTTCTCTCTCACGTTCACGGCTTGTATAACCTGCCTTGCAGATAGCGTACGCTCCAACAACGAACTCCTACTACTGCGCTGCACTGCCTTGTAAAACTGATTCTCATACTGCACGATGTGTTCCGCTCAGCTTGACTTGCGGGAATACTACTCTCGTTCTGCTAGTGTCACTGCGTTCGGCTGTCTCGCCCGGCTCTATCACGTGACTTTCCCCTTCCTTCCACTGTCATACGTCACAGCTATAACCTCGACCACTATTATATCGGCAATTAAGTTATAACATAACTTAAGGAGTTGTCTGCCTTTCTTCAAGTTATCACCAATAAGATTTCTTGATATTTCCTTCTCTTCTGAGGTTATATAATGTTTTATTCCATATTGATCTTTATAATAATCTAGTATTTCTCCCATAATTCCATATGCTTGAAAGGTAGTGCCTCCTTCTTCCTCCGCCTCCTACGTCATCTCCTACCATTCTTTTCGACTCGATCTGAGCGCTATCTATTCTTCTTTGCCCACAAATCTCAACTATGGCTCAATCACAACTGGCGTAGCCGATAGCCTCAACTAGGTATCGGGTACAGTACGATAGCATTTTCGTCAGAGCGCAGAATCGCTTTCAATACGATATGCGTTTATATGTTCCTGAACACCAGTTTGGATACGATCCGATCCCACAATTTTACTGCATAGACCTTGAAACTCAATACGATCTGATTCACGCAAATACGCATTACACTACCGAAGAAGTGGTGAAACCTAGTGATAATTTTGTTGCGTCTTATTGAAATAATGGAGGTGGCGCTCCAAATTAGGAGAACCTTTGTATAATCCTCACCTTACGTGCGTGGATGTAGGTATTTTTTTTTTCTGTTCACGCGCGAGCATATCTAACCTCATAAAAAACTTCGGTTATATCCAATCGTTCACTCCAAAGAATACGGCACTTCTTTTCCACAGAATATCAAGAAAAACATGTATTTAAGCTGAATCAATTATAGAAAACTAAATATTTCAACTCGTACTACAGTACTTCAATTACGAGTACGGTACCGGTATACGGTAGTACATTATTCTCTTATTTTCATTGCTCTCGTTTCTCTGTGCTGTATAAACTAGTTCTGTAATACAATGATTCTGTAGGTTGTTTAAAATTGTATATTCGATAGTACGTACTCCCGATTACAGGAGAACCTCGTTAACACGTTCCTCATTAGTACGTTTTATCGCATATCACGTCGTAATTTTCAAGTCCCGATTCTTATCTGATGACAATAATGTAAAAGTACCTCATTTATCACGTCGCACATTTTGCCACGCATCGCTTACTACGATCGCATTTTCGTCAGCCCTGAAAGCATTCTTTGTCCACCCCTAGTGTAACGTGAGACCGACCGCTCTGAGATAACATTCCTTGCCAAAAGGCGGGCGAGAGTTGCGACTTATCAGGTATAGGCGACTCTTAGAAGTAAGACAGTAGCACGCGCCTCTATCAGGTATAGGCGACTCTTAGAAGTAAGACAGTAGCACGCGCCGCGCAGCGCGTAATACGATCGCATTTTCGTCAGCCCTGAAAGCATTTTTTGTCCACCCCTAGTTGAATGTGAGACCGCACTGAGATAACATTCCTTGCCAACAAGCGGGCGAGGGTTGCGATTTATGAGGTTTAATTATTATTTTCCATTAGTATGTTTTCCCGCTTTTGACGTCCAAATTTTTCAGTCCATTGAAAAACGTACTAAAGAGATTTCACTGTATCACGTTTTTTACTTTTCCCTCACTGAAACAAGTTAATGATGTTTAATTATCATTTTTCATTAGTACGTTTTCCCGCTTTTTACGTTCAAATTTTTCGGTCCCTTGAAAAACGTACTAACGAGGTTCCACTGTAATTGCTGTTACTAATTGGTGAATGATATAGTTAATTATTGTATTTTTCTCATTGGTTGCACTAGTTAGAATGGAGATCCATACTTTTATTCCAGGGCAAGATACATCTTTTCTATAGATTTTTCTTTAATTATAATCTCAAGTGAGTGTGTTTGTGATAGACTGAAAACACCACTTGACGGACATTCAGGGTGTTTAATGGATTATATAGTCAAATATGACCGAATCTAACCTGTTTTTATTTAATTTAATTTTCTTCGAGTATCTCCTAATTTTATTTATATCAAAGGATAGGACCGAGGAGATTCGTTGACGATTTAAACTTTAATATTTTTTTATTTGGACTATAAATATTTTTCTTTTGCATCGATCCACATCAAGCTTTAATTTAGACCAAATCTCCGAGGCAAGATAGGCTTTTGGGATTTCTATTTTTATGTGTTGGTCGATGAGTTGCCCAATAAATGGATACCTGAAATGAAAATCCACAGCCTGCTTCCAGTCTCCGACCGGGTCAGGAATGGAATGAATGAAGCCCCCATCTAGCGGCGAGGATATGAACTGTGCCGGCTGCCGAGGCCTGACGCACTCCTCTGGGGCAATGATTAAATGAATGACAGATGAAATGAAATGATAGTGGAGAGTGTTGCTGGAATGAAATGATGACAGGGAAAACCGGAGTACCCGGAGAAAAACCTGTCTGCCTCCGTTTTGTCCAGCACAGATCTCACATGGAGTGACCGGGATTTGAACCACGGACCCAGCGGTGAGAGGCCGGCGTGCTGCCGCCTAAGCCACGGAGGCTTAAATGGATACCTATTTTATCTTATTAAATATGCTTATCTTATGATTTCTGTTGTGCTATTGCTTTGATTTAGGTTTGGGAGTGGGTTGATTTAACCTGTTACACCTGTATCCTGTTAACCACCCCGAGACAGTTCTCATATCCACCGGCAATTTTTTTATATATATATATATTTATATTCAAACCCAGAACTCGATCATCTTTGTTCTTTATGTGATATGTCTTGTGTTATCGGCATGAATTGCGATGTTTTCGCTGGGTCATCCATTTCACTGCCGGTTAACGGGGACAATATGGGTAGTAGCACTGTTAGGCTCAGACTTAACATTTCTCATTGTTCCCTATGTAACAGAGTTGGGAGGTGTTGCTAAGGAAACTCCATTCATTTACATTGTAACTGTAAAGGCTCAGGTGAACAGAGCCCTAGCCAGGCTTGCCAACACAGATTTTTGTATTTAGTAAAATACATTCAAAGTTGTTCAAGAAGACTTAACTTACCCTCGTGAAGCTTCCTTTTTTCCCTCTTTCACTCGCCGAAGGAACTTTAATTGAAAAGTTACCAGAAACCCTCTTGGGAGGACAAATAAGTGATATTCATTATTGACGATTCAAATGGTATCCCTTGAAGTGTAATTAAAATATTTCCGCCAGAGAGCACCAATATGTGGCTGGGGTAGTAGTACCATCTACCGAGACTTACGGGAAGTATTCAGTTTAAAATCTGGCCATGCTTTGTGATTTTGTTTCCATACATCTCTCTAGTTCATTTTCACTCTCAGATCATGTTGCAGAACAAATATGTAGCTGGTAGTGCTTTGGAGGTAAATTGAGGTTGTATTTTAAGATACAATCGCGAATCAGGCCTCCTATGAACAGGTCTCGTTAGGATGGGGAGTAGGTTAAGTTAGAATTACGAAACTAGGTAAGTCAATTTGTTTTTAAAAAAATCCCCATTAAATATCCTGCAAACGCGTATGTGTCCCCTATAAGAAATATTTCCCACTACACGTTTAGCTAAGTTGGTGAGTTGCTACCTAGCTATAAATAATTACACCACCACGAAGCTCGAAACTACCTTCAGGTTTTAGCTCATTCTCAGCCTTCCCCAACTCCAACAGCACGAGCCGTGACTGCCCAAGCGGCATCTTAACTTCATCAGACTTCCATCAGTACTCCCCCCTGGCACATACACACTCTGAAACTTGTCCGAAAGTTGCTGTAAAACAGGCCTGACTTTTCTCAGCTTGTCAGGCATAGTTTTTACGGGGAATCAGGGGCAGAATGCAAGAATCTAGATACTGTACCTAGGTATAATATTGAATCTTCTATAAGACATTGTTTCTGAAAAAAAACTGTTTTTCTCTAACCCTCCTTTTAGGTCAATTGTCTTGAACAGACAACTTTTAGTCTGGGACATCAAAATTCACTAAGCAAAATGAGCCTTTTGTTCATCTTTAGTAACAGGAAACCAGTTTTCCTCATCATAGCTTTCTTTTTTTAAATTATTATTATTTTCTATTTCCTGGAGTAGCTTTGCTGCATTGTTTCATTGGAGACATGCTCCCAAAATTCTTCCAGTAGAAACTCGTCCAGTACTTCAGCCATCCCTGGATTCTCGCCTAGTCTACATGCTACAGTAGTATTCATTTTACTATCAGTATTACACGGCATATTATTCGGTACATTGTTCACCAGTGCCCACTAAACCGAAACCCCTATCTTCTAAAATACGTAATATTCTAGTACATAACTTTGAAGCTGTTTTTCAGTATACAAATTGCAATATTCTAGTACGATCAGCTTCTTCCCAGTTAGCCATGATTCTGTATTTACATTTGCGTGGTACCTGGCACTTATCTAAGACTCAGAAAAATGATTGGACATTTGTAACATCTGTGACTATGAAATACGTATCTAAGTAGCCGTGCTTTACAGAGAAAACCCGAGATACATTTACCAACATCTTTTAGACATTGTGAACCCAAGGAAACATCTAAACACATCCCTGGATATGTTATGAAAGCATACAAGAAATTTCAGTCATTGCAAGGAAGTGGGTTAATAAAATAATCAAATGAAGAATATAGATAAAGTATTAAAAATCTTGAAGAAAATACAGCATTAACATAGAATATTGTCCTCCTATGGCGGTTATAACCCCGCAACACTAACACTTGATTAGACAAGGCGGACATCCAGTTACTTTATAATTAATGTATATGGTTTGTTCATCGCTAGTGTGCTGTAGCAAAACATGCTGTATGAAATGACATTCAAATACTTAATAATCTTCAGCCTAACAAAACATGAATTCAAGCAGAGAATAACTGAGCTTCTTAAAATTACTGCTCAGGTGGTCACAAGCTATGATCCCTCGTCATTGTGTATTTCTCAAAAATACTAGATGCTTCAAAACCATAATTGCCGCCGGTCGCAAGATGTAGGGGTAGCGTGCCTGCCTCACACCTAGGGAGGCCCCAGGTTCGATTCCCAGCTCCATCAGGAACTTCAGAAATTTATCTGAGGGCTGGGAAAAGTTGCTAAATCATTGTTGTCAACAGACCAACATTTATTCCTGCCACTAATGGGACTTTAAAAAGTTCCTGAATTACATTTATAGACATTTAAGAAGCTGTTGTTCAGTGTTGCTTTATATCATAATTATGTTTCAGTCAGTCAACATGTTAATGTGCCCAATTAAATTTGATGTGGAGTAAAACTTATCTACCTACATCTGCCAACCTGGAAAAACTACACACATTAGTTACACTTATTTCGAAAGGGGGTTAATTGGATGACCTGTTCCACTTGTCAGGAGGTTATCCCTTTCCTCTCGAATTATTGTAAATCCTGATTTCTCCCAACTCATATTTATTTCTGTCAGCATTCATATTTTAAAACCTGGTATTAAGTACTGGTTGTAACAATATATACAGGAAGGAACTACAAAAGTAATGAATGTACCGTATTTACTCGAATAAGACCTGCACCCTGATTTTGAAGAACAAATTTTAAAAAAATACTCAAAACTATTTACAATCTTTACTAAATAAACAGAATAGCATTTCTACAAAATAGTTTCCAACGGTTTTAAAGTCGTCCTAAAATAACACACAGAAACGAATAAAAATACAAATAAAAGAACACAAACACTTCATTCATAGTCATCAGAAGTACCAATTTCGGAACTTTTTTCACCATCACTTTCCCACAAAATGTCGTCATCACTGCCATCCATAGCATTGGAAATACTAAATTTCTTGAAGATCTTCCGTATGAGATCTCCCGAGATACGATTCCATGCCGTCAAAATCCACGAACAGAGCAGCTGAACTTCCGGGCGCTGAATACAACCAGTTTGAGTCAGTGTGTGCTTATCGTCCGCCATCCACTCCGTATACAGCTGTTTCAAGGCTGCTTTGAACGGTCGGTTCACGCAGACATCCAGTGGCTGTAGCATAGAAGTCATCCCACGCGGGATGATTGCTAGGTTGGTTTTTCCATCCTTAACGAATTTCTTCACAGCGTCTGTTGTATGGCCGCGGTAACTGTCCAGAACAAGCAAGCTCTTTCGTCGTAATAATGCAGCAGGGCGACGTTGCCAGACACACTTTAACCAGTGTTCCACTAGTGAACTGTCCATCCAACCAGAGTCCCGAGTTCTGACGATAACACCAGCGTCTTTCGCTTGAGAACAACGTAAAGCGGAAGTTTGGTTTCCATCAGCGAGTATACACAACGTTACCGTGCACCGTTGTTTCTCATTACCACCTGTTCTGATAGTCACACTTTTAGATCCCTTAACATTCACAGTACTGTCCAGTGGCATTTCAAAGTAGACTGGCGTCTGATCTGCATTACCAATTTGGGAAAGCAAATAAGAATTTTCCTTCCGCAACTGAATTATGTCAAATATTAAAGGGACAGGAATTCCGCCTGATCAATACAAAACTTTTCAGTCAAGGGGCTATATTATACCCATTTGGTACATGTTTCGAAGCCTTCCATGGCCCCTTCATCATCCATACACATAAACATATAGTCAGTACAATCTTGGAATAACATTAAAAAGGTTAAAACTAACATGAGAAAACGTGATGAAAATGAGACATGAAAAACCATGAGGACAGTTGTGGTACAAATACATTGAGTAAAACTTGTCATAAGAAAACCTTACGAATATTACAAACAAATGGAAAAACACATTAAAAATAGTATGTTAAAATGCAAACTTACAGTGCAATTTATATGACTCTTGTAATAATCTTAGAGTTTTGATAAAATATAATAGCAGGATTCAGTGTCTGAAAATCTAGGGAATTCGACCCATAGAAAGAGTTAAAAGTATGTTAAAAACTGACAGTCATATTAAGACTTTGTTGACTTCATACGAAAGATCGTTGGCAGAAAGAACAATACATCGCCATGCATGAAAGTCAAATCGGCCAAGCTTGATGAAAGCCTCTTGAAATGGAGACGAAAGGAAAGTTGAGCATCTTGTGTTTAGGAAATCCAAAATTTCTTCTAGTAGACATATGGGCTTTAGGAGAAACGTCATAGCAGAGGGAACATGACTTCCGACGCAGGAAAACGTAGAGAATCTGGCCAGCTTAAACGAGTGAAAGTGAACAGCTGAGCACGCAAAACAAAGCAATCTCGATTGATTGTACGAATACTGAATTATGTGACGCTGAAAGGAAAGTAACTTTTCTTCATAGGCACAGGAAGACGCTGCGAAATTGAGGTACGCCTTCGTATGCTCACCCATTTCTTTTATAAAAATTTTGAATCCATCCTCGGCTTGCTTTAAACCCTACTGTAGAAAGTTCCTTTGCGATCTGTAATGCCTTTAATTGACACATTTCGGCCGACACCCCATTTCCCAATTCCCGCCTTTCTGTTACGTATTTATAAAGTTGTTATTCAATTTCCAGAAACTGTACACTAATCAGTCCGCGGAAAGCTCTACGAGCACCACTACTTGTTAGCAACACGTTTTTTTTTTCTTTCTTTCTTCAATCTCGAATACATGACTCGTCAATATCATATTTCCTACCGGCGGCACGATTTCCAATAATTTCAGCTTCCCTCACAACTTTCAGCTTCTCACTCGCGGTAAACGACCGGAAACGCTTCGTAGAATTCATGTTTACACTCGGAAAACGTGTGCGAGACTGTATGACGCCGCATGATTACGGTAAAACGTGATAACTGGAAGAAGGCTAGCACCATCTAGCGGATACTGGCAATACCCGATATCGCGCGTGGCGGGCTATTTAAATCTTTAAAATCAGTATGACTCAAATAAGACCCGCACCCCAATTTTTCACGTACGAATTTGTTTAAAAATGTGCGGGTGGTATTAGAGTATATACGGTAGGCTATAGTATTTACATAACACAAAACAATGTTTTTAACTTTCTTAACGGTATGTCTTGAGTGTGTGGGTTCTGTGTTATCACCGCTCTTGTTCATCCTAATGATGGACACTGTAACATCTGACCTACAAAAGTCAATGCCGTAGACCCTCCTCTATGCTGATGTCATGTTAGCCTCCACAAGCAAAGAAGACTGCAGCTTGAGACCCAAGCCTGGGGTGATCAACTTGCACATTATGGCCTGCGCTTAAACAAAAGAAAGACGGAATACATGAAGACAGATATGCAAGATATAGGTACTATCCAAGTAGATGGGGGAAGACTTGCCACGTGTAACAAAATTTAAATATCTAGGATCTCTGATCACTAATGATGGAAGTCTTGTAGACGAGGTCAATACGAGAATCAGCGCAGCTTGGAGGTAGTGGCGAATGACAACTGGAGTCACCTGCTATCGAAGGATGAAGGGCAACCTAAAGTCAAAGATCTATCGCAATGTCATCCGTCCTGTCGCATTGTATGGATAAGAGTGTTGGCCAACAACAACAGTGACGGAACGTCGCTTGGGCGTTATGGAGACCAAGATGTTTCGCCAAATTGGATCCTGTTTCCAATGAAAACATCAGGAAACGGTTTGTGGTTGCACCAATCAGTAACGAGATGTGGGAGTGCCGTCTGCGTTGGTTTGGGCATGTTCTACGAGCGGAAGCGGACACAATTGCAAAGACTGGCTACAATATGCAAGTCATCGGCAAGAGACCTAAGGGAAGATCAAAACAGTGGGATGATACGCTACATGGAGATCTGAAGAACCAATACCTTCATCCTGACATGGCCAGAGACAGAAACAAATGGCGACAACGTATCCATATAGTGGACCCAGCAGCTATGCGGGACAAATGCTAAGGAAGATGATGTCTTGAATGTGTGGAAGCATTCAAAGCAAATGCCTGGATGGAACCCTGATTGCTTCTCATAATGTTATCGCCTCCTCCATGATTTCTTGCGACGCTCATATCAATAGTCACTTGAATCACTCAAAGATATATCACTTTCATAGCCAGATACTAAAATGTCATCACTTTTATGGTCACTATCATCAAAATCAGCCGAAATAGATGCCAGAATCTCAGCATCGGTCAGATTGTGCGCCGCCATGTTGCTCAACCGCGACTGATTTCCATGTCGAGGAAACGGAGCAGTTTTGCCGAGCAAAGAGAACCTAAAACTCTCCTCTTTAGTTTCTTTCGGTTTCCAGGACCAGCACTTGCCAAACGAAGTACAAAAGCCCTGGCATTTCAGGTAACCTAGAAACGAGCGGCGAAACATTGTGTCGACACAAGAGTGGAAAGGGTTAAAGTATATATGTTTTGATTATTCTCTTATTAAAACTTTTTAATAATGTGTCAGTTTTTTTAATAGTGTTCCATGAATGTTACAGCACTCCTTTAAATATTACGTTTATGTAATTTTTACTACTAGCTACCGTATTTCCTGGCATAATCCTTGCGCCCTACTTTTCAAATTCGAAAAATTGTTTAAAAAAAATTTAATTGCATAATCACCAGGGCACATTCATATTTGTGTGCTGGTCGGTTGCACTTGCAGCCGAAAGCTTATAACCTGGCGTGACCTTGTCAGAAGAAAGGAGTCCCTGCCTCTGTACCTGCAGGCTATGACGCACGCTCTGCGATCGTCACACAAGAGATTCATAATTGTGCGTCGGTTGCACATGCTGCTGCGAGCTTTTAGCTACGTGAGACACCTGCACGCTATACACCACTTTGCACCAATCCAACGGAGTGAAACTTATATGAATCCATTGCTTAAGTAAGTTGGACTTGGAATGATGAGATACAATAAGCTGCTGTAAATACTAAGCCCTGCTAGTCCCAGACTGCCCATGTGAAAGCAGGTCCAACTGCTATTGGCTGAAACTTACGCAAGAAGCACCTCACGCTAGTCTAGCATCAGCTACTTCCGTGGAGAAATCACAAGACACCCATGCGTGTTCACAATGAGAAATTGCAAGAACTATACAGTTATCTTGATGAAAGTGAAATACACAGGATTGCAAATTAAGCAAATAATAATATTAAGAAATGCACAAGCATACAGCAAATAATAATATTGTAAATGTTTTAAAAGTGATTTTTCTTCTCTGAACTTAAATAGTTGTTGTTTCTTATGGCTAGCCCGGATGCCAATCCATCAGCTTTTTGAACTTAAATATTCTTCTCATAATCGTCACTCCCTGCTTTTCTTCCACAAATTTTAGGATAATAATATGCAACGATTATGCAAGGAAATACGGTATGTTGTTAAGACATGCAAATTCCTTTATACTTATAAATGCTGAAGTGAGCTACTTTTCTGATTATTGGAAAATCCCAGTTGTGAACACACATGGCACACCACTGACAACTGATAACAATTGTTTAAAACTATTGCAGTTGTATTAATAACATCACTTAAATTAAACACAGGATGTTAGAAAAACGTTCTGTCAAAAATCCATTATTATCACTGTCCATTGCAGAGATGACTATACATACAGCTTATCATGTGCGCATTCTAAGTTTCTTCTTTGACTTGAGGGGTCATGAGTAGGAATGAAGACTTTGTACACCATGTTGGTCAGACTGCTGCAGGAATGTTTGCAGTGAAATTACATCCCTAAATTCACATGGGTCATCCGTATAGAGGGTGGAAAACTGTGCATTTCAATATGTGCAAAGGACTGAGACCAGCTGACTGGTTGCACGCACTGAGCTTTCAAGTCCTCTCCTACCTACTAGTCCACTAGCCCTATCTTCCGTTATTGGCTTGGTGCCGTCATACTAGCCAAACATCCCGATCGCTTCCAGGAGACAGTCCCTTGAAGGTAGTTTTACTAAATAAAGCTTAAACCGTATATTGTCTCTCTCACCTAATTGTTCTTATGGCCGTCTGCAGTCGCCTGACCTGGCATTCACATACTGCAAACCTGAAAAATACAAACAGAAAGGAGCAGAATGGAGGAGGAGGGTGCTGTTGCTGTTATTGCTTCATTAAGGAGAGGCTTGATTGTCAGCCCTCTGATAACCTGCATTTCTGTGGTGACCTTAGCATTGACTAACAGAGACAGTTAAGCTGTGTTCTTTATTTTGGGTAGATTTCATTAGAAAGCTACCTATTGCAATGGGTACTATGTTTCAACTTCTGGAAAATTTCGACATATCTTCGGGTTTCACATCCCCCAGACCCCAAACCAGGTCAAAAGTTTGTTATAATTTATTTTTCTATCTTTATCTTTATATCAAAGGTGATGAAAATGTTCTCGTAATGGGAGATTGGAATGCTGTGGTAGGAAAAGGGAGAGAAGGGAAGATAGTAGGAGATTTCGGATTAGGTGAAGGGAATGATCGAGGAAGCAGGCTGATGGAATTCTGCACAGAGCATGAGTTGGTCATAGCTAACACCTTATTCAATAACCACAATAGAAGAATATACACATGGATGAGACCAGGAGATACAGGGCGTTACCAAATCGACTTCATTGTGGTCAAGCAGAGGTTTCGAAACCAGATTTTGGATTGTAAAACATATCCTGGTGCTGACATAAACTCTGACCACAATCTGGTTGTAATGAAATGCAGATTAAAGTTGAAGAAACTGAAGAAAAGTCAAAAGCCAAAAAGGTGGGCAATAGACAGACTGAAAGTAAAGGATGTAAACAAAAGATTCAAGAAGAGTATAAAGGAAGGACTAATCAAAACCCCTAAACAAACTTCAATTGCAGACAAATGGGCACTTTTGAAGAATGAAATAACAAAATCCGCATAAGAGAACATTGGTAGGAAAGAAAGAATAGGTAGAAAACCGTGGATCACTCAGGATATACTAGAATTGATGGATGAAAGGCGGAAACACAAGAATCTAAGAAATGAAAAGGGGAAAGCAGAATACAGACGTCTGAGAAATGAGGTTAACAAGAAATGCAAGGAAGCGAAAGAAGAATGGTTGAAAGAGAAATGTGCAGGCAGGGCCGGATTTACCGTAAGGCAAAATAGGCAGGTGCCTAGGGGCGCCGCAGTCCAAGGGGCGCCACAAGGCGCCCCTTCGGATAGGCAACCGGCAATGATCTGTACTGGAGGCGCCCCGAAGGGCACCGCCGTCGGGCGCCCTCTTTGCTACGGCTTTAAATGTGCTAAGTTTGGATTATAGCAGTATATATGCTAAAATAAATATTGAGAAATGAGCAGAGACATTTAGAAATAATATCGTGTCTTTGTGGCATGCCCTTCCACTTCGCTCTTCGTTATGCCGCTCGACGCCCTTTCGTCCCAAAAAGTGTGAGAGGGTAGGGGAGGCGGGCGAGCGGAGCTGTGCTGCGTGCGCTGTTGTTGTTGCGGTAGCTGGGTTTGCTTGCATTGTAGTAGCATCGAAGTGCCCCGCGCCCCACCCCCCTTCCACCCTTGCCTGTGCTGTGTGCGAGTTCGAGCTTGCGTTTTGTTGTTTTGTTGTGTTGTGATGTGATCTGCAAGTAAATGTTTTAAACTATGGGCAGCAAAAAGTTGTCTGGTTACCAAAACCGTGTCCGCAAAGCTGAAGAGGATAAGAAAGCCGAGGTTACACTATCAAAATGTCGGAAAATAAGTGAGATGTTTAGTGCGCGTGTGAATCCTACACCTCGAACGACAAATTCGGTTAACAATAACAATTCTTGCTCTGCGGTTCACGACATTGACAGCGATGGAGTTCAGCAACTTGAGGTAAGCTACCGTACACTAATTACTTTTCGCAAAGTAGACCTTTCCCAATAGGCGATTCCTTGATACACTGTTGCACAAAGTGACGGATGTAAAAACTCAGACTGGCCTCGAAACCGTACCGTGCCTGCAGAGTATATTAAAAGTTGTTCTTTTTAAATTTACTATGTTTTAAGTGCTCTAATTAATACGGGATTTTCCTTTTCAGCTCCAACAAGCCAAAATTGATGAAAAAGAGAATGAAAAGTCTAGGCCTACATTTAATTCAAATGACACCTTAGGGGGAGAAAGCAACAAAAATTTAAATTTGCCTCAGCAGACAAACAAAATGTTACGGCCAATGGTGAACCAAAAGAAAGGTTTCTAGGTTTTATGGCGAGCATCGGGCACAAGTCAGAGCAGCTTTTTGATGCAGTAAAGGCTAAGTTGGAAGATCTGGATTTGAAAGTGGAGGATATTCGAGGCCAAACTTACGATAACGCAAGTAATATGTCCGGTGAATATTCCGGGTTGCAAGCTCGAATAGCGGCCTTGAATCCCTTAGCTCTCTATGCACCTTGCTCACCCCATTCACTAAATTTGGTTGGAACTCATGCCGCTGAATCTTGTTCAGAATCTGTAAGGTATTTTTTAACAGCTCAAGAACTGTAAAACTTTTTTACTGCTTCGACCTACCGATAGAAAATTTTAAAGAACTTTATCGCGCGCGTACTAAAAAGACCGTCAGTGACTCGGTGGTCGGCACGATATGACTCTTGTCAAGCTCTGAGGGAAGGCTGGTGTGGCGTCGTGGCAGCTCTTGAGAGTATTCACGAAGAAAGAAATCAAAAGGCAAACACTCGAAGTGAAGCCAAAGGCATCTTAAGCAATATCCTACAATTATAAACTGCTTTCCTAGTTGTTTTTTGGAGTACCATTCTAAAAATATTTAATACTGTCAGCCAGAAGCTCCAAAAAGTTAGCACTAATTTGAGCACTGTGGTAGAATGTTACGCTTCGTTAGCGGAATTTATGCAAAGTTTAAGAGATAATTTCGATGTCTATGAGAAAGAAGTCAACGAATTAAGCGGTATTGCTCAATATTCCTACGACCTAAAGAGAAGACCGGAACGAAAGGAGAATATGTACCGTCAAGAGGGCTCAGAAAATTTTCGCTTCAATGTATTTTATGTAATTCTGGATGTACTAAATGCTGAGCTTAAGAGGCGAAGTGAGGCTTAAAAAGTCCTCCATAAGAGATTTTATTTTCTAGAAAACATGTTAGACCTAGATGGACCAATGATTAAAAAAATCGCTGACGATCTCTCAGAAATGTATGTGGATGACAGAAAGTGCACTGGCTGACGAGTGCTTGCATTTAAAGGAACATTTAAAAATTGCAGATTTTAAAGGTAAGTCAGCCTCTGAGCTCAGCCCTTTCCTTCATGAAAAAGATTTACACGATATGTACCCGAACGTAAACATTGCTTTACGGATACTTCTCACCATTCCAGTGACCAATTGTTCTGGAGAAAGATAATTTTCGGTACTGAATCGCGTCGAGAACTATTTGCGGTCAGTCACTAAAGAAGAAAGGTTAAACTCTATTGCACTCCTAGCGATTGAAAAAGATATGACGATAAACTTGAACTGCGGTGCCATAATTAATGAATTTGCCGAGAAGAAGGCAAGAAGGAATCTTTTGAAGTAGTTCTCGTTGAGCTTGAGGCAGGTCCCGTTATGTCTTCATTCATGTTTTTAATCTGCACTTTAATTTCTCTAAAAGATATTGCAGGAAGATATGCAGTTGGCCTTATTTGTATTTTAGAGGCGCTTTGTTCAATTTAAAATATCGTTCGTACCACTGCTCTTCATGCATTTTAAAATTAGTGTGTGATCTACTACTTTTTTAAATATATTTCGTGCTACCGCAGTACATTCAGTTACAGCAATAAATTATGTTTTTATTTTTGAAGCTACTCTTCATTTTTGTTGTATGAATTAAGGCTAGACATTATTTTTGGAAAGGGTATTCATAAAGTGTTTTGGTTGCATAAAAGTTAAACTGTTTCATGTAGTTTTACTCCAAGCTGTTTTTTTTTATTGAATTGACTATGTTTTCCCTGCGTAAAAATTCAAGCATAAAATTATGCTGTCAGCCATATATCTGTTTATTCCTTTTTTCCGATCCTTACCTCATGCAAGTGGCTATTCCTTATCATAAAAATCGGGGCGGGGGGTGCTCAAGTGAGGAGGGGCGCTCGATGGAGAGGTGCCTATAGCGTAACTTTGGGTAAATCCGGCCCTGTGTGCAGGTATAGAAAATTGTCTGAAATTAGGAAAAGTAGACGCAGCTTATCGAAGGATTAAGAATACTTTTGGGGAAAAGAAGACTAAGTGCTGTAATATTAAGGACACAAATGGAAAGTCTTTAACAGATAGGGAAGAAAAGGTTGAGAGATGGAAAGCTTACATAGAGTGCTTGTATAAGGGAAAGGAGATTGAGAATCATGTAATGGAAAGGGAGGAGGAAATTGATGAGGATGCAAAAGGAGATTTAATATTGAGATCAGAATTTGACAGAGCATTAGAGGACTTAGGCAGGAACAAAGCACCAGGCATAGATGATATACCGATTGAGTTGCTACGCTGCATAGGAGACGAAGGTCTGATCAAGTTATTTCACTTGGTGTGTAGGATTTATGAGACAGGTGAGGTACCCACTGATTTCAAGAAGAATGTTATCATCCCTATACCAAAGAAAGTGGGAGCTGACAGATGTGAAGATTACCATACAATCAGCTTGATTACTCATGCTTCAAAGATCCTGTCTAGAATAATTTACAAGAGGATTGAAAGCCAGATAGAAACGGAGTTGGGTGAAGACCAGTTTGGTTTCAGGAGAAATGTAGGAACAAGGGAAGCTGTACTAAGTCTTAGGCTGATTTTGGAAGGTAGAATAAGGAAAGATAAGAGAACATTCATGGCATTTGTAGACTTAGAAAAGGCTTTTGATAACGTTGATTGGACTAAATTGTTTGACATTTTGAAATCTATTGGAATAAAGTACAGGGATAGGAGGGTGATATACAATCTATACAGAAACCAGACGGCAGTCATTCGAACTGAAGGACATGAGAGAGAAGCTGGTATTCAGAAAGGTGTAAGGCAAGGCTGCAACTTATCACCCATACTTTTCAATCTTTACATTGAACAAGCAATGAAGGAAATTGGAGAAAAATTTAAAGTGGGAGTGAAGATTCAAGGAGAAATAATTTCAACTCTGAGATTTGCTGATGACATCGCCATCTTGGCCGACAAGCCTGAGGATTTGAATGAGTTTTTGAATGGTATGGATTCAGTCTTACGGAAGGAATTCATGATGAAAATTAATAAATGTAAAACAAAAATACTGGAATGCAGCCGAAATAAATCAGAAACCTCTATGGAGATCAAATTGGCAGGTGAAAATCTGAAGGAAGTTGGAGACTTCTGTTACTTAGGAAGCAGAATAACCAGTGATGGACGAAGCAAAGAGGATATAAAAAGTAGATTGGCTCAGGCAAGGAAAGCCTTTCTACAAAAAAGGAATCTGTTGACATCGAATATAGATTTAGGTATTAGGAACTCATTTTTGAAAGCCTTTGTCTGGAGCGTGGCGCTCTGTGGAAGTGAAACTTGGACTATTGGTGCAGCAGAAAAGAGGAGAATTGAAGCATTTGAAATGTGGTGTTACAGGAGAATGATGAAGATCAGATGGGTAGATAGGGTTACAAACGAAGAGGTATTAAGGCGAGTGGGAGAGGAGAGATGTTTCTGGCGACTGCTCATGAAGAGAAGAGATAGGTTGGTAGGACACATACTAAGACACCCAGGAATAGCAAGCTTAGTTATGGAAGGAAGGGTCGAGGACAAGAACTGTAGGGGTAGACCAAGGTTAGAATATGTTAAACAGATTGCCTCGGATGTAGGGTGTGGTAGCTATGTAGAGATGAAATGATTAGCTCAGGACAGGGAGGCATGGAGAGCTGCATCAAACCAGTCAAAAGACTGAAGACTCAAACATCATCTCTTTTCCGTGGACACGATAACTACCGCCATTTTTCACCAATCGCTTTCAAATGTATACATAAAATATTACCCTATAATATCTCGGTCGAGTTTGTTAATTGGCAAAATCGAACGAAGGGGGTGGGAATGGAGGACCTTATTCGAAAAAGTGAGATATCTCTAAAACTTCCTATCAGAA
This sequence comes from Meconema thalassinum, assembly GCA_946902985.2. Classification (NCBI taxonomy): domain Eukaryota; kingdom Metazoa; phylum Arthropoda; class Insecta; order Orthoptera; family Tettigoniidae; genus Meconema; species Meconema thalassinum. The sequence continues at coordinate 473,804,396 of OX336390.1, read as the reverse complement.
AAGTATGATGAACTCCACCGGGAAATTGAAACTCTGAAGAAAGAGAGAAAAACCGTCAAGGGCGCAGAAATGGCAGCATCTAGAGCTATCAACGAATTGGAGGAACTAAAACAGTACCAGCGCAAGAACAGCTTGATAGTATATGGAATACCCACTGAAAGAGAGCAGAATGTATTTCACAAAATCTCGGACATTGGCAAGGCGTTAGGAGTTGAAATCACCAGGGCAAACATAAGACGCAGATCACCACCTCCCGTCAACAAAGCCTGGGCCTCAACCGATAATTGTGAAATTAAATAATAGGTGGAAGAAGGAAGAGATTCTCAGTAGCAGAAGGCAAAAGAAGACCCTAAAGACGAGTGAAATTGGTTACAGTGATGGTGGTAATATATATATCAATGAACACCTGACCCCAAGAAATGAAACCATCGCCATAAAGTGCCGTGAATTGAGACAACAGGGAAAAATCTTTGCAACGATGGATCAGAGACTGCAAAATATACATTCGGAAAAATCAAAATGGTCCCTCAAAGCTTATATCAAGTGCTGAAATATTAAATGAACTCGCCCTCTCTAACTAAAATCCATGTAATAGTAAGATCTCTACTAATTATCCCATATGGAACTAGAATTACAGTTTTTTTTTTTAGGTAATGCAAATAATAATACACTAGAGTTAACCGAGAGTAACTGTAATACACTTAGCGATTATTATAAAATTAAGGACAGTAAACAGATAATAACCGATACCAGTACACTGAAATGTGTACACATAAATGTACATAGCATAAAAAACAAGTTCGATGTTATCCAAATAATTTGACAGAATCAAAGCGGTAGATGTCCTAGCAATCTCAGAAAATTGGTTAACAGAACAAACTTTTTCAATATTAAGAAATATGTTGCATATTACATAGTTAGAAAGCAAACTGGAGGGGGAGTATCTTTGTATATTTCAAACAAATGTAGCAGTACCCTTATAAAGGAAATAAATTCCACCCATAGCATACTGCATATTACTGTGAGAAAAGGCCATCAAGAATACAATATAATCACTGCTTATAACCCTCATAAAAGCAACATTCCACACTTTCTAACTGATCTCGAAGTAATTATTAGTTCTTACTCAACGAATCCTGTTATAATACTAGGTGATATGAATATCGATCTATTATTTGGGGACAGATATACTAGTAGTTATATTAACCTAGTCAAATCATACGGTCTAGTCTTATGTAATACAAAATATCCAACTCATGTAACACAAACTAGCTCTACTCTAAATTGATCATGTATTGGTGAACGACTGACAAAATATGTAATGTCTATTATATTGATAACTATTTGAGCGATCACCATTTACTAATCTATGAAATGAGAAACAAAAAGATAAACAGGAACTCAATATGTGATGATAGGCCAATAGAAAAGGATAAAATAAACTACAAAAAACTTAATAAATATTTAGTAACTCAAGAATTTGTATGCAATGAAACTAACATCAATGACTACTACAATAAATTCTGTGATTTTATTAATAAAGGAATAGAAGCCTGTACTATGAAATATACGAATAAGGAGCCAAGTGCCCCACCAATAAAACCCTGGATCACACATGATCTTTTAGCACTAATACACAGGAAATATAAGATATATACAAAAACCAAAGTTAAAAAACCATCTGCAGAAATTTCAGAAGAATATAAAATTATTAGCAACCAAGTTACAAAACTTAAGAGAAACCTACAAAGAAACTACTTTGACCAAAAAATACAAACTGCAAATAATCAGTGGGAAGTGTGGTGTTGTTAATGAGATGTTAAATAGGCCAAAGAAGGGGAAAAATGAAATTGTCAAACTTATAATCGACGGCACAAATATCGAGAAAAAGGAAAATATATGTGATGAAATTAATAAATATTATGTCAATATTGCTAACAGTATATGAGAAAATCAAGGAAACGGTTCTACCTCGGACATTACAAGCTATAAAAATACTACTAGCACTAAGACAATCTTTGTTACCTACTGATGCTAATGAAATACAATCAATTATAAACTCCCTAAAACACAAAAACAATATAAGTGAGGACAACACTACTAATGTCATGCTACAATTGTGTCTTTAGGGCCTTACACCATATCTTGTCAAAATAATAAATCTTTCACTGATGACTGGTGTATTCCCCGATGCCTGTAAAGTCTCTAGGGTGGTCCCGATCTACAAAAAAGGAGACAAAACCCACCCATCAAATTACAGACCCATTAATATTATATCTGCTATCAGCAAGGTTCTAGAAAGCGTTATTAAACGAAGACTTATGAATTTCTTTATGAAAAATGATTACTTTGCAAACTGCCAATATGGGTTTATTCCAAATAGAGGAGCTGATAGTGCTATATTTGAAGTAGTAACTGATTTAAAAAAGGCATTAGATGAAAACAAACTAGCTGCTGGTGTAGCTTGCCACGGTGGGTGAGTGGATATCGTGTCAGTCTTCTAACCCCAGCTTGCAGGTTCGCTCCTGGCCGTGGTAAGTGATTTTTTTTGAAAGGCGGCAAAAATACGACACTCATGTCATACGATGTTGGCATGTCAAAGAACCCATTTGAATTCAGTAGGCCGAGTTCATAATGGCAAAATTAATCTCTGTAGTTTCCGCCAACACAAAGTTCCTCATTTCTCTACTAGAAAGTGCTATAGTGTTCAAGGAGCTTAGATATCTAACATCTAACCTCCTTGACTTTCATAGTCAAGGAACAACGAAATTCGACATGCAAGCTACCCTCTGGGTGTCAAATAGCAAAGCTTGCACCAGGCACCCGAGGCCATACGATATTATTCTTATAGCTGCTGGTGTACTAATTGACCAAAAAGCCTTCGATCTGGTTAACCATAAGATTCTCCTTAATAAACTAGAATTTGCAGGCATCAGAGGAGTGGCACATGATTGGTTCAAGAACTACCTCACAAACAAAAACAATATGTTGCAATCGATAATGTAAAAGGATCTCAAATGAGAATTGACACAGGAGTACCTCAAGGTTCTGTCTTGGGACCAATTCTTTTCTTGGCCTATATTAATGATATAGTATTATTAGAATTGAAAGGCAAGCTTAAACTATTTGCAGATGATATTTTTATATTCTATCTGGGAACATCTGAACAGGAAATTATGCTAAATATTAATTATGATCTCAATAAGCTGGTGGATTGGTTGAGAGCACACAAAATGGTTATCAATATCACTAAAACAAAATATTTATTCTTCCATAAACCATCATACAAGATTGAGACCACAAACATAGTCAACATAGCCCACAAATAAATAAAGGGTTAAATCGGCAACATACTTAGGTATCACACTAGATAGTAGACCTACACTAACCTGGGAAAATCGTGTAGAAAATGTAAAACATAAAATCAGCCCTATAATTGGTATTATTTTCAGATTAAGATACAGCTGTCTTACTAGCCAACAATTGAAAAATATATACTTTGCTCTGATACATTCACATCTAATGTACATGAATTTCATATGGGGGTATTGTAAGGAGGAGCTGATAAAAGAACTTGAGATACTCCAGGAATGTGCTATAAAATCTATCATTGGATTTCCTTGGCTCACACCCTCAAATGAATTATACTCAAGAACTAAAATTATGCCACTGCAAAAACAAATAGCTATGTCAGCAACAGTATTTGTATACAAATTAGAAAACAAATTGATACACACACACATCCATTTTACCTATGCAAATGACATTCATTATTATGCAACAAGAGGAGTAAATCGAATATTCACCAGCCATTCCCAATCCATTAGATTTGGAACTAAAGGAATTATGTCCTCTATTTATTTATTTATTTATTTATTTATTTATTTATTTATTTATTTATCGTTTGGCAATATTATCAATACAAGATTTCAGAGTACAAAGAAAATCACTTTAAAATCTACTGTACATTATTTTTGCTATTTACACTATTTACAGTCTCAGGTCTAATGAGTCTATCCATTGGACCACGTCAGGTGTCGCCAACAGGAAGTCGATCCAGCCCCCTCCATATGCCCTCAGAGGACAGTCGGTTGTAATGTGTTGGATTGTTTGAATAGGAGCACCACAATCACACTGAGGAGACGAAATTTTTCCCCATTTGAACAAAGTTCCATTGCATACTCCGTGGTGTGCCCGAATCCTAGTGAGAGTTGCCCAAGCCCTCCTAGGCAGATTGGAACCTGGAGTGGATGTTCTTGTAGGGTCCAGGAAGGAGCTCGACTTAGGACAAGCTTTAAGTGTCCATTCACCAATCCTCTGCATGCTGGAATCAAAATGGTTTCTTAAAAGCCTGTGGGCATGACAATGGGTGGCTTCCTGGATTTGAACCTGTTCATTTGAAGAGAGGGGATGTCTTCATGAATAGGTAGTGTAGGGTGATCCATAATCTTGTAGTACTCCCGTAGCAAGGCAACTTCTCTACGAAGCTGGGGTGGAAGAATATTGCAGAGGGCTGGAAGCCAATATGCTGGTGTAGTTCTTATACAACCAGTGATTAGTCTCATGGTGTTGTTCAACTGGGTGTCAACGAGTTTGACATGTGGGCTATTGAGCCAAACTGGGGAATAATAAAGGAATACAACTCGCTACCATTAGGCATAAGGGAAAGTTTCTCTATAAAAACATTTAAGAGGAAAACAAGACTTCCTATCAAGGAATGAATAGCCCATATCCAATAGCCTTAAGCAATGCAATGTATCATACCGAATCATCTCTGTAAAGTTAGTCACTAGCAATCTAATATAAGTTACTATTAACCTAAACAATATAATGTTACAAAAATTATATATATGCCATGCTGTAACTATGTTACTTGATTGTCCCTAACACAAGCTCTGGCTCATTGGGACCTATGTAAATAAATAAACAAATAAATACTATACATTTTAAAAAAGTACGGTATGTAACAAATCTAATCCATTCAAAGTTCATACTATTCTTTGGATAAGGGCCCAAAACTTATCTCAGTATAGTTTTTTGATAGCACCAACCATTGACCAAAGGGGTGGAAAATTGAGGTTTTTGAGGGAAAAAAACAAGATGTTCAGTAAAGAACATACAGCCTACTTTCTCCTAAATGCATGGGTATTGTTATAACTCATTTGTCTTTTTCAAGGAGTATAATTGAATGTTGGTTATAGTAGCTTGTTGAAATAAAACTTGCTATACGGATATTAAATATGAATATGAGGTGCCCTTTGCTAGTGCTACCTCTGTAAAAATTTCATTCAGTTCGGTTTCACCGTGTTTGAATTGATAAATGGGATCGATTTTCACACATACATGGCCGCTATCTGCAAACCATTGGGCTGATGACCTTGTAGTTCAGTCAAAAGATGCTTCCATAAACAGGTATGTTGTTGCAAAATTTGGTAGAGATCGGATGATTAGGTTGGTCGTAATTTGATTCAAGCCTTTAACATTTGGGTGGCCGCCATTACGTTTTCGTCAAGATGGCGGCTATATAAAACATGACACTGGAGTGTCCATTGCTAGTGCTACCTCTGTACCAAATTTCGTTCAATTCGGTTTCACCGTGTTCGAATTGATAGTGGGGGACAGACATTGAGTCCACACACACACACACACTTTTTGGCCCTGTCTAGATCTCATAAGTCTACTTTCATTTTTTTGCAAAAATCGAAAGTAGGCTAATTTTACCTCCCTTAATAGGCACAATATCAAAACCGTTCAAAATGGTCAATAGTCCTAAAACTTTTGTCTGAAAGATGTTTGATATGACCCACCCTTACGCCATGGGATGAGCAAAATGTTGTCGATGAAGATGCCAATTTGATGAAGGAAGAGCTAAGCCGAAGATAGGTATCACAAATTATTGCTGACTGTACTATGGATGTAATCAAAGCAATACTGTATTGCTATTGTTTTGAGAGCCATGTCGTTCTCCTGTCTGGCTGGTCGGCAGTTGTGCTAGTGCAAGGTAAATAGCAGTAGACTATTATATTGTATGGGCCTTGGAGGGCTTCTACAATGTGTTAGGGGTGGTTTAGAGTGTTATATGGATAGGGGATGTTTGAGTAAGGGTTATGTGTGAGTTTGGGTAAAGGGGCGTCTATACTACTTAGACGTGGTCGAGGAAGAGCTAACGAGTGTTTGGGGGTGACTGGTGAGCTCAGGGATGGCGTATTTGTAAAGGGGTTGCTGGATAATGGATAATCTGTAACTGAGTAGCGATGGCTCAGCACCTGCGTGCAGTTTGTACAAGTGTTGTGAGTAAACCTGCTGACTGCAGCTCTATGGCGTGTCGTCAGCTGAACTGCTTGTCTAACGCTTTTAAACAATCGGGTTTGGAGGATAAGGGATTATCCTACAATCAAATAAGATGCGAGACCAAAGTAAGTTAATACCAGTGTTTAATTATTACTTATTTAGAGAGGTGCAATGATTCTAAAGACCAGACTTCAGTGTCACTGGTCTGAGCATTTAAACAAGGCGATTACAAAGTATAAAAAAAGGGTAAAATGTAAATGGTGTATGAATGTAAAGGAGATAACCCTCGCAGGCACACTTACCCCTAGATGGTAGCTGTCGTGGTGTTGACTTGCAGCGGTTCCCCTGGACACAGACCCCGAGTGAGTTCAGTGTCTCCCTTTTATAATAATTATGGTATTGCAAGGTGTGCGTAATTGGCACATTCCAGGCTAGCTGGTACTAGTGTAGAGATCGTCCGAGTTCAAGAGGGTCATATGAGTTCACCAGGGTTGTAGGAGTTCATTGAGGTGTGTTGGATTGTAAGAAATTATGGTGTATCTGGAAGAGTGTTGAATGATGTGGAGATGTGGGGGCGATAATGTAATGTGAGAGGGTGCATCCCCCTACAGATGCAACAATATAATTCTTTAGTGAATTTGTAATATTTTTCTTTGTTCGGTCAAATCTGCCTCTGCCTTCCGGCGTGCCGAGAGGGATTTTTTTCATATTGTGTAATATGTGGTTGCAGTTATTAACACTAATTTCATCAACAATAAAGCCATCGATATACCGTATTTGCTCGCATATAACTCGCCATCGCGTATATCTTGCACCCCATTTTTTAATTTAAAATTGCAGGTGGAAAAAATACTTGCACATATCTCTCATTAATTTCTGACGCCGTCATAAAGATGATGATCGCCGCCCACAGGACATAACACGTCTTTCCCACGATGTTGTTAGTTTTGGGGGCAGTGCTTTCCTTAGTACTTGTCCATCTGTTTGGATTGTCGACAAGTACCAGTATTCTGTCTTTACGTTCCATTGTTGTTTCTCAGTTGTGATTTGTTTTCTTGTGAAAGTCAAACTTTTAGTTACCGGTATGTTAAAAAAAAAATATGTTAAAACGCGGAAGTTATACGGCTCGGTTTAAACTCAAAGTGATAAAATACGCATACGACTGTAATAGAGCTGCCGGTCGAGAATTCATTGTGAATGAATTTGATATTCACTACTGGCGCCAACAGAAAGACGCGCTAGGAACCACTAACCAAACACATAAGGTGTTTTCAAATGTGGCGACGCAGTAAACCAACAATTCAGGATATGAACATCAGCTGATTTATTCACTTATAATGGGGTAAGGGGTCTCCGCCCAATCAATACTTCTCTTTATAGGCAACTAAAAGTTTATTGCCGTTTTTAAAGGGACATGTGTCAGGTCTTCCTGGACCCTTCTTCAGCCATACAAATTATAAACGTGTTAACATCCATCAAAACATATTGACAACAGAAACATGCACATTTTAAGAAGAATATGAAAAATAGCACTCAAAACTATATACCCAAACCATTTAAACCGTAGTGCAAGGGATACAATGTAACAATTTAAAGAGCTCTTTTCGAACTCATATGGCCCTCATAGTGGCTGATTATGGCTTAATACACACTTTAAAAAGACACTTTAAAATTTATAATTAGTAAAAAAAATTAAAACAGTTCTTAAAAATTTTTAGTAAGAAACTTCATTGGGGGCGTGTTGGACTGTCCTTGAAGTTGGTGCCTTCGTATTATATCAAGTCTCCTCAGCTTGGTTCAAAAAGTATGTTATGAAAAAGTTGCCGGGCGCGAGACCCATCTGACCTTGTTGAGCTGGGCAGAGACTTGGACATTCATTTGATATGACGTCATGCGGACTTTTTAGACGAGGCGATCCTGCCAAAAGGTACGTTGCGGCCCAAACTATAAAGAGATATTAAGATATCTGTAAGTGGGAGTGAATGCGTCAGAGAAAAAGGAAATTAGTGAGCTTAAGAGTAACTTACTTTGACCCATTGGAAGTAGCGAATCTATCGAAAACATTCCTGCCTGTGAGCTTTAATGAGTGGAAACGACTGGGTTAAGAACATATATCGCCTAAACGGATAAAACATAAAATCTGCATCAGCGGGTGCAAACTGCTTACCTGTACTGTAGCTGTAGAAGGCTCGAAGTAGACTGAAAGTGGTAGTGCGCTGTTGCGTGACCGTGAGCTTGCCCGAACATGTGGTATGCACGGAGGGACGGAGAGGAGAGGGGAAGTTAAGGATCTAACTTGGTGAGGAGTGGAATATGTTCGTGGGTGTGGGGCCTGTTTATGGCGGTGGGGGAGGGGGAATAGAGGTTATATTGGGGGGGGGGGGGGGGAGAGAGAGGGGAGTTTGGAAACTGATGCCGGGTCGGGAATGTGATCATTTGGATTGATGTTTTATTTTTAGGGATTTGGGAAAGAATTTGTAAATGTTCTCAAAAAGTATATTTGCATCAAAATTGATTTTGTTTAGATTATGCATGGGGTTAGTGCGCTGTGCATTATCGATTTCGATCTGCTCAAGTATGTTCCTGATGGCCCCTTTCCTGACATAGTGGATGATTTCTAAATCTTTCTCTATATTTGTGAAATTGTGATTGGTATCTCTCATATGGTTTAAGCCTCCGTGGCTTAGGCGGCAGCACGCCGGCCTCTCACCGCTGGGTCCTTGGTTCAAATCCCGGTCACTCCATGTGAGATCTGTGCTGGACAAAACGGAGGCAGACAGGTTTTTCTCCGGGTACTCGGATTTTCTGTCAAAATTTCATTCCAGCAACACTCTCCACTATCATTTCATTTCATCTGTCATGCATTTAATCATTGCCCCAGAGGAGTGCGTCAGACCTCGGCAGCCGGCACAGTTCATATCCCTGCCGCTAGATGGGGGCTTCATTCATTCCATTCCTGACCCGGTCGGAGACTGGAAGCAGGCTGTGGATTTTCATTTCATCTCTCATATGGTTACCCATGGCCGAAAATTTTCTATGTTTTATTGCATTTACATGTTCATGGTATCTCGTAGTGAAGCTACGTCCGGTTTGTCCTAGGTAATCCGAATCGCACTGTTGGCATTTGAGCTTATAGGTGCCTGAAGAATGGTATTTATTAAATTAGTTTATTTTGTTGGAATTGTAGATTATTTTATGGTTGTTGTTGTTAGTTTTAAACGCGATTTTATTGTTGAATTTTTTTATGGTGTTCACTATGGACGGAAGTTTGGTTGATGCCGTATGGAATGATGCTCGCGAGAGTAGCTCGGAGATTGACAGCAGTGGCGGCAATTGACAATTTCAGTTGTCTTATTTCAATGATGCAAATTTTATGTTTTTTGGGGAATACGGTATTTTGCACACATCCCTGCATAGCCTATATATCGCACCAAAAATTATCACTTATTTTCGGTCAAAAGAACGCGAGTTCTATTTCGATGGTGACATTCACTGCTAATACCAGTATGCCTGAAGAATGTGGGTAAAATGGCGACTTGAGCTACAAAAGAATGGTTACGTTCTCGAAGTGTGATAAGCGTGGCCCATACCCTTACATTCAGTTCAGCATAAGCCCATGCTACTGAAGTCTCACAGTGAATTGTTGCCTTGAGTAAAGTAATTCTAGAAAGTTGAAATAAAGAGATTTAAGACATACACCCCACCCCACTTTTTGCATGTTAATAGTGCCTATAAATCTTCAGCCTAGGTATCATGTTAAGAGTACTGCATACTATGGCTGAACAGAATTTCATTTCATGAATTCCATCTGTAAAGTGAGACCTTAATTTGCTGTTTATTCAAATTTTCTTCTTTACAGGAAATTCCTGAGTAAAGTACCATCACGTGTTGTATTCTGCCACAATGACATGCAGGAAGGGAACATCCTTCTTCATTGCGACAATATGACAGATCAACAGGCACTTAACAACCCTCGTCTCGTGCTCATAGACTTCGAATACTGCTCGTACAACTATCGAGGTTTTGACATCGCCAACCATTTCCTTGAATGGACGTATGATTACACAAACGAAACACATCCATTCTACTCTGTTGATCATAGTAGCTATCCTTCCACTGAACAGCAGGTAAGACATTGACCAGTGGGGAATGGTATGGGTGTGTATTCATTCATATTATTTTGTAGTGTGTTAAGATTGCTATAAATGTGTATCCTCCTCAATTTCTGACTGTATTGATGCTGTTGTTTTTCTCACTTCCATTTTTTTACCAGGTTATCTCCATTGTTTATATGGAAATTTACTGGATGAAAGTTGCAATCCTCTTTTGATTTACATTCAGTATCCCTGTTTAAAGTAGCATGAATATTTGTTACACACATTTTCAGAAACACCACCACCCTAGTTATAATTTTGGCATGGTTTCTTTAATAGCATTCATAGTAAATGTCATCCTCACTATGCAAGAAGTGGGCTCGCTTAAGTCTTGAATCGAGAGATGAACACATTTATAGCTGAAAAGCTTGTGTGCTTATTGTTTCGAGTCAATGTTATTCTTTGCAGGTCGATTGGTCCTAAAGATATTCAATATAATTTGTTTCTTTTGTGTGCAGATTAAATGCATCAGTGTTTTTATTTGCTTCTTGGTCAACCAGTGACGAGATCTTTCACCATGCTACACATCACAGTTCCAATTATTATTAGGCATTAATTAATTGTTGTGCTTAAGAGGGTAGGAGTGTTTTTCTTTTGGAATATTGCTTGGACAGAGATCGTTGCTGGTTGGTTTAGAGGGCCCTCATTTGAAAGATATTGATAGGGATAGTGGGGTAGATCTGTTATGTTTACTGTGGTGAGGTCTTTTGATTCTTGATCATGTTAATCCCAAGCAGCACCATGAGCATTTTCTTTAGTGACATTGCCAATTTTTTTTATTTATTTTAATAATTTTGTTTCCCTTACTGTGTCTGATCTTCTGAAATGAACTTTAGTCATAGAAATCAGTCTTGGAAAAGTTTAATAAAAGACTGCAAATTTAAAGCTAAAGAATTATTCAAAGGGGCTATTGAGAACTTCACAAATTTGTTTTTCTGCATTTGTACCTTTGATGTTTATTAGAACTACATACCTGCCAACTTTTGGAAATCAAATGTAGGAAGATTGTTTAAATGATAGAAGTCATCGCGCATAGTATACCATGGCGTGGGGAAAGGGTAGGGGTACACAAAAGGCCTATGTCTGTTGTCAGGGTATGAATCGTGGCCTACGTTATATACAAGGCCTGGAAATGAGGCGCCAGACAACATTGCGAGTGATGGTTCGAACTTGTTCCACATTTTACCGCTAGGTTCGCTGTCTGGCGCCCTTAATCGTATCGTTTGCATTACGTACAATGTGATAAGTGTGTCTGTATTTGGCGGTAAATAAGGTATCCTAATGAGTGAGAAAGCTAAGGTGAGTTTAAAATTGACTGGCGAAGCGTGTTGTATTATAGTTGTGCTTTCGTTAAGCGCAGTAGACTGCTGTTTGACTGATATTGAAATGGGTGCTAAATGGTCTTTATGAACAAGACTTAGTGAAAAGCAAGTTTTAATCCAGTGCACTTGCGTAAATGTGACATTTATGTGTGATAAATACTTTAGATATAAATCACTGAATGATTTTAATAGAGTAACTTATGTGTTAATATTAGTGTTATTATTGAGTTCGTCAAAAATGGTGTACTGTAGCGTGCCGTATTGTAAATCTCGTCAAGTTAAAGACAATGGACTTCGTTTCATAAATTTCCATTGAACAATGATATACTGAAACAATGGGTTCTAGCTGTTTCACGTGAGGGGATAAAGCCAGGGTCTTCGTGGACACCAAAACAGTCTTCTACAAAATGTAGTATGCATTTCAAGGATTCTGATTTTAGTATAAGTACCGGTACTACAAAGAGAACGCTCTTACCAAACGAATTTCCGACGGTTTTGGAGGACTACCCCGAACATAAACAAGCACTAATAAATAGAAATGCGTGCAAAAGAGCATGTGTCGATAGAGACATACATATCAACAATAAAAGGAAATGTTCAGGTAATTTAAATTTTACAGAAGACTATTGTGATGAACGAATTGAAGAAAACCATGATCAACCACGTGTTAGTGTAGGAATGCAATGCTCTACGATCAAGCAAACTCATTGCAAGTCAACCAAATTAAAATTAAGGAGGGCACTAAGAAAAAATACAGTATACAGAACTACAATTAAGTCATTGAATCAGAAGATAATTTCATTGAAACAAACATTACATTCAGTGCAACGTCAGGACAAACTCGATGTTCAAATATCGAAGCTCAAGAGTGAAGCGGATCGTGGGGACTTGAAGGCTAATTTCTTACTTGAACAAATTCGAGCTTTCACGAAACGAAAGTGTAAATACAATGAAACAACAATAAAAATATGTGTATTGCTCTCTAATAAATCACCGTCGGATTACCGCTTACTGAGAGATATAAATATTTTACAACTTCCTCATCCATGAACACTGAAAACGTACATTGGGTATCCGAACGGAGAGACAGGTGTCACGTCACTTGCAAAAGCTAGGTTGACAGCTGAAGAAAAGTCACTGACTCACGATAATGAGAAGGTTGGTTCATTAATCATTGATGAAATGGCCATAAAGCCTAGACTATTGTATGACAAGAATTTAGACATGTTTCTCGGCATTAGTGATATTGATAAAGAACCAATTGGAATCGAACATATTATAAATTGGCTAATAAATTATTATGCATACTGTTCAAGGGCCTGTCATCCTTATACAGGATACCTGTTTCGTTCTACTTTACATGTGGACTCGCAGGACAACACTGTCTGCGGTTGAGGAATGCGGCTTCAAGGTCATCAGAATAGTGATGGGACACTGTCAGGTGAATGTGTCAATGTTTGAGGCGCTGTGTGGCGGATGTGTCACTCATGAAATTTGTCACCCGAAAGACGAGCAGAGGCCAGTTTTTCTTAGTTTCGATCCGAGTCCCATCATTAAGAATGTACGATCACAATATCTGAGTAGTAACTTCTATGTAGATGACAATTTAATAACTAGTTATCATCTCAAGAATCTGAACCACTTACAGAAAAAGCTAGTAGTAAAGCCAGTTAGAAAATTAAGCAGGAAGGTTGTATATCCAAGCAATTTAGAAAAAATGAATGTGGCAAGAGCCAAATTGGTGTTTACTCCAGAGACAATAGCTGGGCTTAAGAGCATGGAAGTCGTGTGCCCAGAGAAAGTTAAAGATAAGGACAGCGTACACGAAACAACAAAATTCTTGGAAATGTTTAGAAAATGGTTTGATATACATGCTATCTACAATAACACACACGGACTTCATTCCAGAAATACGGACAAGCTTATTTTCAGTGAAGTTAATGATGAGAGACTTTCATGGCTAACCAATGCATTTCTACCCTACCTGTCACAGATTCAAAGTTATCCCGATAAAAAGATGGGACTCAACTTTAAAATCTGAATTTTCCGCCAAATCAATTCAGATTCAGATTTTAAAGTTGTAAACATGGTCAATACGGAACCTGAAATGAATGCTGTACCTAATAAAGATGGGACTTACAACTTGGTGCTAACAACTTCATCAATAGTGTCCTGGATACGATTTCTAATCAGTATCGGCTTTCATTATGTGCTTACGCGGAATCTCTCAAGAAATAAGGGAGGTAACAATGACATGATGGACGCGAGATCATGCATGCATGCCATCGAGTCAACACTTAGCACAGGAATTATCGCATCTTCTAGAAGTGGGAATGTGGAGCTGAGGGAAGATGCAGTCGTAACAGGCGCCTTGACCAATTTTCTGAAGCCTAAAAATCGCGGAGGTGCAAAACACAGCTAATGCTAAAGAAACACCCCAGCTTCCGGCACATGTCTTGGAGATTCTTGAAAGCCCTGTTCAAGGTACGGTAAGAATATGGGACATATAGCCTATATTAAGTTCATTGAAATAAAACATTATGATTGACATTTTAGCATTAAAATCTCTATTTTATTTTTCAGAAAAGCCAGCATCTCTATCTTCCATTTCAATTGCATTGGTAGCGGGATTTCTTGTAAGAGTGGCAGAAGAGAGAACATACTGTGAAGGTTGCTTAGAGAAAATATCATCTCCAGCAAGTTCAAGCCTGCAATTTAGTTAAATACATTTTCAAGACAGACGGGGATTAAGATATCCCAAAGCTTCTTTTATTTATCTGTTGGAAACAATTTCTCACTTTGTCACAACAGCCGTAAATTTCATGTCTTGAAAATATTTAGTGTCAAATTTCACAAATATTTTAACTGACACGTTTTCCGAGCACACAAAATGTGAAGTGTGCATTGACAATTCTCTCTCCGTATTTCTTCTGCAAAAGTTCTTAAGGCCGCTTTTAAAGAATATTGGTGTGAACCACACGGGCAGTAGTGCAACGTTTTTGAATTTAAGAAGTAAGCCACTTGACAGAAAAAATCTTAGTGAAGTGAAATACAGTCAAGAGTGAGCCGTATTCATCATTTGGGGGAAACTGGAGGAAAACAGATAAGAAGTACTAAAAAACATGTATTAAATGTACTTGAGTTGCATTTAACGCATAGTCAAAAGCAGACAACTAGGGCGCCGAACCGCGATCCTAGTGGCGTAAAGTGGAACTACCAGTTTGGCGTACCAAGTCTCAGCTCTATTTCCAGGCCTTGAGTATAACGTAGGCCACGGTATGAATTCAGCATCAAATTCACAAAAATTGAAACACACTTGTATAATTCGTCAATTATCAAGTATTACAGGGCCTATTCTTAAATGTAAGGGAACATAATTGTGTGTTTAAAGAAAATGTATCCAATCATTCTGATTGATTAAATTTCGCAATCACTATCGCATATTCATGTTTAGTCAAACTAAGGTTAAAAACCAAGGACAACTTACCTAATTACAGTGAAACCCCTCATATCCGAACCCCGGAAATCCGAAATCCCGGGTAATCCGAACGAGGATCTTTCGACAATTTGAAGTTTGAAAAGATACACGCAAAAAAGAGAAACTTATTTATTTAGTCATAAAACAATCATATGCTCTGCATTATGACCGCATTTTACATAATTAGTTGAAAAATTAACAAGTACAGTTAGCATACTGTAAGAGTGTCTACATAGACTACTTATCCCATCCAGGATTAAGAAACGAGAACGTTGGTTATTATACCGTAGGTAATCACTTTGCTAAAACAATGAAATAGCAATAGAAACACACAAAATATCACTTAATCTTTCACTTGAAATCAGTTATCTTCAATATTGCAGAAGTGACGAAAACCATCCCGCGGAGACTATTGCGCGCCAGCGTCGCGCTAAGATGACATCGTTTGGCGTGGCTGCTGCGTGTTGTTCTACGAATCGCAATGCGATGTCAACAACAGATGCAGCTTCAGTATAAGTCGCATTGTCTGCCGAAGTTTCTTCTTCCTCACTGTCATTAACTACATTGCCATCATGTTGACTTTGGACCAGACTCACTATTTCATGTTCGCTGTTTGCGCCAAACCAGCCTGCCTCGCTCAATGTAGGCTACAGTCCCATACCGTAACGAGGGCTGGTCATAATGTTGTGGATATCTTTCGGCTAATCCGAACGGACTACAGCCCCAATTAGTTCGGATTTGAGGGGTTATACTGTATATTGGTGATCATGTGGGTGATCTTCAAACTTTTTACTGATCTAGTGTGGAATTTGTAGCCAACCTTGCTGTCTTTAAAAATGCATTTAACTTCTGCTCGTAACAACTTCACCATTTTGTGCATAAAATACAACCTATCATCATGCAGTAGCTGATCCGCCGTCCTGACTTCCCAGCTAAGTGAGGAGTGATGGCAAAAATTACACGAACATACACACGAAACCAAGATTGCGCAAATCATGGAAGAAATTATAATGGTAATTATTTGCAGTGCTTTTTTAAATTTATTTTTATACAATATACCACTGGGGGTCAAAATTTGGAAGAAGTAGTAGTACTTGGAAGATCGGTAGACGAATGAAAATTCGGAAAGTTTCCTAATAAATCAGAATGGTTGGCAGGTATGGAACTGGATTGAAGGACTTTTCCTTCAAGTATGCAGGCTTCTGGATTAACATGTGACTAATTGCTCATAGGCAGAAGGTTAATTTTATCAATGTGGAGTGTTTTAGGATGTCAAATCAGTTTTTATGTGTGTGAGATTACTTGAACTTAACATTTCTAATAAGTGTTAGTGTAGTGAAATTGAGCTGTGTGGAGAAATAAATGGATGGGACAAGTGGCTGAAGCCCACAGTCATACGGAACACTATTTCCATCACAGCAAACATTCCTTCCACTAACCTTCCTGCTCTTAAATTGAAATGAATATACTCTACTGTCCAAAATTTAAGCAACAAACAGAAAACAAAATAATTATAGGTTTAGTCAAATATAATGTGATAAACTTTATTTGTTGATTTGTTGAAAGAACAGTCGCAAACCATCACTGTACTAAGAGTATGCTTTGCCACAGAATGTATCAACTGTCGAAAACTCTAGAACACAGGTTGCTTCTTCTCTCTTGGTCATGTGATCGTATTTGGCAATACTAAGAGCCCAACAACTACGTGATATGCTGTGAATGTCATCCATCTCATTTTGCTGAATTAAAGCTCATTCTTTTTGTACTGTAACTCTTAACTCCTCGAGTGCTTGGTGGTATCAGGAAGTGAAGTATCCCACATGTGTTCTATTAGGTTTTAAGTTGGGAGGGCAAACAGGTCATCTAAGAGAGAGATATCTTCAGTTTGCAAGAAGACCTCAACCAGCTGCGCTCTATAAGAGCATTCATTATCGTCCATCAGTACGAAATCTGGGCTGTCAGCACCTCGAAACAATTTAACACGCGGTGCCAAGATCACATTGTGGCAAGTTGCCATACTATTTAATGGAGAGGTGTTTGAGTGATAGTCGCAATGCCTCCCTACACTATTATTGATCCACATCCATATTGGTCCCTATCCCAATGTTTGAGGGCTAAAACAGTGTTCAGATTCTCGCCAGATGCAAATCCATTGTAAATCATTCTGAAGACAGAATCGGAACTCATCCATAAACAGTACATTGACCCACTGTTCAGATGCCTAGGAGACATGTTGTTGACCCCACCCTTGATGTCTTCTGTGAACACACATAAGGGGTACATATACAGTCAGTTGATGACAGTAAAGGGCTCTCTGCCTAAGTCTTCTAAATGAAGTTTGCCTCAATACAACTGTTCTAGTGTCTGATGTGCCTGCCACTGCAGTTGAGTGATTAATTGCATAATTGCACTCATACTTCAAGTTGAGTGATTATCGTGTCAGACTACCAACCCCAAGCTTGCATGTTCGCTCCTGGCCATGGTAAGTGATTTTTGAAAGGCAACAAAAATCACGGTACGCATGTCATGTTGTTTGCATGTTAAAGAACCAATTTGAATTCAGTAGGCTTCGTTCATAATGGCAATATTAATTTCGGGATTTTCCGCCAACACAAAATGTTCCTCATTTCTCTACTAGAAAGCACTAGTGTCAAGGAGCTTAGATATCTAACCTTGACTTTCGTATCACTCCAAGGAGTGATAAAATTCGACATGCAAGCTGCCCTCTGGGCGTCAATTAACAAAGCTTACACCCGTCACCCAAGGCCACATATTATTTTAGTGTCTGCTGTGAGGTGGTCAGATGCCAGTTCCCATACCGTCCTATGGGTATACCATCTCACCCTTATGGCCAAATAAGTCATTATTAGAGATATTATAAATTTCAGGTTCCGTATTGACAGTAATCATTAAAATTAAAACTTACAATTTCCGCCTAGTCAATACTATACTTTTTTAATAAAATATTTCAAGGGTACATGTTTCAGGTCCCAATCTTTCTGGACCCTTCTTCAGCCCATAAAATCACACATGGAGCCCATCAAATCACAAAAACATCGATAAACACAAACTGCACGCACACAATAAATAGATAAAACACTGTAAAAACATCTAAGAGTCTAAAATCTAAAAATAACATGCATGTTTTACTGTCTTCAGGAACACGTTTTCACTTGTTCTTCATCTAAGAAAAATGTCATTTGACGCTGTGAAACACTGGGCACATATTTTGAAGTCTATGAGTGGCGTACTGTAAGAACTTGCTGTATATCTTGTACTGTTTTTGTGGCTGAAGATGGGTTGGACGTCAATAGCTACATGTTACAAATTCTTGTTTTAAAAATTTTATGCATTTGGCAACTTGTCTTTTATGGATTAGAATAGTCTTCTGCCATACGGTATCTGAAATGATTGACATAATTAGTACTGAATGTAAGGAAAAAACAATTACGTAAGACGGCTCGAAAACGGATTGCATAAAACTTACGGAAAAAGTCAGAGGAGATTGGTTGGCGTGTAGCTACATTTGAATCCTGAAGAAGACAAACGGTGCGAGTTAATAACAATGCATCTCACTTATAGCCCAGCTTACTAGAACAAGAAAGAAGAAATTTGGTCGTATGAATTTAAGAAAACTTAAAAACTTACCGAAGTCAGACGAAAACAGCCCCGCGGCGACAAGTGGAGGTCAAGCTCCGTTCGGCTAGAGCAACTTACTAATACTGAGTGCGTGTGCCTGACGTGTATTAAGGAGTAAACAAACTGCTCGGCTTGAAGGGGTGGGGGGGGCGGTCGAGAATGGGCAAAGCGGTTTAGATGAGTTAGTGGTTGGAGAATGGGGGGGGGGGCTTATTGAAAGAAAAGATAGGCATTGTGACCTATGGCGGCGTTTTGATATTTAAATGATCTGCTATCATATCGAATAATATGTTTGTCTCATAATTAATGTCATTCAAATTATTAGAACAATTTGATCTCTGAGATGTATTTATGTGAATTGCTTCTAAGACATTCATCAAGCTGCCCTTATTGACGTAATGTAAGATGTTCATGTCATTGTCTAAGGTCGTGAACTTATGACCGGATTCCTCCATATGTGTCGCCATTGCTGAAAATTTTCTGTGTTTAATGGCAGAAATATGTTCATTATAACGAATACGGAAGCTTCTTCCGGTTTGGCCTGTGTATGTAGCATTGCACTGGTTACAATTGAGCTCATAAACACCGGATTTCGTATGTTTATTCGTGACGTTGACTTTACTAGAATTGAAGAATTTTTAAAAATTTGATTTATTGGTTTTGTAGGCTACATTTATATTGTATTTCTTTAATACATTAGTTACTGTATAAATACTTCGATCTATAAAAGTTAAAGTGGCTAGATTTTTCTTGGCGGAATTATCTTTTGTTAATTTAGTGACAGGTTTGTTTTTCAATTTATGAAACAAATTATTGACATATTTGAGACTATATCCATTGACTTTGGCTATTTGGTGTATTATTTTGATTTCTTCTTTCAAATCATTATCCGACAATGGTAGTCTTAAGGCTCTGTTAATGAGGCTTATAAAAGTCGCATTTTTGTGGTTGCCCGGGTGGTTAGAATCCTGACGTATGATCACGTTTGTCTGTGAAGGCTTCCTGTAAATGTTGTACTGTAACCGGTTATCTTTTTTAATAACCGTTAAGTCTAAATAATTAATTTTGTTATCTCGTTCTAACACTGAAGTAAATTTAATGTTATTATCGATGCTATTCAAAATGTCCATTACCTGATCTATCTCTTGTACTTGGTTGTTTATGATTAGGAAAACATCGTCCACATACCTGCCCCAGAACTCAATGCCTTTGATTTTATTAATAATTTTTTCCTGCTCCATGTGGTCCAAATATATGTTGGCCATAATGCCTGAAAGAGGGGATCCCATAGCGAGACCTTCTAATTGCTTATAGATTTTCCCATTAAAGGTAAACACGTTGTTACTAGTGACGAATTTTATAATTGCTATGAGCTCTTCTATTTCTACTTTAGAAAGATCGCTGTCGTTAATCAATTTATTATGGATAATTTCTATTGTTTTCTTAACCGGGATATTGGTGTACATATCTTTGACGTCAACAGAATGCATAGTGTTGTTGTCGTTGAGTTTTAAATCTATCGTTTTTTTTCACAAAAATGCATGGTGTGCTTAAATGATGAATTGGCTTCTAATCTGTAAAATTTATTCAGATATTGCTGTGCAAATTTAGCCAGTTTATAAGTCGGACTGTTTCTAAAATTAACGATTGGTCTAATCGGGGTGCCTGGTTTGTGTATTTTGGGTAACTCTCTCAATGTGGGTAGGCCGGGATTCATATTAATGAGTCTGTCATTCTGACTTTCTTCTATGATAAAAATGGTATTTTTTAATAGCTGTTTGAGTTGCTTCTGAATGGAACTGGTTGGGTCCTTTTTGATTTCAGTGAATCCTATTGGCATTTATAAAATCGTTGGTTTTATTAACATAGTCTTGTTTGCTAATCAGTACCGTGGTGTTACCTTTGTCTGCTTTTGTTACTATGATGTTGTTAGTGTTAATTTTATTGATGAGGGCTTTGGATTTCAGCATACTTTTATGACTGCTTTTTGGTTTTATTTCCTTTGCGTTGACTATTTTCTTGATTTTCTTATTGGTTTCGAATCTGGCCGCGTTCTGTTCTTCAGCTGGGAGTTTTCGAATGGCTACTTCAGTTTCTGCTACAAGGTTAATTAGATCGTCATTATTATGGTTTCGTTCCCAATTATGCTTGGGACCTTTCCGGAGTAACTCCAGTTCGTTTTGGTCGAGACTGACATTGGTCAAATTTTTCACGGGGCTCCGAAAAACGTGGTCAATACTTTCTGTGGATTTGTTCGATTTCATGGAACTCTCTTTGGTACTTAATAGCCTTTGTAATTTATTATCTAAAGTGTTGACTTTTTTAATGACGCAAGAGTGTACCATCTGACATACGGTAATTTGATACTTGTCCCATTCTTTTTTATTAATGGAATTGGCTGCTTCTAAATGAATACGGTATAAAGTATTGCTCACGTTGGTCTTCTTCATGTGTAAGAATTTTATTTCGCGTTTGAGAATCTTGTCATTAACTAGAAATTGTGTGTGAGTTTCGTATGGGTTTTTTCGTCCTTTCCTTTGATAACCCTTCAAGTATAATATCTCTAATAATCACAAGGCTAGCCAAGCCAACAGGTTGAAGTTCAGATATAAAGATCTTAAAATAAAACTAGCCAACATCATAAAGGACATCGATTTTCTTAAAAAATGCAAAAGACACAGAGTAGTACCACAACACTTGAAGGGTTATCAAAGGAAAGGACGGAAAAACCCATACGAAACTCACACACAATTTCTAGTTAATGACAAGATTCTCAAACGCGAAATAAAATTCTTACACATGAAGAAGACCAACGTGAGCAATACTTTATACCGTATTCATTTAGAAGCAGCCAATTCCATTAATAAAAAAAGAATGGGACAAGTATCAAATTACCGTATGTCAGATGGTACACTCTTGCGTCATTAAAAAAGTAAACACTTTAGATAATAAATTACAAAGGCTATTAAGTACCAAAGAGAGTTCCATGAATTCGAACAAATCCACAGAAAGTATTGACCACGTTTTTCAGAGCCCCGTGAAAAATTTGACCAATGTCAGTCTCGACCAAAACGAACTGGAGTTACTCCGGAAAGGTCCCAAGCATAATTGGGAAGGAAACCATAATAATGATGATCTAATTAACCTTGTAGCAGAAACTGAAGTAGCCATTCGAAAACTCCCAGCTGAAGAACAGAACGCGGCCAGATTCGAAACCAATAAGAAAATCAAGAAAATAGTCAACGCAAAGGAAATAAAACCAAAAAGCAGTCATAAAAGTATGCTGAAATCCAAAGCCCTCATCAATAAAATTAACACTAACAACATCATAGTAACAAAAGCAGACAAAGGTAACACCACGGTACTGATTAGCAAACAAGACTATGTTAATAAAACCAACGATTTTATATATGCCGATAGGATTCACTGAAATCAAAAAGGACCCAACCAGTTCCATTCAGAAGCAACTCAAACAGCTATTAAAAAATACCGTTTTTATCATAGAAGAAAGTCAGAATGACAGACTCATTAATATGAATCCGGCCTACCCACATTGAGAGCGTTACCCAAAATACACAAACCAGGCACCCCGATTAGACCAATCGTTAATTTTAGAAACAGTCCAACTTATAAACTGGCTAAATTTGCACAGCAATATCTGAATAAATTTTACAGATTAGAAGCCAATTCATCATTTAAGAACACCATGCATTTTTGTGAAAAAACGATAGATTTAAAACTCAACGACAACAACACTATGCATTCTGTTGACGTCAAAGATATGTACACCAATATCCCGGTTAAGAAAACAATAGAAATTATCCATAATAAATTGATTAACGACAGCGATCTTTCTAAAGTAGAAATAGAAGAGCTCATAGCAATTATAAAATTCGTCACTAGTAACAACGTGTTTACCTTTAATGGGAAAATCTATAAGCAATTAGAAGGTCTCGCTATGGGATCCCCTCTTTCAGGCATTATGGCCAACATATATTTGGACCACATGGAGCAGGAAAAAATTATTAATAAAATCAAAGGCATTGAGTTCTGGGGCAGGTATGTGGACGATGTTTTCCTAATCATAAACAACCAAGTACAAGAGATAGATCAGGTAATGGACATTTTGAATAGCATCGATAATAACATTAAATTTACTTTAGAGTCAGAACGAGATAACAAAATTAATTATTTAGACTTAACAGTTATTAAAAAAGATAACCGGTTACAGTACAACATTTACAGGAAGCCTTCACAGACAAACGTGATCATACGTCAGGATTCTAACCACCCGGGCAACCACAAAAATGCGACTTTTATAAGCCTCATTAACAGAGCCTTAAGACTACCATTGTCGGATAATGATTTGAAAGAAGAAATCAAAATAATACACCAAATAGCCAAAGTCAATGGATATAGTCGCAAATATGTCAATAATTTGTTTCATAAATTGAAAAACAAACCTGTCACTAAATTAACAAAAGATAATTCCGCCAAGAAAAATCTAGCCACTTTAACTTTTATAGATCGAAGTATTTATACAGTAACTAATGTATTAAAGAAATAAAATATAAATGTAGCCTACAAAACCAATAACTCTAATTTTAAAAAATTCTTCAATTCTAGTTAAGTCAACGTCACGAATAAACATACGAAATCCGGTGTTTATGAGCTCAATTGTAACCAGTGCAATGCTACATACACAGGCCAAACCGGAAGAAGCTTCCGTATTCGTTATAATGAACATATTTCTGCCATTAAACACAGAAAATTTTCAGCAATGGCGACACACATGGAGGAATCCGGTCATAAGTTCACGACCATAGACAATGACATGAACATCTTACATTACGTCAATAAGGGCAGCTTGATGAATGTCTTAGAAGCAATTCACATAAATACATCTCAGAGATCAAATTGTTCTAATAATTTGAATGACATTAATTATGAGACAAACATATTATTCGATATGATAGCAGATCATTTAAATATCAAAACGCCGCCATAGGTCACAATGCCTATCTTTTCTTTCAATAACCCCCCCCCCATTCTCCAACCACTAACTCATCTAAACCGCTTTGCCCATTCTCGACCGCCCCCCCACCCCTTCAAGCCGAGCAGTTTGTTTACTCCTTAATACACGTCAGGCACACGCACTCAGTATTAGTAAGTTGCTCTAGCCGAACGGAGCTTGACCTCCACTTGTCGCCGCGGGGCTGTTTTCGTCTGACTTCGGTAAGTTTTTACGTTTTCTTAAATTCATACGGCCAAATTTCTTCTTTCTTGTTCTAGTAAGCTGGGCTATAAGTAAGTTGCATTGTTATTAACTCGCACCGTTTGTCTTCTTCAGGATTCAAATGTAGCTACACGCCAACCAATCTTCTCTGACTTTTTCCGTAAGTTTTATGCAATCCGTTTTCGAGCCGTCTTACTTAATTGTTTTTTCCTTACATTCAGTACTAATTATGTCAATCATTTCAGATACCGTATGGCAGAAGACTATTCTAATCCATAAAAGACAAGTTGCCAAATGCATAAAATTTTTAAATCAAGAATTTGTAACATGTAGCTATTGACGTCCAACCCATCTTCAGCCACAAAAACAGTACAAGATATACAGCAAGTTCTTCCAGTACGCCACTCATAGACTTCAAAATATGTGCCCAGTGTTTCACAGCGTCAAATGACATTTTACTTAGATGAAGAACAAGTGAAAACATGTTCCTGAAGACAGTAAAACATGCATGTTATTTTTAGATTTTAGACTCTTAGATGTTTTTACAGTGTTTTATCTATTTATTGTGTGTGTGCAGTTTGTGTTTATCGATGTTTTTGTGATTTGATGGGCTCCATGTGTGATTTTATGGGTTGTAGAAGGGTCCAGAAAAATTGGGACCTGAAACATGTACCCTTGAAATATTTTATAAAAAAAGTATAGTGTTGACTAGGCGGAAATTGTAAGTTTTAATTTTATCAAATAAGTCATCTCTTTTCAATGTCACGATGTTGGCATGTCAAAGAACCCATTTGAATTCAGTAGGTCGAGTTCATAGTGACAAAATTAACCTCGGGAGTTTCCGCCAACACAAAGTTCCTCATTTCTCTGCTAGAAAGCGCTATAATGTTCAAGGAGCTTGGATATCTATTATCTAACCTCCTTTACTTTCATAGTGATTCATGGAACAACGAAATTCGACATGCAAGCTACCCTCTGGGTGTCAAATTACAAAGCTTGCACCAGGCACCCGAGGCCATACGATATTATTATTATTATTATTATTATTATTATTAATGTCACTCTTGGTCGTCCTTGTCCTGGTCTTCGGCACATATTTTCAGACTCTAAAATCTGGTCCCACTTCCAAGAAACAGACCTATGCACATAAAACAATTTGGCCATTTCAACTTGCAGCTGTCCTGCTTCCATTCGTCCTGTTGCCCTCCACTGCTAGTTGCTGTCTGGGTGTCTTCTCTGTGCTATAGATGATCGTTTACACAGTGAACGTGAAAGTTCAAAGAATACGGTAGCACTCGCTACGTACACAGGCTAATAGGGACACTGGCATCATCACTTTTGTGGTTGTACGAAGACAGGCCACATCTGCCAGGCAGAATATGAGTATAGTATTATTTGCTTACACATTACTATTCACTTGATCATATTATGTGGTAAAGTGGGCAGTGGGGAAAGAATTTCTTGTTGCTTTAATTTTGTATGCTAGTGTCCATATATAGAAATGATTTCCCGCACTTTTAATTGCAGTGTGGTTTTTGTTGTTATTACAAATTATGTCAAACAAAATAATCCATTCTTATCATAGTAGGCTACTTTTAAAATCTCATAGGGGTGGAAGGTTAACATTCTGTTGGAAATTCTGGAGTTAGCATTTGACATTCTAAAACCTTGTTCAAAACTGTTAGGAATAGTTTGTTTCAGGCAGGATATCAGGTAAGCTACTTCAATTGACATTTCATTGTTGATATTTGTTCATGTTTGCCATAAATATTCTCCCATTAGCATATGTTTAAGTGTAGAATCAACTTTTAGTTTCTTAGGAAAATACGTATTATACCCATATAAATATAATGTTCACAGTAAATGGCAGGCCTAAGTGGCTGAACATTGATTGTTTGTGTTACAAACACCAGTAAATTTACATTTAATTTACTTAAATTAGTTGCGAAAAAAATTCAATAGTCACATATTAGTTAGTTCTTGTTCCTTTAAGAGCCAGAACAGCGAGGTCATCTGCCCCTATTATAATAGTAACGGGGATTTAGTATTACCAATTTTTTACAAGTATTGTGGGCGGAAAACAATTCAAGCATTTTTGTCTTTTAGGCAAAAATGCCAATTGATACTTTTTTTTTTTTTTCAATGCTTCACTTTTTTTTAGAACATTATAGATATATGGGTAGTTAAATTAGTCCTAAACTTATGGAGGTGCTGGGAGTCTTAGGAAGCCTGGATTAGAAAGATGGTTCCTAAAGAAGATGAGCAGCCTGTGATGTTATTTTTTTCAGGCCTGAGGACATATTTGCAGCAATAGCATACTGTTTATTCGAGAATCCATTTGAGGCATCATTGTCTCGATTCGCCTTTTGTTTTTTTGTGTGCTTACATTTCCCAGTTCGGTGTTCGCTGAGCGAATGAACGAACGTACCAATGATTGGGTTGGAGGGACTGACTGCATCCACCTCGAGGCAGCAAACTAAGGGCCCATCAACTGCTGAGCACAGTAAAAAAAAGAAAATTCTATAAAAGAGAAAAGTGGAGTATCACATCCGGTTGCGGCTTTCAAATTATTAAATGATTTTTGGAGTTGTCCGTTAATGGCTGTGAGTCTGCTTAACCTTGTACACTTTCCTAAGAACCTAAAGTTAGTCCTTGAATCTTTTCATTTACCATATATTCCCTGTGGCAGAATGGCAGATGTTGAATATCTGATTTAAAGTAACTTTAAGGCAACACTCCTGAGATAAACAGATATTTTTACCTAATGCATGGATTTTCACGAAACTTTGTGGGAATGTCACCCAAACAAAAGTAGAGATATTGCAAACATTTGTTTCATATCCAATTAATAGTTTTTCCAAAATAATTTTTTTTTATTTTTTTTTTTTGGAATTTTTTTCATAGATTTCAAATGACATGTTAATGGAAATTTGGAATTAGGTAGATAATACTTCTTTAAAAACACTACGTATCGATTTTTCTGTAAATAATTTATGTAATGAGATATTGAAATGAAAATCCACAGCCAGCTTCCAGTCCCCGACCGGGTCAGGAATGGAATGAATGAAGCCCCCATCTAGCGGCGAGGATATGAACGTGCCGGCTGCCGAGGCCTGACGCACTCCTCTGGGGGCAATGATTAAATGCATGGCAGATGAAATGAAATGATGGTGGAGAGTGTTGCTGGAATGAAATTGTGACAGGGAAAACCGGAGTACCTGGAGAAAAACCTGTCTGCCTCCGTTTTGTCCAGCACAGATCTCGCATGGAGTGACCGGGATTTGAACCACGGACCCAGCGGTGAGAGGCCGGCGTGCTGCCGCCTAAGCCACGGAGGCTCCTTTTACATCTCTACTACTGGGAAGAATTCCACAATCAAGAATTCCATACGCAGGTTTCCTAATATAGCTGTGATACATATACCATATAAATTTTGTTACATTTGGCAGAATATTATGGGAGAAAAATAGGATTTAAATGTAAAATTACAATTGGCGGGAAAATTAAAGCAAAGTTCAAGTGATGTTATCTTCCTGATCCATTACCTAGAAGTCACCAGCACCGTATGTTTTTCCTTCCTTTTGTTTCTTAGCAGCTTCTGTACGAATATTGGTAATTCTGGAAGCTTGTCTAGTATCTTGATACACAACTACAAGAGGTTACTCGCGCGCGAACTTCACAAAAGTAAACATACTGGCTACCGCCACAGAACTCGCAAGAAAAATGAAATAACAAGAATGACAAAACTTATAGTTGTCGGCATTATTGTAGTGACATCAGGAATACCAATACAAGCATACCATGTTGCTCAATGACAGTAGAGTCAAGTACTGACATATTAGTCCTTTGCAGGCTTTATAAATTCATTCAGAAACATGGTAGATCTTACAGCTCGATTCTGTAGAAATATATGCGGGAGGGGGAGGAGGGGGTGGCTGTTGGCCCATCCCCGGGATGCGTAATTGTAAAGAACAGGGATATTTTATTGATTTGATTGAATGAAAACATGACAATGACATCATAAATAATCTAAAAAGCAGTTCAGCAGATGCCACACCCATTTCTGCTGTGTGCAGACTGACAAACAAAGCATAGTTAAGGTGATAAATTGTTTGAATTCAACGGAATAACTTTGTGACAAGAAAGAAGAAACCCAATCCTTTCAATTTGTCATAACAAAAATTTCACCAAAATGAACAAAATATAGACTTTATCTCCGGAGTGTCGCCTTAATCAGTCCATGGACTAATGTATGTCCACCTTGTTGTATTTTTCTATGCAGATTGTTACTTTGAGCTAATTCGTTGGCATTTATATGTTGAAATTCAAATGATCGGTACCAATTGTTTTTTTTTTTTTTTTTTTCTTTTTTGTGTTGATTAAAAGAAACTTCAGAACTGATTGATCAAATTGAAATTGCTGTAATTAGTTTGAATGTGACCTTACATTCTTTTTATAACACATTTAATATGTGGCAGCTTCGGGGCGTAGTTGGTAGCATCCTGAGCCTCTATGCCCAAGATTGCGGGTTCAAACCCGGCCGAATTAGTCGGATTTTTTAAGAGCGTTAAAAATCTCTCAGTATGCCTTCCTTCGCAGGGGAAGTAAAGCCAGCTGACCCATGTCATAGATTTATGGCATTTAAAAGAACCTTCCACTAACTACAATTGTGTGAAGCTAAATTTGATTAACGCTCTATTAAGGTCCAACGTTTGCCGCCAGTTGCGGTGGCATCTAATAGCCAAGTTCACAGCTAGGTGTCTTTGATGGTAGCATTTAGTAGCAAAAGTAGGAACTACTTGACATTGATCGTCAGCAGTCCTTAACCTGAATTACAGATAATACACACGAATACAGCCTTAGCAATTAACACCGGTTATCAGACACATTCTGCACACACCTCAAGTACACGGGGCTACATGACCGCATTGTCTCAGCCCCTAAACTGAGGAACCAACATTTAATGTTTTTGCAAAAAAATATTGGTTGGTGGTTCTGAGACTTCGTTTGCGACCTACCTCACAGGATAGTTAGTTCTGAGAGCCACCAGTTACTACAATTTAAATAAATGTTATGCTGGAAGACTTCTTCTGCACTTTTCAACTTGAACCTGAATCAAATATCTCTTTTTATACATGGATGAAGTGGAGAGTGGCATGAGGACTTTCATGCCATATTCAAAAGTTCAGTATATTCGTTAATCTGTTCTTAGCCGAGTTTGAGTGATGTCCACTTCTTTTTAGTGTTTTTAATACTAACTTTAGACATTGTGAAACATAGTGATAGGTCTTGGAGATATAGGTAATTCATTCATAGTTTGGAAAATACCTATATATGTGCCAAAAGGCCATTCTGGAATGACAGGCTTGCTAAGACGCAGCATTAGGTCATGGGTTCAAGCTATCTACTCGGTGACGAGCGGCCATCTTTGAA
This sequence comes from Meconema thalassinum, assembly GCA_946902985.2. NCBI lineage: Eukaryota > Metazoa > Arthropoda > Insecta > Orthoptera > Tettigoniidae > Meconema > Meconema thalassinum. The sequence continues at coordinate 473,774,843 of OX336390.1, read as the reverse complement.
ATGATTCTCCATGGTTTCAGATTTTCAACTACATGTATATGCTAGGAAGATACCTTCCAATAAGTCACGGTTGCTCACTTCCAATTCCTTGCCTAGTTTCAGTAATTTTATCTGCCATTATCTCATCTCATGATAGGCATCTGGCATGTAAAAAACACTTGCCCCATAGAAATTCATAGCTTCTCATACCCACCCCCATACAAACGGGAATAATGAGTAGTCTTACATGGCCTTCCAGGAATGCTGCATACTTAACTCCATCCATGGAGTCCGTGAAGTGCCAGTGTAATAATGAATCGCTTGATTTGTCCAATGAGGTACAAGGATATAGAAACACAAGCACGGGAAGGGGGGAGCGCAACCTTGGCTGCGCTTAGATCCCCGCATTTGGTGAAGAGTATTGTTACTGAGTGGAGCATTATTGAGCTGCAGTCAGCATGGCAAACCATGTTAAGCCTGAATCACTGTTGTCGGGGAACACCATATTGTTCTGACAGTATATCAGAAGCTATTTACACGTGGTGGTAAAACTGTAACTGTAACTGAGTGTGTAATGGAGACCTCTGCTCTTACAGGAGATGGTAAAACTTCTATATATGGATGGTGTTCTGCATTAAACAGTTATCCACCAAAAGCTGGAATTGAGAAAAATGTGATTGAAAGTTTTGACATTTAAACAATCACAAATTCCCTCCTGTTAGCCCAGTGTAAGTTTTAAAAGCAAACAAACCCTAATTTATATGCATTGTTGATAGTTACAGCAAATAGTTGATTTATTAGTAATTGGCACTTAGCTGCTTTGTGTTATCTGAGAGTTTAGTTACGCATAAAACTGCTAAGCGCCATTTTTTGTGAATAGCTTGTTCTTACGTTATTCTATCTAACACGATAGTTATGCATAAAACGGATAAGTACCCTTTTTGTCTTTAGCCCTTAATGCATTTTTATTTTAGTGCTAGTTTCTGGACAATTTGACACGTACAATGAGTACTCGTGTGTCCTTAATTGCAATTTCCTTCTCAATAGTTTAATAGAAACACAGATAAATTTGAATACCAGAATCAAACTTAAAGTAATAATTATACTAAATGAACTAATGCTATAAACATTGGTGTTACATTGGTTATGATGTAAATGTTTTTCACACAATAGGAAATTGACAAAGTCGTAGGTTTCATCTTGTATCGAGAAATCGAGTTCACTACCAAAATCCTCGAGGTCGTCGTAACTGTTTCCATCTGAATGAAGGCCTTCGTAGAACTCCTTGGCATCGGTTGGTGTCAGATGCATGACACTTTTGAGATCCTGTAATTCTGGCTCCGATATAGCTTTTCTGTTTGGCTATAGAGCATTAAGGCAAAAACTGAGGTTATTCTGGTCACATTGGCGTGCGCTATTTCTCCTCTTCAAATTGATTGCTTGGCCGTCTTTGTCATCGAAAGTACGTTTCAAAGTCAACAGCCATGGGTTTTCCTTACTTTATTTCAATTTTCCTTGTTGTTAGCCAGCTTTCTCCATTGCCATTGGTATCTTTCTTCCTATTTATTATTTGTTTCTCAACAGATGCCGTGCCCACAAAATCTTCTTTTCATTTCTTTTACGACCAGCTTGATTTCTTTCTTTCGGCAAGTTCTCATTACTTCCTAGGGGCGTGGTGGTGCAGCGGTCAAGCTGTATGCCTCTCACCAAGGCGGACCGGGTTCGATTCCCGGTCATTGCATGTGAGATTTTCGATGTGAAATACCATGTCCTGTGGTTCGGATTCCACATAAAACGGAGGTCCTGTGGCTTATGATCGCGAGATTAACGGTCACGTTAAACTACAAGCTTCCTTTTTTCATTACTTCCTTGTAATCTTCTGGTGTATATAATCTTTGATGAAACTTCAAGGCACTTTCAGTATTTCCAAAATCATCATCATTGGGCAAGTAACTGTGCCCGGAAACCAGAAATCGCATATTTATGGTCTTTAGTGTTGGATGTGATTCCATGACAGACTTCAGCATTAGGGCCAAAGCACAAATTGTACCGTGCCTTCTTCTAAATGTTCAGTGATGTAAGTTCTTAGACTAGAGACCACTTCTTGAGCTCCACACCCAGCTTGGCCCTCCGGCCAAAGGTAGCAGAAACCTTTATTCGGTGATACGTCATGAATTCCACAGTTACACAGCCATAACTGACGTTTGTAGAATATTATGTTGGTTGGAATGCTCGGCAGGGGCAGTGTCCTCTGCATGTCAAAGCTTAGCACTGACAGTCCATTAATTTCGGTTGCTTTTCGAAAGTCTCTCTTCATTTTACTTCGAGCATTTTCTGCATCCTCCTGATGAGAAAGCAACTTTATCTTTAGTACATCAGTGTCACCATTGTTATTGTTTATTTGAGCATTTATAAAGTCACAAAAGTTGCATGTGTCTTTCTTAAGCGGTTTTCGTCGTAGGTTGAATCTGGAGTAAAATACTTTCTTATAGCATAAGAGGAAAACTGGCTGAGAATATTCCTTTATGTATAACTCACACATAATTGGAAGTGTGACATGTGATGGGAGAAAGTGCTCGTTTCTGATCTGTAATAATTTGACTTGTACAGTACTGTTTGTAGAAAGTGAAACACCCAGGAGAAATGCTCGGAGACATTCCCAGAACAGGGGTCGTGTAGGCCTGCAGTACCATACTCAGTGATTCAAATCGCAGAGAGATGGCGTGCACATTGGCCCACCAGTGCCCTCTGTCGTGGGACCAGAAGGGTCAGTGTTCCGCACTGCTCTATCGGCGTACGGCCGTCGTACTAAGTGGAAACGTGTAAGCAAGTTCAACGATGCCTCGCTGACATCACGGAATGGACTATCACTCTATCAGCATGCGAGTGCGGTTGAATGGGGCAGAATGCTTGGGCTCCGGGAGGCGGGTCTGTTGTTCCGGAACATTGCGGCTCGTACAGGGCACGCTGTGTCAACAATAAGGTGTATGTGAATCCGGTGGAGAGAGGAGGACCATACACAGCGACGACAGGGTACAGGACAACGCAATGTGACCACAGCGCGAGACGACCGCCATCTTCTCCACATGGCCGTATCGGACAGAACAGCGTGGTCCTCGGTGTTGGCTCGACGTTGGAGCGCTGCAACGGGGGTGGACATGTCTGCGACGCCGTCTTTTGAGGGCTGGACTGATAGCACGCATGCCACTGTGTCGGCTTCCGTTGACTGGGAACCACCGGCGCCTCCGACTACAATGGGCACGTGCATGCCGACACTGGCAGGCTGAGTGGCGAAATGTAGTGTTTTTGGATGAGTCCCGCTTCACCCTGTCCTACAGTGATGGCCGCATACGTGTTCGACGACGACGTGGAGAACGCAATCAGGCAGACTGTATTGTTGAGCGACATAGCGGACAAACACCAGGTGTAATGGTTTGGGGCGCAATTGTCTATAACAGGCGATCGCGTCTTGCACCTTGTTCGTTCAGGTCCATCTGCCGCCACTGTTGATGCTTTGTGGACGCACCTACAAACCGCTTGGGGCGGTATTCCCCAGCAGCGTATTCAAGCGCTGTATGATTCCATGCCACGATGTCTAGCGGTTTTGAGTGCAGCACGTGGTCGCGCGACGCCGTACTGAAGATCGACCGTCAATGTGCATGTACCGGACTGTCCTTCTAATCGATAATGTATTGTCATATCTTGTTCTTGGTGTTTCACTTTCTACAAACAGTAGGATGACTTGTACTTACAATCAGTTATTCTGTTGTAACCTCCTGATTGACCTCTGATATCCTTAATAATTCGTTGTAGTTTGTTGGCTTTCTTAAGATAGTTTCAGTCTGGACAAAGCACATTTTACAGACTGATACTCCTGCTCGGGTGTAACGTCTCTTCCACTTATATCTTTTGTCCTCTTCCTCTTCACTTGGTTTACGATTACTTTATTAGCAATGTATAAAACTTTACCTTCATAACGCAGGGCCCAAAATCAGTCAAACTCGACCTTTCTGTCTTCTAGACTTGCACTGAAAGTCTCGGAATTCTTTTGGTTCAATGATTTTACCTTGTTGGCCGATATAAGATTCATTCCGCTGGCATCTCTTTTCGTTCTTCTCTACTTTGATCCGGATATTTTCTTTTCCGTCCCTTCCTTCGCCTACCAGTAGACTGAGAGTTTTGGTCATTGCATTCTGCATTATCATCGATTCGCTTCTGCAGTAAGTTAGCAATTCCGTTATATTCATCTCCTGATAACACAGTTGAAAGGGGGTCAAATTCGTTGTTATTAGTTGGCTGGGGGTTGGAAGTACCAGCTACAGAGTTGATAGGTTCTACACTTGGACCTGCCTCATAGGACAACAGCTGAGCTGCAGTGCTATTTTCATATATATAGAGTACAGCACATCATAATAACTAGACTACTGCCACTAACGGTTTGAAGAGGGGTTAGATCAGTTGAACCAGCTTATTGTTTCGAGGTGCCTGAGCTTGATTCACTGGAGTGGTACAGCACGGTGCTAGTGTCATTATCTTGTATTCCCTGTAAGTAAATCAAATAATGCTATGCAATTTACGCCCGGCAAGTGCATTTAATATAGCAAATAATTGCTAAAGAAATCAATGTTTTCGGATATTGTAAGGAATAGAAATTTTGTAACCAACTGCTGTAGTCTATTTGGTAGGGCTTAGTCAGTTCAATGACGTACACATGGTAAATGAATATCAATAATGACATTGGATATTGCAAGTAAAGTTGAGCTATGTACTGTACTACAAATAGGAAGTACTCCTGAATACCTACCTTGTATATGTGTGAAGTTTCTGAATCGACAGGATTATTCTTCAGCAGCAAAAGAATTTTCTGCGCTCTGCTCGTCATAATGCACACACGCACTCATTGAGTAGTCAGCAAATTCTCCCGCGAAATTAAAGGAGGCAACATAGAACAGATTATTATAGCGAAACACTAACAATACAGACAAAGTGTGAGAGACAATGAAATGTCGCTTGGCTGTTTCTTGTAAAGCTCAATATAGCGTTTTCATAATTTCATAATAACTTCGTCACACATATTTCCAAAGTTTCTCTCTACATCTCTCTAACTGGCAAATACACATCAAGCATAATTTTTATAACCTAACTTATTCAACATAGGCCTACATATTTTCACATAAACATCTCTTCAATTCTACATTGTTTTTTCAAGACTTTTTTTATGCTTTATTAACAAAATAATTGTAACAGATCTGGTTTTTGAAATTTTACTCTGTCAACTTTTGGTACAAATGTATTTATAGTATCCTCTATTATGACAAGAAATGTATTAAGTTGTATGGTACTACACAGTTACTTATCCTATACCATGCTGAAGGAGGTCACAATGTGACCGAAACCAGTAAGATTTCAAAGTACTAAATATTGACTTTAGGTAATAAATATGTCAATAAGGAATCAGGCTTTCATGGTCATTTTTATGTCATTCTATTATTTACAATGTTAATAAGTTTTTAAGATCCAGAAAAATGATAATGCTATTATTGCTGATGCAGAAATAGATGTACATCAAAGCTGAATAAGTAATAATAATCCATTTTTTATGAAATAAACGTTGAATTAAGCTCATTTCACATTTACCTATTTGGAAATATTGCTTACTGAGGTAACTGAATTATGTTTCGCCGAGAACAAGAACCCTTCATATTGCGCATTTCAAGTAAAGCTCAACTTTGGGCGACTATAACATCAGTATACTGTAGTTGGTATGATTACAGTCAAATTATAAAACAATGTGGACAAAACCTTCCTTAGCAGTCCCTGCAAATATAAGTTTTGCGTACAAATTCTATGGGGAGCTGTTGTAAAGATTTACAGGTCTGCTGTATTTCTGCACAGAATGGTCCGAGCAAGCAGTGGGTTTAGTTCTGGTTCAGAATAAGATTTAAGATTTGTTTCAGTAATAAATGATGAGATGTATTTTATTTCTCTTGATATTTGTGTAACAAAATTTAACGGAGCGACCTGGCAATGCATAGCAAGAGCAAGGCAACCTACTCATTGAGTTGGTTCAGTTTCTTGGTTCTGCCCGTCGCATTCACCCTCGCTTCCTCCGTGTGACGACATGCGCGAACCTACTTCACAGACTCCGTGGATGAGCTATAGATCATGTAGCTGTTCGGATTTAAGTCTTGGGGGACCCTGTATGATCCAGCACACTTGTATTAAGTACAAGATACCTGATGTTCATTATCATTTCAACGCAATACAAAACAAAGAATACAATCTGGCACCCATCTGTTAGCCAGCCAGGCAAACACATCCTCCACTACAGAAATGTGATGGTGCATTCTTCTAAAACTGAAATTTGAATCCATGCACAGACAGTAGCTATCCTAGATCTGGTTCTCCTTCAGGATTGGTTCCTGTCACTGCAAGTCATTAGGATAAGTTACAGAAGTTTCTTGTCTTTCTTCATGATTTTTAAGTATGTACGTATCACAAATGTAAAAATTAAATGGAAATCAATTCAATTAGTGTTTCTGGAGGTATGTACAGTTCACTTAACTGTTTTCTGCCAGTGGACCCTGAACGCACATTGGGATACCATACAGTCTGCAATCTTTAAATTCTGGAGCATATTCATTGATACGTAAATTGTCAGTCAGAGAGTTTGTCCGGGTCGTAATTGTGAATTAACCGCAAGCAGTGTGCCCAGCTGGGCTGTTGCTAGACTTACTACACTCGCTTCAATGTGCAAGCTCTCGAGGACACCAGCAGAGTGAGTATGCTGTACAGTTTACACCACAGTTTTTGGTCGGTGGCCGTGAGAGCTTCCTCATTGGAGCAAGTTTAGTGGTAGCAGCTGACGGGAGATGCTTAGACCACGTGCTCCATTGCCAGTCTGGAGTCTCGCCAGCTGATTGGAATTTTATCTTCAGTCCATCATTTTGATCACAACTAAAAATAATAAAACCCTCAAAATGAACCTTGTATTTCACAAGTTGACCGGAGTTTGACAGCCAGAGCAATCAGCAGTTGAGATAAGCAAACAGCTGACGTGTCATGCCTCTCATTTAGATCAATGCAACACCAAGTGCTTCATTACAGAATGATGGTATTGCATGTGATACTAGACATGATGCAGGCAGCTTCCACACCAAGAGATACCGTAGTAGGCTCTAGCGCAACTATAATCAGTGGCATTTTAAGATTGTTGAAATATAACTCTCCATTCCTCAGTGTTTGTTGAGGCTGTTAGAATTGAAGTTAAAAGGTGACAATCACTTTAATTGCACTGATGCATTTGTAGCCGAATAGCACATTTATCGAAATCATCAATATCAGTGATGCGACTGGGTACCCGATTAACCTTATCTGGTGTTCCATAACTATGTACCCCCTGTTCCTCAGACTTAATTCCTTTTTTCCTTCTAACTGTCCTTCCTGGCACTTTTGTTGCAGCTACCACTCTATCCTGCACTTTGTTTCAGAGAAATGAAGACACTTCCAACGCTCCTTCACTTTTCATAAACAGTTGCACATTATTTATAATCTCAAGAGTTTGGCTGTGATGAGATTCGCCAGGAAGTTTTGATTGAATAGATGGCATTTCGCTTGCACACTAACACAATCTCCACTATAAGCAACACAATGAACTAGAAGTAATTACGATAAATATCAGTCTACTACTGTATTTCATTTATTCATCAGCAGAGCACACAACACAATTATGACACAGTGTGGTTTATTGTGCTTCTGACAGCTCACATTTCAATATCACATGCTTGATGCTCGCAGGCTATTCTCTGTAAGACTGCGCAACCGGGGCTCACCAGCCAATATTGGTGGCGTAAACTGTATATGCAGCCACGCAAACAAATAATAAACATTATCTTGGTAACATCTAAATTCCAATGGTAGGTTTACAAATGAACCTTTACAGTGGTGACAGGGATTATTCTACTCATTCCTTTAGAGTTTTTGTAATTGTGCAGTTACCAAAACTTCTGAGAGTCATGTATTGAGTAGGCCTGACCTAGATATTATCGTAGTTATTAATCTCTTAACACTACTGCTAGTCATATAATTTACAAAATATAGTACTATAGAAGTAGCAAGGGTCGAGAGGAATGCTCGTGCATATACATGCAAGTATATAAATTTCCCCTGTATTTATACATAAAAACATGTTTTGATCTGTTATGAAAATGAGATGCTTCCCATTCTAAAACACTAGTCACGGACAGCCTAGGGTCTTAACCAAAAGCTAAACATCTTTTTAAAATCCTGACAAGTGTAGTAGACTGTTAAGTAATTATTGGTAGAAAACTGAACCAACTTGCATTTCACTTCTAATTCAATCTCCAAATAGGGGTCATAAAACATGAAGGCGGTACGGTATGAGTTTTTGGGCAATTTTAGAAATTTCTATAATAAGAACCACAAATAGTTAACATAATATAAGGTTCTCTTTTTATCTAATTAGAATAATACTAGTGCAGCTCTATCTAGTTCAGGTGCTGCTGACACCAAGGTCCTAGCTATAGAGTAGAGTAGAGTAGAGGCAAGGCTAGGGTTCCCCACTCCTCTTGACTTCAGAGTGACTGGGAATGGCAAGATGTTAACCATATGCCTGTTCGAAGGTTAGCAGATAATTTGTAGGATGATATTCACATCATTCAGTTTCTATAGACATCTAATTTCTCTTATGTTCTTTGCAAATTGTTGGTGGTGGAATTCTTTATTTATTATGCTTTCATCAGTTGTGTTCTGAAGTTTCATTAATGTATTTTGAGGCAGTGCTCCTGTCAGAAATCACCTACCTATCCTCTACCTTGTATATGGATTGGCCATTCATAGACAACTCTGTCATAGCAACTTTGAAGGTTTCATATCATTAGAGATGAAAAGACACACTGAATAAATGTGCAATATGAAATGAAAATCAAGTCAGAATAACTTAATCAGCAAGCTAGGGCAATCAAGTTTGTTCTAGTACTTTCACCTTATTCCAAAAAGTTTCAATACTATGACATGTTCCTAGTGAGGGGTTATTCTTGCCATTGCTCTTTAGCTTAAAGTTATTGCATAAAAGATGTGAAACCTTCACTGGTTGCAAGTCAGATCATATTTTGCTATCAGAATTGTATGGAATTTTTTGAATGTGTGTAAATATTGATCTGCACTCAGCTCATGATTAGGATAGTTAACTCTGTCACTGTCACAGTTTGTGACTCCTTCCTACCCAAGAAAGAATAAAAGGAAGTGCATTATTCTTCTAGTCTAGGATTCAAAGAAGTGATGTATTTCTTCCTTTGTGAAAGTGAGAGTAGGCATGTGTGTGTGTATATATTGTAGGTGAAAGGTAAAACATCTTTAATTTATTACCCTTTGGTTTAAATTATTTCCTCTGCATGCTGTTTAATTTGCTTATCTGCCTCCTTCACTCCACTGCTGCTTTTTTAATTTATTTATCTGCCTTCAGGGATAAAGTGCTAAATAGGGTCCCTTCTAGGACATCAGTTCTTTGTTGTTTTCGTGTGGCATATATTATAGATACAATACATGAAATTGCTCTATTTCTACCTTTGTAGCATTGAACTGTTGTCCAGATGGTTCTGCTTCATACATACCGTACTTGGTGCAAGGGGTAGGAGTGTGTAAGCTACCCTAATATGGATGGCATCCAATATTGATAGATAGAGAAAAGGGTTGATGTGTTTTACAGAATACCTAATGACAATAAGTTGCAAAATTTGGCAGCACTGATCATGTAGTGCACTTGTGTTCTCTGCTAAGAGGCAAGCAAGCTGTCTTGTTAGTGGCCTCCAGGTTGGTTTTGAAACATGGCTTTAATGTACAAATTACACGTTAGGTTTAACACTTATAACTGTAATCACTGTAATATAAAAGGCTAATAGTTCACAACATAAAATAAACTCTCCTCTCAAGTGGTATTAACCTAAGAAGTAATGTGTGTCTGCACTCATATGCCTTGCCCCAAGTATGCTTCTGATTTAATTTACCACTGTAAGTACATTCATTTCTTTATTCTATGCTAGGTCTTTCTGCTTCCATTATAACCATGCTTGAATTGGCCATAATATGATTGGTTGGATTATTTTATGATTGTTATAATATATTCCAGTCTTGTGTTCCAAACTGCATTCACCAAGGTACAAGCCATATTGTTTGTAGTATGAGTACAGTACAAAGAGCTATTGAAACTACATCAGTACTTAGTTACCATAAAAGCAGAAGTTGATTTAGAAATTCTGTGTGTTTATAACTGCCCTTAGCCTCTGGAAATGAGAAAGCTTGCAATACCAGGTGTACCACAATTCAGCAGTTCTGTGGCAATAAGTCTGGTGAATTCATCAGTTCCAATCACTTCATATTATGGTTGAAATTCGAGAACAAATTTGTTTTTAATTTATTTATTTCTGTTAATATGTCAGCTGAATGCTGCATTCATAGTTCTACTGCAGCCTTTGACTTTTCACCTAATAACTTTGTTTTAGAAACATTCTTTAAAAAACATTTAGGCTACTTCACATGTTATAACAATGCAGTTGGGGAAATGATTATCTCTGCAGGTGATGTAAGTAACTCCCAGGTAACTGTTTGGATGGAGTAGTTTTCACTCTTTCTCTGCTTTTGCTATATGGCATTGACTATCACTCGACTAACGATTAAGTTGCCTTTTCCATGCACTGAGGTAAAGGAACACCATATTTCTGTCAATCAGTGAAGTCACATTAAGTAACATCTGTTCACTTGGTGCTACTTTTATCATACATCAAAAACTCATGTTTAGGTCAACGTCAGTATTACACTAAAATTAGGTATTTTGTTATGATTAGCATATAAAGATATTCTTTGATATTTTATGATTTTAAAGTCTCATGATACTGATTTGCTGAAAAATATTTTTGAATTAGGTTCTGTGCCACATTTCAGAATGTCAGCTGTGAATAAAAATCCCCATACACACAGTTTTACCTGTGCTTCAGCAACCCTGAGGTATAAGTGCTAATAACACTTTCTTTACAGACACAATTAATTTATTTCCATATACGAACTTCCATTGATATATGAATTTGGAGTTGGTTACCAGGTCACACCACTAGGTGTGCCAATAGCAAATTCTCCCATTTTAGCCATGTTAAAACGGGAAGTGTCCTGTATTTTCCTATTTAGTATTTGTGGTTATTTAATCCTCTATTACCACTTTAGAGGGCAAGACTGTGCTCCTTTTTTCTGTCGTAGGACTTTCCTTTCTTTTCTTCAGTGATTAGTCAATGACCTAAAAGTTGCCATCATTAAACTGCTTTCTTTTACTCTATGAACCCAGCAACGACAGGTTCACCGAGATATGTGATACATTAGGTAAACTGCTTGGAGTGCATTCTTGAATATGTAATTTTGGAAAGCAAGCTTAAAATAGTGATAAATTAACTTTATCATCATTAGGCCCGGTGCAAGGCAGCAAGACTTTTCCAGCGATGTCGGTCGATCACAACAGCTTCGGCATCATCCCAAGGGATGCCAATGGTCCTGAGATCTTCTCTCATTGTTTGACGCCAAGTTCTTCGAGGCCGGCCTTGTTTCCTTTTTCCTCCCAGTGGTGTCCATCTTAGTGCAGTTCGTATGTGACGGTATTCGGGCATGCGGAGGACATAGCCAGCAAGTTGCATCCGACGCTCAGTTACAGTCGTTGACAGGCGTACTGAGTCTGATCTTCTTAAGACGTCTTCATTTGTGACATGGTCATGATGAGAGACTCCAAGAATTTGTTTAAGGCAACGTTGTTGTAAAACATCTAACGCTTAATTACCTTAGGCATGAATTTCATGTTTCACAGGCGTATAATGCAGTAGGTAGGACAATACTCTTGAAAAAGTTCATCTTTGTGGCTACGCTTATGACTGTTGTCGACCAGATAGAGTGCTTATCCTGAAATCTGCCTGCCATTCCGATTCGATAGGTGATATCCCTTCTGTTCTTTTTTCTGTGCCGCGTGTAACCTTAAAGATTGCTACCAAGATAATATGTGAATTGTAGCACTTGCTCTATAGCTTGACCACGAACTGTTATGGGCCTGTTATCCTGGACTCCACCAAGCTGCATGTATTTGGTCTTTTCATTATTTATACTTAGGCCAATTTTACTGGCTTCAGTATCTGGGCTAGTGGTCATTTATTGCAAGTCCACCTTTGTTTCCCCAAGCAACGCGATATTATCTGCAAAATCTAAATCTGTTAAACGATTTGCAACCCATAGAATGCCGAAGGTGGGTTTATTCATTGCTCTCCGCAGAGCGAAATCCATAGACAACAGAAACAAGAATGGAGACAAAATACATCCTTGTCTTACTCCGGAATTGATGTTAAAGAAATTTGTATTCCCAGATTCAGTCCGAACACAACAGCTAGAGTTCAGGTAGAGGTTTTTGAAGGTTAATAAAACGTTGAGGAAAACTGTAAGTCCTTGCGATGTTCCATAGTGATTCCCGATGAATGGAATCGAATGCCTTTTTAAAATCAATGAAGTGGCTTCTGAAATTCTACGCTCTGTTCGATGATGTTCCTCAAGAGTCTAGATCTGGTCGTTGCAAGAGCGCCCTTTTCTAAAACCTGCTTGCTCTTCATGCAATTGTGGATCTATTTGTTGTTGTAATCGTCTGAGTAACAAGAGGCAAAATAATTTCCCAGGAACTGATAATAATGTGATACCTCTCCAGTTGAGTTCTTGAGCTTCAGAGATCTTAATACTATCCAGCTGGCTTATTTCGGTTTTTTTGGGGGGAGGGGGGAGGTAGTAAGAAGAATACCTTTTGATTTGTGTAAACAATCATTCTCATAAGTAGTCAGGAATCGCATTGTGTAGGAGTACAAACACACAAATAAATGGTGATAAACATTAAAAGGATGGTAATTACTTTCATGCTAATACATGAGTCATATCACTGAGGAGGGGGATGCTGAAATATAGGATTCAAAATACTAGGCAGTTCTACTGTACAAGTAGACATTCTGATCATCATATTTGTATCTACTAGTACCTCTTCACTTTTTTAAGTGTGTTTAGTCTGATCTTTGTGGTTTTGTTCTTATTCATACAGTTGTTGTTCGTCCAGAACTACCTACAAACATACAGGCGAGACAAGCACTCTACATTGGAAGCTGCCGATGAAGAATCTATGCTTCTACGGGAGGTAAAAGTATTCACTCTCGCATCACATTTATTTTGGGGACTCTGGAGCACTGTCAATGCCAGACTGTCACAGATTCCATTTGGATATTGGGTATGTACCTTGCTAAAACATAAATTTTATTTTAAATAATATATGATATTTTTTTGTTTGTTTAAACTCTCTAATCTCTGGAACTACCAGTCTGATTCGAAAAATTATTTTTGTATTTGATAGCCAGATTCAAAAGGAATAGCTTAGGCTATGTAGCATTAGGAAACACCTCTCGTGTAACCTTAAAGATTGATTTTTGTTCAGTAAGTCAGAAGAACAAGCGCTCCCGGACAGCTTTATCTGAGTGCGCTGGCGTTGTGGTTAGTGATACGTACACAGTTTCACCGATCTGAACCCTGCGCTGCGCCGTACGAAATCATTAGCACTCCGCGCACGAAAATAATTAAATCGTCAATTTGATGACCCTGTGTTACAGAACTAAAAATTTTGAACTTGACTGTCTAAACCCTGTGACTCTATGACCAGCCGTTCGGGAGATAACATCTGGCCTTGACTGAAGGGATAATTAGAGAGGGAATGATTTAGGTGTTGAAATTTTTAGGTTCGCTGGGAAAAATGACGAGTGACGGCATTGCTGTATCAATTCAGTGTACTGGAGTGAAGCTTTAAGACGTGCTGTGAGCTGAATTTATGTATTCATAGGCTAACAATGTTCCTTAGCAAGCCAAGTGGCAGCCGAACAGTTTTACACAGCCAGGCAAGAAATATAATTTTCAGGGTATATGGCCTTTAAAAGAAGCTTTCGAATACAGAAGCATGTGAAAATAGTACAAAACTGATAACCTGTGTTATTGTGGTGTTGGCAATTATGTTTTTTGTTCTTTTGTAAGTCGAATAAAACTCCCCTCTTCACAGTTTTACCTCACGAGGCATAGTGTACCCAGTTCTAACCCTGAGACCAGAACTAAATGTCTTGATTGAGCCGTGAATCGAATTCGAATTTCGCAGATGAAAGCAAGAAGTGCTGTTGATGATTGTTTTAGGGGCTTTGCGACATCGTGGTCATGTAACCCCGTGTATTTGGGTGTGTGTGGAATTTGTCTGATAACCTGTGTCACTGTGATGTCTGTACTGGTGTGTGTATTTGTAATTGAGGTAGGATTTGGGTAGGAAGCGGCCATGGCCTTACGTTAGGTACCATCCCGGTATTTGCCTGGAGTGTAAATGAGAAACCACTTCCAGGATGGCTGAGGTAGGAATCTAACCCACATCTTCCCAGTTTTGCCTCACGAGGCTGAGTGTATCCCGTTCCAGCCCTCAGACTAGAATTATATTGCTTGGCACAGCCAGGAATCGAGCCCGGACCTCCTGGGCCACAGCCAAGAATGCTGGTCTCTACACCAGGAGTGCACGAATAACATTTGTGTGATATCTTATATATGCCTCATATCACAATATTATAAAAATGTGCACACTCCGTTGTGAGAATGGATATTTGTAGGATTAGGCCCTCCATCTCATACACTTACATTCGGAGCGCCTTGTGTTCAAGGAGAAGGTCGTGCTTATACTGCGAGTGTAGAGCTGTGTCATCTCCCGCTAGTCTCACTGTGGCAACAGTGCTCAGCTAGACGCCCACTACTGTGTGAGCCCATGTTCACAGTTGTTTTGGGTCTGGTATAGTACAACATTGACAGGAGCTGAGACTGGTACATCCACAGTCAAATTAAGCAAGGTAAATACTGTGCAAAAACATAATTGAAACGAGCAGTGATTCAATAAAACTTCACTGAGGACTGTGACGAAATATAAAGGCATATCATTGACAGATTGTTTGAAAATTCATATGCACATATACAGTGCATATTTTGAAGGTTTGCCTTTGCATATTCTTAACATACGAGCATATTTTGGCACATATGTTTGAAATTTCAATCCCTAACAAAATCTGGGAAAACATCTCCAGAAAACATTGAAAGGCTTGTAGTTGTCCATTGTGATGCTAATTTCTGCAGTGAATAGGTGGATCTGAATAAAGCAATCTGTTTTTAGTGCATGTATTTTTTGTGCATTTTTCCACTTTTCACTTATATTTACATGCATATTTCAAGTGCGCTTAATGCATAACCTAAAGATCTGTGCCTTAATCATTATGTATGATATAAATCATAGCAGATGGTGGTACTGTAGCTTTTTACATCACATATTATAGAAATATTAATTGCCACTTCATATCTTACCCATATATATATATATATATATACAGTCCATTTACTTGTGCATTTAAAACTACAATGACATGACATGATAATCGAAACTTAAAACATTACTCAATGGACGATGTGTCTTGACCAGCTTACTTGCACATTGTAACGCCCCCACCCTTCTTAACCCTTAATCACCCCTCAGGTTACTCTCCCCAGCAGCTGGAGTCCCTATCCTAGGGCATGAGGGATTTGGTTTATTAGGATTGTTCTGCTAATTAAGAAGCTGTTTCTACTTACACATTTTGAAGGGATTATCAAATAAACAATGAAAATCTCAATTTACAACTAGCCTGAAAGAAAACATAACCTATCTTAGATCTAAAACCTAATACTACACAAGGATCCATCTAAAATATAATAAAACAGACATTCCAACATAACCCCGAAATTGACCTAACCTTGACACAAATGAACAACACAGAGTACAACTAAAATGCTGAAATAATAGGTGCTAAATCCATTCAAATAAATTATCAATCCACAAACATTGACAGCAGCAGCAGCGCCCCCCCCCCCCCCCTTTTCTTGACACCTCTCTTCCAAAAACCGAGAAATGAATTTGAAACAAAGGTGTAGGTAATGTACCTCCAAACTACATTTTAAAAAAAGGCGCTCCCCGGCCATCTCAACAAACACACCATAGCTCCTGACCACGTTGAAGTGTCTCCCCAAAACATAATACCATAGAACACAAACAAAATCACAATATAACTCCCAGGAGGCAAGACAACCCAGGTAAATATCTAACCCAAGAGTTTACCTGCATCTGAGATAGATCCAACTAACCGTGCTGCAATATAAATTTCCAAACTCTCGCCACAAAGACAAATAACGATTATTTCTCTCCCCCCCCTATTCTACTAAACCATTATAGCGAGGACCAGTTTTACAAATTCAAATAAAAGAACACCTTACCATCCTCCAAAACCTAGTGGATCATCAGCCAGAAATTTAAATAGAAATTTGGTGTCTTCGCCGAGATGTGCACGCGACCGGATCAGTACAACACAAAAACACCTACAATGAAATTATTCTCTCACAAGCGGTGGGATTTTTAATCATTGGATTTCTATGCCATAAGCTTTTAGTAGTGTAGTACTACATTCCAGGAACGAAACATGAGAAAAACACACACAGTCCTCTAAAAATCAGCATGAATAAAATAGTATACAGGGAAGAAAAAGTCCACATAGACTGATTGTTTTTGCATTTCACAGAAGACTTGGTTTGTTTTCCCATTTTACACTATATTTTCTTGCCAATTTTTAGAAGACTGTGTGATTTTCTCATGTTTTCATGCGCTGGAATGTAGCACTACAGTACTTGAAGCATTTAGTACCAAAAACACAAATTTCACCAAAAATGGACTTTGTTATTTCACTAAAAATTGACTTTGATTGTTTCCCCCTATAACTTTCATAATATTCTTGTCGCTGAAAGGTTAATTGAATAGCCATTTTTGTTCTTCACCATGAAGCTAGGGTTATGAAATAATATAGAACTATGTATGTGCCTTATTTTGTATTACTGTTGTATTGTTTAGTGGTAATTGTTGGTTTGAGTCTTCAGTCTTTTGACTGATCTAATCGTTTCATCTCAACATAGCTACCTACCCTACATCCGAGGCAATCTGTTTAAACACATTCTAACCTTGGTCTACCCCCACAGTTCTTGTCCTCGACTCTTCCTTCCATAACTAAGCTTGTTATTCCTGGGTGCCTTAATAAGGGTCCTACCAACCTATCTCTTCTCTTCATTAGCAGTCGCCAGAAACCTCTCACCTCTCCTACTCGTCTTAATACCTCTTCATTTGTTACCCTATCTACCCATCTGATCTTCATCATTCTCCTGTAGCACCACATTTCAAACGCTTCAATTCCTATTTTCTGCTGCACCAATAGTCCAAGTTTCACTTCCATATAGTGCCACTCAACAGACAGTGGCTTTCAAAAATGACTCCTAATACTGTCTGTCCACCAGCTTAAGGTCCGTGGCAGGAATGTAACGAGACAGCTGGCCTCTGCGCGAATGACAATAGTGCCAACCTACTACTGACCCGTACGATTTCGCAATTGAAACTAAACTAAAGTAGCAGTGAGTAACCATAGTGTGAATAACATCAGTGCTGAGTTGGCAATAATCAACGCTGCTAGAATGTCTCTCCTCTCCCCTGCAGTCCCCTAAGACCATGAGCTGGTTTACGGACAGTACCTAAATCTATATTCGATGCCAACAGATTCTGTAGAAATGCTTTCCTTGCCTGAGCCAACCTTCTTTTCATATCCTCTTTGCTTCGTCCATCACTGGTTATTTTGCTTCCTAAGTAGCAGAAGTCTCCTACTTCCTTTAGCTTTTCACATACCAATTTGATGTCCATAGAGGTTTCTGATTTATTTCGGCTGCATTCCAATATTTTTGTTTTACATTTATTGATTTTTTATCATGAATTCTTTCCTCAAGACAGTCCATACCATTCAAAAACTCATTCAAATCCTCTAACGTGTCGGCCAAGATGACGGTCATCAGCAAATCTCAGAGTTGAAATTATTTCTCCTTGAATCTTCACACCCACTTTAAATTTTTCTCCAATTTCCTTCATTGCTTGTTCAATGTAAAGATTGAAAAGTATGGGTGATGAGTTGCAGCCTTGCCTTACACCTTTCGGAATACCAGCTTCTCTCTCATGTCCTTCAGCTCGAATGACTGCTGTCTGGTTTCTGTATAGATTGTAGATCACCCTCTTATCCCTGTACTTAATTCCAATCCTTTTTCAAAATGTCAAACAATTTAGCCCAATCAAAGTTATCAAAAACCTTTTCTAAGTCTACAAATGCCATGAACGTTCTCTTATCTTTCCTTATTCTACCTTCCAAAATCAGCCTGAGACTTAGTACAGCTTCCCTTGTTCCTACATTTCTCCTGAAACCAAGCTGGTCTTCACCCAACTCCGTTTCTATCTGGCTTTCCATCCTCTTGTAAATTATTCCAGACGGGATCTTTGAAGCGTGAGTAATGAAGCTGATTGTATGGTAATCTTCACATCTGTCAGCTCCTACTTTTTTTGGTATAGGAATGATAACATTCTTCTTGAAATCAGAGTACCTCACCTGTCTCATAAACACGGGAAAATCGGGAAGAACGCATACAGCGATAATTATGAGTAAGTATATGGAAAAAAGTATTATCAGGTGTTCAGGGAAACCTATTCTTTGGAATTCCCATGTATGCTGAAAAGGAAATGAGATCAATTTGTGTTTTGTACCATGTGCGCTTTTTAATGTTAACATACCACATGGCAGCAAATACAACATAAGTAGACAGGCTGCATGGCTCAGCGTTAACGTTCTCGCCTGCTGTTACCAAGGTTGCAGGATCGAATCCTGTTCCAGGCAGTTGGCATTTGAGGGTGCTTAAATCCAAAGGAGCCGTGGCAGTCGATTTCTGGCACGTTAAGATACCTTTGGGGTACCCCAACATCTCTCGAAGTCTCAGTACTTAACATTGTTATTAAAACCTGAGTAATCTTTGTCAAATGTGGTAAATGCAGTAGAATCTCGATATAATGCGGATGTCGTGGGACATGATTCACCCCCGCGTTATAGCATGATCGCAGTACTATAACTAGAAGAGTGGCTAGCTTCACTATTGTCTGGGTCCGTGTCACCTTGGAATCATTCTGTCTGTCAGTCCATATAGCATCATCTTTGGTGCAGTCAATGCTTCCTCAACATATCATGCTGTCCAGTCTAATTAGTGTACTATACTTGTTGCTGTTTCAGGACTATGCTATTGAACGATTAGATTCATACTTCTGCCTCAAGAAGAAAATTCTACACGACCAATCTTCATCAGGAGATTTGCGCATTAAGCGAAAGCTGACAGACCTAGAGGGATGAAGTGATAACAAGTTGTTTGTTAAATGAATGCCTGAACCATCCATTGTCAGCATTCACTGCATTCAGGAGTCAGTCGTCCTGTGCAATTGCCCAGGAGATTGAATCTTGCTCAGCCGTACAGAGAATAGCAGAATAGTGCAAGACCGCACAGCCTTTTGTAGCATGACATGCTGTGCATGACAGTCCATTTTATCATAAATTTTGAGCACCATTTACATACTGAGTATGTTTATCATGGAAGTTGCACATGCATTGTTAATAGGTAATAATGTAGCATGTCAACCACAAGGGTATGTCTCGTGAGTATTGTGGGAAAGATGCCTTGAGTATTCTGAAGTCCATCTCAATTCCCTTCTCATAATGGCTGTTGCCCCCTGGTGGAGAATGGCCACGACTACATTGTTTGTCGGCAATATTTGCCACTTGCTTGTACATAAGTCTGAAAAAGAGGTAAATTCGAGGCAAAATGAGCTATATTTGAACTGTTGTGAAAAGTCTTCCTTAACAACAGGTATGAATAGAGATTTTATTATACAGTATATAGGTAGGTGTTAAAATAGCTAATTTATTTTTATTATTTGACATGAACGTAAAGAAAACCCAAGTCTGAACTGTAAATTATCTTCCTACTTTTGCACTTTTCTAAGTAATATATTCCAGTAATCCAACAGTATTGTATAAAATGTACACACACACACATTTTATGTATAGTTAATCTTGTTTTGTATATTTATGTATGTGTATATATATATATATATTGGATATTTTATATTTCTGTAGAAAAAACTTTAATTTTTAATTGTGATGTACAAATTGAATTCAAATAAATATACATATCAAAAAATCTATTCTCTCTTTCATTAGATTATAAATTGTATACCCTAATTACATATCAAAAAATCTATTCTCTCTTTCATTAGATTATAAATTGTATACCCTAATAAGTCTGTTCAGTGAAGAAAGCATGTACACTGACAGGTGTGTTCTAATCCCATTATTGACCATCCTTTAAAATGCTGAATTTTAGCCAAGTCTTGAACCATATCATAGAGCGCATGCCACATCGTTGCAAAGCATGTGTGGCAAACTATATGCCCTATTAAGTGTTTTGTTGCTGTGTACGAGATATTAAGATGGGTAATGTGTTTTCAATGTTTATTTTTGCTAGTAGCATCTTCTTTAATCTAGTGTTGAGGACCATTTGAGTTCACTTTCACTCTTACTTGTTAAGTGACCATTCCAACATCCTTTTAGGAGATATGCCCTCATATGGTGAATATACTTAATTTTGGACTGAAGTACTGTACCCGAATTCACGTAATTAACAACCAAAATCCGATGATAGGAAGGCTCGCTAAGGATGTTGTTCCCCAGCTAGAAAAACCAACAGTTCCCTGCTAGCTGGCAAGTTAGAAACTCGTCGTACACACATTTACTGAAAATACCAATGTACTACTACTTAGCTACACTGGATCAGATCCAACTACAACAAGTAGTTCCGTGAAGAACTTTACAGCCTATTTTCATATATCCTACTTATGTTAACTGCCACAATCAACATACAAAATTTCAGTTTGATTGCTTAATAGATTCGTAGATATTGAGAACCGACTAAATATTTCGGATGGTCGCCCTGTTGGATTTTATATATGTAGGTCCTAGAGTAATGGACTGTTACATGAAGATTATTGTGTATGTGTAGTATTCAAACTTCAATCGCATGATTAGGACACAAGAAGTAACAAGGAGATTTCAAAATTTCGCACAGCTGCCATCTTGTGGTTATGGAAACAATTGAAATAAATTAGATGCCAGTGGATTAACATTCGTATAAGGATTTACTGTACCAAGTTTCACTGCAGTCTGATGGTTAAATTGTGAGAAACGTCTATGTGAATATTTATACTTCGCGTCGCCGCCATGTTGGATTTGTGATCACCCGGTTATTTAGAGTCCTATAGGTGAACTTAACACCATAGCCCCTATGAACATTAAAAAAATCAGTTTGATTGCTATAATAGATTAGTAGATATTGAGTTCCGACTAAATATTTCGGATGGTCGCCATGTTGGATTGTTAAATGTATAGGTCATAGAGTCATGTACCATTCAAGGAAAATTATTGCTTAGGTTCATTATTCAGACTTTCACTTCGATCGCATGATTACGACACAAGAAATAATCTTAATTTTAAAATTCGCACAGCTGCCATCTTGAGGTTATGTAAACAATTGAACTAAATTAGATACCAGTGCATTGAAATGTGTATAAACATTTCCTGTACCAGATTTCATTGCGTTTGGAACATTAAATCTCGAGAAAGGTCTACTTAAAATTTTCAAATTCGCTTGGCCGCCATGTTCGTTTTGTAGTTAACCGGTTTTTGAAAGTCTTATAGGTGAACGTACAGTGGTACCCTTTATCTCCGTACAAAATTTTAGGGTGATACCGCTAATAGTTTCCCGAAATATAGAATGCCGGTGAAATATTTCGCACAGCCGCCATCTTGTGGTTATGTGAACAATTGAGCGAAGTTAGATGTCGGTGCATTACAATGTGTATAAACATATACTGTACAAAATTTTATTGCGTTTGGTTGGTTAAATCACGAGAAACTTCTATTTAAAAGTCGCAAATTCGTGTGGCCACCATGTTGGCTTTGTAGTTACCAGTTTTTCAAAAGTCACATAGGTGAACTTCTAGTAGCTCCCTTTATCACCGTAAAAAATTCCAGGGTGATATCGGGAATAGTTTCGGAGATATTGAACGCTGGTGAAATATTTAGCACAGCCGCCATGTTGGATTGGTGAGATGTAACAAAATTTGAAGGGGACGGTTGGGGTCGTCCGGAATAGGGCTATGAACTTACAGAGTTTCATTGAAATTGCTCCAGCTGTTTAGAAGTTATTAGGGGACACACACACGGACAAAAGGTGATCTCATAAGCCTATTTTTTTTAAATTGAAAATAGGCTAAACATGGAGGTCGAGATTCTAAAAATCTCGGGGAGTGAACGGTTAAATAAAAAATAAAAAAGGGTACCTATAACTAACCACTCTGAACTAATGAAATGAAGAGCTCGTTGTTTACCATAAAAATGGAACAGGCAATCTAACTAGCGCCTGTCGATATTTATAAACAAAAACATCTTACAAAGATATTAAATAAAAACTCCTAACAATTCAATTAATTAAATTCAAAATATAAAAATAATCCAAAATAACTTATCAACTAACTTTGATATTACATCCGCTCATATGGAAACCAACAGCATATTTTCTTCGGGAATATTTGAAACCATATTAAAATATCACCGAGAATTTGGTCTATGGATACTGCATCCGTCCTAATTAAGTAGTTGAAAATAAAATTCCAGTCTTTTATAGGCTTCTCTTGTCTGCTCCAATATTATTCAGGTTATATATCTCTCGATGTCTAATTTCAACATGCTGTATTCATAATAATAATCATTTTCTGTACATATTCTTCCTCTCATTTCTCTATTAGTTAATATTAAATCCTTTTTGATTCCACATAAATTTTTATACACATAATTTACATACAGTACATAGATGTCTTTATCGATTACCTAGTTTCTCTATTTACAATACTTTTACATTACTTCGCTTTGGTGTTTCTTTATCGTCAAATCCAATTAACTTCAGAACGAAGGTTAAGTTAATTCTAGCTAAATTACGTCAAATCCTTGCTAAAATAATAATCATGACATTAGGCCTACATAGAACTTCCTTCCTTGATGCACATTTGATGTTATTCATAGTGGTTTTACATTTAATATTAACTTCTTTCACTGTCGCTTCCATAACTCTTCATCGTCAATATATATTTCATTGGTAACTTCGTAAAATATTAATACTGACTTCATCAAGTCCCACTTAATTGTATAAGAAACGCACAATCCTTCTGATAAAATTCTCTCTGTAGACTTAAATCTTTCCATATAACAGCACGGAATTCTATATTCATTTATATTTCTTCCAGTGTTACCATTTATCAATACCAGTATTTAACATATCATTTCTTTCTTTAAACATCAATTACCTCAACAGTACTGTTTATATAAAATAAGACACTTATTGCAGCTAATAGCCAAAGGAATGATACAGACAAAATGAAACATACATAGGAATAAACTATTCATTACAACAGAAGGACGTCAGAGATTCAAGTCTATATGTACAGTATATCGCATGATGTCTTTCGCAACATTTGCCGCATCGTTCACATACACAGTCTGCGTCTGGCTGGTGAAACTTCTTTAACTTGCACAGCTTATGGTGAAAGCCATGTATGGCAAAGCGTGTAACAGTATGTCTTAGTTCGTAGCCTCCCCGTTTCCAAATCATTGCAGGTCATTGCAGTGATATAGAAATCCCACCATATGTCTCTCTTCTTCGATTTCAGGTTCTCCGTGAGTTGCACGTATGCTGGTGTGGACGGTAGCGACAGTCGGAGGCGGAGCTCTTCCACATAATATAATTCACGTGTTAATTCATAGACTAGTCTTGAAGGCGTGTATTTTGAAACATACAGAACCTTCTTTAAGAAAGTCGCTTTTAGTTTTTCCAACTTTTCCAGGTGTTTCAATTTGAGGTGTGTCCAGATATTCTCTAATCCATATGTTACAACGGGTGTAACCTTGAGCTGGAAGAGTTTCAAGGCTGTTTTGACGGAGAGTTTTCTCAACTGTCTGATATCATTTATGGCCCTCGTAGCCGCACTGATCTTATCGTTAACGTGAAGCGTAAAGACGTTGCCCGTTGTCTGAAGTGTCACGCCTAGATATTTAAAGTTAGAAACGCTCTCCAGGGGTTTTCTGTGTGTGTGAAAAACTGCTGGTTTTCCCCCTTTGCGGAAAGTCATTGACACAGTCTTGTTTTCGTTTAGGCTGAGTTCATTCTCTTCCGCCCATTCCAACAGCAGATCAAATGCAGATTGTAGTTCCTCTTGAGATCCCGAGGCCAGCACAATATCGTCAGCGTACATACACAGAATTACTTTCTCCGAGACTCATCATCATCATCATTTCCCCTTATCCAGCTCCTGCCGGGTCGGGGTATTTATGGCACTTCTCCACTTTCCTCTTTCCTTCCACCATTCTTCTTCCACGATCTTGTCCCAGTCCAGATTTCTTTTTCTTACGCTGTTCTTCACTGAATCAATCCACCTTGTTCTAGGTCTTCCTCTTGCTCTCTTACCCTTGCACTTCGCCTCCAGCATCTGTCTTGGTATTCTATTTTCCTCCATCCTCTTTACATGTCCAAACCACCTTAGTTTATTCTTCTCAATTCTCTCATTTAGTTTTTCCATCCCAACTTCCTTCCTAACATCTTCATTCCTCACTCTGTCTTTCCTTGTCTTTCCTATCATACTTCTTAGGAATTTCATTTCACTGGCTTGGATTCTACTCTCTTGCCTGCTTGTCAGGGTCCAAGTCTCAGCTGCATAAGTTAATATGGGAACATAGTACACTTTATACATTACCTCCTTGCTTTTCCTTGGTACTTCCTTATCCCAAACAAGTTTTCTTACACTTTGATAGAATGCATTGCTCTGCTGTACCCTCCTGCCAATCTCCATGTCCAACCTGCTAGTTTGCATCAATTCACTTCCTAGGTATTTGAACGTGTCCACAATTTCCAAACTCTGACTTCCAATTTTCACAGTGCCCTTTCCTCGTCTTTCCCCTCTTGTCATCACCATGGTCTTGCTTTTCTCTATACTGATTTTCAGGCCGTACTTCTGAATATTTTCGTTCAGTGCAGCTATCTGCCGTCGCGATGATGAACAGTAATGGGCTTAGAGGGTCTCCTTGCAATACACTGGTTGTTTGATCTATTGGGTTTGATGTTGTGATTCCATCGCTTATCTCTCTGTAATTTGAGGCCAGGATGCTTGTGATAAGCCGTTTTGTATAGCTGTTACTTCTCATTTGTTTTCCTAGCTTCTCTATGATGATCGTCCTATTGACCATGTCGAAAGCTTTGGAGTCAATAAATATGGCATATTATAGCTTTCCTTTTGGACTGTCAGAGCTGTCTCAATATCATTTAGAAGGCATTGGATAGCCTGTGTTGTAGATCTTCCTTTTCTGAAACCAAATTGCTCCTCCGGGAGCTTAGGATCGATTTCTCTATTAAGGCGTTGGCATAAAAGTTTTGTTAAAATTTTGAATAACTCACATTCCAGTGCAATACCTCGATAGGAGTTTGGGTCCTCGGTGCATCCCTTCACTTTATACAGCAGTTTACTGTGGACCTTCTCCAGCTATGGGGGATATTTCCTTGCCTGAGGCATTCATTCAGGAGGGATGTTATTGCTTCTTTTTTAGCACTGTTTATATACTTGTCATGCTTAGATCACCATTATACAATCTTCATAAACGACAATTCTCAATATTCAACTGTTCCTATTTCAACAATACATTACTTCTCTTTCACTGAAATAACCACTATCTATGATATTATCTGTGCAAGAACTGATCTTGGAATTCTGTCTACTTATGTCATATATAAATAACAATACATTTAGTTATAACAAGTCTTATTCTGGTTAATTATAAATAAGGAATAGCAAGTATTTCCTTTTGTTATGTTAATATGAATTTCATTAAATTCATCATAATAATTAGCATAGGTCTAGAGTTGTCAAGAATTCCTACTTTCACGACAAACTATGTAGAACTCTATAATGCTACCTCTCGTCAAAATAAAAAAATATCGTCGACTCAAGAACAAAACTAGACCGAACTTGCCATAGCAAAACAATCTCAAACTTCTATCCTCGAATATAACACTACTAGATAAATAAAATCTTGATAAAACCTTTGAATAGCAGACTCTTCAAAACTAATTAAAACTAACTTTATCGATAAAATTTCCCATTCGACGAATCAAATAGAAATCTAATAAAAATGTTAAAATAGAATCTAAGAAAAATACTAAAATTCAAAAAACGCATCAATTTCTAAAGAAGCTACAAATTTACGTATTTAAATGGGGAGACTAAACATTGTAGATCTCTCTACTAAAATAAGACAAATCGTTCATCTACCTTCTGCCAGTTGATTCTCTGCATAGCCAAACCTGGTGTACTTTGGTCTGCTTGAACCGGAATTCCCTCCAACTAAGGATCATTTCACCCTCACCTACCTGGGCTCGTAGTCGTGTTGTCGGATGATCCTTCGGAATATGGCTCTGCATAGTCTGGCTACCAGGGCCGTGCAATGGGTGCTAGCGAGAAATTTACTCGTGCCGGCGAAGCGCAGCCCTACCCTGCCCATTTCTGAGCAGTGCAGCTCGACAGCACACTAGCACTGCAGGGCTTAGTTGCACAAGTACTGTCCAATTGACCAGGTACTACAGTACATTTGGTATTGAGCGCAGAGCCTGGACACTAGGCGCACTAGAACCAACATTTTGTCATATAAGTGTGGTCTGCCGTGCTCATAACGTCTTTTGTGCATGGGGAGGACAAAAGTAGCATAGTGGAGAGTCATACATTAATGAAACACACCGAAGACGTATAAAACATGTTCTTTGAACGTACATGAACCAGATCTGCAACAAGGGTACAGGAATTTGCATACTTTTTGGGTGATGCAGCAGATACAGCGAGACATAATAATCTTAAAAATGGA
Source organism: Meconema thalassinum (assembly GCA_946902985.2). Classification (NCBI taxonomy): domain Eukaryota; kingdom Metazoa; phylum Arthropoda; class Insecta; order Orthoptera; family Tettigoniidae; genus Meconema; species Meconema thalassinum. Next base: position 473,747,835 of record OX336390.1, on the reverse strand, counting down.
ATCGAGCATATTGGTAATCGTGCATGTGATAGTAACAGGGGCCAGTTTCGAATCGGGAGAGTTAAAATACATCTTTTAATTTGTTGACATAATGTCACGAACCAGCCAAGGTAGCTAAACACATTAACGTGCATGGTCAGACTACTCCGAACTCGAAAGACCACACACAGCCAATTCATTCCTTACCTCAATAATTTCATTTCTCATTAACCCCTCTCCTGAGATTGGCGTCATGAAGGGCAATATCCGTAAAGTCATTCCCACAAGGAAACTGTCTCACCACATCCTCTACCTCATAGCAACCAAAATAATTATGGGTAGAACCAAAAAAACTACATTAGAACTATAAACCTGTAGTCTAGTTCAATAACAAGATTCTTAATTCACCAACTGACTAGATTGATGCTGTTCAGGGATATGTGAGTTCGAGAAACATGCGTTAGTAAATTTATCAGGATTTTAAAATGAAAAATATTCCGTTCCAATACTAGGGTAATTTATATTCTAATTTTCAACATCGCCTGAAACAATACCTCATGGAATTTACCTACACATAAGATATACGGCAAAATAAGCAAGTTGACATGAAATCCTTCTAACTTTTGAAGTTTTAGGACAATTTTCATTATTTCAACAATACGGAGACCAAGAGTGCTATTCATTGTAAAACAATTTTGCTCTGAAAATTACAAAATATGTAGTCTTGTCTTTCTACCAGCTTGCCGATATTTCTTTCGGTGGAGTGCTTAAAACTGTTTTGTTTGTTAGTTTTTGGAATTATTCGGCTGTAGGTTTATGGTATGCGAACAATCTTCCTAACTTACCAGGGGCTATATAATGCCAAAAATACTAAGAAATGTGTACTATTATAGTTCGCACAGTGTAGAAATTACATGGTAACGTGCAATTGATTGCGCTGACAATGGAAGAGACCACCTTGTGGTGCAGCGGCTAACATTCTTGGCTGTCGCCTCGGTGGTCAGGGTTTGATTCCCTGCCCTGCCAAGAAATTCAATTTCGGTTTGAGGTATTGAAATCAAATGGTATTGATACGTAAGTCATCCGAGCGGTGTTCATTTCGAGGACTTGCACCAGGCCAGTGAGCACGACTTTCCTTTTTTTCTACATTCTTAATCTGCAATTCTAACATTGATATGGAACTCGGAGAGCTTCCGTAAAATATTCACAAAGGTCTATGCTACAAGTAGCCCTCATGAGTTAATCCAATTGCATTTTATGTAATTAGTGATGTAAAATACCCAGGTATTTATAAATCGGGGTAAATACCCAATTTTGGTAAATACCCGGGTATTTCAGATTTTTCATTAAAAATCCTGTGTCATGGTAAGTTGAACCTTAAACTATGCAAACTATTCTACATTAACTTTTCAGAAATGTAACATTAGATAGTTAATAAAATTTAATTTAATTAGAATTGGGACTTAAAAACAGAATTAGAATTGGGAATTAGATCAGGAGATAAAATTCAATAGTTATAACCTTAAAACTCAGGGTTAGAATTGAACTACGCTTTTGTTTTGCAAACATTGAAATAAAAGTTGGGGGAAATTTATTCAGAGCATTGGCCAAGTTCTACAAAAGGTGTAATGTACAGTTTTTCAGAACAGTTTGTAAAATCATCTCTACTTAGTACAAAACAAAGTCCCCGATTCTTGGATGTCACGGGTAATCTCGAGAACCTCTGGATATATTTTGATGCGGGTTTCACAATTCTGTAAAGGATATCTTGAGGATGATTTCTGTAGAAAATAATTTATTTATGATCAAAGGAAGCAGAGCAGTAACGATTTCAGTGAAAAAATAAAGCAAAAAAACCTGGCGTCCGAGTGCTCTTTAAGTTTATTTTGGGCAAACCGTTAAACATATCTATATACTATGAGTGTAAGAATTGTTCAGCATGAAAAGTTCTACATAAAATCCAGGAGAGCATATCTCTAATCTTTAATACATCGCCCACGATAAGTATTTTTAAGTTTTCATTTCTTCCAACCATGTCCATTCTAATATTGAGGCGACAGTTAACGAGCGAGCTAAGGGGGAGTCTTATCACCCCTGTTACAGCCTAACTAGCGGGCGAACCTATTACCCCAGATACAGCCAGCAGCAAACCGTCGAGTCGTGTTGAGTTAAGACTTCAGAGAAGGCTGGTTGTGTTTGGAGTTTCCCTGGAAGTTCAACTCGGGTTTTCTTCATTTCGCCTGTGAACTTTCCGTTCCGCAAAATACACAGTCAATTTAAGATTGGACGGAAGGGGGATTTGTGTTTCATGCACCTCGCCATTCTTAAATTACGTCTGACAAGAATTCGTTATAATTAATAGTCCAGTCAGTGATGTTAAGCCATCATGCTGAGATGTAAAACGGATATAGGTCATAGTTCATTGACATCGCAAAATAAAAAAGTGCTTATCACTTAACAATGAAACAGAGCAACAAATCATTTCTAGATTGCCACAAGAGAAAAAAATTCTTCGTCCTCGGCACCTTCAAACCGTTGCTCAAGAAGAACACCGTCTGAACCACGATCAGAAACAAGCTTATAACACTAAGAAGGAAGGTAAGATATTTTTTCTCGATGCCCCTGAAGGCACAGGCAAAACGTTCTTGATTTGTGTGTTGCTCGCCAAAGTGAGGTCTGGTGGTAATATTGCTCTTGCCGTCGCATCATCTGGAATTGCAGCCACTCTTTTGGAAGGAGGAAGAACAGCACATGCAACTTTTAAACTTCCTTTGAAAGTCAGCAGTAATGATGGAAATGTATGTAATATTTCAAAACAAAGTAACACTGCCAGTTTAATCCAAAATTGTTCTTTAGTTGTATGGGATGAGGCTACAATGTCGCACAAAACTTCCGTTGAAGCTGTAGACAGGACCTTGCGTGATCTAAGGAATCGGAACACACCTATGGGTGGCTGCACTGTTTTGTTAGCCGGAGATTTTCGTCAAATCTTACCAGTTGTTACCAGAGGAACGAGAGCCGACGAAGTGAACGCTTCATTAAAAATATCTTACATCTGGCCAGATATAACAAATTGGCACTCAAAACTAACATGAGAGTAGGCTAGTCTTATCTTCAGAAGATAATAGTTTGTTGGCTAATTTGTTACTTAGAGTCGGAAATGGAGATTTACCGGTCATTGACGGGAAAATTACCCTCAGTGACTATTTCTGTGCTTTAGTAAGCAGTATTCAAGAATTGATTGATAGCGTTTATCCTCAAATCCATGGCCTATCTAACAAGTCTTATTCATGGTTTAAAGAAAGAGCAATATTATCGCCGACAAACGAACAAGTTGTGAAAACTAATGACTTGGTGTTTTCCAAATTCACTGCCCAGGCTCTAGTATATTACTCAGTAGGCTAGACGCAGTAGTCGATAGTGAAGAAGCTGTTCATTACCCTACAGAATTCCTAAATTCTTTATTTCCTTCTGGCTTGCCACCACACAAGCTTATTTTAAAAGTAGGAGTGCCTATTATATTGCTACGTAATTTACAACCACCAAAGTTATGCAATGGGACACGATTGGTAGTGAAAACTTTGAAAAACTGTTTCATTGAATCAACTATCTTAACTAGCTGTGGTACAGGAGAAACGGTCTTGTACACAGAATCCCTACGATTCCTTCAGATTTGCCTTATCGTTTCAAACGAGTACAATTTCCAGTAAGAGTCTGCTTTGGCATGACTATAAACAAAGCACAGGATCAGACACTTAGCGTGACTGGAATTGATCTTAATGGAGAATGTTTTTCTCATGGACAGCTTTACGTGGCTCTATCGCTTGTTAAATCAAACCGAAATCTTTTCTTGTTCACTGCTGGAGGCAAAGTGACTAATATCGTATACAAGGATATCTTCTAAGACCTCCGTTAGAAGTAGCCCATCACCTTGCATTCATAACTGTTCCCGGGCGAAGCCGGGGTGGGTTGCTAGTTCATATATAAAATAAATAATCAAATAACCAAAAAGGCTAGTAAACAGTAAATAGAAAATCAAACAAAGAATAGAAAATGAGAGGGAAGTACAGTGTCAGTTTGAATTCTGGGTAGGATGAGCTAAGCAGTGTTGCCAACCCATATGCTTGCTGGCATACAGTACATCTTCACCCATTATAGAGCCCACATACTACAAAAACTTCCTGACATGCATGTGTGTTATTTAGAGTATGATTTAAACAATTAATATTTCTTTAATATTTAAAATTGAATGAAAAATAACTTAAAAGCACTTTTACTAAGCTTTTTTTTTTTCTTTCAAATGTCCTTTCTATTGAATATATTGTATTACCTTTTGAGTTTTGGCATACACTTTCAATTAATATGCAAATAGCTTACTCTTATTACTACTAAAGTAGCTATTCCCTCCCACATCTTTGTTGCTCATTTCCAGTATCGTAATAAAACTCGACCTTCTCAATATCTTGGTATTTATTGAAATATTTAAAACACAAAACAACCAAAAGGTTTTATTCAATATTTTACTTTAGTTTAAGGAAAAACAAAACTAATTAAAGACAAGGTTACAGTGTCAAAACATAACATATAAATACCCAAAAATACCTGGACATCCAATTTCCTTTTTTTAGTTTTGAAGGATCAATATTGTTCCTGATTTCAATTTAAGGCATCAAATACCTGTGTTTCAGTCCTTGTTTGTCCAACACTTCATCAAAACATCAAAAAGTGTTGTACAAAGCTCAAAATCTGAAAATACCCTCATTTTGGGTATTTAAAAGACCACTGGGTAAATACCCAATTTATATTTACCTTCCCACTGGGTATTTACCCATCCCACATCACTATATGTAATCCACATATCGTATTTAAGACATTAGATTTTCATTGCATTCTAAGTTCAGGGGCCTGTTTCATAAAACTCACTGATAATATTAGCTAATAATATTAGTACTCATAATAATTGTTATTAGTTAGTCAAATTCTGTTTCATCAAGAATCATGAGGACTGATAAAATGTCTACTCTAATATTATTAGGTTGCTCAGTCTTCGTATCAGCATTTAAGTGATATTATACTTAAATATGAAACAATGTAACTATTCGGCAATACCAGTATTATGTTTCTGCACAATGGCTATTGAGATATTAACGCACATTGTGGTAATGCAGTTATTAATATAATATATATCCATATGTTTATACGGGAACTGAGCAAGCCTTCACGAACTGCTGCTGTACATATTCCCTTTACTGGGAATTAGGCCTATTCATAAGGCATTTAAAACTCAATTCCACGCCGGAACATTATCAAAACAGGCAAAATATTGAGTTTCCTTTGTATACAGTAATATTCGTACGTGGAAATAAGTAACCATCTTGTGCCAGACAATTGCATGGTCGAAATAGCTGTGCGGATAACGCGTTAATCTGTTAATCTAGAGGTCCCGGGTTCGAATCCCGGTCAAGGTAGATATTTTTGCTACCAGATTGTCGATTTAAATGATATTTACCATATCAATATGACGCATTTTAACAGAATCCACATAAAATTACGTGTTGGTCTGTGAATCAAGAGGTCCGGGAACTGGGCAAGCCTTTCATGAGCTACTGCTGTGCACATGTGCACATTGCCTTTACTCGCAAGTTTATAAGGAATTTAAGTTTATGACTGGTGTCGCGTCTATTAATCTAGTTGATCCATATTGTATTCTTTATTTAGGCTATTGCTGGTGGAAGCTACAAAACCTCAAATAAAATGTGTTCTGTATTATAAACTACAATATCTGTAAAACACTCCCTTTTACAATAGATTAATATTTGTGCCAATAATATTACAAAATACCGGTGTATCAACAATTTCACGTGAGGTTTCTTCTCAAAAGTTACAAGTCTACAGGTTTAAAATGTATTTCTCAAATTACTGTAACACAATCTTATTTGGCTAAATAAAAATTCAGTTCACGGGAGGCCTATTCTCACCAATAACATAAATTATTAGACTAAGCACACTTGTGGAAATAAGGCTAATAATAATAGACTATGTTAATAGTCTTCCTTGTTTATGAAACAGTTAGCTAATATTATTAGAAGCCCTCACTAATATTTTGGAGTCATGAACTAATAACTAATATTGCCTGTAGGGGTGAAGTACAGCGGGGACTTCGTGTGCCCCGGGACCGCTACGGTAGCTGTGAAGCCCCTATAGGAACCCTGAAAAGTGACGGCTGACGGGGCTCTGGTGAAGCTACGATAGGCCTAGCAAGCCAGTAGTGGATATTATATTTGCTTTCAAAACAGGAACAGGCCTCTGAAAGGACGGATGCAAACGACGACGACCCGGATATGTTAATGGAATACGAGTTGGCACGTTAAACATTCAAACACTGACAGGAAAGGTGGAGGAGATTGTAGACGTGATGGAGAGAAGAAAACTTGATGTACTGGGCTTGGCAGAAACAAGATGGAAAGGAGAAGGTCGCAGAGAACTGAGGAAAGGGTACCGGTTGTACTGGAGTGGGAACAGTGAAGGAAGGAGCAGCGGAGTAGGAGTAGTTGTGAGAGATGGAATGAAGGAAAAGGTAAAGGGAATAAGTGACAGGATCATGAAGATCAGAGTAACTGTAAAGGGAAGAAGCCTGGAGATAGCCCAGGTATATGCCCCTCAAGTTGGATGTACAGCTCAAGAGAAGGAAGACTTTGAGGTGGAGCTGCAACAGCAGTTGAATGGTCAGAGCATCATTATCATGGGAAATTTGAATGCACATGTAGGAAGTGAAAGGCAAGGATATGAAAATGTAATGGGAGCAGAAGGATGGGGCAGCAGGAATGAAGAAGGGAGAAAGTTGCTGGATTTTTGCAAGAGAAACGGTTTAGTGGTAGGCAACTCCTGGTTCCGGAAGAAAGAAAGCCACAAGGTAACGTGGTACAGCAGTGATTTAACAAAGAAATCTTTGGTAGATTACATGCTGTACGACTGGGAAATGAAGAGAAGTGTCAGAGATATAAAGGTAATACCATCAGAGGCCTTAGATAGCGACCAGAGAATACTTGTAATGAACCTGGTAGTTGTTAAGGATAGCAAGAGGACAGAGTACCAGGAAAGGAGAATCAAATTATGGAAAGTCAAGGAAGAATTCCAGAAGATAATAAGGGAAAGGATGCCAAGAGACAATCCTAAAACAGGGGAAGAGGAATGGAAGCATTTCAAAAACACAATGGTGGAAGCTGCAGTGGCAGTATGTGGAAGAACAAGCAACAGAAAATGGTGTAAAGAGACACCATGGTGGAATTAGAGAGTAAAAGAAGCTGTAGGAAGGAAGGACAAGGCTTTCAGAGTGTGGTTCCAGGAAAGAACTGATCTGGCAAGGGAAGATTATAAGATAAAGAAGAAAGAAGCAAACAAAATTGTCGCAGAGGAGAGGAAGAAGTGGATGGTAAAGTGGACAGAGATGATGAAGGAAGACAGCAGAGGAAATAAGAAAGTACTTTATGGGATGGTCAAAAGTAAGAGAAGAGGTGTGCGAGAGGATGTGGTAATGATGGACAAAAACGGAAATGAGGTACACAACAAAGGAACACTCAAGACGGTGTGGAAAGAGTACTTTGAGGATTTGCTGAATCCAAATGGCCAAAGGGAGGAAGACAATGTATTGGAAGATGGAGAAGACAACACAGGAATGGAAAAGGACCTGACTTGGAGAGAACTGGAGATGGCTATAGACAAGATGAAAGGAGGAAGGGCACCGGGTGTGGATGAAGTGAGTGTTGAAATGGTGAAGGCAGCTGGGGAGGTTGGGAAACAGTGGCTGTGTGATGAGGGTGATATGGAAGGAGAAAACGACCCTAGAAGATTGGAAGAAAGGATTAATTGTCCCAATATTTAAGAAAGGAGTGCAGAAATTACAGGGGAGTCACACTCATACCTCACTGTGCCAAGATATATGAAAAGATATTAGAAAGTAGAATACGAGCCAAAGTGGAGAGAAAATTGAGAGAGGAGCAGTATGGATTCAGACCTGGGAGATCAACAGTGGATCTCATATTTTCAGTGAGACAGCTCCAGGAACACCACTAGGAAATTGGAGGGGATCTGCTGAAGGAGATGTATTGTGGAAGTGTGAGTTGTGTGAAGGTTGGAGGGGAAAGAACAGACTGGTTCAGACAAATGAGTGGCCTGAAACAGGGTAGTGCGCTGTCACCCCTTCTCTTTATTGTGGTTATGGACGAGGTGATGACACGGATAGCAGGAAAGATAGGAGAAGATAAGATGAAAGCAATGGTGTTTGCAGATGATCTCATGGTCTGGGGATACAAGGAGGAGGAAATTCAGGAGCAACTGAAGGCTTGGGAAGAAACAGTGGGAGAGTACGGATGGAAGTTCAACATCAGTAAATGTGAGATCCTATTAACGACCAGGAAAAAGGACAGACCAATGAGTGGGATAACACTTGGAGGTGGACAGCTGAAGAAGGTGGAAAGTCTCAAGTACTTGGGAAGTATAGTGGAGGAAAATGGGAGAAATGACAAAGAGATTACGGAACGTGGTAGACAGGCAGAAGCATTTCTGAGAAGCATTAGGAGCTTAGTGTGGAATAAAGATGTCCCACAAAAAGGCAAGGAAGTGTTATACAGAAGCTACTATATCCCGATACTGACCTATGCTTCAGAAACGTGGACAATGAAGAAAAGAGACATAAGCAGAATACAGGCAGGTGAAATGAAGTTCCTGCGAAGTAGGATCGGAGTAATAAGAAGAGACAGGTTGAGGAATGAAAAGGTCAGGGAAATGGTGAAAGAGGAGCCCTTGCAAGGTAGGATTGAGACATCAAGACTGAGGTGGTATGGACACTTTAAGAGAATGGATGAGAAGAGGATTCCCAAGAGGATACATGAGATGCAGATGCAGAAGAAACGACCAAGGGGAAGACCAAGAGATAAATGGCTGAAAGGAGTGGAGGAGTGTGTCAAGAAGAGAGGCGAGGACTGGACCAGAGTGACAGTGGAGAGGTGGTGGGAAGAAAGGACTAAGTGGTGAGGCTTATGTTCCAAACAGACCCAGCCTGGGACTGGAAACTGTACAAGATGATGATGATGATTAGCTAAAAAGTTTATGAAACAGAAAACTAATAATATTAGTTAATATTATTACTGTATTGCTAATAATATTAGTGTAAGAGCTTTATGAAACAGGCCTCTGGGCATAGGAAAATCTCAATGCTAATTTTGCAATTTTCAGTGAATGGACTTCCAAAGTATAGTTATCACCATGTAGGGAGACTGTGCCATGTATATTAGGGTGGGCCGAAAAAACTCATTTTCTTATTTCGAAGTTGTAATAGCGCGGAAAAGTTGCGAACTATATAGAGGAAATTATTTTTTTAATCGAAATCAGTTGACATCTTCCGGTCGCGCATAGGCCCTAAAGTTTGACAAAATATGAAGAAAACTTCATTTTTGTGATTACTTTTAAAATTTTTGAATTAGATGATATCGTAATGTAATAGCTTGTAGCGTCTTCAAAGAGAGCCTAAAAATATTGTGTTTTAATTTGGTTTAGATCAGGTGATATCTTCCGGTCGCGTATGTTTGACAAAATATGACAAAAAACTTCATTTTTGCGATTATTTTTTTATTTTTGAATAAGGTGTTTTCGTAATGTAATAGCATGTAGCGTTTTCTAATTGAGCCTAAAAACATTGTGTTTTAATTTTGTTCAGATCAGTTGATATCTTCCGGTCGCGCATAAGCGCCAAAATCTGCCGAAATAATGAAAAAGTTACATTTTCACACATTTTTGGTATTTGATAAATAATTAGTATTTAAATGTAATAGCCGTAGTATTATTATGTATTATGGATAATGAAGTTCATGTGCCCTTTGAACCAGAACCAGATATTTTGGAAACTGAAGTCAAATGGGCCCTAGAGAATATTGCTAAAAACAAAGCTAGTGGACATGATGGAATTCCAATAGAAATGTTCAAAGAAGTTGGAGATAGTGCAGTGAAAATTTTACATTCCATATGTCAGCAAATATGGAAAACCCAACAATGGCCAAAAGACTGGAAAAGTTCAGTATTCATCCCAATTCCTAAGAAGGGAAATTCTAAAGAATGCACGAATCACCGAACAATAGCACTTATCTCACATGCTAGCAAAGTCATGCTTAAAATCCTACAAAATAGACTACGCCAGTATGTAGACCGAGAGCTAGCTGAAGAACAAGCTGGATTTCGTAAAGGAAGAGGGACCAGAGATCAAATCGCTAACGTACGATGGATAATGGAGAAGGCAAGAGAATTCCAGAAAGATGTATATTTTTGTTTTCTTGATTATGCTAAAGCTTTTGACTGTGTTGATCATAATGAGTTATGGAAAGTACTAAAATACATGGGAGTACCAGAACATATCATTAACCTCATCCGGAATGCTTCTTGGCTCTGATCAAGAAGCTACAGTGAGAACCATATATGGAACAACTAAATGGGTTAAGATTCAAAAAGGATTACGGCAAGGCTGTATATTGTCACCTTATCTTTCAATCTGTATGCAGAACACATTATGAGGAATGTGGGGTTAGATGAAGAAGAAACAGGAATCAAAATAGCTGGGTTAAATATAAACAACCTGAGATATGCAGATGATACAATCCTGATGGCTGAAACTGAAGAAGATTTAAAAAATCTCTTACTGAAAGTGAAAGAAGAAAGTTCAAAGGCTGGACTAATGTTGAATGTCAAGAAAACGAAAATTATGACAACTACAACTGTCAATCCATGGCAAGTAGGAGGAGAAAAAATGGAGATAGTCTCTGTTTTTAACTATCTTGGCTCACTCATGACTGCAGTCATGAGATCAAAAGACGATTGCTACTTGGTAGACAGGCATTTTCAAATCTGGACAATATCTTAAGGAGTAGAGACCTAACCTTAACAACAAAGATCCGTATAATAAGGGCTATGGTTTTTCCAGTTGTGATGTACGGATGTGAGACCTGACCATAAGAAAAGCTGAACACCGTAGAATAGATTCCTTCGAATTATGGTGTTGGAGAAGAGTTCTTAGAGTTCCATGGACTGCGAAGAGAACCAATAAGTCAGTTTTACAGCAAATTGAACCAGCTTGTTCCTTGGAGGGCTTAATCCTGAAGCAAAAACTGGGCTACTTTGGACACATCATGAGAAGACATAATTCATTAGAGAAGACCTTAATGCTGGGGAAGATAGAAGGCACAAGAAGAAGAGGGAGGCAAAGAATGAGATGGATGGATGGCATCACAGAAGCACTAAATTCCAGCTTGGAAAATCTTCGAGAGGCAGTGCAGGACAGGAGAAATTGGCGTAGTCTAGTACATGGGGTCACGGAGAGTAGGAATCGACTAAACGAATAGAGAGAGAGATTATTTCACACGTACTAATAATGAGGTAAAGAAAACTGTCAATTTCAGTCAATGTTTTCTGTATCGCGTAAACTTCAAAAAGGTTTCGTAGAATTATTAAGGAAGAGCATTACTCGCTGATTCAAGAACCCGGCTCACTCTACGTTGGCCATGTTACTCCAAATTCGGGAAGCTCTGAAGATATTGTCAAGTCTGTAACTTCTTACCTGTCTGAGCGTGGTATTTCTCTTGTAAATCTAATTGTCATCGGTTGTGATGGTACTGCTGTCAATACAGGTTGGAAAACTGGTCTAGTTCGCCGAGTTGAACTTTATTTAAGGAAACCTGTACAATGGGCAATTTGCCTCCTCCATTTCAATGAGTTGCCATTCCGCCACATGTTTGAGCACCTGGATGGCAAGACAACAGGGCCTGATACTTCTAAAGGACCAATCGGTGAACAATTAGTTGGCTGCCAAAAACTGCCGGTGGTTAACTTCCAGAGTATTGATTGTCAGATCCCAGAGATAGACAGAAACGTGCTTAGCAAAGATCAGCAATACCTTCTTGATATTTCAAAGGCAATAAAATCAGGACCCTGTAAAGAAGATTTGGCTGTACGAGATCCTGGGCACTTATCACATTCGAGGTGATAGAACTCTCAGATGGTACATAAGTGAAGAACTTCAAGAACTAGTTTTGTTTATATTGAAATCACACATGCCAATGTGGTTTACTATCAAAACAAGTAAACACTTTACAGACAGCCCAAAACTTGTTTACCAAGCAATACAATCTACCAGGTATTTGCCAAAACCTTAGCTTGATGTTGTCGACCCTGTGATCGAACGGAATGGTTTCTTCGCCCACCCAGAACACTTACTGTTAGCCATGACTCAAGAAGACAAGAAACACACAAGAGAGCTTGGACTTCGAAGAATTCTGAAGGCAAGGCAGATCGATGCAAGGAGGAAAACAGTAAGAACATTCAGGTCACCGAAAATCAACTTCAATGCGCAATATTACTCACATATTATCAACTGGATGGACTATGAATTATCTTCTCCTTCCCTCCCTCATTGTTGGCAGAAATCAGTGACGACTAGATCAAATCGCACATCAACACTATCAATAGTGACTCAATCCCTGACTGGAACATTACTTTCAAGCAATTCCCAGTTCACACACAGGCTGTTGAACGCTGTGTAAAACTCGTCAAGGAAGTCTCAGGAAAAGTTTGTGGAGCTGAATCTCAAGACGGATTTATAAAAACCACTCTGCTGTCCATCCATGCCTAACTTCACCAGCAAATCAGTCTTCAAAGTACCTTCGGTTACAAAATAGAGAACAGTACAAATGAACTGGTTCAACTAACATGGACTATTTATATTAAAGATACAAAAAAAATCTCATGAAAAAATGAAATTTTTCAATATTTTGTCACATTTTTGGGCTTATGCGCGACCGGAAGATTTTAAGGCTCTATTTGAAGACGCTACAAGCTATTACATTACGAAAACATCTAATTCAAATATATAAAAAATAATCACAAAAATGAAGGTTTTTTCATATTTTGTCAAACTTCAGGGCCTATGCGCGACCGGAAGATGTTAACCAATTTCAATAATTTTTTTATTTATTTTCTTTTATCTATATAATTCGCAACTTTTCCGCACTATTAAGAAAAGAGGTTTTTTTAATCTATATAATTCACAACTTTTCCGCGCTATTATAACTTCAAAATTAAGAAGAGAGTTCTTTTTTTTTTTTGGTTGGCGGCTTCAGTGCCGTAGTTGGTAGCATGCTGAACTTCTATGCCCAAGATTGCGGGTACAAATCCGGCTGAAGTCGTCGGATTTTTTAAGAGCGTTAAAAATCCCTCAGTATGCCTTCCTTCGGAGGGGAAGTAAAGCCGGCTGTCCCATGTCATAGATTTATGGCATGTTAAAGAACCTTCCACTAATTACACCTGTGTGAAGCTAAATTGTATAGGTTAAGTATGTAAACAACGCTCTTAGGTTCCTACGTTCGTTGCCAAGAGCCGACTGCGGTGGCGTCTGGTAGCTAAGTTCTGAACTAATAGTCAATGATGGTGGCGTTTGGCAGCAAAAGTAGGAACTAGTTGAAAAGTTAAAAGTCTGCAGTCCTTACTTGAATTAGAAAACAGATAACACACACTAATACAGTCATCACAATTAACACTGGTTATCAGACAGATTCTACACACACCCAAAGTACACGGGGCTACATGACCGCGTTGTCGCAGCCCCTAAACTTAGGAACCTACCAACAGTTTTTTTCGGCCCATCCTAATGTATATATACTGTTCAGAGAGTGCAAGAATTGCTTGAAGGCATGGTGACATAGTGCGTAATTTGTGTTTGTACAACGAAGGAGGTTGTCAGGACGGTGATGATGATGAAGATGGTGATAACGATGTAGACGGTGATTTACTAGTTAGGAATCAAGGGAATATGAATATAAAACATAAAATGAACTTGCAGGTTGATTGCAAAAGTACAGAAACTATCTAGTCACTAAGGCTCGAATTTTTAGGTGCTATAAATTCGGAAAATATTTATTTTTTATGTATTAAAAATACCTGAAATATGTGACAAAAAAGTAAACTGCTCACTGACTGCTGAAGCTTTACAATACACAACGAGATACATCTTCAGGTTGTCCATCACAAAAGACCGACGATTATCGCGAAACACTTATTCTGAAGGCTCGAAACTGCGGCAATAAGTTTCTTGCCCTTGAGGTGTTGTGTAACTTGAGATCACTGTTCAGCCTTGATTGCTTTCCCACATGGTTGGCAGAACAGAACGCCCCCATCAGAAGTAAAATTATCTTTTAATTCTACAACAGATGGTTATTTGTCTAGCACCTGGTCCAATGTGGCTATGGACAAGGAAATCCCCGGCTTCCACAGTGAGTGGCATGGGACAACAAGTTAAGAATAACACAGTTGCAAGCTGACATACGCTCTGCATGAGGATTAGATAGCTCACAGGTTCTTCCTCGTTGAAGTAACACACAACAAAAATGCAATAAACTGAAATATCTAGCATACTGATATTACAAAATGTAAATATTATGTCTTTTTATGTGCTAATAAGTGGAAAGCAGGAATTTATGTTTTTATAGAAAGAATGCTTAAAATATGTATTTTTATTATTTAAATAGTTTACGCCCACATTGGAGCACTTAAATCAATCCATATACACTACAGTCTTTACAATATTAGTTGTTCCTCTTCTCCTTCCAGAGCTTCTTTAATCTCTCCGACCTGGCCGCCCTCCTTCATTTGAAATGGTGTACTGTTTTCGTTTGACTGTTTTTAATTTCAATCTTGTATCCCTACTTCTCAGAATCCTCTTCTCTTTTCTCTCTGCAATTTGTTTCATTAAAATATGTATTTACATTTAAAAAATATTTATTTACCTAAACATGCGAGCCCTACTAATCACCATATTTTATGGAGATCGACTAATCCAGAAGTAGACGTGAAAGGGAGTAGCCTAACACAAATAGGTGGAAGCAAAGGTTGCTCTTGTGTGAGACCTCCATGGGCGTAGCAAGGACTCCGTTGCTGCAAACAGTGGAGTGCCTGGTACCCTAGCTCACGTTCAAAAAACATAATTAAGAAGGGGATTCACTACAAACCGGACCAATATTATCATGTTAATTGATAATTCATCTGCTCAAACAGAAATAACATCATAATCCTATTCGGGAATATTCATAACCTATCCATTTGTTAGTATAGAAGTTATATGCATTTAAAAACTGGACCTATCAGGAGGCTTAGAATCGTTTTGGCAGAACTGATGTATGTAAGTTACACCAAGCTAAAGTAGAATGTCAGGTACTATACCTATGCAAAGTTTAGAGCTGTTGGCTTGCATACTTTCTGATATATTGATATTAGGGTTAAAACATATAGAGAGCATTTATTAACAGTTGGCAGCCCTGGTGCCTCTTAAGAATACTAGTACACAGTACATACAAAATTTGGTTGAAATCCAATCGAAAGTATAGAAGTTACATGCATTTAAAAATTGAACCTATCGGCAGGCTTAAAACTGGCATGTATGGACTTCTGAAAATTAATCTGGAATGCTATTATTTATATGTTTGGCAATTTTGGAATAATTCGCATGCATAACTTCTGAGATATCCAACATAGAGCTCAAATTTCAATTGTGATATTTCAGCAGTTGGTAGCATTGACATCAATTTCAAATATGACCATGAGATATTCAGGTATCTTTACTCTTACCAAATTTGGTTTCGACAGCTGCAGCCGTTTAGGAGTTGATATGGGGGGGGGGGGCGGCGGACACACATTTTCCGGGATCGATCTCTTAAGTCTACTTTTTACTCATTTTTGCAAAATGAGAAAAGTAAGCTAGAAATGTTGATGTTGTTCCTCTCGCTTATTCAAAATATACCACAAGCTTTCACTTCTCTTGGAAGCCTATAGTTTGCTCTAAACAACCTGTCTTGTTATATTAACAAATTCACATGAAATTTAATAAAATGGTCCGGCTAGCTGATGGTTACTTCACATCTGATGGTGGGATCCAGCATAAATCTTGTATCCTTATGACCAATAACAATTATTATGCCCATTGTATTCTTGCTTCTAACATGAGGAAGACAGGAAAACATGGATCGTCTAACATTTCTTAAATGTTACAGCTTCATCTTCGGTTAATTGATAATTCATCTGCTCAAACAGAAATAACATCATATTCCCATTTGGGAATATTCATAACCTATTTGGATTGCCAAGGTAAGGCTTTTGTTCTATGAAAGGAAGCTCGAATTCCGTAGCACATTGGCATCACTCGTGATGTCAATACTACTCGTATTTTGTGTCTTGTGATGGCCTTCTCAGTATGTGCTAGCCACACGTATTGGTGAGGTGTGTCTGTACCAACTGACGAGCCAAACGGCACACCCAGGCGAAACGCTGGCATTTTGTGTTTGAGCTAACCGGACCAATATTATCATGTTAATTGATAACAAATGGATTACAACCATATTTCGTATGTGCTTTGTGTACCATAACAGTTATGACTAGGGTTCGGAAGTTTTAAGACCTAAAGAAGTACAAATTATGCAAGCAAATATGCCCTAAAACCTCTAAATGTGACCTAAAAACGATAAAATATGACCTAAAAAACTATGAAATGTGACATGAATATTTGGGATAGGTAGAGTATCACTAACATACAGTAAACGTCGTAAGTGCCAAAACGTGATCAGCGATAATACACCAGACATATTTAATCATACAAACTGACAGAGCGCTAGAGTACATAAAATTATCAACATTCATTCAGTATCATAGCCTTGAGATGCAGTTCTTGCTCAGCTCTCCTAAAAGAAAGAAAGAAAGAAAGGAAGAAAAAAAAAAACAAGTAGTTCCGTGAAGAACTATACAGCCTATTTTCATATATCCTACTTATGTTAATTATCACTATCAACATACAAAATTTCAGTTTGATTGCAGTAATAGATTCGTAGATATTGAGAACCGGCTAAATATTTCGGATGGTCGCCATGTTGGATTTTATATATGTAGGTCCTGGAGTTATGTACTGTTACATGAAGATTATTGTGTACGTATAGCATTCAAACTTCAATCGCATGATTAGGACACAAGAAGTAACAAGGAGATTTTAAAATTTCGCACAGCTGCCATCTTGTGGTTATGGAAACAATTGAAATAAATTAGATGCCAGTGGATTAACATTCGTATAAGGATTTACTGTACCAAGTTTCACTGCACTCGGATGGTTAAATTGCGAGAAACGTCCATGTGAATATTTATACTTCGTGTCGCCGCCATGTTGGATTTATGATCCCCAGGTTATGTAAAGTCCTATAGGTGAACTTAAGTTCATAGCACCTATGAACATTAAAAATCAGTTTGATTGCTATAATAGATTCGTAGATATTCAGAGCCGTCTAAATATTTCGGATGTTCGCCATGTTGGATTGTTAAATGTATAGACCATCGAGTCATGTACCATTAAAGTAAAATTATTGCGTAGGTTCATTATTCAAACTTTCACTTCGATCGCATGATTACGACACAAGAAATAAAAACTTAATTTTAAAATTCGCACAGCCGCCATCTTGAGGTTATGTAAACAATTGAACTAAATTAGATACCAGTGCATTACAATGTGTACAAACATTTCCTGTACCAGATTTCATTGCGTTTGGAACATTAAATCGCGAGAAAGGTCTATTTAAAATTTTCAAATTCGCTTGGCCGCCATGTTCGTTTTGTAGTTAAACGGTTTTTGAAAGTCTTATAGATGAACGTACAGTGGTACCCTTTATCTCCGTACAAAATTTCAGGGTGATACCGCTAATAGTTTCAGAGATATAGAATGCCGGTGAAATATTTCGCACAGCCGCCATCTTGTGGTTATGTAAACAATTGAACGAAGTTAGATGTCGGTGCATTACAATTTGTATAAACATATACTTTACTAAGTTTTATAGCGTATGGTTGGTTAAATCGCGAGAAACGTCTATTTAAAAGTCGCGAATTCGCGTGGCCGCCATGTTGGTTTTGTAGTTAACAGTTTTTCTTAGTAGTTCCCTTTAGCACCGTAAAAGAAAAACAGGGTGATATCGGTAATAGGTTCGTAAATATTGAATGCTGGTGAAATATTTTGCACAGCCGCCATGTTGGATTGGTGAGACGTAACAAAATTTGAAGGGCACGGTCGGGGTCGCCCGGAATAGTGCTATGACCTTACCGAGTTTCATTGAAATCGCTCCAGCCATTTAGAATTTATTAGTGGGGGGGCACACACGCACACACACACACGGACAAAAGGTGATCTCATAAGCCTATTTTTTCAAAATTGAAAATAGGCTAAAAATGTATTAGCATGCTTTATGATATATGTCGGTGTAAGTTAGAAGACACTGCCTAACAGGAAGTTTATTGAGTTCATAATCGTACATACCTCCTAATCTTCTTTCTTGTACTGGGAGAAGCTCCTTTCAACGTCACATGATGTCACAATCGCTTTATCGCCGCTACCTTAACTTCACACGCTTTACAAAAAAGAATAGTTCCGTCAGTATTGAACGTCTCTTCACCGAACTCTCTCACATACTTTTTGAACTTTACAGTTTCACTACACTTCACTTTCGGCATGATGGGGTTCACTGCAGTACTACAAGTGTGACCATCATCATCTTCTTTGCCTTTTCCCACTTATGTGGGGTCTGCCTTCCTGCAATGTTTCCTCCACTTCAATCGATCCATAGCGTCTCGGGGGCAGAGTTTAGTGAGCCGCATGTCATCTCTCACCCTATCCAACCAGCGTGTTTGAGGTCGCCCTCGAGGTCGACGACCCTCCACATTTAGTTGAAGGGCAGTCTTAGCAACTGAGGTTTCACTGCTAAGGAGCACATGTCCATACCACCGCAGACGTGATTCACGCATTTTCTCTGTGATTGGGGCAACCTTGAAATCCTTCCGCACGGCATCATTCCTAATATGGTCCAGTCGAGTCATACCACTGGACCACCGCAACATCTTCATTTCCATTACATGAAGCACCTGTTCGTGCTTCGATGTTGTAGGCCAGCATTCAGATCCATAAAGGGCCACCGGTCTAATCACTGTGCGATATACCTTGGATTTTAAATGCAATGGAATTTTCTTATCTCATAGGACTCCAGTAACTTGGCGCCATTTCATCCATGCAGCAGTGACTCTTGTTTTGACATCAGGAATCGTGCTGCAGTCTGAGGTGATGCATGACCCAAGGTATTTGAATTGGGTCACTTTATTAAGTTGAACCTCACCAACAGTGATCGTGCCATCAGTTTGGTCACCGCATTCCAGATATTCCCTCTTCTTCAGATTCAATTTCATCCCAAATTCTTCAAGACGTATCTTCCACTCTTGTACTTGCTGTTCGAGGCGCCCATGGGTCTCGTTAGCTAACATGACATCATCTGCATATAATAATGTCCATGGATGCCTGGTTTGGATGTCATTTGTGATGGCGTTCATGCAGAGTATGAAGAGCAAGGGGGACAAGGCTGATCCTTGATGGACACCAACAGTGATTTGGAAGGTATCAGACATTCCTGCTGCGCACTGCACTGAGCTTGTTGTCTTTCGATACAGAAGTTTCACCCAGTTTACATAGGCTTCTGGTACACTGTGTAGCCTCAGTGCCAGCCAGATGAGATCATTTGGTACTCTATCGAACGCCTTTTCCAAATCAAGAAAGGCTAAGTGAACTGTCTTCCTTTTCTCATGGTGTCGTTCCATCAATAGACGAAGTGCATGGAGAGCGTCTGTTGTTCCGCTGTTTTTAACAAAGCCACACTGGTTAGATTAAACAGTGATGATGTTTCGTAACCTCGCATCAAGAACACGTTCAAAAGTTTTCATAGTATGGCATAGGAGGCGGATTGGCCTATAATTTGAGCATTCCAGTATATCTCCTTTTCCTTTCCAAATAGGAATTGTGATACTGGTTATCCAGGCCTCTGGTACTGTGTCTTCCATAATAATTTTGTTGAAGAAGTCAGTAAGCCATACTACACCTTGTTCCTCCAGGAGATTCCATACTTCGGCTGGTATATCATCTGCACCAGGCGTTTTCCCCGACTTCATTTTGTTGATGGCAGTGGACACTTCTTCTGTAGTGATAATGGGCACAGGGCCGTGGATAGGGTCAGCTGTCGGTAGAGGTGGATGAGGGAACTCTGTATTGCATATATCCTCAAAATACTCCTTCCAGCGACATAGTATGTCATGTCTCTTTTGTAGGAGGAGCCCATTTCTGACTTTGATGTTGATAACATGACCGAGATCGTGTGAGGCACGCTCACGAGCGCAGGCAAGTTTGTAGATTCTATTTGTGCTACCAGGCTTATCCAGCTCGTCGTAGATGGTTTTGAAATGTGCTGCAGTTGCTACAGCTCGTTTTGCACTGGACTTGAGAGCCCGGTACCTATCTAAATCCTCCAAGCTGCGTGTCTGGTGCCACGTCTTATAAGCAGCTTTCTTCTCCCTGGTTACCTGCTGCACATCATCATTCCACCACCAGGTCTGCTTGTCAATAAGGCGTCGATTTGGTTTGGTGACACCTAGAGTGGATGTGGCATATGTCTTGATGGATTCGGACAGTGTGTTCCAGCCATCTTCTACTGATGACGTTGAAGAATTTGAAAGCGATGGTATCAATGCTTCTTTGATGGTAGCTTGATGTTCTAATAGTCTCCACCATTTAATACGTTCAATCTTCGTGCTTGGCCTCACAGATACATAATCTATATGGACTGCGGCATCTAGTACAAGTATTTTGTGTTGAGGAGCAACGCTGTCATATGGGATCACTTTTGTATCCTTGATCATTGCGAGGTCTGTTCGTCGTGTCATCCAGTAGTCAATTTGGGATGTATGACTTCCACTATAGTAGGTGACAAGGTGTGAATCCCACTTTCTAAAAAAGGTGTTAGTTACAGACAAATCCCACGCTTCCGCAAATTCTAGGATTCGAATACCATCATTGTTACGGCAACCATAACCATGGCCTCCATGATTTCGTTCAAATCCGTCTCTTTCATGACCAACATGTCCATTTAAGTCTCCACCAATGAAAAGAATTTCGCTATCATCAACAGCTTGAATGTGTCCCTCTAGATCGTTCCAAAACTTGTCTTTCTCATCTTCAAGGCAACCAGTCTGTGGAGCATAGCATGACACAACTCGGATCAAACTGGTCCCCAAGGTTATCTGTATTGACATCAGGCGGTCGCTGATGCGTGCTACTTCAGAGACGGTGTCGCGAATCCACTGGTTTACAATGACACCGACTCCATTTGCACTTTTCTTACCATTATAGATTAGCTTGTAGCCTTCTCCGATATCTCTTGATTTTGCACCTGCCCATCGGGTTTCTTGAACGCAAGCTATGTCCACATTCCGGTGCATCAAAGAGGCCGCCAGTTCTGGGCTTCGGCCTGTCATTGTCCCAATGTTGACAGTGGCTAGCCTGATACGATTTGATTTATGTTGGTCTAGCTTCTTTAGCCGACGTCGACGATGCGTCGGTAGCCCTCGTCCATTTTCCACATCGTTCGGGCGAAAACGGTGCGCGTCGCTTAGAGGGGACGCCCTAGCATTTATATCTGAATGAAGAGGAGTCAACTGCATGTTGGATACGACAAAAATACCTCAACCGATGTGTCGCTACGCCTGTCGTCAAGGGCATTTTATACCTACTACAAGTGTGACCAATCTGTTGAAATCCGTTGGTTGTGAAAGAGCAAGGGAGCTTTCACTCGGCCCTGCAAGGAAGAACTGGGCGAGATATAACATGGCATTTCCTTGTTTGCTAATTGCTTCTGAGATAAATATATCTACTGGAGTGACATCCTATTGAAAGGCGGAAGCACACTATCGTCATGTTTCGTCACCTCATGCGTACAGTGTCGCAATCTAACTTGTTCAGAAAGATCTGCTAAATGACGTCCGTAGAGGAGCGCCTTCTTGGAATCAGGTCTTTTAAACCTGCTATCTGCCTGTTCCACGAAAAGAAAGAAAAATATATCTACTATACTATTCGAAAATCCTGTGTTTGAAATTCGACGCAGATAACACGTACCTTATTAACGACGCCTCAATTTAAACAAAAATGCTGAAATTATAACCAAATATGACTGTACAATGCCAGAGTTGCCGACCCCCCCCCTTTGAAATAGCAAATATTTCAAACAACTAAATATTGTCACTTTGTTCTAGTCAACTGAAATAAGAGTTCAAATAAACACTATGTACTGTACACAAAACATTTAAAACACTTAACTTTTCTTCACTCAACAATGGACAAAGTCTTGAAACTGCTCTTTTCAAAAGAGCTCCGCTGGGTGTTTTAATCTTAACCACACGCGTAACTCCGTCGGCTCCTGGATGCACTGCTGCAACACGGCCCAGTTTCCAATGAAGTGGAGGCACGCCTTCTTCCTTCAGAACAACCAGAGTGTCGATTTGTGGGGATTGTCCAGGCGACCGCCATTTAGTACGCTGTTGGAGTTGTCCGAGGTATTCCTTGGACCATCGACGCCAAAATTGCTGGAACATAGCAGCGCGCAGCACCATACTGAACAGCGCCTACTAACTCGGAGCGGCGACAGTTTAAAAGGAAGCTCATTAGCGAGCCTCTCCTTAGTCTTCCAACTGAACCGCGCTTGGCTGCTTCCATTACCAACCGAGGCAACTGCGGCCGAGAGGGCAGGTGGTGTGCGGTGGTCGAGTAAACGAGACGGAAATTGCTAGCTGCTAATAACACTATTACATAACGCTAATTAAAAATGTAACTTTAACCAACCTAACATTCAAAATATTAATTACTACAAATTCAAACAGTACGCAAGCTTAAAGCTTATCAAGTTGATATCACGCCAGGGGCCTCCGCCGACAGCTGCCTCGGCAGGCACCTCTATTTTTTAAACTAAAATTTATAACACATAAAAATCAAATTTACAAACTCATTTTTTAAGCCCCCTTTCCAATTTATACACCAGGCTAAGGAGCGCTTAGACGCATCGTATACCTGGCCCTCACGCCGCTGACTCGCTCGCGCAGCCAGCGGCTAATTTAAATGATTAGACGCCTGAAGCAGTTGCCAGCGCTTCAGTCTATTCAAGGGAGTCTGAGACACATCTTCTTCAACAGGAAGATGAAATGAGCCACCGATCAGGAAGCGGGATGGGGTTAATACTTCCAGATCATTGGTTCTTTAGTTTAGGGGAGACCCTGCGACAATGCGGTCATGTAGCCCCATGTACTTTGGGTGTGTGTCTGTCTGATAACCGGTGTTATTTGTGATGACTGTATTAGTGTGTGTTATCTGTTTTTTTTTAATTTTTAATTCAAGTAAGGACTGCAGACTTTTGAATTTTTCAAATAGTTCCTACTTTTGCTGCCAAACGCCACCGTCAGCGACTACTAGGCCTAGTTCAGAACTTAGCTATCAGACGCCACCGCAGTCGGCTCTTGGCAACGAACGTAGGAACCTAAGAGCGTTGTTTACATTCTTAACCTATACAATTTAGATTCACACAGGTGTAATTAGTGGAAGGTTCTTTAACATGACATAAATCTATGACATGGGACCGCCGGCTTTACTTCCCCTCCGAAGGAAGGCATATTGCCGGATCATTGGGATCAGAGGATAGTGGGCAGAGGGGGCGCGAATTAAAAACTGCCTCTATCTGTACAAGCACTGTAGTCATTTCTTCAAACGACAATGCAGCATTTCCTACTATTCTCTTAAGATGGTACTTAGCTGATTTTACTGCAGCCTCCCACAACCCTCCGAAATGAGGTGAACCGGGAGGACTAAAATGCCACTGAATCCCCTTATCTGTAGCAAAGCTTATCAGTGACTGCTTGGTATTCCCATCATTAAAGAACTTCTTTAGCTCACATGATGCACCTACGAAATTAGTTGCGTTGTCAGTGAATATGTGGGTGCAAGTTCCTCGTCTAGCCATGAATCTTTTCATTGATGCTAAAAAGGCAGCTGTAGACAGATCGCTAACAAGTTCAATATGTACAGCCTTTGTGGTAAAACAAACAAACATAGCTACATATGCCTTAATCTGAGCGCCCTTCCTGGAGGAAGGCCGTAAATATACTGGGCCACAGAAATCTATTCCAGAAGATGCAAATGGTCGACTGGGAACTACTCTCCTTTCAGGTAGCGATCCCATTATCGGTTGATACGGCCGAGACGAGAATTGAAAACACGTCTTACATCGATACACTGCCTTTCGAGCACCGTTCCTCCCACATAGAGGCCAGTATTGCTGTCGCATCATTGTCAATAAAGTCTGAGCTCCAGCATGAAGAAAAACAAAATGAAAATGATCAAATAACATTATTGTAATGCGATGATTGTCAGGTAATAATAATAATATCGTATGGCCTCGGTGCCGGGTGTAAGCTTTGTTATTTTACACCTAAAGGGTAGCTTGTATGTCGAATTTTGTTGTTCCTTGAAGCACTATGAAAGTCAAGGAGGTTAGATATGTAAGCTCCTTGAACAGGTAATAAAATAGGATGTCTTCTGTTGACCGATAATTTAGCATTTTGCAGACGGCCTCCTACCCGCAACAGACCCTGCTCATCCAAATAGGGTGCTAATCCATGTAATTTGCTTCCCTTGGGTAGTGGCAAATTTTGTTTGAGAGCCTTTATGTCTTGTGAAAATTCAGAACCTTGAGCAATTTTACACCATAAATACTTACCCTGCTCTAGTTCTACAGGATTAAGAGCACCTGTTTGTCTGTCAGTTTTAGCTTTAAGATTCTTGATAAATCTGAGCACGAGAGCTGTTATTCTAATCAGCTTGTTCCAGGAAGAGTATCTGTTAATCAGATCCGATCCAAGGGATTCTGTAGAAGACACTAGAACAATTTTAGTTTTCCTAACTTCTGGTAATTCTTGAGAGCTATGCCTCTGCTGTGAAGGCCATTCGTTTTTATTATCTGAAAGCCAAGATTGTCCCGATAACCAAAATGATGAATTTATAAGCTTCTCCACGGTAACTCCTCCCGAGATCATATCTGCTGGGTTATGATGAGTAGAGACGTGCTGCCAACAATCGGTATTTGTCAACTGTTGAATCTGCGACACTCGATTAGCAACATATGTTTTCCACTGGTGTGGATGGCCCGAAATCCATGCTAATGCTATTGTGGAGTCTGTCCAACAAAAACACTTGTCTTTAGTTACGTTTATGGATCTCATGACTCTTTCGACCAACTGAGCAAGTAATACAACACTGCATAGTTCTAATCTTGGTAAAGTTACTGAGCCTAAGAATGCAACGCAAGACTTAGAACACAATAAGTGAACTGTTATTTTACCATCTCCTGTCTGAGATCTCACATAAACACATGCGCCGTGAATCTAAGACGCGTCACAAAATCCATGAATTTCGTACTCCACAAATTCTACTGCCCTAACATGACGAGGCACCTTGAATTCCTTCAATTTAGCAATGTCGTGCATATAACGAATCCATTTAATTTGAAGTTCTATTGTGAGAACGTCATCCCAATTTAAGTTCATTTGTCACAGCTGCTGGACGAAAATCTTACTCTTAATCAATACTGGGGTCAGAAGCCCTAAGGGGTCAAATATTTTAGCCAGGTCTGATAGAATTATTCTTTTGTTTATCTGTGTCGAATTGAACTCACTTCTCAACTCAAACTGAAAAATGTCCTTGATGGGTTTCCTAGATAGCCCCAACAACTTCAAGTCTTCACCTTCACTTACCTTAATAACGTACTTGGGATCTGTTTCGTGGTTAGAAATGCTCGATAGAACATTGGACTCATTCGAACACTCTTTTCTTAAGGTAAAACCCGCACTGGATAAAATATCTGAAACACACTTGTGAGTGGTCCTTAAGCCGTCAGTTGATTCACAACCTGTCATTAAATCGCCAACATAAAAATCCCGCCGTATTACATTCGAAGCTTCAGGAAATTCCTCCTTAGTGTCATTCTCCAATTGAGAGAGGCATTTTGTGGCCAGGAAGGATGCACATGACGTGCCATATGTCACAGTTTTGAGACGATAATGCTTAAGCTCGTCCTTAGGAGATTCCCTCCGCACGATACGCTGAAAATCAGTATGTGCAGGTTCTATGAGGACCTGCCAATACAATTTTTCTATGTCAGCGGTCAATACATAGCGATGAATACGAAACCTAGCCAATATTGAAAATAAATCATCTTGATCGATCGGTCCTACTAATAACAAATCACTGAGTGATAAAACAAAATCGCCCTTCGAGCTGCCATCAAATACCACGCGAGTGCGAGTTGTCAATGAATTACCCTTAAATACACAATGATGCGGAAGGTAGTACTGTAATGGATTGTTTATCTCATTACTGGGAATTTCGTCCATATGATTCAGGTCAGTGTACTCTCTCATAAACTGTACGTACTCCGACTTGGGGCTGTCTTTCAAAACACTTCTCTAGGCTGTGAAACCATCTAATCGCCTCATTAACATTGTTACCTAGCTGACTCGGGTCCTCTTTAAGGAGTAGTGGGACTATGAACCTACCCTGTGGATTCCTTCTGTGATGGTCAGTAAATAGCCGCTCGCTAATCTTCTGCTCGGAATGTCCTGGGCTGAGAAGTGCCTTTCCCGGCTCATTGAATATCTTACCTGACACAAAGAGACAAGAAGAATTGTTTCCTGCGTGCTGGTCAGACGAACCAACACTACCTGCTGCTATCCAGCCAAGCGCCATGTTGCAAAACACCAGTAGTTTCCTTGAGAAACTGCCGAGCTGAAATTGTTCTGCGCCGATAAGATCGTAAAAGAATTCTGCTCCAATGAGAATATCTATGGATGATGACACATTAAATTGAGGATCCGCAAGGTTTTCTAATATAAGCTCAGGAATACTCCAATCTGTGATGTTGATATTTTTAGCGGGCGAGCACTGACCAGTAATTGAAGGTATTACGTGAAATGTCATGATTCGTTCAAACAAACCGAACCGCGAAGATATCTTTGTTCTTACCACGGACCCCACCTTGAGGGTAGTGTTATGCAACCCATGTATCGGGGATATTAGTCTTTGTCTTTAACAATCGTAATTGATGAGCTAATTCTCTAGTTGTAAAGTTGAGTTGTGAGCCGCTGTCTAATACAGCCCTAGCATGACTGGTTTTTCCTTCTGAATTGTTGACAGTCACTACTGCTGTCGACAACAATACATGAGAGGAAACATCATTGTTGTGATTGTGCAATGAAACAGCATTACTACTCTGATGCTCATTAACGGTGGACAATGAAGTATTATTGGACATAGGCCTAATACTCTTGTTTAAAGTCTGACTATTATTGGGGTGCGGTGACCCTTGGTCCCTGTGAAGCAAGGTATTGTGTTTTTCCTTGCACAGTTTACAACAAGGAGTGCACTCGTTAGCGAAGTGATTTCCTGGCAGGCAATTAACACAGAGCTTATGATTCTTAATGTCTCGCCATCTATCATAAACCCCCATAGAAGTTGTAATGACTCCTTCATTCTAGTCCATTTGTAACTCAACTGATTTATTTCTAAGACGTGCCAACATCACATAATATAAGATGTAGTACCAACATTACAATTTATACATATCATATATACACACATAATACTTAATACATTACACTTACAATTTACACATATCATATGTACACACATAAATCCTATTACATTACACTCTTTCCTCCCTTCAATGACAATATCTACTCGTTAGAAATCTTTAAATTCAGTCTAACAGGAGGTCGACTGATGCGCTCAGATCTGCGCACTTGGGTTCCAGCAGGGGGAATGATAATTGTTGATTTCATGTCCTGACTGGATGATTCTGATACAGGTGCTACCTCAGGGTTAGGTTGAGGTATAGTTTCAGCTTCTAGGTTTATTGCTAGCAGAGTTGCCTGTTTCGCTAACATGGTTGTCTGTTTATGCGGCACAACTAGTTTGTCTGTGTTTGAATCATCTTGATTAGACCTTTGTTCTCCAACTTGGGTAATTGGCTTAGAATAATACATATTCATTTAATTTATATGGCATAAGGATTGTTTACCTTTTAAATCTACCAAGTATGTACCTCGCCCAAGGGCTTTTAACACTGTACCCACTTCAGGGATATCTTCCTTTCTCCTACGTACACGAACTTGCTCCCCTATCTGAAATGTAATTACATTTGGCACATAAGACTGTTTAGCAGCTGGTCTCAGCTTGCTGAGAGGTGTTCGTACCGGAAAGGTAAAGATCATTTCTGCTGGAGAGATATTAGTTACCGTGCTTGGCATATTTCGGTACTGGAAAAGGAAATTATAAACTTTATGCTTAATTGACAATTTTGACTCAGACATTAGCATTTTCTTAAGACCAGTCTTTGCTGTTCGCACTCCCCTTTCTGCAAGGCCATTCGCCTGAGGATGATAAGGTGGGCTTTTAGAAGCTATATGTCATTATCTGTACAAAATGACAAGAAATTGAAGGAATCAAAGGGGGACCATTGTCGGTCACTATTTGAGCAGGAAGTCCAAACGTGGCAAAGCATGCTTTCAATCTGTCAATTACAGCTGTGGAGGAAGTACCCCCCAACATCCCATATTTCCAGCCATTTACTATGACTGTCAAGCAATATCAAATACACTTCAGTATTAAAATAAAAGAAATCTAAGTGCAGGCGAGTCCAATTACTGTTCGTTAAAGGCCAAACATGTTGTATTGGTGAAATCGCCTGAAAATTTACTCTAGCACATGGTTCACAAAGTTTAATATACTCGTCAATATCTTTGGCAAAATTTGGCCAGTAAACCACATTCCTTGCTCTCATTTTCATCCTTACACTACCTGGATGTCCACCATGAAGGGTATCCAGTACTTTACTTCTTAATTCATAGGGGATTACCACACGATCTCCAAAAGGAAGACACCCTTCTACCACTGACAGGCTATAGCGTACTTCAAAATACGGTTTGAGTGCTGGCATTGTCACTTGTTGTGGCCAACCCGACTGTGTTAACTCAATAGCTTTTGTCAATACAGGATCTTTAAGAGTAACATCTGCTACAATTTCAGCATTTATGGGTAACCCTGACAGTTCAGTTATTACACTTTTTACACTTTCTACAATTTCATCTTGACGGGGAAGTCTAGACAACATGACTGCGGGTCCCATATTTTCACTTTTCCTATACTCTGCTTTGTATTTGAATGCTGCTAAAGTAGTAGCACAATGTTGTAATTTGGCAGCTACCACTACTGGCATGGGTCTTTCAGGTGATAATATGGATTTTAATGGCAAGTTATCTGTATCTAATATAAACTCTCTCCCAGCTAAATACTTATAGAATTTAGTTAACCCATACATTATAGCCAATGCTTCTTTTTCAATTTGTGAATATTGTTTTTGTGTTTCGGAGAGTGTTGACGAAGCAAAATAAATAGGATGCTCAACTCCATCTACTCTATGAGCTAGAACACAGCCTAGTCCATATTGTGACGCATCACAACAGCGTACCAATTGTTTACAAGGATCAAAATGCATGAGTGCATTACTCCCTATCAGCAGCTGTTTACTATTTTCAAAACTACTATTACACTCATCAGACGTGTCTGTCTTTTTTAGTAATTCATTTAAGGGCTGCAGCAAGGTGCTAAGATTTGGCAAAAATTTCCTATAAAAATGTATCATGCCCAACCATGACCTCAGCTCTTGTACATTTGTGGGATTTCTAGCTTCTACGATTGGCTTTACTCTCTTGGGAGTAGTTTCAATTCCTTGACTCGTAATAACGTGTCCTAAATATTCTACTCTTTCTTTCATGAACAAACATTTCTTTAAGTTTACCCTAACATTGCGTTCCTGGAAGCGTCCTAACACTTACTCCAGTTTACAGAGTAAAGACTTAAAATCTACTGCCCGAATGAGAACATCATCAATATAGCATGTCACTCCCTCCATGTCACACAATAACACAACCATGAATTCCTGAAAAGCGGCAGGTGCGGGAGCCACACCATACATGAGGCGCGTTGGTCTCAAGAATCCTAAATGTGTGCTTACAGTAAGACATTCCTGTGACTCGATGGCTAATTCTAGCTGCAAATATGCTTCACTAAGATCTAACACACAATAAATATTATTTCCTGCTAAACTAGCAAATACATTATCTGCGTTTGGCAATGGATAATGATCAATTTTGATATTTACATTGACAGTTCTCTTATAGTCTACGCATAGTCGGTAACTACCATCCGGTTTCATCACAGGAAATAATGGTGATGCCCATTCTGAAAATTTGACAGGCACCATTCTTCCATCATCAATCATATGTCTCAACTGATTTGTCACTTTTTGTCTTGCATAATACGGTATATCATAGGCTTTACAACGTACTGGGACAGCATCGTCTTTGAGCATTAATTTTGCTTTATACCCTTTTATTATCTTAGTACGATCAGTTGAAAATACTTCAGGATACTTGGCAATTAATGCTTTAATTTCAGGACAATACTCTGATTCTTTGATCACCTTTAACTCTCCCATTTATTTTATTTTTGACTTCTCCCAGTCTTTCTCCTACATCCCTCCATTTTACTACTATTTCTTCCAACCAATCCCTATTGGTACCAATCAAAGGCAAAAACTGAGGTGTGTCACATACTACCAACTTCAGGTCATGTTTATCTCCTACATTGTCACTAACCTTAACTGTTACTGTTCCTTCCACTTTAATTGGGCTACATCTACTGTTTTAAGTTTAGCATCACATCCACTAATACTTAAATGTGGAAACAATTCTTGCAACTGCTTTACATGAATTAAACTGTATCCTGAGCCCGTATCAATTTCCATTAGTACTTTTACATGGGGTGCACGAAAGGAGCCTCCCCGAAGATTGTGACACAAGAGCAATTGGGCGTACCCTGGGCAACGTCAGAAAATGATTAAAAATAAACTGACGGCTGATCCTTTCACTACCAAATCAATTAAAACCAGTGGGCCTTTATCAAGGCCAGCACTCGTAGTTATGTCCATAAACATCGAGGGACTATCCAGCCAGAAAGAATATCTACTAGCAGATCTGTGCAGCCAATGTAACTGCGATGTCATTGCTGCACAAGAAACTCATAGAGGACCATCAGGACGAAGACCGAAAATCAAAGGTATGAGACTTATTCTGGAACGTCCACACGATAATTATGGTAGTGCAATATTCTGTAAGTATCTGTGTCTACCACAAGTCCAACCCCTCCTCCACGTGGTGGGAGACGGGCAACGGCATGAAGTAGGGGATTGCCTGTAGGGGTGAAGTACAGTGGGGACTTTGTGTGCCCCGGGACCGCTACGGTAGCTGTGAAGGCTCTATGGGAAACCTGAAAAGTGACGGCTGACGGGGCTCTGGTGAAGCTACGATAGGCCTAGCAAGCCAGTAGTGGATATCATATTTGCTTTCAAACCAGGAACAGGCCTCGGAAAGGACGGATGCAAACGACGACGACCCGGATATGCTAATGGACTACGAGTTGGGACATTAAACATACAGACACTGACAGGAAAAGTGGAGGAGATTGTAGATGTGATGGAGAGAAGAAAACTGGATGTACTGGGCTTGGCAGAAACAAGATGGAAAGGAGAAGGTCGCAGAGAACTGAGGAAAGGGTACCGGTTGTACTGGAGTGGGAACAGTGAAGGAAGGAGCAGCGGAGTAGGAGTAGTTGTGAGAGATGGAATGAAGGAAGAGGTAAAGGGAATAAGTGACAGGATCATGAAGATCAGAGTAACTGTAAAGGGAAGAAGCCTGGAGATAGCCCAGGTATATGCCCCTCAAGTTGGATGTACAGCTCAAGAGAAGGAAGACTTTGAGGAGGAGCTACAACAGCAGTTGAATGGGCAGAGCATCATTGTCATGGGAGATTTAAATGCACATGTAGGAAGTGAAAGGCAAGGATATGAAAATGTATTGGGAGCAGAAGGATGGGGTAGCAGGAATGAAGAAGGGAGAAAGTTGCTGGATTTTTGCAAGAGAAACGGTTTAGTGGTAGGCAACTCCTGGTTCCGGAAGAAAGAAAGCCACAAGGTAACGTGGTACAGCAGTGATTTAACAAAGAAATCTTTGGTAGATTACATGCTGTACGACTGGGAAATGAAGAGAAGTGTCAGAGATATAAAGGTAATACCATCAGAGGCCTTAGATAGCGACCACAGAATACTTGTAATGAACCTGGGAGTTGTTAAGGATAGCAAGAGGACAGAGTACCAGGAAAGGAGAATCAAAGTATGGAAACTGAAGGAAAAGGAAATCAAGGAAGAATTCCAGAAGATAATAAGGGAAAGGATGCCAACAGACAATCCTAAAACAGGGGAAGAGGAATGGAAGCAATTCAAAAACACAATGGTGGAAGCTGCAGTGGCAGTATGTGGAAGAACAAGCAACAGAAAGCGGTGTAAAGAGACACCATGGTGGAATGAGAGAGTAAAAGAAGCTGTGGGAAGGAAGAACAAGGCTTTCAGAGTGTGGTTCCAGGAAAGAACTGATCTGACAAGGGAAGATTATAAGATAAGGAAGAAAGAAGCAAACAAGATTGTCGCAGAGGAGAGGAAGAAGTGGATGGTAAAGTGGACAGAGATGATGGAGGAAGACAGCAGAGGAAATAAGAAAGTACTTTATGGGATGGTCAAAAGTAAGAGAAGAGGTCTGCGAGAGGATGTTGTAATGATGGACAAAAACGGAAATGAGGTACACAACAAAGAGGCACTCAAGACAGTGTGGAAAGAGTACTTTGAGGATTTGCTGAATCCAAATGGTCATAGGGAGGAAGACAATGTATTGGAAGATGGAGAAGATAACACAGGAATGGAAAAGGACCTGACTTGGAGAGAACTGGAAATGGCTATAGACAAGATGAAAGGAGGAAGGGCACCAGGTGTGGATGAAGTGAGTGTTGAAATGGTGAAGGCAGCAGGGGAGGTTGGGAAACAGTGGCTGTACCGTGTGATGAGGGTGATATGGAAGGAGAAAAAGACCCCAGAAGATTGGAAGAAAGGATTAATTGTCCCAATATTTAAGAAAGGAAGCAGAAAGGAGTGCAGAAATTACAGGGGAGTCACACTCATACCTCACTGTGCCAAGATATATGAAAAGATATTAGAAAGTAGAATACGAGCCAAAGTGGAGAGAAAATTGAGAGAGGAGCAGTATGGATTCAGACCTGGGAGATCAACAGTGGATCTCATATTTTCAGTGAGACAGCTCCAGGAACACCACTACGAATTTGGAGAGGATCTGCTGATGGCCTTCCTGGACATCGAAAAGGCCTATGATAGTGTGTGTAGGGAGAAGGTTTGGAAAGCAATGGAAAACATGGGAGTGGAAAAAGAGACTGTAGGCAGAGTGAAGGAGATGTATTGTGGAAGTGTGAGTTGTGTGAAAGTTGGAGGAGAAAGAACAGACTGGTTCAGACAAATGAGTGGCCTGAAACAGGGTAGTGCGCTGTCACCTCTTCTCTTTATTGTGGTTATGGACGAGGTAATGACACGGGTAGCAGGAAGGATAGGAGAAGATAAGATGAAAGCAATGGTGTTTGCAGATGATCTCATGGTCTGGGGATACGAGGAGGAGGAAATTCAGGAGCAACTGAAGGCTTGGGAAGAAACAGTGGGAGAGTACGGATGGAAGTTCAACATCAGTAAATGTGAGATCCTGTTAATGACCAGGAAAAAGGACAGACCAATGAGTGGGATAACACTTGGAGGTGGACAGCTGAAGAAGGTGGAAAGTCTCAAGTACTTGGGAAGTATAATGGAGGAAAATGGGAGAAATGACAAAGAGATTACGGAACGTGGCAGACAGGCAGAAGCATTTCTGAGAAGCATTAGGAGCTTAGTGTGGAATAAAGATGTCCCACAAAAAAGCAAGGAAGTGTTATACAGAAGCTACTATATCCCGATACTGACCTATGCTTCAGAAACGTGGACAATGAAGAAAAGAGACATAAGCAGAATACAGGCAGGTGAAATGAAGTTCCTGCGAAGTAGGATCGGAGTAACAAGAAGAGACAGGGTGAGGAATGAAAAGGTCAGGGAAATGGTGAAAGAGGAGCCCTTGCAAGGTAGGATTGAGACATCAAGACTGAGGTGGTATGGACACTTAAAGAGAATGGAAGAGAAGAAGATTCCCAAGAGGATACATGAGATGCAGATCCAGAAGAAACGACCAAGGGGAAGACCAAGAGATAGATGGCTGAAAGGAGTGGAGGAATGTGTCAAGAAGAGAGGCGAGGACTGGACCAGAGTGACAGCGGAGAGGTGGTGGGAAGAAAGAACTAAGTGGCGAGGCTTATGTTCCAAACAGACCCAGCCTGGGGCTGGAAACTGTACAAGATGATGATGATGATGATGATGAATATTCTGTAAGAGCGGATTAAATATCACGTCTGTTGCTTTGTCTGAGGAAAACAACATCGAAATCCTCACTATCGAAACAGCGCAGTTCTCTGTAACATCTGTTTACAAGCTACCCGAAGAGAGCTTTGTGTTTAAGGAACCTATCAATTTCAAATATAGTAACGTCAACTTAATACTTGGTGATTTCAACTGTCATGGAACTACATGGGGGTATACATCTACAGATGAAAATGGTGCAGAGCTAGAAAAGTGGTCTGAAAATAATGGACTCAGTCTAGTTCACGACCCAGAACAACCACCATCGTTTAACAGCGGCCGATGGAAAAGAGGATATAATCCTGATCTAATTTTTATTACCAACAAATTAGCTGAGCAGTGCACCAAAATTGTTGGTAAGGCTATTCCCCGCTCACAGCATCGACCCTTACTATGCAGAATCGAACCAATTGTTAAACCAGAAAATGCACCTTTCCAACGTAGGTTCAACTTCAAGAAGGCGAACTGGCTTAAGTTCAGTTGTGAACTTGATGTAGCCATAGGGGAAGTGGAACCACAACCAGAAAACTATGACACCTTTATTTCCGTAGTGAAAAACGTCTCGCGAAAGAACATACCAAGAGGATGCAGAACAGAATATATCCCAGGTCTTTCTGATCAGAATATATCTCTTTTGGATAACTACCGCAACTTGTATGATATGGACCCCTTCTCCGAGGAAACAATGGAAGCTGGGCATGCACTGATGATTTCTCTCGGTCAGACACGTGCAGACAGATGGAATAGCTTGGTTAAGCATGGCGTCTTCTTAAGAACCTCAGTGGAGATCCGACTAGCCCGCCTTTTAACTTTACTCAAGTAACTGCTAATCAGATAGCACACCAACTGATCTTAAATGGAAAGACTTCAAAATCTAAGTCAAATACAGAGAAGCTTGAACGGTGTATTAAAGAAGAGACTGATTTCCTTAAGGACCTGTTTACGATGGAAGAACTTATGAAAGCAATCGACGGTCTGAAATCGAACAAGGCAGCTGGGTTGGATGATCTCAGAGCAGAGCAAATAAAACAATTTGGATCAGCAACACTGCAATGGTTGCTTTCATTGATGAACAACTGTGCATCCAGGCTGAAGATTCCTAAGGTATGGAGAAAAGCTCGCATAGTTGCGATCCTAAAACCTGGGAAGACTCCTGATAGCCCAAAGAACATTCGGCCAGTTTCACTTCTGTGTCACAACTATAAGTTGCTGGAGAGAATGATTCTTAATAGAATATCTGATTCTATAGATAGCAAACTGATTTCTGAACAGGCAGGTCATGCTGTGGACAAATTCTGAACCTTACTCAGCACATAGAGAATGTATTTGAGGAAAAGTGCATTACTGGTGTAGCCTTCATAGATTTAACTGCTGCTTACGACACTGTTAATCATAACACACTACTTCGTAAGATTTATGAACTGACAAAGGACTACAGGCTGACCTCACTGCTAAGAACTTTCCTTGAGAACAGAAGATTTTACGTGTCTCTCCTTGGGAAAAATAGTCGTTGGCGCCTCCAGAAGAATGGACTACCTCAAGGTAGCGTCTTAGCACCACTGCTTTACAATGTATACACCAATGACCAGCCCAGAACAGAAGGCACCAGGCGATTTATCTACGCAGATGACACTGCAGTAGCCGTGCAAGGTCGAAGAACTTGGTCGATACTCACAGAAATAATTTGAAGCCAAATCCAGCCAAAACGCAAGTTTGTGCTTTCCACTTGCGAAATAAAGAAGCAAAGAGGACATTGAACATTAAGTGGCAAGGTGAAACAATCCTTCATTGTTTTACACCAAAATATCTTGATGTCACCCTCGATCGAACTCTGACTTTCAAGCAACATTGCTTAAACACCAAAAGTAAAGTATCTGCACGAAATAACATACTAAGATGCCTAACAGGAAGTACATGGGGTGCTCACCCCACCACTCTCAGAACTTCAGCCCTTGGACTGAGCTTCTCAGCTGCTGAGTATGCAGCACCAGTTTGGCTTTCTTCTCCACATTCCAAAGAGGTGGATATAGCTCTGAATGAGACTTCCAGGATTGTATCTGGTTGTCTTAGACCAACACCACTTGAGAAGATCTACCCTCTTATAGGAATTTCTCCACCTCATGTCCGAAGAATGGTAGCAGCAGCATCTGAGAAGAAACGGCAAGAAACCGATTCAAGGCATCCACTTTTCGGCCAACAGAGACTTAAGTCCAGAAACAGCTTTTTGAGGGGAGTAACAGCCCTCGAAGGCTCACAAGAAGCTGCCCGTGTGAAGATATGGAAGACAGAGATCACAGACCCAACTATTCCTCTATCAGAAAAAATGGCACCTGGTCACAACTTGCCATATGGAATTTGGAAATCATTGAATAGGCTGAGGACGGGGGTTTCACGCTGCAAGAACAATCTCAAGAAATGGAACATGCTCGTCAACAATGATGAGTTCTGTGTCTGCAGAATTTTACAAGACCCAGAACACCTGCTGATCTGCCCCTTGATGGAGGACATATGTTCAAAAGACGATCTTTTGGCTGCAAATGCTAATGCTATAACTGTTGCTACTTACTGGCAAAATCTAATTTGATTTGGACACGGAAAATAAAATAAATAACCATCAATATTGGCTTTCACTAACAACGGTTCATTATTATGTATAACAAGGTTTACCTCCACTCCGTTCACATAATTCCCAGTACCGGTATCTCGAATTACCTCATTATTTCTGTTTTTATTACTATCCTCGGTGTCGTTTTGTTTAAATCCTATTCTTTCTTCTACTACACACATGTCCTTATCTACTAGCCTACACATTTCCCTTGCTTCTTTCTCCTTATTAAATGATAGTTCCCACTCACATGACTCTTCTATTACACCCCCATTATTTACTCTGTTTATGACTAATTGATCATAATCACTATTTATTTGTCCTTTTCACTTATCTCACTTTTTTTTTTTTTTTTTTTTTTTAACCACTGCACTCTGAAGGTTCTTTTTATTAAATCCGTTTTCCACTCGTCGCCAGTGTAATGACTCCTTCATTCTAGTCCATTTGTAACTCAACTGATTTATTTCTAAGACGTGCCAACATCACATAATATAAGATGTAGTACCAACATTACAATTTACACATATCATATATACACACATAATACTTAATACATTACACTTACAATTTACACATATCATATATACACACATAATACCTATTACATTACAGAAGTGAATGTTCTGCATCTAAATATGGGATGTTCTTCCGTGCAAAGCGGGCATTTCTGATTTTTTTTGTGAAAGGAAACAATTTTTCACTGGATTCGTGGATGACCTCGGTTTGAAACCAGACGCATTTGGTTTAGATGAAAGGCCTACCTGCTTTGGCTGTTTTGAGCGATCACAGTTCTTAGTTTCCATCAATTCCAATGCATTACATGTTTCGAGTAGAAATTTGTCCAGTGTGCGATACGATGGTAGATCAAAGGTTGGTAACGAGGTCTCCCATTTTTTGATGTATGAGCGTCAAATCTGCTTGTTATTAAATGTATCAAAATGGCATCTAATTGTTCTTCACAAGACAGACCAAGCGCTGATAGCGACTGTATGTGCCTTCTGAAGCCGTCATACAATTCTCTTAATGCCTTGAAAGATTCTACTTCTATTTTGTTTATCTGAAGGACCGAATTAATATGGGAGGAAACAATTGCTCGCCGGTTGTTGAACCTTTCATTTAACAGGTACGGTGCTGTCTAGATTTTGTAGTATGCTTCGATGAAGCTTTAAATAAAGTTGTAAAAAGATGTCAAATGGACCTCTTTGTCAGGTATTTTGACATAAATAAGAACATGGTCAGAAGAGATGTTTCTTACACACAACACAAAATCTATGGCATGCATCTTTACTTTTTCTTAACCAGGCAAGGTCTGGATATAATGTCAAATCTAACCACTGTTCATTAAATAAGGTTCTTTTTGTAGCTCCCCAGTATGTAGCCACAAGAGATGAACCAAACAAGAGCCATTTAGAAGGATCCTCTTTCAATGCAATTCGCAAACATGTCTTCTTCAACTCATAGAGCATAAATACTGACTGGAGTAGATCGCCAGCTAGGGATGAAACATTTGTGAACTGAGTCTTGAAAAGACCCTTCCAAATGTGACTTTCTGTTTTGTGTTCATCTGCAGGGTCACCCTTTCCATCAGTTATTCCTTCCCAATATACGGTTCTGCAGCAAAGTGTTATTTGGGTGTGATATTTTGATTTCATTGAGGGATAAAATTACATTAGTAGGAAAGGGCATGTTAGTGGCTGTTTGCAGCAAAATTTGCTGGGTGATGGGGTCACCACATCCCTACGCCGGGGAACACAACTTCAGAAATTCCTGACTTTTCCTGAAAAAGCTTAAAATTTCCTGACTTTTCCTGAAAAAACTTAAAATTTTCTGACTATTCCTGACTTTTCCTGCTTGTGGGAACCCTGAGGAATTAAACACTGATTTGTGTATAGCTCTTACACAAGCAGCAATTCCACTAATAAGGTGAAGCGTCCAGCCTTCAAGGGATTTCTTGAAAAATACACAAAGATGTCAATACCCGATGACAGTACTTTAAGAAAAAACTTAATGGAGCATGTTTACCGAGAAACCATACAAAGAATTAAGGAGAAAGTATCCGATTGCGATGTGGGAATCATTGTGGATGAAACCACAGACTCAATGGAACTATATGTTTTGGAGAACATTAAGCCATGTTGTTAAAAATTTATGAGCTGCAGAAAGCCAATGCCAGTACAGTAATGCAATCAATTACGGACTTCTGCCAAAAACTCTGGCCTAGTGGTGACGAGTTTGAGAAACTTCTTCTTGTGGTTACGGACCAGGCTCCATACATGGTTTCAGCTTTAACCAATTGAAACCATTATTTCCTAAGTTGAAGCATGTGACATGCTTGATTCATGCCCTTCACAGGGTTTGTGAATCCATAAGGAACGAATATGACATCGCAAATCAATACATCTCTGTCCTGAAGAAGATTCTACTGAAAGCTCCGAATCGTGTTGTTGCCTACAGGTAAACCACTGGCCTGCCTCTACCAAATTACCCGGTCATAACTCGCTGGGGATCGTGGATTGAGTGTGCTGTCATGTTGTGTGAGAATTTTGACAAAATTAGAGAGTTTGTGCTTTCTTTGGATCCAGCCGACGCAGGAGCAATTTCCAAGGCGCAGCAACTTCTGTTACCGGAGAAAATACATAATTTGCAGACAGAACTATATTGTGTCCATAGTTACCTGACTGCAGTTATAAAATGATTAGAAGAACAAGGTCTGGAAAAGGAAAAGCAATGGGATATTTTTACTTCCGTGAGGGAGCAGTTAGACGGCTTTGCCAAAGACAAACTTGAGTCTAGTATTCAGAAGAATCCAGACATTGTGGAATTCACAACATCTGTAGAGTTGCCATTCCGACTGAATACAAGGTTTATCCCACTGGTTTCTGTGGATGTCGAAAGAAGCTTTAGCATCTACAAAGACACTCTAACTCCTAATAGAAACAGACTTACTTTTAAAAATGTAGAGATGCTTAATGTCTGGGAGTACAACAGCTTCATGTTTTTTTCTTCTTTTGACGAGTTATTTGATGTACTCGTTTGTAATTCAATAAACTAGAATAGAGGAAACAGAAAATTAGTTGAATAAACCAGCACCTTTTTGCCCCCCCCTTTTTTTTTTTACCTTATTTGAGCACCTTTCCCCTTCCTTTTTTCATCTGAAATTTGCACCTAAAAATCCTAACCCTGGTTATGACTATGCGTATTCGTAAGAATCAGCAGTGATGCCAACTATGAATAAATGCTCTCTTTATTTGTTTAATCCTAATATCAATATATCAGAAAGTATGCAAGCCATCAGCTCTTAACTTGCCACACGTATAGGACCTGATATTCTAGATTAATTTGGAGTAACTAATATACCTCAGTGCTGCCAACATTATTCTAAGCTTTCTGATAGCTTCAATTTTTAATTACATGTAACTTCTAAACAAGAGTTTAGTGCTTTTCAGTCGGTCAACACGAATGTACCCAAAAGAGCTCGGTTATGCCCTAATCCTGAAATAAATTACATGAGATTAATAAATACACTAGGATGACCAGTTTCGATCGTCAAGCGATCATCATCAGATCAATTACACTTAGGCTATAAAATCTATGTTTGAAAATACAGGTGAAAATATTTACAATATGTACAATTATTTAGTTGCAGTATAGGTACTGCAACTGTCGGTGTATGCTAAATGCAGTATATATGATGTTAGGTGAAATGCTAAATGGTGATAGATATCCGGAGTTTGTAATTTGGAGTGATTATATGGTTGTAAAAATCAACTATGGTTAAACTATAATATTACAGGCTAACTACTTATCTGATTGTCTTCCTTGCTAGAGCTACGCGCAGTTTTCGTGTTCACTATAACTCCAGGTGCGGTCAACTGAGGTAGGCTGTTATCTCAACGACACTGGTTTTTCCCTTTTCTCCCCCCTGTCCATATGTGCTGTGCGGAGTCATTGCAATGTGTTTATGTGGGGTGTTGCCAACCTAGATAAGATGTATGTGATTGAATGAGGTGGGTCTACAACTATCAAAGACCGTGGATTAGCCCTCGCCACGCGTGGACCATAAGCCTTTCAAACTAAGCGCTGCCCGGTCTTATGAGGACGTCCCGGCACCTTTAATACTACCACAATGTAACTTCTATACGAACAAATGGATTTTATCCAAAATTGACACTATAATAGATCGTAATATTTCAGATTAATTCTTAGCATCACATACATGACATTGTTCCCAACATGATTTTACGCACACTGATGAATCCAATATCAAACTGCATGTAACGTCCATACTA
Source organism: Meconema thalassinum (assembly GCA_946902985.2). Lineage (NCBI taxonomy): Eukaryota > Metazoa > Arthropoda > Insecta > Orthoptera > Tettigoniidae > Meconema > Meconema thalassinum. The sequence goes on along the minus strand of OX336390.1, from coordinate 473,706,541 downwards.
TCCATTAGACTTCAGCCAAATTTTGTATGTGCATTCTATACCTTAAGAGATGGAACTAAGAATATATTAATTGTTATCAGGGCTGCCAACTGCAGTAAGTTACTCTATTAGGCTACACTATTTCAGGCTTATTTCAAACTGGAGTACTTAGAAATGTTAGTATTACCAACTTGATTTCGTCAGTATTCTAGTTAGGTCTATATAGATTGGCATCAATTTAAATTTTAAGAAAAGTAGGCTCTTTAGTTCGTCACGGAACTACTTGTTTAATCACTTATCAAGTTTGGGTATGCCTAAGTATAAATGATCTAATTTAGCTATCAATTAATCCATTCAATAATAGAAAATTCATCTTCAATGTACTCGGGAACAGTATGAGACCTAGTCTATTGGTACCCAATAACATTTTATTGCTAATAATAATAGTCTAATAATAATAATAATAATAATAATATGAAGAGGAGAACGGCATTGAGTAATCCTGCCGGGACAGGCTGGTCACACGCGCCTGAACTGTTGAGTTCCAGCATAGACAGGGCTGACAGTGTGAGCTGGGTCATGCGGCCCTAAAAGCACTTGTCTAGCTCGCAGGGTACTACACCATGCTATACACAGCTCGCTCGCACACAGCGCTAGCGGTAGGTGGGGAGAGCCAAGGACATGAAGTCACGCGCTTGTGCCTTACTTCTTAGACTGTCCGTAAGTGTGCAGCAGGATATAACATACTACAAGCACTAGCTACGCAGGGTCTTGCTGGCTACTGCATGGAACTCGTTCGCTTCTTGGTTTAGATAAACCTGTCGATATCATGCTTCCAACAACTGCTTTCTTGAAGGTCTTGTAGTTGGAACTCATTGTACTCATCTAGCGTAATTATAGATAATTAAATTTCCGTGTTGGCATAGGAAATTAATTATTGTAGATTCCAATTATGTGGTCTGATAAGAAATTGTAGATCCACATGTGTCCATCTGCATTTAATTTAGGTGTTTAAGTCACTCCAGTAATCCACATGTTTTTCATAGGCTGTTTCCCTTCCATTAATTTAGTGTGTCATCTCCAACATCGTCATAATGTACATATTCAGCATCCCTTGACTCCATTTTATAATTCATGTTGGATATTCTGTAATAACAATCGTAGATAATATTTCAGTGTTCGTAGTTAATTGCGCTGAGTATTTGCTGCTTGCAGTTTTTGAATAACTCTCGTAGATTTGTCATAGCCTCAAGTTCTCAATTGCGTTGCTATAATATTCTTCACGTAGTCGAATTATAATGTTCAGATGAATAGCGTTTATATATTTACTGTGCCGATCAACTTTTAATAATAATATTCGCTTGTAGCAGGATCACTCCAATAATTGCAGAAATATTCTAAGTCCCTATTTTACACTATGGAACTTTCACCGTCTATGAAGTCGAACTTGACTGCCAAAGGCTCTGTCCTTGCTGTCAAATATACTTTCTATCGCAGTACTAATTTCTGCTCTGGACCGACACGTCCTTTCGATTCAATGTTTTTCAACAAAAGACCTCGATGGAAGGACTGCTTTCCCCCACCTTATGAATTTGATAACGTCCATCTACATATTTAGGCGGCTAACATCCTGGTAACATTTCAATTAATTTTACCGGCCTATTTACGCTTATTCTTATGAATCTGAGTAAACAAACCTGTTAATTTTCAGATCCCTTTTATTTTAATATCTTCATATTGTTTCTAAATTGTACATAGCAATTATTGTCCTCTCATTACTCTTCATGAAATTGTAATTTTCTGATTGGTTACGACTCACACATGACTGGATTCTGGCGGGCTCCCGTACACGCATCAAAAATGTGTCCTGGCTGGCGAGCTGCCTCTCCCCCAATCCAGTTTTTTTAATGTAGCGAACTCTATTGTCAACCAGTTTTTGTGCCTTCGCCGAGAAGCCTGTAAATCTGCTCACTTCCAGCCATCATAAATTTTAACATAGCCTAGTATAATCTGATAATTTTTTTCATCTCGCTCATATTATATATCTTTCTCTCCGTCCTTTCTTTTCAAGCGGGTTGCATTTACAGTATGTGTAGATGTTTGCATATATATGTTCCTTTAAATCGTAATATATATTATCATGCCAAATACGATTCGATTCTCTCCGTGTGACTTATACAGGTTCATAAAATACGGGTTCAGTACCATTAGTACAATGCACAATCTAACAGCTGCAAGTCTCATTGCTGTTCAATGATTCACAAATTTTCATGGGACATTTTTATGTATTTTTTTTTAAATTTATTATATGCCAAATTGGAGCACTGTAATCAATCTATATAAAGTCAAGTCTTAGGAATATTAGTTACAAATTTGGCTTATGTTTCTTCTTCTTCTCCCAGAACCCTTTCATTCTGTCTGACCTGGTACCCCGTTCTTCGTCCGTTATGGTGTATTGTTTGCATGTAGATGTTTTTAGACTAAGTGTCATGTCTTTGTTTCTCAGGATCCCTCTTCTCTTCCCGGTGTTCAATTTGTTGCAGTGTCAAGCCTAATTCATCTAGATCATATAGGACTTCTTCGAACCAATAATTTTTGGTTACTTTTCCAAAAGTATTGGAATACCTGTTTGAGTATCCTAATCTCTGGTAATCGTCATATGTGACAGAAAATAGCAACTCTCCTTTTCCTGGGACATAGAGTGCATTCAGGTAATTTTCCTCCCTAAATTTCTGTATTCATTTTCCTTTCTTACTAGGTCTAGTCAAGTGCTTATCTTGCTTCGCAAGGTTATGTTGAAAGACTAAAAGAACACAGCAATTCATATGTACATACCACATACCACTATTCAAATTAGAAAACATGCTACGATGCAAATTATTTCTTTTGAAATATACCGAAAAACTAATTCACTTCTCATTGCTGATAAACTACTTCCTAACACCAACAATCTTTGACCTACTGCATGGTGCAGCAGTAAAGTTCTTGCCTCAGTGCCCAGGTTTATGTGTTGTATAAATACTCCCTATAGAAGGTGAGAGAAGGTCCACAAATTCAATATAAAACATTTCAAAAAACTAATACTAAAACAGTCTCCCATAAGTCCAACCCCTCGTCCACGTCGTGGGAGACGGGCAACGGCAAAAAGTAGGGGATCGCCTGTAGGGGTGAAGTACAGTGGGGAATTCGTGTGCCCCGGGACCGTTACGGTAGCTGTGAAGGTCCTACAGGAACCCTGAAAAGTGACGGCTAACAGGGCTCTGGTGAAGCTACGATAGGCCCAGCAAGCCAGTAGTGGATGAAACCAAATGCTTTCAAAAATGGAACGAGCCTCGGACATGATGGATTTAATAGACGACGACACGGCTGTACATGCGGACTAAGATTTGAAACTTTAAACCTAAGAATGCTGACGGGGAAGGTGAAGGAGATAGTGGATATGATGGAAAGAAGGAAGTTGGATTTATTGGGATTGGCAGACACAAGGTGGAAAGGGGAAGGAAGGAGAGAACTGAGAAAAGGCTATAGACTGTACTGGAGTGGGAACGAAAAGGGAAAGAGGAATGGAGTGGGAGTAGTAGTACGAGATGGTTTAAAAGAAGAAGTGAGGAGAATAAGTGATAGGATGATGAAAGTGAAAGTAGCACTGAGGGGAGAGACCGTAGAAATAGTGCAAGTGTATGCTCCACAAGTAGGCTGCGCCTCTGAAGAGAAGGAGGAGTTTGAAGAGGAATTGCAGAAGCAGCTGGTAGGAAGAAATATGATTGTTATGGGGGATCTCAATGCCCATGTAGGAAGAGAAAGACAAGGTTATGAGAGTGTTCTAGGACCAGAGGGTTGGGGCGGAAGAAATGAGGAAGGAAAGAGACTGTTGGACTTCTGCCAGAGGAACAGCCTGATAGTTGGGAACTCCTGGTTTAAGAAAAGAGAGAGCCACACAATCACATGGTACAGTGATGACTTGACCAGGAAGTCGGTGGTCGACTATATACTGTATGAGAAAGAACTAAATAAGAACATCACGGACATCAAGGTTATACCATCGGAGAACCTGGATAGCGACCATCGATTGCTGGTAATGAACCTGAGAGGGAGTAAGGAGAAGAAAGGGACTGAGAACCAGGAAAGACGTATAAGGATATGGAAACTGAAAGAAGGGGATAGAAGGGTCGAGTACCTCAAAATGGTAAAGGAAGGAATTCCAACAGATGAAGAAAGAGGGGTGGAAGAGGAATGGGCTAGATTTAAGAAGACACTAGTAGGTGCAGCAGAAACAGTATGTGGGAGGACAAGTAGTAAGAAGAGGTGGAAGGAAACACCATGGTGGAATGAGAAGACAAAAGATATAGTAAGGGAAAAGAATAGAGCCTTTAGGAGGTGGTATCAAAATAGGACGGTAGAGACAAGGGAAGAGTACCAGGAAAGAAAGAAGGAGGCGAAGAGAGTAGTGGCTGAGGAGAGAAGAAAGTGGATGGAAGAGTGGACAAAGATGATGAAGGAGGATAGTGAAGGTACAAAAAAGGTCCTGTATGGGATGATAAAAAATAAGAGGCGGAAGGATCCTACGGATTATGTTAGAATGGTGAACAAAAGGGGACAAGAGATAGAAAATAGGGAAGAACTGAAGAAAATGTGGAAAGAATATTTTGAAGAACTTCTGAACCCAAATGGAAAAGATGGTGAGGAGGAAGAAATCAGGGAAGAGGAAGATGAACTGCAAACAGAAAAGGACTTAACATGGAAAGAAGTGGAAGATGCAGTGAACAAGATGAAAGGAGGGAAGGCACCGGGTGTGGATGAGTTGAGTGTGGAGATGGTGAGAGCAGCAGGAGAGGTGGGGATACAGTGGTTGTACCGAGTGATGAAGACAGCATGGAAGGAAAGGAAGACCCCAGGGGACTGGAAAAAGGGAATAATTGTCCCGATCTTCAAGAAAGGTAGTAGAACAGATTGCAGAAACTATCGGGGAATAGCACTGATGAGTCATTGAGCAAAGATCTTCGAGAAAGTTTTGGAAAAGAGAATTAGGACAAGGATAGAAGGAGGGATGAGGGAAGCACAACATGGCTTCAGAGCAGGAAGGTCCACAGTGGATTTGATTTTTGCTATAAGGCAGTTACAAGAACAGCACTATGAGTATGGAACAGATCTACTGATAGCCTTCCTGGACATTGAGAAAGCATATGACAGTGTATGCAGAAACAAAGTATGGAAGTCCCTGGAGGATAGAGGAGTAGAGAAATGGACTATAAAGAGGATAAAAGAGATGTACAAGGGAAGCAAGAGCTGTGTGAAAGTGGGAGGAGAGAGATCAGATTGGTTGGAACAGAGAAACGGCCTGAAACAAGGAAGTGCACTGTCACCGTTACTTTTCATTGTGGTGATGGATGACATAATGACCCGAGTGGCACAAGTAATTGGGGAAGGAAAGATAAAAGCAATGGTGTTTGCAGATGATTTGGGGAAACAAGGAGGGGGAGGAACAGGAACAGTTGGACGTGTGGGAAGGAATAATACAAGGATATGGGATGAAATTTAGCATAAATAAGAGTGAGATGGTGATCACAACAAGGAAGAAGGAAAGAACCACAACGGGAATAACAATTGGTGGGGAACAGCTGAAGAAAGTGGAGAGTTTCAAGTATCTGGGAAGCCTGATACAAGATAATGGAAGAAACGATAGAGAAATAAATGAGCGGGGGAGGCAGGCAGAAGCATTTTGGAGGAGTGTGAGAAGCATGTTATGGAGCAAGGATGTCCCTCAGAACAGCAAAAAGATCATATATCAGACGTACTATGTCCCTATCCTGACGTATGCCTCGGAGACCTGGGTTATGAAAGGAAGGGAGAAGAGCAAAATACAGGCCAGTGAGATGAGGTTCTTGAGAAGCAGTATTGGAGCTACAAAGATGGACAGAATAAGAAATGAGAGGACCAGAGAATTAATGAAGGAGGAACCAATTCAGGATGGTATAGAGAAATCTAGACTTAGATGGTATGGACATGTAAAACGCATGGAGGAGAAGAGGATACCCAGGAGGATACACGAGACGAAGTGGGAAGGAAAGAGACCGAGAGGGAGACCAAGAGACAGGTGGCTGAAGGGGGTGGAAGAAAGCATGAAGAAGAGAGGAGAAGACTGGACAAGGGTGGAGGCTGAGAGATGGTGGGAAGACAGAAGACGTTGGAGAGGCTTGTGTTCCAAACAGACCCAGCCAGTGGCTGGAAACTGTGCAAGATGATGATGAATACATTTTTCAATAATATCCTCAATAGCCAACATGCCCCAAAGCATCTCATAAAAACATTATAAATTCAAGAATCTCTTCACACTGTCATATACTGAAAAAAGAAATCTATAAACACCATTATATATTTTTGTTATGTACTAATTAACGTTCATCGGAAACTCTTCATTACTTTTCTTTCAAACGTTTTTTTTTTTAATTCAATATTTAATTTTCCTTGGTCGCACCAACTATCCTTAGTATCTTCGTATGATTCCGACTATCAATGCCTGCTGTGTGTACAATCCATAGCAAGAAAATTTATGTATAGTTTGTTTAAATTGTACTGTATGATCATTCATGTGAAAAAGCTTGGTTAGTCTCATTGTTTCCAGACATCTTTCCCTTTTAACATAATATGTTGATAGTTGACTCGTAGACCTGTGTCAACACGGATCCATTCAATTTTATCTGAATGCCTCATGACACTGAAGGCATATAACTCGCATTTTTCTTACCAAAAATAAGTTTGGATATTTTCAGTGCATAATATATGTGGGGATTTGTGTGGGAAAGACACAAAATGTGCATTATGAAACAAGACAACTGGCATACTTAATCTATTCATTGTCACTACCATCACTGCTGCCAGTCTCCAAGCTACTCTCGCATGGATCATTCTTGTCATCCCATACTGCATCATCCTGACTTCCATTCAACACGTTTGTGATGCCTGTCTTCAAGAAGCTCTTCACAATGGCATTCATCGACACCATAACCCATGCCTGTATAACCCAATGACACAAGAGTTCAAATGGCAGCCTCTTTATTTTGCCTGCTGGCATCAGATTCGGTATAAAATGTACTTATTTTGTCCTTGAAGAGCTTGTTGATGGAATCCTCTAAGGGCTGTAGACAATGTGAAAGTCCACCAGGAATTACAACCAGATTGGTTTTAATTTCTTGGAGACGTTTCTTCATGTCTTCCACTAAGTGTCTGTGGAAATTGTTCCACAGTAACATTCCTGGTCGTAATCACCACCCTGTACATACCCATCCTTCAAAAGAGCTGTATCCATCCTTTCTCTTGAGCCCATACATGAATGCCTTTGTTTTAAGCATTGTTTTTTCTTTTGAAAATAATGTAGGGTGGGAACTTTCGTCCATTGGCAGTTGTTCCTAACATGACAGTGCAACACTGTTTTGCACATCTACTTGTTCATACAAGTATGCTAGATTCTTCCTTCTTGTTGTTGATGGTAGTGGTGCATGGCATCAGGGTTTGATCTGCATTGCTATCACATGGTGATGGAAATCTAAGATTTTATCAATGAAATCGCTTGACATTCTTTGGCAGAGGGATGTTCGCCTTCGCAGGCTCAATCCCTTTCGTTTCATGAATCTACATATCCAAACAGCTGGCATTATATGGCCGGTTACTTATACGTGAGAATTTTAGAGCGAGTCTACAAAATACTTTAAAATAAACTAAACCATGATGGTTTACTTTGAAAAATTGGTTCAGTATTGACTGACTTACTTACTGACTTTGTTAGGGTCGGTCTGCCCAGTCAATAGAATTTAATTATCCTTAATGTATCTGTTGGGCATGATTGGAGACTTCTTCTTTTAGCTCATCATCAGCAATATTTTTTTATCATTCAAATATTAGAATTCTAAATTTTGTATACTAAAAAAATCCTAAGGTCTTCCTTACAAATTAAGTATTGAAAAAGTCTAAAAGTCACAATCTTCTCAATGCATTTCTTGAGGTCTTGAATATTTAAAAACACTTAACTATTTATTTAAATGTTAGTCTTATAGTTAAACAACATGTCTATATCAGTTTCTCTGTTAAAATATTTGTGACTATAATAGACCTTTTCTCACTAACTCATGAAACTTGTGTTGAAAGCGGCTTCGGTGGCGTAGTCAGTAGCATGCTGATCTGCTGTGCCCAAGATCGCGAGTTCAAACCAGGTCAAAGTCGTCGGATTTTTTAAGAGCATTAAAAATCCCTCAGTATGCCTTCCTTCGGAGGGGAAGTAAAGCCGGCGGTCCAGGTCATAGATTTGTGGCATGAAGAAGAACCTTCCACTAACTAAACTTGTGGTAGCTAAAATTTGTAGGTTAGTTTTATAACACTCTATTAGTGCCAACGTTTGCCGCCAGGTACTGACTTCGATGGCATTTAGTAGCAAAAGTAGGAACTACTTGAAAATATTAATCGTCTGCAGTCCTTCCAGTCATCATCATCATCTTGCACAGTTTCCAGCCACTGGCCGGGTCTGTTTGGAACACAAGCCTCTCCAACGTCTTCTGTATTCCCACCATCTCTCAGCTTCCACCCTTGTCCAGTCTTCTCCTCTCTTCTTCATGCTTTCTTCCACCCCCTTCAGCCACCTGTCTCTCAGTTTTCCTCTCGGTCTCTTTCCTTCCCACTTCGTCTCGTGTATCCTCCTGGGTATCCTCTTCTCCTCCAGGGGGCGTGGTGGCTCAGCGGTCTAGCTGTATGCCTCTCACCAAGGCGGTCCGGGTTCGATTCCCGGTCAATGCATGTGAGATTTTCGAAGTGAAATGCCATGTCCTGTGGTTCGGATTCCACGTAAAAAGGAGGTCCCGTGGCTTATAATCACAAGATTCACGGTCACGTAAAACTACAATCTTCCTTTTCTTCTCCTCCATTTGTTTTACATGTCCATACCATCTAAGTCTAGATTTCTCTATACCATTCTGTAATGGTTCCTCCTTCATTAATTCTCTGGTCCTCTCATTTCTTATTCTGTCCATCTTTGTAGCTCCAATACTGCTTCTCAAGAACCTCATCTCAATGGCCTGTATTTTGCTCTTCTCCCTTCCTTTCATAACCCAGGTCTCCGAGGCATACGTCAGGATAGGGACATAGTATGTCCGATATATGATCTTTGTGCTGTTCTGAGGGACATCCTTGCTCCATACCATGCTTCTCACACTCCTCCGGAATTCTTCTGCCTGTCTCCCCCCGCTCATTTATTTCTCTATCGTTTCTTCCATTATCTTGTATCAGGCTTCTCAGATACTTGAAACTCTCCACTTTCTTCAGCTGTCCCCCACCAATTGTTATTCCCGGTATGGTTCTTTCCTTCTTCCTTGTTGTAATCACCATCTCATTCTTATTTATGCTAAATTTCATCCCATATCCTTGTATTATTCCTTCGCACACGTCCAACTGCTCCTGTACCTCCTCCTCCTCCTTGTTTCCCCAAATCATCAAATCATCTGCAAACACCATTGCTTTCATCTTTCCTTCCCCAATTACTTGTGCCACTCGGGTCATTATGTCATCCATCACCACAATGAAAAGTAGCGGTGACAGTGCACTTCCTTGTTTCAGGCCGTTTCTCTGTTCCAACCAGTCCGATCTCTCTCCTCCCACTTCCACACTGCTCACGCTTCCCTTGTACATCTCCTTTATCCTCCGTATAGTCCATTTTTCTACTCCTCTGTCCTCTAGGAACTTCCACACTGAATACACTGTCATATGCTTTCTCAATGTCCAGGAAGGCCATCAGTACTGTAGATCTGTTCCATACTCATAGTGCTGTTCTTGTAACTGCCTTACAGCAAAAATCAAATCCACAGTGGACCTTCCTGATATGAAGCCATGTTGTTCTTCCCTCATCCCTCTTTTTATCCTTGTCCTAATTCTCCTTTCCAAAACTTTCTCAAACATCTTTGCACAATGACTCATCAGTGTTATTTTCCGGTAGTTTCTGCATTCTGCTCTACTACCTTTCTTGAAGATCGGGACAATTATTCCCTTTTTCCAGTCCCCTGGGGTCTTCCTTTGCTTCCATGCTGTCTTCATGACTCGGTACAGCCATTATATCTCCACCTCTCCTGCTGCTCTCACCATCTACAAACTCAACTCATCCACACCTGGTGCCTTCCCTCCTTTCATCTTCCTCACTGCATCTTCCACTTCTTTCCATGTTAAATCCTTTTCTGTTTGCAGTCCATCTTCCTCTTCCCCGATTTCTTCCTCCTCGCCGTGGTTTCCATTTGGGTTCAGAACAGTGGCGTGGCGTGGAATTTTTTCGAAGGTAAGCTGTGAAGAAGACTGAAAGTATTGGCTTACACTTACACCATAGAGCAACTTCAGCACTTTGTTCTAGCGACGCCTTGTCAATGTAGAGGTTGATGTCTGACGTAGCAACAACTACTCAACCGTACACACATAGCCTAATTATGATACCTTCACATTTCAAAAAAATGAAGAAATTGTAATACAGCACAGGTCATTATTCCCTTTTCAATTTCAGGCATGCCAATCCATGTAGCTATATTAAGGGCGGAGTAAATTATTCAGCAGTGTTGGCGAGCTTTTCTGATCGTGTGTCATTTGACGATTAAACAGCGTGGCAGTTTGTCCTTTTGTTGTTCGCATTTCTTGGTCTAAGGAGCTAAACGTTCAGGTTATTACCCGTAAATTTTCTATTATGACTGGCTGCATGGGTCAGCGACAACGTTCTCGCCTGCTGAGCTCAAAATAGCGGGATGGAATTCCGGCGCAGTCAATCGCCATTTGAGGGTGCGTAAATGCGAAGGAGGCGTGTAAGTAGATTTACTGACACGTTAAAGATTCCCTTCGGGGCACAATTCCGGCACCCCAGCGTCTCTAAAAGCCTCACTAGTTAACAGGGACGTAAAAACAATAACATTATTATTTTCTATTATGGGACCTAAGTGAACATTAAGATAATAAACATGCTACTAGCAATAGATAACCTTATGACATTGTATTGCATGTTCGGTTAATATTTCTTTGCAGATATTCCTCAAATTATACTGACGTAGGCTTTCACGGCCAGCGTAGGTATCTTCAGAGTTGCCCAACAACCCGAAAAGTTGCTCTGAATATCATTCAAATTAGGCCTATATTCAAAGAATAGGTGTAAAGGATAGATCATTTTAAATGTACATCCGTATAATTTGAATAATATTTTAAAGACATATCACATTATTTAAAAAATAGTTGTGGCTTATTGCATTAGAAAAGAAGTTGCCATTAATGAAAAAAAAAAAAGATTACATAAAACACGATTCAAATATAATAATTTGAAAAATGTGCATTTCAAAGGAAAGCATTCACTAAATTATCGAGATCATATCTTAGAAGCAAGCGATTTCTCCGACGAGAAATAGAAATATTAGAAGTGAAGTGAATATGTATATGCCATCCCTGTTGTGCAGTCTCAATTTTGAAATATCCATGCACCAAAGAGTACAAACTAAAAGGATATTAACGTAGGCTACTACTCGCTAAACATAACGTACTGTAATTTGTTCAACTATACACTAAAACGCAATAATATCTAGTTACGGTACCGTATACTAAATTTTGCTAATTACACGCAAAAACATACAGTTGTGAGTATACCAGACGAAGCAGAATTGCAACTAACGCACCCATCATAGGTGGGGTCTGATGGTCAGAAACTTTCTCCGCGCGATGGAGGGTGGGGACTAGGGAAGCGCGCAGTGTTGGTGTTCCATGCTCAAGAGGGTAAGCTCGGTAAGCTGTCCGAATCGAAGCAGACCCTACTACCAGCTTTGACTTGTTTTGACGACAGCGCTGTGGCTATGGAACGCCACACCCCCTGTCTTAGCCAATCAAGGACGACCTGACGTTCTTAGTGTACCACTCCATCGGCCATAGTGGTGTTCCGGGCCTGAAGGCTCCTAGATGTACACAAGCCGTTGTCATAGCAACCGGCCGCCCTCTTTCTCTACAAATTAGTGGTGGGCGATCGTGAAGAACTGGGGCAGAGAACGAGGAACTTCATTCAGATTTTGCTGTTCGTCGCGCTTTAGAAAGTCATAATATAAACTTCTTTTTTATGAGAATATGCTAGGTAAGCGGTGCTTACCCCGTGGTATTGGAGAAAATGCCACTGGTTCATAAGTTCTTCAAAATATTCTTTCCACATTTTCTTTAGTTCTTCCCTATTTTCTATCTCTTGTCCCCTTTTGTTCACCATTCTAACATAATTCATCGGATCCTTCCGCCTCTTATTTTTTACCATCCCATACAGGACCTTTTTTGTACCTTCATTACCCTCCTTCATCATCTTTGTCCACTCTTCCATCCACTTTCTTCTCTCCTCAGCCACTACTCTCTTTGCCTCCTCCTCTCTTTCCTAGTACTCTTCCCTTGTCTCTACCGACCTATTTTGATACCATCTCCTACCGCCTACAAGGGACGCTGCCAAGTACCACTCCCTCCGCACTTACCAGCAAGTACAGGCGTGGTTAGGCAATGAAATTCTCCCATAAGTTTGAGGCTGGAGCCTAACCCCGCGAAGGGTACTACCAATCCCCACAACCAGAAATGCTGTGCCGGATAACATCCTCCAGATTGTCTCCTGCAAGTGCAGCAAAGGCTGTAGCACTGGAGCTTGCAGCTGCAAGAAAGTAGGCTTAGGTGCTCAGCAATGTGCAAGTACTGCACAGACCAATCCTGCGAAAATACCCCCACAACTGATTTGAACGAGGAGTACCCACCAGACATAGTCGACGAATACGACGATGGTGAGGACATCATTAATAGACTGATCACTCAGGAGGTCGACGAGCACTTAGAAGCAGAACCAATGGCTAAGAAATCTCGACAGAAACTGTAATGAGTCCAAATGAGTACCGGTACCTACTATGATATGTACATGTATATATGAGTACTTTTCAACAATAATGGCTTAATATTATTAATTACATTAATTCTTTCCACGAAAGGACTACGTCTTTTTTTTTTACCTGCCCTGGGATAATTATGTAGTGGGAGGAGAGGGGGGGGGGGTCGATCCTAAAAGTAATTTATATCAATAACAACATGATGTGAATATGGTTGGCAATCATCAGAGAAGAAATTTAGCTTTTGTAAATTGGGATTGAGTGGGAGAAGGGGAGAGCGGGGGAGGGGTGGGGGTGAGGGTGGGGGGTTTCAAAAGTTGGTGATTGTAACCAGGAACCATAATTACAACATGTCATCATAATTTGGGTATAACAGAAGAAATAAGGTAGAATTCTGCATCTTTGGGCATTTTTTTGTTGTTGCGATTTTTGAAAAATGACATTGTTTTCGAAGCGCCATATCTCGGAAACTAATTGACGTACAAACATGTTTGAACAGTCAACATTGTAGGAAATTTAACGGTCTACAAAAATGCATAAGAATGCTTTTGCGGTAGGACGTAAAGGAAAAACGTTATTGAGGAAGAACCGGAGGAAGATTGAAACTTTTGCAGTTCCTCCCTCCTCCTCTTTTCACACAGGGTTCTCGACGTCCAAAACTTGAGAAAATGTTAATTTACCATCCCTGAACAACATCCCCAAGTTTCATTAAATTCCGACCTTTTTCCACCTAACCCCATTTTCCCCAAACTGTTGACTGGACTAAAAGACTTGCAAAACATCCTGAAAGTCACGAAAAATGATAATGTAACAATCATATTGGGAGATTTCAATGCAAAGATCGGAAGAGGACAACGTGGTGACTTGGTAGGAAATTGGGGACTTGGCGAATCCAATGATCGTGGAAAAAGGTTGTATCAGTTTTGTCAAGAAAATGAAATGGTTAAAACTAACACATGGTACTGTCCCCGTTTACCCGGATAGTAGGCTGTCAGATATCCGCCCCCTCAATCGGATTGCCAACAATCAATCGCACCAGCTCAGCTACATCAATGAAAATGGCACTGACAGATACTACCGAGGTTTGAACACAGAAGTTACCAAGAAAAATTATTGTGGAACACACCAAAATAAGCGGGGTTTCATACTTACTTTTACTTACCTCTTATAAATATCTCGGGGATTGGGTTGACAACAGGATCATTAAAGTATGCTCCCACAATAATCTTGACCATGACATTTAAAAATGAACCAGACCGAAGACGAGAACTTTGAACTGTACAAAAGCTTTATTTTCAAATAAAGAGTATGATTTTAACAACTCAACAAAATAAACGTGGCTATCAGTAGCCTATGTCAATCTGACTACGTCCTCCTAAAGGACTTGCAAAGTTATCAAACAATATGTTAGCTCCCATGAGCTCAAAATAACGTAACATTTTAAAACACAATTGGATTGGATGAGGAAGTCAGGGTACGACATATATAGAGCATTTGGTTTCTTTTAATAAACATTACACTTGTATTAATAGGCACAGGGTCGGAGTATCGACCTCACCCGCTGACAACCAGATGTCTGGCCGGCTGGTCTACTCTTTAACCTGGCTCACACCTGTCAAATGGGGCTCCCTCGTCACGCCACACTTGCGTAAGAATTCAGCTCCTTTTAAAACTTTAAATGTCTACAAGACAACTCATACATATTGACGCAAATCTTTCAAATGCTTAACTCACATCCCACTGGATTATTTTAACTATCCTTAAACTTGTTAAGTTATCATCCAAATGTTTAAAAAGCATAGTTTAGAGTATGAAACACACTCTTAAATGTTTATAAGAAAATCACATAAATTATTTATAACAATTAGAAATTGTTTATAATATTGTCGAAGATAATTACAAAAATTTTAAACACGCCTTTAACATTACTTTCGTTCCACAATATTGTCAAAGATATTTACATTTATTATTTACAATATCAACATTTAAATTATTTAAATTATTAATTTAAGAAATACATTGAACCACATGTTTTATCCGGTTGGTAAATTCATAATCGTGTTTAATATAATCGACCAATGAAGGTTAGTTATACATGTACATGTCACAATCTGGTTTAATAAAGGTTGTAATAATTTTAATTATTTGTGACGGTAATCTTCATTCGAAATCTTATCTCAAATTCTTTCACAACTCTTGTTAATTATAACAGTAAATTCACTTGATTAATTTTCAACGAACTATGACAATACACTCTAGCGGAAAATACTTCGCTTACAAAATAATGCACAAACTGCATTCACATTAGCCCAAAATTCATCATATATTAAAATATACGGCATCACAATCTTCCACAGCATTTACAAAAAACCTCCCCTAACACAATCTTTATCATTATTAATTACTGTGGGAATCTCCTTCATTTATTTAAGGGCATTATACATCAGCGACTTTCAACATGTCCGCTGCACTATCGATTATACATTCATAGTTCCACTTAAAAATTCTTATATCAATAATTGTTTCAAAACTGTTATCATTTAAACTTCGTGGATTTCATTCATGAATCGAAATGAAATAAAAATTTGCCAATCACAAACAAATTTAATAGTGAATACGCTTATATACGCCTGTCTGGTCTATCAAAATTTAAGATTAACGTCTTCAAAGAATTGTAGTATAAAAATACTATCATCAAACAAAGTGCGACTAACTGCAAAATAGTCGAATAGAATCCAATTAGACTGGGGAATGCAAACATCATTATATAAATCTCTAAATGAGAAAAAACCTAACACAAGTTTCACGAATTTAATGCATTCAATAATTCATAATTAATGTTCATCTTTCACAAAATTGCCTAAGATGCAATGGTCGTTCATGACTGACGATAAATGTCTGTGTTGCAATCAATTCAAATAACGACTAGTATTTCCAAGATCGTCGACAACGTACTGGATTTTAACGCTCTAAAATCATTTAAATGTTCTTCCTTCTTGATGATGACAGAAAATTGGTCAAAGTAATTAAACTGGGGTAGAATTACTTTAATAAAGTGACACGTTGTCTGAATTTAAATCTGCCATAAAAATCATTAACTTACAGTCAAATCGTGACTACAAAAATAAGCAAATTACTGAAAAATCTAAATATCAGTCTCAACTGATTCAAAATCATTTAACTATGCCCATGACATAACAATGTCTTAATAACACGTCGAAAAAGGCATAACTCAACAAGGTGAACTGAGAATAGGAATCTCAAACAAGAATATCAGGCAAAAATACATGAGGACAAAAATATGGGAAAAATGGTTGCTCAAATATTGCTAAGAAACTCAAATACAATAAACGTTCACGACTACCTTATCTGCCGATTGACGTTCCAGAGGAAAATTCCCCAAAGAAGACTGTTGATGGATCCATTTCACCAAGTTAAAGCTGAGCTCCATCCTCGAAACCAGAAACAGCACCATCGGAGAATCGAACTGCTTCACGAAGACGAACGACATCCTTCCGGCAATAATCTTCTTTGTGAGTCGGGACAACCCTGACCTCTCTTGAAAATTCCCTGAAGTTCCCGTTGAAAATCGCCATGAAGTTTTTGTATAAATTTCCGAAGAAATATTCATATTCAGAAAGTATGAAATCATTTCTATTGCTGTTTGATAGTATTCAGCCTTTAATCACGAAACATGGGTGTAGATGGTTATTTACCACATGTTCGCTTGTATGGAATAGCAATTAGCGAAGTTCCATGCTGCTATCTTACTCCGTTGAAATATGTCCCAATTGCATTAAGTCCTTTAGCCTTCCATCTTCTCTTCGGTAATAGTATTAGAAGAACAAACTGCCATATTAGACTGCTCCATAATACTGTAGCGTTGTGTCACAAAAGCAATCTGAAGTCTCCCTATTTCACTAGCCCTGTCAGCCGTAGCGTAGAGTCTGGCTATACAAAGTGTTTCTCCTGTGGCGAGAAAATCACTTTTGTCAGTCGTCTAATATTGTCAATAACTTCCAAAATACTTCCTCGAAATTGTTCAGCTTTTCTACAGTCCTTACTGTAGCAATGCACAAGAGAATTAGCTTATAGGCGACCGCTAACTGTTCACAGCTAATCTTGTAGAAGCGTTATAAGTGTCGTTTCAACTTCACCTAGATTTACTTCACAGTAAACCTTCACTGCTAATAAGTTCGACTCTCGTTTTATGCAGTGGCTTCGCCACGCGTTACAAAGACGACTTTTTCACTACTAATCTCACTCGACGTTTCACTGAAATGACTATTTGAAATCTGACGATTGAATATCAGACGATTTATAATCTGAGAATGAGCGAATGAGGCTCCTCTCTTCTGCGCAAGGCCTTTTATGAACTTCATGAGGGGCGTATCTATCCCTTCCATCGCGTGTTACTGCGTCATCGCTCGAAGTTCCAACTTCGTCAATACATGACGGATTTTCAAAATTCAAAAACTGAAAATAAATTTCACCAAATTTCCAGAACAATGCCTCTACTGCAAATGGATTTCCACAATTCTGCATAAAAATACCATAGTTTTAGCAATCTCCGTCTTCCTTCAGACTATCGTTCATTGGTTTGAGTCTTTCCT
The DNA here is from genome assembly GCA_946902985.2 of Meconema thalassinum. Classification (NCBI taxonomy): domain Eukaryota; kingdom Metazoa; phylum Arthropoda; class Insecta; order Orthoptera; family Tettigoniidae; genus Meconema; species Meconema thalassinum. The sequence goes on along the minus strand of OX336390.1, from coordinate 473,689,053 downwards.
CCAATAGCATAATTTCTTCCTCAGCAGAATTCCACGTTTCCTGCGACTGCGTCGTACATCTCGGATCCTTCTCGAATAAATGCTGACGTCACTGAGAATCTCAGCTCAAGTAGCCTGCTGGCATAACGTCTGCGTCATCCGTGCTTACGTCATGACTACCCACGTCATAACTATGACAGCCATAACTTTCGCTATAATTTCCAAAATAGCCACCGTGGTCTCTATATAATTCAATTACGGGGGCATTCTCCTCTCACCACGTTTTAAAAACAGTTGCAAATTGTTTTTAAACTCAGTGTTACAAGTACCTCAACTCTCTTGAACACGAAATTGAATTATTACTGGCTTACTCTAGTATGATATTTCCTCTATGTTCCTTAATCATAAATCTGGGTTGTGTGGTTAATGTATTCTCTCTTCTCTAATTTCTCTTCTGTCCAGTATTTCTATTTTCTAAGTTCTGCTGGCTCGTAGAAGGCCCAGGATCGATTACAACATCCTGCCTTTTCTTTTGGTTGTCTGCTTCTTTTTCCCGTAATTCTTTCAGGTATTGCTGGCTTTCTTTTTCTCTTTCCTGATACTGATCGGGTGTCATAACCTGACCTTGAATATTCTGATTTCTGTTTTGGCTCTGGTTATTCCTGTTATAATTTCGGTTATAACCATTATTGTTATAATATCTGCCTCTTCCATTGTAATTTCCTCGGTTATAGTTCCAGCCTCTTCTCTGTTGATACGGTCGGTAACCTTGCGATCTGTTATTTCGAAACTGATTATTCCTGTGAGGACCTACATTGTCAGTTTTCTCCTCATCTGGCTTGTCAGTTTGTTGGACTTGGTCCATATATACAGTATTTATTTCTTTAAACTCCTGCCTTTGACCTTTCTGCACCACGTTAGGCATTGGACTTGTGTAGTCTAACCTCCTCAGTAATTCATCCATGCTGGTTAAATCCCTGATGTTGGACGAAATTATTAGTCTTCTCACCTCAACTGGCAGCATACGAGAAATCGCATCAATAAGTTGCTCCGTTGACAATGGGGGTTGTAAGAATCTCAAGCGGGATAATTGACTCGTAAAGAAATCAGCGTACCGCGTTGGAAGAGTACCGGAGTATTTTCTTGAATACACCTCCGCTCTTAACGAATTCTGCGCTTCTATGGACCAAAATCGTTTGATTAATGCCTCTGCAAACTCGTCAAAGTTACTGAATGTGTATCTAAATGCGCTAAACCATTCGAGGGGTCCTCCAATCAAATATCTCTCCACTATCTTCATCTCTCTCTCTCTGGGAATGTGAGCTTCGATGAAATAATCTTTGAGGTTCCTTACATATTCGATAGGTGTCAAACTATCCGTGTTACTGAATTTTTGCGGTTTATCTTCAAAATTCCTGATGACCGTTACGTTCCTCGGATATGAATCCGGGTAGTTTTTCCCACTATCACGATAGTTCCACTCAGGTTCCATATTCCTCTCGTCATCTTCCTCCCTGAATCTGGATATACGTTCTTCAGGAGTCACGTCTCTCTCTTCTGGATCTACGTTATATCTTCTGGCATAATTCCTACTGGTTTCGCAAGCCAAGCCTACTGTATCCTTGTCAGTGATTTCCGTTAAGACTTTCTTGATTAACTCTTCTTTGTAGGTCTCCATTAAATTAGCCTCTCCTAACTTCAAATTCTGCAGTTTACTCGTCGTTTCATTCACATCAGAGACAACTTTATGAATCTGTTCCTCTAATGCAGATTTTAATGTTTGCACATCCCGACCTAGTTGTGTTCTATCTTCAACTTGTCTTTCGGATAGCGAATCCATCCTGACGCTTAAATCTTTCCTAATCTGTACTACTTCATTGTTAATATCAATTTGAGTACTGGCAAGTTTCCTTTCAATACGATCCTGAATTTGGGTTACATGTTCCCCACTTGACCTATTCCACTCGTCTTTCCATATTGCTACATTTGCCGTTAACATTTCTGCTATGTCTAATTCAATATCCTCTTTCAATACTTTATTATGGTCTAATACTTGGGTTCTCATGACCTCTACATCAAACTTTAAACCTTCTAAAGACGCTGTCGTTCTAACTGACTCATCAACTAGCCTAGTCGTTAATGCACTTATATTACGTGTACAAAGGGTTTTCGAATTTTCTATCTCTTCCCTGACTTTATTTACATCAGTTTGGACTTTAGCAACATCTACGAAAACTGTGTTGACCTCTACTTGAATTTTATTTATGTCACTTTGCATCTCGTTTACATCCGAATGAATGTTATTAATATCAACCTGAACATTGGACACATCAGTTCTAACATTTTGGATTCCTCTTTGGACTTCCTCAACCTTGTCTTGGACAGTCGCAACATCGTTTTTGACAACAACTACCTCAGCCCTAGCACAAGAAATATCACTACGGACATTAGCAACATCTAAATTCAACATTGTAAGATCTTTATGCACATTAGCAACATCAATTTTAACATCAGCAACATTTTTATGCATATTAGACACATCTATTTTAACATTGGACATGTCTGAGCGCATGTCAGTTACAGTATTCTCAATTCCTTGGGTATTAATCTGTAAACGCGACATATTATCCTCTAAGTTAGCAGAACTAGTCTGAAGACCCTTCAAACTTTCATCCATGCTAGCTTTCAAATTACTAGCATTCTGCTCCATTCGACTAGCATTCTCCTCCATTCGACTAGTATTCCTAGCTTCCATCTCCTTCATACTCTCACTCATCTGCTTCATACTACTATCCATGCTTGTTTTCAAGTTAGCAGACATCTCCGCTAACATCATCTTCAAACTTTCATCTGCCATTACAATATTATTCAAAAATTAGACTGCTGTAGGGACATACATCAAAAGAGCAAAATAACAACATTTGAGCAACACTTTTCACCATATATAAATTTGATCAAATTTCTGTCTTAAATCTAACTTATAACTACCTTATGATTAACTTTCGAAGACACCTTATGTTGAAACAAACTCAAGCACATGTTCAAATTTCACTGGCCCATTTTAAAATATCCTAACACAAATGATTTTACATTTACAATCCAAATAATTTAATTTTATCTTTAATATGACTAAAATGTCATAAGCCGGTCAAATAAAATAAGATTCCCGATCATAGGCGATTTTCCTAAGTTTCCAGCCCATTTAACCTTTCTCAAGTTGTATACGATCTGATCTTTTCTGAGTGTAATTTTCCTACTACAATACAACATTTAATTCCTATATAATCACACTCTTAAATTCTACAATTGGCCAAGACATCTAACAAAGAATCAACCTCTTTATTTGAGTCTAATCGAACCACACGTTTTAGGTTTGCCAATCCTACTGGCGTTCAACCTGGTGATCCAGTTATGTTGAATCGAGCCCCACGTTTTAGGTGTGCCAATCCTTCTGTTGACTCAGCCCCACGTTCTTGGGTCGCCAATCCTTCTGTCCCCGTTTACCCGGATAGTAGGCTGTCAGATATCCGCCCCCTCAATCGGATTGCCAACAATCAATCGCACCAGCTCAGCTACATCAATGAAAATGGCACTGACAGATACTACCGAGGTTTGAACACAGAAGTTACCAAGAAAAATTATTGTGGAACACACCAAAATAAGCGGGGTTTCATACTTACTTTTACTTACCTCTTATAAATATCTCGGGGATTGGGTTGACAACAGGATCATTAAAGTATGCTCCCACAATAATCTTGACCATGACATTTAAAAATGAACCAGACCGAAGACGAGAACTTTGAACTGTACAAAAGCTTTATTTTCAAATAAAGAGTATGATTTTAACAACTCAACAAAATAAACGTGGCTATCAGTAGCCTATGTCAATCTGACTACGTCCTCCTAAAGGACTTGCAAAGTTATCAAACAATATGTTAGCTCCCATGAGCTCAAAATAACGTAACATTTTAAAACACAATTGGATTGGATGAGGAAGTCAGGGTACGACATATATAGAGCATTTGGTTTCTTTTAATAAACATTACACTTGTATTAATAGGCACAGGGTCGGAGTATCGACCTCACCCGCTGACAACCAGATGTCTGGCCGGCTGGTCTACTCTTTAACCTGGCTCACACCTGTCAAATGGGGCTCCCTCGTCACGCCACACTTGCGTAAGAATTCAGCTCCTTTTAAAACTTTAAATGTCTACAAGACAACTCATACATATTGACGCAAATCTTTCAAATGCTTAACTCACATCCCACTGGATTATTTTAACTATCCTTAAACTTGTTAAGTTATCATCCAAATGTTTAAAAAGCATAGTTTAGAGTATGAAACACACTCTTAAATGTTTATAAGAAAATCACATAAATTATTTATAACAATTAGAAATTGTTTATAATATTGTCGAAGATAATTACAAAAATTTTAAACACGCCTTTAACATTACTTTCGTTCCACAATATTGTCAAAGATATTTACATTTATTATTTACAATATCAACATTTAAATTATTTAAATTATTAATTTAAGAAATACATTGAACCACATGTTTTATCCGGTTGGTAAATTCATAATCGTGTTTAATATAATCGACCAATGAAGGTTAGTTATACATGTACATGTCACAATCTGGTTTAATAAAGGTTGTAATAATTTTAATTATTTGTGACGGTAATCTTCATTCGAAATCTTATCTCAAATTCTTTCACAACTCTTGTTAATTATAACAGTAAATTCACTTGATTAATTTTCAACGAACTATGACAATACACTCTAGCGGAAAATACTTCGCTTACAAAATAATGCACAAACTGCATTCACATTAGCCCAAAATTCATCATATATTAAAATATACGGCATCACAATCTTCCACAGCATTTACAAAAAACCTCCCCTAACACAATCTTTATCATTATTAATTACTGTGGGAATCTCCTTCATTTATTTAAGGGCATTATACATCAGCGACTTTCAACATGTCCGCTGCACTATCGATTATACATTCATAGTTCCACTTAAAAATTCTTATATCAATAATTGTTTCAAAACTGTTATCATTTAAACTTCGTGGATTTCATTCATGAATCGAAATGAAATAAAAATTTGCCAATCACAAACAAATTTAATAGTGAATACGCTTATATACGCCTGTCTGGTCTATCAAAATTTAAGATTAACATCTTCAAAGAATTGTAGTATAAAAATACTATCATCAAACAAAGTGCGACTAACTGCAAAATAGTCGAATAGAATCCAATTAGACTGGGGAATGCAAACATCATTATATAAATCTCTAAATGAGAAAAAACCTAACACAAGTTTCACGAATTTAATGCATTCAATAATTCATAATTAATGTTCATCTTTCACAAAATTGCCTAAGATGCAATGGTCGTTCATGACTGACGATAAATGTCTGTGTTGCAATCAATTCAAATAACGACTAGTATTTCCAAGATCGTCGACAACGTACTGGATTTTAACGCTCTAAAATCATTTAAATGTTCTTCCTTCTTGATGATGACAGAAAATTGGTCAAAGTAATTAAACTGGGGTAGAATTACTTTAATAAAGTGACACGTTGTCTGAATTTAAATCTGCCATAAAAATCATTAACTTACAGTCAAATCGTGACTACAAAAATAAGCAAATTACTGAAAAATCTAAATATCAGTCTCAACTGATTCAAAATCATTTAACTATGCCCATGACATAACAATGTCTTAATAAAACGTCGAAAAAGGCATAACTCAACAAGGTGAACTGAGAATAGGAATCTCAAACAAGAATATCAGGCAAAAATACATGAGGACAAAAATATGGGGAAAATGGTTGCTCAAATATTGCTAAGAAACTCAAATACAATAAACGTTCACGACTACCTTATCTGCCGATTGACGTTCCAGAGGAAAATTCCCCAAAGAAGACTGTTGATGGATCCATTTCACCAAGTTAAAGCTGAGCTCCATCCTCGAAACCAGAAACAGCACCATCGGAGAATCGAACTGCTTCACGAAGACGAACGACATCCTTCCGGCAATAATCTTCTTTGTGAGTCGGGACAACCCTGACATCTCTTGAAAATTCCCTGAAGTTCCCGTTGAAAATCGCCATGAAGTTTTTGTATAAATTTCCGAAGAAATATTCATATTCAGAAAGTATGAAATCATTTCTATTGCTGTTTGATAGTATTCAGCCTTTAATCACGAAACATGGGTGTAGATGGTTATTTACCACATGTTCGCTTGTATGGAATAGCAATTAGCGAAGTTCCATGCTGCTATCTTACTCCGTTGAAATATGTCCCAATTGCATTAAGTCCTTTAGCCTTCCATCTTCTCTTCGGTAATAGTATTAGAAGAACAAACTGCCATATTAGACTGCTCCATAATACTGTAGCGTTGTGTCACAAAAGCAATCTGAAGTCTCCCTATTTCACTAGCCCTGTCAGCCGTAGCGTAGAGTCTGGCTATACAAAGTGTTTCTCCTGTGGCGAGAAAATCACTTTTGTCAGTCGTCTAATATTGTCAATAACTTCCAAAATACTTCCTCGAAATTGTTCAGCTTTTCTACAGTCCTTACTGTAGCAATGCACAAGAGAATTAGCTTATAGGCGACCGCTAACTGTTCACAGCTAATCTTGTAGAAGCGTTATAAGTGTCGTTTCAACTTCACCTAGATTTACTTCACAGTAAACCTTCACTGCTAATAAGTTCGACTCTCGTTTTATGCAGTGGCTTCGCCACGCGTTACAAAGACGACTTTTTCACTACTAATCTCACTCGACGTTTCACTGAAATGACTATTTGAAATCTGACGATTGAATATCAGACGATTTATAATCTGAGAATGAGGAATGAGCGAATGAGGCTCCTCTCTTCTGCGCAAGGCCTTTTATGAACTTCATGAGGGGCGTATCTATCCCTTCCATCGCGTGTTACAGCGTCATCGCTCGAAGTTCCAACTTCGTCAATACATGACGGATTTTCAAAATTCAAAAACTGAAAATAAATTTCACCAAAATTCCAGAACAATGCCTCTACTGCAAATGGATTTCCACAATTCTGCATAAAAATACCATAGTTTTAGCAATCTCCGTCTTCCTTCAGACTATCGTTCATTGGTTTGAGTCTTTCCTCCAATAGCATAATTTCTTCCTCAGCAGAATTCCACGTTTCCTGCGACTGCGTCGTACATCTCGGATCCTTCTCGAATAAATGCTGACGTCACTGAGAATCTCAGCTCAAGTAGCCTGCTGGCATAACGTCTGCGTCATCCGTGCTTACGTCATGACTACCCACGTCATAACTATGACAGCCATAACTTTCGCTATAATTTCCAAAATAGCCACCGTGGTCTCTATATAATTCAATTACGGGGGCAGTACCAACTTCCAAACCATAGATTATACACTTGGATCTCACCAGCTGATAATGTGAATAACACTCCGCAAAGAAATCAGATTGATTATATCCTCATCAATAAGAGATACAGAAACTTTATTAAAAAGGTTAGTACATATCCAGGGGCAGATGTAGGCTCTGATCATAACCCTTTAGTCGCAAATGCTCAAATGAAATTAAAATTTTTGCATAAAACCAAACATTCAAGCAGAATAGATCAGAGGAAAATAAAGAACTGCCAAATAAAACATCAACTTGCTAATGATCTTAATAAAGGTTGGTTAGTTCCTTAGTTTAGGGGCTGCGACAACGCGGTCATGTAGCCCTGTGTACTTTGGGTGTGTGTAGAATCTGTCTGATAACCAGTGTTAATTGTGGTGGCTGTATTAGTGTGTGTTTCTGTTTTCAATTCAATTAAGTACTGCAGACTGAATTTTTTTCAAGTAGTTCCTACTTTTGCCACCAGACACCACCGTCAATGACTACTAGTTCAGAACTTGGTTACCAGACGCCACCACAGTCGGCTCCTGGCGACGAACATAGGAATCTAAGAGCGTTTGTCAAATGTTTAACTATAATTTAGTGGAAGGTTCTTTAACATGCCATAAATCTATGACATGGGACCGCCGGCTTTACTTCCCCTCCGAAGGAAAAATCAATGGAAGAAAATATTATTTATTTATCTAATTAAGTATCGTTTTATTTTTTTATTTTATAAATACCACTATACAGACAGTAAGTAAAAAACATCTGCAGCCAGACACTAGGACAAAAAAGAAGAAATGGACAGAGCACATCCTGGATTTGATGGAAGAACGAAGGAAAGTTAAATCCAATAGGGATCAATATAGACATATTCATTCTCAAATTAGAAGAGAAATTAGAAAAGCTAAACAGGAATGGATGAGTGAAAATTGTAAAATAATAGAGAATCTTGAAGGAAAACATGATACTTTTAATATGCATAAAGTCATCAAGGAAGTAACTGGGAACTTCAGACGACAGATGCTCCTCATTTTAGAAGATAACTTAGGTAACCCTATTATAAATCATCTTGATAAAGTCAAAGCATGGGAAAAATATGTTGCAGACCTCTTTTTTGATTACCGACCACCAGTCAATGTCAATATTGAATACACAATTTTGAAATCGGAAGTAACTCATGCAATAAATCAATTAAAAGTTGGAAAAGCTTTGGGCACTGATGAAATTTCAGCTGACGTTATCAAACATATAAATGAAAAACAAATTGATAAGATAGTAGACTTCTTTAATAACATATATACCTAGGTAACTCTGGTGAAATACCACAAGACTGGCCATTATCTACATTCATTTCTCTACCAAAACAATCAACTTCATAAAGTTGCAATGAATATCGTCTCATAAGCCTTCTGGGTCACTTGCTGAAAGCCTTCTTGAGAATTATACATGATCGAATAACGAAGAAATGTGACGAGCAGATAGGAGATACCCAGTTTGGATTTTGAAATGGATATGGAACTCGTGAGGCTATTTTTGGACTAACAACTTTACTTCAAGAATGCTGGGACCAACAGAAAGATGTATATGCTTGTTTCATAGACTATGAAAAAGCATTTGATAGAGTAAAACATGCAGAGCTCATAAAAATACTTCAACAAATTGGGATCGACGGTAAAGATATAAGAATCATCGTAAACCTATACTGGCATCAAAATGCTGTGGTTAAGATTGATGGTGATACATCACATTCTTTGGACATCAGACGAGGAGTACGACAAGGCTGTATTTTATCCACATTATTATTCAACATCTATTCGGGAGCTGTTTTTCGGGCAGGAGAAGATGCAGAAGTTGGAATCAAGGTCAATGGAGAATTAATACACACACTTAGATATGCTGATGACACAGTACTTCTTGCCAGTAGTATTGAAAGTCTACAAGTGTACATTGATGAGCTTAATATAGTTGGAGAAGAAATGGGTCTGACGATCGACACCAGGAAAACAAAACTTATGGTTTTCAGTCGAAGAAGAGATAAAGTAATTCTGACACGGAAAGGACAGCAAATCCAACAAGTTCATAAATTTAAGTACCTTGGTTGTTGGTTGTCAGAGGATTTGAATCCAAATTAAGACCTGTATAGAAATGGCAAGATCAGCTTTTAAGAAAATGAGACCTTTATTGAGCGATGATGCCTTAAATTTAAAACTAAGGCAGCGTATTGTAAAATGTTTTGTTTGGTCCATTTTGCTTTAGGGAGTGGAAGCCTGGATTATAAAATCGTCCATCATTAAGAGGCTCGAAGCTCTGGAAATGTGGTTTCATAGAAGGATGCTGAAAGTCTCTTTGATAGATCATGTCTCTGATGACCAGGTACTGCAGAGGACAAATTCTAAACGAGTGCTACTGACCACCATCAAATGCAGGTAAATTGCATACCTGGGTCATGTGTTATGTGGTGAAAAATATACAATATTACATCTCATTTTAAAAGGCAGAATTGATGGGCAACGAAGAGCGGGAAGGAAAAGGACGTCTTGTCTTCGGAACCTTCAAGATTGGACTGGAACAAGATCTATTGAACAGCTCTACCGTTCTGCTGAAGATAGACAAACACTATCCACATTGATCACCAACATCCGGGAGACTGGGCAGGTCACATAGAAGAAAAGAAGAAGAAGTCCTTCTACCTGAATCACAGATAACACACACTAATATAGACATCACAATTAACACTGGTTGACAAATTCTACACACACACAAAGTACACGGGGCTACCCGACCGCATTATCGCAGCCCCAAAAGGAACCAACCAACCTAAAATATTTATTTTGCTTAGGGTGTTATCGGACAGCCTATTTTAATTGTATGCAAATATATTTTTGATTTCATAAACAAGCTTATTATTTCTTCTATTGCAGAGATGTAGTTTTGTGGTTGAAGGCGTCGACGACAATACTAGAAAACAGATCAGAACATTTGCGTAAATTTAAGGCTATGGGAATAAAATTATATATTATGTACTCACCCCTAGTGCGATTGATGTGCCTATGCCTGGCCTTATGGCCGCTGTTAGACTACTTCTTCGGTAAACTGTGCAGTGTTATAGAAGGAAGAAGGAATAGAGGGGCGGGTGAGGAAGTAAGAGTGAGATGACCTCGGATCGGGGTATTACGTATGAGGGAGAGGGGTTTTAGAAGTGATGGCATCAGCTACCAGTGTTCACGGAGGATCTGTAATCAGTCTTTTTTTTTAATGTACATTGGTCCATAACAATGCTGTATAACGGAGAATTGCCCTGGAAAATGCATATTGAAGATACTCGCAAGCATTATCATAAAGCGAATCTGTAAGGAAGTAGAACACAAGATCCCGGAGGATCAATTCGGATTCCGAAAAGGCAGGAGCACTCTATATGCCATTAACAATTTAACTGATGATACAGAGGATGCATTACGACATCCCCAAGGAAAATACCATGTAATATTCGTAGATTATACCAAGACTTTCGATACACTAGACAGACGTATACTAATCTCAAAGCTGGAATCAATAACAGGAAAAGATAAACTCACAGCGCTAATCCATAATATTGTAGACAGCCAATTTCATTCAGATCACATGGTGTAACCACATCGAAAACAAATAACTCAAACGGCGTACTACAGGGGGACTCATTAAGTCCTCTGCTCTCCAATGTCGCCACATACGATGTTGTGCAGATGATTAGACAAGAGACGGAAGATGTCAAAATCTACATGTATGCGGACGACATGGTCATTGGATCGAACTCCACCAATAACCTACAAAGAGCCACAAACCAACTCGAGAAGTGGGCGCAGGAAAACAAAATGGAAATTAACACTGAAAAAATCGTGCAGATGACATTCCGCAACGGAGGTCGAGAAGCTGCGGAGGACAGAATATATCTAGGACTGAAACCAGTAATGAGAGTCAACAGCTTCAAATACCCGGGAGTGACTCAGCAAATCACAGCCAGGTCATTCAGAATACACGTGAAATCCCGAGCAGCATCTGCCACAAAAGCAATTTTTGACATCAAAGAAATATCCAGATTATCATTGCAAATTGCTATGGCCTTGTTCAATGCAAAAATAGTTCCAATCCCAATCTACGAAATAGATATCATATGGGAAAAGATGAGACTAAAAGATCTAATGACTTTGGAAGCAGTCAAATCACGATTCTTGAAAGCCACCTTAGGTGTTTCGAAACACAAAGTTCAGGCTACTATACGAGATCACCAGAGAACCCTTCTTTATAGAAGACCTACGTATGAGGCTCCCATTCACTGTCAGCTCGAATAAACTGCACCTTGAAAGAGAAAAGATAAGAGGGAGATTCTTGTTAGAACAATTTCCAAATAAAATGTTCAAATAAAAAAAAAACGACAATGCCGTACTTATGAGACATCCCCTGTATTTGTTAGGGAGGACATCTTGTTGCAGTAGCGTAGCCAGGATCGGCCGATGGGGGGGGGTTATAGATACTTGAAGCCAAATTCTACAAGCATTTCGTCCCGCGGTGTAGCCGCGCTCGTCAAACGAGCACCATGGCCGTGAGGGCAACTGCAGTAAGTACGGATATCGTAGGTTCGAATCCCGGTGCTGACAGCGGTTATCCTGAATGTGTTTTTTGCCCGGGTTTTTCCACACTCCCTACAGGAAATTGTCGGGATAGTGTCTTACTTCAAGTCCCGGAGCGTCTACCCCATCCCTGTCCCTGATACATTTACACACATTACTACAATCATCACAGCAATACAAGTTGCCAGACAACTTCATTACATACCCAATTATACGGGGCTGATGACTAAGATGTCTCAATCCCCTCAAATGAATTAACAACAACTCTACAAATATTTCCATTTCTCAATGAGATATTATTACACAAAAACAGTTTAATGTATTTTGCTCCAGACATTTTCGAGTAATACAATATGCACAAAAGACAACAACAAAAACAGTTATTTAAAAAAATAAGTTAATTTTTGACTGAAATGGTAAATCTAGAAGATTTCTGTTTTCCTGACAGGAACAAAATAAACTTGAATCTATCTGTGCTACCAGCATGAAGACTGCGTATCTCTAAACAAGAGAGAAGACTGCGTATCTCTAAACAAGAGAAAACATTTACAGAAGTTTCAGCAAAAGTGGACATGTCCTTTCACAGTATATCATGTTGATTTATGTGTTACACAATAGGCTACTCATTTTTATGTTTATTCAGTTTTTTCAACAAGATCCTGTGCTTTATATTGCAATTAGCCCTGAACGCCTAAAATATCATTTTCGAAGATTTTTGTCACCTACTAAGTCCTTTTTACCTTACAAATGGTACATGCAGCCAGAAAAAGGTTTAGTTGCTTACACTACATATGCGACAAATTTCACTTATTCGTAACCGGCAGATAACCGTAATTCAGGGAATTGTTGGACATACAGTATACTGTATTAACGTTATATGAAGCAACACGGCTGACGGCGTTCTCACGCTCAAGAAATTAATAACGATCCCACAAATAGTGTTAATGTACCCATAGAATTTTCTAAGTCCTTGTTAAAACACGTTAGTTTTAATTAAAACTAGATTAATTTACACATAACTTCTCTCCCGCTAAGAAGAGGAGAAAAAAAAGCTAATATTGTCCTGCTAGGTGGGAATCAAACATATTTGGCCCCAGCCTCAGTTTGAAATAAGCTGGACTAAAATTCGCAGGGCAAAAATTAGATTGGCAAACCTGGGCGGCTGGAGTTGTATTACCACAGTCTAAAATACAGTCACGAAGCTCGCTGTGTTACGAAATTGCATCCTTTTGGTAGATGGAGCGACACTAGCGCTCGCGGTGACCAGCAAGCTGGCAACTGCCGTGAGCGCATTATTCGCGGGACTGATGATTTCACTTTTTTGTAGGGGTTTTATGAATTTTAACTCACTTGAGTGATTATTTCCATTGTAAACATAAGTCATATTGAATCACAATGTTGATATACTGTACACTTTTAATTCATGGGAACATAAAAAAATGCTCTGTTTTTATTAGTTCAGTCCTCTACAAGTATCCCTAGGTACAGTTGTATGGCTTATTTAATGAGTCTTACGTAGAATTAATAGCCCATACTAGTTATAAATTCATGTATTTGTTTCAACGATAGTCGTGGGCATCTCGACATAATGTAGTATAAAACAGAGTCCCCGATTCTTGGATGTAACGGATAATCTTGAGAACCTCTGGGTGGATTTTGATGCGGTTTTCACCAATCTGTAAAGGATTTCTCTAGGAAGGTTTCTGTAGAAAAGCATTCATTTGTGACCACAGGAAGCCGAGCAGTAACGATTTCAGTGAATCCAGTCGAAGAAAAACCTGCCGTCCGTGCGCCATTTCGGCTTACTCTGGATAAACCGTTAAAAATATCTATATATGCCAGCTATGTGCGTAAGAATTGGTCAGCATGAAAAGTTCTACAAAGAGGTCCGCGACAGCATATCTCTATAATACATCACCCACTATAAGTGATTTTACGTTTTCATTTCTGCCAACAATCTCCAGTGGGAATATAAATTACTAGCTTTGGAGCGAGTCTATCACCCCAGCTTCGGCCAGCATCAAGTTTCGAGTCGTGTCGAGTTATGACTTCAGAGAAGAGTATGTGTGTTTGAAGTTTCGCTGTTCACCTCGGCTTTTCTGAATTGCGTCTAGGACCTGCTGTCCGTACGTCTTTCAAGCTTACGCTGGGTAAACCGTTAAAGATACCGGGCGAAGCCAGGGTGGGTTACTAGTATGGGTATGATTGAAAATAGCTAGCCTATGCTGTATCAAATTCTTAACCATATCAAAAGCTAGTTCTTCCGTAAAATTGAATAACATTATAATTAATTGAAAAATTCCAGTGTGATTTGTGAAACGAAAAGTATAAAAAGATCTTATTGTCTTGAATGGCTTCAGAGCAGGAAGGTCCACAGTGGATTTGATTTTTGCTGTAAGGCAGTTACAAGAACAGCACTATGAATATGGAACAGATCTACTGATGGCCTTCCTGGACATTGAGAAAGCATATGACAGTGTATGCAGAAACAAAGTATGGAAGTCCCTGGAGGATAGAGGAGTAGAGAAATGGACTATAAAGAGGATAAAGGAGATGTACAAGGGAAGCGTGAGCTGTGTGAAAGTGGGAGGAGAGAGATCTGACTGGTTGGAACAAAGAAACGGCCTGAAACAAGGAAGTGCACTGTCACCGTTACTTTTCATTGTGGTGATGGATGACATAATGACCCGAGTGGCACAAGTAATTGGGGACGGAAAGATGAAAGCAATGGTGTTTGCAGATGATTTGATGATTTGGGGAAACAAGGAGGAGGAGGTACAGGAACAGTTGGACGTGTGGGAAGGAGTAATACAAGGATATGGGATGAAATTTAGCATAAATAAGAGTGAGATGGTGATCACAACAAGGAAGAAGGAAAGAACCACAACGGGAATAACAATTGGTGGGGAACAGCTGAAGAAAGTGGAGAGTTTTAAGTATCTGGGAAGCCTGATACAAGATAATGGAAGAAACGATAGAGAAATAAATGAGCGGGGGAGGCAGGCAGAAGCATTTCGGAGGAGTGTGAGAAGCATGTTATGGAGCAAGGATGTCCCTCAGAACAGCAAAAAGATCATATATCGGACGTACTATGTCCCTATCCTGACGTATGCCTCGGAGACCTGGGTTATGAAAGGAAGGGAGAGGAGCAAAATACAGGCCAGTGAGATGAGGTTCTTGAGAAGCAGTATTGGAGCTACAAAGATGGACAGAATAAGAAATGAGAGGACCAGAGAATTAATGAAGGAGGAACCATTACAGGATGGTATAGAGAAATCTAGACTTAGATGGTATGGACATGTAAAACGAATGGAGGAGAAGAGGATACCCAGGAGAGTACATGAGACGAAGTGGGAAGGAAAGAGACCGAGGGGAAGACCGAGAGACAGGTGGCTGAAGGGGGTGGAAGAAAGCGTGAAGAAGAGAGGAGAAGACTGGACAAGGGTGGAGGCTGAGAGATGGTGGGAAGACAGAAGACGTTGGAGAGGCTTGTGTTCCAAACAGACCCGGCCAGTGGCTGGAAACTGTGCAAGATGATGATGATTGTCTTGAATGGCTCAATTGTAAGTACTTCGTATTTTTTCTGTGATTTTGAAAACTTTCATTCCTGAATTTGAGAATATAATACAATGTCAATTTTAAGCAATAACAATATTGTGTACCGTACCTTCACAGCGGTCATGTGGGAGACCAGATATTTCATAAGAGAATTAACAAACAGTGTACCACATCTAAATTTGTGAGCATTATCCTGACAACATAAATTGGCTTACTTCAAAACGATTCGAAAAAAAGTTTATATTATTGTACAAAATAGTCTACTTTTTTAACTTATTAAATCAACTCTTTGAAAGCCACATTCTATACCTGAAAATTAAAATATCGGCACGTGTTTGAGATGACATCATTTACGTTTAATATTCTTAATTTTCAAAATGCATTGATATTATTTATATTTGAATTGCAGCCAATGGCCATAGCAGGGCATTTCAATTGAACCCCTCTAGGCTCCCCATTTCCAATTAGTTCCAACTTTAGCTACCTGACACCACTCACTGACTCTCAGCAGTGAACGTTGGAACTTGATAGAGCGTTTCTAACCAAATAGCCTACAAATTTTGGGTACACACTACCAATGCAGTGGTAGGTTCTTTGACATGCCATAAATCTATGACATGGGCCCAACGACTTCGGCCGGGTTTGAATCCGCGATCTTGGGCATAGCAGTTCAGCATGCTACCGACTAAGAAGCCATGTATAGATATCCTACCGAGACATGCTTCTGATTTATGACCGAATGGATGCGTGGCTCAGCGGTCATGTTCTCGCCTGCTGTGTCCAAGGTTGCAGGATCTAATCCTGGTGCAGTCAGCTGGCATTTGAGGGTGCGTAAATGCAAGGGAGCCACGTCTGTAGATTTACTGGTACGTTAAAGATCCACTTTGGGGCAAAATTCGGGCACCCTGGCGTCTCTACAAGCCGCAGCAGTTAAAAGGGACGTAAAACCAATAACATTATTATTGATTTATAACCTAGCTCAGTAGTTTGTTTGTAAAGCTTTATAATACTAGCCTAAAATCCATAGCTCAAGTCTTACCTTTAGGGTCCTTTTGAAACTCGGGTGTCTTCTTATTATTATTTGAACAGTCTATATTAATAGAATGACTACCCAGTTGGTCAACACGAATACCCCATTTGATTGGGCGAGGAGTAACAATTAATTTCCCTGTGTAATTCATATTACAATAATTATTTATACACTTACTAAAACGTTTCTCATACACCCCCCTCCCTTTATGCGAGAAATGTTTTATTAAGTGTATGAACAATTCATGCATTTTTATTTCAAGCACTAGGCGATAAATTGTCACTCCCCACCTAATCTAATTGGGTACCGTACACTCGCATTAACCGACTGAAAAGCGATCCTATAGGTTACGTAGCAACATTTCATTTTTATTTAGCGTATGGCTTTTAGTGCCGGGAGTGTCCGAGGACATGTATGGCTCGCCAGAGGCTGTAGCTGCTTCAAATGTACACCCATGTCGTGAGCTACAAGTTCCATTCAATTTCAAGTAGTTCCAACTTTCGCTATCAGATGTCACTAACACCTAGTGGTGAACGTTGGAACTTTGATAGAGCATATCAATGAAATCTAACCTAAAAATTTAGCTTCACACAGGTTTAGTTAGTGGAAGGATCTTTTACATGCCACAAATTTACGACATGCGACCACAGGCTTTACGTCCCCTCCGAAGGAAGGCATACTGAAGGATTTTAACGCTCTTAAAAAATCCGACGACTTCAGCCGGGTTTGAACCCGCAATCTTGGGAACAGCAGTTCATCATGCTACCAACTACGCCACCGAAGCCACTACTTAGCAACACTGAAATATGGCTTTTAATATGTTTATTGCACTGCACATCTCCTCTTGAAAAACACATGATTAAAGTTATAATTGTTATACACTGCTAACATACAGTAAATCCAGCAACAATAACATTCACCAACACAGCGCAGTCAGTACATGATTGCTGGCTGCGTGAGAGCATTGTTGACGCGCGAGGGTAGAAAATGTGAACCAAGCTTCGAGACTGTGTAGATATACTGTGGTTATACGTTGCCATGAAGACGTGTCACCTCAAATGTGGAGCCGGGCCGAAAGGCGGCAACTGTATATCAACAAGTAGCCGGCGCCGTGGTGAAACAGACACAAATCACAACCATGCCGATTTTCCAAGGGGGGGGGGGGTCTAACCGCCACTGTCTTGTTGCTGATAAATTTGACAAATTTCTTTACAATCTTTGCCCAAAGTAGATGACTTGTTCCTTAACCGCTTTTCAATACCATGAACATTTTCCCGACTATAACTTTACAATTTTTTTTTTTTTTTTTCTCATTATAATTTACTTGTGACTGAGGCATGTTCGAAGCTCTGTGGATTAAACCGAAAAAAGTTGCTTGCTTATGAGAGTTAGGATGTACTGAATCTATTATTATTATAGCACTGTAGCTGTTTGTGTTGGTTTACGGTACACACTGTACGTGATTTGGCTATTTTTCTTTGTTAACTTTACATCTAGATAATTGAGGTATCCGTTGTTTTCTTCATCCAGGGTACATAGAATATTCCGATACAAGCTATTTATTAGGTTTAATAATAGTTAGTTATTGTTGTTTTAAGGGGCGGAACTACGAGGTCATCTGCCCCTGGTTTAATAATGTCTCAGCTTTTAATACATCTTCATTAATTACAATGAATTGTTAATGGACCTCCCCAAAAAGAATTAGACCATTTGTTTTACCGAATTTTTCATCTTCGAAATGATCTAGGTCAGAGGTTCCCATTAGGAGGTCCGCGGACCCCCGGGGGTCCACGACGGTTGGCCAGGGGGTCCACGAAGAGTCGCCAAGAAATAACGCAATAATGAAAATGGAAAACGGAGAAAGTACAGAGAGTTCCTTAAAAATAATAATTTTGCGTTGCCACACACAGCCTAAGTGGCGCACTCATATGTGGCGCAGCATAATTTGAACTTTTCATTTTTCCCGCTAGAGAGCGTTCTGCTCCTTTATCTCCGAGTTCTGCTCCGCATACATTTTGTGTGTTTACATTTTTACATGAGTTTTGAAAGTTGAATCTTTTAATTGTTTTAATTGTTAAGAGTCCATTGAATATGGAACGTTGGTTGAAGAGTGGATCTTAAAAACAAAGTAGGTCCACTGCTACAGATAGTGATGAAGAGGAATCTGTGGTATTAAATATAGAAGTGAATGGGCCGCCTGCTGTCTCTCTTCAGCCTAGCCATTCAAAGAGTAAGGCTACTGCGAAAAGTAGGAAATACGACATAAAATATTTGGAAATTGGCTTTACGCATTGTGGACCTGAAGATTGTCATTGCCTCAATGCATGATATGCTTCGAAACCCTTGCCAACGAGAGTATGAAACCTGCAAACCTCCGGAGGCATCTAGATACCAAACACTCGGAGCACAAAGGTAAATCCATTGAATTCTTTGAACTAATACCATGCCAGAAAGTAATTACCAAAAGTTCTGGTGCAAATGTGACTGAAAATGCAACCTACGAAGTATCTCAGCTTGCATATTGCTGAAGAGGCCATTCTACCTTCAGCAATTATTTTGTGCAAGAGAATGCTGGGTGATGCTGCCGCAAAGCTTGTAAGTACCGTCCTGCTGTATAACAATACTGTGCATAGGTGAATTAGAGATATGTTACGCAGAAATGAAGATACGTTGTTGGCAAGGCTCCACATGTGTGACATGTTTGCTCTGCAGTAGGATGAGAGTACCGATATATCAAAAAGGCGATAATGATGGATTTGTACTTTTCCTTTATGTCATAATGAAATATATGCAAGATTTTCTTTTTTCCTGTGAGCTAGTACACACAACTGCAGATAATATTTTCACAGCTTTGAACGATTATTGTAATAAACATGATATCGCCTGGAAGAAATCTGTGGATCTGTCTACAGATGGCATGGAATATGTCTGGA
This sequence comes from Meconema thalassinum, assembly GCA_946902985.2. Lineage (NCBI taxonomy): Eukaryota > Metazoa > Arthropoda > Insecta > Orthoptera > Tettigoniidae > Meconema > Meconema thalassinum. The sequence goes on along the minus strand of OX336390.1, from coordinate 473,669,548 downwards.
TGCAGGAAGGGCCTTCAAGCTGAAGTGAAAAAAGTTGCTCCAATTATGAAATGGACACATTGCTGTATTCACTGGTAGCCAAAAGACTGCCTGAACTGCTGCACAGCACCCTTAATGAAGTGGTGAAAATAATAAACAATGTCAAAACCAGCTCCTTAGAAGGCAGGTTATTTGCATTGCTCTGCAAAGACATGGGTAGAGAGAATGAGCAGCTTCTCATTCATACAGAAGTGCAATGGCTTTCAAGGGAGGGATAGGATCTTAACGAGGTTTTACGAGATGAAAGATGAGGTACGAATCTTTCTTCTTGGGACGTTGGATGAGGATTTGCTCAATGCCTCTTCTTGGCTTTGTAGAACTGTTTACTTAGCTGACGTGTTCAATCACTCGAATGTTTTGAATTTGAGTTTGCAAGGTGCCTACGTTGATATCTTCAGCCCTGAAGACAAGATCAGTGCGATTGGGAAAAAGTGTTATATTTGGACAGTAAGGGTTCATAATGGCTCACATGCCCACTAAAAATGTTTCTGCAGTCATCTAACGATGTTTTGCCTTTTGAGGTAAAAGAAAACATAACTGAACATCTTCGTAGTCTTGCAACTGCTTTTCGGGATAGCGATAACTGCTGGAATCGAGATCCATTAGGCTCCAATCTCAAAATTAAAAATATTCAGCTACTATCAGAGGAGGAATAAGACCAACTCATTGAATTGCCCTCAAGTGGTGAAATGAAAATGAAAAGAAAGCTAGCAGACTTCTGGGTGACAGCTCGAAAGGACTACATGGGAATCATCGATACGATAAGGCAATAACAATTATTATTCCGTTCGCAACAACTTAATTGTGCAAACAAGCTTTTTCCGCAATGTGGGTAACGAAAAGCAAATATAGAAATACAATCAAAAGTTCTCGAAAGAGAAACAAAATGAGTATTGTCTGTTGAGCCATTATAATTAACACTAAAAGTGATACCAACTGAAGAGCCCAATTGGCACGCTGGGGCGAAACGCTAGCAATGTGTTGAGTTATGCTAGACATTTTTATCACTTTTAGTGTTAATTCTAATGGCTCAACGGACAATACTCATTTTGTTTCTCTTTCGAGAACTTTTGATTGTATTCAATGCCAAAGCAAGGTTTGTTGTTTTTGGAAGTGGAGTTTTTGACTCCGGTGGTGCACTGGCATGCTCGTGACGTGGCCACATATGTGGTGAGGCGTCTTGCATGGCCTTCTCAGTGTGTACCTGCTACGCGTCTTGGTAGGTGTGCCTTTACCAACTGAAGAGCCCAATTGGCACGCTGGGGCGAAACGCTAGCAATGTGTTGAGTTATGCTGGACATTTCTATCACTTTTAGTGTTAATTATAATGGCTCAACAGACAATACTCATTTTGTTTCACTTTCGAGAACTTTTGATTGTATTCAATGCCAAAGCAAGGTTTATTGTTTATGGAAGTGGAGTTTTTGACTCCGGTGGTGCATTGGCATGCTCGTGACGTGGCCACATATGTGGCGAGGCATCTTGCATGGCCTTCTCAGTGTGTACCTGCTACGCGTCTTGGTAGGTGTGCCTTCACCAACTGAAGAGCCCAATTGGCACGCTGGGGCGAAACGCTAGCAATGTGTTGAGTTATGCTGGACATTTTTATCACTTTTAGTGTTAAATATAGAAATATACTAGACATGGGGCCTGATTTCAGGTTGAACATTTCGAAATTGCACTCAAACCTTCGAGAAAGAATTGCGGGAAAGCATAGGCTACGTTCGACTCATTGCACGCCGGCCCCTTTTACACATTAATGATGTTAACAAAATTATAATAAATAGGACTTGTTCTTTCTGTTTTTCTCAACCACTGCATTGTTATTTTTCCTACCTTTACGACTTAGAAATTTTATATGATGTAATAAGATTAAAGAAATATTAACTTACAAATAATACAGCACAGTACTCCAAGGCAGAGGTTCCCATTAGGAATTTAAATATTTTATGTCTTGACTTAAAATATTTTGGATCAGGGGGTCCGTGCTTACATTACGATTGCTTTAGGGGGACCGAGAAAAATTCATAATGGGAACCCCTGATCTAGGTAGATGTTGGCTATAATACTATACATTGGACAACCCACGCCTAGTCCCATCTAACTGTTTATATTATGTTGTTACTGAATGTAAAATGATTGTTCAAAGTGAAAATGGACATAAATTCCTCTATTTCATTATTGCTCAATTTACTAAAAAGATGGTATATTGGCTTCCACAGCCAGTGAATTAAAACTCAGGAATTCTTCTAGGTTTGTGCCGTGTCTTGTGTGGGGTTTCACCTAGGACACCAAGCTGGCTAATCAGCGAGCTCTTGATGCCCCCGCCCGGACCCCCACAGGAGTAGCGAACTGCGCGCTACCTCCCTTTATATGAAGTGCAACTGCACCACTTTACTGCGAGAACTAAAAGCTCAAGCACCCTAACCTCCCTATGAAGGCTTCCAAAATGATGGTATATTGACTTTCACGGCCAGTGAATCAAAACTCGGGAATTTTTCTAGGTTTGTGCCGTGTCTTGTGTGGGGTTTTGCCTAGTACACCAAGCTGGCTCATCAGTGGGCTCTTGATGTCCCTGCCTGGACCCCCACTATTTTTTAAATTTATTTTTTAATATGGAATATCTTAATACTACATCATCATCATCAACTAGAGCAGTTTCCAACCGCAGGTTGGGTCTGCTTGGAGCACAAGCCTCTCCATCGTTTTCTGTCCATCCACCACTTCTCTTCTGACACTGTTGTCCAATTAACTCCTTTTCACTCGACACTTTCCTTCACCCCCTTTATCCACCTATCCCTTGGTCTTCCTCTAGGTCTCTTTTTCTTCCACTCCATTTCCAATATTTTCCGTGGTATTCTTTCTTCTTCCATTCTTTTCACGTGACCATACCACTGTAGCCTTGATTTTTCAATTCTATCCTGTAGGGGTTCTTCCTTTAATATTTCTCTGACTATCATTTCTGACTCTGTCCATCCTGGTTACACCTATACGACTCCTCTGAAACTTCATTTCCACTGCTTGTATTCTGCTTTTATCTCTCTCCCTCATCACCCAAGTTTCTGATCCATACGTTAGCATCAGCACAAAGTAAATCTTGTATATGATCCCTTTACATTTCTGTGGCACATCCTTGCTCCATATCAGGCCTGTAATTAATCTAATTGGTCAACAACAACAACAACAAGCCCCACAGTTGGGCATTCAATGTAACTAATCTTTTACTTGCTTATATAATCTTCGGGGTCGAGATGATGTTATGCACATAAAGAAATAACAATCAATTCCCCTCCAAAACATACCTCTGGCTTCATTCTATTTTTCTTCTTACTACATCTTACAACACCTTCTTGCTCAAACTTTCTAATTCTTTTCTTCTTTATTTCTTACAACATAGCCAAAACTACACATATCATTATCCCAACAGGCAGACAAACATAACCATCCCCAAAAGATAATATTTTCCTTCATTCCAAAAAATAAATAAATAAATAAATAAAAAATTGCCATTCCTTCTTTTTTTAAATTCCAACAAGAAGCTCCACCTATTTTTCTTTTATCCCAACAAACAGATAACCTCCTTCATTATTCTTTTTCCATCGTAACTTTGAATAAGACAAGCAGATACTACATTTCGATCCATAGAATAAGACATAACACCTATCAACAAGCAGATTACAAAAAAAAAAAAAATGCTATCTTAAGAGGAATATAGAATAATGAAACTTCATCAAAGAGCAAAACCCTCTATTACCTCATTGCTAGGTCACCACAGAGTATCTAGTTAGCACACAGCACTAAACTCCCTGCAGCGGCCCAGCATGAGGTAGCCATGCTTCTAACCTAAAAACTAAAATTAATATAATACTATGACAAGGCTAAAACGTGAGGGTGGGCCCTGTAACCAAATAATTTCTGTTACAATACACTGTATAACAACAACAAAAACGACGCACCAGGAAGGAATTGTCCGATGGCAATAAAAATCGGCGGATGTGAAGAACAGACATAGAAAAACAAACGATCAAAAGTGCAAAATAATCGAATGATTTATTGCAGAGTTAGAGCGTTACAAAGTGAGGACGTCAATAAGATGTTGGTCTACCCCTGGCCTGGATGCAAGCTGTCACTTGACGTGGCATGGACTGATAAAATTCCCGGATGGTGTCCTGTGGAATTTCGTGCCAAACGGTCTCCAACTGTTGGGCTAAATCGGCGACATTCCGGGATGTTCGCAATCGCCTTCCCATGACGTCCTAAATGTGCTCTATGGGAGAGAGATCGGGCGACCGAGCTGGCCAAGGAAGGATAGACCAAGCTTGAAGATGGTCCATAGCAACACGTGCCGTGTGCGGCCGGGCATTATCCTGTTGGAAAGTAAGGCCTGGATGTCGCTGAAGGAACGGTAACACAACCGGCTGTAGAATGTCATCAACATACCACTGTGCAGTCAGTGTGCCAGGAATGACTACCAGAGGGGTCCGGCTATCAAACGAGATGGCACCCCAGACCATCACTCCCTGTTGTGGGGCTGTGTGGCGTGCGATAGTCAAGGCAGGATCCCCACGCTGGCCTGGACATCACCAAACACGTCTGCGGTTGTCGTCAGGGCTCCATTGGAAACGGGACTCGTCCTCAGTTAGCACAGTTCCATGTTGCTCGAGCGCAGCACCACTGTAATCTGACTTGACGGTGAACAGGCGTGAGTGGTAAGCGGCGTAACGGGCGGCGCAAATGCAAATTCCTATCGCTCAGGCGTCTGTTGATAGTTATGGTGGACACATGTGTACGGTTCACACGCTGGATCGTTGATAACGACGACTCTGGTGCTGTAACAGCTGTTCTGACAATCGCTCTGTCTTCCCGTGCTGTTGTGGCCCTTGGTCGACCACTGCCGTCCTGACGCTGATGCCTGCCGTTGCTGACCCACGCTTGCCAGCATCACTTCGACCCAAATGTTCAGCGACAGCTCGATTCGACCAACCAGCTTCTTTCAATCCGATCGCACGACCTCTTTCAAACTCTGACATCTGCTCCTAATGAGCACAAAGCCTTCAGCGTGGCATTCTTACAGCCGACGTTCAGATATCGCAGTCAAATGCAACAGCTAATTTGAGCATACGCTTCAGAATCGCGCCTTATATACACCTGATGCATGCCCAGTTCGGATGTGCAGGAGCTCCCGCTATTCATTCATTGGACACGAAGCTTTAATCAGTTGCATGTTCGGTCCAAATGTCTTTGCATATGTAATTTCCTTACAATCGGACAATGCCTTCCCGGTGCATTGATTTTTTTTGTTATACAGTGTATTTTGTATATCATAAGTATTCAAGATACCAACTGATGAGTTTCAAACTTTTGGTTTTCATTATGAAATCGCTGGTATTAATAAATAAGGTTCGGATGTTAAGGAAAAGTCATATTTTTTTCCTGAGCTCATTTTACCCGAAATCTGAAAAATAAGTTTGAATGCCGGGTCCCTGACCACGTTTAAAGCAATTTGATGTTGCCTATAAATGCATATTTCGGCCATTTTTATTGTTTTGGTCATATTTTAGTGATATAAGGTCATATTTGGTTATAATTTCAGCATTTTTGTTTAAATTGAGGCGTCGTTAACAAGGTACGTGTTATCTGTGTCGAGTTTCAAACACAGGATTTCCGAATAGTGTAGTAGACGTCATATTTTTCTTTCTTTTCCAGAAACAGGCAGATAGCAGGTTTAGAAGATCTGATTCCAAGAAGGCACTCCTCTACGGACGTCTTTTAGCACATCTTTCTGGACAAGTTGGATTGCGACACTATACGCATGAGGTCACGGAACATGACGATAGTGTGCTTCTACCTTTCAACAGGATGTCACTTACTTACTTCCTCGGCGCTAGAGCCTGGGGTAGGCTTTGGCCTCTCTCACGATTCCTCGCCATTCGTCTCTTCTATGAGTTTTCTCCCACCATCTTCCAACCCTCATAGTTCTCAGGTCTTCTCCTAAGTCTTGTAGCCATCTTTTGCGCGGTCGTCCACGTCTCCTCTTCCCTTCCATAGTTCCATGTAATATCTTCCTTGGTGTTCTTTCTTCACTCATCCTCTCTACATGACCAAGCCAATCCAGACGTCGAGACTTAATAAATTTCACAATATCTTCACCTTTGATTATCTCTTCAATTTCTTTGTTTGTCCTGATTCGTCACCCTTCATCCTCCTTTACCGGGCCATATATCCTTCTTAAAACTTTCCTTTCAAAAATTTTGAGATCATTCTCATCATTTGTTGACATTGTCCACGTCTCAGATCCATAGGTCACCACTGGTCTAACAAGGGTCTTGTAGAGTTTAATTCTCATTCCCATCTTTCCACTCTTCTCCTCCAGAATCTTGAACATTTCTTTAAGAGATGCCCAGTTCCGTGCCATCAACACAATGTCATCCGCATATGCATACGCCTGCTTGGACTTGCTTATTATCGTCCCTCCCAAACCCAGTTCTTTCATAACTTCATTCAGTGTCAAGTTGAATAACACTGCAGACAATGAATCTCCTTGCCTCACTCCGGTATTCACCTCAAAATTCCTGCTAGTTTTGCCTCCTACATAAACCTTGGCCTGCGATCCTTCCATTGTCATTGCTACTAGACTGATCAACTTCTTTGGCACTCCACATGCTTCTAGGGCATTCAACATCTTCGTTCTATCAATGCTATCAAACGCCTGTTGGAAATCAATGAATAGCAAATGCAGATCAACCCCATATTCATAGCATTTCTCCATAGATTGTCTCATAACAAATATTTGGTCAGTAGTTCCCCTTCCTGGCCGGAATCCACACTGGTTCTCGTCCAGTATTTCTTCAGCGTAGTCGCTCAGTCTCCTTTGCAATATACTTGAGAATATCTTATATACAACACTTAGTAATGTTATCCCTCTATAATTTCCACATTGTAACTTATCACCTTTCTTGAAGATGGGACAGATAAGGCCAACCTTCCAATCCTGAGGCATTATCTCTCTTTCCCATATCTCCCCAATCAGTTCATGTAGGTTCCTAACTATCCCTTGTCCTCCATTCTTTATTACCTCCGCTATGATCTGATCCTCTCCTGGAGCTCTTCCATTTCGTTGACGCTTCACTGCCTCCATAACTTCATCTATGGATGGTTTAGTGACCTGTGGCTCTACATTCATGTAGATCTGTCTCTCATTCATCTCGTCCTTACGTTCTATATTTAACGTATCTTTAAAGTGCTCCGCCCATCTTTCAAGAACTCTCTCTTCCTCTCCAATTACTTTTCCATCTTTATCTTTACACGAGTTCTCCCGTGGTTGAATTCCTTTGTCATTCGTTTCGTTGCTTGGTACAATTTCTTACTTTCATTCTGGCTGTTCAATTCTTCAATTCTTTCCATTTGTCTTCTTAGATACATTCTCTTCTTCCTTTTCAGAACTCTATTTGCTGTTCTTCTACTTTCTTTATATCTTTCACAATTCCATCTTGTCTCTCTTTGAATCATAATCAATCTGTCTGCATTCTTCTGCTCTATATATTTCCTACATTCATCATCAAACCATTCTTCATTCCTGTTCCTCTTCTTCTCCCCAATAGTTTCTTTCACAGTCTCTTCCAATGCTTTCTTTATTCCAGTCCATCTCATCTCTACAGTGTCATCCTCATTCATATTCTTTAATCTCTCTTCCAACTTCTTGTTCAGTGTGTCCTCATATTGTGTTTGCTGAAACTTTTCCACATCCCACTGTATCCTCTTAATTCCTCTGTCACATTCTACATTCGCAATTCGTTCTCTAAACAGAGCTTTCACCAAAAAATGATCCGAATCACAGTTGGGGCCCCTTGCAGATCTGACGTCAATCATTGAAGATGCATGTCTTCTTGAAATCAAGACATGGTCGATTTGGTTTACCACTCCGGTGCCAGGCATTTTCCAGGTTCCTTTGTGTATGTCCTTATGTTTAAAACAAGTACTTTTGATTACCATTCTATTACTTTCTGCAAATTGGCAAAGAAGCTTCCCATTTTCACTAGTATTAGTATGTAAAGAATGTTTCCCTGCTACATACTGCAAGAAGTCCTCTCTACCTATTTTGGCATTGAAGTCCCCAAGAAGTATTATCACATCATATTTTGGTATCATACTACATTCCTTTTCCAACTGGTCATAGAATGCATTTTACTTCTCTTCACTATCGTCTTCTGTAGGTGCATACGCTGATATAAGTGTCAGATTCCTGAATCGTCCCTTTAGTCTCATTTTACACATTCTATCTCCTAGAGGCTCAAATCCAAGAAGACTTCTTTTTATCTTTGAACTAATGATAAAGCCTGTTCCACACTGACCAGTTCTTACTTCAGGACCACTGTATAACATTGTATAGTCCTTCTTGTCAATCCTACCGTTTCCCCTCCATCTCACTTCCTGTATCGCTACTATATCCATTCCATACTTCAAAACTTCCTCAGCTACTTCTGCCATTTTTCCTATCTGCAACATCGTTCGTACGTTCCATGTTGCCATTGTCAAAGTCATGTCCTTTTTCCTTGTCCTTAAACATTTTCCAGGTTCATCATCGTTAATTCCGTCCAAATTCCGAGGCTTCGTTGAGAGTTTCGTAACTTTTGAGGTTTTACAGTGTGGGGTTGTTAGCCCCACGCCCAACCCCCAACCTGAAGGACCAGGGTACCGCTCTTAGTCTGGCTCATCACTTTAGACCTGTCCAGCTTGGGTAACCCTACCAGGAGTTTCAGCTCCCGCTGGCATAGCTCTGCAGATCATTTGAGCTCGCAAGCCCCCAAAACACCCGGCAATAACAAATTGCCTTCTTCAAGGTGGCAGTACCGGCGGGGGGAACAGGATGTCACTCCAGTAGATATATTTAGCTCAGAAGCAATTAGCAAACAAGGAAATTATTTTTATCCATAATGGTCCGTATTGAATTTAAATTCCACTAAATGACTTACTCTTATTTCCGTCTTTTCAATACTTGTAATATTATTAGCACTGTTTTGTACTGGTATATGTTTCGAACAATAATGTTGCTCTTCATCAGCCAGATATATACATTATAAACACTTATGGGCATAAAATACATTGCAAATACACATAGTTCATTAAAAATCTTGTGAAATCGAAATACTGTATCACATGTCCGATACACTGGAAAATTGTTTTTGTTTAATGTCATATTTAATAGATTTTTAGGTCATATTTCATAGATTTTTAGGTCATATTTTATATTTTTAGGGCATATTTGCTTGCATATTTTGTACTTCTTTAGGTCTTAAACTTCCGAACCCTACTAATAAATGATCTGTTCGCTTTGAAATGATAATGCTTGTTTAAGAATTTCTGAATATATTTGGCTACGGTACTTTATAAGTTGGGCTTGTTCTTATGTTTATAATCGGTCTGATGGGCAGTCTTTTGGATCTTAGGTAATGCCTTGGCTGTTGTAGGCCAGGATTCATTGTTGTTAATTTACAAAGTTCTTTCCCATTTAGAAGAATAGATATATCCATTTTAATTTATCGTATGTAAAAGAGTTTTCGTCTTTTTCTATGTAGTGCCACCCTTAACAGCTTTGGTTAATACTACAGTGTGTCCGCAAAGTCACTCCGCAGAGAGTCTCGCCTTGCGGGATGTGTTGCTTTGGCAGTACATTCATGTTATGTTGTTACAAGGAAAACTATTACATTAAATCAGGTAATGCAATTATATATACGGTGAGAAATGTGCAGGTATAAAAAATTGTTTGAAATTAGGAAACGTAGACACAGCTTATCGAAGGATTAAGAATACTTTTGGGAAAAAGAAGACTGAGTGCTGTAATATTAAGGACACAATTAATGGAAAGCCTCTAACAGATAGGGAAGAAAAGGTTGAGGGATGGAAATCTTACATAGAGTGTTTGTATAAGGGAAAGGAGATTGAGAATCATGTAATGGAAAGGGAGGAGGAAATTCATGAGGATGCAAAATGAGATTTAATATTGAGACCAGAATTTGACAGAACATTAGAAGACTTAAGCAAGAACAAAGCACCAGGCATAGATGATATACCGATTGAGTTGCTACGCTGCATAGGAGATGAAGGTCTGATAAGGTTATTTCACTTGGTGTGTAGGATTTATGAGACAGGTGAGCTACCCTCTGATTTCAAGAAGAATGTTAACATCCCTTTTCCGAAGAAAGTGGGAGCTGACAGATGTGATGATAACCATACAATCAGCTTGATCACTCGTGCTTCAAAGATCCTGACTAGACTAATTTACAAGAGGGTGGAAAGACAGTTAGAAACAGAGTTAGACCAAGACCAGTTTGGCTTCAGGAGAAACGTAGGAACAAGGGAAGCTGTACTAAGTCTTAGGCTGATTTTGGAAGCTAGAATAAGGAAGGATAAGAGAATGATCATGGCATTTTAATTGATTGGAGTAAGTTGCTTGACATTTTGAAAATGATTGAATTTAAGTACTGTGATAGGAGGGTGCTCTAGAATCTATACAGAAACTAGACAGCAGTTTTTAGAGTGGAAAGATATGAGAGAGAAGCCGGTATTCAGAAAGGCTGCAACGTATCACCCATACTTTTCAATCTATACATTGAACAAGCAATGAAGGAAATTGGAGAAAACTTCAAAGTAGGAGTTCAAGGAGAAATAATTTCAACTCTGAGATTTGCTGATGACATTGTCATCTTAGCCGACACACCCGAGGATTTGAATGAGTTTTTAAATGGTATGGATTCTGTCATGAGGAAAGAATTCATGATGAAAATTAATAAATGTAAAACAAAAATATTGGAATGGAGTCGAAAGAAATCAGAAACCCCTATGGATGTCGAACTGGCAGGTGAAAAGCTAAAGGAAATAGGAGACTTCTGTTACTTAGGAAGTAAAATAATCAGTGATGGACGAAGCAAAGGGGATATAAAAAGTAGGTTAGCATTGGCAAGGAAAACATTTCTACAGAAAAGGAATCTGTTGACATTGAATATATAGATTAAGGTATTAGAAGTCATTTTTGAAGGCCTTTGTCTGAAGCGTTGCACTCTAGGGAAATGAAACTTGGACTGTTGGAGCAGCAGGCAGCTCCCTTTACGCTGACGTCATTTTGCGACAAGACATTGCCGCCTGAAGTAGAAAACGTGTTTTGTAATGCAGTTGTATGATCCATTTCGATGTGAAATAATGCGCTTTTAAAAATGGGTAGCCACAGTAACTGTGCCGTTTCCGAGTACAAAAACAATGGCCGTAGAAATTCTAGAGTGATTAACCACTCTTTTCCTAACAATAAGTACGAAAGCTGTGGATAAAAAGATGCATACGAAAGGATAGCGTCAATGCTAGAACTGCCCGAGTTTGTTCTGCGCATTTTTAGCCTATTTTTATTTATGAAAAAATAGGCTTATGAGATCACCTTTTGTCCGTAAGTGTGTGCCCCCCTCTAATAACTTCTAAACGGCTGGAACAATTTCAATGAAATTCGGTATGGTTATAGCACCATTTCGGCCGACCCCAACCGTGTACTTCAAAATTTATTATGTCTCACCAATCCAACATGGCGGCTGTGCGAAATATTTCACCGGCATTCTATATCTGTGTAACTATTACCGATATCACCCTGAAATTTCTTACGGTGATTAAGGGTACTACTAGAAGTTCACCTATGAGACTTTCAAAAACATGTTAACTACAAAACGAACATGGCGGCCAAGGGAAGTTGAAACATTTAAATTGACTTTTCTCGCAATGTAACTATCCAAACGCAAGGAAACTTGGTACAGCAAATGTTTATACACATTGTAATGCACTGGCATCTAACTTGTTTCAATTGTTTACATAATCTCAAGATGGCGGCTGTGCAAAATATTTCACCGGCATTCTATATCTCCGAAACGAATACAGATATCATCCTGAAAGTTTGTACGGTGATAAAGGGCACTACTACACGTTCATCTATGTAAATTTCAAAAGCCTGCAAAGTGCAAAACGAACATGGTGGCCAAGCAAAGTTGAAACATTCCAATAGACTTTTCTCGAGATTTAACCATCTGAGCGCAGTGAAATATGGTAAAGTAAATGTTTATACACATTGTAATGCACTGGCATCTAATTTAGTTCAATTGTATACATAACTTCAAGATGGCGGCTGTGCGAAATTTTAAAATTAAGTTTTTATTTCTTGTGCAGTAATCATGCGATCGAAGTGAAAGGTTGAATAATGAACCACAATAATATGAATTTTATTGTATATAACTCTATGGCCTATACATATAGCAATCCAACATGGCGACCATCCGAAATATTTAGACGGTTCTCAATAATTATGAATCTATCACCGCAATCAAACTGATTTCTTTAATGTTCATAGAGTCTATGAACATAGGTTTACCTATGGGACTTTCAATAACCTTCCATCATGGCGGTGACGTGAAATATAAATATTTAAATGGAGGTTTCTCGCGATTTAGCCATCCGAGTGCAGTGAAACTTGGTACGGTAAATGATTATACAAATTTTAATCCACTGGCATCTAAAATATTTCAATTGTTTTCATAACCACAAGATGGCAGCTGTGCAAAATTTTAAAATCTTGTTTTTGTTTCTAGTGTCCTAATCATGCAATTGAAGTTTGAATACTACATAATAATCTTCATGTAATAGTACATAACTCCAAGATCTACATATATAAAATTCCAACATGGCGACCATCCAAAATATATAGACGGTTCTCAATATCTACAGCAATGATTACATCAATCAAACTGAAATTTTGTATGTTAATAGAGGCAATTAACATGAGTAGGATATATGAAAATAGGCTTTAGTTCTTCACAGAACTACTTGTTTACAATAGGACTACGAACGGGACCTCAAAAATGAATTATTGGGTTTGCCTCTAAAGAAGAAATTACGCGTTGGTGCAGTTCCTTCGCAGAATATGCCTAACTGGCATCAGGCCCGCCGAGAGGGAGGGGCAAGCGTGGCTGTAACCCCGGGCCCGGATTAACTCAGGGGCCCGAGGCGGTAAAAGGACTTCATCATCATCTTGCACAGTTTCCAGCCACTGGCCGGGTCTGTTTGGAACACAAGCCTCTCCAACGTCTTCTGTCTTCCCACCATCTCTCAGCCTCCACCCTTGTCCAGTCTTCTCCTCTCTTCTTCACGCTTTCTTCCACCCCCTTCAGCCACCTGTCTCTCGGTCTTCCCCTCGGTCTCTTTCCTTCCCACTTCGTCTCATGTACTCTCCTGGGTATCCTCTTCTCCTCCATTCGTTTTACATGTCCATACCATCTAAGTCTAGATTTCTCTATACCATCCTGTAATGGTTCCTCCTTCATTAATTCTCTGGTCCTCTCATTTCTTATTCTGTCCATCTTTGTAGCTCCAATACTGCTTCTCAAGAACCTCATCTCACTGGCCTGTATTTTGCTCTTCTCCCTTCCTTTCATAACCCAGGTCTCCGAGGCATACGTCAGGATAGGGACATAGTATGTCCGATATATGATCTTTTTGCTGTTCTGAGGGACATCCTTGCTCCATAACATGCTTCTCACACTCCTCCGAAATGCTTCTGCCTGCCTCCCCCGCTCATTTATTTCTCTAAAGGACTTAAAGTTTCTAATTCAATCTCAATCTCAGAAAAAAGTTACTCTTTACTTCATAAGATACTGTACATTTCTGGAAGGAATGTGGGTTAATCTTGTAGAGCCTGAACACATTCAGATACAAAGAAACTGAAATTTTAAGGCACGGTGATCATATTATAAAGTAAAAGAACAACCAGATGGACCAAAATAAATGAGATTGAAATTTAATTGTGAATATTTCTAGCTAATAACATTTATGATGGAATGAACCCTTACCAGATAAATGCGATTATCTGTCCAGGAAAGTAAAACCTTTGTTCAAATCTGTAATCACTTCCTGTCCTCACAGATCAACTTGCTTCGACTCGCCGGCATCCCTTGAAAATGAATGAAAATCCACAGCCTGCTTCCAGTCTCCGACCGGGTCAGTACCTAATTTTAAGCAGAACATTGTACTGTGTCGAAATTGCGAAATTACACGTGTGTTTGCTTAATAAAGTCCGATAGTCTAGTCATGTAGCTAAGCTAATCATGTCACCAGTCTCCCGAAGGCAAATTTTTGTTACCCTTACAACGTAACTCCATCAACGACAAGTTAAGAAAGCATTGTGGGGTTTGAAGCCGGTTTTTCAGTGTTGCCTTAGTAAACAAGAGTTTAGTGCTTTTCAGTCGGTCAACTCGAATGTACCCAAAAGAGCTGGGTTATGCCCTAATCCTGAAATAAATTACATGAGATTAATAAATACACTAGGATGACCAGTTTAGATCGTCAAGCGATCAACTTCAGATCCATTACACTTAGGCTATAAAATCTATGTTTGAAAATACAGGTGAAAATATTTACAATATGTACATTTATTTAGTTGCAGTATTGGTACTGCAACTGTCGGTGTATGCTAAATGCAGTATGTATGATGTTAGGTGAAATGCTAAATGGTGATAGATATCTGGAGTTTGTAATTTGGAGTGATTATATGGTTGTAAAAATCAACTATGGTTAAACTGTAATCCTATTACAGGCTAATACTTATCTGGTTGTCTTCCTTGCTAGAGCTACGCACAGTTTTCGTGTTCACTGTAACTCCAGGTGTGGTCAACTGAGCTAGGGTGTTATCTCAACGACATTGGTTTTTCCCTTTTCTCCCCCCGGTTCACATGTGCCTTGCGGAGTCAGTGCGATGTGTTTTAGTGAGGTGTTGCCAACCTAGATAAGATGTATGTTATTGAATGAGGTGGGTCTACAACTATCAAAGACCTTGGAACATTTCTCACCACGCGTGGACCATAAGCCATTCAAACTAAGCGCTGCCCGGTCTTATGAGAACATCCCGGCTTAGTGATAAGAGTTTCTAACAAGAGACTCCAAGAAATCACGACTTCGGGGACAGTCACGCAGAAGGCTGCCAGAATTAAATGGAAATGGGCAGGGCACGTCACGAGACTTAACCAAAGCAGATGGGCGCAGAAAGCAACCATGTGGGACCCATACACAGGTAAAAGAAGCCGTGGCAGACCAAGCAGAAGATGGGCGGACGACTTCCGACAGCTACTAGGACCACACTGGTCCAGGACAGCAAGATAAAGAACGGATTGGAAGGAGTTAGGAAGACAGTGCTTCAAGTAAACATTATGACTGTCATAGTGGCTAAACTAAGCATCTCACGTGACTAGCTCACCACGTGAGATATAATCAACGAGCTCCCCCTTTCTAGGGACACTACAGGCTTTATTCATTTATTCATTCATAGAGTTATGTACTATTAGATGACAATTTTTGCATAGGTACATTATTCAAACGTTCACTTCGATCCCATGATTAATACACAAGAAATAAAAACTTAATTTTAAAATCTCGCACAGCCACCATCTTGAGGTTATGGGAACAATTGAACTAAATTAGATGCCAGCGCATTACCATGTGTAAAAATATTTAATGTACCATATTTCACTGCGCTCAGATGGTTAAATTGCGAGAAAAGTCTATTAAAATGCTTCACC
Source organism: Meconema thalassinum (assembly GCA_946902985.2). Classification (NCBI taxonomy): domain Eukaryota; kingdom Metazoa; phylum Arthropoda; class Insecta; order Orthoptera; family Tettigoniidae; genus Meconema; species Meconema thalassinum. The sequence continues at coordinate 473,653,913 of OX336390.1, read as the reverse complement.
TTTGCTTGGCCGCCATATTCGTTTTATATTTTACAGGTTTTTAGAAGTCTCATAGATGAACTTCTAGTAGTACTCTTTATCACCGTCACAAATTTCAGGGTGATATCAGTAATAGTTTTGGACACTGCCGGATGGATCGCACCCCTCCTGGCTGCTTTAAAGCAACCAGGAGGGGTGCGATCCAGCCGGCAGTGGTTTTGGAGATATAGAATGCCGGTGAAATAATTTCCACAGCCGCCATTTTGAGGTTATGTATACAATTGAACTAAATTAGATACAAATGTACCAATATATTTTTCTTAAACAGTTTTCAATTGTTTAAGGGGTACGCATGTCCCCGCGTTCCTCCTGGAAAAGAAAAAAAGCCCCGAATACAAGAGGCCATTTAATTACAGGTCAATAGTAAACGGGAGATGCTCCAGCAGAAGACAACAGTGCTTAAGAGAGCAATGTCAACGATGGAAGCGTACGTCTTAGTACCTCGAGACACACAATTCACCACCACGGCCTCCTACCCAAATCCTAACCTCAATTACAAATAAACACATTAGTACAGCCATCATAATGACACAGGTTATGAGACGGATTTAACACATACACCCAAGTACATGGGACTATTTGACCACGATGATTAACCCTCAACCGGTGTTGTGGGGTCTTTAAGGAGACCAGTGAAACTGTACACCCCTGGCACTCCCTCCAAATTCCTTTCTCGCCCTTCTCCTGCCCTGTACCTTCACTTCAGTGCAAGGCTAAATTACAGCTGGGGTAAATGTGCTCAGTAGCCAACAGTTTTCGCAGTGACAGACTATAAATACAGTGCGGTGCCATTTAAGACCCCACAACACCAGTTGTGTTACGAAGTTGGTTTTGACATGTTAATTTTGATAAGCGTTTTCATTTCATTGTGAGCATCTGTTTGCTACGTATTGTTCATGTGAGGCATTACTATGGCCTCTACATCTCGGACTGGTATGCCAGTGTCTGATCCTAGGATCACAGACTTCATAAACAATGCCTTAGAGGAAGGTGATGAAGGAAGTGACGCCAGCGATCTCTCGGATGAAAATGATCCGGATTATAATTCTGAGCATGATACAAATTCGGAAGAAGACGAAGAAGAGGAAAAAGTTCTAAGGACCATCTACATGACCGTAACCAGCCATCCAGTTTCAATGGTAAAAACAGATATAAATGGTCAGTTACTGAACCTAGCAGATCTGTGAGGGTTCCAGGCCACAATCTCATTATAAAACTCCCTTGCCTGAAAGGTGCTGCAAGTAGGTTAGGAGATATGACCAGTCCACTAGAAGCTTGGGAGTGTTTGTTTACAGAAGATATGTTGAACAAAATCGTGCAGTATACAAATGAGGAAATAGGTTCATACCGATTACATCATTCTGATCAAAGCCGAACGGAACTCAGAGATACTAATGCCATTGAACTAAGAGCATTTCTTCTTTTTCTTTCGAATAACCCATTTGGAGGTTACGATGAATCAACGTTGGCCATTGTCCATTGTATTCAATTTCCGTTGTTTCCAAATTTCTTTCATCGTTCTAGAGTGACGATCTTTCTCCTCCTGAGTCCACTTTCTGCCAGTTGTTTGTTTCTTCCTTTCTTGAAATTTTGCGTTTTGAATAGCTTCTCTGAAGAGTGATCTGTTTGGTATTGTGTCTGTCTGAATTTTGGCGTTTGTCAAATCTTTGTCAATTTCAATGAACCATGTGGGTTTGGATTTGTAACTAGTCAGTAAGTTGAAGATCTGTTTAGTTAGTCTACTATTTTCCATTCTATAGATGTGCCCAAAAAACTGTAATCTTCTCTTTCTCATTACATCAGTTAATTTTTCACATTTCAAATATAACTCTCTATTTGGTCGTAACCTATATTCTGCGTTATTATTTTGTTTAGCTCCCAGTATTTTTCTCAGAATTCGTCTTTCAGTCTTCTCTAATTTGTCTAAATCACCAGATCTTGTTAATTTAAGTGTTTCTGCTGCATACAGAGTTTCAGGTCTGACTACTGTTTGATAATGCCTTAATTTAGTGTTCCAGGATAAGCTTTTTTTATTATATATATCTTTTGTCATATGAAAACACCTTTGTAATTTATGCATACGTGTTTCTATTGCTGTCTTTTCCTGTGAGTCATTCATTATCCACTCTCCTAGGTATTTAAAGGAATTTGTTTTACATACTGAACTGTCATGAATTGTGATACTTTTGGGGGCATCGGTGATGTTTGTCATGAACTTAGTTTTTCCAAATGATATTTGTAGTCCGACTTTGGCTGCCTGCTTTTGCAACTCTCTAATTTGTTCTTGGGCAGTATCCAGTGAGTCAGTAAGTAATGCAATGTCATCCGCAAAAGCTAAACAATCTACAGTGATTTTATTTGGATGTCTTCCTAGTTGAACGCCTTTAGTATTGATGGCTTTCCTCCACTCTCGAATTACCTTTTCCAATGCACAATTGAAAAGCAGAGGTGACAGACCATCTCCTTGTCTCACACCTGACTTTATTTTGAAAGATTTTGAAAGTTCCCCTCTAAATTTAACTTTGGAAGTTGTGTTCGTTAGTGTTGCTTGAATTATTTCAGTTGTCTTGTTATCAAGTCCAAATTCCTTCAGAATGTTAATAAGTGCCTTTCTGTCAATGGAGTCATAGGCTTTTTTAAAATCCACAAAAGTAACTACATATTTCAAGTTCCTGATTTTCCTCATGTCTAATATGCTCTTTAAATTTAGTATTTGCTCCATACATGATCGTCCCTTCCTAAATCCTGCCTGATACTCTCCCAATTGTGGGTCGAGTATTTTTTCCGCTCTTTTAAAAAGTGCTTTGGATAAGATCTTATAGGTCACTAGCAGGAGGGAGATTCCCCTGTAATTGTTAGGATCTGTTTTCTTCCCTTTCTTATGTAGTGGATGTATCAAAGCAGATGTCCATTCTGATGGTAAACTGTGTGTTTTCCATATGTCATTTATGATTTCCGTTAAACATAGGATCATGTTGTCACTCGAATATTTCCATAATTCAGCAACTATACTATCTTCTCCAGATGCTTTGTTATTTTTAAGTTCGTTTATAATCTCTTTAATTTCATTTGTTGTTGGTGGTTTCGAGTCTGGAGGAACGGGGAGTATATTATCAAAATTAAATGTCTCCTTTGGTGGATCGCAGTTGAGGAGTTCTTCAAAATATTCCGCAAGTATTCTGCAATTTTCAGCGTTATTATATGCAGTTTTCTGAGTCTTTGGATCTGTGAAAAGTAAGCTTGGTGGAGTATACTTCCTTAAACTACTTCTGAAAGTTTTGTAGAAGTCCTTTATATTGTGCTGTCTGAAGTCCGATTCTATTAATGTTAATTGGTCTTTCATATGTTGCACTTTTACCCTTTTGAGTCCCTTAGATGCATGTTTTCGGGATTCTATAAAGCTGTTCCTGGTATTCTCATTTTTATTTGCATTCCAGATGTTCCAAGCTCGTTGTCTTTTAAAGATTAGTTCATCACACTCAGCAGTCCACCAGGCATGTTTTCGTTTTCTTTTAAGGAGAATGGTTTCTTCTGCTGTCTGTACTAAGTCTCTTTGAAGTTGTTCCCATGTTTTAGGTGCTCTGCTTTCCAAAAGTGTTTTGAAATTATTTTCTGTAGCTAATTTTTGAGTATCAAACTTTTTGGATTGATAATGATTTTTCTTTTTATATATTGGTCTAATTTTGAATTTAATGAGTGACAGATAGTGGTCTGAATCTAAACCTGCACTCTTAGCAACTTTCACATTGAGCATCTCCGTTGTAGACTGTCTGCTAATAGCAACATGGTCAAGTTGTTTTCACCACAAACTGGATTTGGGGAAACCCAAGTAGTTTGTTTCCTAGAAAGTTTTTTGAAGAATGTAGATTTCAGGACTATGTTATGCTCTCTGCATAAACTAATAAGTCTTTCTCCATTTGTGTTGGTTCTTTTATGTGCCGGGAAATTGCCTACTATGGACCGATGTTGACGTTCTTTGCCGATTTGAGCGTTAAAGTCTCCAAGTAGAAGTATTATATTTTTGATGGAATTTGATCCAGGGTGTTTGATAGTTCTTGCCAAAAATTTTCCGTTTGTTCTTTCTGAGTCCTATTTTTCTCATTAGTTGGTGCATGTGTATTGACAATGGTATAAACTTTGTTTACTGATTTAAAGGATAGCAGGGATAATCTTTCATTAATGGATTGAAACTCTATTATTGAATTTAATATGTTCTGATTTACAATGAACCCAGTTCCAAACTGAGGTACATTTTTCATAACTCTCTTTCCAGGTTTTCCCTTGAATATTCTATAACCTTCTGAATCAAATGGATGTTCATCAGTATATCTAGTTTCTTGAAGAGCTGTTATCATAATCCTTTATTGGATTACTTTATTTTACCGCTATTTTCAAATCCAATCATGAAAGCGCTGAATCTATGTTCGCCAGGGATGGATCTGGGAGGTATATTTTTCGTGCCACATTATCAATGAAGAGATTCTTGAATTTGTTGTATTGTCTAAGATTTGATGATCAAGCCAGTCGAGATGAAAGGAAGGAGAATGATCCAGCTGCAGTAGTATCATGGCTTTTTCAGGCAATGGTTGAAAATTCTCAGAGCTGTTATAACATCAGTGCTCATGCTTGCATAGATGAAATGCTTGTTGGCTTTCGAGGTCGTTGCAAATTTCGAGTTTATATGCAAAATAAGCCCGTAAAATACGGCCTAAAGGAAATGAATGATCTTGGCTGATGCTCTTACCAACTACCGGTACCTATTAAATGCATATTTATATACTGGGAAAGACAGTGATGGAGTTGGTTTGTCAGCAGAAGATAGAAAATTACAGAAACCAACTCAGGCTGTAATTAGATTATCAAATCCAATTTACGGGACAAACCATAATATTACCGCTGACAACTACTTTACTTCTATTGAACTAGTGTCAGAACTGAAGAAACACAAGCTAACCTAAGTAGGCACAATAAGGAAGAATAAAAAAGAAATTCCTCCTGAATTTCAGCCGAATAGAAAGCGTAAGGTGGGCTCTACAGAGTATGGCTTCACAAAAGACATTACACTAATATCTAATGTTTCTAAAAACGCCAAAGCTGTTATGTTAGTGTCTAGTATGCATCATTGCAAAGCAGTAGACCCTGACACTGGTAAAGAAGAAATCATAGCTTTTTACAACAGTACTAAAGGGGGAGTGGATACCCTTGACCTGAAGTGTGCTGCCTACAACACAATCAGAAGAACAAGCAGATGGCCTCTTGCAATTTTCTTTACCATCCTGAATATTGTTGCGGTCAACTCATTCATTATTCAGACATCACTCAAGAACTACACGTCTGGGACCCGCTACGAATTTCTTAAAACATTGAACCCTACCTCAAACAAAGACTTGTCAATAGTCGACTTCCAAAAGAACTACGGTACGAATGCTAACATCTAGAATTTTGAAAAAGAGTATTCCAAAGCAAAAGTAAACAAAGACACTTCAAAAAGGAAGCGATGTGCACTGTGTCCCCGTTCTGCTGAGAAAAAAAACAAATCTGTATTGTGTGAAATGTGAGCAACCTACCTGCCAAACTTGTCGTTCCGTGGTGTGCAAGGAGTGTGGGGAAGACTAAATATAGTGTTTGTGAAAATGGCCAAAGTGCAAGTGAAATTTTGTTACTTTCAATTTTCTTACAGGCTATGATATTTTAATTCTGTGTTCAATGTGTTTTTAAGAAATAAAAAGCATAACCTTCAGTTCATTTAAGTGTAGTTCAAAGAAGTGTGATTTCTTCCAGTTTCAACAACACTTAAAGTAATAGTGCGTATTTTTCCAATTTTTCAAACGTTAACAATATTTCATTATCGTTACCTACACTCTAAATGGTGTAAATTAACAGAATATATGCATAATCTTCTTCTTCTATCTATCTTCTATCTATATATATAAAGCACAAAGTTTGTCTGTCTGTTATGTATACAAATCTACACCGTTTCACCGATCTGAACCAAAATTTGTATACTTACCCTTTGGAACCCTGCGGGTAACCCTGTCAACTTTAAATTTCGGACAGACCACCCCATTCCCCGTATTTAGGCCCTTTTGTACAAATCTACACCGTTTCACCGATCTCGACCAAAATTTGTATACTTACCCTTTGGAACCCTGCGAGTAACACTGTCCACTTCAAATTTCCGACAGACCACCCCACTCCCTGCAGTTAGGCCCTTTGGTCCAAATCCACACCGTTTCACAGATCAGAACCAAAATTTGTATACGTAACCTTTGGAACACTGCGACTAACACTGCCTGCTTGAAATTGCGGAGAGGCTACTCCATCCCCTGCATTTAGGCCCTTTGGCACAAATCTACACCGTTTTACCGATCTGAACCAAAATGTATATACTTACCCTTTGAAACCCTGCGAGTAACACTGTCCACTAAAAATTTCGGACAGAGCACCCCATTCCCTACATTTAGGTCCTTTGGCACAAATCTATACCGTTTCACCGATCTGAACCAAAATTTGTATACTTACCCTTTGGAACCCTGCGTGTAACCCTGTCCACTTAAAATTTTGGACAGACAACCCCATTCCCTGTATTTAGGCCCTTTTGCACAAATCTACCCCGTTTCACCGATCAGAACCAACATTTGTATACTTACCCTTTGGAACCCTGAGAGTAACACTGTCCACTTAAAATTTCGGACAGACCACCCCATTCCCTGCATTTAGGCCCTTTGGTCCAAATCCACACCGTTTCACCGATCAGAACCAAAATTCGTATTCTTACCCTTTGGTACCCTGCGAGTAACACTGTCTGCTTGAAATTGCGGACAGACCACTCCATTCCCGGCATTTAGGCCCTTTGGTACAAATCTACATCGTTTCACCGATCTGAACTAAAATTTGTATACTTACCCTTTGGAACCCTGCGGGTAACACTGTCTGCTTGAATTTGCGGACAGACCACTCCATCCCCTGCATTTAGGCCCTTTGGCAAAAATCTCCACCGTTTCACCGATCTGAACCAAAATTTGTATACTGAGGATCCAACTAGCCTTCGGGCAGACTACCTAACAGACAGACAGACCCTTTGGAACCCTGCGAGTAACACCGCCCACTTAAAATTTCGTACAGACTACCCCATTCCCTGCATTTAGGCCCTTTGGCCCAAATCTACATCGTTTCACCGATTTCAACCAACATTTGTGTATTTACCCTTTGGAACACTGCGACTAACACTGTCTGTTTGAAATTGTGGAGAGGCTACTCCATCCCCTGCATTTAGGCCCTTTGGCACAAATCTACACCGTTTCACCGATCTGAACCAAATTTTACATACTTACCCTTTGGAACCCGATGAGTAACACTGTGCACTTGAAATTTCTGACATACCACTCCATTCCCTGATTTAGCTCAGGAATCCCTCGGGGTTGCCAGCTTCCTAACTCACCAGCCATGAGCCCTTGAGGGTGTACCAGAAGTGGTGGGGCTACACTCACCCTGCCTCTTTGAGGGCCTTGAGCAGAAGACAGGAGATATTATGAAAAGAAAAAGAAGGCAGACCCCTCGAAGAATGAGGGTATCAGGAAAGATGAGACAACGGCCAATTAAGGCGGGAAATTGAAAGACTCCCTAGCCCTAGGATACCTTAATACAGTCGGGGTCGGAAGAGAACAAGAGTAGACAAAGGGAGGCCGACAGGAAAGAGAATTGAAAGGAGCCCGGCATCAGGAAGTAGATGCGATGCCAGACTCAGCTGGGGTCCTGTGATCGCCAAACCACGCCCCACAAGTTGTGAGACCCTGGGGGGGGGGGGGCAATTGTGAGAATAGCTTGCTGATTCATCGCGAGGTGACATGAGAGCACTTTCCAGAGCCTGCCGTGTTATCTGCTGTCTATGCTGATGCCAGCACAGGGCCGTTGCTCAAGCCACTGTGGTGTTGCGAAAGAGTGAGTGATTCCCCGGCCAATCTAAATAGGTCGGGGAACCCCGAACGTGAGTCATCATATTTTGTCATCATCTGCGATCATCTCAGGTTCGTGCAGCTTGGACCCATATTCTTTGCCGAGCAGTACGCCATAAGCTCTTTCACTAGACGCGTCGAGTACAGGCCTAAGCCAGAAAATAAGGTTGAGACTTTGGAAGACATTGAAGCTAGACATCTGAATTACCTATATCAGTTTTAAAATTACACCATATTCGTTTAGTAGTCATTTTTTCATTACCTTATTATTATCATCATAAGTGCAAATGACCAAGATGTTATGCGCATCATACCACTAATCACCGCCGCATAAAGTCTTTCTAGACTGTGATTTTTAAAATATTTATTTTTATTACAGTACATAGTGTACATTATTGAAGTGCCAATTCAATACTGGTAGTAGTTTCCCTTATCATCCTCATCATAAGGGCAAATGACCTAGATGTTACGCCCATTAGACTACACCATTAATTGTAAGTTTGACGTGTCAATTCAACAGTAGTTTTCATTATCATCCTTATCAAAGGGGCAAATGACCTAGATATTAAGCCCTCATTGTCTTTCGGGGCAAATGACCTAGATTTTAAGTCCATTATATTTCTAAGGAGACTTTGAGACATTATCATCATTCCACCGGGCGAAGCCGGGTACTACTGCTAGTTTTACTAAAAATTAAAATAAAAGTTAGCTGTGGATTTTTTTTATGTGGTATCTTCTTTGACCACACAACACCATTTATGAACCGTATTCTCCACAACACCGGTTGAGGGTTAAAATGTTTGTTGATGATTCATTTATGGACAATGCTGGATTGGTTTAAATATTGACATTTCCAATATTCTTTTAGAAATATTTTTTGACCCCAAAGTATAGCCGTGTTCGTTAAGTCGTGCACCATAACTGCACGGAGATCTAAAGCTCGAATTCTGACACAGTGTGTGGTTTTCCAGAGAGTTCTCCACACTCCCTCCAGGAAAATTTTGAGATGGTGCATATTTCAAGTCTTGAGCACCTACCTCAATCCTAAATGCTGAAAATTACAATTACACATACTATTACAAAAACACAGGTTATCAGGCAAATTCAACACGTCGAAGTACATGAGACTGTTGACCAATACGTCCCAATCCCCTAAATTTAAGAAGAGAAATGTTAGATTCTAAGATGTGTCAAATTTCCTAGCCGTTAATTAACTCATATTCATTAGGCCTACATGTTCATTCACCGTCAACACTTCCAATATCATTCAGAAATATTCTAACATTAGTAGATCGAAAGGTATGTGCTTCTTCTTCTTGGTGGGGGGGATTGGGCATATCAAGCTCTTGACCCAGTCACGATCTCTTCTTCTTCTTGGTGGGGGGGTAGGGCATAGCAAGCTCTTTACCCAGTCACGATCTCTTCTTCTACTTGGTGGGGGGGTTGGGCATAGTAAGCTCTTTACCCAGTCACGATCTCTTCTTGGTGGGGGAGTTGGGCATATCAAGCTACCCAGTCACAATCTCGACATATACCGAAGAATTTAGGGGTATCCATACAATGAAACACATAAATACTACTTAAAGTAGAAGGGCACACCCGAACAAACATGGACACAGTGAGGTTCAAATCTTCACGCTGCAGCGACGCATCATAGCGACTTCCTACAGATACACAAAATCACGACCGCATCACACATAAGGGTAAAAGGGAATTAAAAAGTCAGGTGACATTCCTGAAAGAATCGTAATAAGGCGGATATAACTGAGGATGTAGGAGAATGAAGGAGAACAGAGATGTTTAGAGGAAATTGAAAACCCAAGGAAAGTAATGTGTGGAGTAGGTTTACACGTTGAGTTATATAAAGAGGACAATGGAACACGAGACGATTAATTGTACCGATTTCCGTGTTACATTTGCAAACATCTGAAGGACGAAAATTGCACCTGGCCATGTATACCGGAGTAAGGGCATGGTTAAAACGTAAACGTGATAATATGACGGCGAGTGTAGGTACTATTAAAAAACCATGGGAGACGAGGGATCGTAGGATGGAGATTATAATAAAACTTTGCTTTCTCGCCGGTATATTCTTGCCATTGCCTTAGCCAAACCACATCCAATTGTGCTTGAAAGATGGGAACGAAATCAGATGCGGGGATAGAAACATTTGTCAGCGTACCATTACCTATCGCAGCATCTTTAGCGGCCCTATCCACACATTCGTTCCACGAAATATGCGAATGATCCGGGATCCAGGAAAAGACAATCCTGTAACCCAATTGTGACAATTTATAAGTTAGGCTTACAATGTTAAAAATAAACCAATTGTCCGTATTAGAAATTTAAAGCCTGTAGTACACTTTGAGAATCAGGTAGAATAAGGGACCTAGTTATGCCATTCCGTTTGATATATATTAGAGCTTGTCGAATTGAAAACGCTTCTGCGGAAAAAATGGATACGGTGTTCGGTAACTTAAAGGATAAGAGATGATGCATGGCGGGGATTTAAAGGTGGCACCTACACCAGAGGGGGAGGATAATTTTGACCCATCAGTGTAAATAGTTATAAAGTGTTGATGATGCACTTCAAGATTGTACACATATCTTCATGCAGAGTGAAGAAGCACGAAAAATTTAGGGGGAATGGTGGATGATATAGGTTTGAAACAGTAGCAGTTGAAATTGGGCATTTTAACAGATGGGCTTACATGTTTAGTACGAATACTTGAAAGATCATAGCTTAGGCGGCAACAGGCCGGCCTTTCATCGCTGGATCCATGGTTCAAATCCCGGTCACTCCATGTGAGATTTGTGCTGGACAAAGCGGAGGCAGACAGGTTTTTCTCCAGGTACTCCAGTTTTCCCTGTCACAAATTTCATTCCAGCAACACTCTCCCCTGACATTTCATTTCATCTGTCATTCATTTAATCATTGCCCCAGGGGAGTGCGACAGGCTTCGGCAGCCGGCACAGTTCATATCCTTGCCGCTTGATGGGGGCTTCATTCATTCCATTACCTGACCCGGTCGGTCGACTGGAAGCAGGCTGTGGATTTTCATTTTCACTTGAAAGATCAATATATGACAGGGGAAGGGAGGGAGGGGAATAGCGTTTTAGTAAATATTTCTGGTGATATTCACAAAGAAGTTGAAGTTTTGGAAGTATTGGGGACGAGAGAATAGTCATTTTACGTAAGAGATATCCATAAGACAAATACTGCCGTCTTAGAGGGAGAGGCTGTTCCGAGGCTTAGACTAAAAGTACCTGAGTGGGCGTCGAAGAGAGAGCACCGAGTTTAATCTTAACTGCAGAGTATTGTAATTTATCCAATAGGCAGAGGCGTGTCTTAGGCAAGATGTCATAATAGTGACTACCATAATCGAGGACGGATCGAATTATATTATGGTATAAAAGAAGTAAAATTTGAGGCTCGGCTCCCCAATTGCGGCGAGTTAACGAACGTAATAGATGTAACTTTTAGTTACATGGTAAGTTAAATGAGTTAGTTGAGGCGACCAGGATAGCTTGTCATCAATTAGGAGGCCTAAATATTTTGTTTGATGGGTAAGTGGGATGACACCCTGTTGATACACGATCGGCGAGCGGTCATAAATACGTCTGTGAGTAAAAATTAATACATAATTTATCTGAGGAACGGTATCCAAACCGTGCAGAAATAACCAGGAATGCAATACCGTTAGAGCTTGATACATATACTGACGACACAGATTTAAGTCAGAGTGTGAACAATATAAGAGTATATCATCTGCATATTGAATTAGTTGCACATGGAAAAGCGAGAGGCTATCAATCTCACTAGTATACATGAGGTACATTATACCACTGAGTATATCACCCTCTGGTAAGCCCGAAGAAGAATACCGCGAATTGAGCATGGTAGGGAAAGTAGAAAAAAAGCAGAAATTAATTTAATATAAGTAGCAGGTAACATTCGTTGATGTAGGATTTGAAGAAGTAACGAGACATTCACATTGTCATAAGCACCTTTTATGTCAAGGAAAACTGCAACTGTGAAGAGTTTACGGCAGAGTGAAAGGAGGACATCGATGAGAAAGATATTCAAAGCATCAACAGTTGATGTACGTTTGACGAAGGCAAATTGAGTTTCCAGAACCAAATCGTAATATTCAAGTGACCATATCAACCGTCTCATTAAAATTCTTTGAAATGTTTTCCTGATACACGACCCTAAATGGATTCCACGATAACTGGAGGGTATTGCCGCATTTTACCCAGGTTTTAAAACGATAAAAATACATTCCATTCCACTAGAATATTACCGGTGCGGAGAATGTATTAAAGAAATCCACGAGAACCATTTGAGCAGTAATAGGTAGACTATTAATGACATGGTATGAAATATAATCTGGTCCTGGGGTTGTGAATTTTTTGTTCACTAAGGCTTATTGTAATTCGGAAAATATAATCGGTTGTATGAGATACGAAAACTTGGAATTTTGTTCATGTGGGGGAGATGGATTTTCATGTTCAACAAAATCCGGCGTCAGACTGCGGTAAAAACATAAGGAGTTCTCATAATTAAGGCGCTGTGGACTCCTGCGTATTTTACTTCCCGACAGGCTTTTTATGACATTTTAAATTTGAGTAACAGGCATCAGGTGACGGATGTCGGTGACTTGACCTTCCAAGCATTGCGCCGTTTATCATTGAAAGTCCATTGTAATGTTGCTACAAAACGTTTTATAATGGAAGTAAGTGTACGGAGTAATATAGGTACGAAAGAGGCGAAGTAACATTTTTCTTCTCTTCACTAAGAGAGGTACACTCGGCATCCCACCATGGTATGTAGTACGGTTTCTGACTAGGGGGTTCTGAACGGAGAATAAGAGGATGATATGTGTCATAAAATTGAGTAATTACCGTAATGAGATGCTCATAAGAGGTACGTAATGGTGGCGCAGCTTGACAATAATACTGTTGTATATAGTCTGAAAACCGCAATGAATCAATATTTTTGAAATTACGTGTAAAAGAGGGGGGATCGATGGTGGGGAGTCAGAGGCAGGGAATCAATATTAATCAGAATTGGGTAATGGTCACTTAAATGGAGGTCTGGAGACGTATGCCAAAACAACCTATGAGCGATATTGGGAGATACAAAAGTTATATCCACAGCGCTAGGAGCTTGTAAGGGTACGGAGATGCGAGTGGGATAACCGTCATTCAAGAGATTAAACTGAGCTTGCTGAGGTGCGATCCATACATTACGACCCTTCGGTGTTACCCGGATACAACCCCATTCCACATGGTGGGCAATAATTAAAATAATATAAAAAGGAATGCCATTGGCGACAGTTACCCTTTATATATGGAGGTTAGTAATGTGAAAGAGGTCAAGTTGTATAGTAAGAGAATAAATGTTCAGGGGAGTGTGAAGAGAAAAGGAATTATACTATAAGAAATCGTCTCATGAATTAACGTAATCACGCCACCACTTTGTGGTCCATCTGGCTTTCAACGTGGTATTGTGGTAGATGAAATGACAAATCATGATTCAACCAAGATTCTTGTAAAAGGATTACATCCGGTCTAGGTTCTTGAATTAAAAGGAACAGTTCATGACTTTGATTTTGAATGCTTCGTTCATTCCACTGTAGGATTTTCAGGATTGAGGGGCAGAAGTGACTACAGAGGGGTTCTCCATGGATGGGGTAGGTCGAGGGTGGTTGGGAAGGGTAAAAGGGCTATTTTATTATAAATACTTTTCAGCAGTTAAGTCCATTGGACATTTGTACCCAAAAGTTCCATTAAGTGCAGGACATCGCGTGTTATATCTGGGGGCATGCCTGATGAGGGTGGCACTTGGGTGGGAATTGATAATAATAATGTTATTGGTTTTACGTCCATTTTAACTACACTGGCTTTTAGAGACGCCGGGGTGCCGGAATTTTGCCCCGAAGGGGATCTTTAACATGCCAGTAAATGTACTGATACGGCTCCCTCGCATTTGCGCACCCTCAAATGCCAGCTGACTGCGCCAGGTTTCGAACCTGCAACTTTGGGCTCAGTAAGCGGGTGGGAATTGAGGGGAGAGGTGACGTTGCAGACGTCAAAGTAGGAAGAGAATGAGACACTGGGCGATGAACATTGTCACCATTTAAAATAGAGAGATAGGCCTGTCGATCATACCACAAAGGAGCAATTACCTTAGGAGGGCTGGTGACAATGGACATAAATTTGCGTTCTTTCGGAATAGTAAGCTGTGAGGGAGAAGTATGTTTTAAAAGAGGGGGGAATTGTTGAGGGACGGTTAATGGTTGGAAGGGAGTACCAGAGTCGTTGTTTACAATTTCTTGGTACGTTTTATTTTCAGTACACATCCTTGTTTTGATTTCAACTTGTTTTTGATGATAGGAACAATTAGGGGATCCACTAACGTGATTTTCAGAACAGTTGGCACAGGACGCAAGAACTTGAGTGCATGTGGCTGTGTCATCGGCCGCAACGGGGGGCTCTAGCTCAACAATTATGGCCGGTATGGCCATATCCCTGACACCTATTACACAAGATGGGGCGAAAAATAAATACCTGTACTTCGAGTATCACATGAAAAATGGAGACAAATTTCGTTAAGTGCTGTGTTTCAAAATCTAGTTTCACAGTCCCTGTTGGTAACATTTCAACTTCATCAATAACTTTCCTACGGTTCATTAGTTATATTTTGAGGATGGGACATGGAGACTCCATGTATATCTTGATATCTTCAGGCGATAAAGAAAGTTCAACACTTCGAATTAACCCTACGCATTGTATCGCCGAATGGATAAAAGCTTTTAAATTCTTTTCAGCAAGGAGAGGGTGACTGAGGAAAGAGTTGGCAGCTCGTGCTGTAGTAAATAGCTTTGATGCCATCAACCTTTCGGTCATAAAAAAGCTTTCCCAGACCCATAGGGTGGAGATTGCCTGTACGTGATGTATCATTGGACTCAACATTGATCAGAAAGGGTCCAATATGGTTTAATGGGTACTTGTGAGTACTTGTGGGTACTCATTAAGAGTTTATCGGAGTAGTAGGTATTGCAGGAGTAGAGATCTGACTAACATGCAAAGTGACTGGAGGTGATGCCGGGTGAATGGGTGCAAGTAAAGGTAAATTTTCAGTAGTAAAAACTTCCATACTCTCATCTGGAGGTCGGGTATTCTCTCCTCCCCCTCTATCTCCTTCTATGGTGCCTGTAGGACAACCTTTAGGGTACTTACCCTAGTTTAGATATAACACAATATACAAACAAGGAAGATAGGACACACACGTAAAACACTATGTATGGAAAGTGGATACTCCCCACCTACGAGGCGATTCCGATAAGACAAGTACACGTCAACCGTCTCGCACGAGAGAGCACACGGCACTGAAAGGTGTGTGCAATTACGTAGATATTGAAAAAAACGTGCCTCAAGCAAAATATATTATGCAGGTGCTGTGTCCGCGAAGTGACGTCACATACTGCTAGACCAATGGCTACCATTACTTGCGCAGAGTTTGTAACGGTAGCCCCTGATATATGAATGTATAGAGGAACCATGGCCCTGACAAAGAACGCACAAGAAATAGACGATTTCACGAGAATTACAGTGGAGGAGGTAAGAGAAACAGTTAAGAGCTTGAAAAATCATAAAGCGTCAGTAGTACGGTACAATTAGTCCTAAAAACAGCCGAACCTCAACATCCAAAGTAAAAGTTTCCCTCCAAGCCCAAATTGTTCTATATAGTCCACATGTTGTTCGGTAAAAAGTCTCACCATTTTGAGCGTCGGGTTTGGGGGGAGGGGGGGCAGAATATGGTAAATTAGTAGTTTTTATCAGTTTTTCTTAAATATTTCAAAAAATATGCGGTTTAGCACAAAATGTGTCATTTACAAAAATAATCTACATTAAATTGCAAACAAAAAAGGTCCCATGGATAATCTTGCTAAAATGAACGGTTCCCGAGTTACGGAGGGTGCGAAAGTAGCAATTTTCCGTATTTTGTTCGATTTTTTGGAAAAATGAAATTATAACTACTATGTAAACAGAAATAACTAAACAATTTTATTAAAAAGTAATATTGTGCAATCGTATTGTAGTCCAAAAGAAGCTGAGGCACCACAAAGGGTTAGAAGCGTAACAATACTGGGAACAAAAACTGGTTTAGTACAAGCGCGGCCGCCAGTACAAAGCCGTGCGTAAGGGGCTGGTCGATCACCTCCACCCTGCACCGGCCGCCTGCCCCTCCCACGCACACACTATCTCATCTACTCTCTTTCCCTCATTCGTATTGGGAGACCCGTTGAATGCATTCGTTATTTCTAGTGAAGTTCTGCTGTCAGTTTTTATTGTTCGTTTTTAGAATACTCTGCCAACTATGTGGTTATACTGTGACCGATCTGTGAGGCACTCCTCATCATTAATCATTATATTAATTTAATCATCTCATTTTGATATCAAGCAATACACAGTATTCCTTATTTTCGTCCGCGCCATTACCTCATATATTATGTTAATTATAAGTAAAAAGGATATGTATATTTTTAGATGATGTAAATTAGTCGTAAAGTGCCAAGTTAGGGATTACAAAAAAGCAGCCAGGCTATTGACTGATGGGCTTGGGCTCATTACGAAGCAGGTATCGCTACTGTGTATGAGATGAAGGTTATTGATATAATTGTATTCCTTTGTATGGGATTCCCTCGGATTGTCTACGCGGCAGAAGGATTACCTGAAGGTTGGATCCGCTGTAATTTGACTGCTCTCGACATAAATGAAGGCATAAAGTAGTGAAACGGACTACTGTCGAACTAATGCGATATAAAGATTTGAAATCAAGACTGATCTAAATGGCGGTGACATGCTGTATACAAACTTTTTGGTTCAATGAAAATTACACCGTATGGGAAAGTGCAAGCCAACATAGCTCTTCGTACTAAACTTCTAGTCTTCAACGACCCCAAAGCTGACGCTAGAAAGCATTTCCTTCTTGCAATGCTTAGAGCCAAGAACACTAAAGATCAAGATTGTTTTCGCTACCAGGGTTACTTGCAGGTTATTGCAAAGCAGCCTATACAATCATTGTTCAAGTTGGCTGCACTTCCCCCCACTCCGGCAGCTTCCAGGCAGCATTCATTTAGAACCTACCACCAGGTGCAGCAGTGGCTGAATGAGAAGAAGAATCCGCTCGAGTGGGGGTGGAAGAAGATTGGCGAACACCTGAGACCAATTACTACAGCACGTCCTACAGCTCCCCAGGAATTACTTTCCCTCATAGAGTGCGCTTGCAAAGACGAATGCGTCCGTAATTGCGAGTGCAGAAAGAGGGGTCTAAACTGCTCGAGCATATGCGGTAATTGCTCAGGCCTAGGATGTGATAACAGGGAGACAAACATCATAGACGAAGATCTAGAACAGGAAAGTGATATGTTTGAAGAGGACTGAATACTGATGAATAGCCTACTTTACATTAATTTAAGGTCGAATTTAACATTCTAATTAGTTTTAATAGTTCAGAGTGGGTTTCTCCATACCACAGCTTTATATGGCTTAGGCCTGTGGAAGCCACTTTTCCCTTAAAAAGTAGCGCCTCTTGAGAAGGTGGTGAGGTTGACGTTCCTTCTAGGGCTTATCACTAACATACCACCTGTCATTATGGGGTTTGAAGCCATTCTTCAGTGTTGCCTTGGTAAACAAAAGTTTGGTGCTTTTCAGTCTGTGAACTAGAAAATGTGCCCAAAATAGTTCAATTACATGCGATGGTAGGTATTTATTAATCTCATTTAATTTTTTTCAGGAAGAGGGTATCACCCAAATGTTTTGGGTACACTCGTGTTGACCGACTGAAAAGCACCAAACTTTTGTTTTGTATACCACTGGTCAATAAAATCGGTATTTGCTTTTACAAAACACAATCCTGTATAAACAAAATTAGTTTCCTTACTCTGTGCTGGACAAAACGGAGGCAGACAGGTTTTTCTCCGGGTACTCCGGTTTTCCCTGTCAAAATTTCATTCCAGCAACACTCTCCACTATCATTTCATTTCACCTGTCATTCATTTAGTCATTGCCCCAGAGGAGTGTGTCAGGTCTCGGCAGCCGGCACAGTTCATATCCTCGCCGCTAGATGGGGGCTTCATTCATTCCATTCCTGACCCGGTCAGAGACTGGAAGCAGGCTGTGGATTTTCATTTTCAGTTTCCTTACTAATAATAATAATAATAATAATATCGTATGGCCTCGGGTGCCTGGTGCAAGCTTTGCTATTTGACACCCAGAGGGTAGCTTGCATGTCGAATTTCGTAGTTCCTTGACTATGAAAGTCAAGGAGGTTAGATGTTAGATATCTAATCTCCTTGAACACAATAGCGCTTTCTAGTAGAGAAATGAGGAACTTTGTGCTGGCGGAAACTCCCGAGATTAATTTTGCCATTATGAACTCGGCCTACTGAATTCAAATGGGTTCTTTGACATGCCAACATCGTATGACATGCGTATCGTATTTTTGCCGCCTTTCAAAAATCACTTACCACGGTCAGGGGCGAACCTGCAATCTTGGGGTTAGTAGACCGACACGCTATCCACTCACCCACCGTGGCAAGCAGTTTCCTTACTGATAATGTCATATTCTTTCAAATAAAAAAATAGAAGTCCAATTTTACACCCTCCGTAACCGTTCACTTTAGCAAGATAATGCTTCGGACCTTTTTTGTTCGCAATTTAGTGTACATTATTTTTGTATATGACACATTTTGCGCTAAACGGCATATTTTTCGAAATATTTAAGAAAAATTGATAAAAACTACTAATTTACCAACTTCTGCCCCCTCCCCCAAACCCGACGCTCAAAATGATGAGACTTTTTACCGAACAACATGTGGACTGTATAGAACAATTTGGTGCTGAAGGGAAACTTTTACTTTGGATGTTGAGGTTTGGGTCTAATTGCACCATACTACAGGTCCAGACGAAATACGAGGCACGTCCAGAAAGCAAGTTCCGTTTGGTAATAAAATTAAATTGTGTACAGATACAGAAAAATTATTTATTGCACAACATTCTACACCTCTTAAACTACTTTTCCACATAACTGCCGAACTTTTGCAGGCATTTGTCATAGCGTGGCACAAGTTTTTGGATACCTTCTTCATAGAAGTTTGCCGCCGACCGTAAACGAGAGTGAAGACTCCCCTGTAAGATATCCTACTGTTTGGCCACCACTGTTAGGCAAATTGCGTATGTGGTCAGGAGAACTCCTAAACATACGCAGTTCTCCTGGTAAGCAAGCAATTTGCCTAACAGTAGTGGCCAAACAGTAGGATATCTTACAGGGGAATCTTCACTCTCGTTTACGGTCGGCGGCAAACTTCTATGAAGAAGGTATCCAAAAACTTGTGCCACGCTATGACAAATGCCTGCAAAAGTTCGGCAGTTATGTGGAAAAGTAGTTTAAGAGGTGTAGAATGTTGTGCAATAAATAATTTTTCTGTATCTGTACACAATTTAATTTTATTACCAAACGGAACTTACTTTCTGGACGTGCCTCGTATTTAATGAACATTTAAATGAAGCTCTACCTTACCTGGAAGGGATATGAACGGCGCTCTTCAACAAATGCTTAGAAACAGCTACAGTACCGTCCAACTGGAAGACTTCTACTCTGAAAGTATTATACAAAGGCAAAGGATCCCCTGACTCTCCAGACTCCTTCAGGGGAATTGCATAGGAAAATACAATTTTTAAAGTATTCAGCACAATTTTAACCAACAGATTAGCAAAAGAGACAGTAAACTTCATACCGGATCATCAACTTGGCTTTAGAAAAGGCAGATCTACCCTTCAAGCAATCAGAAATTTGATGGATGATATTAACTAAACATTTAGACATCAAGGGAGAAAATTCCACACCATATTTATAGACTTCAGGAAGGCCTTCGACCTTCTAGACCGCCAAATTATCACAAACAAACTCCAGCACTTACTTGGAAACCTGGTAGAGATATTTTCTGGGATTTTACAACATAATACTGTGATTATCAGAGACGACCTGCAGTCATCAGCTCCCATAGTGCAAACTAAGGGAGTCTTACAGGGTGACCCATCTAGTCCGTTACTATTTAACCTGACTACTGCTGACGTGGTGGGAATTCTTGAAGGCTATGCAGATGACATGTTGTTAGGGTCTTCAAATTTGGACGTTCTAAAGGTATGTTGGCATAAACTGGTAGTATGGACAGAAAAGAACAATCTACAGTTAAATAGGGACAAAACAGTCCACATGATCTTTAGAAAGGGTGGTAGAGTTGCAGCCTGTGACAAAATTATCATGACAAAGTTCTGTTGAAAATAGTTAATCATTTTAACTATTAAGGAATTACATAACAGACGTAATTACTGATGATGGAAAGTTGTTAAGAACAAACCTCAAAGTTAGAAAGGAAATGAGGAAGCATTTCAGCATGCTGCTGAATGGTGATGTTGACAACAGTAATGTTGGTGATGGCACAGTTGAAAAAATTCATGAGGAACAACAACATGGCTGGAAGAAGAGATGGCACTGAAGAACATGTGAAATGGAAAGTCTCCAAGGTTTGACGAATTAACCTCAGATATGATGAAGGCTGCTGGAACACCTGGCCTACAATGAATTTTCAGAGTACTGTCAGTCATCTAGCGGGAGAATAGTATTCCAGATGACTGGACGAGAGAAATCATCATCCCACTGTTCAAAAAGGGAAACCCCAAGATATGTGGAAACTACAGGGGCATTACTCTGCTATCGCATACTCAGAAGTTGTTGGAAAAGATCTTAGAAAACAGGTTGAGGAAGATAGTTGAACCCTTATTAGAAGAAGAACAGCATGGTTTCAGGAAAGGTCGAAGCACTGTTGATCTCATTTTTGCTGTAAGGATTTTGGCTGAGGAATATTGGGAACGTGGAAAGGATGTTGTGATGGTGTTTTTGGACATTGAAAAGGCCTACGATAGAGTTCAAGACATTTTCAGATCTAATTAGATCTGAAAATGTCTTGAAGACTTTAAAGTGCCCTACTACCTGGTTGACAAAATAAGGATGTTATATTGGAGTTGTTATAGTTGTGTCCAAACAGGAAATGGTCGCTCTGAATGGTTTGAGACAAAAAGGGCAGTCCAGGAAGGAAGTGCCTTGTCACCACTATTGTTTGTCACTGTTATGGACAGAATTTTAAAATCTATTAAGGAAACTGCAAATGAATCAAGAGCTTTGGTATTTGCAGATGACGGGGTCTTATGGGGAGAAACGGAAGTGGAAGTACAGGAGAGACTGACTGCTAGGAATAACAAATATAAAGAATTTAGCCTGAAGATCAGCAAGGCCAAGACTGTTGAAATGACCATTCGCAGAGAGAGGAAAATTTCAAACATATATTTGGAGGGAGCAAAACTAGAATCCGTTTCTCACTGCCAGTATCTTGGAAGTATGATCTCCAAGGATAACACCCTCAAACAAGAAATTCTAAATAGGACACAGAAAGCATCACATTTCTATAACCAAGTTCGGCACTTACTTTGGGACAAAAATATGCCCTTGACAGTAAAGGCAACGTTGTATCACACCTACTTTATTCCAATCCTTACTTATGGTATGCTATGGAAATATGTACATTGCTACGTAAGGATTACAGTAGAATTCAAGCCACAGAAATGAGATTTATTAGGACTATCAACCAAAGTACCATGAGAGACAAGATCAGAAATGAGGTACACAGAGCAACAGCTAGCATCAGGGTCCCTGTTACCAACTTTCTGGGGAAATGCATACTTCAGTGGTATGGCCATGTAATGAGGAAGGATAGCTCTAGAACAGCTAAGAAATATTTCAACCTGGATGTCAGAGGGAAGAGACCACGAGGAAGACCAAGGAGATGATGGATAGAGAAAGTTCGATCAGAGGTGGAGAAGAATGGTTTTAACTGGGACGATGTCCAAGAACAAATGATGTACCAAGATCTGGCAAGATTAATAGCACTTGTTTGCCACACCCAGGAAACTGGAGATGGAAAATGATGATGATGATGATTACAGACGTCTGGAAACACATTGAAAATCGAACTTCGGCAGCAATAATAGCAATGAATGATGTCAAGTTTCTCAGGAGGATGTCCATAGAAACGACCATGAAGGTATTCTCTAGCAAGATAATACCCCTCGTGACCTACGGAATTGAGTCATTTTGGGATCTTACGAATAAAAACAACCTCAAGAAAATTGAGAAAGTTAAATCGACTTTTCTCAAGAAGGTTCTTTGTGTATCTAGATACACACCATCTAGGCTGACTTATGAGCTTACTAGCAAACCTTTTCTAATAGAAGCTCCGGATGAAGATGTTACTACCGTATACAGGAGTCTATCAGGAATTAATGGCCGAACTTAAAGAAAAACGTGAGGCAATTTGGATGGAATTTTACGGAACTGAAGCGATGCTGAACCCAGAATGGAAAGGACCAGATTATGAACTGCGTCACACCTGGACACGCTACGCAGTGCACGGATTCCACTTCAGAGTGTGCGTGAGACCAACTTACCACACTCCAGATAATAATAATAATAATATCGTATGGTCTTGGGTGCCGGGTGCAAGCTTTGTTATTTGACACCCAACGGGTAGCTTGCATGTCGAATTTCATCGTACCTTGAGGCACTATGAAAGTCAAGGAGGTTAGATATCTAAGCTCCTTGAACCCTATAGCGCTTTCTAGTAGAGAAATGAGGAACTTTGGCGGAAACTCCCGAGATTAATTTTGCCATTATGAACACGGCCTACTGCATTCAAATGGGTTCTTTGACGTGCCAACATCGTATGACATGGTGTCATAATTTTTGCCGCCTTTCAAAAATCACTTACCACGGCCAGCAGCGAACCTGCAAGCTTGGGGTTAGTAGACCGACACGTTGACCACTCACCCACCGTGGCAAGCTACTCCAGATGAAGAGTGTATTTGTAAGATGTGTGGGAAGCATTGTGCAAGATATCATGCACTATGCGGTGAACGGCGGTTATCACTAATGATTTTGAGCAGTGAGCAAGAACTGTAGATCACGTTTGTGTATAGTCCAATTTTATGTTTTATTCCTTGCACATTGTGCGCAATATAATTATTATTAAGAGGAAGAATAAAACTGGTGATTTAGTTTCTGTCCAGACATTTAGTGATGACCATGACGTGATAAAAAGCCGGTATCGGTAAGTCCATATTCTTACATTATTATCATAACAAAGTGAAATTCGCAAGATGATAGCAGCCGTGAAAAGATGCAAAGCAGTAAGAACAATTTTTACTAAGAATTATGACAAGTTTATTAAGAAATTGACTGTGAAAATATTGATAGAGAAGTTGTGAAAACGAAGTTTACGATTGTTGAGAGGTTAGCGGCTGATCTACACAACCTAGATGATGTCATCAATTTGTTCATTCTGGAGGATGAAAATGCTAACTTTGTGGCCGAGTATTCAATTACTGAAGAATATAGAGAAAAGATGGATTGTGCAAGAGTGAAGATGGAGAATTTTACTGAGGCCAATCGGGTACAATTTGTAAGTGTGGCGCAATCAAATGCTTCATCGCCGAATGCAAATAAGAGAAAATTAAGGCTCCCGAAAATAGAATTAAAGACGTTTAGAGGCGAGATAATAATAATAATAATATCGTATGGCCTCGGGTGCCTGGTGTAAGCTTTGTTAATTGACACCCAGAGGGTAGCTTGCGTGTCGAATTTCGTCGTTCCTTTGAACGCTATGAAAGTCAAGGAGGTTAGATACCTAAACTCCTTGACACTAGAGCGCTTTCAAGTAGAGAAATGAGGAACTTTGTGTTGGCGGAAAATCCCGAGATTAATTTTGCCATTGAACACGGCCTACTGAATTCAAATGGGTTCTTTAACATGCCAACAACGTATGACATGAGTATCGTGATTTTTGTCGCCTTCAAAAATCACTTACCACGGCCAGGGGCGAACCTGCAATCTTGGGGTTGGTAGTCCGACACTATAACCACTCACCCACCGTGGCAAGCTAGAGGCGAGATTAAAGTTTTTCTAAGCTTTTGGAGTCAGTTTAAGAGAATACATGAGGACGAAGAGATGGAAAATGAAGACAAGTTCCAGTATTTGATCCAACCAACTGTCGAAGGCTCAAGAGCGCGATAGGTTGTGGATAGTTTTCCCTGCCACCGCGGAAGGTCTGCGAAATCGATTTGGTAGAAAGGAACTTTTAACGGAATATTATGTAAGGGAACTGCTGTCATTAGTGATTAAGAAAGTTGTTGATGCAGAAAAAAAGAACGTTCGCGACTTATCTCGGTGGTATGACAACTTAGAAGCTCACCTGTGTGCGCTGAAATCTATCGGCATTACATCGGACAAGTATGCAGCCAAGCTGTTTCCACTTGTAGAATCTTCCATCCCAGAAGATATTCTGAAGATCTGGTTACGAAATCAGCCAACAGATTGTGAGGAAATTAACGATGATGGAAGTCGAGTCTATGGAGATCGCTTAAAACATTTGATGTTATTTCTGAGGAAGGAAGTAGAAAATGGAGAAAGAATCTCGCTGGCAAGGGATGGATTTAAATCACGTGAAGACAAGGTCCAAAGAAACAGTAAAAAGGACATGCCCCTGGACGAAGCCCCTGCTACTGCAATGGATCTACTCTGCTGTGAATACAAGAACACTAAAGTTGTCTGTATATTTTGCGACAAGTCTCCTGAAAGTAAGAATTACCTGATAATCGAGGGGTAGCAGAGAAGAGACTGATCTCAACGACATCAAAACTTGAGCGCTATGATGAAGTGTTACAAACTTGGCTAATGGAAGGAGTAACACAAATAGTTCCAGAAGATGAAGTGCACAGACCTGGACATTATCTACCTCACCACGGGGTGTTCAAAGAAAACTCGACAACAAGCATAAGACCACTGTTTGATGCTTCTTGTAAGGTGAAGGGAAGGCCTTCATTAAATGACTGCCTGGCTAAAGGGCCGAATCTGTTAGATTTAATCCCATCAGTCCTTCTAAAGTTCCGTCGAGGGAGGATCGGTGTGATTTCTGATATCAACAAGGCTTTTCTTCAAATCTCTGTTGACGATCGGAACAGAGATTTTCTGAGGTTTCTTTGGTGGGAGAATCTCGAGGAGAAGAAAATAGTCATGAGACACTGCAGAGTAGTTTTTGGAGTGAACTGCAGCTCATTTCTTCTGGGAGCTGTCATAAACACCATTTGGATCAATGCAAATCATCTCAGAAGGAGGTAGCGGAGAAACTAAGTAATTCATTTTATGTAGACAACTGCGTCACATCAGTTGATTCAGAAGAGGAACTGAAGACATTTGTGAAACAATCTACCAGGATCATGGCTGAAGGTAAATTCGAGCTGAGGGGCTGGGAGAACACTTCCTTACTACCAAGCAAAGAAGACTCATGGTTGGTTGGTTGGTTCTTTAGTTTAGGGGCTGCGACAACGCGGTCATGTAGCTCCATGTACTTTGGGTGTGTGTAGAATCTGTCCGATAACCGGTGTTAAATGTGAAGGCTGTATTAGTGTGTGTATCTGTTTTTTAAATCAAGTAAGAACTGCAACTTTGAATTTTTCAAATAGTTCCTACTTTTGCCGCCAAACGCCACCGTCAACGACTACTAGGCCTAGTTTAGAACTAGACTACTAGACGCCACCGCAGTCGGCTCTTGGCAACGAACGTAGAAACCTAAGAGCGTTGTTTACATTCCTAACCTATACAATTTTGCTTCACACAGGTGTAATTAGTGGAAGGTTCTTTAACATGCCATAAATCTATGACATGGGACCGACGGCTTTACTTCCCCTCCGAAGGAAGGTATACTGAGGGATTTTTAACGCTCTTAAAAAATCCGATGGCATCGGCCGGGTTTGAACCCGCTATCTTGGGCATAGAAGCTCAGCATGCTACCGACTACGCCACCGAAGCCGCTTAAAAAAAAAGAAGACTCAAGACCGGCACAAATCCTTGGACTCTTGTGGGACAAAAATGAAGATAAACTGTTCTGCAGTGTTGATGGATTGAGCAAGCCTGAAGGAGTCATAACTAGGAGAACTACACTGCCAGAAAAAAAATAATTAGGTCACCTGAAAAGATTACGTCGATTTTGATCCGATGACGGCAGATGCCACCTGGGGTATAGTAGATGTACTGATAAGGGTTTCAATGTCGTCCCCCAACAGATAGTGTAGTGGCATAGCTACCAGAGCGCCATCTGTGTCTACTATTTAATAGGGAATGCTCACAGCCATACGGCTCATTGTGGTGCAAACGTGTGAAGCAAGCAGGTACAATGCCACGGAGACGCACTCGTGCTTCCTACAGCCAACTGAGCGAGTTTGAAAGGGGTCAAATTGTGACCTTTCGAGTGCTGGGATGGTCTTTTCGGAGAATTGCCACACAAGTTGGACGTGCTGGGTCCGTTCTGCAACGATGCTGGTATCAGTGGTCACGTGAACATTCTCAGACCTGTAGACGAGGTTCTGGACGTCCACGCAGCACAGACGTCCGCTAGGATCGTCATATTGTAAAGGCTGCAGTGGCAGATCGTACAGCTACCACAGCACATATACGAGGGTTTGTGAGCTCAGAAGTGTCAACACGAACTGTTGCGAACCGATTACCAGCAGTAGGACTGCGGGCACGCACACCTCTAGCCCGTCTTCCACTCACGCCACAGCATCGACGTGCACAGCTCGACTGGTGCCGTCAGAGGATCACTTGGAAGATGGAATGGTGAGCCATGGTCTTCAGTGATGAAAGCAGATTCTGCCTGCACGCAAGTGATGGTCGTTGGCGAGTTCGACACAGACCTGGTGAGCGCTGTCTCGTAGAGTGCATTCGTTGAAGACACACCAGCCCCACCCCAGGCCTTATGGTCTGGGGTGTGATAAGCTACAACCTCTCATTCACCTTTGGTGTTTGTGGAGGGAACGCTAACCAGCGCTCGGTAGGTGCAGGATGCTGTTAGACCCGTTCTTTTGCCAATCTTGCAACAGGAAGGATGTGTATAGTTCCAACAGGATAATGCTCGCCCACACACTGCCTGTGCAACTCAACGTGCACTGCAAGACGTGCAGGAACTTCCCTGGCCAGCGCGATCGCCGGACTTGTCAATCGAGCACGTTTGGGACATGATGGGCTGACAAGTGACTCGTCCACCTATAGTTAAATTAAGGAGACTAGTCTTCAAGTTATTTTTTAAGCCAATACGAAAAGTAGCAGCCGTGGCTTCTCCTTGCCAGTCCTCTCGGGCAAGGCCGCCACCCATACATAGGCGTTAACGGCAACTCCATTTTCGACAAGCATTGCTGGACTTTGAGGCCTGCATTGTTTTGGCGGGCTGGTTTTAAAAGTGGCAGTTAGGCAATTGTTGGTAGGCTGTGGCGCAGTGGACCGTGCAACACTGCGTCTTCGCACATGAAACCTATGTGCTAAATGGGGCGTCTGTTGTCACAACACAGCGGATCTTTCGCCGCCATTTCAATATCGGTTGGAATGGCGCAGTTCCAAGCCGGAATACGATCCTGAGATGGGTTGAATCGTACAGAGCAACAGGAAACATCATGAAGAAGAAGCCGCCGGTCGTGCACGAGCTGTGAGGACGCCTGCTACCTCACCGGTAGCATTTACCCAGCTAATAGGACTAGCCTAAGTGCACCCAACGAATAAAACCTAACATCAATTGAGGAAAGTCGAAGAGATGAGGACTATCACGACTGACCTGGCACGCTCCAAAGCGTAGGTGTGAGTGACATGGTATGCTATGCCGAGGAGCATGGCTACCCTCCCCTCCCTCTGCCGCTCCTCCCGGCTGAGTACAATCCATTTTAAAAACGTCCGGTGTTCGGCTGAGTTATGAATGCTTTCTCGCGACGACTTGAAACCTGTATTCGAAACTATGGCCGCCACCTGAGTGACATTATCTTTCACACCTAACAATGGTGAATAGTAAATGAAATGGTAGAACGTATTCTTAAATGTGGTAACAATAAAATAAGTTATTCTCGCAAATCAACCTAGTACTGTTCATTTCAAAAACATCCGGTTCCTATGTGTCACCCTGTATAAATAGGAAGAATAAAACTGGTGGTTTTGTTTCTGTCCTGACATACGTATACCAAGAGGAAGAATACAACGGGTAGTTTTGTTTCTGTCCTGACACTTAGTTATAGAAGGGTCGAGGATAAGAACTGTAGGGGTAGACCAAGGTTAGAATATGTTGAACAAATAGCCTCGGATGTAGGGTGTGGTAGGTATGTAGAGATGAGACGATTAGCTCAGGACAGGGAAGCATGGACTGCTGCATCAAACCAGTCGAAAGACTGAAGACTCAAACAACAACTCACCACTAAGCTCCATAAAGTTTCCACCAGCACAGAAAGCCTCTTCCACTAAAAACACATGCTCTTCAGCAGTAAGCATTCCGACTAGACTCAGCCTACACATGAACTTAACAAGAACACAACTAACAGTGTCAACACAGTCACATACAGGCACTCACTGTAGGCAATAATGAACCAGTATTCTCACCCTATGAGTCCAGTTGAAGGTCAACACGGAACAAATGCATGCTTATGCCAACCTTTGCGTATACATCGACATGAACGTGCTGCCAACTTAACACATCATGCAAGGCGAGACCCGCAAAGCTCGCCGCTGCGGAGAGACTTTGAGGACGCTCTGTATATTGTTTTCATTAATTTTGTTCTTGATTTGTTTAATTTTGTGAGATGCTTCGGTGTTTCTTTGTTCCTGTTTTATGATCTTATTTGTTTTTTTCTTGTTAACACATTTACATTTGATAACTATTAATAATCATAATGAATTTCAGAGTAGTAGCTGGAAATGCTGTCCTTCAATTTCTAAACACACTTTGTACCAACGTAGGAAGGTTTGGGACACTCGCTATAATTCATCCTCACTGATATTTCGTAACAATGCAGTTATTTCATTCTCGAGAGCCTCAAGAATATGTGGATTGTTTCTGTATATCTCTTGTTTGAAGTTCCCCACAAGTAAAAATCGCATGGCTCTGAAACTTACGACAAATTTACTGCACACTACTTGAAAAGATGAGTTTCCGCTAGGAAAATTTGATGTTCTGTCCTGTAACACCACATTTCAAACACTTCTATTGTCCTGTTTTCTGCTGCACCAACAGTCCAGGTTTCACTTCCATAGAGTGCCACGCTTCTCACAAAGGCTTTCAAAAGTGACTTCCTAATACCAAAATCTATATTTGACGTCAACAAATTTCTCTTCTGTACCATACCTGCCAACTTTTGAAAAGAGCTATCAGTAAAACCCATGCGCGACAAAAAATCTAAAATTTTTGACATACCCCGGCTTTACGAAAATAATAATACTTCTGGGCTACAAAATACAATAATTCATGCTTTAAACAGGATACTTCAATGAAATCATATCTACTTACATGATTTGTAGAAGAACATAACAATCAAGAAGAAATCCATGTTAATAAGCAGCAGGCATGGTGAATATTGGTTCGGAGCATACATAACATGACTTCCTTGATAAATTAAGCAGATATACGATAACTGAAAAAGGCTTTACACAATAAAACTTGTTTAACGTAACACAGGCAAGAAATAATACTGGGTCACACATAGGAACCGGATGTTTTTGAAATGAACAGTACTCGGTTGATTTGCGAGAATAACTTATTTTATTGTTACCACATTTAAGAATACGTTCTACCATTTCATTTACCATTCACCATTGTTAGGTGTGAAAGATAATGTCACTCAGGTGGCGGCCATCCTTTCGAATACAGGTTTCAAGTCGTCGCGAGAAAGCATTCATAACTCTGCCGAACACCGGACGTTTTTAAAATGGATTGTACTCGGCCGGGAGGAGTGGCAGAGGGAGGGCATAGCATACCATGTCACTCACACCGAAGCTTTGGAGCCTGCCATATCAGTCGTGATAGTCCTCACCTCTTCGACTTTCCTCAATTGATGTTAGGTTTTATTCGTTGGTGCACTTAGGCTAGTCCTATTAGCTGGGTATCTGCTACCGGTGAGGTAGCAGGCATCCTCACAGCTCGTGCACGACCGGGGGCTTCTTCTTCATGATGTTTCCTGTTGCTGTGTACGATTCAACCCATCTCAGGATCGTATTCCGGCTTGGAACTGCGCCATTCCAACCGATATTGAAATGGCGGCGAAAGATCCGCTATGTTGTGACAACAGACTCCCCATTTAGCACATAGGTTTCATGTGCGAACACGCAGTGTTGCACGGTTCACTGCGCCATAGCGTACCAACAATTGCCCAACTGCCACTTTTAAAACCAGCCGCCATAACAATGCTGGCCTCAAAGTCCAACAATGCTTGTTGAGACTGGAGTTGCCGCTAAGCCATTAACGCCTATGTATGGGTGGCGGCCTTGCCCGAGACGGCTGGCACGGAGAAGCAGCGCCTGCTACTTCTCTTATTGGCTTAAAAAATAACTTGAAGCCTAGACTCCTTAATTTAACTATAGGCTACCTCACCGGTAGCAGATACCCAGCTAATAGGACTAGCCTAATTGCACCCAACGAATAAAACCTAACATCAATTGAGGAAAGTCGAAGAGATGAGGACTATCACGACTGATCTGGCAGGCTCCAAAGCTTCGGTGTGAGTGACATGGTATGCTATGCCCTCCCTCTGCCGCTCCTCCCGGCTGAGTACAATCCATTTTAAAAATGTCCGGTGTTCGGCAGAGTTATGAATGCTTTCTCGCGACGACTTGAAACCTGTATTCGAAAGGATGGCCACCACCTGAGTGACATCTTTCACACCTAACATTGGTGAATAGTAAATGAAATGGAAGAACGTATTCTTAAATGTAAAAAAAAAAAAAAGTCAACCCCTGGCACTATACAGCCCATGACGGGCTAAGGCCGACCAAGCGACCGCTGCCCAGCCATTTGGCCTGCAGATATTGGGGTGACGCATGGTCAGCGCGTCGCGTCCCCTCGGCCGTTAATCTTGGTATTCGTGATCGGGGCGCTGTCTCACTGTCAGACAGCTACTCAATTGTCCTCACAAGGCTGAGTGCACCCCGTTCCAACCCTCAAGTCAGTTTTAAAATCCCTGACGGAGCCGGGGATCGAACCCGGGGCCTCCGAGTGAGAGGCAGGCGCGCTACCCCAACACCACGGGGCCGGCATTCTTAAATGTGGTAACAATAAAATAAGTTTCCCTCGCAAATCAACCGAGTACTGATCATTTCAAAAACATCCGGTTCCTATGAGTCACCCTGTATAATACACACTGCAAACACATGCTAGTTCGACTTTAAAGTCATGGTTGTGGCCTTTTTAGCTTCCTGCAAAAAGTCTTGAGAAAATGTTTTGTCATAACAGGGACCAGAACTCCTGGTCTTCAAAATAGAAATAGACTCCAGAGATTTATTGGACATGGATGATCCGAACTGTGTTCTATTTTTCTTCACAAGGCTGAAAACACGTTCACATTCTGCATTGCTATGGGGTATGGTGAGAATACCGTGGAAATCATTACTCTAGAAATTCGGTTATACTTAAGAAGTCCATCTAACCAACCTAACCCCGTGGCACTACAGCCCTTGAAGGGCCTAGGCCTACCAAGCGACCGCTGCCCAGCCAATTGGCCTGCAGATATTGGGGTGACGCGTGGTCAGCGTGTCGGGTCTCCTCGGCCGTTAATCTTGGTTTTCGTGACCGGGGCACTGTCTCACTGTCAGACAGCTACTCAATTGTCCTCACGAGGCTGAGTACACCCCGTTCCAACCCTCACTACAGTTTTAAAATCCCTGACGGAGCCGGGAATCGAACCCGGGTGAGAGGCAGGCGCGCGCTACCCCAACACCACGGAGCCGGCTTAAGAAGTCCATCGGCTCCACGAATTCTTGATATTTGTGCCCAACTGGAATCATTTGCAGCATCTTGATGTGCAGCCAAAGTGTCATCTACCTGAAGAGCTGTGAACTGGCTCTGAAGCTCATTCACCACCTCATCTGTAGTTTCATTCTCTTCCTTGCATAACATGATAGGAAACTTTTCCAAGAAAAAACAAATGGAAGAAAACTGTGCATCTTCAATTTTGTCTAACCTAGCAACTTGAGCATTCTTTAACACGTCATCCTTGAGTGGAAACTTGTTGATGATGTAGTCACAGGCAGTACAAAAGTAGTTTCTAACTGATGAAAAGAAAAGGGATTTATCTGAATCCTGGAGATCATTCACTATGTTTGAAGTTTGAATGCCAATAACTAACTCATCATCACTTCTTTGATTTTGAATCAAGTTGTACTCAACTTCAAGCAAAGAGGAGCTTTTGACAATTTTGGGCTTAACAAACTTGGTGAACAGCTGCTTTAGCAAATCCATTAGAAGTTCTAATAACAAGTGAACTTGTGAGGAAGAAGTCTGAAGGGCAACATTCAATTTGTCAAATACAGGAATAGTCACATGAGGAAAGTGCAAAAGGCCTTGTTCAAGTTTGAGGACAGGAACATTAACAATTTTTCCTCACGAGTTGTAGCAGAAGTCTTACGTTTTAGAATGGGTTTGTCACATTTGGAAGAATATGCTATTCTTTTAGGGGCATTTGTAGTAGCAGAATCAAGAATTCTCTCCTTTGATACTCTTTGGATCCACTTTGTTCAACTTTAGGTATTCTGAAAGATGTCAAGCTTGTGGAAATGTTTTGGGTACATAATATTACTTCCTCCTTGAAGAAAGAAAGAAAGAAAGAAAGAAAGAAAGAAAGAAAGAAAGAAAGAAAGAAGCGGATCCCACTGGTCCAGTAGTCTATCCAAACATCTGTCTAAAGTTAACCACCTAGTACATACATGCTTCATCATTTTCTTTGCCTCTTTATTGTGCAAGTTCTGAAATTTCTGAAGGCGTTCTTTTCTCTTTACACTCTACACTAAAAAATAAAATATATCAACAAGGATCTCATCCACTTTAACTGGTAATCTTCCAGCACCTTTTTCAGCTGCTAATCAGGTGACAAATGCAACCTATGATGGCAATACCTGGTTGAACTTCCTTCAGAACTGCTGAAACCCCATTTTTGTGTCCTATCATAACAGGAGCATTGTCGGAGCAGAAAGCCACACAGTTTTCAATTGGTATATTATGAGAACTCAGCAGTGATAACATCAGGTTACCTATGTTTCGCCCTGTTGAGTCCCCGTCCAACGCTGGTATGGATAGCACAGTGCTCACTACTTTTTCCTGCGGAACATCATAGAATGTAACAACAATAGGATACAACTTGGCATTCGTATCATTGCTTCCATCCGTTGCCAAAGAAAATGGTCCGTTCTGAAGGCACTTAACAACTTCAAATGATGCATTTCTTGCCATTTTATTTACAATGCATGTCATTTTAGTGCGACCACAACTATATTTCTTTGCAACTTCTGATGTGGGAAACATCTTCTTAAATAAAGCACCAGCATGATCAGCCGCACTTAAGGGCACATTGTGTTCCACCAAAAAGGAAGTAAACAGACACTCGGCCCTAATTACGTCACTGTCAACGTTTCCAGACTTAGCAAAAAAGGTGTTGATTTTCTTGCTATCTTCCTTCAATTTAACATAACTTATGTGATTACCGCACTTCACATGATTACTTAAATCGTTTTTTCCACCATGTGCAATATTAATATCACACCCACATACCGTGAAAAAGGCAAATTTTTCTCCCTTTCTTGGTTTTAGTATGCACGGAAAATAAACCGAGTATGATTCTTTAAATGTCTGGAAGTACTGTTTCTTGTTGGATTTGTTCATTCTCGATATCTACTAAAACATCGAAAGGAACCTGGATCACTGAACGTCACATAAAATTATAACATAAAACACGTAAGACAGCCAACACTTCATTAAAACAAGTCAAAGCACACGAAGTCTTAAACCATTAAATGAGCAAGACGCCAACCTCGTGAAGAAAGAATATGCACATGGTAGAAAAAGACACACATACACACACGTGGAACGAATGTATTTAGTCCAAGGAATACAGGAAACTGTGAAGCACGAAGTTATAGCACAAAAACTTGAACACTTCATTAAAATAAGCCATAACCTTAAAAGACGAAAACATTCAAGGAACGCCAACTTTGGAAACAATGATCAACTCCCGTGGTCAAAGAATATGGGTTAAATCGCAACGAGCGAACGGAGCGGAACAAAGAATTTGCGAAGCAGAGCCTGTCGACACCTAAGATTCACATGGAAGAACTGTTATCCCGGCTTCAAATTCAATTACAATGACGACACAAACATCACAAGGTTAAATGTACCAATCATATCAAAGAACGAGTTATCGACTATCGTGGACTTGCCTTCGACCCACGCAAACAATCGATTGTACGGAAGTGGGAGGGATTATCGAATGTAAATTATGGTTTCAAATTTTTGTCCGCGAAATCGTAAAATGACACCGTTCATCCGTAAAATGCTGCAATTTCCGTAAATTTTACGGATAAACCGTAAAAGTTGGCAAGTATGTACCATTTAAAATCTCATTCAAATTCTCTGGCGTGTATGGTTATTATAAAATTCCTGACTTTCTAATACTTTTTGCCATTTTTTCCTGACTCACTCCATATTTTCACACCTTTTCCTGACCAAAAACAAAATTCCTGACTTTTCCTGCCTGTGGACACCATGCAAATGACTTGGTCATTGGTAATACGTTTTTCAAGAAGCGCATCAACTACCTCATCACCTACACCAGTGGTGGCTATAGCAGCCAAATTGACTCCATCCTTGTTCAACGGCGTGATCTCCGACTAGTAAGAGATGTGAAGGTCATACCATCTGACTGTGTAGCCCTTCAATATACGCTGCTCACTGCGGACTTAAGGATCTCTAAACATCGTAGAGGTGGAGAGGTAAACGCCTCCGAGAAGATCAAGTAGTGGAAGCTTAACGACCAGAAGGAGACCCTAGCAGACAGTATAAATTTTCCACCCATTGACCTGAATGTCACTGACAACACATGGACCACATTCTGCAAATCTGTCACTTCAACCGCCACAGCAACCTTGGATACAACAAAACCTTGTTTCCACCGTATTGACAAGCAAACGTGGTTATGGACAGCCCAAGTCCAGGAAAAGGTGCATGAAAAGAAGAAGGCATATAGAAACTGGGTCTGACAAAAGACTCCAGAGAACAGGGAAATCTATGCGATGACCAAACGAGAGGCTAAAAAAGCTGTTGCTGAAGCTAGGCACAGTCACTATACTGATGTGTATACAATACTGGACTCAAAAGAAGGAGAGAAAACTCTATTTCGGCTGACCAAAACAGAACAAAATCAGCACAGGATATTGAGCACTATGTACGCATAAAAGGCAAAGATGGTCGGTGATTACAGGACAAACAGGACATCCTCAAATGCTGACAACAACACTTTGAGGAGATTTCCAACATTGAGTTCCCACATCCTCCTATTCCAGAAGGTAATCCAACTTCAGGTCCTATCTTAAAAATCACGTCAGAGGAAGTCACCAGCGCCACCAAGAGTATGAAGAGCCAGAAAGCACCAAGACCGGATGACTTTCCGGCAGACATCTGGAAGTTAAAGGAATTAAAAGAACCTGCGATAAACTGACTGACCAACGTTTTCAAAGCCATAGTTGACTCTGGTTCTGTTCCCAATGATTGGACTACAAGCATCACTGTGCCTATCTTTTTGGAAGCATTCATATGGAGGTTAAGGCTGCTTGAGCTTTTAGTTCTTGCAGTCAAGTGGTGCAGTTACTTACTTACTTCCTCGGCGCTACAGCCTGGGGTAGGCTTTGGCCTCTCTCACGATTCCTCGCCATTCGTCCCTTCTATGAGTTTTCTCCCACCATCTTCCAACCCTCATAGTTCTCAGGTCTTCTCCTAAGTCTTGCAGACATCTTTTGCGCGGTCGTCCACGTCTCCTCTTCCCTTCCATAGTTCCATGTAATATCTTCCTTGGTGTTCTTTCTTCATTCATCCTCTCTACATGACCAAGCCAATCCAGACGTCGAGACTTAATAAATTTCACAATATCTTCACCTTTGATTATCTCTTCAATTTCTTTGTTTGTCCTGATTCGCCACCCTTCATCCTCCTTTACCGGGCCATATATCCTTCTTAAAACTTTCCTTTCAAAAATTTTGAGATCATTCTCATCATTTGTTGACATTGTCCAAGTCTCAGATCCATAGGTCACCACTGGTCTAATAAGGGTCTTGTAGAGTTTAACTTTCAAGTTCCTACTTAACAGATTTGATTTTAAGAGCTTAGTGTTAGCATAGAAAGCCCTGTTTCCATTCATGATCCGTTTATGAATCTCCTCTGTAACTGAATTCTCACAATTTAGTATAGTACCAAGGTAACTGAAGCATTTTACATTCTCAAACTTATACTGACCAATTTCTACATTTTCTCTTGCTCTTCTATCTTTTTCCGCTGACATTTTCATATATTTCGTTTTCCTTTCATTAATTCTCATTCCCATCTTTCCACTCTTCTCCTCCAGAATCTTGAACATTTCTTTAAGAGATTCCCAGTTCCTTGCCATCAACACAATGTCATCCGCATATGCATACGCCTGCTTGGACTTGTTTATTATCGTCCCACCCAATCCCAGTTCTTTCATAACTTCATTCAGTGTCAAGTTGAATAACACTGCAGACAATGAATCTCCTTGCCCCACTCCGGTGTTCACCTCAAAATTCCTGCTAGTTTTGCCTCCTACATAAACCTTGGCCTGCGATCCTTCCATTCTCATTGCTACTAGACTGATCAACTTCTTTGGCACTCCATATGCTTCTAGGGTGTTCAACATCTTCATTCTGTCAATGCTATCAAACGCCTGTTGGAAATCAATGAATAGCAAATGCAGATCAACACCATATTCATAGCATTTCTCCATAGATTGTCTCATAACAAATATTTGGTCAGTAGTTCCCCTTCCTGGCCGAAATCCACACTGGTTCTCATCCAGTATTTCTTCAGTGTAGTCGCTCAGTCTCCTTTGCAATATACTTGAGAATATCTTATATACAACACTAAGTAATGTTATCCCTCTATAATTTCCACATTGTAACTTATCACCTTTCTTGAAGATGGGACAGATAAGGCCAACCTTCCAATCCTGAGGCATTATCTCTCTTTCCCTTATCTCCCCAATCAGTTCATGTAGGTTCCTAACTATCCCTTGTCCTCCATTCTTTATTACCTCCGCTATGATCTGATCCTCTCCTGGTGCTCTTCCATTTCGTTGACGCTTCACTGCTTCCGTAACTTCATCTATGGAAGGTTTAGTGACCTGTGGCTCTACATTCATGTAGACCTGTCTCTCATTCATCTCGTCCTTACGTTCTATATTTAACGTATCTTTAAAGTGCTCCGCCCATCTTTCAAGAACTCTCTCTTCCTCTCCAATCACTTTTCCATCTTTATCCTTACACGAGTTCTCCCGTGGTTGAAATTCCTTTGCCATTCGTTTCGTTGCTTGGTACAATATCTTACCTTCATTCTGGCTGTTCAATTCTTTCCATTTGTCTTCTTAGATACATTCTCTTCTTCCTTTTCAGAACTCTATTTGCTGTTCTTCTACTTTCTTTATATCTTTCACAATTCCATCTTGTCTCTCTTTGAATCATAATCAATCTGTCTGCATTCTTCTGCTCTATATATTTCCTACATTCATCATCAAACCATTCTTCATTCCTCTTCTTCTCCCCAATAGTTTCTTTCACAGTCTCTTCCAATGCTTTCTTTATTCCAGTCCATCTCCTCTCTACAGTGTCATCCTCATTCATATTCTTTAATCTCTCTTCCAACTTCTTGTTCAGTGTGTCCTCATATTGCTTAACAATTTGTGTTTGCTGAAACTTTTCCACGTCCCACTGTATCCTCTTAATTCCTCTGTCACATTCTACATTCGTTCTCTAAACAGAGCTTTCACCAAAAAATTATCCGAATCACAGTTGGGGCCCCTTGCAGATCAGACGTCAATCATTGAAGATGCATGTCTTCTTGAAATCAAGGCATGGTCAATTTGGTTTACCACTCCGGTGCCTGGCATTTTCCAGGTTCCTTTGTGTATGTTCTTATGTTTAAAACAAGTACTTTTGATTACCATTCTATTACTTTCTGCAAATTGGCATAGAAGCTTCCCATTTTCACTAGTATTAGTATGTAAAGAACGTTTCCCTGCTACATACTGCAAGAAGTCCTCCCTACCTATTTTGGCATTGAAGTCCCCAAGAAGTATTATCACATCATATTTTGGTATCATACTACATTCCTTTTCCAACTGGTCATAGAATGCATTTTACTTCTCTTCACTATCGTCTTCTGTAGGTGCATACGCTGATATAAGTGTCAGATTCCTGAATCGTCCCTTTAGTCTCATTTTACACATTCTATCTCCTAGAGGCTCAAATGCAAGAAGACTTCTTTTTATCTTTGAACTAATGATAAAGCCTGTTCCACACTGACCAGTTCTTACTTCAGGACCACTGTGACCTGTGGTATATTGTATAGTCCTTCTTGTCAATCCTACCGTTTCCCCTCCATCTCACTTCCTGTAGCGCTACTATATCCATTCCATACTTCAAAACTTCCTCAGCTACTTCTGCCATTTTTCCTATCTGCAACATCGTTCGGACGTTCCATGTTGCCATTGTTAAAGTCATATCCTTTTTCCTTGTCCTTAAACATTTTCCAGGTTCATCATCGTTAATTCCTCCAAATTTCGAGGCTTCGTTGAGAGTTTCGTAACTTTTGAGGTTTTACAGTGTGGGGTTGTTAGCCCCGCGCCCAACCCCCAACCTGGAGGACCAGGGTACCGCTCTTAGTCTGGCTCATCACTTTAGACCTGTCCAGCTTGGGTGACCCTACCAAGAGCTTAAGCTCCCGCTGGCATAGCTCTGCAGATCATTTGAGCTCGCAAGCCCCCAAAACACCGGCAATAACAAATTGCCTTCTTCAAGGTGGCAGTACCGGCGGGGGGGCAAGTGGTGCAGTTGCACCTATATAAAGGGACGTGGCGCGCAGTTCATCACTCCTGTGGGGGTCCAGGCGGGGACACCAAGAGCCCGCCGATGAGTCAGCTTGGTGTCCTAGGCGAAACCCCACAAAAGACACGGCACAAACCTAGAAGAATTGCAGTTTTAATTCACCGGCCGTGAAAGCCAATATACCATCTTTTTGGAAGCCTTCATAGGGAGGTAAAGGCTGCTTGAGCTTTTAGTTCTCGCAGTCAAGTGGTGCAGTTGCACCTAATATAAAGGGAGATGGCGCACAGTTCATCACTCCTGTGGGGGTCCAGGCGGGGACACCAAGAGCCCGCCGATGAGTCAGCTTGGTGTCCTAGGCGAAACCCCACAAAAGACACGGCACAAACCTAGAAGAATTGCAGTTTTAATTCACCGGCCGTGAAAGCCAATATACCATCTTTTTGGAAGCCTTCATAGGGAGGTAAAGGCTGCTTGAGCTTTTAGTTCTCGCAGTCAAGTGGTGCAGTTGCACCTAATATAAAGGGAGGTGGCGCGCAGTTCGTCACTCCTGTGGGGGTCCGGGCGGGGACACCAAGAGCCCGCCGATGAGTCAGCTTGGTGTCCTAGGCGAAACCCCACACATGACACGGCACAAACCTAGAAGAATTGCTTGAGTGTTAATTCCCCAGCCGTGAAAGCCAATATATCATCTTTTTGGAAGCCTTCATAGGGAGGTTCAGACTGCTTGAGCTTTTAGTTCTCGCAGTCAAGTGGTGCAGTTGCACCTAATATAAAGGGAGGTGGCGCGCAGGTCACTCCTGTGGGGGTCCGGGCGGGGACACCAAGAGCCCGCCGATGAGTCAGCTTGGTGTCCTAGGCGAAACCCCACACAAGACACGGCACAAACCTAGAAGAATTGCTGAGTTTTAATTCACCGACTGTGAAAGCCAATATACCATCTTTTTGGAAGCCTTCATAGGGAGGTTAAGGCTGCTTGAGCTTTTAGTTCTCGCAGTCAAGTGGTGCAGTTGCACCTAATATAAAGGGAGGTGGCGTGCAGTTCGTTACTCCTGTGGGGGTCCGGGCGGGGACACCGAGAGCCAGCCGATGAGTCAGCTTGGTGTCCTAGGCGAAAACCCACACAAGACACGGCACAAACCTAGAAGAATTGCTGAGTTTTAATTCACCGTCCGTGAAAGCCAATATACCATCTTTTTGGAAGCCTTCATAGGGAGGTTAAGGCTGCTTGAGCTTTTAGTTCTCGCAGTCAAGTGGTGCAGTTGCACCTAATATAAAGGGAGGTGGCGCGCAGTTCGTCACTCCTGTGGGGGCCCGGGCAGGGACACCAAGAGCCCGCCGATGAGTCAGCTTGGTGTCCTAGGCGAAACCCCACACAAGACACGGCACAAATCTAGAAGAATTGCTGAGTTTTAATTCACCGGCCGTGAAAGCCAATATACCATCTACAAGGAGAACTACTTCAAAAGTTTCCTTCTTGCCCTCTTTTCGGCAAATTCATTAATCATGGCATCAAGGAATCGCATATTGGACAAGGCCTACTTTGCGTAAAGTAATTAGTGTACGGTAGCTTACCTCAAGTTGCTGAACACCATCGCAGTCAATGTCGTGAGCCACAGAGCAAGAATTGTTATCCGAATTTTTCTTTCGAGGTGTAGGATTCACACGCGCACTAAACATCTCATTTATTTTCCGACATTTTGACAGTGTAACCTCGGCTTTCTTATCCTCTTCAACTTTGCGGACACGGTTTTGGTAACCAGACAACTTTTTGCTGCCCATAGTTTAAAATATTTACTTGCAGATCACATCACAACACAACGTAAGCTCGAACTCGCATACAGGACAGGCAAGGGGGGGGGGGGGATCGTGGGGCACTTCGATGCTACTACATGTGATTTGTATGTGCATATACAAGGAAAGCTTTTCCTTTGTGAAGTTTTGTTGGACAGGCTGAAGAAGGGGGAGTATTAGCCCCCGAAACAAATCCCTGTAAGTAATCAGCAATAAACAGTATTGAAAGGCGGAAATTTTATTATTCTTTCAAAGTTATGCTACTACAATGCAAGCAAACCCAGCTACCGCAACAACAGTGCGTGCAGCACAGCTCCGCTCGCCCGCCTCCCCTCCCCTCTCACACTTGTCGGGACGAAAGGGCGTCGAGCGGCATAACGAAGAGCGAAGTGGAAGGGCATGGGCGGGCATGCGACAAAGACACGATTTTATTTCTAAATCTCTCTTCTCATTTCTCAATATTTAATTTAGTATGTATACTGCTATAATCCTAACTTAGCACATTTAAAGCCCTAGCAAAGAGGGCGCCTGACGG
Organism: Meconema thalassinum; assembly: GCA_946902985.2. NCBI lineage: Eukaryota > Metazoa > Arthropoda > Insecta > Orthoptera > Tettigoniidae > Meconema > Meconema thalassinum. The sequence goes on along the minus strand of OX336390.1, from coordinate 473,612,515 downwards.
CGGTGCCCTTCAGGGCGCCTCCAGTACAGACTGTGGCGCCCCTAGGCACGTGCCTATTTTGCCTTACGGTAAATACGGCCCTGATATAAATATGTTTACTGTATACATATATATATACTGTATACAACAGTTTGTATGGATAAATATATAGAATACATTTATGACTAACACAATATTTGTATGAGCGTTGCAAAATGAATATGTTTATAAAAGAGGTAAATGCCCAAAATGCCTGGGCATTTATGGGTTTTGGGCATTTGCCCCGACTTATATTTAAATGCCCAGACATTTTACATCACTAGGTGTGAGGGCTAGGAAGGGGTACACTCAGCCTCATGAAGCAAAATTGAGAAGAGGGTGTATCGACTCCCGCCTCGGCCATCCTGGAAGTGACTTTACGTGGTTACCCCGCTTCTACTACAGGCAAATGCTGGGATGGTTTCTAATTTAAGGCCATGGCCACCTCCTTCCAAATCCCATCCCCACTTTACAGCCATCTCAATAACATAGGTTGTCAGGGCTATATGACCAAGATGCCATATCCCCTAAGATAAGCAACAACAGTGACAGAGTTGTCACTCCAATTCTTAGATACTTTGTGACCAGCATTGAACCAGTTTCATCTAACCACACTAGATCCATAACATTTTTTGTTCTTAATTGCACTTAAGAACTGATACCTCAAAGCCACAATATCTGGCCTCTCTATGATCACCTTCCAGCCATTAATTTTCTTAAATTTAAATTCCAGGTCATGCAACACTTTATTCAGTGAAGAAGGGCTTCTTTGAAATAATGCTGCCTCTCTGAGAGAAACAAGGAGTTGGAATTTCTATCCTAAAATATGCCGTCTAACAGCATCTTGCGAAACTATCGTAAATTAGTGACCACCCATTCCCTCTGCCTGTTCTTACCTGGAGTTGAAAGTTTAGACGGGCCAGATCACCAGACGTGAACTTCTCTTTCGTCACTCGGTACACAGTAGTTTCACTCGCACCAAGAGCCCCTGCAGTTCTTCTTCTCACCTGAACAAATGGGATGATAGATTCCTCCCACAAGCTCATACCTTGCTCTTCTTCCTTCATAAAATTTCTCACCGCACGTACCATCTCCCTTGCTTGGCTACGGAGACTCACACCATGACCTGAAGTTGTCCTTCGTCATGGAGAATAGATCCTGGACCTCCCACAAGCACATATCGATGCCATTCTTACGCAACAAAAATAGAAACACGATGCAGATAAAAGAAATGAAAAATGAAAATCCACAGCCTGCTTCCAGTCTCCGACCGGGTCAGGAATGGAATGAATGAAGCTCCCATCTAGCGGCGAGGATATGAACTGTGCCGGCTGCCGAGGCCTGACGCACTCCCCTGGGGCAATGATTGAATGAATGACAGATGAAATGAAATGATAGTGGAGAGTGTTGCTGGAATGAAAGAAATAAACTATCGAAATCTGTGTTACACACACCACCAACAAACAGAACAGCCTACAAACAAATACACTTCAATAGGCGCACGGGATAATACTGACAGTGACCAGTTACAGCACAGTAGGACAGTGTGTCAAAACACGTGCTCGCCACTGTCTTAGATACAACTCTTAGTACAGTAGGACACTGCGGCAAACCACGTGCTCGCCGCTGTCTCTGAACACATTGCAACACCGCTGCCATAGAGACCGTTACTCCGCTGATCTCCTCTACACACTTCACCTTGCAAGTGGATGACAGCTGTAACCATTCTTCATTTGTAATACAGAGTATAGTTCAATGTTTTATCAAGTGCAGCTGAAGCAGCATTTTCCTGGATGCTCAATAATTATACCCTGTACTGTATGTTTAAAGAAAGAATCTGAAGGATTTGACGGTAAAGATATAAAATGGTGGGCTTCTATTGGCCGGAGTTTGACAGCTGGGACAACACGTTGCCAAAAGTGTGTTTGTTTATTCAGTCGCTTATTACCCATTGCAGCCCATCACCATCGTAGTGTACAAGCATTACACACGACATCCAATACAGCTCGACAATGCAAAAACATGGCAACAATATCTCCATAGTGGTTTGTTTGAGTGTTCAGTGCTAAATATTCTTTTATCTCAACATAACTTGTACATTACCATGAAGAAGATTAAGTCAATAGTCACGATGGTGTGTGTGCTTAATGCTATCATGGCTAATTGATTAAAACTACAGAACAGAAGACCAAGCCGTCGTAACTTTCAACAAGGTATATTACTGAAAATATAGTATTTATGATTGACAAACCTTTCTCGGAGATGTTGGGAGTCGTTTTACTTTCTCAATTGCCACTGCTGCACCGGAATAATTCCTTTTAATTGATTATTTACGAAAATAATGCTTTTAGTATTGTCTTCATTTCACTATGGACGCCATCTTGGACACTACGTCATACGTCATGTAACACCCGAAAAACGAACATCTGAGTACGTTACCAACATGTCCAATACAAAATTCACCATATGACACGTAAAGTTTGAAATTGTTACAAATTTCCACCAAGTTAAGCACTGTCTTGCGGAAAATTACTGCTAGTACCACAAGCAAGGGGGTCTGGGGCGTACGCCCCAGGTTAGGTTTGTTTTTGTATGTAAAACATTAATAAGATAGAATTTATGTCCGCTCCTAGGTTAGGTACTGCCTGGTCGAAAATTACTGCTAGTACCACAAGCAAGGGGGTCTGGGGCGTAAGCCCCAGGTTAGGTCTGTTTTTGTATGTAAAACATTATAAATACATAAATAAACACTGACAATTGGCGCAATTTTTCATTACATTACTTTATCGACGCTCTTTTGTTTACTCGTTCTATACCCGATGTGAAATAGTACCAAATGCGTGGGGTTGGCATTCCTGACTTAGTAAGCAAGATGGCTCCAAAAGACTTCATTTCTGCTATATAAGTCGTGTATCTATTTGGGATGGCTGGGTGGGTTTATGGCAGCGGACGAGTCAACATCTATTATTTTAACAGCTCCGGATACCATTACTAAAGGTACTTTGGCAAATTTCATTACCTAAATTGTTTTATACCTTTGTTCTCCCGTTCTGTAGCGCTACCGCTAATTGTTTCTGCATCACCTAGACCAGGCTGTTCCAGCCGAGCAGCTGAGTACTCGCCGCCTTGTGTGGGTAAACCTGCAATATGCAATACAGCTCTGCTGTAGGGGCGGCCGTTACTGAGCGGTGGATACATCAAGATTGGCAGGAAGCGCATGGACTTGTACTATGACCTTCGCCCAGTGACGTTTTGGCTATCTCCCCCAGTCCCTCTCCAACCGTGCTCCGAGCATTACTGCTGAGTACTCATGTGTAGGCATACTCAAACTCGTGGATTTGGAACAGCCTGACCTAGACTTCTTTAATCTTGAAGGATAATTATCAATAATACCTGCTTCTTGCATGGCGAGTGTTGATACATTCATCACATTACTTTGTTTGTACTCATTTGTTATACTTATTGAATTGACTAGCCTACCGGCGATTAAGTATATGGGAGTGTAACATTGTTAACATTTTCCACACTAGACTCTGTTGGGAGAATGTGATTAACTGTTCTAGTCTCACAATGTTGCCAAACTGCTCGCTCCTACAATGCGGGCAAATGAGTTAGTTCACTCAACTCAAGGCAACATGGCGGTTAACGGTCGAGATTTTTCTCCGAGCGAAAAGTTCGAAAATAACGTGTGTGTGATGTGTAATGGGTCTAAAAACGATAGTAGGGCCAGTCTTGAAGTTTGTGAAATATGCGTGTTTAAGAATGCGTTCACAAGTGAAGTGCCAAATTCGGAAGACGATGAAGTTTCAGATAACCTCACTTCGACCGCATCGCATCTATGGTTCAGAATAAAATCTCTGGAGCTCGAGCTATTCTCAAAAGACGAAATAATCAAGATGATATCAATTGATTTAGAAAATGCTCTCCTGGAACTGAAGGGCTTAAAGGAAGGTAGGGCAAATATTAAGATACCGGGAGAACATGGTAGGGATTATACAGAGGTTAGTCAAAGAATCTTAGGCATACCAGGCCTCATGTAACAGGCAATGGAACTTTACAAAAAGGCATCGCAACAGCGAATAGATTTCAGATCTTAGGGTCAGAAGATGACATAGTAAACTAAGAATGTAACCTTCCTATGGTCTCGGAAATTCAAAGGAAATCCCGTCGGCGATCGAAGCGTAAACATGCCCGTACGGTAATAATAAGTGATTCTATGGTGAGGAATGTTGGGCCTGAAATTGAAGAAGGAATCGCATATTGCTATCCGGGCATACAAGTGGGACAACTGACAGCACATGTAAACAAAAATAAAATAAAGGAAACACCCGAGACGTTAATTATCCACATTGGTACAAACGACATTCTAAACTCAACAACACCCAGTGATATAATGGCCGAGGCTGATACTCTTATTGCGTCAGTAAAAGTGAAGTTTCCGGAGACAAAGCTTTGTCTCAGTGGAGTGTTATATAGGAATGATGTCGACTACCACTATGTGGATGCTGTAAATTCCACACTAGACTGGCTGTGTCGCAATGGAGTCGTCCTTTTTGTCGATGCAAATGGATGGCTTAATGACTATGATTTTAGTACAGATGGGTTACACCTCAATAGGAAAGGGACCTCTAAGTTCGGTAAACTGCTGAATAGGATATCTAAGAAAATGCTTTCGGGAAACTAATTCAGAAAATGGGGGGCGTAATGAGTGCACTGGAAAAGATACAGTAAATCAGTACCACGAAAAACAGGACTCGAATCAGGGGAGCAAGGGATTACTAATTGCACGCCCACAACATCAAAATTTGAAGGGGGAGGGGGGTCTAAGATTGCTCTTGGTAAACTGTCAAAGTGTAGTAAACAAGCAAATAAAACTCAGCACAGCAATGGAAGCATATGAAATTGATGTGGCGATAGGAGTGGAATCATGGCTGAGAGAAGGGGTAGGAAATAGAGAAGTATTCCCAGAAGGGTTTGTAGTATATCGTAGAGACCGAAGAAATAAGAAGGGAGGGGGTTATACTGGTGAAGGAAACTTACTGCTCACATGAATGGTTTACCGACGAAAAGGATGAAATATTAGGGATAAAATTAGTTTGTGATAATATGAAGGAGGTGGGAATTATATGAATATACAGGCCTGGGAGAGAGAAGAGAGACATGGAAATATTTGAGAAACTAATAGATTACACTCATAAAAACAATAATGACATGATAATAATTGGGGGGGATTTAAACTTGCCAGAAGTTGATTGGAATGGAGCTGCAACAGAAGCCCATAAACAGAAACTTGCAAATAAATTAGTTTGGGAGGGAGGATTTACACAAGTAGTGCAAGCGCCAACTACTCAGCAACTTGCTGGATGTATTCCAGAAAAAACCAGGGGAACTTGTTGAAAAAACCCACATAATTGAAGGAATAGGTGACCATAAGGCTGCAATAATGGACGTTGGTCTGGTACCAAAAAGGCTTAATAGGAGGGTCACACAGGACAAGAAATTATACAGAAAAACTAAATTCGATGAATTTGGAGCTTACCTAAAATCAAAATTTAAATCTTGGATAAGTGAAGGGAGTAATGTGGATACACTCTGGGCAAATTTTAAGGAAATCATTTGGGAGGGTGAGAAGATATTTGTACCTATTAAGAAGGGAAAAACAACCTCAGACCCTGTTTACTATACAAAGGACATACGAAAATTAAAAAGGAAATGTAGAATGGTAAACAGACAAATCAAAGAGGGCAGGGGAAACAGAGAAACCAGAAAGCAGCTAATAAAGGAGCTCAATAGGTTGAAAAAGGAAGCAAAGGAAAATTACATGAATGGCATACTTCATGAGGGTAAAGACCACATAGGGAAATGGAAAAAGCTGTATTCATATATTAAAAACCAAAAGGGAAACGGAATCCACATTCCCACAATGGAGGGAGAAGGGGGTGAGCATTTATTTGCAGATAATGAGAAAGCAAACCTATTTAGTAGGGAATTTATAGATTCAGTGGAAGATTGTCAGGAGTTGGGAACCGTAAATGAGACTGGAGAGGGTGAAACACATAAGGACACAAGAAGCTTCACCTTTACAAATGAGGATATTTTTAGAGAAATCAAACTGCTTCAGCAAGGAAAAGCAGCAGGGTGTGATCAAATTACTGGGGAATTAATAAAGGCAATGGGGTGGTACATAGTGCCTTATTTAAAGTTTCTTTTCGACTATGTCATGAACAATAGTAGAATACCAAAGGAATGGAAGGAATCTCTAATAATACCAATTTATAAATGAAAGGGAGATAGAAGTAAACCTGAGAACTACATACCAGTAAGTCTGACCAGTGTAGTTTGTAAAATCTTAGAGAGTTTAATAGTAAAATATATTAGAGGGGTATGTGAAGATAAAAATGGTTCCTGAGGAGCCAGTATGGATTTAGAAAGAAATTTTCTTGTGAGGCACAACTGGTGGGATTTCAGCAGGACATATCAGATCGGTTGGATCTAGGGGGACAGTTGGACTGCATAGCTATAGACCTTTCCAAAGCTTTTGACAGAGTGGAACATGGAGTATTATTAAAGAAAGTGGAGAGAATGGGATTGGACTCGAGGGTTGTACGTTGGATAGGAACATTTCTAAATTCAAGGGTTCAGAGAGTCAGAGTAGGGAATTACGTATCACAGGAAGAGAAAGTTAAGAAGGGAATTCCACAGGGTAGTAAAATTGGTCCATTGCTTTTCCTAATATATGCAAATGATTTAGAGAACAATATAGCATCAAAAATAAGATTGTATGCAGATGACATTATCGTCTATAGGGAAATAAATAATATAGAGGATTGTAAAATATTACAAAGGGACCTCGACAGTATCCAACATTGGGTTGAAGAGAACCACATGAAGGTTAACGGAGGTAAATCAACTGTCACAATATTCACAAACAAGAGATTAAAAACTGAATTTCAATATACATTGGATGGGGTAACCGTACCAAAAGATGACAAGTGCAAATACTTAGGTGTGAGATTTGATAGTAAATTTCACTGGAAGGGTCATGTTGGAGACATTGTTGGGAAAGCATACAGATCGTTGCATGTCATTATGCGACTACTTAAAGGATGCAACAAAGAAATAAGAGAGAAAAGTTACCAAAGTTTGGTTCGTCCAATATTGGAATATGCAAGCAGTGTATGGGATCCGCACCAGGAATACCTAATAAAAGAAATTGAGAGTGTTCAAAGGAAAGCAGCAAGATTTGTGATAGGGGATTTTAGGAGAAGAAGCAGTGTATCAGATATGTTAGAGAAGCTTGGGTGGGAAACATTAAGAGAAGGGAGAAAAACAGACTTGTAGGGTTATATAGAGCATATACAGGAGAGGAAGCATGGGGGGAAATCCGTGAGAGGCTTCAATTGGAAAGTAATTATATTGGCAGGGCAGACCACAAATTCAAAATTGGACGCCACTTTAGCAGAATCGATTGGGGTAAATTTTCATTCATTGGGAAGGGTGTGAAGGAATGGAACAGTTTACCAAGGGCGGTGTTTGATCCCTTTCCAAAATCAGTCCTGTTATTCAAGAGCAGAATGGACAAAACCAGGGAAAAGAAAGAAGTGGTATAACTTAGTGCTGTATTCATAGAAACATTATACGTGCTATGTAATTCCTACAGCAGTTGTGAGAGGGGAGTTCAACCAATGTGTGAATAGTACATTAAGTTACTGTATTCTTTTAATATTGTGTAGTGTTTGTACATTAAGTTACTGTATTCTTGTAATATTGTGTAGTGTTTGTTACTGTATTCTTTTGGGTGTTTGTTACTTTATTCTTTTAATATTGTGTAGTGTTTGTACATTAAGTTACTGTATTCTTTTAATATTGTGTAGTGTTTGTAAATTATGTACCTCATTTGCCATCGAGGTTGACACCTCATTGCAAATAAAGTGATTTTGATTTGATCTTTAATAATCATTTCAGAGGTAAACTACAAAACTATTTAGACACTGGAATAGTTACTACAGATGTAAAATAAACAATACAGTTGAACCTGACTTATACGTACATCAAGAGGAAGAGAAAAATCTACTTGTAACTCGGAATTACTTAGAAATCAGACATACACATGACATATTTACTGAAAAACCAATGGAATAGACCTACATGTGTAAATCTTAGCAAACAATACATACATTAAGGCAGAAAATATACCACTATATTATTTTGAACTTGGTCCAGCCTTAAAGAAATCAGATAGTTTGGCTTGTTTCACTTTTCTTGCATTAAGTGTATAAACCTCCTTTTGCAAACATAGTAATGAATTCAAAGCATTTTCACTACAACTTTTCACACTGATGTAACGCCTACACACATCGTTTGCACTTAACACTTAGTTCAGGTGTTTCAAGATTCAAGTTGTCATCTCCATCGCTTGTAGCTGGTCCGTCACATGCAGCATGTTGTACCCCACATGCAGCCAGATTATCATCGAAATGCACAAAAGTATCAAAATCTGCACCCTCCGGTAGCGTTGGTTCATTGTCAGACATAATTTCGTCCCCATTATCATCATTAGAGGCAGCCTCTTCCAGTAAGACACCAGCTTTGCGGAAACAGTTGCTGATTGTGGAGGATGACACCAGCTTTCAGGCAGCCGAAATAAAGTCCATGGCTTGTAGTAAATTAATGGAGAGAGTTTCATTTCCTGCATCACTCAGTGTTATTAAATGTTGAACCAGCAATCTTTCATAATGCACTTTGAAATTTGCAATGATGCTCAAATCAAGCGGTTGTAGAACACTGGCACAGTTAGGAGGGAAAAGTTCCACTCGGACACTCTCCAGAACAATTTGAGGTGGATGTGCTGCACATCAATCCTTAAGAAGGATCTTCTTCTGTTTCTTTTTTCATTTTAATGTCCAGTTTATTCAACCACTGTTCCATTAGAAGCATAGTCATCCAAGAATTTCTGTTGGATTCATATTACGTAGGTTTTGTTTTCGCACCCATAAAACACCTCGGATTCTTCGATTTTCCTATCACAAGTGGAGGAAGTTTGTCCAATCCATCTGCATTGGTGGCAAGAAGAACTGTTACTCACATTTTACTTTTCTTCCCTCCATGGCAGGAGTCACCTTTTTCAGGCTAATGTTTATTTGGAAGGAGACTGTAGAATAAGCCGGTCTCATCACAATTGTAGATGTTTGTAGGCTGGTAATCGCTTATGATACCCGGCAGAACCTCTTCTTTCCAGAGTTGCAGTGTGACGTCGTCCACAGCTTTTGCGTCACCGCAAATTGTTCTCCATGTGATTTCATGACTTTCTTTATATCCTTGCAACCATACTGAAAGCCTTGAAATCAGCAGTGATACTCATCATTTTAGCTAAATGTATCACCTTTGCCTTCAGCAGTGTCGCCACTAATTGGTAGAGCCGTAGCCCACTTTTGCTGGAACCATGTGAAAAGTGCTTTCTCCAAAGCTACGTACCTCCCTTCTTGCTGACAGCTGTGCTTTGCTGATTTCGAACCCAGTTTTAAAAACTCCTTTTTTTTTTTTTTTTTTTACTGATGACTGTACGTACATAGTGTGGTATAAGCAATCCCCAAGTCTGAAGCTATTTCAGTTTTTGTTTTGTGTGGATTAGCGTCCACTTCTCGTATGAATTTTACTTTCTTATGTAGTGTATAACTTTTCCTTTTTGTGTTCTCCGTGGAGAATCGAAAGCAACTGAATGATAAAACTACTATTCAACAGTACAAATCAGATACCGTCATCGAGGACATTTTACTTGTACATTGTTCCCACTAAAAAAATTCTCGTATCAATCAAAACACAAGAGTTTTGCAGAGACATATTTGAACCCTACTTACTGGCGGCGTAACAAAGGCCAACCGAGTGAGTTCCCTTCGCTCTCAATCTAGCTGCGTCGTTTTTGACCTTCACAATGCCGCTAAAGATTAAGTTACCAGCCGAGTCGGCGGTTTCAGCGCGGAAACAAAAGAAAATAAATTTGTTTGATTATGAGAATTGTTTTCGTGGTGAAAAACAAGATAGGCGATGGCTAGTTTATTCAGAGTCAAACAACTCTGATTACTATTTTGCATGTTGCTTGTTCCCTAACTCTAACCTTACACTCTTCGGCGCTCTTGGATCGTCTGAAGGCCTGAATGACTGGAAATATTTATCTGATAAACTGACATCTCACGAAAATAATAAATTGCACAAAGAATGCATGGTGAAATGGCTGGACCTAAGTAAACGCATGTCTAGTGGAAATACTATCGATGCGAAAACCCAGGCTCAACTTCAAAGTGAACAACAGCAGTGGAAATATATTTTGGAGAGTTTGTTCGCCATCGTTCAGTTTCTATCTGTTCACAATTTACCTTTCAGAGGACATAAAGAAAGTTCCTTAAATTCAAAATCTAGTGGCAAATCTAGCAAAATAACCAGTGATGGCTAAAGCAAAGAGGATATAAAAAGTATATTGGCTCTTGCGAAGAAAGCATTTCTACAGAAAAGGAATCTGTTGACATCAAATATAGATTTAGGTATTAGGAAGTAATTTTTGAAAGCCATTGTCTGGAGCGTGGCACTATATGGAAGTGAAACTTGGACTGTTGGTGCAGCAGAAAAGAGGAGAATTGAAGCGTTTGAAATGTGGTGTAACAGGAGAATCGGTAGATAGGGTAACAAATGAAGAGGTATTAAGACAAGTGGGAGAGGAGAGATAATTCTGACGACTGCTAATGAAGAGAAGAGATAGGTTGGTAAGATACCCAGGAATAGCAGGCTTAGTTATGGAAGGAAGGGTAGAGGACAAGAACTGTAGGGATAGACCAAGGTTAGAATATTTTAACAAATTGTCTCGGACGTGGTAGCTATGTAGAGATGAAACTATTAGCTCAAGACAGGGTGCATGGAGGGCTGCATCAAACCAGTCAAAAGACTGAAGACTCAAACAACACAAGCGGCAAGTTTTTGGATTTGATCAAGCTAATTGCTCGGTTTGACCGTACATTTCAAGAGCACTTCCGCCAAGTTATGGATGGGATGGGTCTTACAAAAACTTATTACCTGAGTAAGACGATTCAGAATGAAGTTATCGAATTAATGAGCAACCACGTTAAATCAAAAGTTATTCAGGCTGTACAGCAAAATATTTTGCAATAATTCTTAATTGCACGAATAGAGCAGCTTTCAATCATCCTAAGAATAGTATACAAAGAAACAGACGAAATTGAAGAATATTTTTTTAGGATTCGTAGCTGTAGAGAAAACTACGGGCGAGAAGTTGGCCGACTATAATTAATCAATTAAATGACTTAGGCCTGTCTCTTGCCAACTGCAGAGGTCAGGGCTACGATAACGGAGCCAACATGTCTGGGGAAAAAGAGTGGTGTACAAAAACGGCTTTTCAATTTAAATCCTTTAGCATTCTTTGTACATTGCGGCAGTCACAGCTGGAATCTAGTTTTGGGAGATGCTGCTTCATCATGTGCCCAAGCCCAGACTTTCTTCGGCCGTTTATAAAGGCTTTACACAATTTTTTCTGGCTCAAATGAAGCATGGAGTATTAAGTCACATGTTGATATTACTCTTAAACCTCTTTCTGAAGCGAGGTGGGAGTGCAGAATCGAGACAGTCAAGGCCATAAGGTACCAACTGAGTAATGTTTGTGAAGCGCTCACAACTCTACGCGAAAAAAGCACAGACTGTGGTTTGATCAGTGAATGTCAGTCATTAGAAAATGAAATGTCATCGTATGACTTCGTTGTGTCCCTTGTAGTATAGTATGACATCCTGCTTAAAATAGATACTATTAGTAAAGTGTGGCAAAATGTTAATATGCATTTAGATGCAGCAGTGCACCATTTGGAGACATTCATTAAGTGGCTAAAAGAATACCGAATAATGGATTCCTCTCTGCACTGATCACAGCTAGAGAAGTGGAGGATGAAGCTGGCATAGAGCCCACATTTAAAATCCTAAAACAGAAGCGTAAGAAAAAAATGTTTTTATACGGAAAAGAAGATGAAGCCCTTAACTGTTCAACAGAAGATAATTTTAAAATAAACTATTTTTTGGTGATAGTTGATGCAGTGCAAACTAGCTGTTAACCAAGATTCGCTGCTCTGAACACTTACAAAGAAAACTTTGGCTTCATGTACCACATAAACAAACTTCAACATATTAGTCATGAGGAGCTCATGTATAATTGCAAGGAATTGCAACTTTCAGCGAAGGAGACAAACGTGATGTTGACGCTGTAGAACTTTGTAAAGAACTGGAAATGTTGTCAAATGACTACGATGGAGAATGAGAAGATATAACCTACTAGCGATACTCAAGTACATTATTCAGAACAGCTTGACAGATGTCTACCCAAATGTGTCAATTGCACTTCGGATAATTGCTACAATTCCAGTCACAGTAGCATCTGCAGAAAGGAGTTTCTCCAAACTCAAGCTTATCAAGACATATTTAAGAAGCACAATGTCACAACATCGTTTGTCATCCTTAGCTATACTCTCAATAGAAAACGAGTTGACAGCAAGTTTAGATTTCAGTGAAATAATAGAAGACTTCAGCTGGAAAAAAGGTCGCAAAGTAATATTTTCTGTCTGTTAGGTAGTCAGCCCGAAGGCTGGTTGGATCCTCAAAAAGTACCGCCGTTACGTTATGTGAGTAGATACCCACAAAAACCCAAGGCAGCACTTTTTTGAGGCGTTCTAGGCAAGAAGAGGAGTGAGGTAGTTTGCCATTGCTTTCCTCACTGAGTCAGAACAGTAGTCCTAACCCTATGAGTTGAACCTTTCACAGCATTCACAGGCACTGACTGTGCCTCGAATGCCATTACTAAGCCCCACCCATACCTCAGTAGCTTCCATATAATCACAGCCATGAGTGAGACTGAGACATCGGTGAAAAGCCACCTTTTACTCTAGCCTGTGCCAACTGACAAATGCAAAAGTACTGTATTCATCAAGAGATGGCGAACAGGCCAAAGATTCATAATTTACATTTTTTTTTTCAAGGGGACTTATAGGTTTCTTTCATATTGTTAAAAAAATGTACTGTAGTGTATTCAAAATATTGTAACTATTCTTTAGTTTATTATTACAAAACTATTTTCCATTTGATTTGATATTTTTTTATTTCCTATTGTTGTGGGCCCCACCCTATCATATCGACCAGGACCCCGCAAGGCCTAGATCCGCCACTGCGTACAAGTCACAAGGATCTCCATAAGCTTGTTAGTTCATTGTGGTGACATCATTAACATTCCTCAACTTTGCCGTCTAAACTACCTTAACTTTGGAGAGAAGCAAGTTGTTAGTCAAAGCAAATTCATGTTTAGGAAAACACACACAGAAAGGTAAACTGTCAGTTCAGAGATAAAAAGGAACTTACCATCTAAAGGACCTTGCCACTAATATATACAGTAGATGACGGGTAGGCCACCAAGGCCAATATTCCTGGAAGATCTGGTTCCAGGTATATCCTTAAGATTCATTTCCAACTTGTCATTTTAAAGCAAGATGAGTATTACGGTAAGAGAGGTTCCACACCACTGATATCACCGCCGTTACCTCTCTCCTTATCAAAATATTCCCGTTAAGTATATACCAATTCACGAGACTGACCTCGAAGTAAGATTCCTCGCCCAGCTCCGCCATAGCAAAATATATGTAAATAGACTTAATATGAATGAAAACTGAATATAGTCACAAAGTTACTAATTACTTCTAACTATTACTGTTCTACTACCGCACTACAGGGGGTGTCTCATAAGTAATGAAGTTTTTTAAAGAAAATTTTATTTGGAATGTTTTCTGACAAGAAATTAAACTATTCTTCAAAGTAAGAGGCCATCAAATTCTACGGTCTTGAGCCATCTTTCAACAAGGTTTCTTATCCCACGACGATACCAGTCTCTGGGTTTTCATGCCAGGAATTCAGCGAGACCTACTTCCACAGCTTCAATGTTTTCGAAATTTCTTCCACGCAAGAAATGGGCAATGGATCGTAAAAGATGGCAATCTGAAGGAGCAAGATCAGGGCTCTATGCTGGATGTGGTAGCAGTTCGACTCCTCCCTATTCCTGGAGTTTTGCCATGGTTGTTATTGCAGTATGAGGTCTCTAATTGTCCTGCTGTAAGTGAACTCTATTTCGGTTAAATAATGCTGGGTATCTGTATCAAAATTTTATGAACTCGTTCCAGTTGTTGAGAATAAAGATCCGCATTGACTGCATGCCCATTTGGAACAAACTCCTAAAGAATCACTCCTTCAAAATTCCACCAGACACACATCATTTAGAGGCGTCAACGTTGCGGTAATAGACCCATTTTTCATCACATGTGACAATTCTCATGATAAATCTATCATCCATGGGATTACCGATAACGAGACGACAGATATCCACTCTATGTTGAGCCTGTTCAGGAGTCAATTCATGAGGTACAGATCTACAGCTGGTTTGAATTTCCAAGTTTCTTAATCTGGCGATGTATGGTATCTTTTGATGCACCAAGTTCTTCCAACAGCCTACAAGTACTTCTTTGCGGATTTTCTTCTAAAACTCTGCGCGTGTATTCTCAATATCCCAGAGTTAAGGTCTTCCAGAATGCGGTAAATCTGTAGTGATTTTCATCGTGTTGAAACGTTGGAACCATCGTTACGCAACATGCTCACTAACGACACTTTCTCCTTCCACTTCACATATTCTTCGAGTAGCGGCAGCAGCTTTGTAATCTTGTTCCCAGTAGTGCTTTAGAAGGACCCTAACCTACAACTTTTGTAAGTTCTATTTGTGATTGTATATCAACAACTGACGACTGATACTTTCTCGCAATTCTAGACATGGCCTCCCAGTAAATAACATTGGCGAACCAAAGAAATCTTATACAACACCAAACTCAAAAAATGAAATTACTTATAACACATCCTAATATATTGACAATTTTTAAAGCAATAATGTTATTTGTTTTACGTCCCTTTTAACATCTACAGCTTTTAGAGACGCAGGGGTGCTGGAATTTTGCCCCAAAGGGGATCTTTAATGTGGCAGTAAATCGACCGACACGGCTCCCTAGCATTTGCGCACCCACAAATGCCAGCAGACTGTGCCAGGATTCGATCCTACAACCTCTACAACCTTTGGCACAGAAAGCGAGAACGTTACCGCTGAGCCACTCAGCCATCCACTAAAGCACCAATGTACATTACGGTAACGTTAGAATCAACAAGCGATCGCACTGTACAAGCCAGAGATACAGCTGATTGGACACTGAAGCACATAGTCTGTGATATTGCAACGCCAAGTATTACATCAACAATATTATGTGAACATGGCAGAGGGATGATGACCGACATGGAATTTCCGGCCAAATATCAATCCCTTTCTCCAAGTGTACACAGTATAGTCATTAGACAAAATACCTTTTGTAATGATGAATAATAATTCTGGAAACAATCTAGTGAGGGAAGTACAGTCCTCCACTGTCTATAAACCACCCACCATCCCTTTTTATATCATGACATATAGTAAAATTTGAGCTGTGTCCACCATTATCTGGATGAATTATGGGACGAGAAGCCTATTGCCCACCCACCCACTAAGCAGCCAAAGATAATTGTTTGGGAGTGATGACCCTGGATCCTACACATGCACAATATATATCATTTTCATACCTTTTTGATATTCTGGGAGTCATTACCAACTGAAATTACTGTCCATTATCACTATTGCACTGGAATAGTGTGCTAAATTATGTAAATGTGACTACCATTATTTCTTGTTCAACGACAATTTTCATTGCTTGTTGTTGCTCAACTGCTGCTGAAAGAGGCGTATTAGGTGTCTTCAACTATTACAGACGCGCACAGGCATATACATTGACGTAATTTCACTGTCGCCAATGTATGGTACAGAAAATATGTGGCAAGTCATGCGTAGCGAGCTTGTCTGGCCAAAAATTACTGGGGGTCCGCTACTAGGTTAGGCACTGTCGGCCGAAAATTACTGCTTTTACTACAAGCAAGGGGGTCTTGGGTGTTAGCCTCAGGTAAGTTTTTTTTCTTTTTGTATGTAAAGCCTTACAACAAAGAAACAACTAAGCTAACGCAGCATAGAACAAACACCACACGACCTCGCTTACCGTAAGCGTGGGCAATATTTGCCCAATAAACCACGCCTAGCCTAAGTCACGTTATAAGATTCTGGAAATGATCTATTAAGGGAAGTTCATTCCTCCATTGTCTATAAACAACCCACCATCCCTTTAAGATCTAAAAAAAAAAAAAAAAAAAAAACACCATTTCCACAATTATTATTCTCTTTACACATGGTATTTCAGCTAATTTAAGGACTTTAGTACTAGGTTCATCATTCCCGAAATATTACCGCAGCCAAGTTGTGCCTACACTAATAATTAATATGTGGGGTCGTGTTAGCTATATATATGCTCCCCTGGATTTTGTCATGCACAGTGGGAGTACTGGCGCATCAATATTCTTTACCCAAACCTGTGCAAGAAATGTTACTGTAATAGCATATTTTCGAAATTCTGAGATTTGGCATAGAAGATTCCAAGTGCACTAGTGTTAATGGACATCAATTTCAATTTGTATCTACTCTCTGAATATTATCAAAGTGGTAATGTAAAAACCATGTTCCGCTCATATATTATTAATAAATATTTGGTAACAGTCAAGGAGACGAGAACCCATGATTAATTATTCCAAACTACTGAAATTACCCATAGACATCTTCCGTAATGATTCAAACTAGATCTGGAAATGATGTAGTTCACTCCTCCGCCGTCTATAACTCACCTGCCAATCGCCTTTCATAACACAAGTTATTTAGTAAAATTCCAGCCGTGCCAGCCATTATAATAACTGTATGACCCCTGGTACTACAGCCCATGAAGGGCCTAGGCCTACCAAGCGATCCCTGCTCAGCCATTTGGCCCGCAGGTATTGTGACGAGGAGGGTCCCCTCGGTCGTTAATCTTTATTTTCGTGACCAGGACGCTGCCTCACTGTCAGACAACTACTCAATTTTCCTCACGAGACTGAGTGCACCCCGTTCCAGCCTTCACACCAGTTTTTAAAATCCCTGACGGAGCCAGGAATCGAACCCGGGGCCTCCGGGTTAGAGGCAGGCACGCTACCCCAACACCACGAGTTAGTCATTATCTGCGTGAATTATGCACAGTACAGTATTGCAAACCCCACGCATACGGCCAATGTGTCCACCTAGGCAACAGTTGAAGGATGTTCATGCGCTTGAGGAACATGGCTGTCGCCGTTCAATGAGCAAGAAACCAACACACACATTTACGTAATTTCCAGCACACTAGTGATAATGGACGACAATTTCAATTGGTATTGTCCCTTTTAATGAAGCCATCGTTACTTCCGACTTGACATTTCAGTGCTACGCTAGAACTGTCTAGCGAACAGAAATGAAATCACTCGAACCAGCCATCCAATAAATTGAATGGCTGCCTGTGATTGGCTGGTTAGAACGATTTCACTACTGACCACAAGATAGCTCTGGCAAACATCAATATCTTTTATAATAATAAACAAATCCAATGCTTGTTGCTCCCACTTTTCAACAAAACTTACTTTAAATGAGGCGTTATACCCTCTTCAGGTACATGTTTCAGACCAAACGCGGTCCTTCTTCAGCAAGGTCTCGGTCTAAAATAATCACCGTACTGGTGAAAGTCAATCACGTTAAAATACGTAAATAATGAAGATGAAATGACACTGGGATGACTGATGATAATAAAAAATTCTAAATAACTACGGTAGGTAAAAAATTTCTTGTAGAGACAGGGTGAGGAATGAAAAGGTCAGAGAAATAGTGAAAGCGGAGCCGGTAGGTAAAAAATACAAGAGACAGGGTGAGGAATGAAAAGGTCAGAGAAATAGTGAAAGAGGAGCCCTTGCAAGGTAGGATTGAGACATCAAGACACTTTAAAGCAGCTATGACGGTAGGCCGAAGAGAAGAAGACTCCCAAGAGAATACATGAGATGCAGATGAAACGACCAAGGGGAAGACCAAGAGATAGATGGCTGAAAGGAGTGGAGGAATGTGTCAAGAAGAGAGGCGAGGACTGGACCAGAGTGACATCAGAGAGGTAGTGGGAAGAAAGGACCAAGTGGCGAGACTTATGTTCCAAACAGACCCAGCCTGGGGCTGGAAACTGTACACAAGATGATGAGGTAAAAAATTTAGAACATTATGTTGCTCTAATTGTTGTGTTGTTTGGTGACAGCTCTCTATTTGACGTTTGGATGTAGTTATGATCAAGGAGAGGTCCGTGTTGCTGGCCTTCGTGTAGGCTAGTGGTTTAAAAATTATCTGTCATTCCATCTTCATTATTTATGTATTTTAACGGTATTGACTGTCACCAGTACGGTGATTATTTTCGACCGAGACCTAGCTGAATAGGCTGAAGGACCGCTTTTGGTGTGAAACATGTTACTTGAATAGGATATAACGCCTCATACAAAGTAAGTTGTGTTGAAAAGTGGGAGTTCACAAGTAGTAGATCTTGAACAAAAAGGTGGCATCACTTTAGGAAGGTATGAAAATCATGTATTATCCATAATAACTAAATTGTGAGTGTCAAAGGCAAGTTCTAGTCTAGTTTTACATACAAATGTACCAACCTACAGTTCAAAGTGTAGCCTAAGGTATATTATTCGACAGGGTGACCGCTGGTTACCTAAAATTATTTTCCCTGTGTTTAATTTAACCTTTTATTAACACATATACTTTTTTATAAGGATACTATTTATGTTTATTTTCAAAAAATAAAACAAAATGTATGTAGGTCTACGGTAAACTTTTTTTAAATTTATTGTAGAACGTAAAATACATAACACTTAGTTTCTTACGACAATGTATATCTTTCAGTTTCATTGATCACATTTCAAAATAATCACAATTATTTAATTTAGGGGACTTCGAATACGTTTGAAGTTGTTTTTTTCTTCAATGTTTTTATAGTCATTTCCAGCTCGTGTTGCTTTGTGTGCAATTCTTCCTTTTCTTTATTTAATGCCATTAACACTTCATCCTTTCTCTTCTCTCTCTCGTACCGACTTATCTACTCTATTTCAGTTTCCAGTCGTTTTTGCTCTTCGATGGCGATTTTTTCCTTAGCCCTAGCCCCACAATCGTAATGAACCTATTCATCATCAGTGTTTATGGTATCTTCTCCACCTGCATCCTGAATTCCATCCCATGCTCTTCTCATCGCTATGCGAGTTTCCTCGTGAATGTTTTCCACTGACATTTCTTTGTTAATGGAAAAAAATAACTTCCACAAAATGTGTTACCATGAGAAAACATGAGGATGATTTTTATGATCTCAAACACATCTTTATATTCTTCCAAGCCCATGAACTGATAGTATAAAAATGATCCAGGCGAGATTTACTCCTATCAAATTGTTCAAGCTCAGACTTGTGGGATATAAAACGACCGAACTGAAGTATGGCTCGATCTGACAAAAGCGCAGTCACATGCTGGCTGGTGATCCTTGCTTTGTGAATTTTTCCTGTCATGTGGCTAGTGATATCTCTCTTGTCCATATTGCCCAAAGCAATCTGTTTTTTGCACACGGTACAAAAAGCATGTTTTGCATTCCTGGAAACTTCTTCTAACCAAGGCTGAAAATCTGGGTACTTTGACGGTTGCAGCCATTCTGAATTGAATTTCGATGATCCCTACATCATCATCAAGAAATACTAAATAAAAAAGTGTTAATTGTTGGTTGGTTCCTCAGTTTAGGGGCTGCGACAACACGGCCATGTAGCCCCGTGTGTGTAGAATATGTCTGGTAACTGGTGTTTTGATGACAGTATTAGTGTGTGTTATCTGTTTTTAATTCAAGTAAGGACTGCCTACATGAGATTTTCGTGTAATTCAGACTTTTGCTACCAAACGCCACTGTCAACGACCAACTAGTTCTAAACTTTGTTACTAGATGCCACCGCAGTCGGCTCCTGGCGACGAACATTGGAACCTAAGAGCATTGGTCAAAGATAACCTATAATTTAGCTTCACACAGGTGTAATTAGTGGAAGGTTCTTTATCATGCCATAAATATATGACAAGGGACCCCGGCGTTACTTCTCCTCCGAAGGAAGGCATACTGAGGGATTTTTAACGCTCTTAAAAATATCCAACAATTCCGGCCAGGTTTGAACCCGCGACCTTGGGCACAGAAGCTCAGCATGCTACCAAACTACGCCACCGAAGCCGCAGTGTTAATTGTTGATGAGTGAATTTTAGGTTATGTAAACCATTGTCATTGCAGTATTTGTTTGGTTGGTTCCTCAGTTTAGGGGCTGCGACAACGTGGTCATGAAGCCCCGTGTACTTTGGGTGTGTGTAGAATCTGTCTGATAACCGGTGTTAATTGTGAAGGCTGTATTAGTGTGTGTTATCCATTTCTAATTCAAATAAGGACTGCAGACATTAAATTTTCAAGTAGTTCCTACTTTGCTACCCAACGCCAGTCAACGATAACTAGTTCTGAACTCAGTTACTAGATGCCACCTCAGTCGGCTCCTGGCGACGAACGTTGGAACCTAAGAGCGTTAGTTAAATCCATGGTGTCCACAGAATTTTCAATGTCAATTTTCCTGACCATTTTTCAACAAAATTCCTGACTCGCGAAGTCATCATAACATCGGAAAAGAGGTTTATTGCGCAAATATGTACATATTTTTTCATTTGCAGAATTTGCTCAACACTCGCCTCTTTATTCATTTAAAATAGAAAATAAAGTAAATTATAATGCATAAATCAAAAGTACTTAATGAGGGGCAGATGACCTCATAGTTCCGCCCTTAAAACGACAATAACTAACATATAACTAAAGTACTTAATAACCTAAACCAGGGTGGTCCAACCTTTTGTTACCCGAGGGCCAATCAAACTTTAGTATAGGAATGTGAGGGCCAGAGACAATCCAGAAAGAAAACGTATTACATATTTTACTCAAAAACATTTATTAAAATTTATATTGAAAGAAGTATATATTTTTTTTAAGCGTATGGCTTTTAGTGCCGGGAGTGTCCGAGGACATGTTCGGCTCTCCAGTTTTGTAGCTGCTTCGAGACGGACACCCAATGGGTGAGCTACAAGTACCGTTGGGGAGGAATGTTGGATGGGAGGGTCGAGGAGTTGGAAGGTAGCGGCTGTGGCCTATAGTTAGGGACCAACCCCGGCATTTGCCTGGAAGGAAGATGGGAAACCTCAGAAGACCATCTTCAAGGTTGCCGGCGGGGGGATTCGAACCTCCTCGCCTCCCGGATGTGAGCGACTGCCAACAGTCATGCCGCAACGACATCGGCTAACTCACACGGTAGTATAATATTACTAGTTTATTATACCACTTCATTTTACAGCCGAGAAATCAATGTGATGATTGGCACTGCTTTCCTGATACAAGTGTATCAATGTCCACTGTAAGTTCAGTAAGGCAAAGTCTCGGGCTCGATTCCAGTAAATCACTTTCAATTCGATTTCTCGTTTTTTATTTAATTTGTTTGATAGCAGAAAAAACACTTTTGCACACATACGTACTGCCAAACAGCGATAACACTTGCAGAGAGAATTTAAGCAGTTTAGGAAAACGTTCTTAGGAATCAGTTTCCAAACATCACACTTTTTATTCTGGTAGAATGGGTCTGCCTGAAGATCACAAATTTCCATTTGAAGGTCGCAGGGCACCTCACTCACTTCAATATCCATGGGGTTATTGAACAGTGCAAGTTTTGATTTTAGGGAGTCAAAATCCTGGAACCTGTTCTGGAACTCTTTCTTGATATCTATTATTATTTCATGAAACATACTAAAATTTATGTCACTTGTTTTTTCTTTCAACTGCTGACAAGATGGGGAGTGTGTCAAATTATTTGCCTTCAATGCAATTTGCATTACATCAAGTTTTTTGCCGAAGTCCTCAATATGTCCATAAAGCTGGGAGATATTTTGTTTTCTGCCTTGTAGTTTCAGGTTTGAAGCATTTAGATTGGATGTTAAAATCTGTCAGAAAAGCGAAATTATTTAAAAACTGGATTTCTTCCAGTTTTTCTTGATATTCATGCCCAATGTTTTCATTTTTGAGAAAAGCAAGAATTTCATTCCTCAACCCAAAAAACTGTTGCAAGCAATTTCCAGCACTTAGCCAACCATTCTCAGCTTCCAAATTGTCCAGGAATGCAATAAATGCTCTCTGTCTACAGGCTTTATTGCCTCCTCTTATTAAATGTACAGTATTTACAACAGTTTTCATTGGCGCACTGAGCCTTATATTTTTTTCACAGAGAGCCTCCTGGTGGATAATGCAGTGGAAAAACAAACAATTCAATCCTTTTTCTTTACACAGTCCTACTAAACCAATGTTAGGACCAACCATTGCTTTAGCTCCATCTGTTGCAATGCCATAGCACTTCACAAAACCTCCATATTTAGTAACGACATCATCCAGTACGTTGAATATGTCAATACCTTTTTTGCTGGTTTCTAATGATCTTAATTCCAACAGTTCTTCATGAATTTCAAATTCTTCGTTTATTGTTCTGACAAAGATAAGGAGCTGGCCGATGTCAGCAATATCTGTGCTCTCATCTAGAGCTACAGTAGAGAGCATAATTCATATTTTTCCAAAATGCTCTTGAGAGAACCTGAAACTTCACCAGCCGTATCATCAATTCTTGTACTAACTGTCTGATGAGACAAGGAAACTGTTTCAAAAATTTTAGCCATCCTATTATCTCCGAATGAAGATGCCATTTTTACAGCACATATCTCTTAATGAGCTCACAATCCCTAAAAGACGTTTTACTTTTAGCTTCGGTGGCTCTAAACATACAGTACCTCATAAAATGCCTTTAAACCGGCAGTGTTTGATGGTTGCTGAAATTTATTCTTCTGTCTTGTTAGTTTCAGCTTCAAATCATTAATCACACAACATCTGGCCCTTCCTTGGTATTGATCGTATTTTGATTTATGCAAGCTGGTATAGTGTCTATTCACGTTATAATCATTCGAAACACCTAAGACTAGAGAACAGATAACGCACTGTGGTTTTCCATTATGTTCAACAAAAAAGTAACTTCCCTGCCACTTTGACTGAAATTGTCGTTTCTCACCTTCAACACGCCGTTTATTAAGTCCCGCCATATTAGGTACCGCTCTCGCAACAACGATGACAACAAACTCTCGTCGTACTATATCTCTCGAACAACCTCTCTCGTCAAAAACAACCTCTTCGAACAGCCCTGCGCTCCCTTTTATAGGGAAATCCACCGCAGCGCACGAACGATCGCGAACTAATATGCAGCCAATCACTGGCAGCCAACTAGTTGTCGCTTGGAAGCGGGGCCGCTTCTCGTGCCGTACGTATTCGTGGAAATACAATTCTGATTACTGGCGTATTTTTCGGGATCGTTCCTTTCCCACCTGGCTCCTTGGTAACATTACTGAATGAAAGTGAAATTTAAAGTAGGCACCCCACGGATTATAGGCTAACTGTCGAAGAGTGAAGGGCAATAAGAAGGGCAAGGGCCAACGAAAATGAACAGGTGGGCCGCAGGTTGGACCACACTGACCTAAACTATAGTGATGGGGTCGCCACATCCCTACGCCAACACCAAAAAAGCGTACAAAAATAGGTAAAAGAGGTTTTTACTATGATTAACTGTAAAAATGCAAACGTACCATAATGTCCAGTGAGATATTGCTTTTTATCTTCAGAGATTAGTTGAACTAGTAACATCAAAATATGGCTGTAAAACATAAAATACTGTATGGTTAATATAAAATTCCTGACTTTCTAATACTTTTTGCCATTTTTTCACACTTTTCCCTGCCTGTGGACACCATGTAAATCTAACCTATAATTTAGCTTCACACAAGTGTAATTAGTGAAAGGTTGTTTTATTACTCATTATTGCCAAAGAAATTCCATTTACCTGTATATCTCTTCGTTCATCGCTTCTTACTTAAAAAAAAAAAGCTTTGACAGTCTGCAAGTCATTTACATACATAAGTTATCAGACATGTTAACATCAAGGTTGTTGATATTTGACATTGTTCCGTATTGACGAGATTATATAACTAGAATAAATAATTATTCTTGTAATTATGGGTCCGCCCAGTCAATACCTTCAATTAAAATGTAATTAGATAGATTAGATGTGATATCTAATTACATTTTAATTAAAGGTATTGACTGGGCCGACCCATAATTACAAGAATAATTATTTATTCGAGTTAAACATAAGTTGACAAAACAGGAAGGTTGCCTGGGACATAAGTAACCTCAATTCAGATTTTGCGCCATCTGTTCAGTGAATCACTTTACACCACAACTATACCTTATTCCATTTAAGTTGAGAGTCACGCCAGAGCTGCGGAGAAGAGCTCTTACCTCTCACTGACGTGAAGTTAAAGCCAGTTTGCAATTGATGCGGTTACCGTGATATTTCAATAGGTAACGGCTCTTCTCCGCGGCTCTGGTGTGTTGTAATTACTCTCAACTTATATGGAAAAAGGTATAAACACCAGTTTTTTTTCTTCTTCCATGAAGCTAATTTTTCTGACTTGGATACCCTGAAAGGCGAACATCCGAAAAGAAGAGATGGCAGAACGGCAAAATTACCATACTTAATCTTTACTCTTAACGGTAATTAATCTTATATGCAAGATTAATTAATACCACCAATGATGCATTATTATTAAGCCCAATCATACGTCAAGACATCTTTTTTTCATTGTGCCAAATTTTTCCCCTGTATATTCCCTGTTTATTCTATGCAATTTAAATTCCCTGTGTTCCCCGAGTTCTCCAGAAAGCGGTCACCCTGTTCGAATCAGCCGATTTAAACTCGGTGATGCAGCTCAGCTGTTCCAAGCCCCCACCATATTCTTCCCTTTCTTTCAAAATACAGAGCTTAAGTTCCCTGTTTATTCTATGCAATTTAATTCCCCGTGTTCCCCGAGTTCTCCAGAAAGCGGTCACCCTGTTCGAATCAGCCGATTTAAACTCGGTGATGCAGCTCAGCTGTTCCAAGCCCCCACCATATTCTTCCCTTTCTTTCAAAATACAGAGCTTAAGTTTCGTTATTTGTTAAATTTTCCAATGTTTACCAATCTCTGAAAACTTTCTTCTGAAGCATGAAAAATATGATCTTGTACTACTCCTTTAAAGTGAGACGAAAAGAACTACCAAAAATTGCAAGATTACACCTGCAAATACATAAAACCAAACATATCATTCATGAAATTTATTATAATTCTATTACAATAGACTGAACATGTTGTAAAAAGAAAACTGTGCCATATGGTTATTAGAAATTGTATCCATTTAAAATACACTTGACGAAACTTTGTGGAGCAAGGGTTTAGTGTGGAGAAGCACATAAATTAAATAATCACTCATTAAAACTTTCACATCATTCTGATCATAAAAATTTGGCTGAGGGTAGGTACAAAGCTAATACTTTATAAACATGACTTCTTTTAATAACTGAAAATATGTAAACATGGCCCATGACAAAGGATGAATGCTGCAAATAATAATAATGGACTGTGCTATGCCAACTATTTAAAAGTCATACGAGTTCAATTTTGATAAATTACACCATCTAGTTATTTAAGAATAAGCTATAATGAAATTAGAATACAAATAGCAGGACTTAGGTCCTAAACCAAAACTCCTGTATGTCTGCACACCGGGGACAGACTTTACCTACCTCCCAGTACACATCTCCTTAGTAATCAGAATTCTGATTATAGCTACAACAGCAAAAAATCGTGGCCAAGACTGATAATGTACACACCAATTTTACACAAACTAGTTCGAACATCTATTCAGACATACATTAAAATAATGTAACATTTAAAAAATTGAGCCAAATTGTAGAAATATACATTAGGCTACAATATTTCTCTACAAACAGCAACAGGCATACCCATATTTCCGACACTTTAAAGCAGCTATGACGGTAGGCCGAAATTACCACAAATAATAACCGTTTCAAGGAGCACATGCCAACAAATCGAAGAAGTATATAGGCCCTACATTAACTCCGCGAGTTTTACTCCACACGACTTATAAAGGAATTAATTCAGAGAGCATTAAAAAATCACAGCGATGGCATAACTCCAAATGAGTGAACACTGTTCTCAAATAACTTAAAATGCTCCAACTGTTGCCAGTAACAATCACACAGCAGAATGTCACATTACACATGAATTTCCAAGTAAACAAGTTGAAATATCAACCCAAACCATTAAACGCACTAGTTCACTTCAAACATACCACAAACAAATAGACGAGAAAATTTAACTGCTCCACGTCTGGCATTGGAGTACAATAAAGTAAAATCTCTCGATACCAATGAATGCCTACATAGGCCTACTATAAGTCTTCATCATCTTCCGGCAGGGCAGTCAACTGAGCTTCTTGAAGATCTTTCTCGATTTGTTGCTGCCAATTTGGATCCATGGTTATTTCCGGAGGTACAAGCGCAGGCATTGCGACAAACTCCAGATTAGGATCGCCAATCAATTTCTTAGCGAGCCACAAAAAGGGCTTCTCAAAGTTGTAATTACTTTTGGCACTGATGTCATAATATTGGAGATTCTTCTTTCGATGAAATACGATACTCTTGGCTTTTACTTTCCTGTCCTTGATGTCAACTTTGTTTCCGCAAAGAACAATGGGTATATTTTCACAAACCCTTACAAGATCTCGGTGCCAGTTAGGCACATTCTTGTATGTCACACGTGAAGTGACATCAAACATTATAATTGCGCAATGGCCCTGGATGTAATAGCCATCTCTCAGCCCACCGAATTTTTCCTGTCCTGCTGTGTCCCAAACATTGAAACGTATGAGACCTCTATTTGTATGAAATACTATCGGGTGTACTTCCACTCCAAGAGTTGCCACATATTTCTTTTCAAACTCTCCTGTAAGATGTCGCTTAACAAAGGTGGTCTTTCCAGTTCCTCCATCACCAACTAGAACACACTTGAATGTAGGCATATCAGTTTCTTGCGCCATAGTGTTTAATTGACACTCTCGCACACAATATGATTACAATATGGTTATCACCACTACCCAGGATATCAATTCCAAACTAAAGATTGCTTGTACTCGACTCAGATTAACCGGCATTCAACCGCCAACTTAAGAACTAATAAACGCACGAGTAGTCAATGTTACATGCTTTGCCATTGGATGAAACGCTTCTGAACGAACCATTCATATGACAACTAACATAATAAATTGTACAGGGATTCTCGATTGGCCAACACTGAACGTCTACGACTGATTCCCGCCATGCCGGAATCCATTTTGATCTGTAAGCTCATTGGATGATGAACGTTCATCGTCACAATATCGAATGCATACTTTAATACAAAATGTGTACTCCTTGCTTTAAAGCGGGTGATCCTGCTGGCAGTGGTTCTTTCTGTAGCTTCAAGGGGCCTCATTGAAATAACTACCAACTACCAACAACTCGAAAAATCTCTAGGAAAATAAACATTGAAGCATTAAAAGAAAGATCTTATGAAATAACAATTATAGAATACATAAAGATGAACTATCTCAGGCAGCAAATCTCATGCTAGAGTAGATAATAAATAGCACGGTAAAAATCTCTGCAAATACTAGAATAGCGAAAAAGTGGTTTGACAAAGACTGTCATATCAAAGGAAACAAGTACTAGTGTTATACTACATCAAGGCTGTGTTTCTATCTCCCAA
This sequence comes from Meconema thalassinum, assembly GCA_946902985.2. NCBI lineage: Eukaryota > Metazoa > Arthropoda > Insecta > Orthoptera > Tettigoniidae > Meconema > Meconema thalassinum. The sequence goes on along the minus strand of OX336390.1, from coordinate 473,584,689 downwards.
AATTTTAATAATGGCACCCCGTCGTGTTCGTTAAGCCGCCATTTTGGACACGATGACGGCCTATGGTGGGGGCTTAACGAAGCCCTGAGAATCAAAACGATCTAAAAATTTTCCGAGCATGGTCTCCAATCAAAACGTCCCTGATTGGCTGAGCACTTATTGGGTCCTTCCCGCCACACAGCCGCAATCAAATCCGCCATTAACCTCAATTTAACATAACCTAAGTTACTTAAATTACAAATATTAATAATGTTGGTGAAGGGTGGGTGACTTGTAGATTAGATAAGCCATTTTTAGTGTTGCCTTCTATAGATTTGTGTTTTTTTTTGGCAATCTCGTTATCTTGTAGGCATTAAGATAAATAGTTATATTTCGGGGGCGGATCACAACAGTAGCAACTATTACGAATAGCTGTACTATAGTAAGATTTTTCTGCACCTTCGCGAAATAGTGGCGGTGGTTTGAGATTATTTTTGACTACCATTATGGGGTTTTAATAGTTTTTCATAGAGCATTTTTGTTGTCTTGTAGGCATGATTGATTTGACATGTTAGGTCTGCATGTAGCCTACAGTTTTTTTTTTCTGGTTTTTGGAATAATGCTCATTCTCATTACCATTAAGTGCAACCGTGTTGACCGACTGAAAGACATTGAATATTTCGTTTACTAAGGCAGCACTGAAATATGGGTTGCAACACGATATGGACTTGGAACTTATGTTCACTTAACAAAATAACGATACATCAACAAGTCATCCTTGTAATCTCTGCAAATAATAAAAATATTTCCCATCCAATATAGGCCTATTCATGTTGAACGGTAGAAAGTTATCAACCTTTATTAAGGCAACACTGAAAAATGTTTATTTTGATCTAGCCTACTTACTCGGAGTCATCTGCATCAATGTCCCTAGAGGTTCAGTTTTTTAAATTCTCCCTTTCCTATGGTCAAATAACACATGGATGTTCCCTATTTTTCTTAAGGGGATTCAATGATCTTATGCTGAACTAATTAAGAATAGGGCATGTACCCCAACCCCTTAAAATATGAAGTTATCAGGATAAAAATAATGTCCATAACCATCAGAAACTTGAGAACACAGATCAGGAGAATGTTGATCGACCATGGATGCAAGACCAGAAAGTCTTAAAGAGGAGTGTTTCATTTAGAGACTTGGAACATCATGGTCAAGACCCCTGTACTTGGGTGTGTGCTCAATTTGTTTGAAAACCCGTTGACAGATCATAAGTTAATCTGTGGCTGGAATCCACTCCGTCCTATGCTAAGCTGCGAGTACTGGGCACCATTAGTGTTCTGTGACTACTGTATCAATTTATGAAAATTGTGTCATAGGCCTATGCATAGACAAGTCGCTGAGAATGTTCTCTGAATGGTGAATACCAGTAGACTAGCCTACTTAGCTGCCTCCTTCACTAGCATTTCCAGGCACCTGGTTAGTTGGTAAAATGAAATAGAAAAATCACTTGAATGATTCAAGTTGTCCTTGATTGCCCTCGAGGGACAGTGTACCCCATTCCAGATCTTAGTTCAGAATTAGTTTCCTTGACGGAGTTGGAGAAACAGTCACAATACCTATGGTAGGCCTACTACTAGACCTAGTACGGTACATGTAGATGGAAGCAACCACTAGGTAGCTTATGTCCCATTAGTTGGGAGTGTTAGGGAATGGGAGATTGGTTCAACATTTCAGCCTATGTTGTTGTATATTTCATTAATATATGAGATCTAAAAGTGTATCATAGGAATATTAAAGCAAACCATGATATATTACCAGTTGGTCAATTGGATACAACAATTCAATGAAACATTCTGTTAATAATTAGGAAGTGTCGTAGGCAACCAGAGAAGCGACACAAGAAAAAACACCTGAGTCTCCCAGACAGTTGTCATCAACTGTATTTCACATAGAGAAGAATGACTAAAATGGTTCCTCATGAAAAAAACAACTGGTCAATGGCTTGAAAGACAGTAGTAAGGACTTACATGCTGTCAGTAAAAGTGGAGTTAAGAAAGATGTCTGGAATATTTAAATCAGTAGTTGATAGCCATGATTTTTAAAATCACCCTAGTTAATTGCACCTTAATATGATTAGTAGCCTACCGGTATGTGCAAGATTTTAAATGGTAGGTTTTCCTGTGAACCAAAAACCAGCTCTTAACATGGATTATGTTCAGGTTAGGCCTACAAGTTATTGGGAGGGAGGTTTATTTTACATACCTGTTGCACATAAAATGAGCTTGTGATTAGAGCTCTGTGAGAATGTTTAAATGGTTTGATGATACAGGATTTATCAAGCCTTTTTCTATGCATCTTTTAAAAACATTTTAACAATTCATAAATTACTGTCATCATTGCTAATGCTGTAATCTGTCATGTTTATTTATGCAGCATGAGGAATTAGGAAACATTGGTAGGATTGGTATATTGAGTGGAGATATAGTAGGATAAAATGCAACTGTGTCATGGAAACCTAAGATGTATTTTTATTTCTCAACTTTATTTTCTGTAGACTCCAACACGGCCCACCACCAGGGAAAAAAAAAGTGTTGGCGATGTTTAATGAGAGCAAATCTTGAAATACTGTGATTTAAGTGGTTGGTATCAAAAGCTGTATAGGAAAAATGAAAATGTGAAGTCACGCCCAAGTTTATGAAGCCTTGCCAGACTCGACTGAAATTATCTTCGATGCAAATCAAGTCTCAATAGTTAAAACTTTAGGGCCTTTGACATGAGCATTATAATAGGCCTACATTTAGGATCGACATAGCCTGCAGTAGGTCTTGTGCTACTGTATGCACCTGGGCATGTTTAAAAAAAACTCAGCCTGCAGGTTAATAAGGTATTATATTACTATAAATCTATCTCAAGCAAATCCAAGAAGTTACCAGACTGAGAAACTACATATCAATATTTAAACAAAAAAACGGGTGGCAGTGCAAACTGCACTTTTAATCCTTGCTTCATTAGTTAAACCATAATATTTGTACATAAATACAGTAAGGAATTCACATTACAAACGGCCACTTAAATTATATGCCTTATTAGGCATAACCTACAAATTACATGTCATGAAATTGGTAAATATAAGCAGACAGCAACATCAATATGCAATGGTCTATAATGTAGTTTTATAGTGCACAAAAGGTTATTGTACTGAATGTATTTCGAACTGATGAATAAAACTGGTGGAAACGACTGCCAATTGATTTACATCCATTACATCCAAAGTAGTAGAAACTTTCAGTTGATTGGCAAGAGTGTTGATTTGTACTTTTATTTTCACAAATTTTGATGAACAGTGTCACGCTTCAATTTAAATATAAACGCACATACAATTCCTCATCAATAAGTGATTTGCACTTCATACTGTCATGAACTGGAATAGATTTCTAGCAATTTAATTGATGTAGAAATCTATTCCTCTCGCCACCATATTGGTGATAATTGTAAACAAACCCGCGGGCAGCCAATGGTTGGTAATAATTACCAGCCAATAACAAGCCAGGATGATGCGGATCATAATTCGCGTTTCACTCTCATTGCGTTTTAACTTGAGAGAGGTGAGGAATCAGCTGTTCGTTAACGCCACGGGGTGCCATTATTAAAATTTTGGGAGATAGAAACACACTCCAAGTAATAGAAGAAACCCCCAAGATACAACGATGTTTAACATGTATGCCTACTGTCGGGGTAAAGTAATTAATATTTTGGTAGTGGTATTATGTACAGGGTATTGTTTTATGTTGTGTTTTGTTGTCTTGGTTACGACGGCAGAAAAATAAAGTATGGAACCTGTACCGGTATATGACTGCACGGTGTTTATATTAAAAACAAGGTTAGAGTTAACATTTGGCGACCGATAGACAAGACTGATTGCCGTGCAGCCTAAGGCTGTTTGCCAAATGATTAACACTCTACACTCGCACTCCACACTTTCATGTACACTTGCACTCGATCACTCTGTCCACATTCGAAGTGTAAACACTCGGTAATTTGGAACGTATCTGCACTCGCTCTCCCTGGGCGCGGCGCGCGAAGTATGATCGCTGGCGGCACGAACAGCTGACCGTCTTATGTTTACATTCGTTGCGATCTGATTATCGCGAATAAGAAGGGGCGCATCGTGTATTTGGCTCTGGCAACTTAAGTATGTGAGAAAAGTAAGCTAATGAGTAGCCGTGGGATGTAAAGGCGTCCATGTCTGATGAAGGATAATATAATTTGCAGCATTTCTTCCCTGATAGGCCTACCTGCTACTGCAGTGTATTGCTTAAGAATAAATCCTACATTTATTTCTTTAGCATTTTACTTCCATTTAGTCCAATGAGATAGTGCTCAATCACTTGTTAGTGGCGTAAAATTTATTACTTACTTAGGCCTAGGCTACCTACTGAATAAACTGGGAGTTAAGCTTTCAATCTCTTTCATTGGGGAGCATTCCATGAATTCTGAATCTCATCCCACTCCCATTTCCTTGTGTAGTAGAGGTGTACTGTAATGCCTATCAGAAGGTATTGGTAAGGACACAATAACGATCCTGGTACATAATCTTGGAGAACCAGGTTCAATTCCCGATTAATGTATGGTCGACATAAAAAAAGATATGCTGTGGCTCAAAATTGTGAAATTTGATAGTATTGGTTTAACGTTTTCTATAATTGCAACGGTTTGAGATCCCAGGGTGCTAGAATTATCCCCTGGTAGGGTTCTTCAAAATGTCAGTATATAAACAGACACAGGCCTCTTGCATATAGTAGGCTAGATATGGGGCCTTATAGGCTGCACCACATACCTGAACAATCATAACTTTTCAGGCCACGTTAAAACTACTAGCTTGAGAATAATTAGCAACCACCCTGTTATGGTACAGCTTCCAAAACCAAGAGTCTGTATTCTTACCTGCGGTAAATGTTTCCCAGCTCGTCAAAAGAAGATGAATAGGACGTGTGGTATAACTCCTGCATCGTGTTGACTGCGTTAAGTGTGGTACTATACTACGGAAGCCATGGATTCCGTTGTGCACACAAGTCATCATCATCATCTTGCACAGTTTCCAGCCACTGGCCGGGTCTGTTTGGAACACAAGCCTCTCCAACGTCTTCTGACTTCCCACCATCTCTCAGCCTCCACCCTTGCCCAGTCTTCTCCTCTCTTCTTCACGCTTTCTTCCACCCCCTTCAGCCACCTGTCTCTCGGTCTTCCCCTCGGTCTCTTTCCTTCCCACTTCGTCTCATGTACTCTCCTGGGTATCCTCTTCTCCTCCATTCGTTTTACATGTCCATACCATCTAAGTCTAGATTTCTCTATACCATCCTGTAATGGTTCCTCCTTCATTAATTCTCTGGTCCTCTCATTTCTTATTCTGTCCATCTTTGTAGCTCCAATACTGCTTCTCAAGAACCTCATCTCACTGGCCTGTATTTTGCTCTTCTCCCTTCCTTTCATAACCCAGGTCTCCGAGGCATACGTCAGGATAGGGACATAGTACGCCCGATATATGATCTTTTTGCTGTTCTGAGGGACATCCTTGCTCCATAACATGCTTCTCACACTCCTCCGAAATGCTTCTGCCTGCCTCCCCCGCTCATTTATTTCTCTATCGTTTCTTCCATTATCTTGTATCAGGCTTCCCAGATACTTGAAACTCTCCACTTTCTTCAGCTGTTCCCCACCAATTGTTATTCCCGTTGTGGTTCTTTCCTTCTTCCTTGTTGTGATCACCATCTCACTCTTATTTATGCTATATTTCATCCCATATCCTTGTATTATTCCTTCCCACACGTCCAACTGTTCCTGTACCTCCTCCTCCTTGTTTCCCCAAATCATCAAATCATCTGCAAACACCATTGCTTTCATCTTTCCATCCCCAATTACTTGTGCCACTTGGGTCATTATGTCATCCATCACCACAATGAAAAGTAACGGTGACAGTGCACTTCCTTGTTTCAGGCCGTTTCTTTGTTCCAGCCAGTCAGATCTCTCTCCTCCCACTTTCACACAGCTCACGCTTCCCTTGTACATCTCCTTTATCCTCTTTATAGTCCATTTCTCTACTCCTCTATCCTCCAGGGACTTCCATACTTTGTTTCTGCATACACTGTCATATGCTTTCTCAATGTCCAGGAAGGCCATCAGTAGATCTGTTCCATACTCATAGTGCTGTTCTTGTAACTGCCTTACAGCAAAAATCAAATCCACTGTGGACCTTCCTGCTCTGAAGCCATGTTGTTCTTCCCTCATCCCTCCTTCTATCCTTGTCCTAATTCTCTTTTCCAAAACTTTCTCGAAGATCTTTGCACAATGACTCATCAGTGTTATTCCCCGATAGTTTCTGCAATCTGTTCTACTACCTTTCTTGAAGATCGGGACAATGATTCCTTTTTTCCAGTCCTCTGGGGTCTTCCTTTCCTTCCATGCTGTCCTCATCACTCGGTACAGCCACTGTATCCCCACCTCTCCTGCTGCTCTCACCATCTCCACACTCAACTCATCCACACCCGGTGCCTTCCCACCTTTCATCTTGTTCACTGCATCTTCCACTTCTTTCCATGTTAAGTCCTTTTCTGTTTGCAGTTCATCTTCCTCTTCCCCGATTTCTTCCTCCTCACCATCTTTTCTATTTGGGTTCAGAAGTTCTTCAAAATATTCTTTCCACATTTTCTTCAGTTCTTCCCTATTTTCTATCTCTTGTCCCCTTTTGTTCACCATTCTAACATAATCCGTAGGATCCTTCCGCCTCTTATTTTTTACCATCCCATACAGGACCTTTTTTGTACCTTCACTATCCTCCTCCATCATCTTTGTCCACTCTTCCATCCACTTCCTTCTCTCCTCAGCCACCACTCTCTTCGCCTCCTTCTTTCTTTCCTGGTACTCTTCCCTAGTCTCTACCGTCCTATTTTGATACCACCTCCAAAAGGCTCTATTCTTTTCCCTTACTATATCTTTTGTCTTCTCATTCCACCATGGTGTTTCCTTCCACCTCTTCTTACTACTTGTCCTCCCACATACTGCTTCTGCTGCACCCACTTGTGTCTTCTTAAATCTAGCCCATTCCTCTTCCACCCCTCTTTCTTCATCTGTTGGAATTCCTTCCTTTACCATTTTGAGGTACTCGACTCTTCTATCCCCTTCTTTCAGTTTCCATATCCTTATACGTCTTTCCTGGTTCTCAGTCCCTTTCTTCTCCTTACTCCCTCTCAGGTTCATTACCAGTAATCGATGGTCGCTATCCAGGTTCTCCGATGGTATAACCTTGATGTCCGTGATGTTCTTATTTAGTTCTTTCTCATACAGTATATAGTCGACCACCGACTTCCTGGTCAAGTCATCACTGTACCATGTGATTGTGTGGCTCTCTCTTTTCTTAAACCAGGAGTTCCCAACTATCAGGCTGTTCCTCTGGCAGAAGTCCAACAGTCTCTTTCCTTCCTCATTTCTTCCACCCCAACCCTCTGGTCCTAGAACACTCTCATAACCTTGTCTTTCTCTTCCTACATGGGCATTGAGGTCCCCCATAACAATCATATTTCTTCCTACCAGCTGCTTCTGCAATTCCTCTTCAAACTCCTCCTTCTCTTCAGAGGCGCAGCCTACTTGTGGAGCATACACTTGCACTATTTCTACGGTCTCTCCCCTCAGTGCTACTTTCACTTTCATCATCCTATCACTTATTCTCCTCACTTCTTCTTTTAAACCATCTCGTACTACTACTCCCACTCCATTCCTCTTTCCCTCTTCGTTCCCACTCCAGTACAGTCTATAGCCTTTTCTCTGTACTCTCCTTCCTTCCCCTTTCCACTTTGTTTCTGCCAATCCCAATAAATCCAACTTCCTTCTTTCCATCATATCCACTGTCTCCTCCACCTTCCCCGTCAGCGTTCTTAGGTTTAAAGTTCCAAATCTTAGTCCGTGTGTACAGCCGTGTCGTCGTCTATTAAATCCATCCTGTCCGAGGCTCGTTCCATTTTTGAAAGCATTTGGTTTTATCCACTACCGGCTTGCTGGGCCTATCGTAGCTTCACCAGAGCCCCGTTAGCCGTCACTTTTCAGGGTTCCTGTAGGACCTTCACAGCTACCGTAACGGTCCCGGGGCACACGAAGTCCCCACTGTACTTCGCCCCTACAGGCAATCCCCTACTTTGTGCCGTTGCCCGTCTCCCACGACGTGGACGAGGGGTTGGACTTATGGGAGACCGTTGTGCACACAAGTAATGGCAAGAAATAGAAAGACTAACTAGTCATAAATAAAATTTTAAAATTAGTACTTTTATTGTATTTTTGCCTTCTTTCTGCTATTTTCCTAAGAGTTTCCTGAACCAGTGAACACTGTGCCCACGTTAAGCCTGCTTTATATAGGGAGTATTTTCACAGCTAGTGAATAACTTAATTATTAGTTATGACAAACATACACAAACAAAGGCAGCTAAGTCACTCTGGTGTGTTGTCCAAGTGCCATGCTAGCTTTCAATTCATCCTAGAAAAAGCAGGTTTTAGAGTCTATTTCAAATCGAGCAGCATGCATTCAAATTCTAGCATGGTATATTGCTTTTTTTGCTCATTTCAGATTAACTGCATTCTGACTAGTTGACAAATCAGTGCATGTGACATGCATATGAGAGATGCATTGAGACACTGACTCGCATACACACAGGAATGCCTTTCTGTTATTGCCATTGTCCTAGAAGAACAATGTAATCCAAAAAGTATTTTTTCAAAAGGCATAGAGTAACTTACATCAATCATTAGGTAGCTTCTAACAATATAATACTTCCACTCCTTAGCACTGAAAACTATTCTTAGCGTTTTGTAAAAAAAAACGAGTTCTACAGTAGTATAGTGGGACAGTCATGCTACATTCTTGGAACATCCTTAATCAAATAATAATAATGTTATTGGTTTTACGTTCCTTTAACTACTGCAGTTTTTAGAGATGCCAGGGTGCCAGAATTTCCACCCAAAAGGGTATCTTGAACATGCCAAAAAAATCTGTGATACGACTCCCTCTCATTTATGCACCAATTGACTGAGCCAGGATTCACGAGTGACTCGCGACAGTAAGATTTCTTGGCACCGCATGCGCAGTAGACACTTGAGGCGCCTTCCCATCCGTTCCCCATCTATATTCTTTGCAAGTAACGGCGACACACCCTTGCTACTCTCTGACCGACTCAAAAAAAAATTCAAACCTGCTGGGCTCCTAACATCCATTTTGTATGTTTACAAACGGCAATATCGTGGATCGCCAACGAGTCGAAATATTATTTTATTCCTTATTTTAAATCATATTATTATGTGTTACGAGAAATGTAGCGGTAATGTTTTGTGTGTATAGATTACCAGTGAAATATCAGTGTCATAAATCCCTTTGATTTTACTTATGATTTCTAATGCATAATATAGTGAACAAAAGAGTACTATTTTCGATATTATTTTGGGTGTACAAATCATTAGTGGAAATGGAGAAATATCAGTGATTGAAATTCCTCTGCGACTTTGATTATGCTTTCCAAATATCTACAGTGCACACGTTTCTTAAGTGATCACATTTCTAACCTCGTGTGAATTGTCTTGTTTCTTAAAGTGCATAGGCTTGATGAATGTAACAGTAACTATTTTTTGTGAAAATGTTGCGGCCTTTCAATAAAATTGTAATGTGTTCATGAAGTACGAAGTTTTGAATATCTCTTCTCCTAATTCAGTTAGGACTTAAAATTTGGTTCTCACATCAAGCTCACAAAGGTGGGCCTACATACAATCGAATGATCTTATGCACTGTATGGTTTGGCAGAATCATAGTATCAGTTCCTGCTAATATCTCGGATATTGGTTCGCAGTGCCGATGGCTGCAACCAATATTTTACAAGTCCGTAGAACAATCCAATGCGCAGGCGCGAGCCCCGCGAACAAATGAAGTACCGGAAGTAATGGAATTACACTCAATAGCAACACAATCTACGCACTCTCTTGGCTCACTGAAACAGCAGTCATCTGTCATTTCTATGAAGGCAAAGAAAATCGCAAGAAAGAAGAACACATCATACAACGCAAATTCCAAGCTAGACGCGCCATGATGTGTATGGGCGCACAGCTGTTCATGAAGCGGCAAGCTGGTGAAACATGTGTTATTTCCCTGTAGAAATACAAAATAAGTGAATTAATTTACGTATTTCACAGTCATACAGCATAACGTTTCGATGAATTGGATTCGATCTGATGACGGGTTTTTGAGATATTAATTCTTAAATGTGACGCATGGTTGAAACACTCTTAAAAACGTGCACTTTTTGTGTTCCAACTGCAATAAAAATATTAAAATATATATTAAAAATTCCAGACCTACATGACCTAACGTAAAATAGAACGACGAAAATGATTATGTTAAAGAATTTTATGTAGGTCTATTGGTTACATCACAAACAACCTTCAAACTCGAGTGCACTAAATACTTTGGTCGACAGTAGTGCCTGGCACGGGAATCGAACTCTCGTCCCCAGGGGTATTACTTGTGACTTTTGGCACAGCCAACGTTTCATACTATTCTTATGAGCACCATACCGTAACATTCTGGGTTACACACCGCAAATTCAAATTTATGACTTAGTGCCTGGATCGGGAATCAAACCCTCGTCCCCAAGGGCGTTAGGTGTGACTTTTCACACTGCCAACGTAAGGAAGGTCGCCATACTATTTTATGAACACAATACCGTAACTTTCCGGGTTACACGTCGCAAATTCGAATTTATGACTTAGTGCCTGGAAAGAGAATCGAACCCTCGTCCCCAAGGGCGTTAGGTATGACTTTTCGCACAGCCAACGTAAGTAACGTCTCCATACTATTTTTATGAACACCATACCGTAACATTCTGGGTACACGCCGCAATTTCGAATTTATGACTTAGTGCCTGGCTGGGGATTCGAACACTCGTCCCCAAGGGCGTTAGGTGTGACTTATCGCACAGCCAACGTAATGAACATCTGAATACTATTTTTATGATCACCATACCGTAACTTTCCGGGTTACACGCCGCAAATTCGAATTTATGACTTAGTGCCTGGACAGAGAATCGAACCCTCGTCCCCAAGGGCGTTAAGTGTAACTTTTCACACTGCCAACGTAAGGAAGGTCGCCATACTATTTTATGAACACAATACCGTAACATTCTGGGTTACACGTCGCAAATTCGAATTTATGACTTAGTGCCTGGAAAGAGAATCGAACACTCGTCCCCAAGGGCGTTAGGTGTGACTTATCGCACAGCCAACGTAATGAACATCTGAATACTATTTTTATGATCACCATACCGTAACATTTCGGGTTACACACCGCAAATTCGAATATATGACTTAGTGCCTACCCGGGAATCGAACTCTCGATCCCAAGGGCGTTAGGTGTGACTTATCGCACAGCCAACGTAATGAATATCTGAATACTATTTTTATGAACACAATACCGCAACATTCTAGGTTACACACCGCAAATTCGAATTTATGACTTAGTGGCTGGCCCGGGAATGGAACCCTCGTCCCCAAGGGCGTTAGGTGTGACTTTTCACACTGCCAACGTAAGGAAGGTCTCCATACTATTTTATGAACTCCATACCGTAACATTCTGGGTTACACACCGCAAATTCGAATTTATGATTTTGTGCCTGGCCGTGAATCGAACTCTCGACCCCAAGGGCGTTAGGAATGACTTTCTGCACAGCCAATTTAATGAACGTCTCCATACTATTTTTATGAGCACCATGCCGTAACATTCTGGGTTACACACCACAAATTCGAATTTATGACTTTGTGCCTGGCTCGGGAATCGAACCCTCGTTCCCAAGGGCGTAAGGTGTCCCTTTTTGCACAGCCAATGTAATGAAAGTCGCCATACTATTTTATGAACACCATACCGTAACTTTCCGGGTTACACACCGCAAATTCGAATTTATGACTTAGTGCCTGGACAGAGAATCGAACCCTCGTCCCCAAGGGCGTTAAGAGTAACTTTTCACACTGCCAACGTAAGGAAGGTCGCCATACTATTTTATGAGCACCATACCGTAAAATTCCGGGTCACACACCGCAAATTCGAATTTATGACGTAGTGCCTGGGAGGGAATCGAACCCTCGTCCCCAAGGGCGTTAGGTGTGACTTTTCGCACAGCCAACGTAGGAACGTCTTTATACTATTTTTATGAACACCATACCTTAACATTCTGGGTTACACACCGGAAAATCGAATTTATGACTTAGTACTTGGGAGGGAACCGAATCCCGAAATTCTAGATAGTTACGGGTGACTTTTCGCAAATCCAATGCAAGAAACGTCTTAATACAGATACAACACCGTACGAATCCGGGTCATACAACGCAAATTCGATTATACCACTTAGTACATGGGAGGATAATCGAATCCCGAACTTCAAGGGTGCTACGGGTGACTTTTTTCATATCCAAACCAAGAAACGTATTAATACTAATTAAATCAACATAACACCGTACGCATCCGGGTCATACATCGCAAATTCAATTATTCTTCTTAGTACAAGGGAGGGGAATCGAATCCCTAACTTCGAGGAGGGTGCTACGTGTGACTTTACGCATATCCTATGCAAGAAACGTCTTAATGCTAATTTTATGATCACATAACCGTGCCTGGTTCATGAATCGCAAATTCGAATTTACTATAGACTTCAGGAAAGTGGATCGAACCCTTGAACATAAAGACGTCACAGGTTACGTTTCGCATATTCGATGTATGATTTTTTTTAAACTACTGTGTTTTTATGAACAGAATACTACACAGATCCAGGTCATACATCTCAAATATATCGGTGCAAATTTGTTCAAATGCAATTTTTTTTTTTTTTGTCAGACGCTCGGAGGGGAACTATAGAGCATCCAGTGTTTAGAAAAGACTGTGGGTCTTAAGGGCTTTTACTTTTAAGGGAAACCCCACCACTGGTTTTGTTATCTCACCTTTTAACATGAAAGAACTCAGAACATATATATTTTTCGTCATAATAGCTTCCTACAAATATCTGCCAACTGATTACCTTTGTTATTGCATACAAGTATCGTTTATATTACGTCTTAGTGATTTGAACATTTTCGAGGTTAGCACGCTGGAAAGAACATCCTCGTCCCGTGCTGCATGCTCGCCCGGAGTGGAGCACGTGCTCAGTTCCTCCGGCAACATAAGTTCTGAAGCACTATCCGTCATTGGTGTTATTGTTGTACTGTATGTCTGTTTTATTTTCTGTTCGATCGAATCAGGGCTGCCGACAGTTGGGTTCGAACCCACTATCTCCCGAATGCAAGTTCACAGCTGTGCGCCCCTAACCACATGGCTAACTCACTACAATATTACGAATATTAATCTAAACAAAACAACAAGAATAGAATTGAAAGAAACTAAAATATAGCCTAACTAATACCAAAAAAAGTTATGATCAACAGTATTGCTGACGTAAAAATAGTTAACATCGTTAGCATACAGTACATCCGAGAAGGAAGGAAGGGTTGTGCTCTCGACATCTGTCAATCAGTAATGCGTCATATCACAACGAAATGAATGTCGTTATTGGTTCTCTTCACGTACGCGTACGGTATCCATACCTGCCAAGTTTTCCGGTTTTCCCGGAAGGTTTCCGGATTTTGGGGGTGTTATCCGGTTCTCCGGATTAACATAGTTTTTTTTTTTTCAGATTTTCAACTCCCTAGCTTTCTCCCGTTCTCTGCTTCCAAATCGCATTTCAGTTTTGATTTTTGATAATAGCTCCTATTCCGAGATTCGAGTGTTTAAATTCGACTGAAAATCGACTGATAAGACTCAGGGTGTCTACCGGTAACGAAAAGTAACGAAAAAGTAGCTAATTTTATGAAGGTAACGAAAAGTAGCTAATTCTTATGTCTGGATAGTTGGAGGTAACGAAAATTCGCCGAGGTCTGTTAAAATCATTTAAACCCGCGCCGCTAGGCTCGCAGATGCGATGAAGCGAGTTTCACGCAAGCGGCGCCGATTGCGTGAGCTATATTTCCCCGTGCACGACCTCAAGGAAATGCATACTGAGGATTCCTTCAGTGGTGCTGTATACATCGGTTCAACGTTTATTTTCGGCATCAAGAAGAGTTTAGTTTTGTGTGAAATATTTTTCTGTATTAATCGGAAACCTGACTTTTCGCGAGACGTTTATTCGCAATAACTTCCGAAACTCAACAGAAACCACTCACTTCTGTTATTGGCCTCTAAATTTGTGTATATCAAATTGAATTCTAGAAATAACGCGATATAATGTATTGTCGCAATCTTGCGAAATGATACCGTTTCAAAAAATTATCGCAAATATGCTTCGAAATACAGACTATATTTTAAAAAACTATCCGTCTAGTGAATTTGCGACTTCAAGTGTGGTTAATTCGAAACTCCGTTATATGTCCATTTTTCCTTAGAACTATGGTTCCATTGGATATATAATCTAACCGGTTATCTCGAAAACTTGTACAATTTGAATTCGAAAGAAAATGTGCCCTCTTGTCGGATTATTCGTGCAATCCTCTCTGAATAATTCATAATAACCGATATCTACTTCGAACGTTCATCCTGTCCGCACGACTTGCCTGCGGGAATCTCGTCAAACGGACCACGATCGACGCCAGTTGCGTAAAATTATAAAACCAGTGCCCGGCCGCGAACTTATGTCCTCAAGGACTGCGGAAATCAAGGTGCCGATCATACAACATGTCCATAACTGCTCGTGAATTTTAACCATGCCCAACCTCGAGCTCACCTCCGCCATTCTGCCAAGACAGATAGACAGGCAGATAATCGTTGAACGGCCGGATGCGGTGCCGATTGCATAATATCGCGTTCTCATTGTGCAACCGTGAGGACAACGTGAATCTCGTAAAACGACCGAGAGCGGCAGCGATTGTGATACTTCGCGATATTTCTCCGCATTCGATGACGAGTGCAACTGGATTCTTGTCAAATGGACAGCAAGCGGTACCGATTGCGTAATAATATCTTACCATATGTTTCCGTGCCCGACCTCAAGGACAATAGAAATCTCGTCGAACGACTAAAAGTGACACCGATTATGTAATCGCGATTTTCTCCGTGTTCTATCTAAAAAACTACGAATCGCGTCAAACGGTTGAGACCAGCGTCGATCGTGTAACGTCTCGATATTTCTCCGTAACTGACTGCGAAGACATAATTCGGTGACGATCACGTTACGTCGCATATATTTCTTCGTGGTCTACCGCAGGGACAAAGGAAATCTCCCCAAACGGCCAAGATCAGAGCAACTTCTTGGTAATCATAACTACTTGTACACAAGACGGCATATTTGCTGAATCATCTCATTTGATATTAAATATCCATTATTTATTTTTATCTAAATTTTTATGACACCATAAGTGAATCTTATTCACTGCTTTAAACACAGTTCATTGTTGTTTTCCTTCACGCGCGATGAGCTTCTATGGTTGCCGACGGCAGACGTATCTTGAATTAAAATGTAACTAAAATTAAATAAAAGGTAGCTAAATAACTAATTTTTACTTCATCCTTACAGTAGACACCCTGTCAAGTTTATCGATAATCCCGTCTCGCAGATTATCGCTGCGCTTTTGTCATTAATTCCTTGTGTTTGACATTACGCTGAAAGTCTGGTAGTTCTGGTATTCGTTCAACTGTGTGACAAATTTTTGTGTGATTTAGTGTTTTCGTGATGA
This sequence comes from Meconema thalassinum, assembly GCA_946902985.2. Classification (NCBI taxonomy): domain Eukaryota; kingdom Metazoa; phylum Arthropoda; class Insecta; order Orthoptera; family Tettigoniidae; genus Meconema; species Meconema thalassinum. The sequence continues at coordinate 473,568,938 of OX336390.1, read as the reverse complement.
ATTCAAGTAAGAAACAATATCATCAGTTTTCAGAATTTTTGGAAACTGGCGCAATGAATTAGATAGTCTCACATCACCAAGAGTTTGTAATCTCTTTCCATGTAGTCTTTTATAGCTATTTTTAAGACCTTGCGACGCATGTACGCGTTAAATTTTTGCGCTTTGGGATCTTCTGGATTTCTATTTTTGAAAGTTGGCAGGTATGGGTATCCTTAATACTGGTTCAATCCGTTAACACCTGCAAAACTTTTCCTTCCTGTGCTTGTTCTACTTTAGGCAGCTGCTGGGGTTGTGTTGTGTCGCTAACTTATGAAAGGACAGTACTCGAAGCGGGTGAACATAACGTCCGACGTCAGTGCTACCTCTGCCTAGAGGTAGCAACACTGTCGCCATAAGGCTCCACCGTCTTTTCTAAACTCTGGATGCTCTAAGTTCCATAAAAATAAGTTTCTGAGCAGAAATATTATAGGCATGCTTTGAAGTAATAAAATTATTTTACTCCAGACGTCAAATTATAATGAACATCTAATTCACCACAAGTGTTCAAACCTGGGGTATTCTTCCTGTAGGATGTGGAGCTCCCTTGTTTGTGATTGAGGGTGAGGTGCAGAATAAGTACAGACACGGTAGTGCACTGTTGTGCAATTAGTTGAACAAGTAGACACAGCGCTCGGAAGTAAGGGCAAAATGCATTTGGCACTCGACCCCAGGGGCTACATTTCTCTGCCTAGCTCTCAAGCGAGATCCGTACTGTACCTTTCATTCCAGATTCCAAACCAGTTAGGGTACCCCTGTTGTTAGCTGTATAGTCGTGATTTTCAGAAAGTTAAGTTGTCGATATAGCAAGGTTAGTAGGAATAGGGGAACATAAGAATCTTAATAAATAATCTATTTAATTTTTATTTACTTTTTAGATACATTGTTTGTTGATGTTTGAAGGGGCGAAACAGCAAGGTCATCTGACCCTCTATAACCTTTATAGTGCAAAAGACCTGGGGTATACATATAATTTATTTGATCATTCCTGTTACAGAGTGGTAGAGGGGTATAAATACGGAACTGTTCAATGGGTGTGGTTTTCCTATGTGGGCAATGGAGTAAAAATTGTCCTCCTACAGGTAATGTTGATACTGCGCTTATCACTAATGAGGTTTATTTAAAATGAATTTTTTATAGTACATACAGGGACTTTGTTTTATATGTGACGGGGATTTTCGCTCGCCTGTTAAGTCTAACGCCCAAACAACACGACAACTTTGCCAAAAACTGCACTAGATAAATGAAAGGATTTTTGGAATGTTGGGAGTTAGTAAGCTTGAAATATAATTCAGTAATTTCAAAATATCACTTACTATAACACAGAAATTGTAATGAAAATAATTTCGAATCTATGGTGAACACCGTAAACAGCACAATTATTTACTTTCTACCTGAAATATATTTACTCAGTGACTAAAATCATTATAAAACTTAGATTTCAACTTTATTCCAATCTGTCCTAATCTCCTATCTTCAATAAAAGCACCTTCTTCTGCATAACAATGCTTTACATTCACTCAGGACAACGGAACTGACAAGCACGTGCACTGCGGAGACCGCCGCCCGCTGTAATACGGTATATGCTTTCCACCTTTGGTTGCAGATGGCAGTGTAGCTTCACCTTGAATACACACACTTTATTGAAAACTACAAACAAACTGAAATACACTGCGAACAACGAAGACCATGAATAATAGTTATTATTACTAAAGTTAACCAGGCCTGACAGTACTGTCCACTGGGCTGGTACACTGCACAGAGTTTATTCTCCGAATGTAGTTCCATCGGTTGCCAGACTAACGTATGCAGTATACATGGAAGAAAAGGTTACAGGAACAAATATAAACAGTTTATAAATAGAACATCATGCTTAAATAATAAAATGATCAAAACACAGAATTATAGTCTTAACATTCAGACCAGCTATCCACTCAAGGTCCTATGTTGTAACATCGTGAAAGTCTTTCTGATCACCCAAGTTGACTTGGATAATATTTCACATTTGATTTGCTCCAACCTTCCTGTTGAGCTGGCAAACCCTGAGGCTAGGTCCAATATTCCTTGTCTTGTGGCCCTGATGTAACTTTGATTCCAAGAAGATCAGTCCTGCTGCCAGATCACTGTTGCTCGATTAGCACCACCCAGGGGTCACGTGTAGGGTTCTTGAAGGTAAAACCTACGGACGTGAGCAACTTCAACCCCCATACCAGAGAGTACTGTCCACGGTTCACAGACCTTGCGCCAATGCTTGTCAACGAAGAGAAGTGTATTAAGTTTTTACACGACGAAGGACTGCTGAGATACAAAAAACTCTGCTCTGAGTGTGACTCCCTCCTTCATCCATTACCTGTGCGAGGGAGACTATTTGAACAGTTCAGATGCAGCAGAGGCCACGAGAAGGTTACGCAGTCCGTTAAGAAAGGGACTTGGCCGGAAAAATAGAAGCTGCCTCCGTCACAAATCCTTCTGGTGACCTACTGTTTTGGCCGTGGATTTGATTACAAGGAAAAGCGAACGCCGTGTTCCACAGCTGTACGTGTTATGAGCAATCGAAAAGTAGCGGACTGCTTTAGTTACTGTCGCAAAATATGTGTATAACAACAGAGGAAGAATTGGTGGCCCATGGCACATCGTCCAGATAGATGAATGTAAAATTGGTTGGTGGAAATATCATTGTGGACGGGCCGTCGAAGGAAAATGGATTCTTGGTATATTAGACACTACAACCAATGAAGTTTGGATGGCTGTGTGTCCTAATAATAACAGAGACGCCGTCATACTCTACCAACTCGAAGCACAGCATGTAGAGTAGACCAGCACAATTCATACCGAGTGTTGGAGAGGTTATAATAGTTTGCTTGCTGGAGGATTCGCTAGGCATCTGACAGTGAATCATTCTGTAACCTTTGTCTATTCAATTACGCGTGCCAATAGGAAAGCAGACTCTTTCCAAGAAATCATCAAAGACATTTGTCAGGTGTATCCCGTCGTGGTGTTTATTGAGCACAGCAAAGCCCAGACATCTAAGCTCTTGTAAGTTGACCTCTGAGACCTGTAACAAAATTAACAAATAAATTAAAGATGGAGTAGGAGGCAGTTGATTAATAGTTGTGTCTGGACAGGAACATGTACATTACTTCTTATCAGCATTAGAATTCGGAGAGGTATGTTGTTAGGTACCATCATGGCATATCCTGGAAATAAGGTGCCCGATGTGCTGCAATTCAAATGTCAACCAGATCGTGTCACACTGTTAAAGGGTCTCCTGAAGAAATAATTTCTAAACAGCAAATTCAATACTGATCATAACCTGAGAATTATGGAGTGAATGGGACCCCGCTGGTGGATCAAGAAACGAAGCAGATAGTCATAGAACAACGTAGAAAGCATTCCGATAAGTGCGATAAGTCACACCTAACGATTCCCGGGTAGGCACTAAGTCATATATTCGAATTTGCGGTGTGTAACCCGAAATGTTACGGTATGGTGATCATAAAAATAGTATTCAGATGTTCATTACGTTGGCTGTGCGATAAGTCACACCTAACGCCCTTGGGGACGAGTGTTCGATTCTCTTTCCAGGCACTAAGTCATAAATTCGAATTTGCGACGTGTAACCCAGAATGTTACGGTATTGTGTTCATAAAATAGTATGGCGACCTTCCTTACGTTGGCAGTGTGAAAAGTTACACTTAACGCCCTTGGGGACGAGGGTTCGATTCTCTGTCCAGGCACTAAGTCATAAATTCGAATTTGCGGCGTGTAACCCGGAAAGTTACGGTATGGTGATCATAAAAATAGTATTCAGATGTTCATTACGTTGGCTGTGCGATAAGTCACACCTAACGCCCTTGGGGACGAGTGTTCGAATCCCCAGCCAGGCACTAAGTCATAAATTCGAAATTGCGGCGTGTACCCAGAATGTTACGGTATGGTGTTCATAAAAATAGTATGGAGACGTTACTTACGTTGGCTGTGCGAAAAGTCATACCTAACGCCCTTGGGGACGAGGGTTCGATTCTCTTTCCAGGCACTAAGTCATAAATTCGAATTTGCGACGTGTAACCCGGAAAGTTACGGTATTGTGTTCATAAAATAGTATGGCGACCTTCCTTACGTTGGCAGTGTGAAAAGTCACACCTAACGCCCTTGGGGACGAGGGTTCCATTCCCGAGACAGGCACTAAGTCATAAATTCGAATTTGCGGTGTGTAACCTAGAATGTTGCGGTATTGTGTTCATAAAAATAGTATTCAGATATTCATTGCGTTGGCTGTGCGATAAGTCACACCTAACGCCCTTGGGGACGAGAGTTCGATTCCCGGCCAGGCACTAAGTCATCAATTCGAATTTGCGGTGTGTAACCCAGATTGTTACAGTATGGTGCTCATAAAATCCGAGAATGTTACGGTATGGTGTTCATAAAAATAGTATGAAGATGTTCCTACGTTGGAAGTGTGGAAAGCCACTCCTAACGCCCTTGGGGACGAGGGTTTGATTCCCGAGCCAGGCACTAAGTCATACTATTGAATTTGCGGTGTGTAACCCAGAATGTTACGGTATGGTGTTCATAAAATTAGTATGGAGACGTTCATTACATTGGCTGTGCGAAAAGTCATACCTAACGCCCTTGGGGACGAGGGTTCGATTCTCTTTCCAGGCACTAAGTCATAAATTCGAATTTGCGACGTGTAACCCGGAAAGTTACGGTATTGTGTTCATAAAATAGTATGGCGACCTTCCTTACGTTGGCAGTGTGAAAAGTCACACCTAACGCCCTTGGGGACGAGGGTTTGATTCCCGATCCAGGCACTAAGTCATAAATTTGAATTTGCGGTGTGTAACCCAGAATGTTACGGTATGGTGCTCATAAGAATAGTATGAAACGTTGGCTGTGCCAAAAGTCACAAGTAATACCCCTGGGGACGAGAGTTCGATTCCCGTGCCAGGCACTACTGTCGACCAAAGTATTTAGTGCACTCGAGTTTGAAGGTTGTTTGTGATGTAACCAATAGACCTACATAAAATTCTTTAACATAATCATTTTCGTCGTTCTATTTTACGTTAGGTCATGTAGGTCTGGAATTTTTAATATATATTTTAATATTTTTATTGCAGTTGGAACACAAAAAGTGCACGTTTTTAAGAGTGTTTCAACCATGCGTCACATTTAAGAATTAATATCTCAAAAACCCGTCATCAGATCGAATCCAATTCATCGAAACGTTATGCTGTATGACTGTGAAATACGTAAATTAATTCACTTATTTTGTATTTCTACAGGGAAATAACACATGTTTCACCAGCTTGCCGCTTCATGAACAGCTGTGCGCCCATACACATCATGGCGCGTCTAGCTTGGAATTTGCGTTGTATGATGTGTTCTTCTTTCTTGCGATTTTCTTTGCCTTCATAGAAATGACAGATGACTGCTGTTTCAGTGAGCCAAGAGAGTGCGTAGATTGTGTTGCTATTGAGTGTAATTCCATTACTTCCGGTACTTCATTTGTTCGCGGGGCTCGCGCCTGCGCATTGGATTGTTCTACGGACTTGTAAAATATTGGTTGCAGCCATCGGCACTGCGAACCAATATCCAATATCTCTCTTATATAAAAATAATAATGTGGGGGTAATGATGGGAGTTTGTTGAGCTTTGCCAGCTGGTCGGGGCTATCAACGAATATGAAGAAAACTTGTACTGTATATGAGGCGAAATCGAGTAAAAAGTAAAAATATTGGCCCTCGTGTAGTATACGTTGCCCGTTTCGAAAGTGCGTTACTTTACTTAGTAGCGCTCTGAAAATGGTTTGTAATTACGCTGCCACGTTATTTAAGCCATTTGCCACCATCAAACACCGCGTAAACACTTCCAAATTAAGGAAATTGTCAACATTAACTTTCAAGTAATAAACTTATCAAAAAGCACGTCGCCATGTTTGATTACGTAATGCTGCCAACTTCCTGATTGTACTACTAGGCAAAACCATTGGCCTGGATAAAAATTATTGATGCGTGACAAAAAAAACCATTTTTTTTAATATGAGCCTAAGGGCCACGCTACCTGACCTTTATTGTATATTTACAAATTCACAAAGAAATTTTTATTGGTCTGGAAACAATAATGTTGGCACTCTGAAAAAATACAGTAACACACTCTAGCAATAAAATATTCAACTCCTGTATAGGCCTATTAGTAACATTGGCCATTTCTATAGAAATTTTTTCGGATTTTAATGGCACCGGGCAACGTATACTACACGAGTTTATTGATTATTCTATGGTTTGCCAATCAATACCTTTACAATGAAGTGTGCCGGTGGGCACTAAAGACGGGATATGTTTCGAACCTTGTACATTCGGTTCTTCTTCAGCTGATTTGAATTGGCACAGAAAAAAATCACAGACAAGAGTGATTTTTTCTGTGCCAATTCAAATCGGCTGAAGAACCGAATTTACAAGGTTCGAAACATGTCCCGTCTTTAGTGCCCACCGGCACACTTCATTGTAAAGGTATTGATTGGCGGACCATAGAATAATCAATAAATTAGTCAAATTGTCAATACGGACCTTGAGAGATGGCTATTTCTCCCAATACTACACGAGTTCCAAAATATTCTTGCATTCAGAGGTATCTTACTGCAATCATTACAGAAATGTAGGACTTTCAGTACTAACGCTGCACGTGAAGTATGGTGAACTGCAGTCATCTGTTTATTTCATTGAGGCAAACATAATAATAATGTTTGCATATTAAGGCTTTCACGGCCTGGATTATTACACTGGCTATTAGAGACGCCGGGGTGCCGGAATTTTGCCCCGAAGGGGATCTTTAACGTGCCAGTAAATGTACTGACACGGCTCCCTCGCATTTGCGCACCCTCAAATGCCATCTGACTGCGCCAGGTTTCGAACCTGCAACCTTGGGCTCGGCAAGCGAGAACGTTACCCCTGAGCCACGCAGCCAGACTGAGGCAAACAGTATGGCGATAAAAGAGTAATACATTTTAACCAGTTACACATTGTGTCAGTTAGTGTAGAACCATGTTATGCTCCAGGCTAGTGACCAGAATTCTTGCTGTGTGGCACTTTGATGTAGGGTTTTACCCTCCAAGATTGTCTTTTCCCACGGACTAAGCGAGGGATCTCACCTCTACTGCCACTGAGGGCAGTGCCCTGGAGCTTGAGACTCAGAGTTTGGGATACAACCGGGGTGTGTGATCAGCACTGCACCCAGGCAGCCTCACCTACAAAGCGAGCAGGGACCTGATGAAGGGATGGGAAGAGTGGGAGGGTTAGGGAAGGAGGCGGCCATGGACTTATGGTAGGTACATCCCGGCATTTGTCCGAAGACTAAGTGGGAACCACAGAAAACCACTTCGATGATGGCTGAGGTGGGAATCGAACCCTCTTTACTCACTTGGACCACCCGAGGCTGAGTAGACCCCGTTCCATTCCTCATACCACTTTTCAAATTTCGTGGCAGAGCCGGGAATCGAACTGCGGACCTCCGGGGTGGCAGCTAATCACACTGACCACTACGCAACGGTGGCGACTATTTAATGATTAAATAGTGATATTTCTTGAATCCTGAAAACTTCAGCTGATTTTGTTTTAAATACATGTTTTCTTGATTTAATTCAGGGTGTTTGCTTGGATGTCCCTGAGATGCTCAAATGAGCAAGTCTATCCCAACGGTTAACTCAGCTGGTCATTGCCCTTGGATTACAACAAGAGAGGAAGAGAGATATCCGGATGCTGCATATACTGCCGACACCATAGTCTCGCAATGTAGTTTGTGAACGAGTATGACATTTAAGGTTCTTTTACGCCCTCGTGAAGATATTCAAATAACTTGTGATCCATTTAATTCCAAGGAAATGTGATGTTCTCTGGACTGCAGCATTCGTCATGAATGAGCGATACAACAGTTTTACCAAACACGTTTATTTTAACCCCCTCCACCCCCAGAGAAACACCCACAACAATTATCCGGGGTGTCTACTACTCTGGAAAACAGGGAATACTCAGGGAATTTTTAAATCCTGGAAAACTCAGGGAGTTATCAGGGTATTTAATGACACCCAGGGAATTTTAGTTTTAAAAGGTCCAACCTTGATTAATTTGAAATTATGCATTTAAAATTTGACGGGGGAAAAGTATATTCTGCGGATGATTGTTGCAGATGTATGTTCGTACTGACGTTAAATCAGTAAGCTCTCTTTTCTTGCAAGATAGAGCACACAAATTACATGTGTAGACTGTGTATTTGTATATAAATGTGTAACTGTATGATTTTTTAGAGCATTACTATTGACGAGCTACTTTCAATACTTGCTAGTACAAAAGTTTTTCTGGATGAAAAAACTAGAAATTGGCAAACTACAGAAAAATATACTTTTCTACTTTTTCAACTTCATCATACTACTCTCTATTGTTCGAGCACTTTTTGAAATGCTCTTTAAGTACAAACTCTGTTATATATATTTAATTATGGCTACTACTGTTCCTCCGGAAATTTTCTGGTATATCCCGGAAAAATCAGGGATTTGTCAGGGAATCTGTTAGTTGTTTTTGGTAGACATCCTGTTATCCGCCAGCTGCCACTTATCTAACCTGTATACCGCGAGTTGTAAAGTTGTTAAAGCATTGAGGATTTCCTCCCGATTCAGTAAGATGACATTTAAGCAGAAGTTTGAATGCAACAATCGGATTTACAGACATGTGACCTGTATATCGGCTAAGTTTCATCAAGCTCAGCATGTTTATGTTTGAGGGGGCCTGTGCCACCTCATAGCGTACTGGCTAGCATTCTTGGCTGTCACCCCTGAGGTCCAGGTTCGATTCCTAGCACTGCCAAGAACTTTAATTCTGGTTTTGAGGGCTGGGACAGGGTACACACAGCCTTGTTAGACCAAACTGCGAAGAGGTAGGTTCGAATCCCATCTTAGTTCCTAATTGAAAGTCACAGCTTCCTCCTTCCTAATCCTTTTCTCCTTTAGGAATATACGCCCATTACAGTAATACACTGTCACGAATTGATTGCCAGCGGCCGAGTTGGAAACTATTCTTTGTTTACTTGTGTCACGCATCAGCCTGCTTGGTGACTGGTACAGTTGCACGAGTACAGGCCGGACGTTTGTTTTAGACGAGTGAAAAATCTTAATGGAAGCCTGGAGGCGAGTTACTATAGTAAAGCCATCATAACTTCCGACTTGACATTTCAGTGTTACCCTAGAGTTATGTAGCGGTCAAAAGTAAAATCACTTAAAGTAGCCAATCACAGGCACCCATTCAAATCGATATATCACGGCATATTGAGTTTCGTTCGTGATGTCGCGATTTAGCGAACGAAGCTGTAGCCTAGCACTGAAACGTCAAGTCGGAAGTTATGATGGCTCTACTATACAGTACCTGTGTTATCAGCTGCCTCAAGCGATCCGATGATTGACAAATCGGTTTGCCACTTCTGCTGAAGTACAGTCATTGGCAAATATAATGACGGTCTGTTCGTAACTACGTAACGTGTACTTACGCCCGTCACACAACACTTCGACGTGGACTGTACTGTCTGCTCAAGTCTGGAATTCCATTACATCAGATCGGTGGTGACAAGTGTGAAGCGATAGGGTGAGAGAGTGAGTGTGTGTAGGCTCACCCGCAGGCTTCAAGGTCAAGGGCAATCGTCTAAAACAAACGTCCGGCCTGTAGGATATTAGTCGGCGTCATATTGGTCCGTATTGACTAATCCTATTTCACTAATTACAATTTTCTGTCTATTCAATACAATTTTTTTTTTAATTGAAATTTTCTTATTTCATTATCGGGACATGTTTTGAGCTCTTTTATAATCACCTCTTCACATTAATAAAAACACAAAGCTCATAAACAAGTACATTTATAAATATTCTTAACAAGTAGTTCCGTGAAGAACTATATAGCCTATTTTCATATATCCTACTTATGTTAACTGCCACTATGAACATACAAAATTTCAGTTTGATTGCTGTAATAGATTCGTAGATAATGAGAACCGACTAAATATTTCGGATGGTCTCCATGTTGGCTTTTATATATGTAGGTCCTAGAGTTATGTACTGTTACATGAAGATTATTGTGTTCGTGTAGCATTCAAATTTCAATCGCATGATTAGGACAAAAGAAGTAACAAGGAGATTTTAAAACTTCGCACAGCTGCCATCTTGTGGGTTTGGAAACAATTGAAATAAATTAGATGCCAGTGGATTAACATTCGCATAAGGATTTACTGTACCATGTTTCACTGCACTAGGATGGTTAAATTACGAGAAACGTCCATGTGAATATTTATATTTCGTGTCGCCACCATGTTGGATTTGTGATCACCAGGTTATTGAAAGTCCTATAGGTGAACTTATGTTCATAGCCCCTATGAACATAAATAAATTCAGTTTGATTGCTATAATAGATTCGTAGGTATTCAGAGCCGTCTAAATATTTCGGATGGTCGCCATGTAGGATTGTTAAATGTATAGGCCTTAGAGTCATGTACCATTAAAGGAAAATTATTGCGTAGGTTCATTATTCAAACTTTCACTTCGATCGCATGATTACGACACAAGAAATAAAAACTTAATTTTAAAATTCGCACAGCCGCCATTTTGAGGTTATGTAAACAATTGAACTAAATTGGATACCAGTGCATTACAATGTGTATAAACATTTCCTGTACTAGACTTCATTGCGTTTGGAACATTAAATTGCGAGGAAGGTCTATTTAAAATTTTCAAATTCGCTTGGCCGCCATGTTAGTTTTGTAGTTAACCGGTTTTTGAAGTCTTATAGATGAACTTCCAGTAGTGCCCTTTATCTCCGTACAAAATTTCATGGTGATACCGCTAATAGTTTCAGAGATATAGAATGCCGGTGAAATATTTCGCACATCCGCCATCTTGTGGTTATGTAAACAATTGAACGAAGTTAGATGTCGGTGCATTACAATGTGTATAAACATATACTGTACCAAGTTTTATTGCGTTTGGTTGGTTAAATCCAGTGGCGACTCCTGATTTTTATAATGTGTAGGACGTAATAGGATGAAGTCCAAAGATAAATTAATGAGAAAGGTTGAAAATTACAGTTTCCGGTAGGTTATACCCTACTGTAGTTCGAATTTCTAAAGAGAAGAGCATGATAATAATAATAAAAGTAATATCAGTCTGTAAAATATATTATTTATTTATTATTATTTAGGCTATCACTCGTGATAAGAGTATGATTGTCTTCCAAGTTACATTTATGTAAATCTTCGCTGTAATCCAACATTAGGCCTAATCATATTGCGTGAGTTCTTTGGTGACTGTACAGTCCGATCCGAGAACCACAGACTCTTCCACAATATTGGCACACAAGGTCTTGAGCAGCCAATGGATCTTGGGGGTTGATCATTCTGCGAATCATGCGCTCTTTCCTGGCTTTTCTTTTTTCAGCCAGAAGCCTTCTTCTCTCTTGTTCGAAGTACAAGTGGCCTTGATGGACGTTGCGGCGCCACTCTGATCGGTCGTATGCGACAGCTTCCCAGTTACCTGTATCAATTTGACATTTCTTCAAGTTGGTCTTCAGAACATCTTTGTAGCGTTTTTGTTGCCCACCCTGCTTTCTCTGACCGACATTCAGCTGGCAATATAAGATTTGTTTTGGGAGGCGGGACTCAGGCATGCGAACTACATGTCCTGTCCATCGAAGTTGGTGTTTTATAATGAGAGCCTCTATACTAATAGTGCTAGCTTCCTCTAAAACACTTGTGTTAGTGCGCCGGTCTTGCCATTTAATACCAAGAATTCTCCTAAGGCATCGTTGATGGTATTTTTCTAAAGATACGAGGTGCCTTCTGTAATTAACCCAGGTTTCGCAGCCATAAAGCAGAGTGGGAACTACAACAGCTTGATAAACGTATAATTTTGTTAGAATGCTAATGTCGTGGTTGTCAAACGACCAAAGGCTGCACTGGCACATTGGAGGCGGTGTTGAATCTCAGCGTCAATGTTCGCATTTGTTGATAGGTGACTACCCAAATAGGGAAAACACAAAACATACCTGGTTAGTGGATTATTTGAATTTCAGATCGATTCTCCTGTCATTATTTTCCGCGAAGATATCGATGATTGTGTCATGGAATTGATGTTATTTTTTCAAGTCCCGGAAGAAAGGATTCTCGATAGAAAGTGATGCTAGACCATTGAGACGTTCTTGTGCTGTATAATTTCTGCAGTAGGTTTTAATGCGCTTCAACACAGAGAAGCTCCTTTCTGTTGAGGCACTAGCAGCGGGAATAGTCAGAATTAAGTTGATGAGTTTTGACACTTCCGGTAATGTGTCACCGAAATCGTTTGATACAATGTAGTCTTTCATTGTTGATATGGAATTTAATCTGAATGACGGTGAACTGAAGACGTAAGAAAATTCAGAATTTAGTCCCGGACTGTCGAAAAAGCTGCCATATGGCGATTTCATTAGAGAATGAAGATGATTAATGGGAAAACAGTGAGAATATTCCTCAAATTTGTCGACATTTAAAAGAGCGAAAAATGTCAAAGAATGAAGGTCTCTAAATCTCTCTTCAATACGTGCTGAGAAGTGATCAACTATTTCAAAGTATAGGCGGCGAAATGAGGTTTTCATGTCATCTTTATTGTCAGTTCGTTGCTTCTTTGTAACAGGAGCGTCTTTGTTATGCAGTTTAGCCCACAATTCATCAAACTCCTCACGACATGACTTCAGAAACTCTTTAAATTCTTGGATTTTACTCTCCAAAATATAACGTCACGTATCTTCTTTTGCAAAAATTTTGAAAAGCATTTCTGCTTTAGGTAGAACCAAGTGGAAAATTTCCAACAGAAAATTGAACTCAAAATCAAGAAGGTTCTTAAGAAATCCTTTTGCACAGAATAGTTTTTCAGGATCGAACGGCATTGTGTCATTCTCAATTATTTGACTGAACAACTGAATCAGTTCTGTTTTGTGGTTGTAAATCATTTCCACGAGTCTGTTGTTGTATAACCATCTGGTTGGAGCAACAGAAGGAAAACGGGCATTTACTATCTCGTCAAGAGCATGAGTTCTTTTGCTTGAATTGGAGAAAAACAACGCGAAACCGGAAACTGTCGAGAAAAATATTTTACCATTTCTGATCACTTTTAGACAGTCCTGCAATACAAAATTTAGTTTGTGTGCATAGCAGATAGTGAGCAATGCTCGTGGACACTTTGACTTTACTCTCACGGCTAGCCCGTTATATTGGCCAGTATTGACAGATGCGCTGTCATAGGTTTGAGCAATTAACTTACTACTGCATTGAAACTCATCTAAATGATTAAAGACATGTGTTGCTATTCTTTCGGCACTTCTGTTACTGCTCAAATCAAGGAATCTTATGAACCTTTCTTGAATTTCGCCCTTAGGATCAACATATCTGAACACTATACTTAATTGCTCCTTCCTTGATATGTCCATTGTCTCATCTACAATAATTGCAACAAACTGCGCAGTAGAGATTTCGGCTTTTATGTTCTGCATTAAGTGTTGAGCACAAGCGTCGATTAAGTCATTTTGTATCATTGAACCTTGGCCTGAGAACACAGTACAATTTTGTAGGTGATTATGCAAATTCACGTCACGTTCTGCCATGCATTGAATCAACTCCCTGTAATTGCCTTTATTAGCAGAATCTTCCGATTCATTATGGCCTCGAAAAGGTAGCTCCTGAAGCGCCAGGAAGCAAGTAGCATCTATTAAACACTTCATAACGTACCTATTACCTTTCACTTTTTCACTGTGTTTGTCTATTGACTCTTTATAGGCTTTGCTAAGACAGCATTCAATTCTAGTATCTGAGTTTTGAAATTGTTTCAGTGAGATTGCCGCTGCAATGTGTTCCTTACTTTGTTGATGCCGCTTTCGTAATACATTTCCTAAATTATTCAAATCAGCTACGCCACTGCTGTTCCAAACATTTTTCTGAACAGAAAATAGTAAACAAGGCCAACAGTAAAGCTTATTTAATGCCTTGCACCCACATAACCAAGGTATTTCTGCATATTTGTAAACGAAAAAATTTAATTTTACTATTTTCCCACCTGTTTTTTTGAATTGACATAAGTTAGGTAGGGGAGGAGTAGGTCATCCCTTCGAGATAAGTTCTTTGTTCTCCGCATGGCTAAATGAACTGAATGGATGCAGAAAAAGCCGCTCGATAACACAGTTACGGTCACATGGCTCCTCTATTGCTACTGCTATTTGGTTCTGGTCCCGAAGTACCTGGTGTATTCACGCTGGCCATCATTTAAAAATACTACACACGAGATAAATCAATGCACTTTAATAGGCTACTTATTGATTTAAAATAATTATTATAGCTGTGGGCTAAATTGAAGATATTAGACTCAATTATTCAGTCGCACAGCACTATTACGAACACATTACACAGCACAATACAATACAGTCGAACTACAATACCTCTCAAATGATGTGCACACGGTGAAGACAGACTGCCGTATCCATTCTGACCGCGCGAAATCGTAACCAATAAGCCTGTAGTGCTGGTTTGAATGTAACCAATAGCGAGACTTGAGGATCTCAGTAGACGTCCTCAGAGCGCCATTTAACAGACCATACCTGCCCCTTCCCCCTCAAGGTCACCCTTGCATTTCTTAAGCTATAAATACGTGCTTGAGGATGCTAGGCTCTCTTCCTCAGTTTCTACTCCGGGTGGTGAAGGTCACACTTCACCCATCTAGGGGTGAAATATAGAACTAGTTACAAGTCCTGACAGTGACAGTGACACAGAGCTTGTCGAGAGGGCGCACAAGTTAGCCCCAAATACTATTTTACAAAACTCTTTTTTTTTTAAACAGTTACAGCTGAGAGCTGACTGTAGGATGATCCTCACATCCTACATGGAGGAATCGCCACTGGTTAAATCGCGAGAAACGTCTATTTAAAAGTCGCAAATTCGCGTGGCCGCCATGTTGGTTTTGTATTTACCAGTTTTTCAATAGTCACATAGGTGAACTTCTAGTAGTTCCCTTTATCACCGTAAAAAATTCCAGGGTGATATTGGGAATAGTTTCGGAGATATTGAATGCTGGTGAAATATTTCGCACAGCCACCATGTTGGATTGGTGAGACGTAACAAAATTTGAAGGGCACGGTCGGGGTTCCCCGGAGTAGTGCTATGAACGTACAGAGTTTCATTGAAATCGCTCGAGCAGTTTAGAAGTTATTAGGGGGACACACAGACACTCGGACAAAAGGTGATTTCATAAGCCTATTTTTTCAAAATTGAAAATAGGCTAAAAATTGACCTATAATAAAACTAAACATCCTATAACAACAATTGTCAACTTATTATAATGGAAACATCTAATGTTCTTTAATAAAACTTGTGGTAGCTTCATTCAGACTTCCCCACACACACAAAAGAAGCGGAGCTGTGTCATGCACAATTTGTCGACTGCCCTTATGACCAGCACAAAAGTCATCACATGAACGACTAGTGGAAACTCCCATTGGTGTGGCAAGGTTCTTGTTTATGTCAGCCCTCATTGAAGCCTCCTCATAAAACTATAATGGAAGGAAAAAGAGACTATTCTAATATCATGAAAATATGGGACTTCAAACTTTAACCAAAATTCATGTGGCTTACTGACACGTTAAGAAACCCAGTGTAATTCCTAGTGTCCTGTCCTTCAGCAGCATTTCATCTAAGAAAAGAAAAAAAATATGCTAGTCAAAACAATTAACCCCTAGGAAATTTGATATAGAATCATCACCGTTCGAAAATCATCGCTCGCCTTCAATTCGATTCCATGAGTACGGAGTGTGTGTGCCTTCACAGCTGTCTCAAGCTGGACTGACAGTTCGCGGAACAAGCCTGTATGGCGATGACGTGCCTCCGGGGAAAGAGGGGAAACAAGAGTAGGGGTGGAACAGTAGTTACAGGGTGAAATAAGTGAGATCCTTCTACGCACAGGATGTTCTAAAAACCTGATCCTTAATCCTTATTATAAACTATTGCGGAACAAATTTGCGCCAATCTATTTTTTATTCTTGCCTAGAATGTGTGCATTGTTTGAGTCAGGAGTACTGCAGCGAGGCCTACGGCACCACACTCCAAGCCCACCCAGTGTCGTTCTCAATTAACGCGGCCGCGTTCTGGCCGATAGCCGTGGACTGACAAAGCCCACCTCACTGGACGGGCCGAAAAGGCAGACTAACCTTCACAACGTGTGCACAACAAAATGCTTGCTTTAGACTTATATTCAGAATTGATTGCAATATGATTGTCATGGTATAGTTCAAACTGGCTAATCTCAATCTGAAATACGATAGTTTTTGATTGATTTTGGGGACAGAATGGTCATGTAGCTCTGTATTTGTGTGCTTGTCTGATAACCTATGTTATTGTGATGGATGTATTAGTGGGCATCTTTGTAATTCAGATGAGGATTGGGAAGGAGGTAGCCATGGCCTTAAGTGAGGAACCATCTCTGCATTTGCCTCGAGTACAAGTATAACAAATAGGAGTTTATACAGTTGGCTTACAAATATTACTTACGAATTTAGATAATTATTTGAACTTATACATTACGTCATTCTAAATAGTGGTTTTATCTTAAAAGTGTGTCACTAATAGGAAATTGTGGCAATGGTAGGAACAATAATAAAAATGAAGTGGCGAACTTGAGCCGCTTTTCTCAAATAAAGCAAGGACTCTTGTGTTTAACATGTTTAGGACCAGAGGGTTGGGGTGGAAGAAATGAGGAAGGAAAGAGACTGTTGGACTTCTGCCAGAGGAACAGCCTGCTAGTTGGGAACTCCTGGTTTAAGAAAAGAGAGAGCCACACAATCACATGGTACAGTGATGACTTGACCAGGAAGTCGGTGGTCGACTATATACTGTATGAGAAAGAACTAAATAAGAACATCACGGACATCAAGGTTATACCATCGGAGAACCTGGATAGCGACCATCGATTACTGGTAATGAACCTGAGAGGGAGTAAGGAGAAGAAAGGGACTGAGAACCAGGAAAGACGTATAAGGATATGGAAACTGTAAGAAGGGGATAGAAGGGTCGAGTACCTCAAAATGGTAAAGGAGGGAATTCCAACAGATGAAGAAAGAGGGGTGGAAGAGGAATGGGCTAGATTTAAGAAGACACTAGTGGGTGCAGCAGAAGCAGTATGTGGGAGGACAAGTAGTAAGAAGAGGTGGAAGGAAACACCATGGTGGAATGAGAAGACAAAAGATATAGTAAGGGAAAAGAATAGAGCCTTTAGGAGGTGGTATCAAAATAGGACGGTAGAGACAAGGGAAGAGTACCAGGAAAGAAAGAAGGAGGCGAAGAGAGTGGTGGCTGAGGAGAGAAGGAAGTGGATGGAAGAGTGGACAAAGATGATGGAGGAGGATATACTCTGTGAGCTGCCAGAAGAGGATTGACAGTTCTGGTCTCGCCATGTGGTCTGAGAACGAGATTGCCAAACTGTACAAGCCAGAGATACGGCTGACTAGGCTCTGACGCACGCGGGCTGTAATATTGCAACGCAGAGTATTATGACATCAACTATGCGAACATGGATTGGTCAAGAGGCAGAGGGGAGATAACTGACGTGGAATTTCCGGCGAAATGTCAATCCTCTTCAGGCAGCTCACAGAGTATAGTGAAGGTACAAAAAAGGTCCTGTATGGGATGGTAAAAAATAAAAGGCGGAAGGATCCTACGGATTATGTTAGAATGGTGAACAAAAGGGGACAAGAGATAGAAAATAGGGAAGAACTGAAGAAAATGTGGAAAGAATATTTTGAAGAACTTCTGAACCCAAATGGAAAAGATGGTGAGGAGGAAGAAATCGGGGAAGAGGAAGATGAACTGCAAACAGAAAAGGACTTAACATGGAAAGAAGTGGAAGATGCAGTGAACAAGATGAAAGGAGGGAAGGCACCGGGTGTGGATGAGTTGAGTGTGGAGATGGTGAGAGCAGCAGGAGAGGTGGGGATACAGTGGCTGTACCGAGTGATGAGGACAGCATGGAAGGAAAGGAAGACCCCAGAGGACTGGAAAAAAGGAATCATTGTCCCGATCTTCAAGAAAGGTAGTAGAACAGATTGCAGAAACTATCGGGGAATAACACTGATGAGTCATTGTGCAAAGATCTTCGAGAAAGTTTTGGAAAAGAGAATTAGGACAAGGATAGAAGGAGGGATGAGGGAAGAACAACATGGCTTCAGAGCAGGAAGGTCCACAGTGGATTTGATTTTTGCTGTAAGGCAGTTACAAGAACAGCACTATGAGTATGGAACAGATCTACTGATGGCCTTCCTGGACATTGAGAAAGCATATGACAGTGTATGCAGAAACAAAGTATGGAAGTCCCTGGAGGATAGAGGAGTAGAGAAATGGACTATAAAGAGGATAAAGGAGATGTACAAGGGAAGCGTGAGCTGTGTGAAAGTGGGAGGAGAGAGATCTGACTGGTTGGAACAAAGAAACGGCCTGAAACAAGGAAGTGCACTGTCACCGTTACTTTTCATTGTGGTGATGGATGACATAATGAACCGAGTGGCACAAGTAATTGGGGACGGAAAGATGAAAGCAATGGTGTTTGCAGATGATTTGATGATTTGGGGAAACAAGGAGGAGGAGGTACAGGAACAGTTGGACGTGTGGGAAGAAATAATACAAGGATATGGGATGAAATTTAGCATAAATAAGAGTGAGATGGTGATCACAACAAGGAAGAAGGAAAGAACCACAACGGGAATAACAATTGGTGGGGAACAGCTGAAGAAAGTGGAGAGTTTTAAGTATCTGGGAAGCCTGATACAAGATAATGGAAGAAACGATAGAGAAATAAATGAGCGGGGGAGGCAGGCAGAAGCATTTCGGAGGAGTGTGAGAAGCATGTTATGGAGCAAGGATGTCCCTCAGAACAGCAAAAAGATCATATATCGGACGTACTATGTCCCTATCCTGACGTATGCCTCGGAGACCTGGGTTATGAAAGGAAGGGAGAAGAGCAAAATACAGGCCAGTGAGATGAGGTTCTTGAGAAGCAGTATTGGAGCTACAAAGATGGACAGAATAAGAAATGAGAGGACCAGAGAATTAATGAAGGAGGAACCATTACAGGATGGTATAGAGAAATCTAGACTTAGATGGTATGGACATGTAAAACGAATGGAGGAGAAGAGGATACCCAGGAGAGTACATGAGACGAAGTGGGAAGGAAAGAGACCGAGGGGAAGACCGAGAGACAGGTGGCTGAAGGGGGTGGAAGAAAGCGTGAAGAAGAGAGGAGAAGACTGGACAAGGGTGGAGGCTGAGAGATGGTGGGAAGACAGAAGACGTTGGAGAGGCTTGTGTTCCAAACAGACCCGGCCAGTGGCTGGAAACTGTGCAAGATGATGATGATGATGATGAGTTAATACTTGGGTATAGGAGGGTATTGCTGTTCTATTTTGAGCAGAAAAGGAGATAGCAAATCGTATTACATGCTTCTTCAGCTCATTTATGAACACCAGCAGTTCGTAGAGAAGGCCATTTCAAGCAAAATAAGAGAATATTGCACAGTTTCCTTTCACAGTGTGTTAACGCCGTCCACAAAAAGAATAGCATTCATGTTTCTGCCATGGCTCTCTCACGCTATGGCTCAGTTGTCCCAAGGGTAATTGCGATGCAGTGAATAGGCCTACCTTGTATTCGACCACAGCCTCCTCGAATACCCCACTATGACACTAGCCACTATAGCCATAACTAAGCTTGCTATTCCTGGGTGTGTTAGTATGTGTCCTATCAACCTATCTCTTCTCTTCAATAGCAGTTGCCAGAATCATCTCTCCCACTCGTCTTAATACCTCTTCATTCGTAATCCTATCTACCCATTTGATCTTCTTCATTCTCCTGTACCACCACATTTCAAACGCTTCAATTCTCTTCTTTTCTGCCGCACCAATAGTCCAAGTTTCACTTCCCCATAGAGTGCCACGCTCCAGACAAAGGCTTTCAAAAATGACTTCCTGATACCTAAATCTAACTTCGACGTCAACAGATTCCTTGTTTGTAGAAATGCTTTCCTTGCCTGAGCCAACCTACTTTTTATATCCTCTTTGCTTCGACCATCACTGGTTATTTTGCTTCTTAAGTAATAGAAGTCTTACTTCCTTTAGGTTTTCACCTGCCAATTTGACGTCCATAGGTGTTTGTGATTTATTCCGGCTGCATTCCAATATTGTTTTACATTTATTAATTTTCATCATGAATTCTTTCCTCAATATGGATTCCATACCATTCAAAAGCTCATTGAAATCCTCTGCCGTGTCTACTACGATGACGATGTCATCAACAAATCTCCGAGTTGAAATTATTTCTCCTTGAACTTTCACTCCCACTTTAAATGTTTTGCCAATTTCCTTCATTGCTTGTTCAATGTAAAGATTGAAAAGTATTGGTGATAAGTTGCAGCCTAGCCTTACACCTTTCTGAATACCAGCTTCTCTCTCATGTCCTTCAGCTCGAATGACTGCTGTCTGGTTTCTGTATAGATTGTAGATCACCCTCCTATCCCTGTACTTTATTCCAATCGTTTTCAAATTATCAAACAATTTAGTCCAATCAATGTTATGATTAGCAATAGTAGCAATGTGCTACTTTTTACATTACAATGGAGTTTTTGGCTTTGAAAAGAACAGGGTTGGCAAGCCAGAACAGATTCTGTCTCACTTGCAGGTGACACATATAACATCCTGAAGTAGCTTGTAAAGCAGCAGAACTGCTGTTCATGCATTGGAAACAATAATTTTTGTCAGACACTCTGAATGCTACAAACATAATACAGGGCGTATCAAAAAGGACTTTACAACTTTGACAATCGATACAAACTTATTCATATGACTTACGGACATGGTTTTGGTGTTATTTTACAGCAAAATACATAAAGTTTTTTACCTTATACCTAAACTGGAACCTGAAGCATCATTTATATAGGCTAATTTATGGAGGAATCATAATTCATAGCAGAATTCTCTTTATCGGACTACAAACCATGAACATTCCTTCCATGTTGTAGGAACTGCGGGGATGACTCCCTTTGTATTCGTGACTTCTTTCTCTCTCTCTCTCTTGTGACAATCAATAAATACATTATTTGTTGCTCAGTTTCATTGTTACGTCATAAGCGTATTTTTTTTTTCGATTTCAGTGAAAGACAACCCATGTCATATTTCCCTCTTGGCATGATTTGTTAAAATCACTGATTGGACTATTAATTATATTATCATGGTGATTGTATGTGCAACGAATTCTTGTCAGACTTAATTTAAGAATGGCGAGGTGCATGAATCACAAATCCCTCTTCCGTCCAATCTGAACTTGACTGTGTATTCTGCGGAATGAAAAGTTCACAGGCGAAGTTAAGGAAAGCCAAGTTGCACTTCGAGGGAAACTCCAAACACATCCACTCTTCTCTGAAGTCTTGACTCGACAGTGTCTGGGGTGATAGGCCAGCTCGCCAGCCAGCTCGTAAACTGTCTCGATGCTAGTAATTGAATAAAGATTGTTGGAAGAAATTAAAACGTAAAAACCACTTATAGTATTGAAGTTAAAGATATGCTGTCGCAGACTATTTTGTAGAACTTTTGATGCTGAACAATTCTTACACTCATAGTATATAGATATGTTTAACGGTTTGCCCAGTGTAAGCTTAAAAAGCGCAGGGACGCTAAGTTTTTTTCTTTCGACTTTTTTCACTGAAATTGTTACTGCTTGGCTCCCTTTGGTCATAAATTATATTCTACACAAACCTTCCTCGAGATATCCTTTACAGAATGATCAAAATCCAACCAGTGGTTATCAAGATTACCCGAAACATCCAAGTATCGGGGACTTTGTTTTATGCTAAGTAGATAGGTTCAATGTGATTTCCATTGGTCATGGGGCACACTCCCCATCTGGAGTCTATTTCTTGCCAAACTCGCTGCAGCATGTCAGGCGTGTCTTGTTCATTTGTGATGCAGAGCTCTGATAGAGAAGTCGATAAGGGTGGATCAAGCATGGTATCCTTCATGAATCCCCAGAAGAAAAGGTCAAGAGGTGGCAGGTCCGGTGACGTGGGGGCCATGCAATTTGGGGAAACCTTTTCCAATCCACTTACCTGGAAAGTGGACATTTGCAAAATCTCAGACGTTGGAGAGGTTCATTCTTGTTCAAGCTAGGTAAGTACTAACCATAGTAAGGCACATGAATGAACAAACATGCAATCCCTCGGAAAAGGAAAGAATTGACATACGCATGCGTTCTTGCATCGGCAGAGAGTACTGGGCTGACGCAGGGCTACATAGCCCACCATGGCCTGCAGTACCTAAGAAGTGTTATTCACCACCCTCGCTCGTGCAAAGTTTTATATACAAAATCTTTGGTAATAACAATAAAAAGTGAAATGTTAGGAAGACTAGAGCAGGCCTGTGGGCAATGTGCACATGGTAAAGGCAACACCCTATCTCCAGAACAGGGGAATTAATGCTAATGACTTGGCTGGGAACCTGGGCCAGATGACAAAACTCAAGCTCTTAATGTAGAGGAAGTTAGAGGTGTGGGTTTGTAGCAAAATCTTCCAAATCATCTCCATAGAAAAAATCTTGCATTTTTTGAAAAGTCAACAGAAATATGTTTATTTATTTAAACAGTTAGTGAAACAAATAAACAAAATGATAGCCCCTACAACAACTGTATCTTGTCGAGCCCATATAACAGTAAAGCTGGGCGGGTGGTCTATTGACGTCCGAAACGGGGGAGGAGCTTACGGTCAGCTGTTTGCAATATGGCGGCGATATAGTGACGTGAAGTAATTGGGTGTGCGTTTGTTATGGCTTCAAATTTATGAAGGCAAAATACTACATATTTCCTTTCATTGATAGAAATATTTTTATAATCAATTTAAATGCAGTGCCTAGTTACTACCAGTTAAAAATATTACCCACATGTAACTTAGATAGTTAATTTCCTGTCTGCTGTTACATATATGAAGCCTGTACTTGGGAGCCTAGCGGTATCGATGTTTTTATTAATTTCACTATATATATATATATATCTCACATAACACAAATGACGACTCCCTGATAATAAATTGAATCAAGCAACCCTGAATTTGCATGAATGTTTTGGGTTCAAAGCGTTACTTGGGATGCTCAAATCATACTTCAATATTGCAAATATTGACCTACATACTTGCTGTTCAAAGGCAAGAATGTTAATGTATTAATCTATTGCCACAGGCAAGTTAAAATGGAGACATCTTCTTTATCAATATATTTAATTAAATATTAAAAATACAGATATTTAACAAAGCTGGAGTCTCCATTTGAACTTGTCAAGCAAACGGAGCAGATCAAAAACTACACTTTAAGCCAAACAAAATTCACTCCTCAGCTCGACATAAACCATAATACCAATTAAAACCTATACAAAACATACTCTCCTTACTGTTGTACAACTTTCAAACCAACTATTCGCACTCAAAACTGTAAAACCTTGAAATGGGAACTAATTAAAGTAAGAATAGCTTAGGCCGATCCGGTCTCCTGCTACATTACCGCATATGTATACTTAACATCACTATAACTTCAAAATTACGGCTAAGTGACCTATCTGCCTGAGTAGTATAGGTGCTGCCGGCATGCCTGGGATGATGGGTCACCAAACCGGTACTTAAAACTAAGATTTTACATACTATTTAACTAAATTCAACAGTAGGGAGATCATAGCCAAAAACACAATTTAAGCCAAATCGTACTTCAATTACCTACATACTTGCTGTTCAAAGGCAAGAATATAAATTATCTGGCAAATTAAGGCTAGGAACAGCATTTTTCTTAAGTTTTCTAACCATTCGGCTATTGTCAATCGGAAGAACCCATAAAATAAGTTTACGAAGAGCGGATTACATTCTTTGTACGGCACAGAAGTAATAGGCTATAAGTTTATCAGTATTTTTGATGTAGCTAAATACATGTGAGTACAAATTAGAGACAATAACTATCAATAATCAACAGTACCGGTGGAAAGAAGTCGTCTTCACAAAAATGCAGACTGCACACAGTCATGTAACATGTAACACGTTTTCCAATTGACAGCGCCGAAGCCCATCTTTCTCTCTGAACTTTTTGTACAGGAAAGTAGTGAAGATATTTCGTAGCCGTTTTATACGATTTGCAACCGTATACAGAGCAGTACCTCCTCGAATTTGACAAATTTCTTTCTGTTTCCATCACGACGTCAATGCTTCACCATCTAAATAAATCTCACCAGTCACAATGTTACAGCTTCAACATTCTGCCGCGTGGCTGCGCCATCCAACTTTTCTGACGTCAATAGACATGGAGCGCTCGCAAGTGCATTATAAAGTAAGAGAATTGGCCTCAACAGTGACGAATATGTCCACTGATTTCATAAATATTGATAATTCGTTTAAAAAGTGTGTTTAAACAAATAAAGAAGAAACCAGCATAACAGTAAAGCTGGGCGAATGGTACATGAACATGCAAGATTTTTCGCTCGGGTCCCCTAGTAACTAACTAAATCTGGGAACCTTCAATACAAAGCCTATCATGCTAACCATTTAAGGTACTCATCGACACTACTGAAGACATTTCATTACAAGTTATCTTATTTTCTCGAAATTGATATCACTGATTCCAAGATTATAAGCTAGCAGATTTTTGCCAAAAGAGAAAAATTAAATAAATTTGGGGGATCTTTTTTCAAAGATTAATCAAAACATAACGTGCATTTTTAGGATTCGATATCTTCACTCTCTTTCAACTTAATCAAGTCGTAGTTGCAAATTGATCTGCTCTATGTTGTATAGCAGAATCGTTTTTGTATCATTGATTGAGGCAAATATATTAGCTTTGTTTTACAATTTACGTTATTTTGATTGAAAACTCAATTAATTGTTGGGGGCGCGATTCCTAATTTCAATTTAACAGCTTCATTCTGCTTTACAACATAGCTGCATCATTTGTCTACATTTTAGTTTTTAAATGAAACTAATATCTGCATTCTAAGTGGACATTTTAACTGCCCTAGTCAAGACAAATATTGAAAAAAAAAATGAAGTGAGAGAAATCGTAACTTAAAGTTGAGGTACACATTTAGAGTAAAGAGTCTTACTTTTCAACTCCTAAAAAACTGCATTTTCTTTAGATTTTAGGTTAATCTTCTGCATTCCCCGACCCGTGAGTATCTCCTACATTGTTTTAGTTCTGGAGTAGACTGTTTCAAAGCCAGATTAAGCCTAATGCGTACTTAATCTGCTGCACCTATGCGTCCAAGTGACAGCTGCTGAAAAGCGTGCACACCTATCATTAAAGTGAATATAAATGAGCTTAACAACAATAAAACTAGTATAAACTATATATTTCTGGACACTATCGAATGAGACGATTAAAAAAATTCGAAAATTTTCTTGAAAATGACTAATGGAAGGGTCGACATTGGCAATAAGCCTTCATTCAATGACCATACCAGAATGGCATAGTCGTGGCTTCCTACAATCACCAGCCGGGAACATGCATGACCATCCTCACAAGATCATCTGGATCAAAACTATTGTAAGAATTCGTAAAGTAAAGCCCGCAATGTTCAATGTAGCAAGATGTATCCCTATGTAGCTTGGACACTGACCAATAAAACTGGTGTTGCCGTGCACATGGCCACCAAACGCTATTAAATGACATTCCCTGATAAAACTGACAACTTTCATGGAGTGGATAGAACTTGCAGGTACTGTACAGCTTGACGAACGAGACAGATGAAAGAGCAGCACTGAAATACACTGCTGATGATTTTGAAAATTGTAAAACCTACCTTGTTTACGAAAGCTGATTTTTTTGAATGTCCGATGGGCTATATAAAAAGAACAGATTGACATACCAAACTGATTTTCTTACTAAATGTTTGCTTGTTTTGTACTTATGTTTCAACATAATCGCCAAAACGATTCAAACATTTGTCATATCGTTACACCAGATTTCCAATCCCCTCTGCAAATAATTCTGCCGGCCACTGAGGTGGGTACATCTGGAGAGTTTCCTGAAATGTTTCCTTTTTGGCGAGGCTTTGCCGCCCAACCATACCTTCAATTCTCGATAAGGTGAAAATCATTCACGACCGCACTGAGCCATCGTTACGATAGACTTTTTCAAAGAATTCCAGTAGGAAGTTTTCAACTATCCGCCGTTTAGTCCAAACCAGCACTGAATGATTTTTAACTTTGAGAATTGAAGGTATGGTTGGGCGGCAACGCCTAGCCAAGAAGGAAAAATTTCAGGAGACTGTCCAGACGTACCCACCTCAGGGGTGGCAGAATTCTTTGCAGAGGGCATTGGAAAGCTGGTTTAACGATACGACAAATGTTTCAATCGTTTTGGCGATTATGTTGAAACATAAGTACAAAACAAGCAAACATTTAGTAATAAAATCAGTTTGGTATGTCAATCTGTTATGTTTATATATCCCCTCGGACATTAAAAAAAAAAAACAGCCCTCTCACTTGCTGATCCCAAGGTTGCAGGATCAAATCCTGGTGCAGTCAGCTGGCATTTGAGGGTGCACAAATGTGAGGGAACCATGTCAGTAGATTTACTGGCACGTTAAAGTTCCCCCTCGGGGCAAAATTCCGGCACCCCGGCATGGCGTCTCTAAACGGTGCAGTACTTAAAAGGGACGTAAACTATATAACATTATTACTGGTATATAGGCTTTCACAGCCAGTGAATTAACACTCAGCAATTTTTCTAGGTTTATGCTGTGCCTTGTGTGGAGGTGCGGGCACGGACAGCTAGAGCCCGCTGATGAACCAGCTTGGTGTTCCTAGCAGCAGATGACCTCGTAGTTCCACCCCTTAAAACAACAATTAACTAACTTCGTGTTCCTAGGCGAAACCCCACACAAGACACGGCATTAACCTAGAAAAATTGCTGAGTTTAACATCATCATTAAAACATTCAACTGGACAGCAATATCATGAAAACTATCTTGAAGCAAAAATAAT
Source organism: Meconema thalassinum (assembly GCA_946902985.2). Lineage (NCBI taxonomy): Eukaryota > Metazoa > Arthropoda > Insecta > Orthoptera > Tettigoniidae > Meconema > Meconema thalassinum. The sequence goes on along the minus strand of OX336390.1, from coordinate 473,541,817 downwards.
CACGGAAAAACGACAATATGTGATAGGTTTTTATACTATTAATATTTCCTTTTGAATATGGAGTTTCAATGCACATGAAACACACAACTGTATTACAAAATATATACTCAATGTGGAGGCTATATTAACTCACTCATCTAGAGACAGATATTTATCACTTCCATATCCATGACTGGAACTCGCACTGGAGGATGAATCGCCACGGGTAATGCTTATGAATATAGCAGTGTTAATAACACCTTCACAAACTCGTCCTTTAGGGGCAGATGACCTCGTAGTTCCGCCCCTTAAATCAACAATTTACTTCTACTACTTAACTCGTCCTTCGCTCAACATCTTTCCCACATGAGACACCACATTTATCTATTGTAACTCAAATTATTTCCATTTTTAGAAATGAAGAAATAAGCTTGGAGAAAACTAGCATGATCTCTGATAAGTACCGGGAGGGTTGTTATACAGCCTATTAACCAAGGTGTGCTCCTGTTTGTTACCAAGTAGGCCTAACTTTATTAATGCAGCCAATGGCCATGTACTTTCCTTTTCAGGACGGGGCAGGGAAGGGACATTGGAAGGAAATCGGCTGTAGACCTATTGAAGGTACCGTCCCAGCAATTGCCTGGTGGTGAAAATGGGAAACCACGAAAACCATATTCAGGACGGCCGAGGTGGGGTTTAAACCAACGCTCTCCCGATGCCAGCGAGGCACGAGGTAGCTCGTTAGTACTCTTGTCCACTGCGGCCGGTACCAAGTAACTTTATGAATTCAGCAAATGTCGGCTATTGCCATTTGCCATTTGATGGTATTGGCCGTGACATAGCTACAAATAGTTTAATCAGTTGAAACTTTCCGTCAAATCAATACAAATATTTTTTTTTGCGCTATTGTTGCGCTAAGTTAGGTACATGTTTCGAACCTTGTATACCGGTCCTTCATCAGCCTTTCACACATATGGCCTCACATCAAATCAACACTGAACGAAATCCAAAAATGCATGCACACTGATAATACATACTAAAAACATTACATTAAAAATTCTGTAGGAAAACATATTAAAAACACATGTTAAAAGTTCTAAGAGTCCACTTCACTTGTTCATAAGCACATGTCTTTCTGATAGGAATCTTATCCTATTCTGTTGTCTGCTTCCTGTCATGTGGGGAACGGAATTAGAATATTAATCCTATTTGAATGGTCCAAATGCAAAGACTTTTAGGTACTCCCTTTTGATAGGAGACTTGTCCTGTTCTGCCTCTTGTCATATGTGGAACGGAAATAGAATAGTATTCCCATTTGAATGGTCCAAATGCAAAAGACTTTAGGTGCTCCCAGACTAGACAAGTATTCCTCTGTTGAAAGAAAAATTAAATTGATTTAGTGAATGGACTGAAATAATGAATCTAATATATGATCAACCAGAAAACGATTGCTATAAAATCCTTACCTCCCAGTGTGTGCAGTGGACCTGTGCGCTTGAAACAGTTGTTGCAACTCAAGTGCTGAGTCTAGGCGAGGCGAGGCGAGGCCACGTGAGACATGTAGGGGTGGAGAGTACCATTGGTGGAAGCAAAGAGCGGAGGGGCGGGGAGGCAACTTGGAGCGGGAGGGGAAAAGGAAGTTTGGGTGGTACTACGAACCCAGATCTAATATTATGGAGGTTTTTTATGTTTGTTACTGGTGACAAAATTTGTCAATGTTTCGTATAAAACATTGCTATCGAAATTGATTTCATTCAGATTGTGTGATGGGTTGTTTCTCAGGGCCTGGTCTATCTCTAGCTGTTCCAAAATATTAAGCATAATGCCTTTGCCGCAATAATGCAAAATTTCCAAGTCTTCCTCAATTTTCGAAAAGTTGTGGTTGCGTTCCTGCATATGATTATTAATGGCTGAGAATTTTTTGTGCCTAGCAGCGTTGAAATGCTCATTATATCTTATTTTGAAACTACGCCCCGTTTGACCTATGTAATCCGCATCACAATCCTTGCACTTTATTCTGTAAATACCGGATTTCTGGAATTTGTCTTGTTTGTTGATCGATTTGGAGTTAAATAAGTGTTTCATAGTGGTGTTGTCTGTTCTGTATGCTATTCTAAGCTCCTGTTTCTTGAAAACGTTCGTGATGTTGTGCGTTAGTTGATTTGCGTATGTGAAAACTGCAATTGATTTCTTATTTTCAATTGGCTGCAAGCTTGTGACTGGTCTATTTTTAATTTTGCTTAAAATGGAATCGACGTACATTTTGCTAAAACCATTAGCTATGGCTATCTGATATATGGTGGAAAGCTCTTTGTTCCAATCTTGTTCTGAGAGGGGTACGTTAATGGCTCTGTTAATATATGCCCTGAAAGCAGCTTTTTTTATGGCTGGCCGGATGGTTTGAATCCTTCCTAATGGTGGTGTGCGTTTGGGTTGGCTTCCTGTATATTTTAAAACGTAGGCCCATGGTGTCCCTAATGACAGTAAGATCCAGGTAGTTTATAGACTGATTTATTTCTGATGTTGTGGTGAATTTGACGCTATTATCAATTTGGTTTAGCTCTGTTGTAATGTGATTGATGCCACAGATTTCATTATCAACTATCAGAAAAACGTCATCGACATATCTTGTCCAAAAGCTGATTCCTTTTATTTTACTGATGCTGATGTTTTCCAAATGGTCAATGTAAATATTGGCCATTATGCCTGACAATGGGGAGCCCATGGCCAAACCTTCTGTCTGCTTGTAGATTTTTTGGTTGAACGTGAAATAATTGTTTTGCACGGCAAATTTTAACAGATTAATGCACTCCTTGATTTCACCTTGTGACATCCTACTGTGCATTTTTAAGTTTTCCTCTATTATATGTATGGTGGGGCCTACTGGGATGTTCGTGTACATGTCGCTGATATCAGCGGTGTGTAAGGTTTCTGAGCTTTTTATATTCAAAACCTTAGTGCGTTCACAGAAGTCAATGGAATTTCTAATTGCATTATTGGTCGTAAATTTATAGTGTTTTTTCAAAAATTTTTGGAGGAATTGCGACAGCTTGTAAACAGGACTACCCCTGAAATTTACGATAGGTCTGATCGGTATGTTATCCTTATGAGTTTTAGGCAATGCTCTAAGGGTTGGTATGCTTGGGTTCATATTGATCAATTTACTAATTTGATGTTCATCTAGAATCATGTCGGTGTTCTTTAATATTTGCTTGAGCTTTCGTTGTGTGGGCCCTGTGGGGTCTTTGCTGATGATGCTGAAATTTTTGTTGCTCAAAAAGGATTCTGTTTTTTCGATGTATTCGTTTTTATTCAAAATAACGATACTATTACCTTTATCGGCCTTAGTTACTATTAAATTCTCTTGAGCGATTTTCTTTTTTAAGCTGATGACATTTTCTGTATGGGGTTGTTTATTATCCTGTTTTATTATTTTGTTGATTTTCTTGTTGATGACATGTCTAGTTTCATTTCTTTTTTCTATTGGGAGTTTTTGAATTGCCGCTTCCGATTCTGCTATTAGTACTGTTAAATTAGTTTTATTATTGTAGGAGGAGTGCCAGTTATGTTTGAAGCCTTTTTCCATTAATTCGATTTCCGCTTGGTTAAAATCAACATTAGAAAAGTTTTCGAACGGTTTTTGGAATTCATGGGATGGAGTGTCAGGTTCCTCGTTGCTCATCGTGCGTGCCTGCCGCATTAGTTGGTCTAACTTCCTGTTTAAAGTGCCGACCTTTTTATTGGCGTGGAATGCGACAACTTCCTCTACATGGAGAAGGAAGGAGTCCCATTCATCTTTATTCGTGGTGTTAGCAGCCTCTAAGTGAACTTCGTATAAAAAGTTATTAATTTGATTTTTCTTTATATATAAAAATTTTAATTCCCGTTGCAGGATTTTCTGGTTGATCATTAGCTGTGTTTTACGTTCAAAGTTGTTGTAAAATCTCTTTTTCTGAAACGCGCCTATATGTCGCGGAACTAGATTGTGCGTTCTGCATTTTTTTAAGAAATCAATGTCTTTAATGACGCTAGCCAATTTTATTCGCAGATGTTTAAATTTATACCTTTTAGCCTGACTAGCCATTTTAGTGATGGGAATACTAGTTGCCATTTCTGGTCCGTATTGACGTATATAAATAGTTTAATCAGTTGAAACTTTCCGTCAAATCAATACAAATATTTTTTTGCGCTATTGTTGCGCTAAGTTAGGTACATGTTTCGAACCTTGTATACCGGTCCTTCATCAGCCTTTCACACATATGGCCTCACATCAAATCAACACTGAACGAAATCCAAAAATGCATGCACACTGATAATACATATTAAAAACATTACATTAAAAATTCTGTAGGAAAACATATTAAAAACACATGTTAAAAGTTCTAAGAGTCCACTTCACTTGTTCATAAGCACATGTCTTTCTGATAGGAATCTTATCCTATTCTGTTGTCTGCTTCCTGTCATGTGGGGAACGGAATTAGAATATTAATCCTATTTGAATGGTCCAAATGCAAAGACTTTTAGGTACTCCCTTTTGATAGGAGACTTGTCCTGTTCTGCCTCTTGTCATATGTGGAACGGAAATAGAATAGTATTCCCATTTGAATGGTCCAAATGCAAAAGACTTTAGGTGCTCCCAGACTAGACAAGTATTCCTCTGTTGAAAGAAAAATTAAATTGATTTAGTGAATGGACTGAAATAATGAATCTAATATATGATCAACCAGAAAACGATTGCTATAAAATCCTTACCTCCCAGTGTGTGCAGTGGACCTGTGCGCTTGAAACAGTTGTTGCAACTCAAGTGCTGAGTCTAGGCGAGGCGAGGCCACGTGAGACATGTAGGGGTGGCGAGTACCATTGGTGGAAGCAAAGAGCGGAGGGGCGGGGAGGCAACTTGGAGCGGGAGGGGAAAAGGAAGTTTGGGTGGTACTACGAACCCAGATCTAATATTATGGAGGTTTTTTATGTTTGTTACTGGTGACAAAATTTGTCAATGTTTCGTATAAAACATTGCTATCGAAATTGATTTCATTCAGATTGTGTGATGGGTTGTTTCTCAGGGCCTGGTCTATCTCTAGCTGTTCCAAAATATTAAGCATAATGCCTTTGCCGCAATAATGCAAAATTTCCAAGTCTTCCTCAATTTTCGAAAAGTTGTGGTTGCGTTCCTGCATATGATTATTAATGGCTGAGAATTTTTTTGTGCCTAGCAGCGTTGAAATGCTCATTATATCTTATTTTGAAACTACGCCCCGTTTGACCTATGTAATCCGCATCACAATCCTTGCACTTTATTCTGTAAATACCGGATTTCTGGAATTTGTCTTGTTTGTTGATCGATTTGGAGTTAAATAAGTGTTTCATAGTGGTGTTGTCTGTTCTGTATGCTATTCTAAGCTCCTGTTTCTTGAAAACGTTCGTGATGTTGTGCGTTAGTTGATTTGCGTATGTGAAAACTGCAATTGATTTCTTATTTTCAATTGGCTGCAAGCTTGTGACTGGTCTATTTTTAATTTTGCTTAAAATGGAATCGACGTACATTTTGCTAAAACCATTAGCTATGGCTATCTGATATATGGTGGAAAGCTCTTTGTTCCAATCTTGTTCTGAGAGGGGTACGTTAATGGCTCTGTTAATATATGCCCTGAAAGCAGCTTTTTTATGGCTGGCCGGATGGTTTGAATCCTTCCTAATGGTGGTGTGCGTTTGGGTTGGCTTCCTGTATATTTTAAAACGTAGGCCCATGGTGTCCCTAATGACAGTAAGATCCAGGTAGTTTATAGACTGATTTATTTCTGATGTTGTGGTGAATTTGACGCTATTATCAATTTGGTTTAGCTCTGTTGTAATGTGATTGATGCCACAGATTTCATTATCAACTATCAGAAAAACGTCATCGACATATCTTGTCCAAAAGCTGATTCCTTTTATTTTACTGATGCTGATGTTTTCCAAATGGTCAATGTAAATATTGGCCATTATGCCTGACAATGGGGAGCCCATGGCCAAACCTTCTGTCTGCTTGTAGATTTTTTGGTTGAACGTGAAATAATTGTTTTGCACGGCAAATTTTAACAGATTAATGCACTCCTTGATTTCACCTTGTGACATCCTACTGTGCATTTTTAAGTTTTCCTCTATTATATGTATGGTGGGGCCTACTGGGATGTTCGTGTACATGTCGCTGATATCAGCGGTGTGTAAGGTTTCTGAGCTTTTTATATTCAAAACCTTAGTGCGTTCACAGAAGTCAATGGAATTTCTAATTGCATTATTGGTTGTAAATTTATAGTGTTTTTTCAAAAATTTTTGGAGGAATTGCGACAGCTTGTAAACAGTACTACCCCTGAAATTTACGATAGGTCTGATCGGTATGTTATCCTTATGAGTTTTAGGCAATGCTCTAAGGGTTGGTATGCTTGGGTTCATATTGATCAATTTACTAATTTGATGTTCATCTAGAATCATGTCGGTGTTCTTTAATATTTGCTTGAGCTTTCGTTGTGTGGGCCCTGTGGCCAACAGTGGCCCACAGGGCCCACACAACGAAAGCTCAAGCAAATATTAAAGAACACCGACATGATTCTAGATGAACATCAAATTAGTAAATTGATCAATATGAACCCAAGCATACCAACCCTTAGAGCATTGCCTAAAACTCATAAGGATAACATACCGATCAGACCTATCGTAAATTTCAGGGGTAGTACTGTTTACAAGCTGTCGCAATTCCTCCAAAAATTTTTGAAAAAACACTATAAATTTACGACCAATAATGCAATTAGAAATTCCATTGACTTCTGTGAACGCACTAAGGTTTTGAATATAAAAAGCTCAGAAACCTTACACACCGCTGATATCAGCGACATGTACACGAACATCCCAGTAGGCCCCACCATACATATAATAGAGGAAAACTTAAAAATGCACAGTAGGATGTCACAAGGTGAAATCAAGGAGTGCATTAATCTGTTAAAATTTGCCGTGCAAAACAATTATTTCACGTTCAACCAAAAAATCTACAAGCAGACAGAAGGTTTGGCCATGGGCTCCCCATTGTCAGGCATAATGGCCAATATTTACATTGACCATTTGGAAAACATCAGCATCAGTAAAATAAAAGGAATCAGCTTTTGGACAAGATATGTCGATGACGTTTTTCTGATAGTTGATAATGAAATCTGTGGCATCAATCACATTACAACAGAGCTAAACCAAATTGATAATAGCGTCAAATTCACCACAACATCAGAAATAAATCAGTCTATAAACTACCTGGATCTTACTGTCATTAGGGACACCATGGGCCTACGTTTTAAAATATACAGGAAGCCAACCCAAACGCACACCACCATTAGGAAGGATTCAAACCATCCGGCCAGCCATAAAAAAGCTGCTTTCAGGGCATATATTAACAGAGCCATTAACGTACCCCTCTCAGAACAAGATTGGAACAAAGAGCTTTCCACCATATATCAGATAGCCATAGCTAATGGTTTTAGCAAAATGTACGTCGATTCCATTTTAAGCAAAATTAAAAATAGACCAGTCACAAGCTTGCAGCCAATTGAAAATAAGAAATCAATTGCAGTTTTCACATACGCAAATCAACTAACGCACAACATCACGAACGTTTTCAAGAAACAGGAGCTTAGAATAGCATACAGAACAGACAACACCACTATGAAACACTTATTTAACTCCAAATCGATCAACAAACAAGACAAATTCCAGAAATCCGGTATTTACAGAATAAAGTGCAAGGATTGTGATGCGGATTACATAGGTCAAACGGGGCGTAGTTTCAAAATAAGATATAATGAGCATTTCAACGCTGCTAGGCACAAAAAATTCTCAGCCATTAATAATCATATGCAGGAACGCAACCACAACTTTTCGAAAATTGAGGAAGACTTGGAAATTTTGCATTATTGCGGCAAAGGCATTATGCTTAATATTTTGGAACAGCTAGAGATAGACCAGGCCCTGAGAAACAACCCATCACACAATCTGAATGAAATCAATTTCGATAGCAATGTTTTATACGAAACATTGACAAATTTTGTCACCAGTAACAAACATAAAAAACCTCCATAATATTAGATCTGGGTTCGTAGTACCACCCAAACTTCCTTTTCCCCTCCCGCTCCAAGTTGCCTCCCCGCCCCTCCGCTCTTTGCTTCCACCAATGGTACTCTCCACCCCTACATGTCTCACGTGGCCTCGCCTCGCCTCGCCTAGACTCAGCACTTGAGTTGCAACAACTGTTTCAAGCGCACAGGTCCACTGCACACACTGGGAGGTAAGGATTTTATAGCAATCGTTTTCTGGTTGATCATATATTAGATTCATTATTTCAGTCCATTCACTAAATCAATTTAATTTTTCTTTCAACAGAGGAATACTTGTCTAGTCTGGGAGCACCTAAAGTCTTTTGCATTTGGACCATTCAAATGGGAATACTATTCTATTTCCGTTCCACATATGACAAGAGGCAGAACAGGACAAGTCTCCTATCAAAAGGGAGTACCTAAAAGTCTTTGCATTTGGACCATTCAAATAGGATTAATGTTCTAATTCCGTTCCCCACATGACAGGAAGCAGACAACAGAATAGGATAAGATTCCTATCAGAAAGACATGTGCTTATGAACAAGTGAAGTGGACTCTTAGAACTTTTAACATGTGTTTTTAATATGTTTTCGTACAGAATTTTTAATGTAATGTTTTTAATATGTATTATCAGTGTGCATGCATTTTTGGATTTCGTTCAGTGTTGATTTGATGTGAGGCCATATGTGTGAAAGGCTGATGAAGGACCGGTATACAAGGTTCGAAACATGTACCTAACTTAGCGCAACAATAGCGCAAAAAAATATTTGTATTGATTTGACGGAAAGTTTCAACTGATTAAACTATTTATATACGTCAATACGGACCAGAAATGGCAACTAGTATTCCCATCACATAGCTACAAGCAGTGCAAAAGCATAGGGTACGGTATATAAATGTTTAGTAAGATACTAACTTATAGGCTAGCTAAAGAATGAGCTGTAAAAGTGTTAATTCAAAGGTTGTCTTTATATGCAGGGAAATCGTGGCAAACAAAGATAATACAAAATATTTTAGACACCATGTAGCCTTAATTTGACCATTTACTGAGATTTACGATTCAAATTAACATTCAATTACCCACTAAGTCCTGAAAGGCAATGTTCTTCAGACATGAAACTCAACTTCCTTAGTTTAAAAAAAAAATCACCTTGAATGTTCTCTCGGCAAACTGACACAAATTCAAAACGTCGGTCCCAAGTCAGCAATCACTTCTTATAAAAACTGATTAATAACCCACCTTACGCTATTCAATTGAAAATTAGCTTAAAAACAACAACTGTTTACACACCACATCGCCATGAGGGATTCAGATATACAATTAAAACAAAAGCAACACTCAATGTTGCCAACAGTAATGTACAAAACAAATGCTTCAGCAACAGTGCCTTGGTCGCAGAGTGCGTAAATTATAATTATGAACTGTTATATTTCTGATAACGAAATGGTTTTTTAATTCATTATCAATTCAAACAATAAGAAAGTTATATCGTATCACCGAAGAAGATTTTGAAGGAGCTAGAGCTGACGACAGAATTTCGAGTTTGGCACCACTGATAAACAATCGGCACAAATTCGTCAATATGATTTCTTGAGGTCAAATGAGAAACATTTTTCTAACCAAATGCTGCAGTGATAGTAACTATTCTTGTAATTTGTACATTGTAGACATTTCCTTATTATTATATGAATAATTTATAGAGATCACGCTTATGATTTTGGACTATAATGCTATTGGCGGAAATCCCACCAATGAGAGGTCTTGACTAAGGCGTGTGATTCGTATTCGCGATCACGATATCGGGAAAATACACATGTACATCTCCCATTTCTGTATTATTTTTTTGGGAGTTTCTGATTTCCTTCGGTTACATTCTATTATTTTACATTGATTGATTTGTATGTATCATGAATTCTTTCCTCAAGACTCATTCAAATCCCCTCATGAATCGTGATATGAATTTGTTTGGACCATTCTGTGCACCCCAAGTTCAAATTTCACTTCCATACAAATGCAGGTAGCGGCTTCGGTGCCATAGTTGGTAGCATGCTGACATTCGATGCCTAAGGTCACGGGTTCAAACCGGCCGAAGTCGTCGGATTTTTTAAGAGCGTTAAAAATGCCTCAGTATTCCTTCCTTCGGAGGGGAAGTAAAGCCGGCGGTCCCATGTCATGTTAAAGATCCTTCCACTAATTACACACGTGAAGTTAAATCATAGGTTAAATATTTGAACAACGCTTTTAGATTCCAACGTTCGTCGCCAGGAGCTGACTGAGGTGGAGTCTAGTAACCAAGTTATGAACTAGTAGTCGTTGACGGTGGCGGCAAAAATAGAAACTATTTGAAATTCAATGTCTGCAATCGTTACTTGTATTAGAAACAGATAACACACACTAATACAGCCATCACAATTAACACCGGTTATCAGACAGATTCCACACACACCCTAAGTACATGGGGCTACATGACCATGTCGCAGCCCTTTAACTGAGGAACCAACAAATCAGATTGTTTTTCTTTCTGTATAAATGCTTTCCTTGCCTGAGCCAACCTACTTTTTATATTCTCTTTGCTTCGTCCATCACAGGATATTTTGCTTCCGAAGTTATAGAGGTCTCCTACTTCCTTTAGCTTTTCACGTGCCTATTTGACGTCCATAGGGGTTTCTCAATTAATTTGGCTGCATCCCATTAATTTTGTTTCACATTTAATTTCATCATGAATGCTTTCAAGATGGAGTCCATACTATTTAAAAACTATTTAACTCCTCTGGTGATTGGGTTAAGACGACGATGTCATCAGCAAATCTGTGTTGAAATTATTTCTCCTTTAATCTTTACTGTTGTTGTTGTTGTTTGAGTCTTCAGTCTTTTGACTGGTTTGATGCAGATCTCCATGCCTCCCTGTCCTGAGCTAATCGTTTCATCTCTAAATAGCTACCACACCCTACATCCGAGGCGATCTGTTTTAACATATTCTAACCTTGGTCTACCCCTACAGTTCTTGTCCTCGACCCTTCCTTCCATAACTAAGCTTGCTATTCCTGGGTGTCTTAGTATGTGTCCTACCAACCTATCTCTTCTCTTCATTAGCAGTCGCCAGAAACATCTCTCCTCTCCCACTCGTCTTAATACCTCTTTGTTTGTAACCCTATCTACCCATCTGATCTTCATCATTCTCCTGTAACACCACATTTCAAATGCTTCAATTCTCCTCTTTTCTGCTGCACCAATAGTCCAAGTTTCACTTCCATAGAGCGCCACGCTCCAGACAAAGGCTTTCAAAAATGACTTCCTAATACCTAAATCTATATTCGATGTCAGCAGATTCCTTTTTTGTAGAAATGCTTTTCTTGCCTGAGCCAACCTACTTTTTATATCCTCTTTGCTTCGTCCATCACTGGTTATTCTGCTTCCTAAGTAACAGAAATCTCCTACTTCCTTCAGCTTTTCACCTGCCAATTTGATCTCCATAGAGGTTTCAGATTTATTTCGGCTGCATTCCAGTATTTTTGTTTTACATTTATTGATTTTCATCATGAATTCTTTCCGTAAGACGGAGTCCATACCATTCAAAAACTCATTCAAATCTTCAGGCTTGTTGGCCAAGATGACGATGTCATCAGCAAACCTCAGAGTTGAAATTATTTCTCCTTGAATCTTCACTCCCACTTTAAATTTTTCTCTAATTTCCTTCATTGCTTGTTCAATGTAAGGATTGAAAAGTATGGGTGATAAGTTGCAGCCTTGCCTTACACCTTTCTGAATACCAGCTTCTCTCTCATGTCCTTCAACTCGAATGACTGCTGTCTGGTTTCTGTATAGATTGTATATCACCCTCCTATCCCTGTACTTAATTCCAATAGATTTCAAAATGTCAAACAATTTAGTCCAATCAACGTTATCAAAAGCCTTTTCTAAGTCTACAAAAGCCATGAACGTTCTCTTATCTTTCCTTATTCTACCTTCCAAAATCAGCCTAAGACTTAGTACAGCTTCCCTTGTTCCTACATTTCTCCTGAAACCAAACTGGTCTTCACCCAACTCAGTTTCTATCTGGCTCTCAATCCTCTTGTAAATTATTCTAGACAGGATCTTTGAAGCATGAGTAATTAAGCTGATTGTACGGTAATCTTCACATCTGTCAGCTCCCACTTTCTTTGGTATAGGGATGATTACATTCTTCTTGAAATCAGGGGGTACCTCACCTGTCTCATAAATCCTACACACCAAGTGAACTAACCTGATCAGACCTTCCTCTCCTATGCAGCGTAGCAACTCAATCGGTATATCATCTATGCCTGGTGCTTTGTTCCTGCTTAAGTCTTCCAAAGCTCTATCAAATTCTGATCTCAATATTAAATCTCCTTTCGCATCCTCATCAATTGCCTCCTCCCTTTCCGTTACATGATTCTCAATCTCCTTTCCCTTATACAAACTCTCTATGTAAGCTTTCCATCTCTCAACCTTTTCTTCCCTATCTGTTAGAGGCTTTCCATTTGTGTCCTTAATATTACAGCACTTAGTCTTCTTTTCCGCAGAAGTATTCTTAATCCTTCGATAAGCTGTGTCTACTTTTCCTAATTTCAGACAATTTTCTATACCAGCACATTTCTCTTTCAACCATTCTTCTTTCGCTTCCTTGCACTTCTTGTTAACCTCATTTCTCAGACGTCTGTATTCTGCTTTCCCCTTTTCATCTCTTACATTCTTGTGCTTCCGTCTTTCATCCATCAATTCGAGTATATCCTGAGTGATCCACGGTTTTCTACCTATTCTCTCTTTCCTACCAATGTTTTCTTCTGCGGATTTTGTTATTTGTCATTTCATTTACTACTTGAAATTTTTCTCTAATTTCCTTCATTGCTTATTCAATGTCAAGATTGAAAAGAATGGTTGATAAGTTGCAACCTTGCCTACACCTTTCTGAATATCAGCTTCTCTCTCATGTCCTTCAGCTCGAATAACTGCTGCCTGGGTTCCAATCCTTTTCAAAATGTCAAACAACTTACTCCAACCAACGTTATCAAAAGTCTTAAGTCTACAAATGCTATGAACGTTCTCTTATTTTTCTTAAGATTTAGTACAGCTGCCATTGTTCATACGTTTCTCCTGAAACCAAATTGGTTTTCGGCCAACTAAGTTTCTGTCTTTCCATCTTCTTGTAAATTATTCTAGTCGGGATCTTTGAAGCATTAGTGACCCTATGGCTACATCGTTAGACTGGTGATTTGCGAGTGTTTCCACATATGGATCTTCTTTGCATACAAATAGTGGATGCCCAAGCAGCTAGACATTCCATCAGAGAAGTCTCCATATCAGATATTTCAACACATAATTAGAAGGGGTGTGGAGGCACAGTGGTTAAGTTGTTCGCCTCTCACCAAGGTAGACCGGGTTCAATTCCCGGTCAATACATATGATTCATAAATTCAGTAATTGAGGTCCGTATTGACTAACTATAAATTAGAAAGAAAATAAAGGGATTCTGCCTTTCCAATACTTGTATTGAACCTACTCACAGGTACATGTTTCGAAGGTAAAACTCCTTCCTCAGCCTGTACATAAAAATAACAAAGATAAATTACCTTTATAAGAACATACGTTACATGAATAAAGATATGAACTTCATATTATTTATTTCACAAATCTTTATTCATGTAACGTATGTTCTTATAAAGGTAATTTATCTTTGTTATTTTTATGTACAGGCTGAGGAAGGAGTTTTACCTTCGAAACATGTACCTGTGAGTAGGTTCAATACAAGTATTGGAAAGGCAGAATCCCTTTATTTTCTTTCTAATCAATACATATGAGATTTTCAAAGTGAAATGCCATGTTCTGTAGTTCGGATGTTATGTAAAAAGGAGGTCCCAAGGCTCATGATGGCGTGATGAACGATCACACAAAACTACAAGCACACCTCCCTTTTAACTACTGTGGCTTTTAGAGACGCTGGGGTGCCGGAATTGTGCCCCAAAGGGGATCTTTAACGTGCCAGTAAATCTACTGACACGGCTCCCTCAAATTCCAGATGACTGCGCCAGGATTCGATCCTGCAACAGCAAGCGAGAACGTTACCGCTGAACCACGCAGCCAGCCTAGACCTACGGCCGTCAAAAAGACAGATCTACATAATAACAGCACACTGTAAATGTTTATTAGTTCGGAAACATTAACGCAAACTTTAACATTATCGTGCACTAGTGTTCGTCACGCATGTGCTCTAAGGATCGTCACCTACGACAACTATTGGACACGATGATCAAACGACAATTTAATTAATGCAGGGTGCTTCAGAACTACATTATAAGTATATTTCCGCTGTTAGTTAGGTCTTAAATGGAGAAATGACAATGTGCCAGTTTTCGTCACAAATGACGAGCACTGGTAAAGTGCGTTTTTCAAAATCCAGTGTTAGTCACCAGCATTTGTAACCAAACTGGGAATGTGAGCACGAAATAGCAAATCGCATATGTTACAGAAACAATTACCAACTTTATCACACATTTGTAACATTTTAAAATGTCGGAACATAACAAGCATGCACATAATTAACTTGCGTGCCTGCTTAGCTCAACTCACAGGAGATGTTTGACGCTGAGAATCACCTATTGCATCACATGCATGATTTCGCAAAGTTGCTCCTTATCAGCAACGAAGGTATGACGAATCTCTCAAGACTTGGTGTGTTGAGAAAGACCTGTTGACAGGCTTATTATTTGTACTTATATACGCGAGTGACGAAAACCGGTACAGTTACCTTAATGGTCGCTTGACAAGCGATGCATGTGACCCCTTAGTTTTCTCCACTTTCTATAGTCCTTAACAAATATATATATTTAACTAAGCAACTTTTTCAGGTATTTTATGCTCGTCCCATTGATTGTTGATTATATTATGTTGACAGACTGAAAAGTTGCTTTGTGGGTATTGAATAAGGTGTTCGCTATGACCAACCTGTGCTCAGTGCAGAATTCCATCAGCCTACTTCCTAGATAATTCCTTTCACTTAATTAATCTGAATTATCCAACTATCTTTCTTTTCCTACTACAGCATTCCAACCTCCTGTTACTTTAACATTTTCATCACCCTTTACATACCTCAGAATTCCATCCATTTCTTAGTAGACTTTTTCAACTTCATTAGCTTGACTGGTAGGCATATAGACTTGTACTACTGCGGTGCATGTAGGTTTTGCACCGATTTTAGCTACAATAATAATTATTATATCGTATGGCCTCGGGTGTTGGGTGCAAGCTTTGTTATTTGACGCCCAAAGGGTAGCTTGCATGTCGAATTTCGTTGTTCCTTGAAGCTCTATGAAAGTCAAGGTTAGATAACTAAGCTCCTTGAACACTATAGCACTTTCTAGTAGAGAAATGAGGAACTTCGTGTTGGCGGAAACTCCCGAGATTAATTTTGCCATTATGAACTCGGCCTACTGAATTCAAATGGGTTCTTTGACATGCCAACAGCGTATGACATGGTGTCGTAATTCTTGCCGCCTTTCAGAAATCACTTACCACGGCCAGGAGCGAACCTGCAAGTTTGGGGTTAGTAGACTGACACGTTGACCACTCACCCACTGTGGCAAGCTTTTAGCTACAATACCCATGGCTTATATTATTCCACCTGCTGTGCTGGTCAATACGAGACCTACTCCTGTATAGGCATTGATTTAGTGCTATTGATAATCTCCTGACCAAATGCCCTGTTTTTTCTGCCAGAAGACTTCACTAATCCCAACCTCAATCTATCCATTTTCCTTACTAAGTGTTTAGCTTATGTATTAGATATCCTGAATCTACCCAGCTTTCACTTCCATAAGGCAAGTCTAAGTACTGATCGATGTAATGAGTTTCGCCACTTGACTCGCGTTTTGCAGAATACTGTAGATTGCAACTGAAGACTCGCATTGACTATTTCTTTCCCCATTCTACCATCCTGAGAAAATACACGTCCTTAGTAATTAATATGGTCCTCCTATCAGGCATCCTTTTTTCTTGGGTTTCTTCCCCACAGACATACCCTTAGTTTTTGAAATACTGATTTTCATACCATATTCCATACATTTCTGTTCAAGTTCTAACATATTGACTTGTAAGCTATCAACAAGTACAACCAGGTCATAAGCATAAGCCAGACTGTTTATCTGGTTTTGACCCTGGCAGTTTATGCCCTTCAGCAAAGGATCCATAACTATGTTCAAGTTGTCTGGGCTTGTAGGCCGTGGCCCAAGCAGAGTATCTCCCGACGCTTCACAGGAAACTGGTCGGCATTATCATCCCAGGCACAGGAGCACGAGAAAAGCGACAGAAGAAACTCTGGTGGCCACAGCCTTCGTGCCATACGTGAAGATGGTAACGAACAGGGGTCAAGACGGTTTATAAACCCACCACAAAAATCCGGGATTTGCTGCGATCTGCAAGGGCAAGAAAGTGCCATCCACACTCCACTGCAGGTGTCTTCAGAATCCTGTGTTCCTGTGGACAGGTGTACATAGGAACCACGAAGAGAAGCGTGACCACAGACCCAAGGAACTTAACAGACACAGCCGCCTGGGTCAAACTGAGAAATCGTCGATCGCTGAGCACTCTCTCTTGGCCGGCCACGATGTACAGTACGAGGACATAGAGATACACTCCACCACCACACAAGGCTGCAACGGGAAGCTATAGAAATCTTCAAACGCCCCGATAACTCAATTGGAAGAAAGAAATCGAACGAGTACATAATACATGGACCCAAGCTCTTAAGAACACCAAGGCCAAGATATCATGCACACATCAACCTGAAGAAACTTCCCGCCACAGCCCAGCTGCCGCCCGGGGAAAACCCGGACCTCGCAGAGAACGCTCGGCTCACAGGGTATACATTCCATCGCTAACGAAAGAAGCGGAACCCTTGATAATGTAGGACGCAGTTTCCTGTGAAACATCGGGAGTTATCCTGCCTGGACCACGGCCTACAAGCCCTGACAACTCTTAACATAGTTATGAACGCCGGCCATGAAAGCCTAAGCTGTTATAAAGGATCCATATATTAAAATAAACAGTAGTGGTGAAGGATTACAGCCTTGCCTCACTCCCGTATAACCTTAAGCCAAGAACTCATTCTAACGTGACTAATTATTTATATTAGCTGATGCATTTTCAGTATAATGGAGTACGGCTGCAATAAATTTATTATAAAAATACAGTAGCTGTTTGTACCCTGGTGTGAACAGTGTACTGTATTTGAAAACTTAGGCTAAACAATGCATATTGTGTTAAAGCAGTATGTCGACCAAAACCAACTAACAGATTTCCCTGATTTTTGCAGGATAAATCGGAATAGTAGCGGCCATAATCTATAAAACAGTATTTCTACTTAAAGAACATTTCAAAAAGTGCTTGAACAATAAAGGGTAGTAGGCCTATGGCAAAGTTGAAAAGCCAAAAAAAAAAACTATATTTTGCCAATTTCTAAATTTTTTTTATCCAGAAAAACTATTGTACTCGCAAGTAGTTCGTCAATAGTAATGTTCTCAAAAATCACAGTTAACACATTTATATACAAATACACTGTTTACACATGTAATTTGTGTGCTATATCTTGCAAGAAATGAGAGCTCGCTGATTTAAAGTCAGTACAAACCTACATCTACAACAATTATCACCAGAATATACTTTTCCCCCATCAAAATGAAAATTCTTTATTTCCAATTATTCACGGTTGGGCCTTGTAAGATTAAAATTCCCTGAGTATCATTAAAATACCCTGATAATTCACTGAGTTTTCCAGGATTTAAAAATTCCCTGAGTATTCAGTTTTCCAGAATAGTAGACACCCTGTTTAAAGACATGGTGATAGATTTAATGGTGACTGAAAATAAATAGCAAGACCATCCTTCAACTGGCATATTGTACTTACAAAGCAAACTGCACAAGTCTCTCGCATACAGCGATAAAGCTCGAAACCAGCAAACATCATTTTGGATTTTTTAAAATTCACTTGCTGGATACTCCTTCCCAGTCACCTGTTAATCTATAATCATGGCACAAATGTAACAACTTCAACCTTCCATGGAAGTGGAAAGAATCAGATCTGTAATAGAATCTGAGCAAGCAGGCAGTAGAGTTCCCTCGTCGGTACAGCCAGCATGGGTGCATGTGGTCCTACCTTGATGTATTTCCTTTCCATTTATTCTTACTAAACACAAACATAACACAAAACAGCAAAATTTGAAATTAAGGCACATTAATTGACTTTTCTATTTAATTTTGTAAGTTTTAAGCAAATTCGTCTATATTATTGGCCATTAAGTACTCAATAGGTTTATATACTGTTCTCAACTGGAGCATACTCAATACCCAACCCTACTGGTACCCTACCTTTCCATACATACAAAGTATGTTTTCCTGGTAAGTTTATTTTTAAGAAAAATACTGGCCAGAATTCATTACTTATTAAGGTACAAAATATGTACTGAAGTCAGTATTCTCTAACATTTGTATGCATGTTCTTGTTCAGAGGGAAGGAAAGAAAATTGTAGGCAAGGCATGTCTTGTTAATAATTTATTACTTAGATCTCATACATAAATTAAAAAATATTTTCTCACGCATTATTCAGTGCAACGCAAGCTCACCAGACAGGGGTTAGCTCACATGTGAAATGGAAATTACAAACTGCCCAACTGGTACCTGAAAATAAAAATAAGAAGTTTATTACCACATCTAATTTTTATGCTACAAACAATGACATACTGGCTGCCTATTGGTGAGAAGCGCTCAACAAATTCTGCAATAAGGAAAAAAATGTTGAAAAGAGCCTGGTAGAACAATCGTGAAGTCTCTGCCTCTATGCTGCCTGGTCTGATGAGTGATATTTAATTATTATCAAACCCAGCGACTGTGAACCGTACATACTAAAATGACTAAGCATAATGAAGGTGGCAACAAAAGTTAACAATACAGAGACCCCCTTAAGAGCCTTATATGTATGAATGGTTTCTATAGACTAAGTTAATTCCAGGATATCATCATGGGCATTTACAAAAGGTTACTGCAATCTGTTGAGTCGTTCGAGTTTTATAAATGACAGACAGACAAAAAGTCCAATTTTATAAATAAATAAAAATACATAAGTACATAAATATCATAGCACTGGTTCATGAGGACGTGCATGCAGCGATTGATTCACTTAAGAATTCTAAAGCGGCAGGTGAGAATCAACTACTGTCGGCGCAGAAATTATGTGCACCCGAGTTTGGAGATAAATACCAAAATAACCGAAAGGCCTACAGGAAAAAAAGTAACATCACCAGTTTCCTTGTTTATTTGTGCGTTGATTGATGATAAAGGTAACTTTTAGAAACTTATTTTAATATTTTTTATGGCAGGTGTAATGTAAAAAGTACCATTTTTGGCGGGTTTCGAGGGAAACGTCGACTTAAGAGATTCAGAACTCTCAACGCCGTTATGCTACAGTAACCAAATTTAAATATGTGTTAGTCAGATATGTTGTTTGTGTGAATGTGAAGTTTCAAACTTTTATCTCGAACGCAAACAAGAAAACAATCAATAATGTGAAAGTTTCGCATTACGAAACTGGACTTACGTAGAAGTTTGTTCTTGGGTGCGTTTTAATCCACATGTACTAAGCGTTTGCGATATGTAACTATCCGTAATGTAAATAAATGGGTTTATTTTATATGGATTGATATTTATTATGATTTTGGTGGCTGTTGTCGGCAGGA
Source organism: Meconema thalassinum (assembly GCA_946902985.2). NCBI lineage: Eukaryota > Metazoa > Arthropoda > Insecta > Orthoptera > Tettigoniidae > Meconema > Meconema thalassinum. The sequence goes on along the minus strand of OX336390.1, from coordinate 473,521,981 downwards.
GAGTTCCGCAGGAAAGTTGGTTCACTGTTGCCGCATTCGCTTACTGCCTGATTAGCGCTTCCTCGGCACAGAGCATATTCAAGTAAAATGTATTTCGTTTCCACATTTCCCATCATATTTCCGACATTTTCCGAAAGTCTAATAAACATTTCTCCAATTCTTCGATAGTAGGAATTTTTTTTTTTTCAAAATAAAAACTGTGAATAGATCTACGTATAACTCCAGTGATATTGTAAACTGGTCAATGTGAATGTATGGTCACCCTACCGATGACCTTGGCCTGGTCCTGGAATTTCATCCCTCACAATCTCAGCATTCATAGTTTTAACCGTCCGCCTCATTGAGTACTAGCTTGCATTCTTGGCTGACACCGCGAAGGCCTGGGTTCGATTCCCGGCTATGCCAAGAAATTTAATTCTCGTCGTGAGGCAAAATAAGTAGAGGCGGGTTCGATTCCCACCTCAACCATCCTGGAAGTTATTTTCCGTTGTTTCTCACTTCTACTCCCGGCAAACACCGGGATGGTGCCTACCTTAAGGCCACGGCCACTTACTACCCAAATCCTACTTCAATTATTACAAATGCACACACTAGTACAGACATCAAAGTGACAGGTTATCAGACAAATTCTACGCACACCCAAGTACACGGGGCTGCATGACCTAGATGTCAGAAAGACCCTAAAAGAATTAACAACAACCTATTTAACCAAGCGAGGGGTCACTCCAAGACAATCAACAACTAACTGGAGCACCGGATATCGCTTATCGCCATCTCACCCTCTTAAAGAAACAAATAGCACTCAAAATCATACGAATTCCTCATTCTGTAAACAGGGTTCCAGGAGGCATTGTGAAGGTATCTACTCCACAATTTCCTGAGTGAAACTGGAAACTACACATTAAGATAATATCCGAGATACAAAGATAAACAGTGACTCACTGATGTGTGTACAGCCTTCCTTTGACGCATCTAAGGGCAGAGTTGAACAGTGAATATTGAAACTGACGAAGATTGCGAGCTTCATCCCAGGAAGACAAAAGTCTCTGGTAATTTCTTTAGAATTTAATTATTTTTATGGGTTTATTTTGTACTAGTTAAATATTCAGAGTTTGTTTGAACTAAATAGTTTCCTTTTAGTAAACATCAATAACATAATTTTGTTATGAACAGATAGGAGACAATATAAGATATAATTTATTTTTCGTACTAATTTTATCACTAGCTTGTGAATTAATTTGTAATTCTTAATCATTCATTAATTTTTTTATTGCCACACCATGCTTCTGGGACTAGCTTTCTCTGTGTTTTAAATATTTTATCACCACTGAGAGTCATCTTATTGTGATGTACTGTATAGGAAACACAAGGACAGACCTGAAAGGTGTACACAAATCTCCTTAATATGAATGTACTACATTCCAACAGATGTATTGCATTATGAAGCAGTGCAAACGGAGCGCTGATCAGCAAGTGACTTTCTCTGGCGGGCCAGAGCAAGGGAACGCGGCAACAGTGCACCAACTTTCCTGCGGAACTCGCCTGCCGACATCATCATCATCTTGAGCAGTTTCCAACCGCTGGTCGGGTCTGCTTGGAACATAAGCCTCTCCATCGTTTCCTGTCCATCCACCATCTCTCGTCATTTACTGTGTCCCAGCACACTCCTCTTTCCTCCACACTCTTCTTAACTCCTTTTGTCCATCTGTCCCTTGGTCTTCCCCTTGGCCTCCTTCCCGTCATTTCCATTCCAAACATCTTCTTCGGTATCCTCTCCTCTTGCATCCTCCTCACATGTCCATACCATTGTAGCCTAGATCGCTCTATTCTATTTTGCAATGGTTCCTCTCTTACCATCTCCCTGACTCTCTCATTCCTTACTCTGTCCATTCTTGTCACTCCTACCCTACTCCTCTGGAACTTCATCTCCACTGCTCGTATTTTATTCTTGTCCCTTTCCTTCATCACCCATGTTTCTGAACCATATGTCAAAATTGGCACAAAGTAGGTCATGTAGATAATTCCTTTACATTTTTGTGGTACATCTTTATTCCATATCATCCCCCCTAACACTCTTGAAAAATCCATCTGCGCACCTTCCCCTCTCATTTATTTCCATCCTATTGCCTCCCTTTTCTTCAATTAAGCTTCCCAAGTACTTGAAGCATTCTACTTTCTGCAACTGCTGTCCTCCAAGTGTTATGCCCATATACAGTCTGTTCTTCTTCCTCGTTGTGATGACCACTTCACTCTTTTGTGCTGAGAACTTCATCCCATATGATAACACTACCTTCTCCCACTCATCTAATTGCTCTTGTACTTCTTCCTCATCCTCTCCCCATACCAGAAGGTCATCAGCAAACAACATTGCCTTCATTTTCCTTTCCCCAATGCTATCTACCACTTTTCGTATTGAAAACAACAGCCCACCAAATTCATAATAAATATCAATCCATATAAAATAAACCCATTTATTTACATTATGGTTAGTTACATATTCCAAACGCTTAGTACATGTGGATTAAAACACACCCAAGAACGAACTTCTACGGAAGTCCAGTTTTGAAATGCAAGCCTTTCACGTTATTGTTTGTTTTGAAGTTTGTGTTAGAGATAAAAGTTTGAAACTTCACATGCACACAAACAACATATCTGACTAACACATATTTAAATTTGGTTACTGTAGCATAACGGCGTTGAGAGTTGTGAATCTCTTAAGTCGACGTTTCCCTCGAAACCCGCCAAAAAACTGAACTTTTTACATTACACCTGCCATAAAAGATATTAAAATAAGTTTCTAAAAGTTACCTTTATCATCAATCAACGCACAAATAAACAAGGAAACTGGTGATGTTACTTGTTTTCCTGTAGGTCTTTCGGTTATTTTGCTATTTATCTCCAAACTCGGGTGCACATAATTTCTGCGCCGACGGTAGTGGCAGAACTTTAGAAGTATGCAAATATACAGACTATTCGGAATCTACATAAACCTCTTATTGACATTTGGAATACAGAAAAATTGCCCGAAGAATGGAATGTTGCTATTATACAGCCACTACACAAAAAAAAAGGAGATCGATCAGATCCTAGTAATTATCTAGGAATATCTTTGCTGGATATCACGTATAAGATTTGTTCCAAGATTTTATATTCCAGAATTCAAGACAGCTGGATAGTGAATTTGGTGAATATCAGGGTGGTTTCCGTCCTCGACGAAGCTGTCCAGATCAAATTAATAGTATCAAATGGATTATAAAACATCAAAGGAGTAAGAACAAGAATTTAGTTATCACTTTCGTTGACTTTCAGAATGCTTATGATAAGTGCCCACTGCAAATCATCATTGAATACTCTTATTGAATTTGGTATAAATCGAAAACTTGTTAAACTTATTGCGAGTACTCTTCAAAATACTAAATCTAGAGTAAGGTTCAGAAGTGAAATCTGACCCACTTGAAATGCATACTGGTCTTCGGCAAGGAGATGGATTATTTCCATTATTATTTGTGTGCTGAGGAATTTTATGCGTGAATGGAATAAAGTATGTCCACTGACTATTAAGATTGGAAGAAATGTTTGGATAAATTGCTTTGTATCTGCAGATGATTTAACATTATTTGCAAATAGTATCGAAGAAGCTAAATTCCAGGTAGAAGAATTGGGACGATTAGCAGCAAAGGTTGGGTTAAAATTTATTTTGAGAAAACAGAAATTACGCCTCTTTTCAAGTTAACACGGCACATATAATTCTAAATAGTGATAAAAAAATAAAGGTTGTAGAGAAATGCAAATATCATGGTGAGATTATAACTTGGAATGCCAATGAAAGAGCTTGAATAGACAGAACATTAAAATTGCAACGAGCAAAACAGATTCTTGGTCTATTTACAAAATACATGTGGAAAGGATGTATTTCACTCCTCCGCAGTATATAACCCAATGGTTACAGTGTCGTTAACAGTGCCCCGCTAGCTTCCTGTGACCTAGGCCGCACCTCAACCCGACCATTCAAACCTTAGTTTTGTGCAATCCAAGGGTTACAGCCTAACGTGTCGTTAACAGTGCGCCTTTAGCTTCCCAAAGTCAAGGCCGCACCTCAACCCAACCATTCTAACCTTCATTTTGTCCAATCCAATGGTTACAGCCTAAAGTGTTGTCAACAATGCCCTGCTAGCTTCCCGCGGTCAAAGCGGCATCTCACCTGTCTATTCTAACCTTTGCTTTGTCCAATCCAATGATTTTTGACAATGGCTACAGCCTAACTCATCCGGGTCATTGGTTTTAGCCTGACGTGTCAACAGTGCCCCGTTAGCTTCCCGCGGTCAAGGCCTTCAATCTGACCTTTCTAACCTTTGTTTTGTCCAATCGATTGGTTACAGCCTAACTCGTCCATATCAATGGTTTTTGGCAATGGTTACAACGAGTTAGTTATTGTTGTTTTAAGGGGCGGAACTACGAGGTCATCTGTCCCTACAGTGTAATGAGTCGTCAACAGTGCTCCGCTAGCTTCCCGTGGTCAAGGCCCTCAACCCGACCATTCTAATCCTCGTTTTGTCTAATCCAATGGTTTTGACAATGGTTACAGCTAAACTCGTCCAGATCAATATGGTTATTGACAACAATTACAGCCCAATGTGTCGTCAACAGTACCCTGCTAACTTCCTGTGGTCAAGGCCGCACCTCAACCTGACTATTCTAATCTTCGTTTTGTCCAATACAGTGGTTATTGTCTGAGGCCCGCATTAGCCATGTGGTGGTGTATCTCATATCTGACATGTTGGCAGCCCTCTCCACCCATCTAATAGGGCCTACTCACAATGCGCAGTCGGCAGACGGTAGTTGACAGTCCATAGCTTCAGTCGGAAGTCGGTAGTTCACAACCTAGCCACCCACAATGCGCAGACGTTAAAATGCTAGGAGTAAATAATAACTTTCATTTATTCCTTGAGAAAGTTGCCAATTTTCTTGTCGATAAATTAAATAATGAAAGTTATTATTATATAAATGATCATACCTTTCCAACCCATTGCATCAGCAATGAGCCTCCACGTTAGATCTTCGAAGAGGTTGTCTTTATACTTGGTCTCACTCATGTCATACAGCCACCGGCGTTCCCTCAAAATATCAATGAATATCTTCTTTCCTAAGGTCAGGACATTCAGTCATCTTTTTATATAATTAATATGTAATATAACAACGAACTTATGTGAAGAATATACCGTGAATACAACTAGTCAACTACACAGCTGATGACGAGCGGAAAACCTACAGAGTGATGTCAGCTTGTGTTCTTTTCTGATTGGCTCTTAAGTATGCAGTTGGCAGTCAAAGATAAAATTGGCGACAGCCGACTACACGATGCTGATTGTCAACTATCAACTACCGACATACAACTACACATTGTGCATGACAAGAGGGGAAAGACAAGGAAAGGGCACTGTGAAAATTGGAAGTCAGAGTTTGGAAATTGTGGACACGTTCAAATACCTAGGAAGTGAATTGATGCAAACTGGTAGGTTGGACATGGAGATTGGCAGGAGGGTACAGCAGAGCAATGCATTCTATCAAAGTGTAAGAAAACTTGTTTGGGATAAGGAAGTACCAAGGAAAAGCAAGGAGGTAATGTATAAAATGTACTATGTACCCATATTAACTTATGCAGCTTAGACTTGGACCCTGACGAGCAGGCAAGAGAGTAAAATCCAAGCCAGTGAAATGAAATTCCTAAGAAGTATGATAGGTAAGACAAGGAAAGACAGAGTGAGGAATGAAGATGTTAGGAAGGAAGTTGGGATGGGAAAACTAAATGAGAGAATTGAGAAGAATAAACTAAGGTGGTTTGGACATGTAAAGAGGATGGAGGAAAATAGAATACCAAGACAGATGCTGGAGGCCAAGTGCAAGGGTAAGAGAGCAAGGGGAAGACCTAGAACAAGGTGGATCGATTCAGTGAAGAACAGCGTGAGAAAAAGAAATCTGGACTGGGACAAGATCGTGGAAGAAGAATTGTGGAAGGAAAGAGGAAAGTGGAGAAGTGCCATAAATACCCCGACCCGGCAGGAGCTGGATAAGGGGAAATGATGATGATGATTATGATTGTGCATGACTCCATAAGAGAGCACGGTTCCGACTTAAACTGCCGACTGTCAACTACCCACTACCGTCTGCGCATTGTGGGTAGGCCTTAACAAGTGACTTATGCTCAGCGATTGAGGAACATGGCTGCCGTCGTTCACTGAGAAAGAAACAAACACACACATTAAGTTAATAAGGATGTCAACGGGTCTTTCTCAACGCACAAAGTCTTGTCGATAAGGAGCAAATTTGCGAAATCATGCGTGCGATGAAATAGGTGATTCCCAGCGTCAAATATCTCCTGAGAGTTGAGCTGTATTTAACTGGCGTATTGCTTCTCGCATGTGCTAAGCAGGCATGCGAGTTAATTATGTGCATACGTGTTATGTTCTGGCATTTTAAAATTTTACAAGTGTGTGATATAGTTGGTAATTGTTTCTGTAACATATGCGATTTACTATTTCGTGCTCACGTTCCTAGTTTGGTTAGAAATGCTGGTGACGAACACAGGATAAAAAAAAACACTTTACCAATGCTCGTCATTAGTATCGAAAACTGGCACATTCTCACTTGCTGTTCCTAAGGTTGCAGGATCGAATCCTGGCGCAGTCATCTGGAATTTGAGGGTGCGCAAATGCGAGGGAGCCATGGCAGTAGATATACTGGCACGTTAATAATCCCATTCGGACCAGAATTCCGGCACTAAGGCATCTCTAAAAGCCCCAGTAGGTAAAAGGGACGTAAAACAAAGATTATTATTATTATCAGTAGGTCTAGGCCTAGGGTTTTTAGGTGTGCTAAAGAGGATTCTTTTTAAATTGAGATGAAAAATATATTCTTAGACCAAATGTTTGCTTTCAAGTAATATGTCGAAACGCACATTTCTCAATTAGCCTACGATATTCAGTAAATGGAAGCTGCTATTAAGGTCGTTGAGGAAGACGGCATGAGTATTACAACGGCCGCAGAGAGGAATGGTGTTCTGAGAAACGCCCATTCGGATAAAATTAAAGGAAAAACTAGAGAGGGGAAGATGAGGCCAAGTTCCCTTTTAACAAAGGGTGTTAGTTCAATGGGTTATCTCACTAGGAAAAGCGAGGTTCCCGGTAACAAAGGACGATTTGAAAAATAGCGTCCAGTGCCTCTTAAAAGAATTGAAGAGGGACTCTCGTTTCAAAGATCGGCGGCCAGGGAGGAAATGGTGTGAATCTTTCCTAAAAAGAAATCCAAGCCTGCCTTTACGAATCCCTCAAAATTTGACAGTAAACTGTGCTGCAATATTACAGAACAACAAATTAAAACCTACTGTTATTTGGTGGAAAACGACTTACAGTCCATCTTGTCAGACCCTCGGCGATTGTTCAACGCAGACGTTATGTTATGCCATGGTCTGGTCTCACGTTTTATGTGACTACGCCTCCCATCCCCCGTAAAAAATAAATTAAAAAATCACGGCAATACAGCCTGAAAATGACCATTCGCTCTTGAACACCGGATCAATACACGTTCTTGTGGTTATATTGCTCGAATGTTAATTATTATTAGTATTGCACTTGTGAAGTTAATACAAAAATAACTGGGATAATTTTACATTGCGATGCGGCCGCGTATAAAATTCCTCTAAAAAACAAAATGGCGTCTACCATGACGTCATCAACGTCACTCCTCTGGCAAGCTTACGGGAAAAGCCTGGGTAATAGGGGTTTTTGGGTGGGGAAACACAAAAACCTTCGAAACGAGGCGTGCATCGAAATCTGTAATTGACCTACATAGCTCAATGCAAGATTCCGATGCGTAGAAAAATGTCGAGATTTTAATTGATATTTTTAATTTTCCGCATCGAAATCTATAATTGGAATATGTAGATCAATTACACATTCCGATACACATCGTAATTCTTGCAATTGACATATATAGCTCAATTAAAGATTCCGATGCGTAGAAAAATGTCGCGATTTACATTGAGATTTTTAATTTTCCACATCGAAATCTATAATTGGCCTATGTATGTAGATCAATTACAGATTCCGATACACATCGTAATTATTGTAATTTCATAATTAAAAAACTGTGTATCGAAATCCGATGCGTAGAAAAATTTCGTGATTTCAATTAATATTTTTAATTTTCAGCATCAAAATCTATAATTGGACTATGTAGATCAATTACAGATTCCGATACACATCGTAATTCTTGTAATTTCATAATTAAAAAACCGTGCATCGAAATCTGCAATCGACCTACATAGCTCAATTAAAGATTCCAATGCGTAGAAAAATTTCGAGATTTAAATTGATATTTTTAATTTTCCTCATCGAAATCTATAATTCGCCTGTGTAGATGAATTACAGATTCCGATACACATCGTAATTATTGTAATTTCATAATTACAATACCGTGCATCAAAATCTGTACTTAACCTACATAGCTCCATTCAAAATTCTGATGTGTATAAAAAAATTCGCAATATCAGGTTAATTTAAAAAAATTCGTATCAAAATCTATAATTGGCCTATATAGCTCAATTACAAATTATGATACACATCGTAATTATTTGAATTTGATAATTATAAAATTGTCGGCTTCTGTGATGTTATCAACGACTTTATGAAATGCTTCTCTGGCTTTAAGCTTACGAGAAAAACATTGGTTATATATTATCTTGGCTGGTGACAACACAATAACAGAAATAAGCATTATAAAAAACTTCAAAACGAATTGTGTATAGCAAGATATGGTTATGTATAGTTTGATTTTTTTTTCCAATGTTGGCCACAAATGCGCAAACACAAACACGATAACATACGCAAAAACAACCAAAAACAAAAGCATTATAATTTCCGTATAAAACATTGTGGTCAATAATGGTTTTTTATGGGGGGGGGGGGGCTGAGCCAATATTTTGGTATTTTTATATTTTCCAATATTGACTGCAAATACTTGAATCCCAATTAGAAATCACCATCCATTACATACTATCTAATAACATCACACAAAAATACTGTATGAAACGTAAAAATCCCCCCCAAGAACAGTTCAGTATTTTTATGTTTTCCAATATTGACTGAAAATACTTAATTAGAAATCACCATCCATTAGACTGTCGAATAACGCCACAGAAAACATACTGTATGAAACGTAAAAACCGACCAATATGCCTTTGCAAGTGTTCTTGCATGACGAATAGAAGGACCTAGTGTGAGGACTCCGCCATTATAGCACGGTAGTTTGTGGTCCCGCCGCTACAAGCACTGCAAGCGATAATGTCCAACAACGTGTACCAGGGTTGTAGGCACTACAAGCACGCCATCAAAAAACAGCAGTTGAAAAACAAGCAACAACTCCATAAACCCATCCCCTCACTTCTCTCCCTCTCACCACCACTTCCCTCAAGCAATCCTAGCACTCTACATCAAATCCTACAGCTTTTAATCACGCCAGCAGCACAATAAACTTAATAAATCCAGGCTACAGAACAGACCAAAAAAGTACACTTTAAGCTAAACAAAATTCACTTCTCAGCTCGACATAAGCCATAATACAACTTAAAACCTATACAAAACATAATCTCCCTACTGTTTTACAACTATTAAGCGAACTATTCGCACTCAATAAAAACCCTGAAACTGGAGCTAATTTAAAAACGCAATAGCCTAGCCCGATTACGTCTCCGGCAGTGCTACTGCATACGCATTCATAACTTCACAATAACTTCCAAATTACGGCTAAGTGACCCATCTGCCTGAGTAGTTACAGGTGTTACCGGCTTGTCTGGGACGATGGTCACCAAACCAGCATTTAAACTCAATTATTAAGCTTTAATTAACCAAATTCAGAGGAAACAGATCAGACCAAAAAAACACACTTTAAGCCATACCAAATTCACTTCTCAGCTCGACATAAGCCATAATACAACTTAAAACCTATACAAAACATACTCTCCCTACTGTTTTACAACTATTAAGCGAACTATTCGTACTCAATAAAAACCCTGAAACGGGAGCTAATTTAAAAACGCAATAGCCTAGCCCGATTACGTCTCCGGCAGTGCTACCGCATACGTATTCATAACTTCACAATAACTTCCAAATTACGGCTAAGTGACCTATCTGCCTGAGTAGTTACAGGTGTTACCGGCTTGCCTGCGACGATGGGTCACCAAATCGGTATTTAAACTCAATTATTAAGCTTTTATTAACCAAATTCAGAGGAAACAGATCAGACCAAAAAACTACACTTTAAGCTACACCAAATTCACTTCTCAGCTCGACATAAACTTTAATTCAACTTAAAACCTACACAAAACATAATCTCCTTACTGTTTTACAACTATTCAACGAACTATTCGCACTCCAAACCTAAAAACCCTGAAACGGGAGCTAATTTAAAAACGCAATAGCCTAGCCCGATTACGTCTCCGGCAGTGCTACTGCAAATGCATTCATAACTTCACAATAACTTCCAAATTACGGCTAAGTGACCTATCTGCCTGAGTAGTTACAGGTGTTACCGGCTTGCCTGGGACGATGGTCACCAAACCGGTATTTAAACTCAATTATTAAGCTTTAATTAACCAAATTCAGAGGAAACAGATGGTGCAAACTGATGAGTTTTAAAGCTATCTGGATCCAGCTTTTCAACCAATTTATTATGATGTTTTATGTACGGTATGGTTAATGTCAAACGCAACTAATACCATTTTATCCATAATGTAAAATTTTGGGCTTATGCCGTGTTTTATTTATTCAAACTCAACGCGTTTCGAAAGAAACCATGTCTTTCTTCATCGGGAATAAACGGAAATACGACTAAATTATTGCTAAGAGAAAGCAACAAAGAAACTAAAAAAGGTGCCCTAAGATGAACAATGAAGTGTATCTAACACGTCCTTCGAGAAGTGTATGTGGCATTCTTTTCCAGGCCGAGAAAGTAATTACTGGAAAATTAAACTCAAAATCGATGTGGAGCAAAATATTTATGATTGTATCGATTCCAAAGAAACAATTTCAGTTGATCCTTCAGAAGCTGGCTGCTGTCTTCAGCGTGTCATGGATATTATCCCGAGACTTGTTTATTTTGGGTGCCGATTCTTCTTCAGAACGAAGGGAATCCGCCGAGATTTGCAATCTTGAACACCCGCCAAGTTTTCGCGCAAGCTTTCGAAAGTCCAGTACCGTAGCCGACAAAATGAATTGTTAAGTAATGTGTTACTTTAAATAGTTCATGTGTGCTTGTTTTAATATGCTGGGATTATGTTTTTTATCTGTGTCTGTATACTCCAGGAATCTGTGCGTTCCGTAACATATAATGAAGACCGTAGTTCTTATTTCTATGAATTATATTTTCCATTGTGCCCTGCCATGCTATTTTAATTGGAACCGCTAATTACTTTTTAAAAGAGTATTAGTTACAAAGTAATTCGTTTCCCTTAGCACCATTCCTATAAGACCAGCTGACCCCGGCAGTGTGGAAATTACCTGCTCTAGCGCTGCCTGGCGGGGCGCATTTGAACTTCAGGAGTCTTCTCACTTTCTCCTTCTATTCGTCATGGTTCTTGTAAATGACAATTTATCTCTATATTTTACCCAGGCGTATTCCTTCCCTCCCACCTTGCCTGACGTAATATTATCGTTTAGACAAATGGCATTATCTATGGCTTTAGAAGAATACAGTACAACTTTTCAATTAAATGCAAAAACCAAAATAAATATATGAACAACGTAAAAAACAAACTCACCGATAGGTCCCACAGTTCGTATTATTCCACATGTACAAGAAAAACCAGTATTTTTCTACCACACTTTCCCGCACGTAACAACATTTTATTTGAATACAACGACTTCAGGAATTCAACAATTTTAATACAAATCGCCAACACAATCGCACACATGACACTGCTAATATCAAAATCTTGTTCTATAAGTTATTCACAAGAATAATAATTGTCAAAATTACGTTTACCAAACGCTAACAGGTGAAAAAAAAAATGGACGACCTCCTTCAACAAAACCGCGCGCGTAACTGACGTATTAAACAGCTGACAAGCATGCAAAGCAACTCCCGGCAGGCAAAGCGTCAATACGTCAGCCGCGAAATCACAGTGACGTCAGTGAGATCCCTAAAAATTCCCAAGACGCGGCCGCATCGCAATGTAGCAATGAATAGTTTATTCAGTTGAAACTTCCCGTCAGATCAATACAAAAATATTTGCGCTATTATTGCGCTATTTGGTACATGTTTCGAACCTTGTATACCGGTCCTTCATCAGCCCTTCACAACAACAAATGGCCACACATCAAATCAACACTGAACAATCCAAAAATGCATGCACACTAATAATACATATTAAAACCATTGCATTAAAATTCTGTACGAAACATATTAAAAACACATGTTAAAAATTCTAAGAGTCCACTTCACTTGTTAATAAGCACATGTCTTTCTGGTAGGAATCTTGTCCTATTCTGTTGTCTGCTTCCTGTCATGTGGGGAACTAGAATATTAATCCTATTTGAATGGTCCAAATGCGAAGACTTTTAGGTACTCCCTTTTGATAGGAGACTTGTCCTGTTCTGCCTCTTGTCATATGTGGAACGGAAATAGAATAGTATTCCCATTTGAATGGTCCAAATGCTAAAGACTTTAGGCGCTCCCAGACTAAACCTGTAGTCCTCTGTTAAAAGAAAATTAAATTGATTTAGTGAATGGACTGAAGTAATGAATCTAATATATGATCAACCAGAAAACGATTGCTATGAAATCCTTACCTCCCAGCGTGTGCAGTGAACCTGTGTGCTTTAAACAGCTGTTGCAACTCAAGTGCTGAGTCTAGGCCACGTGAGACATGTAGGGGTGGAGAGTATCATTGGTGGAAGCAAAGAGCGGAGGGGCGGGGAGGCAACTTAGAGCGGGAGGGGAAGGAAGTTTGGGTGGTACTGCAAACCCAGGTCTAATATTATGGAGGTTTTTTATGTTTGTTACTGGTGACAAAATTTGTCAATGTTTCGTATAAAACATTGCTATCGAAATTGATTTCATTCAGATTGTGTGACGGGTTGTTTCTCAGGGCCTGGTCTATCTCTAGTTGCTCCAAAATATTAAGCATAATGCCTTTGCCGCAATAATGCAAAATTTCCAAGTCTTCCTCAATTTTCGAAAAGTTGTGGTTGCGTTCCTGCATATGATTATTAATGGCTGAGAATTTTTTGTGCCTAGCAGCGTTGAAATGCTCATTATATCTTATTTTGAAACTACGCCCCGTTTGACCTATGTAATCCGCATCACAATCCTTGCACTTTATTCTGTAAATACCGGATTTCTGGAATTTGTCTTGTTTGTTGACCGATTTGGAGTTAAATAAGTGTTTCATAGTGGTGTTATCCGTTCTGTATGCTATTCTAAGCTCCTGTTTCTTGAAAACGTTCGTGATGTTGTGCGTTAGTTGATTTGCGTATGTGAAAACTGCAACTGATTTCTTATTTTCAATTGGTTGCAAGCTTGTGACTGGTCTATTTTTAATTTTACTTAAAATGGAATCGACGTACATTTTGCTAAAACCATTAGCTATGGCTATCTGATATATGGTGGAAAGCTCTTTGTTCCAATCTTGTTCTGAGAGGGGTACGTTAATGGCTCTGTTAATATATGCCCTGAAAGCAGCTTTTTTATGGCTGGCCGGATGGTTTGAATCCTTCCTGATGGTGGTGTGCGTTTGGGTTGGCTTCCTGTATATTTTAAAACGTAGGCTCATGGTGTCCCTAATGACAGTAAGATCCAGGTAGTTTATAGACTGATTTATTTCTGATGTTGTGGTGAATTTGATGCTATTATCAATTTGGTTTAGCTCTGTTGTAATGTGATTCATATACGTCAATACGGACCAGGAATGGCAACTAGTATTCCCATCATGTAGCAATGAACCGGAAAACTAACAATGTGACGGCAATTGGTGACAAATATAGGAAGAATCCAAAGACATCGTGCCGAGGACTAGGGCAAAAACACACTTTTTTTTTAAATACGTAATTTTTTCAAAAACGAATATTTTCGATGTTGAGAGTTTCCCCAGTATTTGAGTAGAGTTTGAGGTTAGGTACAGTGCTTTTGTTGATTAAATTTGACAAAATGTATAAGGTGTATATATTTTCTTGACTAAATCTGTCTTAACATGACGACCATTGCTGCATTTACCTTATATGTACTTATATACGAGAGTGACGATCATTGGCTCAGTGACGAAAACCGGTAGTTACCTTATCGCACTAGTGTTAATAAACATAAATTTCAATTGGTATTGTCCCATAGAACGGCATGAAAATCATGTAGGCTATTATCCATATTAACACAGTTGTGTCACAAGGCATGTTCTCGCCTTCTCAACTAGTAATAAGTTCTTTTGTGTTGGTATCTTCACATTCCATAGTTCCTAGTACTTGCGCTTTGTCAAAGCTACGGACTAGTCTAAATCCTACCGTCGTTTTTTCCAAAATACTACCTTGCATGAGGCAATCAGAAATCGAAGGACACACTCAGACAACAAATATTAATACAAAAATACTCTACCTGAGGCAGTCAGAAAGTGGGGACACGCTCCGGCTGGGTTCAATCCTCGTCTCCTTTGGTTGCATTCGGACCTGTGTGGAAGATTATTTCCCGGCAGCAAGGCCTGACTGAAGGAGATACGGTAGTCAGGTTGTAGAAACTCTTGATATAACTTCCTTTCTGTAAAATAACCAGTGATGAAATTTCTCATCAAAATAATGCAGGATTCGTCAAATGCTGTGTGGAAATAATGCTAGTTCATCCCAATAAACTATACTAAAATGCAAACATCACGAAGCTATCTTATAGGTTAATACAAAATACCATCTTGAATTATCACAAAGGGAATAATCCTCGTCTCGATTGTTTTAATTCACATACCTAGCAGTGAAAATAAATGATATCTATCAACATAATTCACAATTATATTAATCTATAAAATTAAAAACGAAGATATTAACTGCAAATACCTTAAAACATCGTGCACGACGGTTAAGAATTCATCCAAATCTTATACTTACATGATCCTTGATCCAAATCCCAAGCGGCGGAGCAAAGAAGATATCTGAGGCGGAAGCCTGGAAGTAAACGATATGCTACACTCTCTCTCTTCTGACATATTATAGTTTCCTTGCGAATTAGTAGCAACGCTGTCGCCGTTACTTGAAGATGTGGAACGGATAGAAAGTTTTACGATATACGGAACGGGCTACAAGTGGCTACTGCGCATGCGGTGCCAAGAAATCTTACTGCCGCGATACACTCGTCAGGATTCAGTCCTGCAACCTTAGGACCAGCAGGCGAAAACATTACCTCTGCGCCATGCGCCTAAATCAGGCAGCACATCCTGTTGAATGAAAACAGGCCTATTATGCAAAATTGTGATGTACCACATGTTGTACCAATGTTGCAATTTTTACTGTTTATAAATACTTTCAGGAATAAAAGGTTGGAACATATTTAAATTAATGTAAACTGTACAGATATGATTTTGAAATTACATTTCATTTCTCTATTTTATTGACTCTTCATATTATACATTTTTGTTTTCTTCATATGTATATTGCAGCAATTCCACAAGGGAGGTCTCCCATTTCTTCAGTCTTGGTATAAATCCTGTCCTGGATGCAGATGACATCGACAGGGTTGCTGGATGGAGGGGAGAGAATGTAAATGTTGTCAATATAATGGGGCTTATTATAAGCTTCCTTGACAAATTCCTCACCTGCCAATGTAAAGACAGAGATTAGCCAAATTAGGTCCTTAAAAACATTTCAAAATTATGCAGTCATAACATAAGGAAAAATTGTTATACATGCACTTCAACAAAAGTTTGGAACACTGGCATACAGAGTAGTCATACCATATTGTTGCTTCATTGGAGGAGCTTGGACATTGTGGTCATTTAGCCCCGTGTACTTTTGTGTGTAGGCCTATTATTATGTATCTAGTTTATGTCCTCTATGGAACTTGGTCGGAGTGTATATATGCTTTTACTCTGTGACAATGTTAGTTGTAAGTTGTTCATTGTGTTAAGATGTAGATTCAGATGTGTGTGCATATTAAAGAGTTATAATATCCGTTATCCAAAACATAATAGCTATAATGTGCTTTATTCAAACATAATAGTTGGCGACGAGGAATTGGGACTTGATTCTCCGGTACAGATATAGCCTACATCAATGAAGTACGGTATTTACGTCGTCTGTTTCAACGGCCACGTGAGTAAAATCAAGAATCAGGCAAATCGACATGAAATGTACACAGAGTACTTGTAAACAATCCTAAGCAACTCATCGTATATTCAGCTACGTGTGCCTGCATGCCACATATTCAAAATAATATTTATCGCAGTTCGAACTTTGAGGTTATGCAATGTTGTTTTTTTTCTCTCAAGCCCAGGACAATATTCGGTCATCGATCACTACCCAGTGTGTTTTAAATCTGTTATCTTGAAACATTTTATTATATTTGAACTGTGACTTTTAAAATTATTTCTAAGTTCCGTCAAGATGGACGCAAATCAGTTTCAACAATTACTGAACATTTTTACTGATTCTCAAGAGAAGTTACTTGAAAGGTATCAAGCTCACCAGCCCGTCACAACCCCACAAGCCACTAACATCACACCTTTTGAAAAATTTGATTCTGAAAAGGAAAAATTCGTGTCGTATTTAGAACGATTTGAAAATTACGCAAACTTCAACAATGCCACCGATCCAACAAAGAAAGCTCAGCTCTTGTGTACATCAATAGGGGCAATTCATTATAACAATCTCTCTGCATTTTTAGGCCCTGATAAACCAATCAAGTCTCTTGGTTATAATGACCTAGTAAAGCATTTCAAGCAAATACTGTCACCCCAAGTCTCAACCGTAGTTTCCCAACACTATTTTTTTGAACGTCAATCAAAGAGAAAGTCAAAATATTGCAGGATTTGTTGCCACTCTTAGAAGCCACTTACTAGACTGTGACTTTTATATTCAGTGTACATGTGACGCCAGAATTTCAATCGCGGATGTTTTTCTTCGTGCACAATTTATACGTGGCTTGCGAGATAATTGGATCAGAGAGAAACTTCTCCAGTCTAATGACACGAAATTTGATGATCTCCTGAAGAAGGCTATAGCCTTGGAAGCATCGCGGTATGAGAGTAATCAGCTGTCAAAACAGCTCACTGCACCGTCAGACACTATAGAGGACACAAACAAAGTAACAAAAGCCACAAGTTCATATAATGACCGAAGTAGGAATCAATATAGCAGTGATACTCAGTCACGTTTTGTTCAACAGCCTAGCCCAGGCTCTCACTCACGTTCACAGTCCAGGGGCCGCCGTAGTTCTGTCAATTATAGAGCACTAGGTATTGATGGATTATGCCTGAATTGTGGAAATTCAAACCACAGGTCAAGAGATTGTCGCACAAACAGAAACTCTCTTAAATGTAGGTCATGTAGGAAAGTGGGACATGTTTCAAAAGTTTGTATCACTACACTTCTTCAACAGTCAAATACACACAACATTGCAACTGAGAACATAGATGACAACTTGCATGACCACCCTGAAACCAATTTCGGGATAGGACAACTGGAATGCATCGAAGATCTCTTTGAAGTAGGACAAGAATCAGATAAATATTTTATCAGTGTTAAACTCAACAATAAATCACAAAGATTTGAAGTCGACACGGGAGCAAAATATTCACTCATCTCAGAGAACGAATGTTCAACCTTGGGTCTTGGTTTGCCATTGCAGCCAACAAATGTCTGTTTTCGATCATATTCTGATCATGTTATCAAACCCAGAGGAAAAATTGTTGTCACAGTATCATACAAAGGGAAAGAAATTGTTGCAGATCTTTTTGTAGTTCCGCAAAGTCATGCCGCATTGCTTGGTCGTGTTTGGATCAGGGGCCTCGGCCTTGATCTGAAGGAAATTGACAAGGACACAAATCAATCACTTCACACTGAATCTGTCAACTCAGTGCAGTCAATTCAGGATATTTTACATCAGTATGGTACAATCTTTGAAGAAAAAATTGGATGCGTTCCCAATATTGAAGTAAAACTGCAACTCAGAGAGGGGGTGAAACCTGTCTTCAATCGTGAACGTGATGTCCCTTTTGCTCTTCGGGAACGCGTTGAAAAGGAACTCGCTTCATTGGAATCAGAAGGAGTTATTTCTCCCACAGCTTTAAGTGATTGGGGATCGCCTCTTGTTGTTATCCCAAAACCAGATGGGGGAGTTAGGTTATGTGTTGACTACAAATGTGGAGTAAATTCAAGGTTGATTTCTGCAAACCATCCCATAAGACCAGTTAATGATGTTCTACATAGTCTTAGAAACTCAAAATTTTTCTGCAAGTTAGACTTATACAAGGCATATCTACATCTGAAGGTTGATGAAGAAGGTAGTATGATTCAAACTATATCCACTCACAAAGGAACCTTCAGGATGCACCGACTGAGTTTTGGCATCAAAACTGCCCCCTCAGAATTTAATAGGATATTATCACAGATCCTTCATGGTCTTCCAAAAGCTGAAGCTTATTTTGACGACATCATAATACATGGTACAACGAAGGAGGAGTGCACCAAGAACTTAATAGCCTGTCTAGAACGGCTTTCGAAAAATAATCTGCATTTGAACAAAAGCAAATGCTCATTTTTCAAGGAAAACATAGACTACCTAGGGCATATTGTATCATATAATGAGATCCGCAAGTCACCAGAGAAAGTTCAAGCTGTGTCACAAATGCCACGCCCTAAAAACAATGAAGAAGTGAGACGCTTCCTTGGTATGGTGACTTATTATGCAAAGTTCATTCCTAATTTTTCAACGAAGTCCCACCCATTACGGCAGTTATTGCGGAAAGGTGAACGGTTTTTCTGGTCTGCAGCCTGTGAAGCAGCTTTCTTGAATCTCAAGTCCGAGTTATGTAGTGAACGTGTCCTTACCCCATTCAACCCATCACTGCCTATCATCTTGTCAACCGATGCCAGTCCTACTGGTGTTGGAGCAGTATTAAGTCATGAGATGGATGGCCAAGAAAGACCCATCGCCTATGCATCTCGTGCCCTAACACCAGCAGAATGTAATTACAGTCAGCTTGACCGGGAAGCGCTGGCAATAATTTTCGCCACAACACACTTCTACAACTATATTTTTGCAAGAAATTTCATTCTTGTGACAGACAATGAACCTCTGTCTCGTATTTTTCATCAGAACAAGGGCCTGCCACAAATGACATCCGCAAGGCTCCTAAGATATGCATCGTTTCTCTCCGGGTTTGACTACACGGTAAGAGTGAAAAAAGGGAAAGATAACGAAAATGTTGACTGCCTATCCCGAGCCCCTGTTGCATCTACCTCGCCAAACATTGAAACATCAATAAATGCAGAAGTTTCACAACTCTGTGCTGAAACGATTCTTCAAGTGTCAAGTGAAGCCATTACGTACGAAACTATCCGTGATGAGACTATGTTAGACCCAGAACTTAGTGCCACCCTGCAACGTCTTCAAACTCAATCCTTGGATGAACCATATACAGTTGAAAATGGTATTCTATTCCGTCAAGACCGAATTGTTATCCCAAAGAAACTACAAAGAAAAATATTGGAAGAGTTACATTTAACACACCTCGGCATTGTAAAAACAAAACAGTTAGCAAGACGATATGTCTACTGGCCGCAATTAGACAAAGACATTGAGAAGCTTATCAAATCTTGTGAAGAGTGCGCACAGACTCGTTCAAATCCACCAAAAGCTCCAATACACCCCTGGGATGAACCAGAAGAAAATTGGGAACGCATACACATTGACTATGCGGGGCCATTTGATAACCACCATTTCTTGATGTGTGTTGACGCGAAATCCAAGTGGGTCGAAGTACGAATGGTGAAAGACGCTCCATCCACTGCAACTACTATCAGTCTGCTTGACAATATCTTCACCGTACATGGGTACCCGAATGTCCTTGTGTCAGATAATGCCACTATCTTCACGAGTGATGTATTCAGATCCTATTGCAAGGAGAGAGGGATTTTTCATAAATATATTGCACCAGGGCACCCAGCAACCAATGGGCTAGCTGAGAGAAACATCCAAACTTTGAAGAGGCGACTGCGTGCTGCTGTAAGTGACCCGGCACCATTATCGACTAAGTTACAGAACATCTTGTTTCAATACATAGCAACGCCATTGGCATGTGGACAGTCTCCAGCTGAACTATATTTGAAACGTCGGCTACGTATCCGGTTGGATGCTCTACGTCCAAACCAAAAGAGCTTGACTACATCCAGTTTCTCACCCCCTGTTCGCTCTTTCAAAGTGGGAGAGAGAGTGCAAGTCCGGATTCACCAGAAAAACCGTGATATTTGGCAGTTTGGTGTTATACAAACTAAACTCGGCCAGCGTCACTATGATGTGAAATTGGATTCGGGACGAATTTTAAAGCGGCATGTTGACCAGTTATTATCGACTCTCGTGCCAAAGAAAGATAAGCATGTCACTTTTGCTCCAACAAATCCTCCTGTGCGTGGTGTTCCAAACATACCAACACCAACCCAGTCAAGACTAGAAAATGAGGATATTCCTCCTGCAACCCACACTTCAGATGATACAAGGCAGACCATCGTGCAACCAGATGAACGCCCTGATCGAAACAGCCTTCCACCACCTGCTGATAATTATTTAAGAAGATCAGCCAGAGACAGGCGATCTCCTCAGTATCTGCAAGACTATGTGCCCAAATGAATATGAATAGTTCCTTTTATTTGTTTTTATATAAGTGGGGGAGACTATTATGTATCTAGTTTATGTCCTCTATGGAACTTGGTCGGAGTGTATATATGCTTTTACTCTGTGACAATGTTAGTTGTAAGTTGTTCATTGTGTTAAGATGTAGATTCAGATGTGTGTGCATATTAAAGAGTTATAATATCCGTTATCCAAAACATAATAGCTATAATGTGCTTTATTCAAACATAATACCTATGTACAAGAAAAGTCTGAAGGCTGTAGTAGTGTGTGTATTTGTAATTCAGGTGAGGATTGGGAAGGATGTGGCCATGGTTTAAGTTAGGAACCATCCCAGCATTTGCATGGAGTCGAATTGGGAAACCACAGAAAACCACTTCCAGGATGTATGAGGAGGGAATCGAACCCACCTCTTCTAACGAGGGAGTTAGCACAAGTTGCGATCGCAATTGCAAAATAGTTGTGGTTTGCATGTAAGAGTTTTACATCTACATTGCAAATAAGCGCACAATATTTGCCATGGACAATTACACTGCACCTTACAAGCATGTGCATGTTCAATCACCGAGTTCAAAAAATGGGTTGTTGGCAGCTATGGGCAAAATTTACGAATATAAACAATAAATTTGGAACAGAGGGAATTCTATTCTATTCTTATCACAACTACAATAATTGTGGTGACCAAATCCAAACTGCAGGGGCGTAGTCACCGTATGTACAATTTCTAACGTCACGAGGGCAATTATTCCAAATTCTTGTTCCCGACACGAGGAAAGAGTTACTGAAGGCAGCCACTGGACTGTAGCTCGGTATGATGACTTCAGGCCAGAGAGGTTTAAAACACCGCCAGGACATATTTTTGATGTTCAAACTCAGTGTGATTTGGAAGACTGCTTAATGCTATTATTCTTGAAGTGAATGAGATAACTTTGATAAGCAACTCTGCTTCCGGCACTTTATGCTCTGGTGACATGTTCATCCTCGTAATGTGAATGTGACTTTTTCATACCTTGTGTCCTCGTTTCATCATCAGAGTGATATTACGTATTTAAATTAGCAACCCTGGTCACTACTGAACCTCATATATGTGCTAAAGTTCGTAAATATGTGATGTTATTTATTGCTATTTTAAAGACTGCTGCCATGTTTGGACAGCGCTTGCATCTCGTTCAACTGTCACCAAGACTCACTCTAGCGGCATGCACCGAGACGGGCACATTGTTGCCCACATGTGATTACAAAATCACTGTTGATAAAAAAATTAAAAAAACAACATCGGGAGGCGTTAGGCTGAAAGCATTGTCAAAACCCATTGATCTGGCCGCGTTAGGCCGTAACCATTTTCAAGAACCATTGGATTGGACAAAACGAAGGTTAGAATGGTTACATACAGGTGTGGCCTGGCTAGCTAGCTGCGCACGGCTGACACAAAACCATTGGTCTGTGAGCGTTAGGCTGTCACCATTGTCATAAACCAATGGATTGGACAAAACGAAGGCCAGGTGTAGATGTGGCCTTGGCCACGCGCAGCTAGCGGGGCATGATTGACACAAAACCATTGGTCTGTGCGCGTTAGGCTGTAACCATTGTCAAAAACCATTGGATTGGACAAAACAAAGGTTAGAAGGTCAGGTGTAGCCTTGGCCGCACGCCGCTAGCGGGGCACGGTCGACACAAAACCATTGGTCTGTGAGCATTAGGCTTTAGCCTAACCATTGGATTGGACAAAACGATGGTTAGAAGGTCAGGTGTAGGTGTGGCCTTGGCCGCGCCTAGCTAGCGGGGCACGGTTGACACAAACCCATTGAACTGGGCGCGTTAGGTTGTAACCATTGTCTTAACCACAGTTGTGCGAAAAAAATACACATATTTATTACAGCGGAGCGATATAGGCCTACTGCATAGTAATTAGAGAGCAGATAAAAACACTCATTTCAACCGTGGAAAAAAATAATCATTGTAGAAGCGAAATATTGCACACACTAACCTAATTAGAGCGGCGAACTGGGTACTGGGCACAAATGATGCGCACTAGAGACTGAACTGGGCGTTTCTTTGTGTTACATAGTACCGTAAGGCCGAGGTTGGCAGTATTGTTTTGATGACAGACCAGCGGATCAGTGGGGCTATCGAAGGGACTCGAATACTCATGACCGCAACTGATGATTGATTTGGACTAATGGCGGCCACAGCTGTAATTTTGGTTATATAAGTCGTGATCCTATTTGGGATGGTTGGGTGGGTCACAGACGGCCGAGGAGGAAACATCTATTAAAACATCGTTCCCTGATTTATTTTTCATCGCTTCATAAGTTATTTTGGCTAATTCATGTATTATAGAGAATGTTATCGCTCGTTCTATCTTCATTCAGCGCTACCATAATATTAAGCTACTGAAAAGATCTTACAGCAAGGAAAACAGATGGAGGTGACAAATATGTTTCTCCATCACAAGTAGAATGTGGAGGCAGTTTGTAGAGATTGAAGTACCGGTAGGCCTAGGCCTACACGGAATTCCTCATTCAACTAGATACAGACACTTATAACAAGACTCACTCACTCGCAGGAGTAACCAACTGTTATTTTGTGGGGAGGAATATCGAACTTATCAGCAGGAGTAGGGGCAGATGACCTCGTAGTTCCGCCCCCTAAAACTACAATAACTTAACTATCTGCAGTAGTGGCAATCTGGATAAAACTCCACATGTTGCATCCAATTGCAAGACGTTAATTGCAGCTAGCATAAATACAGTAATTAATTGGTCCGTGCTATAAAAACAAACTTATCGCCTAACCCAGTTTATTTATTATTCAGAAATCACATATTCTTACCTATCTTGCAATTTTATATGACTGTTCAAATTTGCCAAATCACATCACACCCATGAGAAACAAAATCCGTTTTGAAAAAGAAGTTTCAGTTTTTCTTTTCACGTAATACTCCGTCATCGACACTAGAAAATAAAAAGGAAAACATTATGAGTAAATGTTTGAAAGGCCATGGAAAGTTTGGTTAACCTCGCAGGTTATGGAACACTACTAACATACAAATATCACATTGCAAGTATGTTAAAAAACAATCACCGCTATTGTAAAAGATAATTACTTACAATTAAATATAAGTATCCCTCC
This sequence comes from Meconema thalassinum, assembly GCA_946902985.2. Classification (NCBI taxonomy): domain Eukaryota; kingdom Metazoa; phylum Arthropoda; class Insecta; order Orthoptera; family Tettigoniidae; genus Meconema; species Meconema thalassinum. Next base: position 473,497,975 of record OX336390.1, on the reverse strand, counting down.
TTGTATCGTCTGAAATTCACAATTGATCATGTCAAGTGAGAATACAGATGTTCTGTCAAAATGGCGACATCACAGAGCCTGCACCGAGTGAACGAACCGAGTCTGCACCTTCAAAATTGTCGCTATGTACACTCGCACTCGGCTCGTACACTTGCACTCGATCGTATTTGGAATACCACTCGCTGACGTCACTTCCGAGTGAGAGTGTGCAAGAGTGTACACTTTGGCTATTTGGCAAACAGAGGTACACAACAACTGTTTGATTTCGACTAGCAAAATCTATCATCATGGCTGAAGTGACTGCTTTACAAAGAGAAAGAGCACAGTTACGTCGTCTGTTCACAAGAGCCTTTAACACGTTCCAGAACAAGATTAAGGAGGAAAATGTGAAGCAGGAAGATATATTTACTAGTTTTAAACTACTCGAAGATAAAGCCGATCAACTGGTTCCACTTGACGAGAGAATCCGCGAAGCTTGGCATGGACGTGAATGCAACAGCGAAGATGAAGACAAGGAATATGAAGAAGTCGAAACATATCGAGATAATTGGACAGCAGTGAAGTGTAAGTACGAAAAATACGAATGTGAAACACCGTGTGACATTCATTCCATAAGAACTGGTGTTTCTCAAACGGGTAAAGTGATTAGTAAATTACCCAAGTTGTCGCTTGTGAAGTTCTCAGGAGATATTAAACATTGGTTATCATTTTGGGCCCAGTTCAAGCGAATACATGAGTGTGTTGAGCTGGATGCTGCAGAAAAGATTCTTTATCTAAGAGAATCTATGACTCCTGGAACAAGGGCGTATGATCTTGTGAGTGGTTTTCCTCCTATTGCCGAGAATTATAGCAAGGCTGTACAGTTGTTAGAAGCCCGCTATGGTCGAAAAGATCTATTGATAGAACTTTACGTGAGGGACATAATAAACCTAGTGACAGAGAAGCCTTCCCTTTCAGTATTGTATGACCGAATCGAGGTTAATGTTAGGTCCCTAGAGTCAATGGGCCTGACTACCGACAATTATGCTGCATTATTATTTCCCCTGGTAGAGTCTTGTTTGACGGATGAATTAATTCGTGTGTGGCAGAGAAGAGGAGATTGTATACAAGAAAATGGGTCACAAGATAAGCTTAAAAACCTTTTGACATTTTTGAAATCTGAAGTAGAAAATGAAGAGTACTTACAACTTACTAGAAAGATCGGTAATGTTACTGCGGAAAAGAAACAAATTTCGAAACCCTTGAAACTGTGTGATGTTCCTACTGCTCAGGGTTTGGTGTCAACCGGAGGAGTGGGAGGTACATGTGCTTTTTGTGGTGAAGAGAAACATAATTCATCCGGATGTACGGAAGCAAAGAACATGTCTCTCGAAGAAAGGAAAGCCAGGTTGTCAAAGAAAGGTGCATGCTTCAAATGTCTCAGGGTTGGTCATGTTGCAAGAAGATGCCATACTCGCCTCTCCTGCAAGTTATGTAAGCGGCAGCATTATCCAGTTATGTGTGATTTTTCAGAAAGGAATCTTAAAACGGAAATCCAGGCCTCATCTCAGGCCAGGTCAGTGACGAACTTCTGCATAAATTCCACCTGTGTATATCTACAAACAGTTTTGGTTAAGATTGTTCACGGGTATAATATAGAGCTTGTACGCGTTCTTCTAGACTCTGCCTCACAGCATTCTTATATTAAAGAAGAACTGGCAGAGAGATTGGGTCTCAAGGAAGTCAGGAAGGTTACTTTAAGCCATGCTGTGTTTGGTGGCAGAACTGGATCTCCGGTGGAACATGGCGTATTTGAACTTGTTCTTCATAATCTCGATAACTCCTGTCAGCTGAGACTGACTGCTCTTAGTCAGCCTGTTATTTGCAGTCAGGTCCCTCGCCTTACAACAGAGCAAGTCGTGAAACTTGGACTGTCTCATCTAGATGTAGGAAAGGATAAGGATATTGAGATCCTTATTGGTGCTGATTTTATAGGATCAATTCTCTCCAATGATCGTAAAACGGTGGGAGAGTTAACAGCGTTGCGCACTACATTGGGGTGGACAGTATTTGGCAGAGACCAACACTCGGGGTGTGGTATGAGTAAAACTACACCTATTATGCTGAATATAGAGAAGGTTAGCAACCTCTGGGAACTTGACGTATTGGGAATAGAAGATCCTATCACTGAAAAGAAGAGATGTGAACTTGAAGAGGAAGCTAGATTAAATTTCATTGAAACCGTAGAAATAAAAGAAGATGGTAGATACGAAGTTCGACTGCCATGGTTGAAGGATCATCTTCCCTTGGATCCTTCGTACGAGATGGCAGTGAAGCGTCTTGATATAACGAGGAGAAAGCTAGATAATAACGGATACTTGGAAGAATATGATCAAGTCTTTCAAGACTGGCTAGCTGAAGGGATTATAGAAGAGATTAATGGTGATCAGACTGAAATATGTGGCCATTATCTGCCTCATCGACCTGTGATCAAGGATTATGGAACAACACCTGTTCGACCAGTGTTCGATGCTTCCGCTAGAAGAGGTAACAACCCATCACTCAACGATTGTTTGGAAAAGGGTCCAAATCTGATCCAACTTATTCCATCTCTCCTACACAGGTTTCGAAAGAAGGCAATTGGAGTTATTGCTGATATTCGCAAGGCTTTCCTGCAAGTTTCGGTAGCACCAGAAGATCAAGATTTTTTGAGATTCCTGTGGGGAAAAGAGAAAATGAAAACATATAGACATAAACGAGTTGTATTTGGAGTGACATCAAGCCCCTTCCTACTGGCAGCTGTTATTGAACACCTTTTAGACCAAGCCTTGAAAAATGATCAGGAAAGGCGGAACAGTATGCCTGTCAATATTATTGAGCAACTGAAAGACAGTTTTTATGTTGATAATTGTGCGACAAGTGTCTCAAATAAACAGGAGCTGGAATTGTTTATTAAAACTGCTCAAGATGTTTTTGCCCAACACAAGTTTGAGCTTAGAGGTTGGGAGAGTAGTGATCCAGTGCTTCAAGATGATGAAAAAATGTCACCCGTCCTAGGAATAATGTGGAATCGCAAGGAAGACACGCTTAGCTTGCACAGTGAACCCCTGACGAAGCTATCACCTATAAAAGCAACCAAGAGGTCGATACTATCTGCTGTCCATAGGATTTATGACCCAATTGGATTTTCTGCACCGGTTATGTTATCACCGAAGCTGTTACTGCAGAAAATAAACGAAGTTTCTTGGGACACGGAGGTACCGCAGGAAATCCAAATCAAGTTTGAAAAATGGCTTCGTGAAATAGGAGAATTAGGCCAGTTGACGATCCCAAGAAGACTCCCTGAGGTATATGAGGAACGTAGTCTCCATGCATTTTGCGATGCGAGTCAAGATGCCTATGCTTCAGTGGTATTTTTACGCACGCAGACAGTGACAGGAGTTCATGTTCAGCTTCTCCAAGCAAAATCAAGAGTGGCTCCATCACCTCGACCGACCATTCCTCGACTCGAACTTATGGGAGCGGCAATTAGTGCCCGATTGCTGGCATCTATAAGAAAAGAGTTTGACACTGAAACAGTTTATCTGTGGACTGATTCGACGACAGTGTTGACATGGATACAGCGAGAAGTTCTCTGGTCTGTTTTTGTTGAGAACAGGGTTAGAAAAATCAGGCGACTAACTTCAAAAGAATCGTGGAGGCATGTACCTGGGGCAATCAATCCTGCTGATCTGCCTACCCGAGGCTGTACAACAAGAGATCTTATAGCATCGAGATGGTGGGAGGGACTGTCATGGATGTATCTTCCCAAAGAAGAATGGCCTTCAGATAATAGCAACAGAAATGAAGATGAAATCATGCTTCAAAGAAGGAGGACTGCCACGACTCTATTGGTCGCAGAAGAGCCTTCAAGTTCCAACTGGTATTACAAGTATTTCTCTCGATTTGACAAAATAGTGAGGCTGATCGGGTGGATAAGACGGTTTATGTTCAATTGTAAATATAATAGAAGGCAGAATGGAGAACTGACTTGTTCAGAATTAGAATACAGTGAAAGAATAGTAATTAAACTTGTCCAGAATGAAAGTTTTCAAGGGCCCGAGGATCAGAGACTGGCTTCAATAGTGCCATACTTAGACAATCATGGCATTTTGCGAGTAAACACCAGAATAACAGAGAGGGAGGACAACAATGAGATAAACGCCGTACTTTGAATGTTGCAATTTTATTGAGGGCTGAAAATTGCAAGGTGGGAGAATGTCGGGGTAAAGTAATTAATATTTTGGTATTGGTATTATGTACAGGGTATTGTTTTATGTTGTGTTTTGTTGTCTTGGTTACGACGGCAGAAAAATAAAGTATGGAACCTGTACCGGTATATGACTGCACGGTGTTTATATTAAAAACAAGGTTAGAGTTAACACCTACGTAAAAAGACAATATAAAGAAATAATCAAATTGAAGAAGAAATTCACAACGAAAAGGAAGTGAAACAGCTAGCAGATGAAGATGAAAATGAGCCCTACATTGACCTTCGACCTAAAATGCGCCCAACGACACACTACATCCGATTACAAACATGCGAAAACCACTTCAATACCATATTAAATAACTAAAGCGAAACTTTCTTAAGTGACAAGCTAGAAACGATGGTTGACACACTAAAAACCGTTGCTGTCGAAATTGCCCCTATTAGGAAAAGGAAAAAGCATGCATGGTGGAATGCGGAGTGTGATGCTGCAATTCGGAAAAGACACACAGCATGGCTCAATGATCAGCAAAAGAGGACCACACAATCGCGAGAAGAATTAACCATTGTTCGAAGGGAAACGGCCAAAGAAATTAGGAGAATTAAAAGAGAAAATCAAAAAAAGTCCATACAAATTATTGATGATTCCTTTAAGCAACACGAAACAAGGGACTATTACAGGACATTTCGTCGATATCATTCTAAATACAGCCCTCCTACACTATTAATGAAAGATAAATCAGGTAAACTAGCCCACAATGATACTGATAATGCTAAAATTCTAGCAGATTATTTTAGAGAACTAATAAATGCTGATGAACCTAAGGAATATCTTGATTTTGAGCCGAATCCAAAAAATATAACAAATTTACAGAACATTATTCCTCCTGACTTGACTGAAGTATGTGCAGCGATTAATTGGCTCAAAATTATAGAGCAGCAGGAGAAAATTCATTGGTAGCAGAACTATGGAAATATGCAAATGAACAAACCATCTCCAACCTCCATAAACGCCTCATGGAATGGGATGTATGGAATTCGGAACAAATACCAGAGGAATGGAGAATGGCTGTAATCCACCCAATTCATTAAAAGGGTGATAGATCAGACCCGAACAACTACCGTGGGATTTCTTTGCTTGATGTAACATACAAGATTCTATCTACAATTATCTTGACAAGAATTCAAAAACAACTCGATCAAGAACTAGGAGAATATCAAGGAGGGTTCCGACCAGGTCGCAGCTGTCCGGATCAGATCATCAGTCTGAAATGGATAATGAAATATCATAGAATGAGACAAAAGGATTTGGTCATTACTTTTGTGGATTTTAAGAAAGCTTATGACAGTATCCATCGAGGGTCATTACTTAATATCCTTAGGGAATTTGGGTTACATCAAAAGCTTATCAACCTCATCGGCGTTACTTTGAAAGATACTAAATCAAAGGTTAAATTTCGAGGCACCTTGTCTGAACCATTTGATATCCGGACTGGACTTCGACAGGGAGA